>CAIIXF020000007.1:6376937-7646079 GCA_903813345.2 Owenia fusiformis
ACGCAACCTTTATATTACAAAAGATTAAGTTACTATTGGTCAATGCTTCACTAACACTTCTTATGTGTATTACATCCTAGTACTATGCATAACAATTATAAATTGTACTGATGTAAATAAAATGATAATAAAGCATTAACACTTAACAACAGAAATTCAAAATTCGCTGTGCTGATGCCGTAGAAAACGTGACAACAAATGTATCCGATCGCAGAAATTCTAAGGCGAGCGTAGAAATCCGCAGAAACGATAAAAAAAGGTCGCCGTAGCAAATGTGATTGGGACGTAAATTAATTTATTGTAATATGATTGTTTCATTTCAAAGAATGCACAGTTACAAAGGAAGAGTAAATGTGATTTTTATATCGTTTTCAAATGATGGAAACTACCAAACCGTCATTTGTTTTTGTGCCACATTGGTTTTTGATAGCTTGCCAATTGTCCATTCTTTCGAAACAATATAACAAATATAAAAGAATGTACACTTCTTTTGATACAACTGTAAATTCTTTAAAATAAACCACAATATCCGTGAAAGTATCGTACGTTTTCATATCAATCCCTTTCCATACATATAGTAATGCCCTTTGGGGTATTTCTTATATTGTATGTCACAATTGCACATTTAACCCGATCTTTAACGTAGTATTTGTGTTTATTGACTTTGGGGTGACTTTGGGAGTTGATGTTCAAACGCATGTGTAATGCATCAACTAAGAATGTTAAATCTGCTGTACTATGGGTACGATTACATTTTAATTCCTTAAAAGGTTCTGTAATGTATATCTATCATGTTGAATATCCTTGTAATTCAATATTTTATCACAAATACCTCAATCAAATCTATATTAACTGATGGGCATTTCAAAGACAGTGGCGTGAGCTTGGAATTGTGTTAAGAACTTTTAATATGCCAACGTGAATTCAGGGTAGCTGAAACTGATATCATCTAAGAACTCAACAAAGGAGTTCAAATAAACCAGAGAATCAGTCCAAGTTCGAAATATAATGACAGTATTTACCTTAAAGGCAGAATCAAATTCATAGTGACAAAATTGCAAGCAACGCGTATATTTGGCCTACCGATATATCCCTTGCAATCTAAAATGCAACATCCCAAAAGGGATCCGTGATATGTTATGAATCAGTGAACTTTTTAAAGACTCGATGTACATTGATAGGAGATAGACGTTTAAGTTCTCTCAAAATAATAAAATGGTAACCATAAAAATAGAAAAGTAATACATAAATGTAAAAATCTTTCTTAAAGTAAATGAAACAAATGAACAGTTTACAAGTATGTATTGTATCTGACTAACCTGAAATCATTATGTTCTAACAGAAATGCATGACTCCACAGGAGGCTTTGTATCTAAAACAGAAACAAAATATTCACAAAGAAATGAGATACAGATTCAGTATTTGGTACTAATATATTAAATATATTACTTCAGATTATATAACTTACTCAGAATGAAATTCTCTGTTAAAGGTTGATGTGAATAAACCGGCCAGTCAACTCGAGTGGGGATCGAACCCACGGGCCCATTATTAAGTATAAGCTCATTCAATTTAAAACTCGTGGGGCAAGTATGATTAATTATCTATTATGGAAACATTTCTCATAGTAACTAATCGCATTTCATAAAATTTGAAAATATTCAGTCATTAATCAGTTCTCTCGGCTTTCAAAAGTTTTTTTAAAATAATGTATACACTCAGCCCTCATAGTGTTTTAATGTTGTCGCAACATATCATACTTTTGCGATACAACGCATATATAGAATATGGAGAGCAAACTAAATGGTCCTAGCAACATCAACAACATACCATAACGAATATAAATGTGTTACCCGATTACATGTCTTGCTTCGGACACAAAAATCAATGTTCGAAGGCTCTGTTGCTCTCTGCATTATAATCTGAAAATGGAGATTCAAGACTGAAGAGAACCGCTACATACAATAATATAAGACAAAAGAGGGTGAAGTTGAGATTATACTTTAACTAATCAGAGAATAGTTTGCCCTAATGGTGGCCATTTATAAAAAATATCAATTATATTCACTCATGGATATCAACATCTTCACTGATTCGCTGCGCTCACTCATGAAGATATCAATATCCACTCATGGATATACATTATATTTTTTCAAAACCATAGGATATTCCTATAGTATTAGTATATCCAAGAAATGAATGAGGTTTACATTGTCATAAGCAAGTATTCCTGTTGGTGGAATTTAATCATTACAAATTTTAAAAAATTAAAATGGCCGACTTGAAAATTTCATAAATATATCTCCTTTGTCCCTGAGTAGCAGCATATAAAATTTGAACCAAATCCGTTCACTGGTATAAGGTTTTTTACAAATGGCAGCCATTTTGAAATTCTTGAAAATTCTTTCTCGAACAGGGCTACTATGTCCATAGGCATCAGCCTATAGAATTTGAACCAAATCCGTTTACTGGTATGAGTTATGAAAGATTATGTTTTTTGGGGAAAAGTAGCTGCCATTTTTAAATTCAAATGCCATCTTGAAAATTGATTCTCGAACAGAGCAACAGTGTCCCTTGGCTTCAGCATATAAAATTTGAACTAAATCCATCCACTGGTTTTCGACGAATCAAATATTTCATTTTTAACAAAAATGGCGGCCATTTTGAAGTTCAGCCTTGAAAATGTTTTCTCGAGCACTGCAACTGTGTCCCTAGGCATCAGCATATAAAATTTGGATGAAATCCGTTTACTGGTATTTGAGATTACGTTTTCTTGCAGTAAAATGGCGGCAATGTGAAAATCAGCAGCCATCTTAAAAATTTATTTTTGAATAAAAGCTTCTTTATTCCTAGGCATCAGCATATAAAATTGAAACCTAATCCGTCCACTAATAACTGTATTATCATACATCACATTTTTACGAAAAATGGCGGCCATTTTGAATTGTGCGGCCATATTGAAAATTCCTTCCCGAGCAGAGGTCCTAAACCCATAAGGCATAAGTCGTTAAATTTGAATCATATCCATTTATCGGTATTTGAGTTATTGCCCGGACAGACGGACGGACGGCTTTCCTATATCCCCCTCGAACTTCGTTCGGTGGGATAATAAGTCAGATTGTCACAATTGTCAACAATGAAATTGACGCTAACCCAGTGTCTTTGGTCTTGTTTAACCCTACTATCACACCAAACTAGTTCTCACTACGTTCTCGAAAACGGGCTTCAACTGTGTACGAACGGACTGGACCTACTAAGAACCGTTTGGGATCTATTTACAAACTTCATCGAACGTACTCGAACGGGTAGGTCCTCTAGAACTTAGACAATGCTCAAAATGTTCTCGTGGTCGCCACGTTCTACAATTAGAACGAGTGACAACGTACTAACGACGAGCTGGACGTGCAACAAACGGAACCGTCGTACTTCAATCCTACTTGGGACGTTTTAACAACGAGTTGAACTGACTGAGGACGTGTTGAGAACGAGGTAGAACTAATTGCAAACGGGTTTAAACTGATTCAGAACGTATTTAACACTGCTTATGAACGAGTAAGCAAAAATATAGCTATCACACCAAACAAGTTGCCACTGCGTTCTTCAAAACTAGTTTGAAACTGTGTGCGAACGGAATGAACGTAGCTGCAACTTTGCAAGGTCTATTTACGAACTTTATGAACGTTCTCAGACGGGAATGTGATTTTAGAATTTTGAATCGATTCAAAATTCGATGGCGACCATACCGTTCTGTAATCAGGTCATGTTGACCTTCTAGACTTAGGGACGCGTTCTACGACGTTGCACACCGACGTGGTGCGACCTGAACGAACTGCGAACGAGATGGACGTATTGAAGACTGTTTAAGAACGAAGAAGCTAATTGTTTCAGACATATTTCCCGACCACAGCCAGGTTGAGCCCGTTTTACGACGTTTTCGTAGGACTGGCAAGAACGGGTAAGAACTAGTTTGGTGTGATAGGGGGGTTATAGATCAACTTTTATCACGACAGCATGTTGAGTACTCACCTTTGATTGATTTAACAATATAACTTTTAAATGACTGCCGTGAGGCTTTTTACTCACAGACATACATAGGTTGAATGACTACTGTCACAGTGACTTCTTTACCCCCTATCACACCAAAATAGTTCTTACCCGTTCTTGCCAGTCCCATGAAAACGTCGCAAAACGGGCTCAGTCTGGCTGTGGTCTAAAATAATTAGCTACTTCGTTCATAAACAGTCGTCAATACGTCCATCTCATTCGCAGTTCGTTCAGGTCGCACCACGTCAGTGTGCAACGTCGTATAACGCGTCCCTTAGTCTAGAAGGTCATCATGACCTGATTACAGAACGGTATGGTCGCCATCGAATTTTGAATCGATTCAATATTCGAAATCACATTCCCCGTCCGGGAAAGTCAATGAAGTTCGTAAACAAACCGTAGAACGTTGTAGCTGCGTTTATTCCGTTCGCACACAGTTAAAAACCAGTTTTGAAGAACGCAGTGGCAACTTGCTTGGTATGATAGCTATAGTTTTGCTGCTCGTTGATAAATACGTTCTTCATCAGTTTTAACCCGTTTGCAATTAGTTCTACCTCGTTCTCATAATACGTCCTCAGACAGTTCAACTCGTTGTAAAAACGTCCCTAGTAGGACTGAAGTACGACGGTTCCATTCGTAGTACGTCCAGCTCGTCGTTAGTAGGTTGTCACTCGTTCTAATTGTAAAACGTGACGACCAAGAGAACATTTTGAGCATGTTCTAACTTCTAGAGGACCTACCCGTTCGAGTACGTTCGATGAAGTTTGTGAATAGACCCCAAACGGTTCAAAGTACGTTCAGTCCGTTCGTACACAGTTGAAGCCCGTTTTCGAGAACGTAGTGAGAACTAGTTTGGTGTGATAGTAGGGTAACCCCCCCCCTATCACACCAAACTAGTTCTTACCCGTTTTTGTCAGTCCTATGAAAACGTCGTAAAACGGGCTCAATCTGGCTGTGTTCGGGAAATATGTCTAAAATAATTAGCTACTTCGTTCATAAACAGTCTACGTCGGTGTGCAATGTCGTATAATGCGTCCCTTAGTCTAGAAGGTCATCATGACCTGATTACAGAACGGTATGGTCGCCATCGAATTTTGAATCGATTCAAAATTCTAAATCACATTCCCCGTCCGGGAAAGTCAAGGAAGTTCGTAAACAGACCGTAGAACGTTGTAGCTACGTTTATTCCGTTCGCACACAGTTAAAAACCAGTTTTGAAGAACGCAGTGGCAACTTGCTTGGTATGATAGCTATAGTTTTGCTGCTCGTTGATAAATACGTTCTTCATCAGTTTTAACCCGTTTGCAATTAGTTCTACCTCGTTCTCAATACGTCCTCAGACAGTTCAACTCGTTGTAAAAACGTCCCTAGTAGGACTGAAGTACGACGGTTCCGTTCGTAGTACGTCCAGCTCGTCGTTAGTACGTTGTCACTCGTTCTTATTGTAAAACGTGACGACCAAGAGAACATTCTGAGCATGTTCTAAGTTCTAGAGGACCTACCCGTTCGAGTACGTTCGATGAAGTTTGTAAATAGACCCCAAACGGTTCTAAGTACGTTCAATCCGTTCGTACACAGTTGAAGCCCGTTTTCGAGAACGTAGTTTAATCCAATTTATTTAATCATTAGTTAAAGTTAATTTTTTTGTTTAGCTCATTATTTTGTCAGATTGTTGTTCCATACAAAGCAAGTATAATGCACTACGAGACTCACAATCCTTGATTTTCAAACATCTGGTAGGTCTAAAATTCAAATTAATGGTTTTTAACGTCCATAGTTGGACCATTGTGGTTTTAAGTTGTAAATGTTTTAGTTCAATTTTGAATTTAATTTTTTTTAATTCTGTTAAAGGCTAATGAATTAAGGCGGTGAAATTGGCGAAACCACAGAAAAGACCTGAATGTCCAAACTTCAAATGTTAAAATAACTGCGATGAATTTTTGATCATCTGAAACATGCCTAATATATAATAAAAGTTGATCGAATAACTAAAAAAAGATTATAACCTAATAAACTGCATGTACGTAATGCCTTGGTCACATTTGTTCCGATTTTCACTACGGCGCCCGGCCGATTGAGTATTTTGTTCAAAATTGAATACAATGATATTGAACAAAATGCTCAATCGGCCGGACGCCGGCCGATGGATCGGAGCAAATGTGACCCAGGCATTAGTGACTGATTGATGTAAACAAGCGACACTATCCAAGGGTTTTATTTATTATCCCAACGGAACTAAACGACTTCCGGAGCTAGATATGGCCATTATTCAACTAGTGAAAATCCTAAAACTCAGTATTGTTCTTGACAATAAATCGCCATAAGTGGGTCTTGTTTTTAAATATTACCTCGAAGTGGACATATGAACAATTTATCATACTCCAGAATTTCGATGTCATATAAACCGAATTTGGTTCAAATATCAAAACATGACGTCAACCAAAAAGTAATTTTTGATTTGATGAAAACTAAGAATATCGAATTCGGCAAATACCGTCCACCATCTTAGATGCAAAGGTTACGACCGTTACCTTCGCTTGATTCTGACAAGGTACACTGATTTTTGAACGAGGTTCGTTCTGGGTATTACGTTCGCCCCTGCCCAATTGAATTACTACAACGGGTAAATAGAGCAACTCAAATGAGTAAGCTGTATGGCTCAAGTGTTAAAACTAAGTGACTCAAAGTTTGCTAAAACCTGTCTACGTTGCTGCAAACTAGTAAATTGGGTCACTTCAAATTAGTAAATTGAGTCAGTCGAATGAATAAATTAAGTCACTCAAATGAGTAAATTGAGTTACTCAAGTGAGTATTTAGTATGTTAAAGGTACTAGCATTTTGTTGAGGTAAGTATGAGTATCCGCATTAAAATTGAATTATTACCTACATAATCTCAAATGAATACTGATATCTCTTGAGCATCACATCGACAGCCAAACGAGAAAATAAAACAGTGTAGTCAATTATTTAATCTGCAAAAGTATCGCAGATCAGTAGTATTATTAATCGAAATCGGTCAAAACATATTAAGAGAACGATACCCAACATATGAATACAAGTCTAATGATTTTCTTGAAGAGACTTGATGATCAATCGAGTGTAATAATGAATACGTTTTAAATGAAGGCATTAATCATTGAAAACTCAGTAATGTGACAGAAATGGGTGGAAACATATATAATTTCTCTCTGTTTATTACTAGATTGCAATAATAGAATCAGTCACGTAGGAATATAATATTACAAAGAAAGACAAAACAAACTGATTGAAATCTACAAATACCTTGCCATATCATTATTACTAGGTAATATCATGGGCTTTCAAGATTCAATCACTATATTTTACTTTTATGTGTTTTAGCTAATCAGCCGAAAGGCCATGACAAAATGTCACAATCTAGGCGCATCCACGATAACAACACGAGTGTCATGGCACGTCTGCCACAACGTGAAACACTATTTTCTAAGCACTACTAAGAAAGAATACTTAATGTCTTATCCATAAGTAATAAGCACTACTAACTACTAATTCTCAGGAATAAAAAGTTCACACTTATCATACCTATTGAGAGATAAATATTGCTTATCCTCGGCCCAGGTACGTCTTATCCGTGTGTCATGTGACTACTGCGTTAATTAACTAAGTAAAGCATTTCAATTTAAGTGTAGTATGTTTGCATGCAGCAAGCATTTAATCATTTTTGATTTTTGATTAAAAATAACTCCTTTGGATCAAATATTTAAATTCTACTAGAGTGCGGGGAGTGGAAACAAGTCTCCATTCAAGCACTGAATATCAAAAGAAAGATTTCAGGACCCCTTAACTTCACTCCCGGACTTTTCTATTCAACACCACCCATCCCCCTTCCCCAATTATCCCTAATGATCCCAGAATGTTTGTTTCTGTACCCCCTGTCCATGGCCAGTAATTAATCTATGTGTATTGTGTCTTCCTCCAAAAGGTAGGAAAAACCAGATGCAGACATAAACATTGACAAGGTGAGGGGATTTAAATATAAAAATAGTCTTGTTTTGGGCTCTGACTTAAATATCTTGACACTGTTTAACGAAGCCGGTTTAAGGAATGAGAGGCAGAAATAATTCCTAGATGATCTTTCTTTACTGTAATTAAGATGCTACTTAGCCGCAATTTTAAAAGGGATTAAGTTATTTACCTTGTGATAATTTAATACTACTTATTGATTGGTTTGCCAAATATAATACCCCGTATAAGACCCTTGTCTCTGATTGTAAAACATCTGTATGCACCAAATCCGAGGAATATTACATTATGTGAAACAATTCCAAAAAGTTTTGTCTTAAACTCAATCAAATAGCAATATATTTCAACATGTAGAAATTATTTATTAACATAATGTCGGGCACTATATGTTAAAGGGTTTTCAGTTTTGCTCTTTTTGAGTCACGCTTGAATTGTGTGCTTTATTTATTTGGGATTTGAATTTGGAAAGGTGAATTCACGATCAATAAAGTTTATAATATCATTCATTAACCAATACATCGAGGCAAAGCCACCTTTCAAATACATCATCTATTATGCATGTCCATTTGTAGCAATCACACGGCCCATACCACTAGGGGTATGTAGATGTTAATGAATGGGAAATTTTCATCTTTTTATTTTTATGTTTTCATTAAACAGCCAGAAAAAACTATTTTTCATTTCCCAAGGAATTTAAAATGTATCTAATATATTATACAATCAGACAGACTGGCTATTCTAATCCGTTATGAAAGGCCATTTGTTTTTTTTTCACTACAGGATGTTTCTTCAGAAGTTAATTAATTGTTTATCTTAGTGTTTAGATGCATTGTCCCTTGACGCTTTCATGAAATAAATGAACTTTGTGATGGACTACAATTGTATATTTTTACAGGAACAGTTATTTTTATCACCAAAGTAGAGCACTTGTTACATTATTTTCATTTTAGGTCTCTCTTATTAGTTGCATTGCAGAAGTCTAATATTATTCTCTCCGTGTGCCGAATGTACTTATACCCGTAGCCAAGGGGTGGGGGTGGTTCAAGGAGTGCGAGAATTGGAATTGAATACAAAATAAATACGTAACATATAAATATATAAGTACATAATATCTAGCCAAGTCTTCTTGCATTTTCTGAACTTCAAATGCGCCTTTTGATGTGTGGTAACAAAATACTAAATAAATATTTATGTTACTCCAGCTTGTTTTCATATTAATTTGGCAATAAAACATGTATAAAGAGATAGCAAATTGTGCACAACCCCAATCCCTTCCCCGATCGGGTCGCGTTTACTATGTATGTTATAATGTGTAAAAGTAATTTGTAATAAAGACAATAATGCCCCCCCCCCCCCCCTATTGCAACCATCTTCGTTCACTCGGCTCCCGTCGATGAACACAGTTAAGACCGAGCGTGCGATGTATTGCAACATTTTGTCAATTAATGGCATTGGCCCGGGGTATCAACACACATTTGATTGAAATAATTCAAACCAAAGTTCCAAATGAATAAAGAACGTGAAGGTTCTGTTTGACATTCGAACAAAAATTTATCCAGTCAAAAATAGATTTCTAATATTTGATCTTGATTAGATGTATTTATTGATCCTTAATTAAAACTACAGATGGTTCACTCAATTCCGAATAAACAAAAAATAATCCTATACACGTTTACTTGGTTCTCATGATACTGCCTATAACCTATAATACTCATGTATCAAAACAAATATTAATTAATCCGTCTGTGTGATTGTTCCCTGACTCAAACTAAGCGAACCCCGATTTCAGTTCTAAATATTTCACTTGAAACGATTTAGCCAACATGATACAATATGACATTTGATTAATTATACATGTATAAAGCCAATTATTATCAAAACCCATAAATGCTCACAATATAAATATAGTTTTATTTATGGCCAATAACAGATATCAGGGGCGTAGCCAGCTTTCAGTCAGGGGGGGGGGGTGCGATCGCCAAAAAGATTTCGGGTTTCAGTCGGGGGGGGGGGGTGCGATTGTGACATAATCGGGGGGTGCGATTGTGACATAAACCAGCCAAAAAATGATTTTTATATTGAATTTTACAAAATTAGATGCAACTTCATTCCAAATTGAGCTAGAAGCTTCAAATAAAAAGCTTTAAAGTTCTTTTTCTCCTCTTTCTCAGGGTCTTATTCTTATTCGCAACCCCCCACCCCTGGCTAAGCCTATGGATATTTAGACAAGTTTCAAATAAATAACCTAGCAACCAACCACGCAAGCAACCAAGCAAGCAAGCAAACGACCATCAAAGCAAGCAGGAAACTAAGCAAGTAAAAAAAACATGCAACTTACAAATAAAGCAAGCAAACAACCGACAAACCAACCAATCAAGTAACTAATCAAACTCTAATCCAGCAAAGAAACCAAGGAAGCAACTAAGCAACAAAGAAAGAATGTAAGCAAGTAAACGGTCAATCAAGCAATCAATCGTGCAGATAAGCAAGCAAACAAACAATCTACCATCCAAGCAACTAATTAACATAATTCAATAAGATTAAAATTAAACCTTGCGCACATTTTCTCTACGGGGGGCGTACGGTGGCCGGAGCTTCAAAAAACTAGATAAACGTTGAAAGTTCCAAAGTGCAAAATGTAGCTCTGTGCTTAATTTTGGTTATGTTTAAGATGAAACTTTTCAGATTTGCTTCACTTAATGCATATCCCCAGGATTTCAAAATACGATACATCTGTATGTATTACAATTGGAGACAAATTTCTAATACTTGTCCAATCAATCAGTGATATCAATTTCATTGTTTTCATAACTGGGAATGTTAACTTGATTACAGGAGATCGGCTAGGAATTGTTTTTCAGGCTGAGATTCGAAGAGGCACTTTTAAGTAACGCCTCCTGGCGACTTAAGAATTGAGTAATATAGAGCTATCATATTGATTACATTTATCAATCACAGAAATGAAACACATTGGAGCATACATGAAGTTAAATAATTTGGGATGGGAGGGGGGTAGTGAACACACGGGATACTGAATTCTTCCTCTTAAACATAAACTTAAACGTCAGTGCTTGAATGAAGGCTTCCCCCGGGGCTTCCCTTTAACAGATTTAGGGAGTTTTACAACTAGTTTTACTGAAACTGAAGTTTTTCAATTGACTTTGTCATAACATCTTATTATAATACACTGGATATTATGTAAAAGTATTGATGTGTATTTCGTACTCCTGACAATCGAATTTCATATCAAACATTTGCAATATAGTTTTACAGTGGTATTAATTACAGTGTTATTGCTTCAATAAATGCAACACATTTACCAGATTTTAGATTGGACTTTCTACACGATGATAAAATATTTTGGTGATATTCTTTTCGATAAAACCCAATCACAAATCTCATGGCATCGACTTTATTAATCATACATGTATCTGCACATGTGAAAATGATCTTGCATGTAGAAATTTCATTATATGTAACCCCCCACAGCTCCCTCCCGACCTGTAGGATTAAAATGGAATAAGTGATTGATCATTGATCTGATAAGCCATATGCAAGATTATTAATTTTAAAAATAGACCAACTTGATATTGTTTAAAGTTAGTTTTAACATATTTTCCATCATATACGGTAGCATAGAAATAAACATGTGACTGTTTCCAGGGGCTGTTTGGCATTTTGAAGACAATCCTTTTGTTTCTTGTCACTTTTTAATGTGTTAATATTCAGCATTAAGTGTTAACGTTCGGCGGTTGGGATTTGGCGTTTGTTAAAAATCGCAGGTCGTTCATTGCATCACTAGAAATATGTCGAGTCAGGGTTTGATTTTGCAAGTATAAGGGTATCATTTTCAGCAGAGATTATTATTTAAGACTTCATTATTTTTCTAATCCTCATTACATGAACTTTAGATTAAACAAATGATCAAAGGATGGCTTTTTGCACCACTGTTGAATCGGGGAATGATTGTGCAGCAAATCTTGAGCATTCACCAACAAATGCGCGATTACCATTTTGTTTTACATGTAAATCATACTAGTTATTCAAGACCCTGTACAATCCACTTTAACAACTGTCAGGAGGGCTTGTAACTCGATTTAATCATACAGGGTATTTATTGAGAGGGGCTCCGGGGGATATTGGTTATATACCAAGGGCAATGTGTTAAGTTTGAAGAAAAGTTTAAGGTTTATTCAATAAAAAAGAGATTATAACACATCAATTACACAATCACACCAATTCGTGTGATTTAGCTGGGAATGCCTTTAGTGAATATGTACATGTATATTGTGTGAAGGAAAAAAGATCGTCTGCGTCTAACAGTTAATTACAGTAGCAATGTTTTTCTAGATACTTAACTGCAGGTGATCAAAGATGTCAAATCATGGGAACCAAAAGTATAATCTCATGAAAGTTTAAACGCTTTAAATTACAATATTCAAATGCTTTTGCTTTAAACTATTGATTCGTGCTCTTGTGCTAAAATTTCACTATGTTGCCATTTGAAATAGGTAATTGGTATCTCCTGAATTTCCATATTTTCAAATAAGTCAGACTATGACTAAAGGAAAATAACTAGAATCAAACCCCCAAACTGGCCCCTGGCATTCTTAATGACTTGATTTCAAATATTAATATACAAGAAACAAACTGGAGACATAAATAAGATCGGGTATGGGAGATGAGGGGTGAGTAAATGGGACATTGTATGCCCCCTCTGTAACAGACCTTCAATACAAACTTGTTTCAAATCCCGGGTTTCAAATCACACTAATAGTTTTAAAATGTACAATTTAAGCAGTTTATTCTAACCAAACCTGTAATCCTTTAGTTTCTTCAGGAATTTGCAAAAGAAAGTATTTGAATTTTTTATTAGGCTCAGCATTATTTTGCAACCAAGATTTATTCATTTATATTGTATTTAGAAAAATAGTATTTCAATCAGACAGACGTTCTAATGAGTTAGGAAAATACATTTGTCCATTTCCTCTCAGGAAGTTTTCAAAAGTAATCTAGTCGATTTGTTTATTTTAGTGTTTAGCATTGTTTTTCATAACTTGACGCTTCCATGAATAGAATGACTTTGAAATTAGATTTTTTATAATTTTAGCTTTTACACGGACATAATTATTGTATATTTCTACATGAACGTCGCCCCCCCCCCAAATTACAGATATACAACTTTGGGTTGCAGGCCCGTAGCCAGGATTTGCCAAGGGGGGGTTCATTTTTCAAAAATTTCCAGGGGGGGGTTCACATTTGACAATTTTGGCCCAAATATGGGTAAAATCACTTGAGAAGTGCTCAAAATGGTGAAAAACTGCATGATTTTGAAAGAATTTTTGGCCAGGGGGGGGTTCACCCGAACCCTGCGAACCCCCCCCTGGCTACGGGCCTGGGTTGAGAGACAGGCCTGATGGTGCATCGGGGATGGTAACAATGTGGTTTATACAATCATTAAAACACTGCAATGTTTGTAGAATGAAAATATTAAGTCATGCATTGGTCAATATTGAATTTAAACTGGCGGGGATTAAACAAAACGCCAGATCGTTGATTGTCTTACTGGCTTGCTTGAAGATAATGCACGAATCAAATAGCATTGATTTCTTCTTAATCAGATGGATAAGCTTATTGTTTTCTCTAATTAAAAGGCGGCTTTAAGTTACTTTTACAGGATTTGCAAATTCGCAATCAGACTGGCTTATTTTAATCCGGTTTATTTGGTGTTTGATTTCGACTCTAACTGAAATAATTTATCACAAATAATGGATAAGCAAACAGAGACCGGTTTAAAAATGAGAATAGAGGCAAAAATAACTCTATTCATTAACTGTAATTAAAACCCAGGAGCAATTCTAGACTGTTAGATAATCTTTTCTGTAATCAAGGTGATGTTGGTATACGTCCGCAGTTAAAAAACAAAGACTATATAGCAATTAATCCTTTTGTTATCATTAAATGTTAGATTCTTATTATTTTTGTTGGACAATGTTAAAACTTCTGTCTCCGATTGTTATGCAGGCATGTGTATGAAAAAGAGAGTTTCGTCTTCTTATAGTTTATAACTAGACTCTATACGCATGGTAATAGTGCCCCTATTATCCATGTCCAGGGGCATAGCCAACTTTCAGTCAGGGGGGGATACGATCGCCAAGAAAAACAATCTCGGTTTTCATTCGGGAGAGGGGTGCAATCGTGGCAAAAGCAGGCCAAAAGATGCAACTTCCTTCAAAATTGAGCTAGAAGCTTCTTTCTCTTCTTCTATTTCATGGTTCTATTTTATTGGTTATGCATCGCACCCCCCCCCCCCTGGCTACGGCTATGCCATTTGACTTTGAGAGTCAAAAAGAGAGGCGACAAGACAGTTAAAACAAGTACTTCCAATAAATACTTTTACAGTTTTAATGTGTTTATCAACGACCCTACTAGTCAAATTAATGGAAACGAAAAATAAATGCTTTCATTACGGAAAAACCGTAGAAATATCTACCTGATTCGCTAGAATAGTCACATAACTTCAGTGCAAACAATTAATATCTATAATATTTATTTTATATTATTGATATCTTTCCCCTGACAATATGTTATCTCATGGTCCGTTAACATCATCAACAATGTGATTTACAACAAGAGATTAACCAACATTTCTTTAATTAAAAAGTTGATATTTCTTGCTTTTTTAAAGCAAAAACACTATGACACAATAGCATCAAGGCAAAATCAAAACATGGTGTGGAAATAAAAGGCATACAAAATGGCCATTAAAAGGACATAACATGGCAAATCTTGCCGTTTTGCAACCATTCCTAAAATCAGTAAAGCATACCAGACTGAGAAACGCCGGATTATGGACAACTGGCTGATGTAATTATGAGCGACAAGACAGTTCAAACAACACATGACGCTCAATATCAATATGTTGTAATGTTTCTTCCAACGGCCCCGTTTATTATATTATTAAAACAATTGCTCAATTTGCAACAACGCTGTATTTATTTTTATATGTGATATACCTGATATATTGATAATATGTCTTCCATAACAAATGCTTATAATATATCTTACCTCAGTCATTTCATTATCTCATGGTTAGAGATAATCAATCTTATGATTTACCACAAAGAATTACACCATTTCTTAATTTTTTTTACTTATCAAACATCACTTATTAAAAATATAAAAAATGGACAATAACATTTTTGAATAAAACTATCAAATCAGTCATTGCTCAGCAAATACAAAGTATAAAGGAATAATAAA
Source organism: Owenia fusiformis (assembly GCA_903813345.2). Taxonomy (NCBI): domain Eukaryota; kingdom Metazoa; phylum Annelida; class Polychaeta; order Sabellida; family Oweniidae; genus Owenia; species Owenia fusiformis. The sequence continues at coordinate 6,392,247 of CAIIXF020000007.1, forward strand.
CAGAACGTGTTCGCACAAAGTTGAAAATACGGATCGGCAAGTCAACAAGTCTGACCGTTAAATAAACAAACATAACCTATGTCTCCAATTGTTCGTCTGCTGGTCAGAACTTGGTATCCGCTTCGGATAACCAATTTCTGAGAATACTGATGTCTTAAATAGATCAGACTTTTTGCATAAAGACGTCTTTAAATAAGAATATTTAATCTGCAACTTCAATTAATATCGTAAACCACAACACCTTGCTGGCGTCTGGTAAATCTAAAAACCTGTTTTTCTTAAAATATTACATTTTTATTAATAGATTTATAAAGTGTAGCTTTCTTTTAAACGAATTGTCCTTATCTAGCTTTATGGATTATCACGCTTCTATTTAGCTAAACACATCGATACTTACTACTCGTTATCAGTCCAAAAACCAAGCATACACATGTAGCATATTCAAATAAATGTCAGAATGTAGGCCTATCATATCACGCGCGTAGTTCTAAAGTTAACAACATATTAATGCAATAGAATAAGACACGATAATTAAAAAGATAAACCTCGGTATTCGGGCCTAAAAACCACGGATACGTGTATCAATACCTAGGGGTAAGCAGAAGTAACCTTCCAAATAAGTGTATCAATAATCAAGGATAGCGACAACTAAGCACCGAGTAAGATGGCAATAAGCAGTTTATTGCAAATTATTAAACACGATTTTGTCTTGTGTGCCTAGCAACCCTCGACTCTTTCTCAGATTTATTCTAAATATATCGCATATATATATACAGGGTGTCTCAAAAAATGTACCCAAAAGTATATCAAGAGCACAAATAAACCAATCAATATTTTCAGACATTTTTTGCATGGTCATATAGCCAAAACATGAACGTTTTCTCCCTAATACACCATTTTTATTTCAGTCTTGTCTTTTTGATGCTTTAACCCTTTATCTTATACACCACATAATCGATGTAACCTCATATTTCGATGACAGCCTGTATCCTTACTGCTACATTGTTCATCACATTTGATAATAATTCCGGTGGAATGTTTTGGATTTCTCTTTGGATGTTGCCCTTAAGTTGTTCTAGGTCTTTTTACTTGGAATGAGCATTAAAACACTCCTTCAAATAGCCACAGAGAAAGATGTTTGAGGATGACGATGGCAGAAAAAACACAGATAATCAGGTCAATTCTCCTCAAATGATTCAGGAGTTACCTTCCAGAGTTAGACAGGCTAGCATGGAGAACAAATCATATCCAAATGAAAACACAGTGGTCTCAAATTGATACACAAACAAAAGCTACACTAGAATCCCAAGCAATGCAGTTTCTTGAACCTCTGACCTCTGTGTATAAGGGGGCTATAATACATTGTGAGGGCCTTCCTATTCACCATATTTGACGGCCCATACTTTTTTCTCTGAAGCTATTTGAAGGACCATTTTTATGCTAAACCCAAGCTAAGAGACCTAGAACAACTTAAGACCAGCATCCGAACAGAAATCAAAACATTCCACTAGATATATCAAATGTGATGAACAATCACAATGTAGTAGTAAGGATGCAGACTGTCATCGAAATATTAGGTAACATTGAATATGTGGTGTGAAAGGTAACGGGTTAAAGTATCAAAAAGGCAAAACTGAATTATAAACTGTGTATAGGGAAAAAAACGTTCATCTTTTATCTACAAGACCATGGCAAAAATGTCTGAAAATATTGATTGGTTTGTCTATGGCGTTGATATACTTTTGGGTACATTTTTTGAGACACCCTATATATATAAGTGCAACATATTCGATTCAAATGTGCACGTGGTGTTACGATTTTTCTGTTGCCATGGATACATTTATTCAATAATGTGGTCAAACGTTTAAGCTGTATATATCTACTGTCTAACATAAAAATGCGCCGAGTCAATTTGGTCACTGCTTACGTTATCGCAGATTACCCTACTATCACACCAAACTAGTTCTCACTACGTTCTCGAAAACGGGCTTCAACTGTGTACGAACGCACTGGACCTACTAAGAACCGTTTGGGATCTATTTACAAACTTCATCGAACGTACTCGAACGGGTAGGTCCTCTAGAACTTAGACAATGCTCAAAATGTTCTCGTGGTCATCACGTTCTACAATTAGAACGAGTGACAACGTACTAACGACGAGCTGGACGTACTACGAACGGAACCGTCGTACTTCAATCCTACTAGGGACGTTTTAACAACGAGTTGAACTGTCTGAGGACGTGTTGAGAACGAGGTAGAACTAATTACAAACGGGTTTAAACTGATTAAGAACGTATTTAACACTGCTTATGAACGAGTTAGCAAAAATATAGCTATCACACCAAACAAGTTGCCACTGCGTTCTTCAAAACTGGTTTTAAACTGTGTGCGAATGGAATGAACGTAGCTGCAACTTTCTAAGGTCTATTTACGAACTTTATGAACGTTCTCAGACGGGAATGTGATTTTAGAATTTTGAATCGATTCAAAATTCGATGGCGACCATACCGTTCTGTAATCAAGTCATGTTGACCTTCTAGACTAAGGGACGCGTTCTACGACGTTGCACACCGACGTGGTGCGACCTGAACGAACTGCCAACGAGATGGACGTATTGAAGACTGTTTAAGAACGAAGTAGCTAATTATTTTAGACATATTTACAGCCAGATTGAGCCCGTTTTACAACGTTTTCGTAGGACTGGCAAGAACGGGTAAGAACTAGTTTGGTGTGATAGGGGGGTAAGATTCCTTTCCCCGCTTCTATACTTTGACAAAGAATGCATCGGTTTCAGAAAAATAATGTCCTAAAGACAGCATTGTTAAAAGCATGAAAGAGAGCAGGAAGAAGCTAGTGTAAATCCAACAATTATTCAACAAATTTTCATATACTTGACAATTAATGTTTTGTAGTTCTAATTTTGAGGTCTCCAGAGTATACAAGTAATGCACAAAAACCATTATTTTAATGGAAATATCAGTGTCACCTTGAAACATATTTCTCTCTCTAAATGTGTAAATGTTATTAGCAGTGGTCAGGCACAAAGTGTCTGCGGGCCTGGGGAATAATATTTACAATTATCGAACGGTCTGTAACGCAGACATACTCATGAAAGGATAAAACCCATAAGGGAGTGAAATTAATTTGTTTGTTTTTTACACTGAGCAACCGTCAATTCACGGATGTACTGTCGATTATAAGAATTATTACGAGCCAGCTATATGACCGATACTTGCCCTCACTGCGTGCAGAATTATAAGAAAATACAACGGTCACAAACAAAAGATGAGCGAGACCATATTTGACCTGGACATTGGACCATATTGCATCATCGGGAAATAAATTAGTTTCATAGCAAATAACACGTCCACCTTTCCAATGATGCATCGCGACTTTTTGTCCTATGTCGACTTGTCTGTTAAAAGCGACTTGTAGGAATTCCTTTCAGGAAATGAATACTGATTTAAAGGTACCATCCCTGCGTCAGTTCCTGATTCTCAAGTACTATTCAGGACGCCACTTTGTATCGACTTTTGCAGAATGAATTTTTCAAATCCAAATGACCATTCGCTTGAATAACAGAGTGTTGATTAACACAGAAAGGAAAGTAATACGTCGACCATTTACATAATAGATTCATTAAGCCCTATCCCTTCCTGTAACGACATTGCACCTCGTGAATGCAGATGACCTAAGTACACAATCGTATTCCCCTCTGCTCTTGGGGAGGGAGGGCAAAATATGCTTGTTTAAAATTGAGATATAGTTCTTGAAAGTACTTGTTGAATTAATTGATGATAAATAAGGTATGGAATATGATGAAAGCCATCATTTAAAATTAGCATGATGGATATTGAAAGATTGTGACATTACCGTTTGACCAGATTCATGCGCCAATCTCTAATAAGCTTTGAATGAGAACAGTTTTTTGATTTTGATGACATGTGTTTTAGCAGGTTAAATATGGTTGATTTTCTGAAATCTTGGATTGAGAAATATATCAGTTCAAATTTGTACGATGGCATATTGGATTAACTCGCATATTGTCTGGTTTGAGTGTGCGATTCCCATGATGCACCCTTGTCAAGTTTATGTTTCCAGGAGGCGATTTTTATATAACATCGTAAAACAATCCTGCATATTCAGAATTAATGACGTAAAAATAAGCAAAGTGATATTGTGGATTGAACTCGACCTTGTCTTTTGACAATGGTTGCACACTCGGAAATTAAAGGTACTGCACATTAGAACAATAAACTAAACATACAATACATGCATCTCTATACTGTACAAGAATCCAATACCACTTTCGTGGAAATGCAGTTAATGCTCAACACAGAGTACCGCATATAAGCCGAAAAACCCACTATCATTTTGTGAAGGCGTAGATTAATGCCAGTTTTAGTTTGTATACAATTTTGAATTGTATGTCTGTGGTCTTTGTATGGGACTAGATGCCATACTTGGCAATTCCGATGCTACTATCCCCTCGACACTATCATCGATCAAGTTTCACAATAAACACACTTATTGTAGCATCGCACTAACAGCTAATACGAGAGACAGGAGACTCCTAAGTTGAGAGACGAAACAATTTAATGCAAATTAACTTGCATGTATCATTTACTCTATATGACCCTTGAATATTTCTAGACACTTCATGATCGATAATTTGCATAAGCAGTCATTTGTAGAAAAACTTATGCACAGCTAATCTAAACAAATCCCTTGGTTCAGATTGTGGAATCGAGGAGTTGAATAAAATATACTAAGGGAGACTTTTTACAGCATGCTATGGGGAATATATCGACTCTCGTAATATTATATTAATATCGTAGTCTTCGTAGATGGCAAGCGCATAAAGACAGTGAATTTAATTAGTGTGATTCTCTCATAGTATGGTATGAAGCTTTTCACTCTATTAGTCATGTATAGATGCCAGTGATGATCATTTGTAGAGCGGAATGGCGAATGAATGTATTGGGGATGTCATAAGACAATTCTCCATAAGCTTAGGAATAATACTCTGCATTTCTTACTAATCTTAAATTGTACGAAATGTATGTAAAGGATATATTAAGAATGTAAAGTCCATTTAGATATTTCATAATCAGTATCTTTCCCCTGTCACTACATTCTCTTAGCCCGGATATCAATGTTATACCTCAGGATGTGTCCTATCTTATCCCTCTAACACACTTGCTTATTCAAAACGGTACGTAGATTTTCAATTTACCCAAAAATAGGTTCATCGAAACGCGATCACATTTTGGGATCACACGTTGACTGCTAACGCAACCGTACCATCGTATTCTATTTAATGCATGAAAGTTAAATAGTATAGCAACGTCTGAACATTTCGTCTTTCATTCCAGTAACTTTGAAATCTTGAAACAATCGATACATGCATTATATTTAATGCAAATTATTATATTTCCAGGTATGTACTCATTGCATCAGATCCAGGAAAATATAAATTTTATTTAAGACCATGACTTGCAAAGGCATCTAAAATTATAGTTCAACCAGGTCCAACTATTATCGTAGGACGAGAAATTGAAATAAATCTTTAAAAATAAATATCACCACTATGTGCATGTACTTAACACAGATAACTGTAACTGATACAGGAAGAGCACGTGCATTTTACTTGCTTCTCGAATAAAAATATACATATACAATTACATAATAAAAATGCCAAAATGAGCATAGATAAAAAGAGAAAAGAGTCAATAATATAATTTGACTCTCAGGTGGCCCTCCGACGTACTTAGTTACCAATGCGAATGTATAACGAAACATTACAGGATTATGTCCAAAATGCAGGTATCCTTTACAACAATGCTTATATTCACAGAGCGTCTTTCATCGCTCTCGTTGACATTTTTCCTAACTCATCAATGCAAGAGGAATATTAAACAAAGCAGCGAGTTAAATGCCGTACGCGCAGATAAATGTAAATTGCAAAATTTTGTAAATCAATTTAGTTGGATCTTTAAGTTATTCAAACACCACATGTGTTAATTAACAAATATAAGATGCGGAAGAGTAGATCAATACCTTACATAATCTAATCTGTATATCTTACAAAATGGAAACATTTAAATGCGTATTATGTTAACACGCTAGCCTTTCCAATTGTGTAATGGAACCTTTGGGTTAATTACGTCATGTATTTCACCTTCACATTTTAGCACCCTTTGCTCATTGGTATTTGGATATTCTGAACAGATCGCAGCTTAATTTTTATCATATTTTAATGATATGGTAAATATGGTATGTAGCATGTTGTTCACAGTTAAAAAAAACTTTAATTATGTTCTGATAATTGCAAATACTGACGTCATCGGATAGATGATCGCTATTTCACTGTATAACAATAAAAATCATTTGGGAATACGGTAACCCTGGGAGGATAACAATATGCTATTTATTGGTTGAACTATTTCAGAACTACAATCATAACTAGTAAACGGTACCAGCATATGGTAACAAAACAGAACAGATGCATAGTAAAGCTTGGGAAGATAGGCAATAAAATGCATGCACTGCAATGACATCTTACGATCCGGTATGTAATCGAAAAAACGGGATATAGCCTCGTTTTGACGCACTCATCATAATATGTTTATTGTCGCTGTTGCTCCATAGCGCAGCATACATCTACTACTTTACAGTAATACATATTCACTGATTAACATTACGCCAGTGATTTTCAAATCGATATGGATGATTGTATGGCGAAACGAGTGGTCAGGCGAAGGGCAAACATGGAGAGTCAGAAACCCACTTATCGCTACTACTAACATAGGCTTGAGTGTATCATAAAGGATTATATGATAGGCAGCAAATAGAAGCAGGGATACATTCGATTGAATGGAACTAACAATCAGGGATTTGGGGTAGGTAAAATGGATTCTTCTCATAGCTAAGATGATATGTGCATACTTGTTAAATATTACCAGAGGCATCACATACGGGGCTGTCGATAACAACTATAGAAATCCCTTGTAAATTACACAAATACAATCATCGCTTGGTCCTGCAATACACAAGCCTCATAATTAATGAATGCATTCAGTATCTAAGAACATGGGGATTAATTATAGCCACGTGCTGAACGAATCAATATATTGCTAAATATTAAGCCATCTCAACCATGTAATAACATCAAGTACGCTCGCCTGTGGTTGTGTTTGACATAGCTGTTCTTGCGAACTCGTTCATTTTCTTAACATAGACGAAACGGGTTTAATTTCATGAAATCGATTGGGTTGTGCAGTAATTAAAATACAATGCGGAGATGCGTATCAACGAGGTTTATTGATATTTCAAACTATTGCCATCGTGTTGTGTTTATAATGGTTTGTGTATAAATTGATCAGTTTTAGTTTTGTCCTGCTCCTTAAAACAATTTGTAAATGAAGGCAATCATACTTTACAAGTTCAACTTGGAAGAATAAAACAAATCTCTTAGTCTTACATGTATTTCTGTCAAAAATAGAGAGAAAATCAAAAATGTCAGCAGTTTACAGCATGTCGGAATAACATGCACCATCTAGGGACATATCGTTTCTCCATTGCATGCTTACACAGGGAGTGGAAACGAGTAGAGTATTTTCGTAGAGTACACAGAAAATGCATAAAACCCGCCATCTTTATTCAAATATTAGGTAGGTGTAGTTTTCGATTGACATCGATGAATGTACCCCTCACCTCGTCCTGCCAATGAGTTCATCACATTCCCAAGACATCGATAGGGGAAACATTCAATTGTCACAAATGACACTGTAGTTTTTTAATAATTTTGGGATAACCACGGATTTTTGTTCAAAATCAAAATATTTCTTTATTTGAGCCAACATTGGAGAAAAACTAGATGGGTGGCTGTAACCGTGATGGGCGCGTTTGCAGGTGAGGAAATACTATAAAACGTTCACATACTACTAAATAAAACTACAACTACCTGCGTACTCTACGAAAATACTCTAAGCGTTTCCACCCCCAGATAAACGCACACATGCGTTAAGGAATTGAGGCATTCACGTTCTCATATGACTAACAAAGATACATCCATCTTTACCCCATGCAAGATATTGCCATCTTTTATCCTAAAAAGTCACACGTGCAAGATGAGATTTACTTGTGACATCACTGGTCTATAAACATCAACATGGCAACGGACACACCGTTGCTATGAGTATCCATGCTAATTCTACAAAACTAAGCTGTGACGTCATAATGGAGCTTTGTTGCCACGTGTATCTATACATTTTCTTCAATATTGTTATGACGTCATAACAATTGCAACATGAAGTTTAATTAATTTGAAGCTTTTTTTAACTCAGATTTATGATAAAATGGTGAAAATATGGCATAATGCAGAGTCATTTGAGAAAAACTTTCTTGTACTCGTACCTGAGCAATATCGTCCATTCTTGACTCGCTTTGAAAATCGTCTTCGACTCGATAAAGAAGAATTATCAAAGCTCGTCAAGAATGGACGATCTTGCACAGGTACTCATATAAAGAACCTCTATTTCTGGACAAAAAAAGTGACAAACAAAAAGAACTCATTGTACAAATCAAATTGATGCAAATAATTTCTCGAGTAAGTATGTCAATGTACTATATAAGCCAATATACGACAATGATAATGCCATGCATACCACTCTATGATATATCTCGACACTCAATTCTTTAGCTGATGAGGTAAAACGGTATGTACGTGTATCAGCTCCTTAATTTGTTGTTATGAAAATCTCTGTTAGCCTTAAATCTAAAGCTGTGTATTATACGATAATGGGTAATCACTGTGTGGACTTCCAAGTCAATCTGACCTGGATTCTCAAATGATCAGTACAAAACAAATGTTAGAAGTGTTTCAAGTCGTATTTCTCATTGCCACTGTAAAATATATTGTCCAAAATCTATGGGGATTCAAGTCAATCATCGGGGTCCTAGCTCATAACTCCTTCACTTAATTAGTACTCGTTACATGCCTGCGTCTCCTAATTTGTCGTCATGGTAACATATATTGCAAAGAATATGTCGAGATTCATTACATGTTCATCTGATTAAATTATTCTGAGCAATGCTTCTTAAATTATTGCAAGTTCTTGGTGGCCATTAAAAAACACATATTGTACTCCTAGAGCTATTGATAAATGACTCAAAGATTTTAATAGTTTACATCCTGGTGCAAGCATATAAATATTAATATATAATCCCATGTTTAGTCACTCAGACGTGTGAACCACTGCACGCGTACGGGCAATATAATGTTCTTCACGTCATTAATTTTCTTAATTCACAAATATTTTTTTCCTATACCAATCAGCTGGGTTGTTTAAGTCATACTTTAAATACGTTGCACTAATTCTAATGAATAAGAAATCACCCAAGATATTCTCTTTTATTTGTTTCATTGGTGTAAAGCTTCTGGTGTAAGGATAATGACTTCATTAATTACAAATCAGTATAACCACGTTACCAGGCCTGTTCTAGGGGTAATAGTGCTAGTTTAGAAGGCATTTATTTTATATATCGACCTGAGCAGTATGTGACGTCATAGTGGCGGGCCAGATTGCCAGTCAATAATATTAACGCCTGGCAATTTTCCCCGGGAAATTAGATATCGTTCAATGCCTAAGATTTTCTTGTTATTTCAGCCCTGGACATTAACGGTGGTACAATATTTCACTATATTGCCCTTCAAAATGACGTTATTGTAGTATTAACAATAGTATTCGTAAAATTCAAAAAAGTGGAACTCCAAATCTCATATTATTGTTGAAGTTAATAAAAAGATTTATCAAATCCGATAAACAGCTTTACATTCTATAGTACTGAATTCCACAATGAAATTCCAGAATGAAAGAACATGGATGTTATTCATACGCTAAAACCATTGAATTAGAGAACCATTCAATTTTACATATATTTGATATTATACATTAAGGTGTTTACAAAAAAATAAGCGCTAATATTCTTAAAAGTTGTAGCGTTGGATTTCCATTTCCAAAATTATGTAAGGAAAAGATGTAGTTTTTAAGACAACCTTATTAAAAAGGTTTTAAGTATGGTATTCAACCCAATAGGTTAATATAAGGAAAATGAGGCAGAAATAATTGCAAGTTTTGTATATTAAATGCCCTGTAATTCAGAAATACGGTTTTGCGAAAAGGGGCTTAATCCGAGGAGTATTCAAAAGTATTTCTATAAAATGTTGTTAATTGTGGACCACCCCTCGTATATGATTTATATTTATTGGAAACATAACTAATTGATTAATGTACTTAAGTCAATCGCAAGACAGCGTGGGAGTACATTGTGACAAAATGAACTTATTAATAGAGAGACTCAATATGACATGAGGTAAAGTTGCGATTATTGACATTTCCCGAGGTTGACAGTCAACCGAGTTGAGAGGTATGATAGGCCTTATTGTTAGTCATTCCTAATAAGAAAATGATAATGAAAATGACATACATATAATACTCTTACCACCCGATTAATAATGATGACGTCATAATGAAAACAGGCTGTCAAGTAATATTAACCGGCAATGCATTTCGCGGTCATTTCTCTTGTCATTTCCATTCTCTATGATCTCTGGTTGAATAGCTACCGTTGCAAGATGCATTCAAATATAATTTAAACTGTAATCATAGATAGTTTTCTTATTGCTTTTCTCGTTTCTGCTTGCTTCCTTACTGAGATGGTTGCTGATAAATTGATCGTGACCTGTCTAGTGAAACAAGTCTTTCCACTGACACAACATTAAGGCCTGCAACAACAATAACACTGGTAATATGATATTCTTTATTTACAGGGGATATCCATACGAGAAAATACAATTGAGGATTCAAACGATGCAATAAGCTTGAGACAATCGATAGCTGTATCTTACAAATAACACAACGAAGCAATGGATGTGAACATTGGATTGCGGTCGCCTCGCTAAGTATTTCCACATCGTACCATCACGTATATTATGAGACAGCGTTCCCTGTGATGTTGATAAAAATTGATTATCGATCCTGAGCTCCGCATAATGGGACAGCTCTGGAAGGGGGAAAACGGCAGAGTATGCTCCACTTGATGCCTACATCAAAAACATATAGCGGAGTATGCCCCTTGGCAGAAGCCCTACCGACCCTTGATCTGAAATCAAAGTAACAAGAAAAAGTTAGGCCAAGGTAACTAGGCTAAGAACAGTTCTTAACCAAGGCCCCGTAATCTCTTATCAGCAATTGTGGAGGTTTATCATTTATAGGAAATGGATTTATGAATTGTTTACTATCACCGTTTCGGTTTCCATCTGATTAAATAAGATAAAACTGACCTTATTATTTTGTATGGCAGCTCTCAAATAAGCAGCATTCTTATTACAGGGATGCGTGAATCGATTTGGTAAATTGGCGTTATGCGCTGCCATTAGTGTTTCACCCTGCTACTACTACTTTGGAAATCATAAACTATATACAAATACTCGAACAGTATTTTTGTGATTCGAATCGCGATCGTGCGTAAGTATTCAATCATAGCGGAATTATTAATGATCGTCTTAGAACCTAGATGGATGTGTATAGTTTTGCAAAAACGATATAACCGATATAACGTTTGTAGTTATCGCATCATTTAGTATACTATAAGGTCATTTATCTAGGTCCGTTAAGTACAAGAGAACATGAGAAACAACTGAAAATCCAATGAATCGAGATACAAAGGCTACGATAGAAACAGCTTCAACATCAACCCGGGGCATCCAAGATTCCTGAATCAATCAGTTTGAACAAAACAGAAAAGTAGAGACACATGGATTCGATAAGTAAACGTTATCAAACGACATGGGTGCATGTTTGTTAAAGCAAAGTGTCAATATCCCTCTAAACTGAACATATCACAGAGGGATAGAGCTCGATAAATAGCTATGGGCACCCGGGAATTCAATCTACCATAACCCAGTAGATTCTTATTCGGATAGTACAGAAAGCGAATTGCAATGAGGTTATCAGTGTTTGACTATTCCGTTATATAGAAACTGATCAGATGGATTAAAAGCCTTCAGCACCCATCGTTAGCTGGATCCACCGATTCAAGAGTTATATATAGCGACTGCAGGAGAGGGCGAACCTCTACTGCAACTCTTGTTTATAGAATATAAACTTACACGGGAGGATATATTTACATCTTCCTATCGTATACATACAGGATCTTAAGTAGCGGAATTAAAGGACGCCGAAGAAGTATTTGCGTTCAGCCATCAGTTCTTATTCGAACTTTCCATAGAGATTGGGATTGTGAACTTTGAATTCCATCGAACTCGGGTAGACAGCAGTAAAGTAAATGGTGTATTCAGAGGTGAAACGAACGCTATGTCGTGATGTATTGGCTGCGCATAGAATGATATGAGGTCTATGATTAACGGCAGACATAATTGCAGTTTGCACGGAGCTACTGGCTATATCTATTGATTCTAACCGCCTATAGGTAGTAATCCAAAATGAATATATTGGACAATTTGGTATTTTTTCTTTTCAATATTATCATAAATACTTGGATGGGGTTCACTAATGGAGATGCCAACTCCATACGGCCTCTTCACAAGAGAACTCCTGATAGTTCATACCGTATTAACGTGGTTGACAGAAATACTGGAATAAGCGTGATAAACATCACCGACATCCAGGCAACGCTCCCGTTACTCGCTTCCCGCAAGCCATTGGACAGGGCGGCTGTCGCACTGGAATACATTCGCCAAAAACACAAACTCCAAGCGGGAAAGAAATGCAAAAGCATTTCAATATCACAGTTCAATATTAGTGAGAACGGTTTTTCAGATCTCAATGCGTCATTACAACAGTTCCGCTACCAAGTTGATAGGGCCATAAAAACTGCCAATGTTATTAGTAATTTATTACAAACTACACAAGGCACACGGAGTTGGGACCATAGTGACTGGAGAAATTTTCTGTATAATAAAATATATTATTATTCCCTTGTCAAAGCCATGGTCAACGATGAGCCTTCTATATTCGGGGCAAGAATAGCATTCGATAAAAACCAATTCAGATATACTAATAAACCCTTCTGTCCATTCGTTACCAAAATCAACAATGGAGAATCATCGTCTCCTGACCTCAACGTTGGGGACTTAGGTGATAGTCTCGACTACACGAATCGAACGCCACATACATCCTGGTTCTGGAGGGTCAAGGACGCAAATACCAATGACCAAGTTCTTTCCCATAACGAACGGAAGACATTTCGAGACCAAAGAGTTGATTCTCCAAATCCTACCAAATACGACGTTATATTGGCCAATAAGAACGATGGGCTGTGGACATTCCCATTCTACAGCTGTGACAGTAAATCCTGGCTAGTGACATACTCCGTACCATTTTATGGTAAAGACGATGGGAGCCGTTTTAAGTAAGTAACATTTCATGCTTGTAATTCGTATAGAAGTGAGTAGCTTCCACTATTTGGTGTTACTTGGTAACAGTGGCTTCCCCTAACTTTCCCCACATACGGTCCAACACGCCTCATATGGATCTATCACATGATATCCAAAATGGCGAACAACAGTAAGTTGGATTCCTTTATGGTCCAATAAGCCTATGTGGATCTAGCACATGGATACGATGTGACCCAATACCAACTTTGACCTATGGACCCCCTCCAATATGAAAGAGTACCATGTGAGAACACTCGTTCTGTGAGATAAAAAATAAAATGGGGATTTCTATATTATAGAGAAAAACATAAAATCTTAACCCGGTCTGATCAACCTTAATCGGAAATATGACAACATTCGTTGAATCGAAGCAAGCCACTTATCTACTGAGTACATGCAGGTAATCACAACGGCGCCTTTGACTTATTAACAATTAAAATTGATAATTAAAATCGACTCATCGGGTTATTATTTGAGTTACATCAAAATCAACATAGCTCAAGTCAACCTTTTCTTACAATATCGGATTATCAGCAATGGCAGTACTAGTCTTACAGAAAAAGCACCACGACTTCCGTTTCGACAGCTCGATGCATTAATTGAACTTGGAAATGCCCAACATTATGTCAGTGAAAACAATTTCCACCTTTATTTGCTAAATTGATTTGATATTCAATATTTTATTAGAGAAATGGAGTCAAAGCTTAGAATGTTTACTCTATATTTTTATTTAATTGAAGCTCAAATAGACTTTACAAATTCTTTTCATTGCTATCATGTTCACTTGGTTACCTAAGCCGAACTATAGACCATGCGGATGATCAACTTGAAATGAACTACAGTTAATTAGCACTTATGGCTCTCTCATAAAACCCCAGTGGCAGTAGGCTAAGCTTGTATTTGCGAATGCAACTTTCGACTGTCGGCTACCGGATTAACCTGCTATAATGGACATCTCATTTAAATATGAATAGCACCTGCTACTATTCGATTCATATTTACATGAGTTCATAAAATAGTAGGTTGATCCTGCAGCCGACAGTCGCACGTTGCATTTCGTTTTCTAAAAATTCAATATGGCCGCCAGTTTCATTTGTGATTTTTGTCAACTTGCATAAAGGCTTCAAACTAAATGTTCAAAAGATGATTGTAACATCAATAATTGTCCATGTCCAGGGTGAGCCAAAAAATGTAACCTAAACAAATGTGGATAACTAAGTCATCCAGCATGGGTTTAAAGGCACATTTGAACATTGTTCAATGTTTTTTCATTCCATCAAGTTTCGTTGGTCTATCTCAAATGACCACGATTTCAAGGTTATTTTACAAAACATCCTCAAAATGCCAGTCTCATCTCTTGAGGCCAATTTGAACACACCAGGTGACTAGATGCCAACAAATATCATGTGTAAAGGCTCTAATCATCCTTCTTATCTGTTGTTTCAACTCTCTGATGTCTCTCCAAGGGAGTAGCCGTGATTTACCAAGGGGTGTTCAAGTTTCCCCAAGCCTATGGTTCGGTTTATATCGAAGAGGGGGTTCAAGGCGAAGTGGTTGGGGTGTTCGCAAGACAGAAACGGTTTCAACAAACCAATCAAATTACTACTGAGTGCGGTTCGTTCCAGGCCTTTGGTGTGTTGATCTTTCAGAAAAGGGGTTGTTACTGGTCGGGTGTTTTATAAAGAAAATAATTCAAGGCGAATGGGAGTTTGCATGACGCCTACGAACCCTCTCTCACTATGCCCATACATCTGGAGTTGTAAATGAGGACAATATCTTTGGAAATGGCTCCAAATATAAAAGTTTGGGGATTCCTATTGGGTGATTTTTCCGCATTTGGAGCATTTTTAAAATGACCATTCAATTGTGACCATACAGAGTAGACCAATGAAACTTAGTAGAATGAAAGAACATTGCATAAGGTTTAATTGTGCCAAATATGAATTCAAACCATGTTGGAAGACATTTGTTTGGGTTACATTTTGAGCTCACCCTGTATAATTATAAGAATACTAATGATCGGTGAATAATACCAAGTCATTTTATCTATTGTTTTTCAACACATTAACACATTAAATTAACACATAAGAAAACAAGTGCCAAATGAGCTCCTTATATCCCCACAAGGTAAGCATTAAGTCTTAACCTGTTGCCAAACCTTCGAGTCCATGGTCATATCCTGAATCATGATACACGTGAGGTTTACACAAGATAAAGTGTTAGGAGTTTGTTCAAAATAGTCCTGGAAGCTGGTCATTGTCTCACAGTAAGTTTGTGAATATATTGTTCAGCTGAATACAGTCTATGTTGGTACTGCTGATTTCTTCTAATATACAGGGTGTCCGAAAACACTGTACCCAAATAAATTACTCTTTTTACCACATCAAAAAGTTTGCACATTATAAAGTAAATTAATTTGCCAATTGTCAGTTAAAATATCATGAAATATGTAAGCTACTGACTGAGAGATTTATTATTTAGTTAGAACACTCAAAAAGATCTCCCAATTGAATCCAATTCCAAACGTATAAAACTAGATAATGGTACTAAAACAGGTACTCGCTAAAACTGAATGAAATTACTTAATGAAATGTGTAATTTTTGTCAGATCACCAAATTTCATGATTTATCAAAAAGTGTTAGTTGAATCTGTCTGAAACTCAAATGACATACTATTGGATGACCTTGTCAATGTACATATTGTGATTAAACATGAATATGTCGGTTGCCATACAAACAAGCCAAGGTTTTAATGAATTTTAGCATTGCACCAGTGGAGATTTGGCCCATGTTTTTTTAAATGTTATGGAAAATGATTTAAATGACAACTGTGTAAATCAAAGCTATTATTGGAGAACATTTGTCACTGAATTCAAATATGCTATCAAAAATAAACAAAAGTAAGTCATTCGTAGTAAAAGTGCAAATCTCTTAAAATCTCATAAAAAGCGAGATTTCAAAGCTATTTAGAAACTCCTCTATTGTCCTTCACTAGTCAGAGTTAATTCATCTTTTGTACCTGGTAAAGTATATTTCGAGACACTCTGTACATATGAAATTATCACTCAACAATAAGGTTGATTCAAAGACTTGAAGCATGACAACTGCATATTAAAGAATTCATTCAAACAATCAAATTCATGAAACTTGAATATAGTATTCAATCAACCATGTCACAATACAACGTGTCATCATTATGTTGTTCATATTCTAAGGCATATATTGCATACTGAATCCCGAGGGGGTAGATGACGTCCTTAACAGAAACAAACAATAATATCCACACATACTCAAGGATCCCACCAGGAAATTCTTAAACAGATTCCGGACTTTTCGCGGTATCGTGACTACTCCTCCTCCTCCGTGTGAAATCAAAGATATCATAATTAGTATACTTTTCAAAATACGTTTTAAGATTATCTTCCTATTTTAATCACAATATACATTTCAAAATGGTTTCTCACTTCCTATTTCTTGTTTGTAAATAGTTTTATGTATATTTTCTCAAGGGTTTTACCAACAAAAATAATGTGACAAAAATGTAAAAATAGACTCCGGAAAAGCTATTAGACTCTGAAGCAGGAGGGTCTAAAGACATTAGACTCTGGTTCTAGCCTAGTGAGAACCCTCCATACTTCATTATAATCAAAAGGGGTACGTTTTACAAGATAGAATTACAGCTCACAAATGCAAGGTACTTGTTATTGCAACTGTTACAGTAGTGAAGCTAGTATCTCACATAATATGAAGCTATAACAGACATAATGCCGTTATATTACTAGAACCAGATACAATATCTTTCGCTGTTGTAGAATGATGCTTTATAGAATGATCGATACTTTCATAGGAAGATATTGAAAAGATTACAACTATAATATTATCCCATAGGCAAACCATGACCGTTACTATGGGGTCTTAGGGGGTTGCCGCAACTCATTCTCCTTGCCGAAAGTTGCCTTCATTAAAAATACCGTCATACTTCACGGACGATGATATTTGCACCAGGTACACTTAGTGTCAATGAACCTGTTCTCTCTGGGAACCTCTAGCCGCCGGAACGATTATTGTTTGTGTATGCATCACCGTTTGTCTAATTTGAGACGGGTGTCATTACTAATCCAGGTTTTCTGTCACGTATATTATGATATATGTTACTATAGGGGGTTGCTTGGAAATGGGTCAATGGCAAAAAATCTAGTGCACTCTCCATTATGAATCCCCATGAACAAAATGAATCATTTTAGAACATGAAGAATACAATGTCACAAAATACTCTGGAAAATAGTGAAGCGTTTGGACCCACATGGGCTGAGGTTGAGGTCATTAAGTTCAGCAAGGGTGTATTGACTTGACATTGGATGTGCTCCATTGACTTAACATGTGGATATCATCAAATTCTAATGGAGGCCATCGATTCAGGTCATACTTCAAATTAAAAAGATTATACATTTTCATCATTTTTCCTACAAAATGGCTATAGACAACGGCATCAAAAGCAACCTTTACACTTATGAAATGCCATACAACTTTGTAAATCAAAAGAGACATGAGTATACCGTTATGTTTCATTAATTAATAACATATTTGGATAAGATGTAGGGATGTGTAGGATCCAAATGGATTTGGATTTTGGCATCTCTACACCTGTATCCTTTATGATTGAATATTGTTACCCACCACCAATACCCACCATAGTTTTAGGGGCGTTCAAAAGGTTTTGCAACAAAGCTTCTCTTATTATTTTACATGGAATTCAAGACAACCTTCCTGGTTGTACCCTTTGCATTTGTTTGACTTCGCTTCTTAAAAGAGAGCTCCATTTATAACTAGACTCTGCGCAGGGTACCTGGTTGAAAATGTCGATTGAAAATGACACATAAACGAGATACATTTATCTTTAACTTCTTCATCATATTGTATTCTATCAATGTACATGTATTCTTTACTACTTCATTGTATAATCTTGTTTGAATTCTCTCCTCCCATAGTTCATACAATTAATAGTAAACTTCAGTGTAAGCTTCATAAAAAGAGGGTAATTGTTTCAAAATGTTTGAAGATAATACAGAGTTTATTTGGGGTCATTCTTTACCATGCCGGAAGATGGCAATGTGGAAAATGTTGATATATGATATCGTTGTTGCATGGGAAGTATCACGAGATATTGGTTAAATTAAAGATGGCTTGATTAAGATAAAATCCGCCATGTTGGTTAAATTGTTCTCGATATATTTCTTTTTGCACAAATGATATGGACCAAAGCGTCATCATATTGGTTACCATAGCAACCGTAAAATGTTAAGTAGTAGATGTATATTAACGAAACCTTAGTGTAAGGGTATACGATTGAACTACCTGTCCACTAAATCTGTACAAAATTGGTTGATGATTAACTTAGTAAGAGATAATTATACATCATTTAAATACTTTTAAAATTATGTATTATATAGTATGTTGCAAATCCTCTTTATGACATTTTATGCCCAATGTATGTTCGCGGATCAGAGTAGAGGGTGTGGTTCAAATATATCCGAGCACCTTACAGAGTTGGAATAATCATACCTGTTGGCTGGATCATCATGTTCTCATATTGGCATCTTACCAACGAAGCGCAGCAGCTGATTGTCTGGTTCAATATTTGGAAAGCGAGGGGCCAATATGTTCTTATCGAGCCATCTAAACAAACAGATTAAAAGTTTAGGCGTTGTTGCGATACAATGATTAAAAACTGACATTCGACATCATGACTTTTTTACAAACCCACGATTAAAGGCTAAATAATTTTGATATGTCCAATCGTTTTTAATATGTACGTATAGTTTAATGTGTAATTGAAACAATAAAGGTGCACCAGCCTTACCAGCCTTTTAATGGGGATCAAGCAGTATTGACTGGCCGTCACATTGTAACACAGTGTGTCACTGTTTTGATAGGGTTACCCCACTTTTCAATTATATTAGTCATTTCATCATTCCACTGTGCTCACGAAATAGTATAGTTTCCATATAGCTTTTGAAATCTCGCTAAATCTCGTTTTTCGTGAGATTTTAAGAGACTTGCATATTAGACCTCTGGCAAAACTGCCCTAATTTACGTCACCATACTAGTCAATGTGCAAAAGGGCAAACGCCTGACTTTTTATCTCGAGTTATGGATTTATGTGGCCTCACTGGCCTATCTGAGGTTCTAAAGCTATGTCTAAGCTACATCTTGACACTAAACTCAATAGGGGCCAATCATCTACTTTTTGAAATAATTGGTCAATTGTGACACTACCCCCTCTCTCTGCAGACACAAATTGAAATTCACAAAAATGAAGGCAAAATTAATACGCCACTTGACTCGAAATTTTCCTTCAGATAACCCAAATAAACGCATTTTCAGAAGAAATGGCATGTTGCCATTGCAAAAAGATTACAACTGTGCCTACATCCTAGCTTACTGACTCGTCATGATCACAATTGTGTTGGGACTACATTTATTTTTGAATACTACTTTTTTCTATTCAGCGGAAGTGACGTATTAGGGCATTTTTGCCTAATAGCCACATGGTTGGATGATTTCTGGCTTTAAATTGCGTTTTTCCAATTTACTAGAGTTTTTCAAGTAGTTTTGTGCAGTTTAAGAATATTCTGACAGCAATTATGAAAAATATGGCTACTTCATTACCCCTGGGGTCATTTTTCCAAGAACCCAATGGGTTTCCTTTAAATTTGACTAGTTTTTCATTTACATCATGAAATCCACTGCCTGATGGTGACATTTTTCAGTATCGTGTCAAAAAATTGAGTATTTTATTGCATATTGCGATTTTTAGCCAAAATCACTGAACCGTGAACCAGAAAATTGGACAAATTTGGCCCACTTTTTGGCAAAATCTTACTAAAATCATCACTTTTTCATACTTTATTTCATTCAACAACCTCCTGATTTGAAAAATGATGACAAATTTGATCAGTTTTGACTATGGCCTAGAGAATTGGGACTTTTGAGATATTTTTTAGCTCGAATGTAGTCATTCAGAGTGAACAAATACATCAAAAATTGACACTTAACTCACCAATTTCTGACTGCACCCCCGATATGTACCTTCTTTCTATACTGGAAACCATAAGATGGAAAATTCAATCTTTATGATGAATAGCAACTCGTTGGCTTCCTCATTTACGACAACAAATGACATTTAGGGGTCACTAAGGACACAATTGTAGCCAAATATCGTCAAAATCAGTGGTTTTTGGGGTAAAAAGCGAAAACTGCTGATTCAGCAAAAACATTAAATTTGTTCATGAAAATTCCCCTTTTTGCCTCCGTCCAAAATATGTTTCACACTAATAAACTTCAATTCTGGGCGATTCTGAGTAGTTTTAAAAAAATTTGGTCACTTTCACATGTGACTAATAGGCAAAACTGCCCTAATTTACGTCACCATACTAGTCAATGGGCAAAAGGGCAAACGCCTGACTTTTTATCTCGAGTTATGGATTTATGTGGCCTCACTGGCCTATCTGAGGTTCTAAAGCTATGTCTAAGCTACATCTTGACACTAAACTCAATAGGGGCCAATCATCTACTTTTTGAAATAATTGGTCAATTGTGACACTACCCCCTCTCTCTGCACACAAATTGAAATTCACAAAAATGAAGACAAAATTAATACGCCACTTGACTCGAAATTTTCCTTCAGATAACCCAAATAAACGCATTTTCAGAAGAAATGGCATGTTGCCATTGCAAAAAGATTACAACTGTGCCTACATCCTAGCTTACTGACTCGTCATGATCACAATTGTGTTGGGACTACATTTATTTTTGAATACTACTTTTTTCTATTCAGCGGAAGTGACGTATTAGGGCATTTTTGCCTCTAATGACTTACATTACCTTCTTTTAAATGGTATATTTGAATTCAATGGAATGTTTTCTCCTAAAATAGCTTTGATTTACACAGTTATGTAATTTGAATAATTTTCTATGACAATTTAAAAAAAGTTGGGCCAAATGTCCATAGATGCAATGCTAAAATTCTTTAAAACCGTGGATTATTTGTATGTCAATCAACATTAGCATGTTTAATCACAACATGTTCATAAACAGGGTCATCATGTGGTATATCATTCAAGTTTTATACAGATTCAACAAACACACTTTGATAAATCATGAAATTAAGCCACTTTTCCAAGATTTTAGCATGTAAGTGAATGGAGCTCTAGCCAGAGTTAAAAGCTGAATAAAAGATGGCAGCACGAGATTTCATTGATTTTTCTGCTATTTAGAAACTATCCTATTCAATCAAAATGGTTGCCTAATTTGACTCCAGATATTTTATACAGATTTTAAATCTTGGCGGCAAATAAATCAGCTATGGACATTGGACAGATGTTGTACAAATATATATATTGATAATGAAAGAAATAATGGTTCAACGGTCGTTTAAAAATAAATTTTAATAATCCACACAAGAGACAATACTTGATTCACCATTCATATATATAAAGGATAATCCTATGTTCTCTTTCCCAGTGAATAATTTACGAGTTTACGCTGGTGGTTGTGCATAGTTGTGATATCATCTTGCACTTCATGTTTTCTAAGCCATTGAGTTTCCTTATCATTAATTATGACGAGCGAGAATAACGAGGTGAATGGCGTAGTGAACAACAGCGGTGATGAAAAATATATTTCAATGGCTAGAATCCTCTTGGGCTGATATCCAGAATCTCAGTCATTGTATCAGGAGTTCACGAGTAATCACAAATATCGGCAAATCGGCAAATATATGTTGCACCCAGCGCATCTAATAACCCTTTTTGGTAAGTTATATATAACATCGGGTCTATATAGCACCTGATGTATTAACAATTTAGGATTTTTACGTCAAAGTCGCAAAGTTCTCAAAAACCGAGAGGGCATGGGGTATGGCGATAACGAGTGATATATATTCTAAAGGTAAACATAAAATGAATGAAGACTTTCTGAACCATCAATATTGACAGACTGACGGACGGACTGGTAGACCAACGGAGGGCTTGACGCATGGTCGATCCAAAATAAAAAAGGATCTTAGCAGACGGTGTGTAAAAAGTAAAAAGATAATAAAAAGAGAAGAAATAAACACGCGATTCAGTGACAAATATTGTCGACGGGTCATTTGGGAAACAATGCACAATTTCAACTGGTACAATTTAATACAAGGTTCTATCTATCAAATATCATGACAAAAATATTTTTATGAAGTGCATTCTGGTTTAGACTTTACGATCGAAACAGTTCACATGGTGTAAACTTTACTTAAAATTCACCAACATCAAGAGACCAATATTTGAGGCAGTTCGTTAAAATGACCATTAAGCTATTGAACTGATGGTTCCCCGTTTGCCAACAATGCAAACATGCCATCATATGTATATCACATTGCTATTTGCAAAGAAACTAAGAAGCAGAAACAGTCTAGGGAAAACTCAAGTCTCAGATCTACATAAAGCAATTTCTGCCTGATATTTCATCCATTCAGGAATAGGCACGAGAGAGATCAACGTGTCAGTAGAATTAGCATAAATGAGTTATGGTGTGCTTACCAACCTCTCAATAGCATGAATAACTAAGGTTCCAGATGTACTGCACGATTGGTACAAACAAGTACTTTAATTACTATAGCATCGTACTAATTGTGTATCCGAACCCAAGACGAGAGAAAAAACCCGAGCTCAGAGATGACCTCAAAATTACCTCTCTTGTTACCACCTTCGTTTGTCACAAAATATCCACAATCTGGTTTCTGAATACCACACGTCGATGTGATGTGAAGAATATTCCCTACACACACAAGCACACTTTGAGTGAGCTCAAATGGTTTTGTTTCAAGTGACCCTAAGCATGAAGTAAAATGTTGAGATGGGGTACTCCTAGATTTAAACGAATTGTCAAACAAGGTATTACTTTGGGGAAAATGAGCCTTATTGAGAAAAAACCTTCAATTTTGAGGAAAATGGGCTTGGAAATGGGAGCCTTGTCAAAAGTCATTCATGCCATATGGGTGTTCAGATGTTTGTTGAGGAGGTGTTAATATCTCTCAAAAATAAGATATAGTAATAAAGATACTGTTAGGTTCTTACACACGTGATCATATGCTTTGATCAAACGATTGAATCAAGAAGGTTGAACAGCACTTGTCGGTGATAAAACATAAGTTCGGAAAAACAATGAGCATGATATACATGTGATGTACCCCTCTACATTATGTATACTTTCTGTTCTCAAGCTTGAAAAATGACTTGAGAATGTAAACGAACGCCTTGTCTAATTACCTAGATCAACCTGCCAAAAATATCAGCAACTGCATTATTAAGCAAAACTGAAAGAATCTAAGATCCAATAAACTCAAATGGCAAGACCTTGAAAAATGTTTTGATTGGTGCTCCTGTGTAGCATGTTATGCCAGGCATTTAGATTATTGACAGCACGTATGAAGTGAAATTTATGAAATATAGAGATAAATTGAAAGAGTTGATACAGGTCCTTCAATAAGTATTAGGAAAATGATCTGTTTAAAGTTTTTATATTTACAAATTAATGATATAATCATTATTTCGTGTATTTTAAGAACGATCATTATTTCAGGTTTTTAAGTAATAGAAATACTGTACAGGGTGAACCAGAATACAGAACAGTGAATTAAAAAAAAACAATACAGAAAACAAAACTGTGAAAAATAAAAAATCTCATCATGAAAATCAAAGATGATGGCCTAAATTAATTTTTCTCACTAATAATTATAGTCAACCTTTGACAACGCTTTTTTGTTTAAATGCATATTTTATCTAACTGTGGGTGATCCTTCGTGATTTTTTTTTTAATCATCAAAGTTTGAAAAATATCGCTTGTAGGAAGTAAATAAAATGTTAAAAGGTGCGAGTAGTAAAGTTCAGTTTGGTACCTTTATGTAAGTGAGCAATAACAGCAAATAAACATTATTCAAACATACCAAGTGTGTCTCAACCAATATGCTTTGAGCATTTCAGTGCGTTAACTTATCAGTATATGTACAAAAATGCCTTTCATTTTTCATAATGCACTGACTGAATAGTGCAATTGTTAAAATGGATGAAGCAGCATCAGATAGATTATTTTACTTTCCTTCAATATTTTGATGTTTTCTAGTTAGTTTTCACAGGAATATCAATGGTAACTCAATGCCCATATTTCAAATAACCTATTCCAGCTTTAGGCTGTGAAGCGCCATCTACTGTTAAAAAAAAACAAATAAAAAACAGCAACTCCACGGAGCAGCAAATCCCACCGAACAAAACAAGTTTTGATAAATAGCGGCCATTTTGAAAATCTCTTCGTGAACAGAGCTCCCTTGTCTTTAGGTAAGCATATGCAATTAGAACCAAATTCGCCACTGGTATTTGAGTTATTGAAGATTATGTTTTTATGAAAAATGGTGGTCATTTCAGCTATCATGAGGGAATTCCTTTATCTCTAGACATCAGTGTATACAATTTGAGCCAAATCACTCTACTGGTATTTGATCATCAAAGATTATGATTTTCTACAAAAATGGCCGCCATTTTGAAATTAAGAGGCCTTCTTGAAAATGTCTCATTGAGCTCCTTTTTCTCTAGGCATCAGCATACACTATTTCAAACAAATCCTCCCACTGGCATTTGAGTTATCAAAGATTACATCCTTTTACAGCAGCCATCTTGGAAATGTCTTATTGAGAAAATTCCTTTGTCCCTAGGCATCAGCATTTAAAATGTGTAACCAAATCCGTATTTGAGTTATCAAAAATTACATTTTTTACAAAAAAAATTGCAGCCATTTTCAATTGAGTGGCCATATTGAAAATTCCTTCTCGAGCAGAAGTTCTATCGCCATAAGGTCTTAGCCTATAAAATTTGAATCAAATCCGTAAACCGGTATTTGAGTTATCGCCCAATCAGATGAACAGACGAACGGACTTATGCCTTTCCTATATTCCCCTCGAATTTCGTTTGGTGGGATAACAAAGATGTCAGCAAAAGTTCAATATCTTTCTACAATTGTACAGATTTAAATGATGGTAAATTGATGAAGTGAAAGATTTATGAAACATTAAACTGATCAATGGAGTGGAGACTGTTGTAACACCAACAAGTCATCAGATAAAGTTGACCTTGATCCAAAAAATGTAATATAATCACCCTGCTATAGCATGACGGTTACACAACCTCTGGAAACGAGGTTGGGCAATGTAGACCATGCCCTAACGACAAAAATAATCAAATTACTAAATTTTGTGTAGTTTTGAATTTCAAACTCAACAGTTTTTCGCTTATTCCATGTTATCCCCGGGCATCAATTTGCAAAGAATACGTTCAAAATATAAATTACTAAATGCATTACCGAATGCGATGTCTACAAAAGTTGTTCATCCTTTCATTGATACACAGTAGAAGAAAATACCAACATTAGTTTTCTGTTTCATCGCGGCCATTTTATTGGACAAATCAGTGATCGTAGTCGTCTAATCTCGTTTTCAGAGGTGTCGTAACCGTCATGCTATAACACCGTGATCTACAGCCCATTTCACTGTTTTATTTCGTCAGTAGAACCCCAAAAATAAGAAATCATGAGACCATTGCACAATAATATATGGAAAAGTATATTCATATTGTACATGAATGACATTTGTATATTTTAGATTATTTAGTTTTTTTGTGCAATAAGCCTATGCCCTCTTGAATTTCAGCCATGTTAATCTTTTTGAAAATACTATGGCAGAGAACCATCAAAATATAAGAGGACACATACTTAAGTAGCCAAACTAAAATCAATCCAAGATATACAAATGTCATTTATGTACAATAGGAATATATTTTTCCATATATTATTGCACAATGATCTTTTGATTTCTTAATTTTTTAAGTTTTACTGACGAAATAAAACAATGAAATGGGCTGTAGTAGATTCTAAAACCAGTGATGGACTTGTGAGACACACTTAACTGTTTAAATTCTATACATTTATAATTCATTGTCTTTTCCATAGTATCCATTTCTTTATTTAAATTAATATATCCAACGTTTCATACGCAATCTCAATAAATGTTTTTTATGAAGCCTACTTATTGACACAGGTCATGTTTGAATTGCAATAAAGAATCCTCTATCATTCTTCGTTTATTGGAAATTTAAAAGCATCCATGCATGTACTTACACATTCTGATAATGCACTCATGCTTAACCTTCATACATTATGTGTACGCGTTAGTTCACGCATTTAAGCTTTTAAATGTCATATAAAGAATGATACAGGATTCTTTATTCCTTAAATGAACAGCAACTATGAATTCAAACATTTCTATGATGTGCATCATGCAACATCATTCTTGCACCACAATAATGCACTTTCTATGATGTGCATCATGCAACATCATTCTTGCACCACAATAATGCACTTTCTATGATGTGCATCATGCAACATCATTCTTGCACCACAATAATGCACTTTCTATGATGTGCATCATGCAACATCATTCTTGCACCACAATAATGCACTGTCGTGTCAGAACAACAATGTCAACTGATAGTTCCATAAATTCACGTCATGTAGGAATAGTAAAAGAGTGATTAATACAAGTATGATGTTTAAATATGAAGTAATGGAACGACAGATTATTTCAAAAGCCACTTCCGTGACAGGTATTAAACGGCATATGCAGTTATGCACTGACATTATCAAAAATAGATAATGACCCATTTCGACAGTTATTGATAATATGTGAGCTTATGATATATCATCACCATGTGGGAGCGTCGGTGTTTATGGCCAACTCCTTCAGTGATTGGAATTTAATCAACTTCTCCTCAAAATGCCTGTGGATTAGCACCATGTTTTGGACAAGTTCAACCCTAAATAGCAACACTTTTGAAGCTTTCTACCATGAGTAATGTATCGTTAAAGACAGGTTATCAATCGTTTTAATTAGTCATTTCTACCAGTCGTTTGACAGATCATCCATTTCACTCCCATGTGAATATATAATGCTTGCTAGATACTTGCAACCAGGGCATTATATATGATTGATGCCTGGAGATTTGAAGCATATTCAACATGGACTGTGATGAATGTTAGATGAAATAATTCCTGCCAGCAATGAATTCAATATGCTACACCTAAGTGTACTTAACTAAACAGAAATTCTGTAATTAAAAAATTGGAAATTGGCTTTACTAATACATTGTAGGGTATTGCCAACGCTTTCCATGACTAAATTAATTCAGCTGCAGACATTATGTTCTCAATTAAAGGTAAACTGGGAAAGAAGTGTCACAGTCTAGACTACTAAACACTCCGTTAACAATTGCAGCAAGGAAAGGCCGTAAGCAGTTATAAATCTGAATACCATTCACTTGCGTCTGCCATTTGGAGGTTACATATTTCATTTAGCAATGTAATGCCTAAAAGTAATGTATTACAGGCAAATTTACATTAGTTTAGATTGGTTATATTGGTTATATTGGTTATCGGGGACCTAAGTCGTAAATCAGAATTCACTATTAGTTTGGTAACCTAGACATGAGGTAGTAGGTTTAACCGTTTGGGAGAGTTAGGCAGCTAATCAAAGTCTATTCGTATGTCTATCATGTACTTCAAATGACAGAAAAGAATACAATGCTGGAACAAAATATGCACGTATATCTTAACTTGTATTTCTTTGAGATATGATTTTGACGATTGAATCGAGTATAAAAATTATTGTACCTTCATAGCCTGACGCTGGTCTAGCCAGAATTCTCATCAATCACTGCTTCACCTGTATCATTTGATGAAACACCATGCAACGAATAAATCAAGTCTGAAATACATCAAAGTACATTAATTTCTAAAAACGGTAAAATACCTACACTTTCAGTAATTTATATATAAATTATTATATTCTTAATTGACCTACATTCAGCGAGTTATTTGAGGAAACTGAACACATAATATTATAACATGGAAGATGATGTAATGTTGTCGAGGAAACGATATACTTCTAAATCACAAATGCTTATATTTGCATGTAGGACTTTAGGAATTCTAGTAAAAAATAAATAACAGTAAAAATTCAATTATTCGACATAAGCATAATCACTGTTTGCACCTTTGATTAATTCCAATGTGCACTTCATCATTTTTATGGCTAGTTAGGTGTTTTCACAGATGACTGCAGCTTGTTTTTATGAAAGATTCTGCTTCCCTGTAATTTTCATCCATGACTGTCAGATCTACTTGTAGTATCATCAATCATTTCTTGTGAATCCAGCATTCAGTCACCAATCTGCATCTGAACCAGAAGACAAGATTAGTCAAGTTAGGTGATGCGGCTATGGTCATTATAAATGTTGCCTAAGCGAGGATATAGGTATGAGGATAGAAATATAATTAGGAAAATGTTTTATTTACCAATAAATATGTTCCACATCGTTCCCTATATACCATCCAGTAAATAAGACACTGATGTGATATAATGTCATCATCTAGTTATAAATTACAAAAGTGTGACCATCTGTTAATGTGATGCTGATGTTGATGTCAAACAAAAATTTGGGTTTGTACAACAGTTCGTAGCCTCTTGATTGTGACATAACCCAAGATTGTAGTAGGTCAAAATATGTATGCATCAGAGGATAATGGAAGACTTAAAAGCGATACAAAACAGATCAAGAAAGTGAAACATCTAAACGATACAACCAGTCATTTGGAAAACATATCCTTAATAGCCCAGACTATGATATAATATGTTAATGCCTAAAATCCCCCTCCCCTACCATTTATGAATCATTATCGCATACCCAAGACCACAAGATCATGGGTCATTTAATTCTTACTGCAGACCATTGCAATACATGTTGAAGATTTTTTTTTTTTTTTAAATGATAACCGATATGCTTAATCAAAAATTGTTGTAGGCACTAGTTTTCATACAAGATGACAAATTCCATTCTTAAGTCCATTATCAAGAGTATCAAAGGAAGCTTGCACTTTTGACTTATGTACTTGGATATCCACTGAATCAGCAAATATATCTATATTTGATGTGATTTCCATAAATAATAGAAATTAACACTACATATGTACATACACCTAATATAATAGATTGATTGATACCCTTGTTAACTGAACAAAATGGTTTGGCTAGAATTGATAAACAGTTCTCTAAACAGATTACAACAGTGTCCCCCTCTCTGATTTTTCCTCAACAGTGGAATAGAACTCCCTTTTACCCTGACATAAACAATGAAAAAATACACTAAAAAGAGGGTATGAATTTCATATATGTAACATGTGAGGAAACCCCGATCTTTTAGGCTCTTTTAGTTATAGTTCTGTATGTGCTTTTAGGACCACACTATATGATAGGTATAGATACATTATCCTTGTGGTAAGAAGGCTGAAATAATTGCAGCTTAATAAGTTGGATAATACATGATAAACTACTTGAGCAAGGTTGCATTATTTGATCTCCACTTCACAAGGCAAAATGTTATGACAAGCATCTGATACGAAATGATGCTTTCAGACATTGTATTTTGCCTCATAGTTACCCTTAAGCATTACAAAGACATAATACCCCATGACTATTATAAATGATTTTTTCAAAGTTGAAGGCATTATGATTTAAGCAGCCAGCAATAACAAAGGCCACTTTTTTTAAAAAACTGAAGTTTAAATACAGGATAACACAATCATACCTTCCATTAATTTTAGTATAATTTCTCTAATAATTAAGACATCTTAGTGATTTATTTTGTGTAGATAGAGTGTTCTCCAATAGATAAAAAAAGATTGTTGATGACCATTGTGAATTATTGTGTTTTATGGATTATGACGATGGCTTTGTGAATGGATGTTGACCCTTTTAAACGCCTATGGACTTGGAGACTGGATTTTATCTATCCCACATCATTTGAGACTGAATGCTCTATCTTGAATGAGTACTTGTATCTACAAACTATTTTTGAGGTTATGAGTATTGGTTATCAATTTCTATTTTTTTCTTCAACATGTATTGTAATGACTTCAGTATGAATGAAATGTCCCTTGGTCTTCTGGTCTTGGATTGTGATATTGGTTCTTGAATGGTGGGGGAAAGGGGGTACTAGACATTTTTCTTTTCACGTTAGATCATGCTTTTGGGCTATATGGGGTTTGTTTTTCTTGACTGGTAATGCACTTAGAGTAAGTTGCTAAGTTCCATTACAACTTTTGGTCCTTTCCC
Organism: Owenia fusiformis; assembly: GCA_903813345.2. Taxonomy (NCBI): domain Eukaryota; kingdom Metazoa; phylum Annelida; class Polychaeta; order Sabellida; family Oweniidae; genus Owenia; species Owenia fusiformis. Next base: position 6,422,960 of record CAIIXF020000007.1, read on the forward strand.
TTTAGCACTTGGGCTTATATAATTGTATTTACAAAACACCTTTGAGATTTAGAAGATATAACCTTTTCCATCCAGGCATGCTCTCGGTGGAATCGTCAAAATTATTTGAGTCATTTCTGGATTGCTTTCATGAGCTTACACATACACTATCAATATTATGTCATATCTACCCTTTTTTGATTTTGTCAAATGTGATGAACTAACTCGCTTATTGCATGGGTACATTTCAAGAAAGAATTTTTGATAGCAACTTTCAATAGGTTTTTGTCTAATATTCCTTTATTCCTTTCAACAGCATGCCTATTTTCTTAAAAAAACGTATGCATTATGTGTTATTTAGGCCTCGACATGTTGATCGATTGATGCTGCTTGTTTGCCCAAATAAATGCTTTATATGAGTTGTGTTGATTGATAATTAAGATGAGTGTACAGTTATTGGGGGAGAAGGGAAGTTGCAAATCACAAAAATATCTAAACGTGTATGATGGATCATGGAACTTAATAATCTAGTTCACCAGATAAATATCTGACCACCAGATTGATTTGGCGAATATCCCATAAGATGTTAAGACGTTCAATAGCTAAATTAGAATGGTGTATACTTGAGCATGCAACTAAGCACGATTGCCATATAAAATGGCATAGTCGCAGACACTGAAATTGCCTTAAAAGCTTACTTACAGTTGCCATGGTAACCCCCTAGCTGTGTAACTCCTGCTAGATCTTATTCCGCGCAATACTATATGAACTAGAAAATGTAAATTAGTATTATTGGTAGTTAAATGAACATAAAGTGACTACTAGCAAAACTGAACAAAATATAATGAAAATGTTAAAAAGATATTCGTCAATTTATCATTCACAAAAAAATATTTATCCGGTTTTGAGACAGCTTTGGATTTGGGTTGGACCTAATCATTTATATTTGAAATTTCGTTGGAATGATACAAAGAAAATACATTTCAAAAGATTATCCATGATACGAACATTAAAAATCTTAGCAATTGCTGTTTTATATGCAATTAAGCACATTGTGTGTACACAAGCCACAAGAATTGAATTGATTAACAACAGATTGATAATGAATAATCAATCCTTACTATCTTTGCATGCTTATTGAAATATATTCTGAACTAACAAGGTAATCCACAGTCTACACTATGTCACATACTAACCAGCATATGCCACCCAAAATCGATTTAAGATAATGACCTTAAATTGATTCGACATCATGGGGAGTGTTTTTTGTTTTTTATTATTTTTAATATATATTTGAGAGCATCTTAGTGCTAACCCCAAGAATATTTGGAATTAATCAGATCAGACTGAATTGATATAAATGGCATTAATGGTCTATAAATGAGCAAACAGCAAAATGTCAAGACTATATTTCAAAAGATTTTTTATAGATTACAATATTACAAACCTGTGTATGTCTTGGGATTTTACAAAGACTATATTACAACTTTATGGAAAGATTACTGATCAGAACAAAATTGAGGTGACACTTTCAACAAAATAGTTTTTGCATCATCTATCTAAATATGACTCTCCTATTTTGGGATATTTATTAATTTGAACAGATGTGTAAAAAGGAACAGTTTAGTCTCAAGATTTGTATATCTTCACCAAGAATGCCTGGGATGCGAATTAGGTTAGGAAGGGAAAGTTCACTATATTTGACAGAATGAATTTTTAGATCGATGGACTGAAATATTTCAGCACTGAAAGAAATCACATATTCCCTAATGACTTAACCTAAGAAAACTAAAATGACCACAAAACACCTTATGAGGTATGCATTCAACAAATCGATTCTTCGATATTCTTGACACTGAAATACATATAATATCTCTAGTCAACAACAACCAAATCATAAATGATATGGCAATTAAGCTGATCATGAGTAGATGCAACAAAATAGTAAGGTGGTCTAAAATAACACTTAAAAATTAATCTTCTTATTCAAATCAATCCTCAAATGATCAGAACATTGAAATGGACACACTGTCTGTGACTAACAATGTCTTAAATTTTTCCATCTAGAATCATTGGATGACTACAGAATATTAGGAAATATGTAAGCACAAAAGGGGGAGTATCACAAAAAAACATCAGAGCAAACCAGTCATAGGGGTTATGAAAGAACAAGTCGCAAATATCCCAAACTATGATCTGACACAAAAAGATGTCAAACTACATCTGCTCAAAAACTACTGTTCGAGACTAACACACACTGATTTTTATGATCAGAACAAGGAAACAGATTCTTAGAACCTTCTGAAATAGGTATATCTTGATTTATACATCCATTAATCCAAATAAGAAGTTAATGAACAGGAACAACCATATCCTGCTCAAATTCACTGCAATGGAATCATGAATAGCTCTATTTGTTAAATAACCAAAACCATAAAATAAGTAGCTGCTAGGATGGGTAGGCTTACCCTTAATATGTGACATAAGAGGTCAATTGTTTACAGCTTGCATATGAATTATTACATATTTTTCATATCTAAGTTTGGAATTACTGTTTACAGTATATGTAAAGAGCTGCTGCTTTTAGAAATGTAAGCTAAATGCACCTAAGACCTCGTTGAGATAAAACATTAGTTTTTGATAAATGATGAGAACATAGATAGTACCAGCATCATTGAATAATGCAGTGCATGTGCATCAGGAAGCTGTAATTGACATAGTTACACTTCTCAGTAACATTAACTTAGCCTTAAACAACTTAAATGATGCAAAGGTTTATCTTTTCCAGTTTTATCTTTCCATAAGGCTTGCTAATAACCTATGCTAAAGTAGTTGTGATAAATTTCTTGACATGGCATTTCATCAGAACCTATATTAGAAGTCTACACCAGGAGGGAAAACCAAACCTGTTGAATTCCTCTTAGTTCCTGCCAGAACTTGCATGAGTAGGTGAAGTGAGACCCTACTCCATTAAGCACTAAGGTTCAGAGTTGCTCTTTAACAACAACTTTTTCCTCTTGGGTTTAATTCTTTATTCGCACTCCATTTCAAAGATGGCTCATTTGTTTTCTGAATACTGCATGCAATCAAATTAATGGGCCCTATGAGTTTTACTGCAAATCAAATATAGATTATCATTGGCCTTGGGTTAAGCAAAAAATCCATTTATTTTAAACATGAAAAGTAAAGCACAACAAGTGAAACAAAATATGGCATACCGGTATGTGATGTATTTACAGCTTACATTGTCCTCATATCAGTGATGTAAAAAACATTGCTGCCCTCATCATGATACTATATACATGTTATTTAACACTTAATGTTTGCTGCTTTGCTTAATATCTTCATAATTCTATTCCCCATATACTATCTCAAGTTTCAAATTTACCTATACATTTAGATATTCCTTATTTTTGCAGAGGTGTTGTGGCACTTGATATATCTCTATCTGCTGTTGATATCAACCAATGCTCTGAGGAAGGACTCTTCTCTGGTACTCACAAGTGCAAACTGGAAACAACACAGGTAAGATATCATAACATTTGGACATGGAATTCAGGAAATGATAAAATTCATAAAGCTGAAATAAGCAGAACAAATTTTGAGATTAAACTAATGTTCAGGCACAGTGAATCAAGAAAAAATGAAAAATATTTGGTAGGCATTTCATACTTTGGAATTTAGATTAAAGGTACGCTTTGTCCTTCTATGATCCATATTTTAAATCATTGAGCCTTCAACTAAAAACTTCTATTTGTACAATTTCAGCATTTTAAAATGTTTAGTTTAGTGAGAAATGTTGTCAAAATTTAAGATATCTTGATATGTGTTACAACTTTAACACAATCAGCACAAAGAACATCAGTGAAATATCAATTTTCAAAAGACATTTTTATAAGAATTTATGAAGAATTTGAGAAGATGGCATGATAAAAACAGAGATGGTTTTCCAAAGATTTTGGTGAAGAAATTTGTTATTTTGAATAGGAGTGCCCTTTGGTGCCAAATAGTTGATTCAAAATATAAGGTTTCACTGGGGGTTTCATTTTCTTGAATTATACATCACAGTGAATATTCCAGACATATTTCTTCAGTCCATACTTAAAGAGGAGGTAATTAAGTCTTAAATTATTTCATTCAGAACTCTAGGGTATTCCCTATAAATTATGCAATATGTTAAATTACAAGAATGCCTTACCAGTCTATTATTTAAACTTTCAATAGGATACATGCATGGAATTAATAAATTATGTAACAAATAAACTAATTACTTTCTACTCTAGAGATTTATAACTATATTGGACAAAGGTATTAATTAGTGATACAATATATTATATCAACAATGTTTTGAGTATATTTGTTAAAGCTGCTATTAACTTACAAGATATTTCGATATTGTTGACTTGCCTCTCATAATTGCACATTTACTCTATAATGGTCCAAGTGAGCATTTACCCAATTATGGATAAAAAAAAAACTTAGGTAATCAACCTAGAAAGAACTTGTCAGTGTTCTATGAAGAAACCACTGTGGCTTGTTCTATGTATTAAATGTGATGGGGCTGGTTTTATTTCTAGTTCTTATGTGGAAAGGATCATGTTTCATATTAGTTAACAGAATTTCAAAAGTTGGGTTGTTTTCAACATTTCCTTTTGTGTTTACAAACTGTATATACATAAACAGAAAGTGTATGCTAAATGTATAATTCAAAGATACCTTAGATATCTAACCTCATTACATTATAAATCAATGTGTATCGCAATAATAAGTGTCTCACCATTTCAGTGTGTCCCAATTCAACACCAAGGCTTCACCTCTGGTGCTTACACATGCAGATGTCATCCAGGATACTACTTCCCCAACTCAACAGCAGCCTCTAAGTACTACAATGGTTTAACCCTAGAAGCAGAATACCTGCGTATGCTGGAAAATCGGTTGAATCACTACGATGCAGACGCTGCTTTCCAATGTCTTCCATGTAGACATGGTTGTAAGCAGTGTGACGATGATTCAACATGCTTGGTAGAGTCAAACATATTACTGCGTGGAGTTCCACTAGGAATACAGAGCTTCTGTATGACTGTTTCACTCATCATTGCTTTTATCATCGTGCGTCTTAGAAAAACAAAGGTAAGTTCACAATTGATGTATTCATCAAGAATTTACTTACCAGTCTATAGTTAATGGAATAAAGGCAACTAGGATCTGCAAAGCTGGGGATTTGAGAATTAAATTGCAACTTGATTTGCATGGGTTTCTCAACAACTAGATAGTCACAGCTTTTGGCACTAACTGTGGCGAAAAAACTTTTACATGTTCAATAATCACCATATCTTATCAAAACATTTTTCGGTGTTTTACTGAACATTAAGTACATATACGGTTATAGCTACCATAATAGGGGATAGATAGTCTGGCAAGGAATGTCCTTTTAATAAGAGTCTGTAATAGGCTTAAAAACATTTTTACTGTATATAAATGTTGTAAAATTGGCAAAAACGGAGGTAAATGTAAGAATTTCATATCAATTTGAAAAATGTTGGTAAGAATACTGAAGTGTAATTAACAATAAAAGACGTCTAAAAACTAAGGGGTATTAAAGACATTCTTATATGGGATATTAAGGCCAGCAATATTAATTTAAGACAACGTGAATCCACTAAGATTAAAGTATACTAAACGAATCAAATCGGCTTACATAACGTGTCCGACAGAATCACTGAAACTTAGATTACTTAGAGAATAATATCTGCAATAATTTTCTAGTTCAGTAATCTGAAAGCCAGGGAAGGAAACTCAATTACCAGAATTTTGTTGAATAAATTTGATATGCACCACAGTTTCAGTGCATTATTTCCATATTAAACACATAAATATGACTGTAGCTGATTGGTCAACGTTCTGTGTGTTGTGTGGTATCTTATTAAAGATCCTCCTTTGATTCAAACAGCTGTTTATTTGGACAATCAGCAATAAAATATATATCAAGAAAAGAAAAAATGTGGAATTTTTATATTTTGATCTGTTTTTCTCAAAAGTAGTTGATTCAATTTTTCATTTTTGTATTGCCATAATATATTATTGGCGATGGTCATTCATTAACTTTGGTAGAATGAATTCTTCTGAAATATCAGGATGGGTGTGGCACATCCATTACAGCATGTCACTTCTTGTTGAAGCATAACTCAATAAATTTGAAAGATGCATATTTTCAAAATGTCTAACAATATTTCCCTTACAATCTGATGTATTTTAGTATGTGAAGAGCAGAAAAAATCAGGTCAAATAGAGGTCATTAAAAATTTTCAATGGAGACTATCAATATTCATTAGAATTAAAAGAAGGTCTATTTTTTCATAAGCATTGTCCAATAAAGTCAAAATCAGATCCTTATCATAAAATAAGGTCAGGAATGTTTGATTCCTAGAATATTCGGATCACATAAAATGGGAGCAAAATATTGTAAAATCTTTGACCTTTAATTAAAAATTTATTCTCGACTGTTACCTCTTTAATATCAGTTGCAACAGGATTATATAAATATCTCAGGTCAATGATAACTATCTGAGCTGTACATGAATCATAGTGTGCAGCCAATCAATAATTGAATGCAACTCAATGAATTATGTCAATAGTTGTCAAAATAGGATCATAATGTGCTTCAGAATATCATTAATACTGCTTGTGCTGACTTTAAATTGATGCTTAATTTAATCAAGGCGATCTGAGGGGATTTCATCCCTTCTGAATTTGTGGTTGAAAAGCAATAGTAAAGCACTTCAAAGGTTTATGAAGATGAGAAAGTACTTGAATTCTCTTTTTGGTTTATCATACTAACTATAGCCATTTTTACTTGAACATGATACTATTTTTTAATTTCTGTTTTTGTTTATATTGCTAATACATTATTATACAGATTAATATTTGATGTTTTATCTAGAATTGAAATATCCTAACATAACTTTCTTGGATGATAAAAAAAGTACATGGCAAGAAATATTAAACCAACATATATTTCAAGAATGTGGCATCTGTTTGAACAGGTATCTATGGATTGTATTAACCCCAAAGAGAAGAAGCATCTCTAAGACTATTTAGTGCAAAGTGAAACCTGTATATCTGAACACCTCTTGATTCTGAACACCTCTCAATGTGAACACTTTTTCAGTCTCAAATTTGTAATCTCCCATTGACCTTCATGTATGTGTTGAGAAAACATTGAAATGTGAACATCTGCTAATCAAAACACTTTTTGGCTGATCCTGAGGTGCTCAGATTAGGTTTTACCGTATATGTTTATATGTCTGTAAGGAAGGGAAATTTGACATTTTTCATGATGAAAAAATGTAATACATATCATGTCAAAGATGATTTAAAGATTTTGTGAAAAGTCATACAGCCAGAAAGCAAAAACCTGATAGAAAAACATTAATATGAAAAAGCACATTTCGATTTATTAAAATTTGGCCATAGTATAGTGGCAATGTGGCATACATATACAGCCTGTAGATTTATGGTTTATTATGATTTCAATGGTTGACTAAATGTTATTGACATATGGTAAATCAGGCATTTACCCATTGAAACATATTGAGAAGACAAAACATGAAATCTCGAAATCTCAAGGTTACCACAATCTGATGCACTGTGTTTACAAAAATGAGGATGAATATATATGGACATGTGTATACTTAAAAATTTAAGAATTAGTATACACAATAATGTATTTGAGCAAATTTTGCTTTGTATTAAGATGTATATCTTGTTAAAATTATGTTGAAATGACATCTCCAATTATCAATTTTTTTTCAAAAACTCTAGAACTAAAGGTCTAGGAGAGGGGCTATTAGACACTGTTTCTTTTCATGTTGGATTATGATCAATTTTGGATATTTGGGGTTTGTTTTCCTTATGACTGATACACTCATTTTGATGTTTTCTATTTGTTGCTGTATTCTGCAACCATTTTTGGTACTTTCCCATTGGCACTTGCACATACATATTTAACCTCATTTCACCTTCATTTGATCAAACTGTTCAATCTGGCATAAATTATTCTTGCATATTTTCAGGTCATGAAAGCTAGTATGTGGGCCATGCTTGAAGTCTTAATATTTGGGTCACTTCTGCTATATGCAACTGTAAGTATGTAATTTGCTGATGGCTTTTTATTACTAACAGAGGCCATAACAATCTCTAGAGGGCATTCAATAAGTAATGATCAAAATGGTATATTTTCTTTGCTTTCCTAGAAATTCAGCTCATTTAACCTAAAGTGTTTTAATACTTAATATATTTTTGTCTTTGTTCTTTTATGGCAATTATATTCCCCTAATACAAAGTATTGCTCTCTTTGAAGAAAACAATTTTCTGGTTCGAAGGAAATGTCTTATGTACAAATAATTAGCCAGGTGGTGCGAAAGATCCCCTGTAGAGACTATATCAAAAACATCATATGAAGCTATCATTTTCTGTTGGTAGATGCCTTTACATAACCATAGGGCACACCAAGTGAAATTATCGCCATTTGTGTGACTTCACTATACCTGCTAGTTGCATATTAAATAGTTTACAAACCATATATGCAAAAAATATCACCCCATCAAATATTACACACTGTGCTAGTATACAATTTTTGTTTTTCAAACAACACTCTTCTGGCTTACTGACTCAATATATTCATCAGATAGTTCTGCAACATTTATTGTCCTACTGTTGGTATTAGCTTCGTATTGATTTTTGTAAAAGAGTATCATAAGAGTCCAAGGCCCTTATAGATTATTTCAACCTGACATATAATCATTCTGTCCTATCCTCTATCCAACGATTTAATATGAATATGTGCATATTATATATACCCCATCTAGTTTGTGCATGTTATCATCCATATGTATACATGTGTTAGGTTCATATCAAGTTTTATAAAACACTTGTACAACCTGAAATATTTGGAGGATAAGGTTAAGCTCATGTATTCCTTAATTCAATGATCATATATTGATCATCTCTTCACTGCTGGGATTAAAGCTTGAGTTAGCTAAGGAAGGGAGGAAACCAAAACATGGTAAATAGAGAATACCTCTAAATGTACTGGCAGATCTAGGGTAGAGCCAGATCCCCCCCCCTCCCCCTTTCCCCTAAATTGGGCCTACACATAGTCCATGTTTTTTTAAATTAAAACACCGTTTCTTGACTTCTAGCTCATTCGCTCAGTAATTAAGATTGACACCTAATTTTTCTGCCCAAAAAGTGGCAGCCAGACAATAATTCTTCAACCATCTGAAAAAACAAATAACCATTTCATAATATCATATGTTATAACTGGCAATACATTTTCCAGTATTTTGCAATACTATTTTGCAATTACGAATGTTTACACATTTAAAAATTGCATCTCCTCATAACTATAGTATTTGGAAAAACAATTAATTGTTTTACATTTACATAATATAATCCTTACATTTAACATAATATAAGTCATAAAATATCCATTAAATAATTGAATAAGTTGTTCAAAATAAATGCTAGTTTTCTGGAATTTTAATTAATATGCTGTCGAGCCAGGCATATGTTCATCAAAACATATTTGAATATCATTGATAGAGGCAGATGAGACAATACCACACCAACATTTTTCATGAAATATTTTTAGACTGAAACTGAAAATTATGTCAAATACGAGGAGTAATTACATCATCTTTCGCCTAAGGTTTGCCTTGCTCATTTGATTTTACCTCATCTATTTGAATTGGCCTCACCTACATGTATTTGAATTGGCCTCACCTACATGTATTTGAATTGGCCTCACCTACATGTATTTGGATTGGCCTCACCTACATGTATTTGGATTGGCCTCACCTACATGTATTTGAATTGGCCTCACCTACATGTATTTGAATTGGCCTCACCTACATGTATTTGGATTGGCCTCACCTACATGTATTTGGATTGGCCTCACCTACATGTATTTGAATTGGCCTCACCTACATGTATTTGAATTGGCCTCACCTACATGTATTTGAATTGGCCTCACCTACATGTATTTGGATTGGCCTCACCTACATGTATTTGGATTGGCCTCACCTACATGTATTTGAATTTGCCTCACATATTTCATGTAGAAAGAATTACATATTGATTAATTAGAGGTTATGTCACTATCGTGGCATATATGCCCGAGGTCTCAGTGATATATGGCCCGACCTTGGGAGGGACATTGATCTCTGAGAACCGAGGGCATATGTGCCACGATAGTGACATAAACGATTTATAACATACCTATGATGATGTAGACTGGTCAGAGATTACCGTTTTCTTATAGAATTGACAAACAAATGGTTTAAAAATGATTGAAATGAGTTTAGAAAAATTGCTCGCGCAGTTTTATCTTCGATTGATTGGTTATGACGTCAGCGCCTTGACCAATCAGAAAGTTAGCGGGCGCGGGCTTTTCAAGACTTATATTGGCCCGCTGTCTTGTGTACACTTTGCACTATACATCATCAAAGGTATGTTATAAAGAGTTTTATTCTTCTGTACTCTATTTTCTAGGTTGTAATTCAATACTTTGAGCCTGATACTACTACCTGTCTACTGATACCCTGGTTTAGGGAGATTGGCTTTGCCATAGTCTATGGTGCATTGCTTCTTAAAGTTTATAGGTAAGGTTTATTAGTACGTTTTTAAAACTTATAGGTAAGGTTTTCAAAGCTTATAAGTATGACTTTTTAAACTTCATTAGTCAGGCATAAATTAAATTTCTCAAAAACCTCCCATTAAATAACCTCCTTATATGTTGAACATTTTTTACCACAATGAATGTTCAGCATTGGAAGTTGTCCACTACAGAGAAGGTAATTTATACAGAAGTCAGTAAAGTATATGCAAAGGATGCATATCCACTAGAGACAGGTTTTCACTAGAGAGGTATTCACTAAGACAGGTTTTTATTTACTCTATTCCTTAGGAGTTGCACAAAAATCAGTCTAAGTTCATCCCTCTCTACATTCAATCTTTTGCTCCTTTCAGGGTGCTAGCTGAGTTCCAGTCCCGGAAGGCACGACGTGTACATGTTCGAGACAAGGATTTGCTCAAGTACCTGCTAGGAATAGTGCTCATTGTAGTAGGCTATATGGCTGCTTGGACGGCTGTCAATGTAGATCATGTACAGGTAAAAGCATGCCATGTAATAGATCATATACAGCTAATCAAGGTGGAGTTTGTACTTGGTGTAATGGACAAAGGAAATTAGGATTTCTGATATTGTTAAATGCAATATGAACATTTCTGAAGTATTCTGAGTCTAAAAATATCTAATAGTGGAATATTTTTCATATTCTCTGATATGCAGGTGTGTTCTATGAATAACAGGTGCTTAACTTATTACTAATAAAATATCTTGTGCAGGCAAAAACTCATGTAGATTAGCATGTCATATATCAGGTATACTATACCAGTTCTCCATCACTTGTAATGAAGCAAATAACAGCTTTAATTGTGCTACAGCACACTTTTTGAATATATTTGGAATAAAGATTATTCATTGTTTTGTATTATGCCTTACAGGATGGAGCAAGTATATTACAGAATGGCACCACACCAGAAAATGTGACTTACTTCATATGTGAATCTCACTGGTGGGATTATGTTATTGAAATAGGTAAAACTATGTTTGAAGTTTCGTTCCACAAATGTACATACATTTGTTTCAATGAGTATACAGTTCATATATGTACATGTACATATATGAATTCATAAGTTAAAACTTTCCTTGTCAACGAAAACGATCTTGAATTAATCTTAACTTTAATTATAGAATCTTTAAAAGAATCTTTATTTTGTTCCCCTGTACTGTATATGTATATGCATCAATGTTTATTTTGACAATATAAACGTTTGTCAATTAAGATTGATTTCTCATTGTTTGTGTCACCCTTACGAAGATTAATTTGGAATAACTAATTATTTTTGTGACCCCATATAACATAAAGTTTATTTTAAACAGGTGAATTTTTGTTCCTTTGTCTGGGAATCTATCTGTGCTACTGTACAAGGTCTGCCCCATCAGACTACAATGAGAGCAGGTATATCTCCTGGGCAATCTATAATGAAACTGTAGTATCAGCATTAGTTCATATAACAAGGTAAGTTTACATTTATAAAAGCAGTGATCTCCCCAGCATTGAAGCAAGTGGGTGCAGCACCCTCTTGAGATTTTGGCTTGCACCCACCTGAAAATCAATTTGCACTCACTTGAAAATCAGTAAAATCGTTAAAAATTGGCATATTTTCACCAATTTTAGTCTGAATTGTGAAAATGATAATTTTGCACACACTTGGGAAAAATCCAGGGGATATCACTGAAGAGTTCACGTAACACATGGCACATTTTATTCCATTGAAGATCGCAGTAAAAATTGCATTTTAATGGTTGTCATGATTTGAACTTAATACATACTTTGGATGATCATGGTCTGTTTTATTCGATATTAATGTAAACAAATTGACTAATATGGAATGGACATCCACAGCCGGTGTAATATTTGATCATATGATTAACAATGTGAAATCTCAATTGATAAAAAATGCAAAAGAAAAGAAAACTGGTTGTACAAGTAGATCAGTAACCAAATGTTTTCTCTTAAAGTTTTCAAAAATATCAACTTATCGATCCATTATAAAATGGAGCTGTTCTGTTCTGCCTTAAATTCATTGATAAAAATTAAAATAAAATAAAAAATCTTTGATGTGCATGTAGCCAGGAGAATTCTCTTCAAATTATAAAAATTATGACAATGCAAGCATTCTAACCATTAATAATTTGCCATTGCTTAGCATGAAAGACAATGGAAAGTCAAAAATTCTATACTTCATACAATTCTATTTCAGGCATTTCCTATGGTTAAGTATGCATCCTGACTATATATTCCTCATGTATTTTGTACGCTGTCAGCTCACAGTCACTACCACAATATGCTTAGTTATAGCACCTAAGGTAAGTCTATATACATTCCTCATGCATTTTGTACGCTGTCAATTAACAGTCACTACCACAATATGCTTAGTTATAGCACCTAAGGTAAGTCTATATACATTCCTCATGCATTTTGTACGCTGTCAATTTACAGTCAATACCACAATATGCTTAGTTATAGCACCTAAGGTAAGTCTGTATACATTCCTCATGTATTTTGTACGCTGGCAATTAACAGTCAATACCACAATATGCTTAGTTATAGTTCCTAAGTTAAGTCTATATAAAGTCCTCATGTATTTTGTACGCTGTCAATTTACAGTCACTACCACAATATGCTTAGTTATAGCTCCTAAGGTAAGTCTATATACATTCCTCATGTATTTTGTACGCTGTCAATTAACAGTCACTACCACAATATGCTTAGTTAAAGCTCCTAAGGTAAGTCTATATACATTCCTCATGTATTCTGTACGCTGTCAGCTTAGTCACTACCACAATATGCTTAGTTATAGCACCTAAGGAAAGTCTATATACATTCCTCATGTATCTTGTACGCTGGCAATTAACAGTAAATACCACAATATGCTTAGTTATAGCACCTAAGGCAAGTCTATATAATCGTGGTATCTGTCAGCTTACAGTCACTACCACAATATGCTTAGTATAGCTCCTAAGTTAAGTCTAAATCCAGTCCTCATGTATTTTGTATGCTGTCAATTAACAGTCAATACCACAATATGCTTAGTTATAGCACCTAAGGTAAGTCTATATAGAGTTTGGAGATATTTTTGTAGAATACAGTGAAACCTGTAAAGTGGGACATATCTAGAATTGGAACACCTCTGTAAGTGTAACACTTTTCAGAGTTCCAAGGCCAACAGACTTAATGTTAAATGAACCTCTAAGCTGAACACCTCTCAAGTAGAACACTTTTTAAAAGCACCAAAGGATAAATTATTTTTTTAATTAACTCATTAAAAGTTACACCAACATGAATGTCTTAGTAACTGTACATTTCAAGGGAAGATACAAATATGCAAGCTTATGGTATGGTCACATATGCTCCGATCTTCAACTCCAACACCCAGCCGATAAGTATATTGTTCAAAACTAAATGTAATTTTGAACAAAATACTCATTGGCCAGGCATCAGTACTGAAAATCTGAGTAAATGTAACCATGGCATTATTCAGTCTGAAACTTCCCACAATAACTCCATCTCATTTCCAGTTATGGTATGCGCATAAACCTCCAGATGAGGATAACTTTCGGGCTAGAGCTTTTTCCCAAACTGATGTTCATGAAACGATTCTACCAGAAACCATGAAGCTTCACGTTGGAGTCTCATCTAATGGAGATGTTGATATTGGAGACGTGAATCTCTCAGAAATGGACCCTGAAGATATAAGGGTTAGTATGAAGGTGGTCATTTACAACAGTTCACACTGTGTTCCCAGAGAGTAGCAATTCCCCCAGGGGATAATTTACCAAACAGTCAAACAGATCATTAACAAAAGTGCTTTTAATGCAATATTTAGACTTATTACGTGCTGTCCTGTCTGTAGTAGCCAAGCTATACCTTCCCATATTTAAAAAGTTATTTCAATTTTTGAGCCAAACGAAAAAAAACATCATTCATAATTAATGTCATTCTAAGATGACATTCAACTGGATTGAATTGGGTCTTAAAAGCTTCTAACGAGCCTTCCTTTAGAAATATTTTATTAAATGAATATATTTTGACATTCAGATCTTTAATTGCTTGGAAGAGTGCTTGTTTAGCCTCCTCAAAGCCCCTTGGATCAACAACATAATGACATACTCATCTTTTTGGGTCTCATGGGGCCCCAAGCATGACATTAGCTTTAGAGATTTGAACTGCAAACCAAATTAAGATTCCCACATGCTCGATTATGCAGACCTGTAGACCTGCATTATGGAAATAAGCAAAAGGTCATCTCAGACAGACACTCTAATAATAAACAATTTGAGTTTGGGCCAAAATAATGTCATCCTATATCTCCATTGTGAATACAGACATTGGTATACTTTTAAAATAAAGAAAATGTATATGACATGACTACAACTGATACAAAAAAAATTAATGAGAAAGAATGATGCATGGAATTTCATATCATGAAAGTTGTCTTTTCAAATTCTCTAAGCTTCAACACTTAAGCCATAGAATGCTTAAATTGATGCATTTAAGCTTACACTTTGTTATTCAATCCAAAAGAGTAATTTCTTTTGTATATTCAACTATTGATACAGGGTGACACAAAAAATGAAACCTACCCATATAATGTTACATGACTTTTTTGTTGGCAAAAATTCTGACTTCTCTTATCACACCTAACCATCGACAATGTACAATGACAAAATACACTGTCATACACTTTTACACTACGGTGTCACTAGTCTAACTGATATGAAGCAAAAAGATGATGTGGGTGTGGTGTAGGTTTTAAAAATTAATCTGAGGAATACTTAAGGGATTTTATGTTTAATTTCGTGTGTATTCTTAAGCCTTTCTAATTCCATGAAAAGATTTTTGGGCAGTGCTCAACATTTTTCGTAGTAAATCTACCCACCAACAATGATCGGTTGGAAAATGTTTGTTTTTTACATTTCCTTTGCTAATTTTTTCCCCTGTCGCCTAAGAGTGTCGATTATTTTTATAAGAATATGTTTCCCAAAGTTACATAATTAAGGTCGGTTGAAGATTTAATAAATATTCACGTTTTTGATAAAATAATAAAAATAAAAAAATCATAAGTATACATTGTCATCTCGATGTACGTTGTCCCATTGAACTTACGATATATGTCTATGTCTATGTCAATAATCCGCAAAAGGCTAATAAGCCCATATAAAGCAGATATATAATTTAACAGTGATAGAATTTGAATATAATATAATTTAAAACCTTAACATTTAAAAATAGATCTATGGTTTACAACTTATTTTACCTGGGGAGACTGTCAGGCTAACCGCGTTGACATCACCCCTCTTTACCAGTAGTGCAGGCTTGTTGCTGTGCACTGGGGACCCTTTACATTAAAACATAGATCTATATTAAAAACACACCTATTTAATTGCAGTTATTGACATAGGCATAGTATGATGATTTAAAACTACTTAGACTGTCACAGTCTAAGATGTCACCAGGTAGAGTGTTCCATTTAGCTATTGTCCTAGGGAAATAGCTAAATTTGTATGCATCCGTTCTAGTTGATGGTTGTATGAACTTAGAAGGATGATACAACCTAGTGTTGGTATTGATCTGTTGGCGGAAGTATGGAGGCACGTCGATGGCTGCTAGGTTCTGCTTTCCTTTGTAGAAAAGGAAAACTCTAGCAGCCTCTCGACGCTCCTTCAGTGGCTCCCACTGTAGGTCTTGAAGAGCTTTGGTGACGCAGCCTGGTTCCCTTGAGTGACATTTGGTTACAAATCTGGCTGCTCTTCTCTGTACCTGTTCCAACATATCAATATCTTTTTGTCGGTACGGATCCCATGCCGAGCTGGCATACTCTAAATTAGGCCGGACTAGTGACTTATACGCCTGAGCCTTCACTTTTTCAGGGCATTGATGGAGGTTGCGCCTGAGAAATCCAAGCACCTTATTGGCTTTGGATACAATAGTTTGAATATGTGTAGTCCAGCGTAAGTTATCTGGCCTATCTTATCTGAATTCACAGTTAACCCTTATGTAGACAATGTATTTTTCATTACAGTAAGGGGCAGGGGGATCAGATTTATTTAAAAACTGAAACGAACAATACTGTATACTGAACAATCCAGTATTACTAATTCAACTTGATTGAACTATATTGAACCTCTGCACTTTCCTCTGCATAAACTGGATTTCGAAATTTCGATTATCTAGTATAGATCTCTCCATGAACTGACCTTAAGATTATTAAAATTCATAAAAGTGCAACTTAACGCAACATACCGACGCCGAATGGTCAAAGAGGTTGGAAGATAACATCCCATGGTCAAATATTAATCCCCATATCAACACTTTCATAAAATAAAATAGTATTCAACAAGAGGTACAAAGTCATGTTTACCTGTTTATTTGTACCAGGGATACATGAACATGTTCATTAGACATCACTTGTTACTCATAACCCTGAATGCGTTTGGAAAGTAATCATTGCATTGTATACATTTCAATTACAGGGACAACGTACATTGGAGATGACAACGAACATTTTTGATTTTTTAAATTATACCAAATACATGAATATTTATAAAACCTTCAACCATCTTAAATTGTGTAGTTTAGGGAAACATATCCTCATAGAAATATTCGGCACTCTTAGACGACAAGGGAGAAAATGATCGAAGCAAATGTGTAAAAAAAATCAATTTTTCCAACTGACCAATTGCATGGGTAGATTAACACAGAAAAAATCGAGAATCGAAAATCTTTTAACGTAATTAGAAAGGTAAATGTCTTCCAAATCGAATACACACGAAATCAAACATGAAATCCTCTATTATGCACTCCTCAAATTAATTTTTGAAAACTACAATCAAACCTACATCATAGTTTTCGCTTCAAATCAGTTAATAGTGACACTGTACACCTAAAGTGTACGACGGTATATCTTGTCACTGTACATTGTCAATGGTTAGAGTGCTTAAGCCACATTAAAACTAGCATCCATGGTGCAACTCCACAAGAAGTTTCCGATGACTAGCTCAACTAAATGCAGATTCATGAACGTTACAATATGTGCTGTCTATTCCTTTACAGGCACACCTGGATTTTACACAAAAATGACACCCACCTTTTGAAACATTATTTTGGAAAAAAGTTATGATTTCATCAATGACAACTTTATCATTTTGTGATTAATTGATTGGCCTTTCCTTCCCTGAAAGCACAAACAGAAATCGTTTCTACAAAATTATGTAACAAAAGGTAGATGGCACTTTTGTGTAAAATCCAGGTGCGCCTGAAAAGGAATGGGCGATATTAAGAGTAAATCTTGGAACACTCATAAAATTTGACCAACTTGAGCTACACATCTGAAATTTTTCACATTATGTTTTCTTTAAATGTGCCAAAGGACAAGTCTATATGTTAAAGACAAACAAGTTATGCAACGTATAGTGGGTGTCATTTTTTGTGTCACCCTGTACATCTTTTGTGCCACAGTGGTTTTTGATAGCTCGCAAAGTGTCTATTCTTTAAAAACAATAGAAAGAAAAGAATGTACTCTTTATACAACTTTACATTCAGTTACAACTGTTTTAAAATGTGATTAAGCTATCTATAATATATTAAATTGTTTAATTGTTTAGACCTCTAAACCTAAAATTCAAGATTCTTTGGTGTCATATCATACTTCAATAGGCCAACTGAGTTCCCTGCAAAATACTTACATTGATAATTATACTAATTGTTCATTGTTTCACATTTCCAGTCCGAACTAAAAAGACTATATACACAATTACAAATTTACAAAACTAAGACTATGCGCAAGGACAACCCCCATATTTCCAAAAGGCGGGGTGGTCGCAAGCAAACACATAGGAGATTCTCTCTACAGGCATTCCATCATAAGCACAGACACCACCATGACCATGAGCATGAACATGAATTGTCTAAAACTCCTGAGGAGAGTACAAACAGCGCAGAAGGAGTAGCTATTGCATTTGAAAATGCCTCTAAGGCTACCATAGAGGAGGGAGGACCAAGCCACAGTACTGGACCTACTGTAACTTTTAAACCAGGTCATCATAAGTCAATCAGCTAGTCAACATTATAGCTACTATTACCATGGCTAATCAGGTCAGGTTTTGAATTTTCAAAATGAACAATACAGTACAGTATTGATAAGTCATACTATCATCCAATTGGAATGGGGAAGATTTGCATGCTATATGGAGAAGCAAGCAGACCAAGAAGACCTCATTCAAGGTACACTATTGTAATATTCTTGGTAACTGCTCTAAAGAAACATCACAATACTGTGACATCAAACAGTTAAAAATAGTATTTTCTTGGTATTTCTAATAAACATATCTTGCTTCCCATAGCGGACAAATATTTCGCTCCATTCCGACCCTGTGGCTGTTATCATAACTAAGAGCTAATGACAGAAACAATGAAAATATATTAGCTTGAAATTCAAGTATGCCAAAGTAAACAGGAGTACAGTAAGACTTGTATTAACTCACTTCTATCACATAGAATATGCTTGCTATGGACAGACCTAATGTGTTGAATCAAATGTCATTAGGCCATTGCAGATATTGAATGAACTAGTCAGTAAAATATTGTCAGTAAAAATAGAAATATATGGATCAAAATTTCTCATAAGGCACTAGATTAATGGGCTTTTAGTGAAAACTACCGTATAATCTAGTGGAGTAAAATGTACGAATGTACATGGTAACAAACTAATGATAAGACTTGATAACACTGGCATTGAGTCATGCTAATGCCATGGCCACATTTGCTCTGATTTTCAGTACCATCGCCTGGTCAATGAGTATTTTGTTCAAAATTGCATTCTGTTTTGAAAATCGGGCAAAATGTGACCATGGCATAACTAGGCTTTCGAAAACAAAGGTTCCATATTAATGTTCAAAACATGGTAATTGCCAGCTTGACAATAAGTCCACTTCCAATTTTAAAAAGTAACTGAATGTGAGGCATTCAAATGCTATTCAAAACACAAATGTTCAAAATTTCTAAAGCCACATCCATGGCTTAAAGTGATATTCTAAAAATCTTTAAAAATAATTTGGGAATGGATTTAAATTGTTAAGAGGACTTTGTTAATATAAGAAAAGAATCTAAACTTAATCTAGGGGATTTGAAATATGTAGACTAATTTCCAAATGATTTTATTTTGATATCAATCTTTAATATACAAAATGTTAAAAATGGTACCCCTGCCTTATACAGCTATAGTTAATAACAACAGAAGTGTTATTTATAAATTGTTTCCTAAACTTCTTGTACATTTTATAAAATAAAGAACATTAAGATGCAATATTTTACACAACTAAAATGCACAAGAATCAACTACATATAACTTATATATACATTTTAACATGTACCATTGTTTTCAACCTTATAAATACTCAAAGATCAACTTTTAAATTACTTTTATAAATGAGGTAAAAGTGCTATTATGGTACTGTTCTAAAACTATATGATTTAGACTAAATTCTCTTTCTAATTGTGATACACAAGGTGTAACTCGTACTGAAAATAAAGAATGAATTTGGTAGTTCAACCCATCACTGTGAAGAAAGAAAAGTCCATAACAATCATTACAATGGATGGATCCAACTAATCATAATAACAACCTGGAATCATATCAACATAGGTTTAACAGACAAAAATATCTTACCTATTTTTAGGTGCAATAAAAACAATATTAGGTATCATGGGCTTCCTAAAAACCCATAAGGTCAATAAATAGGTATTATATTCAAAAAAGTTTCCAAAACTTTTAACAGACTGTACTGCTTCTATACCTACATTGATTCTGGAGAATAATATGGATATGTTCCCTAGAGCACATTTTACTCTATATGGAATAAACTAGAACAATCCAAATTAATATACGAAAAGTTGCTACTTTGCAGATGATATCACCTCTACCAATTTTGTTAGTTGCATCCATTAAACAAATGTAACTTTTGTTATGGACTTGGGATACCCCGCAGTGCGCAGTTACATCATGTCCAGATGCAGAGACTTTGAATAATTTCATTTCCAAGTCTAGCAGATGTGTAGCATTAGAGAGGTTTCGCATTATGGGTTCTGGTTTTATCCCCATTCATATGCCTTAAATATCAATCTTCCTTCTGAATATGCACTTTAGATGATTTCAATACTGCCAGGGACAACTATGGTCAGCTTTGGAAAAACTACAATATCTTGTATTAAAGGGACTTCTAAAACCTGGAATGATATAAAGTGATATGTAAATGATCACCATATAGAAGCATCATTGTGCCATTGTGACTGAAATATCTCACCATAACCACTTGTTCTACCTGGTAATACACATAAAGAGGTGGTATGTCATTTGCAAACACGTGGTCAATGCACTAGTTTTTTATTACCATGCTCATTCGAAACCTCTCTACTACAGGTGTATTCTCTGAACTTATATTCTATTTAAAATTAGTGACACTGCGATAGGGAAGTTGCACTGAAGTTGTACATTGATATGAAAATGAGATGTTATCATTTTCATCATACACCTGCATACATGCATGTTTATATTATACTTTTAGACAGCCAATGTTATCATAAACAGGGTCCATGACATGAATCAAAAATAACTAATGATAATGTGTGACATTAAACATGCATGTCTAATTTCATAATCTACAGGTTGTCCATAAGGCCTCTTTACAATTACAATCCAAAGATTATGTAAAGTGTAAAGAAACTTTAAGGACACCCTGTATTTCATTTTTATTGCATAATATTCTACTAAGGGAGCAAATATAACATCTAGTTTGCTATATATTTGATGCATTTATTTCAAATCCTGAGAATATATAGGTCTTTTTATCTCGAATGCTGTGTATTTAATAGAATGTTATATTATGTATATATCATAATGTATTTGTAACTAGAATGACATATTTGTCAGTTGAAGTATATACAATTATTTCACTTCAGATGTACATGTATTAAATACAAGATGTGTATATATATTACATTTGAGTGATCTTATAAAATGATGTTTTGATTAAAATGCATTTTAAGTTTGTCTTAATTCTTATGTCCATATGAACCAATGGCAAAGGATCTGACTGGTGCATCAAAAAGGTTTGCAATTTTGACTCTATCGCAATAACTATATTGAGTTATGTCCTCATATTTGGCACATGCATTGATCATACATTTATAAAATTTGGAGACTGGTTTTTTATTTGTTAAGAAAATATGGTTATCACAGCATCAAAGGAATTATTGCCCACAAACAATTCAAGTGAGACTCAAACTCCTGAAAACTTGAAATCAATCCAGTCAAGTTAAATTAGAAATGTGATTTTGGAACAGCTATCTGAAAAATTCAAAATGGCCACCTCGTTATTGATCCAGCTTGTCAAGATACTTAAAAGATCTAGATCCTCATTAATTGAAATAGACAGTTTGCTTGAAAAGGATATTTCACTCAATATGTGCCAACGATATGTATATTGTATAACTAATATGATGCCAGGGTTTTCCAGAGGTATCTCATCACAATCTAAACACCAAGTGAGAGCCCTGTATGTATAGGGTGTTTCATATGCATGCATCCCCTATAAAATCATATATGTAGCATTGTCACCCTATCATGTTATATATTACTTTGTTCCTCATAGAAAGTTACATAACATTACAAAGTTTCAGAATCCAGGGGTGTCATTGAAAAAGATACAATGTATCGAAGTATGTGGGTACGGGGTCATTTAGGGGCAATACCTGATCATTTTAATGGAAATTTTAAGAAAAATTTAGTTTCAGTATTGCACATATCTAGCAGTTGTCAGCATGGTAGAGTTCAGTCAACATGTCTGTGACAGTCATTCACACAGATGCAAAGACAAGATTCATGCAGTGGCTTGTAGGAAGGCCATGGGCAATGGTACCACCTTTATCACTAAAATTGGGTAGCAGGCAAAGTGAACAGATCACTGGGCTGGGTTCAAAAATGCTTATAAAAATACCCACATACTTTGATACATTGTATCTTTTTTCAGGGACAAACTTTGATTTTGAAACTTTGCAATTTTATGTAACCTTAATATAAGGAACAAAATGTTATATAATACGATAGGTGGCAATGCTACATGTATGAGTTTAGAGGGGGGGTGCATACATATGTATATCTGTAGCTAGCAGGGTGTGGCGTAAATTCTTCCATGTCTTCAGGAAGAACAAAATAACACCCAATGCACTTCCATTCAGGTAAATTTCTCACACACAATCAGCAGTCAATACCCCACTTTGGTTCTTGGGTCACATACTTATATTGAGTATGTAATGGTCCCATTGAGATAAGTATTAAGAAATAACAAGTATCTATTTGAGAGTTGAGACCATATTTTCAATTTCAAACAAAATATCCTCATTTCAATCATCTATGCCGATCACATACATGTATGATTGTTGTTATTTGGTGCCACCACATAAGTTTCCCGCTATAACTACGCTCAACTTCAATTAAATGTGTAGAATATTAGATCCATCTTTTAGGTGTGACCAATACCACAAGAAGCATTCAATCTGATACTAATTTGTTTTGGACCCACCTCACTAAAACTACAACAAACTTCAATAATATGTAGAATAATGAGACCCACATTTTAGGTAAAACTTATACCACTAGAAGTTTTCCATCAGAAACTTTGTTTTGGTGCCACCTCATAAGTTTCTCATTAAAACTACACTTATATTAGCTTCAATTAATGTGTAGAACTTATACCACTAGAAGTTTTCCTTCAGAAACTTTATTTTGGTGCCACCTCATAAGTTTCACACTAAAACTACACTATATTAGCTTCAATTAATGTGTAGAACTTATACCGCTTGAAGTTTTCCTTCAGAAACTTTGTTTTGGTGCCACCTCATAAGTTTCTCATTAAATCTACACTTCAATAATATGAAGAATATTGAGACCCATACTTTAAAGTTTAACCTTAGTTATTATCACTAGAAAGCTTTCAATTAGAAACTTTTTATTTTGGTGTCGAAGAATGTTTTGGAAAGATTATGGCTCGCTTAATAGACTGATATCGAGGGTGAAATGTCGGACTCTGGGTCTGGGATAACACATTTTTCCATTTTTTCAAACCTTATTAATTCTCCCCTAGGTCATAAAAAGAATACCTTTCAAGCCAAACAACATTATAATATATTTGGAGTATTGGTCATTATTGTTTTTATTATATTACATAAACATTATGTATTTAGTCATGATTAATGTTACATATAAAAATGAATAATTTCATTACTTCTTCACAAAATACCTCAATTTTATGTAGCCTCAATTTACTGTATAAACATTCATATCCCAAGAAATACCTCATATTATGGAGATTTTCCATGAGTTAATATATACTTACTGATCATGTTTTAGACTAAAAGGTATTGCTTAATTAAAAATAATATTAATATAATGCCAAACAGAGAACTGTAACAGAATTAAGGCATGCAGCTTCCATAAAATAGTCCCTTTGCTAGCAGTTAACCAATCTGTCAAAACTGTACATTAATTTGTTCAATGTAGTTGATACCATGTCTCCAAATACCTATGTACTCATTTAAGGCTACCTCAAAACTTTTTTAATTCTTCACATGGATTTCAGTTGGTGGGTGGAAATTGTTACCAAAGAAAGTGATGTACAATGTACAATGAAGGGCCGAGTTTTTGAAACATCCCTCTCATTGGAATCAACCACCAAACAAATAACTGGGAGTTCTGCATAGCAAAATGGATTCAGATATAAAAGTGAAGTGCAGATTTGACAGATGCTTACTCTACAAGCTTACCTGCAGAACACTTGGACTAGTCTGGAACACCATACCTTCATTCTCCAACATATTCTCTTAGAGTATAGTCTCATATGATATATTGGTCCATACTTATTGATTGACATCTTGGGAAATTGCTGATTGCTGCACACTAATGTCATCTCCAAGAATTGCTGCACACTAATATCAACTCCAAAGAATTGATGCACATTAATGTCAACTCCCAAGAATTGCTGCACACTAATGTCAATTCCAAGAATTGCTGCACACTAATGTCACCTCAGATATCCTTGAAAATCAAAATGCCACACACTACTGTCCATTCCAAAGATCCATGAAAAATACCAATTTGTAATATAAAGTTAAATCAGGATCAGTTAAAATAAATGAATGTTTCAGCGAAAACTCTGCACTGAGGAATGATAATGAACCAATTGTACTGTGAATGTACATGAGTAACTGGCTTTGAAATTAAAAACTAAAAAGTTTGTAGAATCATCATTCTTTCTTGTCCTTTTTCTTCTTCTTTTTCTTTTTCTTTTCACCTGAAGAAAGAACAAACAACTTATGAGAGTTCAACCAATATAACACCACCTGAAAAGTGTAACAATAGTTCGTGAATGAAAAAGATAGAGCTCATTGATCTTCCCACCATTAAATTAAGTGGGCGCAGCACCAACCTGAGACTTTAAAAACAGGTGTGCACCCACCTAAAATTCATTTGCACCCACTTGAAAATTAGGAAATCCTGGAGAACGTTGAAGCTACATAATTTCATAGAGGTTTCACAGCAGCAGACAACAAGTGATTATCTCAATATGTTTTTTCCAAAATAGAACAGGCTTATTCCAAGCCTGTTGTTTTCATTTATATTGCCTTTGTTGAAGAAATCCCAGTTCCCCCAGTATTTTCCTATTTACATACCATCAGTTGTATCATTTAATTCACCACCAGTAGTATCCATTGTAGTATCTGCTGTGGATTCATCTGCCTCTGCCTTTTTGCTTTTCTTCTTTTTCTTTTTAGGAGTCTCTGTTTCTATAAGGTAGTCATATGCATCATAAAGTAGGGTTAAATTATCAATTACAAACATGATTCAGCCCTTTGGAAGTTTTATAATTATGAAAATCCTATATGTTCTGTGAAGCATAATTTGAAAGATCTCTGTATTGCGTAGGTTGAAATGGGAATATACATTTTATATAAATTCACCTTCTGTGGTTGTGTTTAATGTAGAATCAGCTACTGAATCATCTGCCTTTTCTTTATTTTTCTTCTTTTTCTTCTTTTTCTCACTTCCACCTGCAATATGGAATATAATTCTAACACAAGAGCAAAACACATTATGGTTGTGACATAAATACAGATATTTCATATTTAGTGACTGTTCGCAAATTAAAAACCAATGAGTGGAATGAGGTGTTTTGGAAACCAATTTACATGTACTTTATAGACAGGACAGCATTGTAAGTTTTAGCATACTAACCAAAATAAAATAGATTGTGGTAATAATTGTCTTTCTATTCATCCAGTATAATTATCTAGTCATGTGACCAAAATATAGCAATCTTATCCAACATGGCTACAGATGTTCTTCAAATTATATAAAATGTATATAAAATGCAGGCAATAAATATAAAACAGGAATCCTATCGACGGGGGTCTTAAAACGTGGACTGACTGAGCGACAGATGGACAAATCAATTACTAAATATGGCTGATAAAAAAACAGATTTAAATTTTTTGGAGATTATTTCATACTACTCTTTACATAAACATGGATTTTTACATTGCAGGTCACCTGAAATTATTTATAAAGCTACCACATGGTCCAAAAGTGAACTTTGAAAGAAAAAATGGCGGCCATTTTGAAAATAGGCGAGCTTTTGAACCAGGAGTCATAAGAGGTTTTTCTGTATTGATATTGAACAGAAATAACTTAAAACCGGTATCCTATGGACAGAAATTTTAAAACCTGCCACTATTGTTGACAGACAGATGGACAGTCAGACAAGTGAGTGATTGCAATAGCTCATCATGCGAGCTAATAAATTACAGCACATACCTTCTTCCACTATGCCATCAGCTTGGACTTTTATTTTTTTGTGTGTAGGTGTCGCTTCGGTATCATCTGCCTTGCGTTTCTTACTAGAAAGTGTAGAATCAGCACCAGCGTTGTAAGTCTTAATCTCACTGAAACACGATGAAAAACATTTCAATATCATATTTTCACATGAACCTTTCTTTTTTATAAAATCTCTGATTTCTTTGTCAGTCTATGTACTGCATATTAAGAGAAGCCCCTCATTGTCCGCCTTATTCTGTCCTCACATATGTCAGGTGTATCAACAGGTATTAATCATTGAGGCCAGCGACAAAACATTGGCAATCTAAATATGTGTGCTGCAGTGCTAGAGATATACAGTATACATACCTTTTATTCTCATACTTTTCAAACTTTGCCACTTGCTTTCCAGTTCCACTAATGCGTCTTGACTGTAAGCAGAAAAGCAGTTCAACATTAAAATTTTCGAACTTTATTTTAGAAACATGATGGTGTCATTAACATGTACTTGTGCCTCTCATTGTCCGCCTTATTCTGTCCTCAGAAATGTCAGGTGTATCAACAGGTATTAATCATCGAGGCAAATAAAAACTTTTCAATGAAGAAATTAGTTAGCAAACAGTTTTTATTTTCTCTCATACTTGCAAAGAATTACTTCTATGATTTAAAATTGAAATCTTAGCACCATCAACTCAGGTCATCTTGGCATTCAATATTAATAAACCGATTTATCTAGAAAAGTGTATGAAAATTAATGTAAAATATGTTTCACAAGCTCTCCCTGCTAAGATTAAAGCAAATTTTCTAAACTTAAACTAAAGATTTCATGTATCGCAGGTTCAGTATTGTTATCTTTTTAAGTACACATGAAAATTAAGTTTGTCTTTTGCACCTCCCACCCTACATATTAACTTTGAATGGCCAAATTAACACCTACCCCTCCTTCCTCCAGCATTCTGAGTCTGCCTTCAAGCTTTGCTCTATGCTCAATACCAAGTTCATTTGTTGCCTCATCACCAAGGGCATCAACACGGGTTGCTAAGGCAGCCTTAGCAGCTAACATACGGGACATCTAAAACACAACATGCATATACTGAATTAGTAAGAGATTTTGAGAATGAAAATGTTGTATTCTTAACAGATATTGTGTGCCTCTCATTGTCCGCCTTATTCTGTCCTCAGAAAGGTCAGGTGTATCAACAGGTATTAATCATTGAAGCGTACACTGTTACAAAATCTCCAAGGGTCTATAAAAAATCATAATATCATATTTGATGTTAATATTGCAGCTGCCTGAATTTGCCATGTTTAGTATATTTTTGAATAATTCACAAAATTAATCGAATGAAATCTTCAAAAATCTTTAAAGAATTAAAATCAAAATTGCCAAAATTATGCAGAATACATAACAGCATTGTCTTTTTATCCCCCCACCGCCCCAGTAAAAGACTGATTCAGCCTTTAAATTAACCTTTATAATGACATGTGACTAGTTTAAATGACATAATGCCCCTACTAACTCACCTTTCCTTTGTTTTTGGTGGCCGACTGGCCCACTAGTGATGCATGGTAGATAAGACCATATTTGGGGGTGTCATGTTTGGTTTTTAATGCCCTAAACAGTGCCTTCTCAGCTCCTAGAATCTGCACAGTCGATGCTGGGTGCTTAGCTAGATTCACCAATGACCCTGTAGAAACAACAATTGTGATTATAATGATGTAACATCAATGAATTCTGCCTTGCATGAATCTTGTATTGTAGAAGTAAATGAACTTGTAGTAATAATTCAATACATGGCAATGGATAATAAGGCATTTATATGAAAAATGTCGAGGGATGATGTGTAACATTTCATACTTAGAAGAAATTTTGGTAAAACTTATGTCTCAATTACTGACTTATTGACAAAATAAAGGAACTTTTCAACTATTAGAGTATAGGAATTAGCATTGTTAACTTTAAGGTGATATTGCATATTCAAAAATGACGGTATTCACACTTTATATAAACTGTGAATAATTTAGTCAATATTTCACCCGGGTTATATTCGCAAACAATACCCCTGATAACAAGAGTAATGTATGATGTCATAACGGCAGTTCGTAGTAATGGAGGACCATAATATTCTAAACATTTTGGTTAGTTTTCATGTTTGAATCATAATATAAACCTAAGAGCAGGTGTAATATTGTCGAATACATCCCGCGGGGCTAGGCACTCTGAGGTCTATATTTCTTAATATAAATAAATTACAAGAACACAAATGTGTACAATATGTCCCCACCTATGGGTGATCTCGTCAAATGGTTATCCTTAAAATGAGTAGACAAGACTTTACCGACACAATTTGAGGACGGAGAATCCAAAATGCCCACCTTAAAATTTATCAAGAATGCCAAAAAATTAGTCAGTTCTAGATTTTCATACTAAGAACCACCCCTGAAAATTTGAAATTGATCCGTCACACAGTTAACCAGAAAACATGTAAACAAGACTTTACAGACAAGATTTGAGGACAGAAAATCCAAAATGGCTGCCTTGACATTTATCCAGAATGCCAAAAACTAATCTGTTCTAGATTTTCATACTAAGAATCATCCCTGAAAATTTGAAATTGATCTACCAAACAGTTCACCTGGAAATGTGTAGACAAGACTTTACAGACGAGATTTTAAGACAGATAATCCAAAATGGCTGCCTTGACATTTACCCAGAATGCCCAAAAACTAATGAGTTCTAGATTTTCATACTAAGAATCATCCCTGAAAATTTGAAATTGATCTACCTAACGGTTCACCTAAAAACGCGTAGACAAGACTTTACGGGCAAGATTTTAAGACGGAAAATCCAAAATGGCTGCCTTGACATTTATCCAGAATGCCAAAAAACTAATCAGATCTAGATGTTTATACTGAGAATCATCCCTGAAAATTTGAAATTGATCTACCATATGGTTCACCTGAAAATGCGTAGACAAAACTTTAGGGGCAAGATTTTAAGATGGAAAATCCAAAATGGCTGCCTTGACATTTAACCAGAATGCCAAAAAACTAATCAGATCTCAATTTTCATACTGAGAATCATCCCTGAAAATTTGAAATTGATCTACCAAACGGTTCACCTGAAAATGGGTAGACAAGACTTTACAGACAAGATTTTAGGACGGAAAATCCAAAATGGCTGCCTTGACATTTACCCAGAATGCCCAAAAACTAATCAGATCTGGATTCTTATACTAAGAATCATCCCTGAAAATTTGAAATTGATCTACCGAACGGTTCACCTGAAAACGCGCAGACAAGACTTTACAGACAAGATTTTAGGATGGAAAAATCCAAAATGGCCGACAATAAAAAAGTGATTATGAGTTTTTGCTGAAATCTTTTTACAAAATTATCACATATAACTACTGTTAACAATAACATAGGCTTTTACAACAAAGTACACCTGAAATTATTTATAAAGCTACTAAAAAGTTAAAGTATGAAAACTGAAAAACACCATTCAATATGATACAAAGTATTATCGTGCGCTGACTTTTCTTAAAACATTCAAAATGGCTGACATGACTGAGCTAACAGGTCCAAAACCTAATCAGATCTAGAATGAAGTGAGCTGAACAAGATGTTAAAGTTTTAAAAGCAACTGTGAAGCCGTTTTTCTTAAAGTTTGCAGACAAGGATTTCAGCATTTGACTTCAAAATGGCCGACAGGAAGTAGGTATCGAGTTAATTTTTTTTCATCCACATCTGTATGCACTCATAAGTTATCCCTGAAAGTTTGAAGGTGATATCTGTAGCGGTTTTGGAGAAAACTGCCGGACGTACGGACAGACAGACGGACAGACAGACAGACAGACGGACGGACAGACAGACGGACAGACGGACGCGCCTAGGCCGACAATATGGCCCCACACTATGTGGTGGGGACATAAGTGGTGGGGCCATAAAAACGCATTCTTATTTGCGTCAGTGTAACAATGTATCATATCCTTCCTTAGTGACTTAGAGTACTAACCTGCATGTGAGATAAGTCTTGCTCCAACAAGTTCACCAACAAGAACTGTAAGATTGGGAGCTATAGCCAACATACGATTCTTGAGATAATCATACAATTGGCCCCTGTATTCAGAGATCTCCAGAATCTGAAATGTAACACAATTAGTTTGATCATATCACTCTTATTTCAGTCAATAGTTGTTTATCATTTACGATAAAAAGAACACTGAGCAATGGCAAGTAAGACAATTAGGATATAACTAGATGTACATACAATCTATGTCAACCTAAAACATTCAAATTGACCATTGTAAACGACCGTATAACATTTATGAGTGAAGCAATATACAAAACATTAACATGACAAAATGTAGCAACCTTGTTCCAGATACAGACGTTCAATAATATGCTACAGACATTGAAACTAATTGAAATTAAAATGGGTTTATGTTCATTGAAATTAAAATGGGTTTATGTACCTGATCACAGAGATATAGGACATTGGTCATATCCTCCTCTGATACCTCAGTTCCCATGGAGATCTCTGCTGCTTCCTTTACCTCAGCCTCAACCTCCTCTGGTAGGATGCTAGAGAAGTCAGTGGTAGCACAGTTGACCTTGTCACCTACATTACCAAAGCAACACAATGAGCTACCATGGGAACAATAATTTTACCTTTTGTTTTCATTCGCTTTAAGCTTTGTTATTAGAAATCCTAATGAACCCCTCACATTAGCTTGGATTACCCACCAACTATTACATAACATCTTACTAATATCAAATGTGACTTTTTGTAGCATTCAGATTAACAATAAAACATAGTACCTAAAGTGAATGGTGGTCAATTGAACACTAAAAGGTTCTGAACAAGAAATATGTGTTTGAAAATGTGTAGTACATTGTTGTTCCAGCAATGTGTACCACCTATGGAACAAAACTTACCCATTAATTTAAGGCATTTTGCATAGGCTGTATTGTCTGTAATAATTTTGCCTAATTCAGGGAAATGCCACCCGTACCATTCTCTACATCTCATGACATAGTTGTTCAGTTCTTTGTCTAAGTCATCAAGCAAAGCTAAAATTAAAGGGAGGCGATCAATATTTTTTTCATCAACAATTTTTTTAATGAATTTATACGAGATATTGGATCATTCATGATGGGTTCAAAATACCTAAAATCATTGAAGAACAAATCTGAGTAACTTATGGGATTCTGAATTCTTTCAACCCTTATTTTCCAATTTCTTAACTGGGTGCAACAAAGTGAAGTAGAATGTATTCAGTTGCTTCAATCAGAAGGTCATGATCCATAAACATGTGTAACAGTATCAAAATTCTACTTACAGATAGCTTGTACAATCATTGTATCGACTTTCTCCGGACTGAACTTCAGCTTGTAGCGGGACAAACTAAAACACAATATTCCATAATTTATATCATTTACACTAAATCCTGGGTACACAGAGAAACAAAGAAAAAAGTTTAAAGATCAACAGCATACTAATGTTAACCAGCTATTGCCATTATAACATATTCCTTGCAGTGCTCTCCTGGAATTTTTTGTCTGGAGGATTTTGTTTATGTCTTTTGTGCAACGTTTTAGTATTTTGTAATTTTTTGGAACATTTTATGATTTTATAATTTTTTGTGCAACATTTTGTTTGATATCTTATAAAAAATGGAATTAGACATGATGGAGAGACGAAATGGCGGACACGGCAGTTTTAAAACTGAAAATATAATCAATTCTTTTATGCGAACCATGGGTCTGATTTTTACCAGGTATGCCAATTTGACTAGATCACGAGTATATCTTTACATGTGTCAAAATCGGTGGCGCTTAACGGCTATCTACGAAAATCATGTCAGTAAGATCTTAGACTTAGCATGTGCTTAGGATGAATGTTGATCTAGTCAAATCGAATACTTTCACAGTGTTCTCCCTAATTTTTCAAAAGTGAGTGGTGAAAAAGTTTGAATAAAAATTGATGGGTGGTGGCAAAATTATTAGGGTGGTGATAAGTTTACAAAAACGTGCTTAAAAAAAATCAGCGCCGCTTCGCGGCGTTACTTAATTACAATCATTTGCATCAATAGCCAATTGTTATAAATATGCTAAACATTTGTTTTGGTGTTATGTAGACTAATTACATAACATCAAAACAAATGAAATTTAGCACTGTATAATCATCTACTTTAATGACAATCACAATAGGCCATGTTGCAATATAAATGCTCAGAGGTTTGTTTTAATTCAATGTTCAATTTAATATTTATTTCCATAATATAATATAAAGTTCAATATACAAAATAATTTTCAGTATGTGGCCACATATTTCTTCAAATTATTGAGTCCGAAATTCCCGGGAAAATGTGCACACATGTTCATTTTTGTTCAGTGTACTCTTCAAAATCGGAGGCTGTGAGTCCTGACCTAGAAAAAACATGTTTCATTTCTGTGCAAATCAAACTGTTTTTTATCAAAATAGAAGGTAAATTGAAGATTCTTTAGTGCAAGAAAGGTAAGTACAGACATTTCTTTATCTACATAGAGCACTTTGTATCGTTTTCAAGCAAAACGGGCTGAGATTTTGATGTGATTAAAATTTTTTTCAATTTCTATTTTCACTTTGGGAAATTTTCCTGTCAAAGTCTAATGCGTGGCGCAGTTAATAAATGTGTGGCGCGCAATAAATCAGCGTGGGGCAGCCACAATGTGTGTGGCGCGAGCGCCACGCATTTTCCAGTCAGGGAGAACTTAGCTTTCATGAAAAATAAATCAATAAAGTACAAAATACAGAAGATAATCTCTCAAAATCAAACAGCTGCAGCAGTGTGGCCTAATTGTGATGTCACTACATGATAGAATCCATTCAGTGATCGCAAATCATCAATGACTCAGATGCGAGTAAGAAGTTCCCAGTTTCACTACCAGGTGGCTCGTTCGGCTCAGATAGCATGGCGGGTATAGTACATGGTTCCTTTTAACTTAATATTCATCTGTTTTAGTGGTTCAATTTTCATATCAGCTTTATTTAATGACGTAAATCAAGAACTTATCTTCTCGCATGTAGTCTATTACATAGAGGAGCATTTTGTCTATAAAATACATGGAGGTGCTGCGTCTCGATGATTTCAATGTGGGGAGGGCACTGCCTTGGTTATTCATGGATGGCTATTTGTATTCCAGCTACTACATGTGCAGTATAACTTTATATAGCATCGGGTGTCTCATGCAGGGTTCGTACACCTTTTTCAAAATGAATTTCCCTGACATTTCCCTGACATTTCCAGGCAAAAAAGGAAATTTCCAGATCTAGTTTTCCTTGCACGGCCTCTAAAAAGTCTCTAACTGTTATGCGGAAAACATGATACAAATATATGTCATATTCCGCAACGAATATGGCATATTCACTTGCGGTATATGCCAGATTCACCTGCGGAATATGGCATACACACTAACCAGTGAGAACGCGATACGGAAACACGCAATTGTCAATTACATCGATTCAATGAATGTCTATAAATTATTCTTATGATAACTGAATCAACATCTTAGTGCACTGAATATATCAGCTTATACAATTGAATAACATACACCAGTATGGTACCTGTATTGTCTGATGTTTTTTGTGTATGTGTTACACGCAAAAACACACTTCAAGGGAAACATTATGACGCATAAATAAACGAGCCTACGTTCGTAAAGCTTATGAGTGACTTTTATAACCAAATCAACAGTTAACAAAAGCCAGATAAA
Source organism: Owenia fusiformis (assembly GCA_903813345.2). Lineage (NCBI taxonomy): Eukaryota > Metazoa > Annelida > Polychaeta > Sabellida > Oweniidae > Owenia > Owenia fusiformis. The sequence continues at coordinate 6,457,253 of CAIIXF020000007.1, forward strand.
AACTTTAAAAAATCACGAGTATTTATATATTGTTATATTGGCAATCATGATTTACACATTTCTGATACTTTTATCACGAGGGGATTTTATTGTTTATTTGATGTTTACTTTTTGTTTCACTTTTGCTAAAATAATGTCAACTTAAGTTTTATAATTAGAGATGTACTCATTAACTCAGCAATTAGATTTAGGTCATTAAAATATTCTCAGACTTCTTCCTAAATATCTGTTGAAATTCAAGTGGTCATTTGTATTGTTGTATGTTTTATGTAACCAGAAATATGAATTTATTGTCACATGGTGTCTGGGAAACCAGCTGATTTATGTATTGTTGGGCAGTTTTCGGCCTAACCTTCAAAATTATAACATGGAAAATAAAGACCTCTCACCAAATTCTAAATTAAGAGCTAGTAACTAATTAACAAGAGAAAACAATGAATAAAAAAATATATACACAGAAATTATATAAAAACACCCCGTCATACTTTCAGGAGTATCATTCAGCAATTACACGTAATAAACGTACTTAATCAATCCAGGATTCATTCATATTAGTGCTCGAAGCGCTAACTATGTTGGTAGTCTAGCGTAGTTTTACATTTAGAATCGATTCTTTTGACCAATCAAATCGAGGCTTTCTGTATTGCGTTTTCATCTGCGGTATATGGCATATTCCACAGTTGAGTATGCCATATTCCGCAGGAGAGTATGACATATTCCGCAGTGAGTATGTGGTATTCACTGAAATCAATGTATCGCATATTCACTGCGAAATATGCCGTACTCACCTGCGGAATATGCCATATACCGCAGGTGAGTATGGCATATTCACCAGTATCACAAATACCGCACAACCATGAATATATGCCATATTCCGCGTAACACTAACAACTGTATTATTTAAAAGACAAGACTTATTATGAAACATTTTGGGTTTGTCCTTTAGTACCATTTCTCATGACTTAACTTTACTTCTACAGGCCGTCTTATTCACCAATTTATTCCTGATACATTATATTCTCAATTTTAAATATTTACATTGCATAAGGCCAAAGGCAACATACATGTACAGAGGCATCCAACAAGTGTCAAGGGGGTGCATCTTTTGGAGTTTGCATCACTGCGAGCGAAGGAAAACCAAAAGGGGGGGGGTTTGGGGGTTCAACCCCGGAAATTTTTCAAAATTGACAATTGTATATGGTGCATTCTAAGCATTTCAAACTATAATTTGTTAATGTTTTGTAATGAATCCAAATAAAAACTGAAACTTCAAAATGTTGATCTAAAGAAAAATAGCAACTCCCTTGAGGGGCAATTCCCAACTAATGAAACATTTTATCGAATACTATCATTGTGAACATTATATGAAAAATGGCAAGTGGCTTCTTGGGCAGAGGCTCTATATACAGTAACAAAAGCATTGGTATATAAAATTTTAACAAAATCTGTCAACTGATATTTGAGTTATCATGTGCACCCTGATAGATAAATAGACTGAATACGACCGGACTGTTGAACAGACAGCTCCTTGATATAAATACAATTTTAAACTGTTAAGAGTTCCCGGATTTGTTTTTGTTTTTCACCTCCCGCCCTCCTCAGATTAACCCCTCAACAAACCATGAAACATATACCAGCAATTACATTTGAATGGCCTAAGACTAACTTACTACATGGGAAGCATAATTATATTGAACCATCTATTCTATACATATTCTTTACTCGGTTTCAGTATGATGTTCACACTGTTCTTACAAATAGACAAAACCAGATTCAAAGTCATTCAATCAACCCTAATGAAAAGATTTACAATTAGTGGAAACAACTTAACATTTGATTTTGGATTTCATTGATATCCTGTCATAGCCCTAAAATGTATTTTGCTGGAACATTATTTTTTCAACAATCATACAAAATTCCCTGACATTTCCCTGACACATCTACTGTTTCAAAATTCCCTGACATTTTTGGCCCTTTTTGACCCAATTTTAAAATTCCCTGACATTTCCAGCACCTGGAAAAATAAATCAATTTCCCTGACATTTCCAGGTATGTACGAACCCTGTCATGGCCCTATTAAGAGAAAAGCCTCAGGCTTCTGTTTTTACAAAGTTGCCTGATGTTTGCTGGATTTTTTCATTTAAAATTATAATTTCCAATGATTCTGCCTTTCAGAAATTCTATTGAATCCCCTAACCCCTGCTACATGTCTAGCTACATACCTATGGGCAAGACCAAGGGCCATGGCTGCCATTTCTTTTTGCGGAAGACCAGTAATTAAACTGTCCATCTGGGAGCGAATACCTCTGATCAATTCATTGATAGCAGAGTTAGCAACGCAGGGAATGGACAACTTGTCCTGGAATTCAAAATATAATAACATGTAAAATACATTAGATCATGGTTTGAAACTCACAGCTGCCCGACTGCCAATTGGGCATTTCATAGAATGCATGCCAATATGATGTGACAATCATATGTTCAACCTTAGTCGTGAACCTTGTACTTGATTTTGTTGAAGGGGGGGGGGGGGTAACTGAGGATTTTTTTGTAAAAAATGTAGATTTAAGTGAAATATAAGTGGACAGCATGCAAATCATCATTTTTTGTTTTATTACAGGAGATGGTTGTCAGTAAAACTGTAAAAAACTTTTTTTTCCACATCTGTCAACATTCCTTAAGCCCCTCATTGTCCGCCTTATTCTGTCTTCACATATGTCAGGTGTATCAACAGGTATTAATCATCGAGGCTTTCTTCACCCAAGTATATTTATGCAAAGTCATCTCATCAAAAATGGAGAAATTACAGCGTTTTATGAGAATTAAAAGAATTATGAATCTGGACGGTGTATGTTTTATCTTCGAAACTTGGATTAAAAAGTCAGAGAGACTACAAAAATTCCCAGAAAACTAACCTTAATACTATTTCCTAGTTTAGCATCAGCAACTGCCAATTGTTCATGTAGGTCTTCTGAATATAATTTCTTCAAGACCTTTTTCAGAGTCTTGCTCATTTTCCCCTCCACTGCTGCACATGTTGCTACAAGATAAATATTTTAATGAAGTAAATCATGAGATATGAGTCTCCACTGTTTGGGGAATCACATAATCAACAGGTAAGATTTTGATCAAAATTAATCATGATAAAACTTTATATCTTACAAATTGAATGACTAAGCTCTAATGTAGAGTTTATAACAATTTTTCACTATTGGTACTTCACATCATCTCATACATATCTGTGTTTGAAATGGCACAGCTATAGCCTTTATTTAACTAAGGTTTTCGTTAATGCAGTACACCAGAGTGTGTACATTTTTGGATTTCATTCAACTTTAATTTTAATTAAGCGAAGCCCCTCATTGTCCGCCTTATTCTGTCCTCACATATGTCAGGTGTATCAACAGGTATTAATCATCAGGACTTCCTTTTTATACAACAAAATTATCAGAAAACACCTCTCTGAACTTGTTCAGGTAGTTTTCACCAGTGTGATATAAAAGGAGACACTAACTCAAGAGGAAAAAAAAGTATTGTCGATATTCAAGGAGTATATTCTGTCACGATGATGTAGTCAGAACCTAGAAAACCGATGAATGTTTTAGGAGATTTTATAGTCGTAGGACAGTAGACTTACCAGCTAAGGCTTCTGTTGTGTCTTTGAATTTCTTGAATTCTTTCAGCTTAACTCTGAAACACAAATGGCATTCATTTATAAACAGTTTTCAAGGGAATTGAAAGTGAAGATTAAATTATTATGCAACGTTTAAAATAAAGGAACAAATACATGAAAGGAGAATTACATTATAATCCCAACTGCTTTGAATCAAATTGACGTTCTAAGTTCTTTAAAATCATTTTTGAAATTACAATACATTATTACAATAAATTAGATAACAATGGTACTTACACTTTGCTAGCAGACTCTGCTGTTTGGAAGTCTTTGAAGAGGTCATCAGTTGATTTAAGTTTCTTTTCATCCAGTAACTACAACATATTAATAAAAAAAAAATATTAATCATTACTCAAGTTACAAGAGGTGTCTTACTATGAGCTAGTCTTGATAACCGACATCAAATGGCCCTTGGAAGAATAACTTAAACAATTTAAGATAAACTGAACCCAGGAACAGCAAAATAAAGACTACATGTATTTATTTGATTTATGTAAAATAGCTGACGAGAAGATAAAGGACCCACGGTCCTGTGCTTACACAGTGTTTTATGCAGCCAATGATGATTGACTTTATACATGAGAAAGTTCCCTGAAAATGACGAAGTCCTACTTTTTGTCAAATTTTATAGATTAAACACCAAAAACTGTAATTTCATGAGCTTTGAAATCTTCAGGGAACATAAGTTGCATATGCAGCAACTACTACAAATTATTTGACAGTTCTACTTCAACAAATTGTCTAGTATTAACAGAAAATTTGACGTCAAAATCAGCAATTTCTCGGACACAAGGCGAACTTGGGAAATGGCTATGTATTTATTTGATTTATGATAGGTCAAATAGGCATTATGGATATGCATAAAATGAATGTGGATAGGACTCAATCCGAATAGCAGTTTTAATTTGTGCGGCCATATGTTGACGGATGGACCAACAGACGACGGATGCCTGGTCGATCCCATAGGCTCACTGTGTGAGCCAATAATCTAAAAGTGTAGCAAATACATTTTCAGAGGTCAGAAAAAGCTATTTCATCATGTTTATGGTCATTCTGACCATGCCCATTGTGATCCTGGTCATGTACATGATATGTGGAACTAGTAAAACTGACTGAAGGTCAAAATAAAACTCTGTTATCTAAGTGCTGAGCTTAATAAATAAGTGTTATTTTTTCAAAATAAATAGCGGTCCTTCCAAAAATGTATTTGCCAAAATACACCTTAGACTCAACCAGAGTTATGTTGTCAAAAGCAGATGACTTTATAAACATGGTCATTTCCTCTGACGTCATTGCATAGTTAATGAGCACACACAGTTCCTGTTCCTTCCAGCTCGCTAATTAGTTGAGAAAAGGTCAGTGCAGATTACCTATATTTCAAAAGCTGCCTAACTAGAACAGCGACTGAAACTGAAATCAGCTGCTTACTTTATATTTGATATATCTCCAAATGTTCCCCACATCTCCATTCTGCATTTACGAAAGTGTGTTAGTTATCAGCTGCTTCTGTGTCAATCAGGAATTTTTCTTGTGAGAATTCAAAATGGCCATTTCGAGAGAAATTTACAAAGAGTATCGTTCAAATCTTTGTAGATTTCCAAATGAATTTAAAAACTGCTAAATTTCTGGCACGGAAAACACTGGGAATTTCAAATGTCCATCAAAACCGCCATTTTGATTTCTCGCTAGAGTCTGTTTCATTGCGTCAGTAGAATGGCAAAAATAAGAAATTGGGAGACCATTGTGCAATAATATATGGAAAAGTATATTCATAATATACATGAATGAAAGTATATTTCCGATTTTTTAGTTTTTTGTGCAATAAGCCTGTGTCGTCTTGTAATTTGAAGAATTTCAGCCATGTTAATCTTATTGAAAATAACATGGCAGAGAAGCATCCAAATATAAGAGGCCACACACTTTATAAGCCAAACTAGAAGCAATCCAAGATATACAAATGTCATTCATGTACAATAGGAATATATTTTTCCATATATTATTGCAAAATGATATTTTGATTTCCTATTTTTTAGCTTTAACTGACGCAATTAAACAGTGAAATGGACTCTAGAATCTGAACACAAATTCTCGGTAGAAGTTCATATGGTGAAAATAGCGAAATAATGAAATGTTACAGTGTGTCTACTTAGCAGTTTGTTCTATGTCATCCATCCTACTAGGTTACATTGTGGAACGCAGCCAAACACGACACTGAAGGCAACAACATGTCGATGTTGATAAGCAGAATTTTTGGAAATTTAGATCGTCCATTTTGCAAGTTCACGTGACTCACACGTGACACGTGTCTGATCACGTGACTAGTTACTGTACTGATCATGTGACTTAATGACGTGTCATCCAACCATGTCTTCAAGGAAAACAGAAGTAAATATTTTGGAAAATGTTTTCCGAGCATTTGCTACTGATTATAGAAGGCCCAATTACGCAACGAACGAAACTGCTAAATTGTATTTCGTGCCTAACAGGCCCAGTACGCAATGAAAGAAACTGCTAAAAATTGTATTTTTAGTCTGCTTATTGATCTATTGATTCATAAAGACCTGAAATGATGCATTCAAATAAGACCGCCTCCTAAATGAAAACACTACACATAAAGTGGTGAAAAACAACGAACTAAAGTTGAAAGATCGCAACGTTCACTACTTTGTTCAATTCCGGAAGTCTCCAAGGGGCTGCAGAAGAAGAAATGGGAAATTTTTACAATTTAGATTTTATAACCTCAGAATACTGCCTTCATTGTCGTGTTTGGCTGAGTTCAACAATGTAACCTTGCAGGATAGATGACATAGAACAAACTGCTAAGTAGACACACGGTAACATTTCATTATTTCGTTATTTTCACCATGTGAACTTCTACCGAGAATTTCTGTTCAGATTCTACAGTGCTGATATATAATAATTAAGGGTGCGTTTTCAAACTAAACAGAGTGCTCCTATCAAAATGAATTTGCCTACATACCCCTGAGACTCTTATCTGATAGATAGAATGCACAAATAAAACAAAAGTTTTGCTATTATAGGTAAAAAGTTCTCTTGAAATTTCGAAGTGATTTTACCTGTTAATTTTGTCCATGTCACGCCATTTTTGCGGAAGTTACACTGAAACGCAAACTCCATGAAACGAAACGAAATCACTAGAAAAAAAACATGGCACACATTGTGCGCATGTGCAGCAAAGTTTAGACCAATCAGATTATTTGATTATTTTGCGCATATGAATTAGTTGCTTCTGAGCACTTACAAGCTTACCACAATAAACAAACCTGGCAGAGACTACCCTTAGCCCACTTCATTTTGGCGAAATTTCAGCTCAAACTCGTGACAAATGCATTATGCATACGCTGGTGTGAAGCCTTGGAGACACTCATTTTGGTAAATATGATTTATGGGGTATACTTTTCTGCAGTTTGTGTGAGTTTGGGACATTAAATGTTAAAATTCAAGAAAATATGCCAATTAAACGACTTATCAATTAATATATACCAGCACTGTACAGTTGGGGACATAAATAAATGACAGGTGGATTTGCTGAAGTGAGGATTTCCCATGTTAAAAATAAGAGAATTTACAAGAGGCCATACATCAGTGGATGAGATTATACAAAATATAAATATACAAATTTTAAGGGATATATATCTAGACAATATTGGAAATTATGGGCTTTCAGACCACCATAATTAGGAAATGGTGATCGAAAATCGACCTGTCATTTATTTTTGTCCCCAACTGTAAGAGAGTTTTGACTCGGGAATAAAGGCAAGTACTGACCAACCCAAAAGCAGCTGATTACTTACAGACTTTCGCCAGTTTCAGTTCTGTATGAAAAGATCTCTTAATTCTCAGGCAACTCGAATCGACTTTTTTATTCATGTTCCCATGGTTGAAATGGATTGTAGGCCAAGTGCAGAAAATAATCAGCTTTGAAATATAGAATATGGAAGGTTCAATTAGACTACTGCTCTTCAAGACCAGGACAAGGAACGAGATGGTCTTGGAAAAAGATAAATGATGTATTACAGATCTTCCAGGTTTTCAAAAAAAAAAAGATCAAAAACCAGATATACACGTGTTCTTATTTCCAGCTGTCCAGGGCTTTCTGCGAAGAGAACAAATGATAAATTGGTTAACGATGTGTGCCCTACATTATCCCCCACAAATATAAAATATATATTACCTTAAATACTGCATATCCAGCCGGTGTTTCAAATAAAACCAACATTTTTCGATTTTCTTTTGGAAACACGAGGGTCGACGAACAGACTTATCTAATCTCGAGGAATTTCCCGAGATCTCATCTTGCAACGAGAACAGAATGCGGAAGTTAAGAAGTGAAAAATAATTGTCTACTAAAATAAAGCTTTTAGTGCGACTCTGGCGTCTCCGGGAACTCTGGTTGACGCCCAAAGGTAAATTATTTATTCATGCAAATGTGATGCTTTTTATATGAATAAAGATTGAAACAATATATTAATTTAGAGATTTCAGAGTCAAGATCTAAAAAGATCAGTGAAAAAATTTCTTCAAAAATCATCAAAATGAAAAACTGGAAAATATCAATCCAAAGTCTGAACTGAAAAGCCTAGTCTCACTGGCGGATCTGGGGTGGGCCTGGCGGCCTGGGCACCCCCCACCCCCCCCCCCCCCCCCCTGGGTGGGCCAAGAAAAAAAGGAGACCCTATATCTGTTGCAAGACTTATGCCTGGCACAACCGTCACCATGTTATTAAGTGTTTTTAAGTTTCGCAAGGATCCTGCCATGACCGTGGTAGTGTTATCCTGATAGTCTTATATAACTGTGACAATGTTACATTATATATTGTCAGTCCGATAAATGTGCAAAATTGTCACTTGCAAGCATTGATTTGTCACATTTGTTCGTTTTTAAGTACCCCAATGTCCCATTTAGTCACATTTTTAGAGGCCAGGTCGCCTTATCAGACACATACCCCTTGGGAAGCCCCCTGAGGCTTTGCAACCATTGTCACGGTCATATCATGCCTTACAATATAATATAGCTATTATAGCATTGTCACGGTTATACCAGGCTTTCATGATAACAATACCACGGCCATGGCAGGATCCTTGCGAAACTTAAAAACACTTCATAACATGGTGACGATTGTGCCAGGCATAAGTCTTGCAATATAGCATGTGCAAAAAAGGCCTTATAACGTACAGCTGGAAAATAACATTTTGGTAAAAAAATTGCTAGATCTATTTTTTCAGGAAAGTATCATTACATTGTCTTCTTTTAGAATATCTGGTAGGAGTGTAATGGGAACTCCAGGAAATTCTGATATTTCACACTTTCTATTTTTCCAAATTTTCTTTTAAAGTTTCCAGACAACACATGAGCTACCATTGACCTGTTTCCAGGTTTACTAAAAGTAGACAGTGTAATGATACTTTCCTGAAAAAAGTAAGCAAATACACACATGCCTTCATACTTAATTTTGTACCAGAAAATAACATGTGCAGGTATAGCAATTTTTTACCAAAATGTTACTTTCCAGCTGAACCTTAAGGCCCCAAAAAGTGGGCCTTTTTTATCATAACTGGGCCTTGTAAGGCCTTATTTTTTAATTTCAGGCCAAATTTGATAGGAAATGGGCCTCAAAATTTCAAATTTGGGCCCACTCTTAGGTTTTAGGGGCCCAAAACTTTTTTTCTGTGCAAGCGCAGACGTTTTTTCTCTGATCTGAAATTTGGGCCCCACCCCCTTGTTGGTTCCCAGATCCGCCCCTGATTCTAGAGTCAAGAGCTCACAGTCAGCACCGTCTAATATCTAATATAATAGAATATAATAGTCTAATAACTGAATAATGAAGATTGATACAATGTAACGCTCACTGTGGGTGAGCTCTTGTTCTAGACCTGTGATACTGATTTATCGAAGACCTGGCATTGTTTGAAGCACAGATGCTCCCTGGGTAATAAGAGTACAAGGCCTGTATTTTTGCTGTATTTTTCATTAGAACTCAGTTTTAAAGGCCTTTGTTAAAAGGGAAAGCTTATTATCAAAGTTAGATCTTACTTTCTCCAGTGTGCTCATATGAGAAAATTCAGTTCATGAGCAAGAAAACCTGCTCTTAGTTTTCTTCAGCCATTGTATTGTCTCATAGTGAACAGTTTTCCATACACTACAGTCTGATTTAAGATAGCATGTGCAACTTTACTTCAATGACATCTAACAAATGAGGTTGACGTGACATTCAAGCATTACTGTAAACTTTTGACTGTGACTTTGAAAACAATTTAGATTAAATAGAGAATTACATATAAAGCACGTCGAATATATAAGATTTGACAACCCAATGGTAAAGGGTTATATCGTACATTATAGTGTGCCCTGAGCCACACATTATTGTACTGTACATATTTTGACAGATAAGTTTTACATAAACCTATAATCTTAGAAGATATTTTGCTAAAAAATTGTTTTGGCATAATATGATGAGTAAATGTTACAGATGTAATACTATTTACTAGATGGACTATTAAAAATAATATTTACTGGATTATTTGTTTATATTTGATATAACAAAATTCCTTTCAGGTTATTGCAAAGTATTCCTTGAATTTGCGGCTTAATTTGCTCTTAAAATTAAAGACAAATGGAACCGGGATTGACTCTGAAAATTCTTTTAAATGTAATAAAATAAGATTCCAAACTTCTTAAAAATCATGACATTTTCTAGATTTACTGTACAGCAGTTTTACTTTGCTCTGATGAAAAAGCAGCTGGTATAAGCAGCATTCTCTAAATTGAAAACATATCCTCCTTTCTTGAGTCATCTTTGTTAACAGTGTTTGTTGTATGTTGTAGATTGACTGTTATTTAACTCTTTTTCAGTTTTCAATTGGAGAAGAGTATCAAAAGAATGACAGAAATATCACATGTTTAACACTAACAGTACAGGCACATTTGATGCAAAACATTTTCTGGATAAACTAAACAGAGGTTACAAATTAGACACACTGACATTCTGTTGCATTATCCTGATCTATTATAAATAAACAGTCATCACTCTAATTGATGTTAATTGTATCAGGTATATGTCAGCTATCTTGGATTTAATGGCCTCATAAAGGAAATATTAAACTCATTGATCAACTCTCTAAATCTTGTTTATATTACACAAACATTCAAATACAGCCTGAAAGAATAACTAAATCGGGAAGTGAATATTTGAACAAGGAAGTTCCAACAATTAATATTTTTAAGAATACAGGTGCTATACTTCACCATGATGCTCTTAAGCAAGGAGTGATTAAACGTCGCTCATTGAAGTGTATGTACACAGTTATATTAAAGGATATTCTATATTACGATGTTTAAAAAAGTAAAGGCATTCAAAATCAAAGGCAACAGTAGTGCTGCTGACATTGGTGATGACACAGTTGGAGGTGTCTTTCTTAAAACCTACCAACCTATAGACATAAATAACATTGGTAGCGCTGGTAGCAGTACGACTTCTGATAGCGACACACAGGAGCAGCCTGAGGAAAAACCAAGGAAGAACTCAAAAGGCTCTTCCATATTTAATACATTGAAAAAACTAGGACGGAAAAAGAAGCATAAAGATATTCCATTTGAGGATGCATCTAACGCTAAAAACAAAAAGGAGATTGAAAATAATAACGCAAAATTGAAAGAGCAAAGCTCAGTTTTAAAGGAGGCACTAGATAAAGAAACTAAAACTTCAAATGAAAATATTAATAACAAAGATAAAGTAAATGGCGTTGAGCAGATCACTTCAGATAAAGATAGGCCCACAGATAATGTAAATATTGAAAATGCCAAGGTCAATAATAAGGAAAATGACAACAAAGGTGAAGTGGTTCTAACAGACAATGGAGATGATCAAAGTAAACACGCTTTGACTGTTAATACAGATCAGAAAAGTGAAATTATAATTGATGATGATGACGACCCTGATTATGCTACAGTTGGGAGTCCAAATGGAGGTGGATTGACATTTAAGCCTCATTTGCCAAAATCGCAGGAGTCCACATCAAAATCTACCAACTCTGGATACGCTTCAGTAGGTGCTCCAAGTGCAAATATAGATGTAGGCAATAATGTTTTTGAAGATGATGAAGATGACACTTACGCCACTGTTGGTAGTCCAACAATGGCTAATGTTATACAGAAACAACAGATAGTACCTGAAAGTCCAGATGATCCTGACTATGATTCCATCAGGAAGTCTTACATGATTGAGGCTACCCAACCTCTTAGTGCTATTAACAAATCAAATGATGATGATTCAGTAACTGAGAACGCCAGATATCTGGCCCAAGGTGCTAGGCCAAAGGTGTTTCCAACTGGCCAAAATGACAATTTCAAAAATCCAGATGTTGAAGTTATCAACACTAATAAACCACAAGATGAGATTAACAGAAACGAGGATATTAAAGATACTCCTGCAACGAAAGAAAACCTAGATGATATGTACATTACGAAAGAGCAAGTGAAAGAAATGAAACAAAAAAATCAACAAAATAAAAAAGACCCAAAGTTAGATATCCAATTAGACATTCCTTCTTACCAACCTGGCAAGTCTGTAGAGTATGAAATGACAAAGACAGAGCAAGATGACAAAGAGATTCCTAAAAACGATATTCCATCTCCCGACCCGGCTGTCAAGACATCCAATCTTATGTTACGGAACATAGATGTACCATTTGAGTTAGAAGGCATTTATGAGTCAATTAAACCAGCATTACCAAATAAAGGTTTCAAGACTGAACATAACATCAAGGTAATAACAACAAATACAAATGATCCACCAAAACCTGATCAAATTGATGGTGCCCAACAACAATCCACTCAAGAAGTGAATATTGATTCAGAGGAAAACTCTGATCCAAAATCAGCCCAGGACAAACAACTTGAACCAACAACAGAAACAACCAGCTTGTTGTGTGTTTCTGAAGATCAGCATAAACCGCACCCAACACCACTTACAGTTGAGATTCCGAGCAATGATGAGATTGATGAGGAACCTATCCATATGTCCTTAGAGGAAGTGCGGGGTGAAAGTTTACCTGGTGCTGATACCACTGAACTCATTCATGTCACCATTGAGGAACTTAGGTGAGTAAAGAGTAAAACGTTTAACATGTGTAGCCTAGTAATTAAAATAATTGTATATTCTCGTTATCATTTATTTCAATTCAATATTTTGGTCTGTATTTTTAATATTGATACTTAAATTTGCTGCAAATTAGGACAATATTTTAACTATATCCAGTGATTAATGAAGTTTGACCCCCATACATTTAGTTATTTGATTACAGGAAGAGTAAAGAGTATAAGAAACTGCAAGATAGCTTAAGGCCCAATGATGGGAGAGGTGAACCAGATGGCGTCTCCACAACAACCAGTGTCCCTATCAATCAACGGAGATTGCCTCCTACTCCCACTGTATCTCCAAAGACATCAACTTCAGAAGGTGAGCCCCGTTGTGATCAAAAAATGGCATTGGGCTATAAATGAACTACATGTACATATTATGTAAAGTATCCTTTCTAGAATGCCCATTGCTATGTAGGTATTGTATTAATATGTACAACCTTACATTGTATTGTACATTTGTGAAAATACACATCAGTAATGAACAATTTCAAAACTGGAACTTCACCATCTGTCTGAAAAACATCTTGTAAATGGAAGATGAACTTCAGCGCCAGCATGTTCAAACTAGGCGAGTAGGTGCCGTAAGAGTTCGAGACGCGTGTGTTCCTTGTGTTTATTCATTCAAGGGATGTCAGGCCTTTTATTTACTCTTAAATGAGAACTCAGTGTCCAGTTCTAGCAACAACCTATTGATATGAGTGTAACTTTGCCATAATCTAAACTTGCCTAAATGCTCAATTATATGATTTAAAGGAATGAAAATAGATAGAAGGGTTGATCACAAAGTTCTCACAATATCTCTCTAAGTTGTTTGTTTTTCATTCAATGTGGCATTTTGAAATTTCACAGCAGAATGTGTAACATACAAGGACCTATAACAATTATTTTTAGTGTAACAGAAATATTCTCTGAAAATTCCAATATATATATATATTGAAAAGTAAAATTATAGAATGATAATGAGATAAGCCCTTGGTGTTTACATAAAAAAAGTTTAACATCTAGCATCCAGATTAATATTATACAAAAATATTTGAAGTTATGGACTCTGAACTCTGGACCTCTAACTACCTGTAATTGACAACATGTGTGAACAGGTATTAACGAGACAGGTGCCAATAATTAGAACATTTTTAATATTAATATGTCAAGTGTGGCCAATGATCCACATGAACTTTATGATCATATCACATTTGATTTTTTAATTTGCATTTTTAAGTATCAGTGATTTTGTTTGTTTATTATTCATTTAGAATTTGACAATCTCAGGCAATCTTATCTTTAGAAGATATTGGAAACTTCCAAGTATTATTTTTACATGATTTATTTGTATTACATACACCTGTTAGTGATCTAAATTCAGTTACTATATCTAGTACCTGTAAGATATGGTTTGAAACAACTGAACATGAATTTAAAAAAAATACTTTTGAAAATTTGAAAGGTCATAAAAGTTTTATTTATGCTGTCATTTTACTTGTTAAATCAATATGCTCAGTGTCAACATAGTGAAGTGTGTACTGTTTAAATCTCATCATGTATATGTGTTGCTATGGTGAAATACAGTACATACTTTAGATACATGTGACAGGGCAGAGATAATAAGGCCAGAGATAACTGGATTGTAGCATTACCAGATATGTTGCATTTCTGAAATGACATTAATTTTTTCACAGCTTCCTTATTATCGCTAAATTGCTGAATGTACTATTCTACCTGGTATATTAACCACTGCACTAATTATGACACAGATCACCTCAGGCCATATTTGGACAAAACTTGAATTCAATATTTTTTTTAATACTTTCTCTTATTTCTCCCTCAGTGTGCATACTGCATACTAAGCCATTGCACCATCAAGAAATGTTTCCCAATTTTTCAATGAACAGTCTTATCAGAGATATACATGTACAGCAATTTTGACTACCAACGTTCTTATAATGCTGAAAAGACAGAGACCCAATTCAAATTCACGCCACTAAACAAAATGGTGCATCAGTTTAACAAGTAATAAAGTTTATTTTAAAAAAAATACACCTCCTGGCTCCTGCACTTTTTAATGCCATCTTAAAAATATAGACCAGCAAGGAAATGTAAATCCCCATATTCTTTACCAATCCATAACATAGTTACAATTTACTATCTAGTTACAATTTTCAATGAAGTACATGTACGTATATGCATAAACCTTTCTGGTTTAATATAAGGAAAGTCACATATATTTTTTTGTTCCAGGTTTGAACCGTGTATCAAAGGAGAATGTTATAGAAGACTTGCGCAAATTGAAGGATGTAAGTATTTGATGCTGTTTTGGTTTTCTCAACCCTTTAGATTGCTAAATATCTGAATATGTATGGAGTCAACATAATGAATGGAGTCAACATAATGTTCATAGGAATGGTAACCAGTTGTCAACAATTTTATATTAATTTGATTTCAGCTCTTTAAAACTTGAATACTATTTAAGGTACTAGTATAGTATTTACTACTTATTGTAGGACGCATGATGTTTTAAACTACTCAATATACTTTCAAATGAAATATATGATTTTAGAAGTGTGATTTACACTGATCGAGGGTAGTAAACAAAATGGTTTTAAAAGAAAATGCCGCATTTTGACACTTTGTACCTCTACGGGATAGTGATTTTGCTTACAGTTTAATCTCTTATCGTCTTTATGACTAGATATATGACCCACCCTCAACAAGCTTTTAAGCTTTTTAGAAAATTTGTAATTTCTACAATAATATAATATATCTTTTGATTTATTATTTTTAAGAATTTTTAAGTTAACTGAACAATTGCTTTTTTGAGATCGCTTTCTTAAATGGGGTGTACTGTGTACTCTAGGAATAAAATATAAAAATCAAACAACCTCCAGTAGGCGCTCTGCCCTTGGAAGTAATATTTCATTGGTTACAGATTAAAGTAATGTTCAGTTACAAGATATATAATGTCATGTCAACATCCCAAGGTATTTCAAGAGGCCCAACATCAGGCCCGTAGCCAGTTTTTACCAAGGGGGAGCTTTTGTTAAAGTGAGGAGTTTTTTTGACAGTCTTTGCTAAAGAATCATGCCAAAAAGTGCTCAGAATGGTGAAAAACTGCATGATTTTTAGACTCTCGCCAGGAAACTCCCCTCTGCCCCCTGGTTACGGGCCTATACATGTATCGTATAGGGTGAAAGTCAGTCCATTCCTAATTATATCATCATTACCAGTGAGTGTAATTTGCAAAAGGCTTATAAGCCTGCTTAAAGCACATATATAATTCAACAATAATTGTCTGAGATATACGTATATTAGGGGTTTCATTAGCAACAGACGAATTTCACCGGTTGTTTTCCCAAAATCGCCTGTTGTTTTTAGGGACTTTTCAAATTTTCCATGTTAAATTCATGATTTCCATTAATTTTGCCTGTTGCTTTTCATTTATTAAACCTGTCGTGAAAAATTCTAGTGAAACCCCTATATAGACAGGTTCCAATTTCAGAATATCTCAAGGGAAAGAGTTTTTGAGGCATTTTTTAGAAAAAGCAACAGACCTATTTTTTCTGGATCAGTTTTTCATGCTAATAAAGATATTAAAAGATGACAGCTCAACGGGGTGGTCACGACACTGAATTTTAGCGTTTTTACCCCCCTAGGAAATTATCTTAGGGGGTACTATAATATTAGTTCATAACTCAGAGGATATATAAACTATTGTCCTGAGTTCTACAGCATACATTGTTAGTACAGAGATAAATACTATCCTAAAGTTATTGGTTGATATCTTTGTTGGTTTCGGAAAAATACTATTAATAAGAAAAAAATATGCAATTTTTGTCATTTTTTTCTTGCTTATTTTATATTTGTAGCTTCAAGCAAAATATGATAACTTGAACAGCTCAAAGTAGTATTCTAACAACATTCCCAAGCTATGTGTGATATTGTAATACATGTATTATAGTGATGAAGTACTATTTTGTAATTTAAATATGACTTTATAGTGCCCTACCCCTGGTAAATAGAAGAAAGTTGGTGTGGTTTTCTTCTGGTTTTAACAATTTATTGACTTCTTAGTTGAAGATACAATCAATTTTGTCACTTTACCATGAGTAGCTTTACAATGGTTAACTATTCCCATGAATAGAGGGTTGGGACCTCAAAAATACCAGAACTGTTAAGTGGCATCCTTGGGCATCCCTCTTCAGAGCATTTTCCTTATACTCCGATGAAATCTGCAGGGGATACTATAAGAAACCTATATATTATAAGATACTAATGAAGATACTGAATTCAAATTTTCAATTTTCAGGATTTGGTCCTGGTATGATAGGTAATCTGTATGACAAAAAAGACAAAAAGAAAAAACTCTGTTGCCATAGTAACAAGAATACCACACTATTTGTTTCCTAAGAAATGTGTTTTAAGAGGTTTTGTCATTCTCTTCATATTTCTAATTCTAAATATATCTACAATGTGTTGCTATGGCGACACATAGATCATAGAAAAAATGCTGGGATGATCGCTCTATTTGTCAGGAAATTAAAATGGAAACTGAAAAATGAGTTTCTTCCCACTGAATAGCAATTAATTTGGTAGACCATGGCTGACACGCACAAGAGAAAATGTTTATCAGTTCTATGTCATTTTGTTATTTTTTTTTATTTATCGTGGTCTGGGACCTATAACACCTAATGCTGAATCTTCTCCAACTGCAAAGGAAGGCAAGATTTTAATAATGAACATTCATATATCTCAACAAATATGGCCTAAGATTTGGACAATGATGAGGAAACTCTGAGGGAAAATTAGACGAAACATTAATGTGAGTGGTCCAAAAATAACACTAACTAACATATTTTGGAAAAGTTATGCTCTCGGGTGAATCAGTGCTCATTTAAGGATAGTCTGAATCAGGTGAATTTTTTAACCTAATTGTACCCCTTCCCCAAAACCCCCAGATTTTGACGAAATTGTCGAAAAGTGGCAAACAACATTCATTAAAGTTCAATATGGCTATTTCACTTCTATGTCATAAAGATATGATACGATCTCAGGTCAATCAATAAATTTCACAAGTGACACTCTATCTTATGAAGAAAATACTATCGTATTTGAAGACATGTCAAAAATTTGGTGGAAATAAATTGTGTCACTCCTGATTTGACCTGCAAAATTTCAGGTAAGTTATCACAAACAATTTCAGACAGTTATATCTTTGATTATGACTATTTCCTGACCATAAAGACAGGTATACAGGGATAATAAAGTCAATCGGACTTGGAGATATTTCACTAGCAATCAACCCATCAATATATTCTTTCAAAGTTGTTGACCTCATTTTCACCAAAAATGCAATCATTTTAACAATGTTTAATGCATTACTATTCTTTATTTTAATGTATCAAATAGCTCTTGAAAAGAAAACTTAAATCCCCTAAGATTAGTGTTCCCCATGTTATTTCCCATTTGAAAAAATTCATGCTATCCATTGGTTTCAGTTCATTTTGGTCATCTAAATTCAGTGTCTTTAAAGTCCCTGGAGCAATCCACTTTTCCTCTTATGAAATAGAACATGTCTCAAAGCATATTCTAATTATGCATTCAACAATATAATTAAAGGTTGCATCTTTGGTAAAAACTAGGTCATCATTTTTAGTAAAAAGTATGTTGATTGGGCCATTCCCTTTAATATCACTTAGGTCTGATTAATCATGATTATATTTACTTTTCTTGAAGATAATGAATAGATCTAAAAGATATATCCAAGTTCATGGTCAGAAATTATTCATAATTCAAGTTAGAATTGACCTTTTTCCATATAAATGAAAAATAGATGGCATCATGGGTATTGGTAGAGCTTGGGTAGGGCTAGAATACATGTAAATGTATTGCCAGAGTCACTTAATTTCTTGATTTAAGAAGTAATTCCATTTGGATCAACTTAAAACATCATTGGAATGTAACTATATGATCTTATTGACATGTGAATTGTGATTTCACATTAAAATTGTGATCCTCGTAAGAGTTAATGAACTTTTAAAGGTTTTTCAGCATTGTGTCAATGGGGATTTAGCCCGACCTTTTTTAGACAACCAGAAAATCATTAGAATTTGAATAATGGTAAATAACAGTGCAAATCAAATTGTTTTGAGAGAGAATTACTCACAGAATTTAAACATGCCATCAGATGGAAGAAAACGTTAGTTTTTAATGGTTAAAAATGCAGATCTCCTAAAATCTCATTAAAAACAAGTCCTTAACGAGATTTCAAAGCTATATGGAAAAGGACCATTGTCTGAAGTTGTTTGCGATAACCTACATGCTCCTTTATAACATTATTATGTAAATACTATCAAATGCTTTAGGATCATGACAGTTGAAGTAAACTGAAGTCTTGGTATTTAAATGCAGAATCAGATCTATGTAGAATAAACAAAATTGAAAACAACATGTACAGTTGACCTACCAATGTATTTCTTACAATCTCAAATATAATATCTCCCAAAAGATCCACAATATATTATTAATTGGTAATGTTGTTTAAAATTCAAAGTGTAAAAAGGGGGAAATGTTCAAATTCTCCCAAATAATAATAAATAAGTTACACTAAGTTATACAAGTGTGAGGCACCATCGCTGGGAAAGTCATCTTTGGTTAATAAAAAAGATTCTTAGCTACTTTTCTAACATCTGGCTGTGATGCATCGTGGCTTAATGAGGACTCTGCTATATGGTCAGATGATGAGAACTAACAGTTTTACGGAATTTTTGCCATGTTTTGCACATTGTTAATGACCCTTCTGAATGGGTTGTAAAGGTATATACCAGGAGGTATATATGGCTCAAATGACTCGTGCCCTAGTACATGGGGCACTGTAGTACATTACTTGTGCATGATGACCACCATAGTCTAGTTGCTCAAATGAGATCAATTGATGATTATAATGTTTAGACTTTATGTCAATGTCCTCTCTAGTATGTGATTATCCCATCGAACGAAGTTCGGAGGGATATAGGGAATGCCTCCGTTCGTCCGTCCGTCCGTACGTACGTCCGTACGTACATCCGTCCGTCTGTCCGTCCGTCCGTCCGGGCAATAACTCAAATACCGTTGGCCCGATTTTGTTCATATTTTGTACACATATACCCTATGGGAGTAGAAGTTCTGCTCGAAAGCCGATTTTCAAAATGGCCGCTCATTTCAAAATGGCGGCCATTTTAGTGGCGATTTTACAGTAATTTAGGTGCAATATGTAAAACTGTAATAGCAATATGTTTTAAATGTAAAAAAATTATGAAGGACATTAATAATGCTACAAATGTAGATATTAAAAAAGCACATGGCAGCCATCTTGAAAAAGGGCGGCCTTTACTCGTCATTTTACGATTTTTGCTGTAACTCAAAAAATAGTGGAGCGATTTTGTTCATATTTGGTGTGTGAATACTATAAGCATTGCACACTGTCTAAAGACACTTTTGGTAGAAGGCGGCCATTTTTCAAGATGGCCGCCATTTTAACGTATTTTACTATAACTCGAAAAGTAGTGGAGCGATTTTGTTCATATTTGGTATGTGAATACTATAAGCATGGCACACTGTCCTATGACACTTTTGGTAGAAGGTGGCCATTTTGAAAGCAATTTTGAAAAATGGCCGCCATTTTAACGTATTTTACTATAACTCGAAAAGTAGTGAGCGATTTTGTTCATATTTGGTATGTGAATACTATAAGCATGGTACACCGTCTATTTCAAATGACGCTTTTGGTAGAAGGTGGCCATTTTGAAAAATGGCCGCCATTTTAACGTATTTTACTATATCTCGAAAAGTAGTGGAGCGATTTTGTTCATATTTGATATGTGAATACTTTAAGCATGGCACATTGTCTAATAAAACTTGGGGAGTTTTGAAAATGGTGGCCTTTCTGGTGTGTTGTTTTATGATATTTTGCTTCGTTTGTAAAAATGCCAGCCATTTCTGTTCGATGGGATTCGCTACGCTTTGGCGTTGCCGTTGTTCTGGTTACACTAGATTTCATTATGATACATGTACTAAATTGAAAACTTACATATAAAATATCTTAAGTCATATATTCTAGTAATAAATGAATTAGAATGTCACCTAACATTTGATGATGGTATGAATTTATTGATTTGGTGTCTATCAATACATGTTTCTAACTTAATGCTGCAAAATGATAAAATTCACCACATCCACTTTCTTCAATTTTCCAGGGGTAGGGCACTATAAAGTCATATTAAAATTACAAAATAGTACTTCATAACTAAAATAGATGTATTACAATACCACACATAGCTTGGAAATGTTTTTAAAATACTACTATGCGCTGTTAAAAGTGTCATATTTTGCTTGAAGCTACAAATATAAAATTGGCAAGACAAAAATTGCATATCTTTTTCCTGTTTATTGTATTTTTTCTGAGACCAATAAGGGTATCAACCTATAACTTTAGGATAGTATTCATATTTGTACTAGCAATGTATGGTGTACAACTCAGAACAATAGCTCATATATCCTTTGAGTTATGAACTAGTTTCATAGTACCCCCTAAAATATTTTCCTAGGGGGGTAAAAATGTCAAAATTCAGTGTCGTGACCACCCCGTTGAGCTGTCATCTTTTAATATCTTTATCAGCATGAAAAACTGATCGAGTAAAAATAGGTCTGTTGCTTTTTCTAAAAAATGCCTCAAAAACTTGAATTATTAGAATTGGAACCTGTCTAATATACTCAACATTGTAATGGATTCTTGGAGTACTTAAAAGAGTTTTAGTTCACATTTGAAATTGTGCCTTGTTACAATATTTTGCTTTGTATTGACTTTACAAAAGTCTGGTCACAATATCAGTGGAGCAGTGCTATTGTAGAGGATAGAATTTTTTTTACAATAATAAGGGTTCGATGTCACAACATTAAAGAATCAAATGTCAAATTATTACAAAATTATGTTGTAACATGATTGTAGTCTCACTCTACTCATTCTATTGATGCATGAATCCTAAAATATGTGAACACTGTTACTTTGGAAGAAATATGGTTTAAGGTGTTTTAACTTCATCACATAAATTTAAAAAGGTTTTCTCATATGTGTAATGAGACTACAATCACGTCACAACATAATTTTGTAACAATTTGACATTTGATTCTTTGTGACATCATACTCTTGTTATTGTAGAATTATTATACACAGGTTTTACTTCACCTCTTTAGAATCGTATTTAAGACTTCTCGCTTTGCTTTCTCAGATGGGCTGGTACTGGGGACCATTAAGCTGGGATGATGCAGAAATTATCCTAGACAAGAAACCTGATGGCTCATTTCTGGTTCGGGATAGCTCGGACGAGTGTCACATTTTAAGCTTAAGCTTCCGAAATCAAGGCTCTACTCATCATTCCAGGATTGATTACCACAATGGTAGGTTATAGCGCCATCTATACAATATATTAGATGTGAATAATTACAATGATATGAAAATGAAAATGCAGTATACATAGCACTGGCTGATTCAGGGGGGTCGGGGCCCAGGCCCCCCAATTTTTAGGGCCCAAAAATTTGGTATGGCCTCAAATTGGGTATAATTTTTTAAGCCAAATTATCATAAATGGGCCTTACATTTTCAAAATTTGGTTTTGGGCCCCAAAAAAATTTTCCATGCAAGCGCAGAACTTTTTTTTCTTGACTTGAAATGTCCCCCCCCCCCCCCCCTTGTTAGCTTCTGGATCCGCCAGTGCATAATTGATTTTTTGGGGGGGTTGGACAATTTTATTATTCACATGAATTTTTTTTAAATCAATAAAGTAATACAGTTTAATTTAAAACATATTCAGCCATCTACAATGTTTACTATGGTGAAATGCTATATATGGGGTACTATATTTGGATATCTTATAGAGTATGTAGTTAGACTTTTATACAATAAACTAGTGCTTTATTAGAGGAAAGGTTCTGCTAAATAACAAAAATGGGTCTGTTATGATAGCTAAGATTCAATCAGTAAATGTTTTATAATCACAAAGACAACACAGACACAATTGCAGACAAGATTTCACGAGAAAGAGAAAAAATTCAACTTCATAATAACCTATCACTAAAATGCCTCTTAAAAAGGGAGGATTATACATCATCTCGAATGAACACTCACAAAAAATTCTTTTTACTTGAAGAGGATATCTACTCAAATATTGCTGATGCTAAGTGTGCCAAAAAACAAACAACAATGAAGGACCTTTTCAAGCAAAAGTAAAGCAGTGCTATATAACCATAATATGGGATAAGTCATTTGAGAAGCTTAAGATTTTGTACGAGACTATCATATACTTATACTGTCAGTGTATTACAAAGTTTTTACCAAAATATAAGTTATTTTACTAAAATAATGAAATTGTTCAAAATGTAAATAAAAATAGCATATAGGCTATAGGCCATGAACAACATGTATTATTACCACCTAGCCGGGCCAGTTCTAGGGGTTTTAGTGCTAGTTTATTTAGAAGGCGTTTATTTTACTATATCGACCTGAGAAATGTGTGACGTCATAGTGGTGGTCCATATGGACCGGTCTAGAATATATTCTGGACTGGCAATTTTCCCCGGGAAATTAGATATCGTTCAATGCGTAAGATTTTCTTGCTGTTTCAGTCCTGGTCGTTAACGGTGGTAATAATACTAATAACGTCATTTCTGCGAGCAATATAGTGAAATATTGGACCTTGGGCCTTCGGCCCTTGGTCCAATATTTCAATATATCGCCCTTAGAAATGACGTTATTGTACTATTGTTTTCTGACTTAGTATTAAGTGTTCAATATAGTGGACTGAACAATGAAAATCCCCTCCCCCTGATCAACAATATCCTCGAAATTTGAACACCTGCCAATTTGAACGCTTTTGGCTGGTCCCATGGGTGTTCGGATTAGACAGGTTTTGCACGTAGAAATTATATTTCAAAACCTAGTTTTTCAATTCATCGCTGTTCCCACTTTTTCACAAACTAATTCATAAAATTCATATACCAATACCTGCTGTTTCAATATCCAACCTCATTTCAATACACAAGATGCGTGTAGAAATAATCTTGATTTACGTCATAAAAATTCAGTCAAAGTGATACCTCAAAGTGATATTTTATATCTGAATGTAAAATTAGAGGCAAAATTAAATCTAGAAATATGGATTTAAATAGTGTTAATCAAATTTGAAAACTTCTAGGTTGGGGAGATTGTTATAAAATCACGAAAAGTAAAATATCTTTTCTTGTACTGGACAGATAATATTTTCTTTTTCTGGACAAACTGTATTCCCAGTTAATTTTGTGAGTTTTGATTTAACGAATTTTGAGCAAACACGATTTAGCGGCTTTTAAATTTTGCGGATTTCACAAGTTAAGATACCTTTATTCTCTGAATCCTCAAGCTCTGTAAATAAGCTTACCTCATGTACAGTAAGTACACCTCGTCACCTACCTTATGTCATATTTGGATAAGATTTACAATTACTTCTAGATCTTGGTCAATGGTGCGCTTCACCTTAACCTCTATTACATCATCATTTTCAATTTGTAACAGACATTATTGTTTGGTATCCCATTTATCACCTAGTAACCACGGTGTATAACCCAAACGCTCCTACATGCACGACGGAGCGTTTCATTACTGAAATTAAACAAAGAAACGCTCCGGAGTAAGAAAACTGGCTGGCGGGAATGATGAGCCATCTGACGATTTCCCCAATAATGGGAATACGAGGTATGAGTTCCATATTTCGAGTATACCATTCGATGGGTGTGATATTCATGTTGTACTTGGCTGGCTGTTGACGGTTGAAGCAATTAGGAAGAGCTGTACGAAGCAGTATAGTTATCAAAATTCAAAAACGTATTTGTCATTCTACCGGTCAAAACCCCTTTTGTCGATACATGTGATTAGTTGAGCCAAGATTAGAGCACCAACGTATATTTTAGTCAAATTCCAATGCTTCAACGCACCTAACATTATCGTAATAGTGATTTGATGACCGAAAATCCAGTCTTAAAAATGATGACATTCTCATACTCAAGAAACGCTCCGATCTGGTTAACACAGTGAACTGGAAACGCTCCGGTAGTCTAGATCAGTTTAGGAAATATATAGCTTGCCTTTCCCTTTCAGGAAGCGAAAGAAAATATGTATTATACCCCTTGGCATCAAAAGAAGAAAGAGTAATTCACATATAAATTTTAGTTTTTTCTATAGTTTTATGATTTAGCACACATGTAGGCATGACATCATCTAATGTAGGCTTAAATCAGCTAGTTGCACGTTTAGCACCACCAGGTTCAGATGTTTCAATTTGCCTAACAAGTACAACACGTTTTTGAGAGATAGATTCGATTCGGAACTCTTCTCTAATAATCTGAAAATGATATCAAAACAAAATGGTAAGAGCGTTTCTAAAATTGTGTTTTAAATCGACGGAGCGTTTTGAGGAAAACAAGCGATTTCTCGAGAACAAGTAATGTATTTGGACTGGGATTTTAGGAAATGAGAATATACGAGTTTGTGATCTACTACTTTAACAGAAAGATTAACGTTTTCATAGAAATACTAGTTTAATTCATAATTTGTGGTCAAATCGTCATCTTCAGATTCGTTCGATCTACACTACGGAGCTTTGATCAAGCAATATAACAGTTTACCACCAGAAGTTGAATAAATAAGATCTTTCCTTACGGTATTGTTCATCGAATGGTACATAATATTTCACCATAACATATGATATGTAAGAGAAACGAGAGAAACAATACTTACGGTCATAGTGGAATCTTCATTAGCCGCCATTTCATTTCGCTCCGGAGCGTTTCCGCGTAAATGAAACGCTCCGTCGTGCATGTAGGAGCGTTTGGGTTATACACCGTGATAACACTGGACATGAAATACAATGGAGTCCCAGGTATTTTCACAAATCCCTGGGGATTTAATTGACAACTTCGCAAAGATTAATCCGGAAAAGCGTGAGACTAAATCGCAGTATTTTAATTTGTATGACTATCAGATACATAAGGGTGATAAGAAAAATGAACCACTAAAACTGATTAAAATTCAAGTTTAAGGGAACTTTCTACCTTGCCATGTTAAGACCTAACTAGCCACCTGGTGGTAAAACTGGTAACTACCTACTCGCATCTGGGTTATTATCTATTTATAACTTGTATTTTTCAGGGACATATGGATTCTTCTCTCAACCTGCCTCTCACGGATATCACTCAATCATAGACTTTATTGACTCCATAATCACGAACAGTGATTGTGGACGCTTCCGCTATTTCATCCGCCAATCAGCACCAGGCGTTGCACCCATTCCCATTTCTGCGCTTCACCCGGTATCAAGGTTTAAATACATGAGATCGCTGCAGCATATTTGTCGGTTCCTGCTATTGAAACATGTTCGTTACGACCATATTGACTCACTCCCCCTGCCCAATAGGGTGAAGGCATATTTAAGAGAACCGCAGTATTATGCGGAATATTTACGCAATGAGGACCAGGAGACAGATGATGATGAATGAAGTATTTCCAAGTGTGTTTCCAAAAAAGCTTTCTGTTGAATGCTGTTGGGAATGTATAATCTGTAGTACACTCCAGGGGTTTCATTAGCATAGGCATCCGGTGATATTCCATAACTGTTTTCAATAAAGTCACCCACTCGTTGTTTTAAGGAACTTCACAACAGTACTATTTTTTATATTGAATTGTGCTATTGTTCTCATTCAATATGCCTATTGTCAGAATTTCTGATGAAACCCCTGTAGTCTGTCATCAAATCTCCCAAACCTGCACCAATATCAGTTCCCTTTTGCTGTGTATGTGCTATGTTACTGGGGGAATATAATAAAGAGATGATTTTTTAAGAGTCTCTTCATAAAAACAGAATGACTAAGTTGTCTTCCCAGTATCATACTGCCCCAAGATTTTGACTCAGCCTGCTTCATTAACTTTGGGAATTTTTACTTTATCAGCCATGTTATTTGTGGTTATGCGCTAGACTGTCAAGGAAGAAGTTAGCATGACATACTGTTTATGTGTATATTTAGGTAATATTGTGTCCCTACAGTGCAGTTTGTAATTAACTTAGCTAAATGCATTGCAATTTATTTACTGGTATACATAACATAAAAATAGTAAACATCAATATCTTGTACATTTATTAAATATTAGTAATATATTTTTGGTTTTGAACAAATACTTCTGTAATTCTTGATTTTGTTTAACCAATGTTATGTGAATGAGGGCAATAAAATGTGTGCACACTGAACTCATGCCATGTCCAACTGTGATTGATTGATCTATAAACGTGATCTGGTGTCCAGTCCTCTTAACCCAATACTATCTAAAATGTAGTTCATACAATATACATGTAAAGTTATATAATGATTATGATTGTTCTATTTTTATCAAAATATATAATTCACAATAACACATATGCAGCATATGCCTTATTTTTGTGTCTAGCGGTTCATTTTTAAAATTGAAATAATTGAATTAATTATAAATGAATTAAAATCATATCTTTCTCATATCCCCTAAGATGAACACATTCGAACGTTGAACATATTGTCCAAAGTGAAGTACTCCTACTGAACTATCAAGATGTAATTCCTCAGTTCCATTTGATCTACGTATGGCGGTCGTAGCTTCCCCAACTCGAGAGAAATAGTATACAGCATAGAATACAGGGATAAGCAGTAGGATGTAGGTTTTCTATGTCGATTTTGTGAGGCTTCAGCCAACGTAGAGCAAATGTGACTAAGACTTATGTCATATAATCTGTACCATACACTGTTATCTATATCGGTAATAGTGTTATGGGAAACTTTTATTGCTCCATAATGCCCATATAGTATCTACACTTATGGGACAACAAAGTAAGAAAATAGACTCTTTCTGAAAAAATTGCTCACAACATTCTTTGTCATGCTTTGTTTTTAGAAAGTCGACATCTTTTATTTCTTTGATTTTAGGTTATTAAGCAATCGTTTTCTGAAAAAGTGTTATCCCTCATTTCAATTCTGATGAACTTGGATATTTTAGTATCTTAAATCTGCTTTCAGCTTTCATATTAGCTCAAATTACAATAAGACTGTGAGGGAAATATTGAATTGCTTTTTTTAAAAGAATCATTCCAGATGTTTATTCGACACAATAGTAAATACAACATTAAGAAATGGAGAAGCTGTTATATTTAATTTATGAATAAGTCCAAGGGGCTATAAACAATAACTTAAGGCAATTTGGAATAATCAGTGCAGTGCAAAGTGAAAAATGGTCTTAGAAATGGTCTCATTACATATTTTCATGGAGCTCTCCACTAGACTGTGTTGAAACTATATGCTTATGTTCTGTGAAATCTGTAAAGTGGGACATCTCTAGAAATTGAACACCTCTGTTAGTGGAACACTTCAGAGTTGCAAAGTGTTCTTAGAAATGGTTTCATTACATATTTTCATGGGGCTCTCCACTAGACTGTGTTGAAACTATATGCTTATGTTCTGTGAAATCTGTAAAGTGGGACATCTCTAGAAATTGAACACCTCTGTTAGTGGAACACTTCAGAGTTGCAAAGTGTTCTTAGAAATGGTCTCATTACATATTTTCATGGAGCTCTCCACTAGACTGTGTTGAAACTATATGCGTACATGTATGCAGGTATGTACAGTGTTGAAACTATATGTGTATGTACAGTGTTGAAGCTATATGCTTATGTACTGTGAAATCTGTAAAGTGGGGCATCTCTAGAAATTGAACACCTCTGTTAGTGGAACGCTTCAGAGTTGCAAAGTGTTCTTAGAAATGGTCTCATTACATATTTTCATGGAGCTCTCCACTAGACTGTGTTGAAACTATATGCGTACATGTATGTACAGTGTTGAAACTTTATGCATATGTACAGTGTTGAAACTGTATGGGTATGTACTGTGAAATCTGTAAAGTGAGACATCTCTAGAAATTGAACACCTCTGTTAGTGGAACACTTCAGAGTTCCAAGATCAACTGACTTAATGATATATGAACCTCTGTATTAGATGAACAGTTTTTTTTGAAGTACCAAATGTGTTCCACTTAGACAGGTTTTACTGTTCATTCAAACCTGATGTGTTGATTCAGGTCTCTGACTCCCACTCCCTATTTTTAGGGTGAGAAGGGGAACAATGAACACAGTAATGGCTTACATTGATGCTAGACTAACCTAGGGTCATAGACAGAAACTTTGTCAAGAATTCCTAAGGCAGTTGTCTTCACCATTGATTGTTATGATGATGTCATGTAGTAATTACGAGGAGACAAATGGACTATTAGAAGTCTTATATTTTCAAAGGTTTAATGTCAATGACCCTCTAGTGTTCAAAGGGGCACCACACGACAGAGACATGTTGAGGATAAGCTTTTGAAAATTTGTCAACTTTTATTTTTTCTTGTATCATTCCTTTCCTGTACATTCGGACTCTATTTCTTGAAATATGTTCACATGTTTAATTTTGATGATTTCTAAAATGTTTGATTATCTTGACATTTCAAATCTTCTTTTATCAAACTTATGGCTTCAAGGTGTACATTGACAAGTTTAGTATCCCACCGAATAAAGTTCTAGGGGGATATACAGAAGCTGTATAAGTGGTAATTTTGCTTGATCGTTTAATTTTCCTATTACCTAATTTTTGCCATGTTGGGAAAAAATATCAGAAAAATTATCTTCATAATGTTATCCAATTGGAAGTTTCTTGTCATTAGGAAAATTAAAATCAGGAAAATGATAAAATGTGCAGCAAATTAACCACTCGGATTAAATACAACTTATACAGTAAACATATACACTCTCCTTCATGTGTCTTTCAACCTGAAGTTTCCTTTTGAGCCACTAATATTAAAGCATGTTTATAGATGTAGTTGGTGATTTAAAACGGATCATCAAATTGACTGTAAATATCCAAACCATTATAATTGAGGGACAAAATTGGGACTTTGATATGTTATCTTATGAAAACTTCAAGTTGCCAAACTTGTGGAGTGGAGTGTATATTTGATGAATTCATTGATTTGCAAAAGTAGCTTTGAGAATTCTTGTTAATTAATGTATGTAAAATGCATATATGTGCCATAGATAATTATGTAATAACGACAATGGTTTAAAGTTAATGCATATGCAAGTATAAAGAATTATTATATGAAAAACAACCATATGAAAACAAATGTAAATGTGTCCAAATTGTTGTGTAAATTTGTAAAAACCCGATGTCATGTAAAGTAACTAATTCATGAATAAAATTATTAAAATCTTTATATTTAAAAAATTGTTTAACTGTCTAGGTTGAATATGCTTTGTCCGTGTGATTCTGTCTCAGCCAATGAGCTTTGAGCATTCCAATGCGTTAATTTATTGGTTTTTGCAGGAAAATGATTTTACAATTGTGTTTTACAGGATGAACTTTCTGAGCAGTGCTATTCTTAAAAAGCGGTAACGGCATATCAAGTTTCCGTAATTTTTCTGAAATGCATGTATTCCCATATTTATACTATAGTTTTATCAAAGTTTGTTATGTGAAACTTTGTTTTTAAATGTCAAAATGTGGTTTTAATTTTTGTTAAAAAAATCGTGAATTTATTTAAAACTAACTTTTAGCTGTTTAGAGGTCACATATATCTCTAAATAAGCGATCATTTACGCCAATGCATATAGCATTCCTCACGTGTGTTTTGCAATTAAGAAAATTGGTTCATAAATAAGCGAGAGATGCATTCATGCATGAAAATGGTTCAGAGAAAAATGCATTTCAAAATTTTAGTCCTCATAGAAACCAATGGTACGATAATATTCCTTTCAACCTGATAAGACATTCAACATTGGTTTATTTTTGAAGATTCATTTAGAAATTTGATTTGAAAAGCTGACAACTATTTTTTCAAAAATATCTAAAATAATATCATGACAAATAGAAAATAAATGAATGATGAAAACATATTTTCAAACTTTACACGGAGACTGCAAAGCTATGTTTCCATAATGTGTTCGTGCGATCTATGTGTTTAAGCTCACCTTATAAATATGCAAGAAGATCGAATATAATACCGACACATCCGTTTTTGTCACATTTACAAATGCCAAGTCTTCCCTCAAATTTTTTTTGTATTTTCGCGGGAATGTAACGTGACCCATTACATTACCCCTGTATAAATCATTAATCGAATCACGGTTTTGCCGCATTTTAGTCATTTCAGATTAATTAATGAAATATTATACAAATATTGAATTCTGTGGAGTTGAATATCTGTATTTATCCTATGCCAAGTAGAGTTTTAGGGAGATAAGTTGGTAAGATATATCCCGTATCCTGATTTTGAGGTTTCCATATCCTGAACCTCCATATCTCCCGCCATATCTCCCGCTCCAGGGCATATCTTCCCGCTTCGAAAAAAAATTGAAAAAATAAGAAAAAATTGAAAAAAAGAAAAAATGTGAAAAAATTGAAAAGAATTAAAATTAAAAAAAGAAAAAAATAGAAAAAATGTGAAAAAATTGAAAAGAATAAGAAAAATGTGAAAAAATTGAAAAAATAAAAAAATTGAAAAATTGAAAGAAAATTACAAAACTCTATTTGGTATAGGATAAAGCAGTTATGTACGGTCGGTTTGGATATTGGGTTCATCCATCGTGAGATATGCACATCTACCTGAGGGACCGTAGGGACCCTCTGGATAAACCCCATATCCAAAACCTCCCAGTACATAACCCTTATATATTACTGAAGGTGTATTCATCGCAACCCGAATGGGCTTCTCAGTTATACCATGATATTGCGTGATATCATTGCGTGATTTAAATACTGTGGCCATTATCAAATATCTCGGATTCGGCTGGTGGTTTAACCAGAGGCATGTAATAACATTTATTTTATGTCTCTGGTGTAACTTACTATTTCATGACCAATTCATTTTAATATGAATATTACCCGCCACTATACCATTCATATTTGAATGAGTTGGCCATAAAAATAGTATGTTAATCCATCAGCCGTCAGTTGAATTCGAAAGTGACGCAAATAGGAAGAAACTTGAATATCAGTTGTAAGCAACGTCTTAGGACACATCAATAATTCAAAGGCAACACTAATGATTGCCTAGCTGGACCTTGCTTTAAAACATGGGCCCTCTCTGTTGGAAATACCTGTCAACAAGGAACAGTTTTGGCCAGTCCGGAGAGCGTTCCTTGTTCGTAGGTCTTACCGCATATGTACACGGTAGTTTTGAAACGTTAATTCAATCTATTTAAACATAAAGTTTAATTTCAATTACAATTTAAAATCGTAAAAGAATAAAATAATGGAACAAACAGATAAGAATTGCAAAAGCTAGGGCGATAGCCAGTTGAATACGATTTCTGAGTTGGGGCATTTTCGTATAATTTAAATCTGCTAAATCCCTGATGTGATTCACTGGGAAGCAATGGTATCATGGTTTTACATCTAATTATATTCAAGGTATGATTATTCGAGGAGCAAAAAATCTAAATATCAAACATGTACATCATACTAGTATAAGTAAGCACTACGTATAATTATATTGCGTAATTTCAAAAGTTTACAGGAGTCAGTAACGATGGTTAATGCTCTGGGTGTTTTCATAGCACTGTTCAACAACTAGTTACCTTGACGGAACGTCAATGTAACAAAATGGATGAACTTCCTGGTTACGACTTTTTTGTTTTCTCCATTTAAACTTACGTATAAGTCATGTTGCGAATTATCATTTAGCACAAAGCACAATATAGTCAAGCTTTCAGAAATGCTCTCGGATGGGAATTTGATTTGTAAATAAAGCTGTAATTCCTGCATTTAGACCATCGCTTTTGTTACATTGACGTAAGTCGTCAAAGTAACATATATTGGTGAAATGACGGACGTTCGTCAATGTAACACAAGGCATTAACATGACAAAATGTCACCACCTAGTTGCTCACAATATTTTTAGTTAAATCTTAAGTCAGATTTGAATTCCTGAGAACTTGTAGATGATTTTGAAAATAAAAATTGGTCAATTTGAAGCAAGTTGAAAAAAGACCTTTTCAGTTGATGATATAACGTATTTATTTTCACCACAAATACGCCAACACATTAGTCACGTTTGCGAATTGTTCGCGAATATACCCCGGGTAAAATGTTGACTTTGTTTACTGTTTATAGAAGGCTTGAATACAGCCTCGAACTAATATTAGTTACATCATTTGGCTGTTGGAAAAATGTAAAATATGGATCTGAGGATGTTTATCCATACAGAAACCTTCACGCTTGCCAGCAAACATTGCAGCAAAAAAGGCAAGTAATGTTTTAATGTTTAGCTTCTACAATGAAAACAGTTGATTTTTTTTACATATATACAGTATTCTACTAACACACCATTCTTACAGGGTTTTTAGGTATTTGCAAGTTACTTTTATAAATATTTGGATATTATTGTTGTATTATATGGTTCATTGGCGGATGTGGAAGCTAACAAGAGGGGGGGCACGGCAAGTCTAAAAGGGCCCACTTATTGAAAAACGATTCTGGACCCACCCTAGGAATGGGAGGCATGCCCCCCCCCCCCGAATCCATCAGTGTGGTTGCTTTGGAAACAGCATTTGCCTGTTCATAAAATGTCAATTTGCATTTAGTTTTGTATAAAGGGAACAACATCTATCCTTACTTATTGTAGATTGTTAGTACATGTAATGTTTTTTGTCAAGTTTGTGTAGTTTCATTTCTATGCATGTGTACACCGGTGAATAACTCAAATAAGCTGAGTTGTTCGACAATATATTTACAGTTTTGAAGTGAAAATAGATAAATCTAAATCAGGATTTTTGACATGCTGACCCGTTTGTGTTTTTTCATTTGTTCCTTTGACATTTGCAAACCTGAATTGCCGACTGTTGCAAATCAATGTGTTCCTATTGCTGTATTGATCAAAACACAAAGAACAACGCAATAAAGTTGAAACTACCATTAAAGCACCTTAGGAACTTAAATCCATAACGGGGATTGAAATGGAACCTTAGAATCTACACGTAACACACCATACGGTTAGTGATATGAACATGTTATCTCGATATGAGTGCTACTGAAAGTAAAGATGGAGGTGATGCCATCTTGGAACGTATGAACAACAACCAAGGTACGAACGAAATGATGAGAGGAGATATCAATGTTTTCCCAAATGAGAAATTCTAAATCGCACATCTATCCTGGCCGGTGAATAATGGATTTATCATATAAATCGTAGCTATTGTTTTGTGGATACTGTTTTATTGATTTTGTTGACTGCTATGTCGTTTGCATTTGTCTTCCTGATTTTGCTGTTTCTGTTTTCTGATGTCGTTGCTATGGCGATCATTTGGTTATAACGTTAAAACGTTAATCATAGCAATAATGACCTTCGATAGGAAGTCGCTACTACCGTCTGAGCTGTAGTGGCTAGCCCTTATGGCTCAGGGGTAGAGCATCGGCCATTCTTTTCGTCCCATTGGATTACATTGTGGGCGACGCCCACTTTTCAATGGAAAGCATTATTTCGCACTTCTTTGCTTATCATTTGCCGGAAATTATTGGAAATTGTTTTCCTGTTATAGGCCTAAGCATTTGGATATACATCAAAACAATTTAAATTGATGCAAACTAGATTGTTCTAGCACTTTTTGTCGCCGAGATATTGTCAGTCTACTAACTTGTAGTCTACTGAGGGAGGGGGTCAAAAATAAAAATTGATTTCAGCCACTTTTATTCTTAAAACATGTTTTATTAGATTTGCAAGGGGATACTTTGTTATTTTATGATCAAACGATATTCAAATCGTTGACAGAAAAGAAAAACATTCGTGAATTTAGCTGCCCGATATATGCATTTTTTTATTTGTTCGACCCCTGGACCAGTAGATCTGCAATATCTTTGCAATAAAACGTGCTAGAACAGTCTAGTTTACATCAATTGAAAGTGTTTTGATGTATTCTCAAATGCTTATATCAGAAAAAATGATTCTAACCAGTTCTGGTAAATGAGCAGCAAAGAAGTGCGAAACATTGTTTTCCATTGAAAAGTGGGCGTCGCCCACAATGTAATCCAATGGGACGGAAAGAATGGCCGATGGACCAGTTTTAACGTTATCCGATTTTGTTGAAAAAAATAAGTGAACTACCAGTATACAATTGTTGACCTCTCCAGAGGTCAACCGGCAAAATTGTATACCGAGACTGTAAACCGAGAAACTTCTGTTGACAGAGACCGAAGGTCGAGGTCAACAGTAGTTTCATGGTTTACAGTCGAGGTATGATTTTGACGGTTGACCGAATTGAGAGGTCTACAATTGTTTTGTTAGTCAGAAGAAACTAATAATACACATATAGACGACAGTCATCAACCATGGCTTCAATTCACAATCTTTTCTCCGAACCACGCCAGCAATAATTTTTTAAGAAAATCTGAAGACAGTGGTAGTTATTCTCTCTGTTTTTGGCACATAGCAGCGTACTCACTAGTAAATTAATGTTAATTAATTCCTAAGTGTAGTACAGTGACATAAGCGGTCAATAATATGATATCCCATGATGCACAGGTGAGGTACAGGCAAAAATGTTGACCGCTAATTGACCAATCAGAATTCATACGTATTTACACTGAGGTACTAACAATACCATTTGTAACCCCCTGTTAAAGGGCCGTTGTAATCTGAGAACATTCTTGAAAAATGAAACACCCTATTGTGGCTATTTTCTGAAGATTTAAAAAGGTGCATACAGTATGTTAGGCCAATGCATTATTTAAAGGAAAGGTAGTTTTAGAGATGAGAAAATAATTTGGACTTTGAGACAGGGAAAATGCAAACACCCCATCGACATCTTCTCCAAAACTATTTCTTGAAAAGAATATTTTCAACCTCTTCCACTCCTGTTTTTTCAATGTTTTATGCATCAATATGTTGCATTTGTAGACATAGTTAGCCTCTTAAAGTGGAAAACAATATTTCCCGAAAACTCATGCGATCCATTGTTTTCAGCCTAATTTTGGTCAACCA
Source organism: Owenia fusiformis (assembly GCA_903813345.2). NCBI lineage: Eukaryota > Metazoa > Annelida > Polychaeta > Sabellida > Oweniidae > Owenia > Owenia fusiformis. Next base: position 6,493,171 of record CAIIXF020000007.1, read on the forward strand.
GAATTGGTATATTTAAAATCCCTACTTGAATCCCATTTTCCTTTTGAGAGGTTGTCTGTGTCTCTAAATGCAACACATTGAAGAATTGAAAACTGAAAACACGAGTGGAAGGGGTTGAATATCAGGAAAACATTTCCAGAAAAAAAATGTTGGCGGGGTGTTTGCACATCCCTTGTCTAAAGGCCAAATTATTTTATCATCTCTATAACTGCTTGTCCTGGAGTTAATGGATTTGTTTACTATATGCACATGAAATAAAAATAAGCTATTCTCCTGGAGGAAATGTGATATGGGGAATATCACAAGGAAGATATCAATATGTCCTGAGGGAGCGCAGTGACAGAGGTGACAAACCCCACAGGTGACAGGACATGTTTTAATTAATAGTGGTCACCCTCAAGATATCCACTCGATCAGAGCTGCTTTATCTCTAGGCATCAGCATATAAAATTTGATCCAAATCCGTCAACTGGTATTTAATATATCAAAGATTGCGTTATTTTACGAAAAATGGCAGCCATTTTGAAATTCGAATGCCATCTTGAAAATCTCTTCATTAGCAAAACTGCTTTGTCCCTTGGCATCAGCTTATAAAAGGATCTAGTGCACTCTCCATTATGATATCCCCATGAACAAAATGAATCATTTTTAGGTGTAACATGAAGAATTCAATGTCACATAATACTTTGGAAAATACTTAAGCGTTTGAACCCACTTGGGCTGAGTTTGGAGTCGTAAAGTTTAGCAAGGGTGTATTGCCTTGACATTGGACGTGCTCTATTGACTTAACATGGGTATACCATCATATCCCAATAGAGACCATTGGTTTCCATTGCCAATCACAAAAATACGAAAAAATACACTATGACCTGAATCGATTGCAAATTAGATAATTTCACAATATGACACAAATGGTATATCACATCAGATGTGCAAATATGAAGTTTGCAATCGATTTAGGTCATACTTCAAATTAAAAGATTATACATTTTTTCATCATTTTTTCCTACAAAATGGCTACAGAAAAATGCTTCAAAAGCAACTTCTGCACTTATAAATTGCCATACAACTTTGTAAATCCAAAGATTATACTATTATGTTCCATGAGTTAGTAACATATTTGGATAAGATGTAAGGATGTGCAGGATGCAAATGGATTTTGACAGACAGAAAGGCCTTCCTGGCTTGGCATCTCTACACCTGTACACTTTATGATTGAATATTGGCCCTAATAAGTGGCCCATTCATCAATACAGTGCTGAATATAGGTCAATAAGATACTAGTTTACATATATATATAATAATAAAAGCAGTATATTCATTTTGAAAAATCAGATGATATAATTTTTGTTCATGGGGAAATCATAATGGAGAGTGCACTAGATCCTTTGGACCAAATCTATCTACTAGTATTGTACAGTACCGTGAAATATGGTACCATACGGTACCGTAGACTAAAATGGTACCATACAGTACCGTGAACAGTGTACGGCGTCATACTCAAACGGTACCATACTGTTAATACTGTACTGTACATACTGTACGGTACTGTGCAATTTTAGAGTGCGGATTGGGGGTGATTTGAAAAATTACATTTTGTTATTAAAAATGGTGGCCATTCTGATTTGGGTGCTCATATTGAAAATTCCATCTCGAGCATAAGCAGTGATCTTGCACTCGTAACCTTTTTCCATATAAATGAAAAATAGATGGCATCATGGGTATTGGTAGGGCGGGGGTAGGCACAGAATACATGTAAATGTATTATCAGAGTCACTTAATTTCTTGATTTAAGAAGTAATTTCATTTGGATCAACTTAAAACTCCATTGGAATGTAACTATATGATCTTATTTACATGTGGATTGTGATTTCACATTATAATTGTCATCCTTGTAAGAAAAAAAGAACTTTTAAAGGTTTTTCAGCACTGTTTCAATGGGGATTTAGCCCGACCTTTTTTAGACAACTAGAAAATCATTAGAATTTGAATAAAGATAAATAACAGTGCAAATCAAAGTTGTTTTGATAGAAAATTAAACACAGAATTTAAATATGGCATCAAAAAGAAGAAAATGTTAGTCTTTAATGGTTAAAAATGCAGGTCTCCCAAAATCTCATTAAAAACGAGACTTTAACAAGATTTCAAAGCTATATGGAAAAAGGACCAATCAGACGAATGGGCGGCTTCTCTATATCCTCCTCGAATTTCGTTTGGTGTGATAATCAAATTTGCAACTCTTTATAAAGGGCAAAATTTAAGTGTCTATTAAGATAAAGAATAGAGTATTGGAAATATCATACGGCAAATAACTTAAGGCTGATTCAGCATCGAGAAAAATGCTGATCGGGAAACTCTCCATGAACAAGCAAAGCAACTATGTTGTAAATACGCAATCAAATATATTGATTGTGATAACGGGAGTTTGCATTCACACCCAAACTAACTGTTAAGTGTATTTATTGATATACTGCTATTATATATAATTATGCCCTTTTGGGATCAATTGTATATATTGATCGCTGTATTCCTTGCGAATGTATTATTTGGAATCAATGTATAAGAAAACAAGTCTTGGCAAAATTCAAATATGGACGCTTTATTACCCACTCTGTATTTTATGAATTCTCAGCATTTGCTTGGCTATTTTTAAATCGTCAATGATACGTATCATGTATTTTAGGTACGTGTTTTAAATTGTACCTTGTACGTAAAATAAGCAAAGGAAAACAAAATATTGTTATCGTTTTCTACAAAATAATGAATAAGATTAATGTGTTTTGAAAAGTTCAATGAGATATTTAGAAATATTAATATTATTGTTTAGAAAAGTATTGACGGGTGTATTTAATGAGAATCATTGATTTGATTTTCCATTGTTTCTGCTCTGTTGTTTTATTCCTTTTGAGAAATACGAGTTCACATTGATTTTTCTCCAGTGCTGATGCTATTAACATCAAATTATAAAAAATGGAAAATTTTATGTTACCATTCGCTATTTTTGTCAATTATTTTATCTTCTGGGAAAGTGTACACCAAGCAAAGCGATAGCCAATACACGATTAGGGTACAGTTTTACTGGGATAACGCGCTCGCACACAAGGGCATCCTTACAACTAGTACAGTGGATGAATTGGGACTGCCGTAACTCAGGCATGCCCCATATTCCCCAAATTGTTATCCTAGGTTACATTTAATTACATGGTGAACTTAAATGGAAGCTATTGAAGTGGAATCAATTAGTTTTCAAAATTCAGGTGATTTAAGAAAATATGTTTTGGGAGCATTCCAAAAATTAGTAATCATGAATTTCGCGATCTCGCGTGGGTACTACGATGAAAAATACAATGCTAATAGAGGCAATTATGTAGAGTTATATGTTTAAAATAACTGAGCAATTAAATATTCACGATTTTGAAAATATAAAGTGTCATTAATATTGTCCTTTTGAAATGTTCATTCCATTTTCTACAAAACAAATAATTTTCCTAGGGTGACGTAACATTACATCAGGGTACCATATTTACCTTAAAATCAACCAACCAAATAGAAGAGTTTTTAAAATTGGAATTTACATTCAATTGTGTTTGGGGAACATCTGTACCCACGCGTGGTACCAGGTTTCATGAAGATTAGTCTAACTTAGCATTGAAATGTCAACAACTTTGACGTTACTTCTGGATCAACCTGTATGTCGATTAACCAACGAAAACACATTCAGCAGATCGATAAATGCATGAGGAAAACATCGAGGTATGATACTATGTTATCTAGTTGGTGTTTGTCCAGTTTTAAAGAGGAAAATCATGAAGTACCCTATTTTCATCCAGATACAGTATGTTAATCTTTAAAAATCCTCGGAGATTTTGTCATTTGAGACATCTCCTCCAGGAGATTTTGGGAGACGATATGTGGCTTTATTAGAGAGAATAAATGGTGTACTTTCATGCAAATTATCTCGATTAGAGAACAGGTTCATATCATTGCATTTGATAGGCCTCGTTGGATTGTTAAAGCTTACCTTCCATGCGGTCCAGGAAATTATTTCTACAATATACGGCTTAAAAGTAATACGATTGATTCGATTGATTGCATTTGCCTACTGTAAGTATTTTGCACAGCCTAGTTGACAATTGTCAAAACAACAAGTGCTTAAGATATATGAAGAAGTTTATTTCGATTTAAATTCCAGTGATGGGGATTTATGGTACCAGAAAATGGAGATTCCTGTTTTTAACATTTGCCCTTATCATTATGATTTACGCCTTCGATGTACTACTAGACCTGCGTCAATTTGCACCAGTAGGAAATCACAGAAATTGGACAAAGTTTGGATATGACCGTCAGGCTTCAGTCCACGGGCGTATGAAATGCAAACAATTTACAGCAGAACTTCCAAATATTACAAGAGAGCGTCACGCGCTGGCTCCCGATGCATTTTATAATTTAGTATTTAATAACACTTACTTGGATGAGATCGAGTTTATTCATAAAGCGCATGGTATATGTGATCGAGAAAATGTTGGGGAATTTCTGTTTATGGTAAAACTTATAAGCGATGCAACAGGTAAATACAGTATATTTGGTATTATTTATCGAATAGAATAGAAAAAAGTGTGTGTGTGAAAAACAAAAAATCATCGCACGTTTTTGTATTTTTGAATAGTTTTTAATAGATGGTCCTTCATTATTGATTTAGTATAATGATTAAAGACACCGGCCTTTTTAAAACACGCCTAACCATCGACAACGTACAGTGACAAAATATACCGTCGTACACTTTAGATGTACGGTGTCACCGTATTTAACCGATTTGAAGCAAAGACGATGATGTAGGTTTGATGTAGGTTTTAGAAAAATAATCTGAGGAATGCACTATTAAGGATTTCATGTTTGATTTTGTGTGTATTCGTTTGGGAAGACATTTAACATTCTAATAAAGTTAAAAGATTTTCGAACAGTGCTTGCTTTTTTCGTAGTCAATCTACCCATATAATTGGTCGGTTGGAAAATGTATTTTTTTATACATTTTCTTTGATCATTTCCTCCCCTGTCGTCTAAGAGTGTCGAATATTTTTATGAGAATATGTTTCTTTTAACTACACGATTAAGGTCTGTTGAAGATTAGATAAGTATTATCGTTTTGGCTATAATTTAAAAAATCATACGTGTACGTTGTCAACTCGAATGTACGATGACAACGCACATTTCTGATTTTTTAAATCACAATAAATACTTGAATTAGTGAATCTGAAAACATAGGATCACATCCAATGCTAAGGGCTGATCTGAAAAAGTCACTCCACCCTGGTGGGAAACGAACCCACAACCTTCCGACAGCATGTCAGGTGCTTTACCACTTGAGCTACGGAGCCGACTGACTCTCTTACATTAACATTGCATATATGGCATCACAGCCATGACTTACATGCCCAGTCTCCTGGAGCCATTATGAAGTTTACCTGTCTTTCCAGCTTGTCAATCACACTATTCATGATGTCACATGGTCTTTCCCATGTCTCATTTCCCAAAGGAGAAATCACTAGTCAATCTGAAAGCATAGGATCAAATCCTATGCTAAGGGCTGATGTGAAAAAGTCACTCCACCCTGGTGGGAACGAACCCACAACCTCCCGATCAAAGGAAATGTGTAAAAACAACATTTTCCAACCGGCCAATTATATGGGTAGATTAACCACTAAAAAATCGAGCAGAATGTCTTCCCAAACGAATACTCACAAAATCAAACTTGAAATCCTTAATGTATTGTTCAGATGATTTTTAAAAACCTACATCAAATCTACACCACTGTCTTTCAAATCGATTAATGGTGACACCGTACATCTAAAGTGTACGACGGCGTGTTTTGTCACTGTACGTTGTCGATGGTTAATCGTGAAAAGAAAACCTACTAGTATTATATTAAATTATATATATTATTATATAAAAAATGCTGGTCTTCTCTCATTGTCATATGCCTGATGGGAAATTGTTTCTCTTAATTCAAAGTCACTGTTTTTGCATTGAACACTCTATCTCTTAAAATACAAGCACAATTGAGAGTTATACATGTTATACCAAGATTGTAAAGTCACAATTTTAGGTAGTCTCCCCCTTGCAAAATTCAAGGCTTCATGACGAATGGTATGCGTTTATATGTATTTTGATATATTTCAATAGAAACGGCTGCTTCGTTCCGGCATGCAATACGGAAGACATGGGGTAGTGTAAGGAAAAGGTCACGCTGGAGCATCCGTGTTGTGTTCGCAATAGGACAAACTGAAAATACGACACGCACGAATGCAATCGATAAGGAAAGTAGGAGATATGGAGATATCGTACAAGGCACATCTGCCGATTCCTATCTGAAACTTGCAGATAAAACAATCATGTCTTTCAGATGGCAACAAGAGTATTGCTCAAATGCGATGTACGTCTTTCATGGTACACACGATATTGTTGTTAACATGGACAAACTTATTGCATGGGTTGATGACTTTTATTTACATAATACTTCTTCTGAACGGGTATATTTTGGATATCCTATGTTCAATCCAAGGATTCTACACGAGGGTATTTATAAATTGTATTCCCCTGTCCAATGGCCAGCTGGTAAATACCCTTTTTACCACCCTGGTCATGGGATAATTTACTCTATGTCATTTATACGTCAAATGAACGCTATGTTCTGCAGAACTCCCATAACCAACCCAGATGACTGCTATCTCGGAGCAATTGCGGAAGCCATGGGAGCAAAAGAATATTACTTCAGAAACTTCCATGCCGATTACAATGGAAAAATAAACAAAAATGTTGTATATTTACATTTGGGTCACACGGGTAAAATGAAGCGTAATGAAACAGAAATGTACGAATGGATGGCTGAAATATACAATGGTTTTATAAAGTGACTTCAGTCTATATCTAGGATTATGTAAAATTATAATATCAGTTAACATTACATCAGATTTTATACGGGACGAGTACAGGACGAGTATTATTAGATATTGTAGCAATGATCAATATCAAAAGGGTGTCTCACAAAAATGTACCTAAAAGTATATCAACAGTCCAGCCTGTATCCTTATTGCTACATTGCTTTGTTCATCACAGTTGATAATGTTAATGTTAAAATACACTGGCTTTCTCTTCAAATGTTGGCCTAAATTGTTCTACGTCTCTTGGCTTTAGATCGGCATAAACATTGTCGTCCAACTTCCCCAAAAGAAATGAATCCGCGCCATCTTTATACAGAGAGATCAGACGTTCAGGAAACTCCATTCGAAGAAATTCTCATGTGGCCTTTGCTGTGTGTGGAAGGAATATGATTCGGTCTCCGAGCTAGCCTGCGTAGCTCTGAAAGGTAGCGCTTCTTAATAATTTGATAATTGAAAATTGACCTAGTTGTCTGTGATTGTTCTGCCGGCGTCATCATCGAGCATCGTGTGATACTTGTTACGCGGTATATGGCATACATTCATGGTTGCGCGGTATTTGTGATACGGGTGAATATGCCATACTCACCTGCGGTATATGGCATATTCCGCAGGTGAGTATGCGATATTCCGCAGTGAATATGCGATACATCGGTTTCAGTGAATAACCGATACTCACCAGCGGAATATGTCATACTCACTTGCGGAATATGCCATATACCGCAGGTGAATATGACATATACCGCAGGTGAAAACGTGATACAGAAAGCCTTGATTTGATTGGTTGCGAGAATCGACTCTAAATGTAAAACTACGCTGGATTACCAATATAATTAGTGCGTCGAGTACTAATATATGAATCCTGGATTGATTGAGTAAGTTAATTACGCGAGATTGGTGACTGATACTTCTGCTAAGTTAATATATTCGATACACAGTACTGTTGATTCAGTAATCATTATAATAATTTATAACGATTTACTTGTTCGTTCAATCGATGCAATTGACAATTGCGTACTTCCGTATCACGTTCTCATTGGTTAGTGTGTATGCCATATACCGCAGGTGAATCTGTCATACACCGCAAGTGAATATGCCATATTCGTTGCGGAATATGACATATTTTTGTATCGTGTTTACTGCGTAACAATACTGACACACGTTTGTCATAAAAATGATAGAAATAAGGGAAAAAAATCGTACCTTCGAGGTCCCGACACTTTGTAACCGAGACGATCCGTTTTGGTAACCAGCGTAATCGAGTGGAGTACCAGTGATCATACGTCAAAGCAACAGGAGTACTACATTGTTGTGAATAAAACAACAATCTGAGACGATCTTCAGTTACAAAATGTGATTTTCGTTTTATTCTCGATATATATGAAACTATACCAATAAATGATTTTTTATAATTTTGTAACTTTGACAAAACGAAAAGAACATGAACTTGGTATTTTTCTAATAACGGATAAACATTTTACAACCACCAGAAAAATCAGACTCGATTAAAAAATTCATCTGTAAACTCGTATCACTTTACTGCATCTCAACATAGTGACAACTTCATGAACGAAATACTTTTGATTTAGAAAATTAAAGAGTCAATAGATAGATGATCTATACCTGTCAATTATCATTGTTTTCATACTAACGAGTCTATTTGTGAACAGCAGTTGGTCATGACAGTAGCTGGGCAGTTGACATATAGTGGTTGTATGCATACAATATGTAGGCAACATATGTAGACAATGATCTAAAAATTCTAATTGATTCAGGACCCTTAGTGATATCCACAATCTGTGTTATTTAAATAGCTGTTTATGTATTAACTGTTTCTGTCTAAATTGAGATATGTAGATATTCTGCAAATATTTAATTATACTTAGGTGAATATCTATGCATCTTTCAAAAGTGATATTCCACGAGGTTTTTAAAATGTATGGCTTCTTGTATTTTGATGCTTTTCTGACATATTCTGACATATTTAGTCTGTACAGCTTTACTGCACATAAATTAGATATACCTGAAATAAACAAAAGTTCCGCACCAAGATAAATGATTTTTTCAAAAAGAGTTGCACTGTGGTGCTTTGGTTGCTTACTTCTATTGACACATAGAAAAATTAATTTGGATTATTAACTGAATACGCGTTCAGCTGCTGCACTGTACGGTGTTTCATTTTTCAAGAATGTTCTCAGATCATAACGGCCCTTTAACATGGGGTTACAAATGGTGCTGGTAATTCACTTTTTTCAACAAAATCGGATAACGTTTAAACTGGTCCGTCGGCCATTCTTTCCGTCCCATTGGATTACATTGTGGGCTACAAGATGACTCAAATTCATTGAAAATTTCAATAAAGTAGCCTAGGGGTATCAGTAGCAAGTTGTAAGTGATAAGGCTTTTACTGAAAACCGTTTCAAGGTAAAAGATGCGATGGGAGATGAATCAAAGGAATTAAGGGCAATACTTGGAGTCATGTCATTGAAAAAAATGTAAAAATGCACGTTTTTGTAGTTCTAGTTGCATTAAAGAACGGGATGTCATTGGAGGTGATTTTGGGAGAAATACACAAAAGCATTTCAATTGGAAAACGGCTTCTTTCAGACTGAAGAAATAATTGAAGTTTCCGTTGATATTTGATATTTTTGCATGCTGTTTTCAATTTGTCAATACTTGTCCATAATATGTAACCGATCTCTTTCATATTCATAACTGATACCCTTTAGTTTTTCAATTAAAAATTTCGGTAAATTAAAATAATTCGGCCCATCTATTGCTGAGAAAATTATTGTCAGAAACAGCTTCTTTTAGAGTGAAATTGGTGACTTTTCCATTGCTCTTATTTTGCTTGCTGTTTTTAATTTGACAATATGTAACCTATCTCGTTCATATTTATCACTGGTGATCCGCTCGATTACGCTGGTTACCAAAACGAATCGATTTGGTAACAAAATGGCTGCCGTTCAGGCTGAAGAAAACGGTAAGAATTTTCGTTTTCCTTGATATCTCGAGATACAGCATGAATCATCCATATCTTTTCGGCCAAAATATGGGTAAGCAAAATATCTTTCTGGACAACCAAGTGATTCTGCTCGAAATAGTTTGCAGGATGGCAGGAACGCCAAAATAATTCCTCGCTTTGGTTACATAAACGAACTGGTTGAAAATTGATGATAATACGACAACGGACAAATACAGCTACATAAACGATAACTAATATTTCTATTTAACGAGTTGTTTTCTACATATCTTCATTTTTAGAGAAGTTACATTCTCAGTATGGACATACCAAACCAGGTGGTAGAGCCCGTGGTATGAAAAAGGAAATATATGCTGACATGACTGACTGACTGTGCCCTTGATTGGAATCTTTGAAAAGATCAATAACTACCATGACATTGTTTGCTCCCCGTGTGTTTGAATTTAAATCACTCGGCATACATTGGTTTACAGTAGAAACTGTCCCGGTATTTTGTCTGATTTTAAATGATTGTTTTATGGGGGCCGCCGGTCACCTACCCATCCCACCCAAATATAGTGCGTGTCTGACCCGGGGTGTCTGACTCATTTTCGAAATGCTAGATGAATCGAATGTTAATATTAGGCACACTAAGAAAATCATTTTTTCTGTTCAATTTCTCTATAATCATTATAACTTTTGGAAGTATCTCCTTTAATTCCTCCTGAGGATCTTGTTTTGGAGAATCATCGATATCACTCGAAAATTCTGCAGCCTCCTTAGTAACTCCTTAGCTCTCCCTGCATTTTCTCAGTGTTTGTGTCGTGTACTTTCTCCTGGATGTCATCTAAGAATAAAAAGAAGTAGTAGCTGTGTACGTTTTTGAATAACGTGCTGAATGGAACATTACACGGGGCAATGAATGTATAAATTGTAATGCATGTAATGCTGTTGTCAACTGAAGTAACCCATGAATCACAGGTCCCCATCTGGATATTTGCAAGTACACAGACTGAGAGTATCATCTAAATTGCAGAACAAAATTACTTTCTGATGAACCTTCGATTGATTTAGCCAAACGAATTGATAAATAACACAATTTTAAAGAACTACAAGAAATTTTTAAATAAAAAAAATTCACTCAAGATTACTCTTAACTCAAACGTGCGACAGCGTATTGATAAAGGTAAATAAAAGGGGGGATGACGCCAACTTTTGGAGGGGAATGTACATGAATACAATATGCTAATATTCAAGGTGGTTTGTAGAAACATTTTGTCCATTATTTTGGATGACACTAAGTGCAGTTAAGTCATTTAGAAAATCGGAAACTCCACCGAGCAAAGCCCAACGAACACTATATCCAAAAAATCGTGTAATTAGTAAATAAAGGAGCACGTACGTTATCGCAAACAATTTCACACGGTCATATCTTTGATTGTGACTACTTTCCGACCACGAAGACTGGTAAATCTTTTAAATCCATTTATTATCTTAAAGAAAAGTGTATAGACTGGCCAGACAGACAGACTGGACAGGCCAATCAAAATTTGGTTTCCAGATTCGGATTAGTGAGAAATTTCTACCCTTATTTCATAACTCACACGTTATATTTGGAGAACTTTTTGTTTTGACCTACTTTCTTGATACAATATCTCAAAATCAGTTCAAAATACTCTCTGACGACAAAAGGCTAACGCTTTAAACATACTCTTTGCTATCTGTATACCAAATTTCGAAGAATATTATTAATGTGCAGTGCCAGAATCCTAAAAATAAGGAAAAACTATGAATTTGACCTAGATTTTGACCTAGGCCTTTTAGTGTTCAAATTTTGAAGAAATTATATTTTAAGGTCCAATTCTATTGAAGGCTTTCATTAAGTTGGCTGTGAAGTAGGTAGCTGAGCAAGAAGCTGGTATTTTTCAATTCAAACTGGCACCATTGACTTAACATGAGGATATCATCATATTGATTTTTTTGCGATTTCAAAATGCCATAACTTCCGAACCGAAAGCTGGATTGCTATTTGGTTTGCAGATTCTGATTTCTGAGAAAATTCTACCCTTATTTCATAATTGGTATGTTGAATGTGGAGAATTTTTTGTTTTGACCTATTTTCCGGACACGATATCTCAAAAGTGGGTCAAAATATTTCCTGACGGCAAAAGGCTAACACTATTAGCATACTGTTTGCTAACTGAAAACTAAATTTCGAAGAATTCTATTAGTGTAGTGCCAGAATCGTAAACATTAGGAAAAACTATGAATTTGACCTAGATTTTGACCTACGGTGTAGGCCTTTTAGAGTCCAAATTTTGAAGGAAAGTAGATTTTGAGGACGGTTTCTATTGTTGTAGGCTTGTATTAAGTTGGCTACATCCAAGCTGTATCTAGTGTTGTTACAATTGATAATTTTCTCAAGCCCCACTGACTTAACATGGGATACCAAAATAGCAATAACTTCCGAACCGGAAGTCGGATCAAAATTTAGTTTGCAGATTCGGATTCCTTGGAAAATTCTACACCTATTTCATAACTCATACGTTGAATTCCGAGAACTTTTTAGTGTGACCTACTTTTCGGATGCCATATCTCAAAAACGGTAAGTGTGATCAAAAACGATTTGCATGAAGGGATTAGCTTTTTTCCAAAGAATGTGATTGAAAAAAACCAGAGCAGGAATATTGGAGGACGACTGAGAAAATTGAAAAAAATGACAAAGTACTGGATTTGACCTTGATTAAACCTGATTAGACCTGGATCTGGACTTAGACCTGACCTGGACCTTGACTTGGACCTGGATCTGGACTTGGACCTGGAAATGGACTGGACTGGTATTTTTTCAATATTTTCTACACTTCTCTTGACTTCCTTTAAGGCTATCATCAGATCTGTCCAAATGTATTCATCGGTTAGGTAAATTAAAGATAATTAATTTGTATTACTTTCCTCAAATCACTAACCAAAATAATTTACCTTTTCGAGCTTTCGGTAGCAGCTACTACCTTTGTCAAGAAAAAAATCAGATCGATTTTTCTCGAAAAAATATTCGGTTGTATGGCTTACCTTCGGCTGCATGGCCCAACCTCGATTGAATGGAAAAGATGCTGTCCCAGCTGTTTTAAGTCACTATATTCACTATATATTCAACTTCTAAAATAATCAACGGAACCATTCGGAATACTTTTATTTTACCCTACTATCACACCAAACTAGTGTTCACTACGTTCTCGAAAACGGGCTTCAACTGTGTACGAACGGACTGGACGTACTTAGAACCGTTTGAGGTCTATTTACAAACTTTATCGAACGTACTCGAACGGGTAGGTCCTCTAAAACTTAGAACATGATCAAAATGATCTCGTGGTCGTCACGTTCTACAATTAGAACGATTGACAACGTACTAACGACGAGCTGGACGTACTACGACGGTACCGTCGTACTTCAATCCTACTTGGGACGTTTTTACAACGAGTTTAACTGTCTGAGGACGTATTGAGAACGAGGTAGAACTAATTGCAAACGGGTTTAAACTGACTTGGAACGTATTAAAGACTGCTTATGAACGAGTTAGCAAAACTATAGCTATCACACCAAACAAGTTGCCACTACTTCTTCAAAACTGGTTTTAAACTGTGTGCGAACGGAATGAACGTAGCTGCAACTTTCAAAGGTCTATTTACGAACTTCATGAACGTTCTCGGACGGGAAGGTGATTTAAAATTTTGAATCGATTCAAAATTCGATGGCGACCATACCGTTCTATAATCAGGTCATGATGACCTTCTAGACTAAGGGACGCGTTATAAGACGTTGCACACCGACTTGGTGCGACCTGAACGTACTGCGAATGAGATGGACGTATTGAAGACTGTTTATGAACGAAGTAGCTAATTATTTTAGACATATTTCCCGACCAAAGCCAGATTGAGCCCGTTTAACGACATTTTCGTAGGACGGGCAATAACGGGTAAGAACTAGTTTGGTATGATAGGGGGGTAAGAAAGTTAACAAACCAAAATGCATAGGTGGGGGACAAAGTGAGTTTTAAAGTATTCACCTCCACATAGCCTTGCCCAAGTCGGTCTCTTTTACTTATTTTGATTTCTATCATGACCGGCGGTAATAATTCAAGATCAGATAAGTAATAAAAAAATACCGACTTGGGCAAGGCTAACCTCCACAGGGTAATGGGAGTCTCTTGATGTTGAGTTGTAGTGTGGTCTCATTAATGGAGCCTCGGCTCCTTCCCTCTGGAGGTCGTTTATTTTCTGTACCGTTATCCCAAAATGGTGGGAGCTATACTCAAATCCCACGACTTCTTCCCTGAGATATCGTTTATGCACTTTAAGGTCCTGTGTGAGGTGCAATCTCATTTCATGTTCTATAACACGTTCGATTTGATTATCCCCGGTGTTGCACGGTAGCACGCGTGAGAAGAAGCACTTAAAAATATGCGGTAACATATGATGCCGTTCTAAAAAAGAAATAACACATATACATTTCTTTGTTTGATTATCAATAGCTAAACATAACCGTTTCGGTAACAAGTGTGTTCAAATGCGTGACCGTTGTCGTATTATCATCAATTCGTTTATGTAACCAAAGCGAGGGATTAAATGGGCGTTCCTGCCATCCTACAAACTATCTCGATTAAAATCACTTGGTTGTCCAGAAAGATATATTGCTTATCCATATTTTGGCCGAAAAGATCTGGATGATTCGTGCTGCATCTCGAGATATCAAGGAAAACGTAAATTCTTACCGATTTCTTCAGCCGGAACAGCAGCCATCTTGTTACCAAAACGATTCGTTTTGGTAACCAGCGTAATCGAGCGGATCACCAGTGTTTATAGCACTTGCTACCGATACCCTAAAATTCCCAAAGAATTTGGCTTACCTGTTGCTTACCCTACTATCCCCCCTATCACACCAAACTAGTTCTTACCCGTTCTTGCCAGTCCTACGAAAACCGGGAAATATGTCTGAAATAATTAGCTTCTTCGTTCTTAAACAGTCTTCAATACGTCCATCTCGTTCGCAGTTCGTTCAGGTCGCACTACGTCGGTGTGCAACGTAGTAGAACGCGTCCCTTAGTCTAGAAGGTCAACATGACCTGATTACAGAACGGCATGGTCGCCATCGAATTTTGAATCGATTCAAAATTCTAAAATCACATTCCCGTCTGAGAACGTTCATAAAGTTCGTAAATAGACCTTAGAAAGTTGCAGCTACGTTCATTCCGTTCGCACACAGTTTAAAACCAGTTTTGGAGAACGCAGTGGCAACTTGTTTGGTGTGATAGCTATATTTTTGCTATCTCGTTCATAAGCAGTGTTAAATACGTTCTTAATCAGTTTAAACCCGTTTGCAATTAGTTCTACCTCGTTCTAAACACGTCCTCAGACAGTTCAACTCGTTGTTAAAACGTTCCTAGTAGGATTTAAGTACGACGGTTTCGTTCGTAGTACGTCCAGCTCGTCGTTAGTACGTTTTCACTCGTTCTAATTGTAGAACGTGACGACCACGAGAACATTTTGAGCATTGTCTGAGTTCTAGAGGACCTACCCGTTCGAGTACGTTCGATGAAGTTTGTAAATAGATCCCAAACGGTTCTTAGTAGGTCCAGTCCGTTCGTACACAGTTGAAGCCCGTTTTCGAGAACGTAATGAGAACAAGTTTGGTGTGATAGTAGGGTAACACACCAAACTAGTTCTCACTACGTTCTCGAAAACGGGCTTAAACTCTGCACGAACGGATTTGACGTACTAAGAACCCACTAAGAACCGTTTGGGATCTGTTTACAAACTTCATGAAACTACTAGAACGAGTAGGTCCTCCAGCACTTAGAGCATGCTCAAAATCTTCTGGTGATCGTCATAACGTTGCCGAATCGGTTTTAAACTGTGTGCGAACTGAATGAACGTAGCTACAACGTTCTACAGTCTGTTTACGAACTTCATGGACTTTCCAGGACGGGGTATGTGATTTAGAATTTTGAATCGATTCAAAATTCGATGGCGACCATACCGTTCTGTAATCAGGTCATGATGACCTTCTAGACTAAGGGACGGTTTATACTACGTTGCACACCGACGTGGTGCGACCTGAACGAACTGCGAATGAGATGGACGTGTTGAAGACTGTTTATGAACGAAGTAGCTAATTATTTTAGACATATATCCCGACCGCAGCCAGATTGAGCCCCTTTTACGACATTTTCGTAGGACTGGCAAGAACGGGTAAGAACTAGTTTGGTGTGATAGGGGGGTTAGATAATACTTGTCGAAAAGCACCTCACTTTTTGGGACACCCGATATAAAGGATCTAGGTAGGTATCTAGATTATTCGCAGTGACTTTGAACATTTCGGGTAAGCAAACGTTTTAGGTCACCTACATTTTGCTGTATGTAGCCTATTTCAAACTCAAAATAATGATTTTACATTGATGTAATCCTGTATTATGATGCATATACTGTAAACAGCATCGCCATCTTTATGAGGTAGCAGACACAGTTTTTACAATCCCAAACCAAACCTTACACTCCCCTCCATACGTTTGGCAACCTTAGCCCCCTCATTGTAGTACGTGTTAAAGCCTCTTTATGTTTGAATTTTTATTTACATAACCTGCGATGAAAATACTTATAATATTGATGGGAATGTAATTTGTTCAATGAAGAAGCCAAGTTGCCAAACATATCCACATATCCACATATCACATATCTTTTCGTGTGATATTCGATCTATATCCTTGCAACCATGGGATAAATAAAGGTTATGTACTGGGAGGTTTTGGATATTGGGTTTATCCAGAGGGAGATATGCATATCTACCTGAGGGACCGTAGGGACCGAAGGTAGATGTGCATATCTCACGAAGGATGAAGCAACATTTTCAAATTTTTCACATTTTTTCTTTTTTTCAATTTTTTCAATTTTTTCGAAGCAGGAAGATATGCCCTGGTGCGGGAGATATGGCGGGAGATATGGCGGGAGATATGGAGGTTCGGGATATGGAAACCTCAAAATCAGGATACGGGATATATCTTACCAACATATCTCCCTAAAACTCTACTTGGCATAGGATAAAACGTATTACTTATTGCGAAGAATAAAGAAAACAACTACAAGGTGTCCCGAAAGTATGCCCCCTAGGCAGACATATTCCAGTGTTCTCATAGTATGTGGCATATATCATTTTAAAGCTTATCCAAAGTTACATTGATTTGCCAAGTATCATGGTTTAACTCCCAAATGGGAAAAAGTTATACTCATTTTAAAAGTTAGTGTTTTGCCAAAATAAAGTTTAATTTTACACCACATTACTAGTCAATGAGTTTCCCCTTGGCCATATTACAGCAGCAATTCCTTTCAGATATGACTCTAAAGGCCCTTCAAAAAGGGGTGTGGAATTTTATAACCCTCTTAAAACCTGTTAAGGCACTTTAGAAGAGTTTCCTTAGAGTTTCTACCCTCATCGTTCTCTTTTTCCAACTCAATATCCATCCGATCCGAAAAGAATTGCTGCTGTTAAGATGGCCTAGGAGGACACATTGACTAGTGATTTGGTTTAAAATTGAACTTAATTTTGACCAAACACTAAATTTTGAAATGCCTGTAACTTTTTCACATTTGAAAGTTGAATCATATACTTGGCGAATCAATGTAACTTTGGATAAGCTTTGAAATGATATATGACACATACTATGACGACACTGGTATATGTCTGCCTAGGGAGGGGGCATACTTTCGGGACACCCTGTATAACCGTATTGGAGTTTCTTGACAAAATACCCTCTGTTAAGGAAGTATTGTCGGAGATACTATGCTGACTTCCATCATCGTTGCTTGGCAGACTTCTAGATAAAAATGACTTAACATAACCCTATATACCCTATATACCATATATATACCATATTTATCCCATACTTGGACGTGTTACGGGTACATAAAGCCGGTTTGTAAAAACTTTTATCCCATACTTGGACGTGTTACGGGTACATAAAGCCGGTTTGTAAAAACTTATATTTTCATCAGCGGGCAGATATAGCTTTACGTCCCGCTCCGAGCGGGCAGATATAGTATATCTGCCCGCTACGTCATAATCGCTGTTCCCGTATTGGTTCTTTTTTGTAACGTTCGCATACTGTAAACGACAATGGAGAAAAACGCAGACAATCTCGACCTGTTTGATCCTTTAAAGAAGGGAAGGAGCAGTGTACCGGCGTTAATAATCAAAGATTTGAATAGGAAAGAAACAGGAATACAAAACTGGACATGAATATTTTAAGAATATTCCACTGTTGGTCGCAAAGTTTCTGAACTTTGGCAAATTGAACAATGTGATTGGTATGGGATAAACAGATCATCCTATAGTCGGTTCAGGATATTTGGATTATCCCTTGGCCAATATAATATATCTACCCTCGGGACCTACGGCCCTCGGGCAGATATATTATATTGGCCTCGGGATAATCCCAATATCCTGAACCTCATATAGGATAATCTATATATATATACGGGATAGCCCCATATGTCCCCTTTCAAACAAAAAAAATTATCATAGATCACCCATTGAGAACAAAAGATATGACCGCTTTTTCCGCCATCTATTCGAATTTTAAACAATTATCACTATATTTCAAACTTAAGACCACCATCACAAAAAGTCAAATATTTGAAGTGAGCCGAATTATTTCGTCATACTTTTTGTAAAATTATATCCACATAATAAAAACAAAATAAAATGTAAATTCCGTACATTTTCACTGGTGATTGCACTGATAAATCTTGATTTCAGTTAACCATCATCCCAATTTTTGATTTAGATTTTTTGCCTTGTACCTTTTCACTAGCGCCCTCTGTTGAGTAATCCCTAATTAACGGCTTGTGCTATTTCAATAATATAAGTAACACAACGACTGATATTTCAACAATAAAAGTAATATGATAATATTGAATCTATTTCCAAACCGTAAAGACATGCATCATTGTAACCAACAAAACAAAGTACCTGTATGGTGACAAGCATATTGATTGAGTTTTGGCTAAAACGATCTGCAACACGATTTTCGGCAATGAATGCGGCCATTTTGAAAATAGGCGTTCCTATACTATAAATGTGCCATGAATTTTGACTGACAAACGAGACATATAGACAAGCAGGCAGAACACTTGCTAGAGCGACGTTATGAGGTGATTTACAAGTTTTCCAGATATGTTGTGGGTATGTTTTGATATTGTGAGGCTACCCCCTTCTAAGGGCTTAAGACTAAGCAGATTCAGCAAAAACAACGAACATTATGTGCATTTTGACTCATGATTTGTTTGCTTGTGAGTATAGGATGACTATGGGAGACGTTTTACAAAAACATAAAGGACAGACATAGTAAACACCCTTTCGTCACTCTTGTAGACGTGATGGAGTGATTGTACACACATGAGCTAAAACAGCTCACTTATGAACTTGTGAACGACCTGGTACAGGATGCTTCGATAAAATCAGCAACGAGAACAGAATGATGTTGTAATAATGACGCGACGCCATCAAATGAATTAATAACAGCAAAGTGCTTTTCTGATGTCAGACACTTTTCAAATGATTGAACGATACCCTGGATGCTCTGCTCTGCGAAGGCTTATTTATCTTGACAAACATCCTAGGGAATATATCCGTAGTGTGAGCGTCATTATTTATTAGGCAAAATAAGGCAAAACCAAGCAAACACGATGCATAGCTTTTAGTATTCATTACATTGTTCGATGGCGATATTGTCACAAGATACATGTACTTGTACATAAGTTCAATAGTTTTGTATAAATAGGACGACCAATCTTAAGTTTGAACTTTAAATGTAACGATCGCTTATCTGTGATTAAACATAAGAGTTGTTCAGGTGCTCCACAGTTCCATGGCAATGGTTACCATAGTAAACGCAACGTTAGTAATGCCATGGTGATTGTCAAGAAACCTTTACAGAATAAGATAAGAAATGTTCCTTCTGTTGTGAAAATTAGTGAACTCACGTGGGAGTGAAGCAAATAAGTCAAACGTTACAATATCATTAGAACTGAATACCTAGTTAATATAATTATTTCGGGCGAGTAAGAGCAAGATCGTCATTATTGCAATGGAAGTGATGTGGTAGGTATTTGAGATGAATATCGCGATCTATTAACATGATTGGAAACTCCTCGTGTCAAAGCTCATTCTATAGGAGGTTCAAACGTGAAATCAAATTGATGGCGAATTGATGTAAAGTCAGTAATTGTGACATTTCGGGGATCACGAGCCCTTCCCGGAGACACCGTCGTGATTGCAGCCATACCACAATAATAGCTATCTCTCAACAATTGAAATATGGATTGGATTAGCCATATACATACATTACTCAATGTATGAGTATGTATCCGTTGTATATTACTTGGATAATAAATACATTTCCTCAACGATTTGCATTGCTATATAGCTGATGTCATCGCAGTAATGTTCAATCATTTTAGGAATTGCCTCAAACCCTTAAATAAAAAAAATGATATTAAACACATGTAAAGTTATGTTTATTAACACCAAAACAATTTACATTGATTTCAGATGTAAAATAGCAAAATATAATCACGCTTATAGTGATAAAAAAGCTTTACAATATTTACAAGACTTGGCAACTTATAATCAATGACGCCCCTACTGCAAGTCCTGGTGAGTTAATGATGGTACCTGTCCAATGACCTAACCATGGTGGACCATCAGTTTATACGTCTAAATATAGTATATGAATATGAAATATTGTTACTAAGTAATATATAAAATAGTACCGTGGGTACTGGGCTTACATTGTGTTGCTCTAAAAGGAAATTGTAGCCATTTTGAAAGAAGAAACTTGTAGACATTGTTGATAATCTAGAAATAAAGGTACCTGTATAATTTCAAGCAAATTTGTGAAAAACTTGAGTTATAACCAAAACTGAAACCTGATTTTTTGTGAGTAAAAATTGGCCACCATTTTGAAACAAGGCGAGCTTTTGAGATACCACTTATGGAACAACTGACGACCTTATGTAGACACATTTTGAAAGTGAATTCGTCCTGGAGGATTTCTTTATTAGCTACCAATGTGTTGACAGGCAGACGGACAGACATATGAACGGACGGACGGACTGACGGACGGACAGACAGACAGATAGATGGGTGATAACAATAGCTCGCCAATGTGAGCCAATAATCAACAAACTTCATATTTATCTATAAGGGAATGGATATAGAGCAATTGACAACATTTTAAAGTAATCCCTTCCCCCGGTCTCCTCTGAAAAAATTAAAGCATTCCCTAACTGTGTTAATTCTAATTAGCTTAATAACATCGTTGATATAATGATATATTTGCAGCTGTATAATATGTCGATGATATGGTATATTCAATGCAGTTGTGCATAGTAGCCCCCACAGAATGGCCCAAGGGTCAGTTTTCCTTTAATAACTTTTTAATATTCAGTATTATCAAAAACCAATGACACATTTGAAAACAACACAAAAGATATCTATTAGATATCTTTTGACCGTGTTAAACATCTCTTACTATATTAATATTATAGCCATTTATAGTATGAGTGACGCAAATACAAAATTCATCATTTTGTTTCATATTTGTTCAAAAATGGCAGCATGTTTTGTGAATTTGAATGTTCAGTTGAAAGTTAATATCTAAGAAATGTCATAGGTATATGAATTCATGAAGACTGCTGCTTTGGTATTACTGCATTAAAAAGCTCTTATTTTAAATTGACTGGAATGTATATCTGAAAAAGTTCGTATATTGTATGTACAGTACGTGTATATTGGTAGGGTTGCGGGACTTAACGTTTTTGTTTATAGCCATTCCATTGTTACCAGTAGTGGATTAGCAGCTTAGTTTGTTTAACCCGTGCAGCTATAGGGTTATGCTGCTACCGTATTTTAATGTCTTAACCATCCTTGGAATGCACGTGAATTGTTCTTCAGCTTTTCAAGGCCCTCTGAGATGGCTGGATGGGCCTCTTGAAAGGATTGGGGACCCATTCTCATCACATCCCGCGTATTGGGGCCCCACCTGTTCACATCCTCTTGAGCACAACCCACAAACATTTCAATAGAGTTGAGGTCATGAGCCTTTGAAAGGAGTAAAACTTTTTGTAGGCTATTTGAATTTGGTCATTTGCTGAATCACATCAAGATCGTAACGGTGGCAGCATGACCATATAGGCTTATGACACTTCTTGAATACAAACTTTCAACTGAACATTCATAAAAAATAGTGAAATATGTATTTGCGTCACTCATACTTTGACCACCTATAATATTAATTAGTTAAGAGATGTTCCTTAGATATCTTTTTTGTATTTCAGCATTTTAATCAAGTTTTCAAATATGTTATTGGTTTTTGATAATACTGAAAATTAAAAAAATATATTAAAGAAAAGGTGACCCTTGAACAATTCTGTCCGGGCTACTATGTGTGCCTCAAATATGATATGTGTTGATATGAATTGATACTGTTTTGACATTTTGATTCAAAAGATATCACAACGACCTTAGTATTAACGTCACTTAACATCATATCTGCCGCTGCACTAGTTTTGCACCATCCTTTGTTAATTATCAGTGATAGTGTTGAAGAAGAGAATGCTACCTAGGGACATTTAAACAGTCTTATGTATGGTATCACCCTGTAGGGAATCGCTAATCTCGCTATACATCCATTCTTATACTCATAGCATCTTTCTGTTTCACCAGAAACACCTCAGGGCTGAGAAGAAATAAGATGTCATGGTTTATCATGATGCTATACAGCGTATTTTCCGATATATAAAATCTAGTCTAGGTGATCGAAATGTTTTGCTATTGACACCAGCTTACGAGGGAATTATAGGCACCATTGTGGTTTTCTGCATGTAAGTGTTCCTTGGCTTATAATATCTCATCCCCTTCACAATAGATTATGTTTCGCATTCGTAAAACTTCATAATATGCATATATCGCATAAACACATATATACAGCATATTTAGTCCAGAGCATTTCCGGTTATACATACATAATATAAATACTCGTACAGTTCAAGAAAACTACAATACGAAAATGTGAAAAATGAGATTCAAATATAAGTTGTATTTAAAAGTCCAGTGGACCAAACAAAAAGTTTCCTTTGGCTGATCTGTCATCAGAGAGGAAGTACTCAGCCCAAAGTTTTCCAAACTCAGTTCGCGTTATCTTCACCTTCCCGTTCTGTAAATACACAAAACAACGTATTTGAAAGAATATTTTGCACCGCTCTCTAACATGTAATAATATCCAATATTTTCACATTAGTCTAATTATTTTTTACAATGTTGAAGAGCGGCTTATCTGCAAAACAAAATCATAAAATCAACACAACACATTCAGGTACCAATCAACAAGACTAACATATAGCAAAAAGATCCATGTAACAATACTAAATAAAAAAATAACATGAAAACAAGTTAATCTTAATATACGCATTATACATAAAGACAAATAAAGAGTTCACGATTGTATCAAAAAGCGTCTAATTTTGTAATTCTTCTCTCTGTCTTTGAATGGGTTGTAAAATCAATACATGGTATGTATACATACCATGCAAATTTTGTTTAACAAGTATTTGGGGAATACAAACTACTATAAGGTAATTTATTTTTGGGCTTACCCCAAAGATTTTAACATGATTTCATGTTTGAGAGGTGGCGTTTATTGTATTTTACTTACTCCTTATATTGTTTATAAGGTATCCTTATAGTTTATATAGTTCTCCTTATATTATATATAAGTTCTCATTATAGTGTATATAAGTTCTGGAGTATACGTTAAGCTATATGATTCATTATATCATATCCATGACATATAACTTAGAGTATACTTTAGCCTTATCATGAGGAGAAATTATATCGTCTTCACCTCGCAAACGGGTTCGTCTGTAGCTAATACCCTGGTGGATGTATTCCCTTTGCCAAACATGTTTATTTGTAGGTTATTTGTGTGTTTTTGAATACAGTATGTTATAAATTGTAATATTGTAAACGTTCTGTTGTGTAGTTCTTTGCAGATACTGTATAAACAAGTATTTTAAATTTGTTGGAAAAAATAAAAAATGATGCAGTATAGTCACAACCCATTAGCACCGGAAGTTTACGACGTTATACCGAGTATTTTCCGCGGGAGCTTTGTAAATAATCATTTATTTCGACGTTTTGACAGAATATGGTCCTTTCCCTTATGTAGAGACATTGACCATACCATGCAGATATACCTCTAGTATCACTACGTCTCGACATTTCGTCTGGACACGGTATATTAACTTCTTAAACCTTCTAGAAAGCACGACAATTTCTTGAAAGAACAATGATAATTTTTCACGAAAATCATCATAGTTTCTACAATTTTAGCCCTATCATCGTGAACTATTGATAAGATTAACAATACAATTTTTACATATCATCCAGGCACTCAGTTTCCCAAATCAATAAAAGAATTCCGGGGAAATAAATTTTTCTTTGAAAGTGTACGAAAAGAAAGAAAAATTACTTTTTCTTTGAAAGTGTACGAAAAGAAAGAAAAATTAATTTCTCGGAATTCTTTCATTGATTTTGGGAAACTGAAGTGTTTTGAACAGTTAGAATTATAGAAACTGTAAAGATTTTTGTGAACAATGATCATTTTTTCAAAAAGATTGTGCTTTCTAGAAGGTTTGAGAGATTTTATACCGTGTTCGGACGAAATGATGAGACGTAGTGATACTAGAGGTATATCTGCATGGTATGGTCAATGTTTTTGCGAAAGGGAAAGAACCATATTCTCAAAACGTCGAAACAAATGAGAACTTACAAATCTCCCGCCGAAAATACTTGTATAACGTCGTAAACTTCCGGTGCTACGACGTATAAAAGAATGGGTTGTGATAGTGTGTATCAAATTGTAATGAAAAATGTTGAAATAAAAGTGTATGTAATCATTGAAATTTAACATGTAAAATAACATACTGACTATTCTGAAATTACTTCTGTATAAAATACAAAAGTGATTCTTTGACGTCTATAAAACACTTAACCGTGACTATTGTATGGCCATGCAGTAATCCCTTTGAGACATCCATTTCGGAAAGCAATTACTGGATTGTGATGTCAGAATCGTTATCTGAAGCTCGCAATGGAGTTTCTGTAATAATATATCTCCCCGGTCCGTTTACATACAGTCATAATGTAGCTGGAATCTATTTAGGATCACATTCTCCGACCAGCCATTGACGCTCTGTTACGCGGTATATGGCATACATTCATGGTTGCGCGGTATTTGTGATACAGGTGAATATGCCATACTCACCTGTGGTATATGGCATATTCCGCAGGTGAGTATGCGATATTCCGCAGTGAATATGCGATACATTGATTTCAGTGAATATCCGATACTCATGATCACCTGCGGAATACTCACTTGCGGAATGTGCCATATACCGCAGGTGAATATGACATATACCACAGGTGAAAACGTGATACAGAAAGCCTTGATTTGATTGGTTGCGAGAATCGACTCTAAATGCAAAACTACGCTGGATTACCAATATAGTTAGTGCGTCGAGTATTAATATATGAATCCTGGATTGATTGAGTAAGTTTATGACGCGAGATTGGTGACTGATACTTCTGCTAAGTTAATATATTCGATACACAGTACTGTTGATTCAGTAATCATTATAATAATTTTTACTTGTTCGTTCAATTGATGCAATTGACAATTGTGTACTTCCGTATCACGTTCTCATCGCTAAGTGTGTATGCCATATACCGCAGGTGAATCTTGTCATACACCGCAAGTGAATATGCCATATTCGTTGCGGAATATGACATATTTTTGTATCGTGTTTACCGCGTAACACGCTCAACGCTCAGGAATACATCAGATAGAGTCGTAATAGATTATAATTTCTCGTGGCTCATTTCACGGATTTTCAATATTCATATTCCAGGCCTCCTTGACTTCCAACAACGCGAACATCAGTTCTGAGCTCGCGAACTACGTTCCTTACGCTCGAACAACGATTCTCATGTCGCGAACGAGAAATCTTTAGTCGCGCACTGCCATTTCCTTGGTCCCGAACAAATTTCTCCACTTGCAAACAGAGATCCGTGCTCGCGAACCACACACCTGATCGAAAAGTCAGTAATTGTTTCGTATTATTACGCATAACTAAAATTACAACGAAGTGTTTTTATTTGGAATTCGTAAGAAATATTTTCCCAGTTTTCATGCATGTTACCCTTCATGAACACGGGGTACCATCGAATAATTTTGGCAACGTACCGAAGAACGACATTTTACTAAGAAATGGCAATAATTTAGCACAATATATTTTTTAACTAGAGTTCTATTTTGATTTTGACAAAAGTTAGTATTCCATGCAATAACTATTTCATTCATGAGTTTGTAGGAATTCTGTTGGAACCCAGTTCTGATCAAGTACGAAGTTATTGAAATCGGCGCAGACGGACTTTACTCCGAAAGATGGTTTTTCGATTATAACTTTTTACAACATTTAAGTATAGACCTTTGAAAAAAGTACAGAATAGTCCTTATACTATTGAATAATTCTGTTATTTCTGATTCACACGACTCTGATTTGTTCAATTAAAAAAAAGTTTTAAAAATATTACTTAGGAACGTAACCGGAGCTGGGAACGTAACCGGAGCAGATCAGTTGAATTATATAATTTAAAAAATAAAGTTTTGTGCTAAATTATTGCCATTTTTAGTAAAATGTCGTTCTCCGGTACGTTGCCAAAATTATTCGATGGTACCCCGTGATGAAAGGGCTGGGTAATAAAACAAAAACATGCCTTTTCATTGGCTGCGAGACTTTATGACTCTATTGAAATACATGTGTACATGTATGAGGGTCAATGTAAACTGCAACCAGTCTCCTGTTGTTGCTTGCAATTGGAATCCCAAATACCCGAATGCACTATGTACAAATTGTTCGCGGGCACGGATCTCTGTTCGCGAGTGGAGAAATACGTTTAGGAGCGGGGAAATAGTGGTGCGTGACTAAAGACTTCACGTTCGAGACGTGAGAATCGTGGTTCGAGCGCAAGGAACGTAGTTCACGAGCTCAGAACCGGGTAGCGTAGGGGTAGCGTAGAACTTTAAACCGTAAGACGTGACCTATTGAATAGTGCATATTACATTGATCTAATGGTGAAAACAGTTATCAAACAAACAGAAATGTAAAAACTCTAAATGTAAATCTATATGTAACCATATGTACAAATGTAAATAATCTGTTAATGTGAATTGTCTGTAATTATATGTAATGTTTAAATCTTCACCTATGTGGAGGAAATAAAGACACTGAACTGAACTGAACTGAACTGAACTAACTTACATCTGAAAATGTGTTGAATGCTTCTACACATTGCTCCTTGGGGATCCCATAGTCCGTATACACTGTAGTATATTCATTCACGTCAATCAGATCATCACCTGCAAAGTGTGAAACAGACATCGTGAGGTATTGTGGATGTTATACACTGCTTCTCTGTACGTTAGCTGTGTGCTTTACTTGTAATAGAGGTTTTGTACCGCGGGTTATAGCCAAAACATATACGCAACCGCATCTCGGTTTCATTGTACGACTACGCATAAATCTGGTGAATGCATTACCAATTTTAGCTATGTTGAGCTAAAAAAAAGTTGTGCGAAACCTCTCTAACATGTTTTTGTCTTTACTCTTGTTAGGCTATTCTGTTTACATTTGAGCATGCACACCGTTATGGATCATGGTCATGAGGTCATTGTTCAAAATGAAGTGGACAAAAAATTGAAGCAAACAATAAGGATGCTAAAGTTGAAGCAAACAACAAGGATGCTTCTGGATATTAGTTTCATATATGCATCGTCGAACGTGATTGAGCAAAAGATTGCATATCTATGTCTGTCGCTTTGGAAAAGTATGATTTAAAGGCTTTAAAGTGTATTAGTAACTCGCTTCCTAAAAGGATGGGAATACCTTCCTTTTGTTTAATTGTAAACCGATAATCAAAATAGGAACCTATATATAAAATGTCTGTGCAGTGTGCATGGCATATTACCTTGCTTGTGGAGTGATACTACCTAACTCTAGAGTTGCTGCGTTCATCTTAACATCCAAAGTCAGTATCATAATTGAGAATTTGTGATAGCTCCTTTTCAGATTCATTACAAAAACGTTTAGCAAATGAGTGAACGTTCGTACATACAAGCCACCTTCATTTACGTGTCCCTTCATCTAAATTCAAATATTCACTATACCCCTTTATTCTTTATCTTACGTACCTGAAGTATCATTGACATCGAACATAAAGTTCATGTATTTCACCTGCCATGGAGGTAGATCACTCATCTCCTTTGAGGCCTTGAGACATTCAGTCCACATCTTGAACCATTCTTCAACAGTCACCTTGTCATCCTAAAGTCCAGTAAAGTGAATATTTAAGGGACTTGATGCCAATGGAGGTAATCTCGATTCCAAAGAATTGATTTACTAGAAAATTATCTTATTTTACCACTTTGAACATATGTATGAATACACTAAACTAGTCTGTTAACCTGCTTCATAATAACCATCGAACCAAATAAATAAGAAATATTGTGAATAAGAATATTGTGCAATAATACATGTATATATACATATAATATATATAAAACGACTGATATTTGTATATTTCACATTATTTAGTTTTTAGGGTAATACGCTTGTGCCCTTTTGTAATTTTAGGTCTATCAGCCATGTATTTTTCAGAATTAACACTAGCAGAGAAGCATCAAAATGTTTGTGGTTGCAGACTTTATAAGCCAATTCACAAGCAAACCAAGATGACAAGTGTCATGCGTGTGCAATATAAATATATTTTCCAAAATACCATTGTACAACAGTCTTTAGATTTCATATTTTTTAGGTTCAACTGAGTATCATGAAGCAGATTAACAGACTGTATTAAAATAATTTCTGAGAGAGAGAGAACAATTGAATAGATAAGGTTGAAAATGCATACATCGTGTTGCAGTGTTAATAAGTTATAAATGATGGGCTGAACTCAATATGAAATATCATTTTGAAAAGGTGCCTGTGTGGTGTTCTTATCCATGAAGTATTTCTAATTCAAATTGAAATGTTTACTACTTTTGATTATATGCATCACAGTATGACAGTCACTTTCACTTTCGATAACTTTCAAATTGCTTTCTTGCCAATAATCTGGACAAAAGTATTATCTTATATAGTACATTTTGTAACTGTCATTGTTGACAAAGGGATGAGCTTCGACCCATGAGCGTGCTCATGTAGTATCAGACCCAAATAACAATGTAAAGAAGAAAATGATAGTTTTGGTTCGAAGCTAAATTGTCCTGAACTTGCCTGATTGTCGTCGGCGTATTTCTTGAGACCTTCCCAGATGAGCTTGAGTGTTTGCATGGCGTTTTCTTGTTGTGCCCCGCCCTTTGGCCATTCGTGGATATCACTTATTTTCTTGAAATAAATATTATATTGAAACGATCATCTTCGTTTAAGCTACGTTCACACCAACGGCGCTTTGATGGCGCTTTAATGCTTAAGCGGTGTGCAAAGCGGCTTTGCACGGCGCTTTAAAGCGCCGTTGGTGTGAATTTAGCTTAAAGTGGCACAGAAAGTCATATCATCACTGTAAGTTGACTGACGGCTTCATCATTATTTCAACTTCAAAATGACCAGAATTAAATTATGCAGATTACCTATGACATGGAGGTCAAGCCGTCAGTCGGCAGTTGTATTCACAAATGTTTCCTTAGAGTGGCATCACAATTACCGATATGTGATGATAACCGGATTGGTCTATTTATGTACTGTTCGTATTAAACATAATATTCATACTAAGAGTTAATTAAAGTGGACTTACCTTGATTGCCATAGTGAAGTCTTTCCATTCAATTATCTTATCATTGCTGATATCTGTAAATAGTAAAGACAAATGCATGATCAATGGTCACATACCATTCACACATCAACTGCCTACCCAACTTGTATTTTTGCAAGGACTCGGATGGATGGATCTTCTGTCACATGACTTGCGGCAAACCTACCATTTCCCATTGGTTAACATGGGAATGTCGATTTTCAAAAATTCATCAAATTTATCGTTAATTTTCGACCTATTGTAATTCAGGAAAAAATTGAGAACATTTGGAGGTATTGGAAATAAGGTCAAATTACGTTTCCATCAATAGTATACGTATTTTCATCGCAGGTTAAGTTAATAAAAATTCAAAGGTAAAGAGGCGTTAACACGTAGTTCAATGGGGGAGAAAAGGTTGCCAAACTTATGGAGGGGAGTGTATGTGCTTCTTTTCCTTAATATGTTTATGTATCTTTTATTCCAAGATAAATGATGAGTACAATATTACATAGTTATTTAAGATATAATATTACATAAAGTTATTTAGGATTATCTCCTTGTTTAAGGATATTTACAATGGTTGCATTAAAACCTTGACCATGGTAATTCATAACTCTAATATACTCTAAAAAGGGGACCCTTTCTTGTGCTAGGCTTTCACAAGAGAAAAGAAAGTGAACTACAGTTTCATCTGCATCATTGCATAAGGAACATAATCTAGATTTAGCAACATGGTCATACGGATTAAGGGGATACATGTCCCAGTCAGTATTCTTATCATAAAAGTACAGGGTTTAATACAGCCCTAGCCTGTACCCACAATATTGATGGTTTCACTATATTAATTACTTGTCTAAAACTAACAAGAGATCCAAAAAACAATTACAAAACATAGCGAGAAGAAGAATCATTTAGAGCACATAAAGAAAATAAACCCCCAACTAGAATATTAACTTCTTATCAGCAAAACGACAAGGCAATTTGTGGTACTTATGGCTATTTTATTGCTGGCCTCTAGATTTCAACGTATTTGCTTTTGAGTGATTAACAAACATTATTATACTGTTTTAGTACTGAATCAAATTCCCGGTATCGAATTGCAATATTGCTGCCGTCCGTCACAGTATGTCGATATGACATGGGTTTATGATTTGATTTATGTAGATAATATATAAAGAACGGGGCCTATCGAAAATATGTTACAAATACAAGATACAATACAATTACTTTACCTTCTTCTAAGGCCACTGTATCGTGGCCTTCCATTAAAGATAAATTCCTGCATGAACAACTGATCATGTCGTAATCATAATCATACGTCCGCCATTTTTCCACATCACAATTTGAATTGTGAGTTTTGGTCTTATTACCTCACCAAAAATTCCAAAACACAAATAAAGTGATCAGTGTATTAGTTCACATCTTGTCAAATCATGTGATATCTCATCAAGGAGCCGAGCCGGTTCCGTTTTAATTAATGATTTATTTATCTGACGATTTTTAAAATATTCAATAAATTTATGACACGGCAGCCAGATTTTTTCAAACGGAGTTCACAGTATTCCAGATGAAATTACCTCGAGCCAAGTATTGGCTAGAGACTCGAGTAACAATTACTAAACATTGATTGACGTAATCAAAGAATACTAGAGGGCGCCATGATATGCGTTCATTTTAAATGGCTTGGGCATATTATGCCTGGGTCACATTTGCTCCGATCCATCGGCGGCCGGCGCCCGGCCGATTGAGTGCTTTGCTCAATATTGTATTCAATT
Source organism: Owenia fusiformis (assembly GCA_903813345.2). NCBI lineage: Eukaryota > Metazoa > Annelida > Polychaeta > Sabellida > Oweniidae > Owenia > Owenia fusiformis. The sequence continues at coordinate 6,524,799 of CAIIXF020000007.1, forward strand.
TTGAACAAAACACTCAATCGGCCGGGCGCCGTAGTGAAAATCGGAGCAAATGTGACCAAGGCATTATGCAGTGGGTTACTTTCTGCGAAAGCTATTCGGATTTTGATATAATAGCTTTCCCACGGCGCACTTGGACAGCTGAATAATAGTGACCTTTAAAACATGAATGAAGATTTCCGCGGCTTACTTTTGGTCTCTAACTGTGTCTTACATCAGAATCATCAATTCGTGCAAGTATTGTAGCGCTGAAATACTTATTTTTCTATCAAGACTTGTGAATTGTTCATCGAGTGAATGTTTTTTCGACCCATTTCCAACATGGCGGTTTGCTAGGAGCGAGACACGCAACGAACGAAATGAATTTTGAGAATGAGTTAGGTTCGGACAACATCTGGAGATTTATGAAAATGTCCGAGCAGAAAACGCCATATTGGAATTGGCAGTAAAAACATTCACTCGACTAACAATTACAAGTCTTGATCGAAAAGGAAGTACTTCAGCGCTCCAATACTTGCACGGAAGGATGATAATGATGCATGACATAGTTAGAGAACAAAAGTAATCCGCGGATCGACGTTTCAAAGGTCACTATTATTCAGCTGTGTGATTTCCCCGTTGGAGACCCATAAGTTTCAAAATCTAACATGGCTCTCGAAGTGAGTAAGAAGTGGTACGTAGTACCAGCGTACTATTAGATGTATCCATCACCATATTATGTTATATAATTAGATATCGATAATATATCGTTGAAAATAACTATATACATTATGAGCAAATTGCTGATTGTACCAAGAAAAAGTATGATTTCTCGTATAGCAAACATATACCCTATTATTTTAAGGCAATTATTTTGCATTATTTAAAGCAATTCAAAATGTGCAGACATATAATAATTTACTATACCCTTGTATCGACTAGGTATGTTATACTGAACCCAAATCATTTCGACGAACTTGTCATGGCTTTACTGAATAATTCTCTTGAAAGCTGTAATCGCCTAATCCTATAAAGGATATCATTCTTTGAATGCAGAGCTATAACTTGTGTTTTTGTTTTGACATATTACCGTGTTAATCCTAGCTGCCTAGTGTTTTGTTCCGCTTATGACTTTTTCATGAGCTCATTTCAACTACACCGATCCCTCTTGATTATAATATATCTCTTTAATCAAAGCCCATGGAAGCCCTGCCCTATATACAATTTGAATTAAATGCAACCAACTCTTGCGTTACTAGCGAGCATGCAAATATCTCCATTTTCCAATTTATTTGTAAAAATAAGACGAAACGTCAGTCGTGCAACTTACCCCATTTTATGTAAATATAACATTCCCTAGAAATACGGTATTGTCTATTTATTTTTCAAAGCCATTGTTCTATATTTGATATAAACATTATTATTCTCGCAATGAATTTGAATGAAACAACGTAAATAACAATAATTCGAACATGACTGTATTCACGCCTTCTATAAACTGTAAACAAAGTCAACAGTTCACCCGGGGTATATTCGCGAACATTACCACTGGTAATACGTGTAATGTGTGACGTCATAACGGCGGACCGTAATAATGACGGACCATAATGAATATTCGAAACATTTTAATTGGTGAGTTTTCATGTTCGAATCGTAATATAGACCTCAGAGGAGGTGTAATATCGCCGAATACACCCCTTACGACTAGGCATTAAAGCTTTTGATCCCCTCCCTCCCTTCGGTCGTTCAGGGTACAGAAAACATTTGTGCCTAGCCCTGCGGGTGTATTCGACAATATTACTCTATATTTCTTAAATAATGTAATAATAATGGTCCCCGATCATGTATTAAATAATGACGAACTCTAGAAATCACAATCCATCTTAAAACTATTGTGTGGTTGTGTCCCTCATTCCACTTATTTATGTTTCATTTATGCGTTTTGATTATAACATGAATTGAAATCTGAATGGACAACTAATCAGTAACGTGATAGTTTCGATGAAACACATAATAACTTTTATTATGATTATCAGAAGAAAATTAAGGAATACCAAGCCAAAGAATGAAGCTATTGTGAACAATGATTAAAATCTATTCAAGTAATACAAATACAACGTACAATAAATTATTGTGTTGTAAAATGTACGTTTACCATGTAACTGTATTGTAATTGTTTTTGCAATTGTTGTTCTTCTCTGAAATAAAATATTAAATAAAAAAAAATCATAAAAAAGTCTTACCATAAAACATATCGAAAACCCTCATGATTTTTTTCTTCTGGAACTCAGAGAGAGTAAAGTTAGCCATTGTGTAGTTGTATGAGGCTGAAAGGCGTCCGAACTTGTTGTCACTTTTGTAGTCTGAAAGTGAAATGAAGTATTATTATAATCGAGTAATGCATAAATGCAGAAACACTTATAAATTGATGCGAGATAATCCAATTGTAAGTGTCTATGTGTTGCCCTACTTGTAAATCCGAGGGAATAAGGACTGTTTATTTGAGCAATTTGTTATATTTGATAGACTCCTTTGTTGTAAATTCATTTGCAAATGGCTTTTATATCACACGAATCAGGATACTTCGCCAGAGAATTACATGACATTTATCAAAAAATACATTCTGTAGATTTAACCTCCGTGACAAGCTTATATAATCACTATGACATTTTGGGTATTTTTTCACGAACTTAAATCCAACATGCGGCATAAAGACACTTGGAAAACCCTAATTAAAATATTGTAACATTGTCTTGTCCTGTTAATAAGTATGAATACAAAATGGCTTACGATCGAACATTGCACTCCCTATACTAAATTATTTTGAAGAAATCCGTTCCTTTATATCAATATTAATTTGTTCTTCCTAACTTCTACCTTTTTCCTCTTAAATATACAAACTCAGTAGTTTGCCATATAATGACTGAAATTGGACCCTAAAAGTGTAAGTGATGAAAACAATTGCCTTATTTCACTGGATAATTATTCATTCCACCAAACCCCCTGATAATTTCAATGTAGTGCATCATAATTAATTGTTTTGAGTACCCGATTACTTGCAATTTGTTGCAGCTATATTGTTGCATTTACTCGAACATCAGGGGGTAGAGAAATGTATCGACTGATGAACTTAATGTATTATCTCTGAGAACAATACACAAAGCATGAATAAATTCAACGTTTACAACACGATATTTCATCTAAAATGACGATGAGCTTTGCAACATCAAGGACGTCCTTGGCTACATCAAAGGGGTACTTGACACAGCTTGGGCTGCATATGCAGATACCAATAGTTAAATTATTAAGGGAATATGGGATTTCAGCAAGCTTGTTCTAGCTGTTATTCAAGCTTTGTTCCTCAAGGGGTTCTTGTAGAGTTTCCGTCGGAGTACGTTCATGAAATGGGTTTATGTTCTGTCATCAAAAGCAAAGAGATCTCTGAAGGGCTGTCTAGAATTCACAATGTACTTGTACAAGGGGCGATCCATATATTCTGATAAAAATGCTCTCATTTCATGATTTTTTCACATATTCCTCTCATTTTTTCAGAAAATGTAGAATATGTAATAACACATACAATGCTAGAATATTTTTGTATATCCTAAATTAATTAAGAGATATGGTTGTCATGGTAACCTGTATTAAGGGTAGGCAGGTCAATTCAATTATAACACATGAAATATCATACTAACTTGTTATTTTGATTATTTTAAAGCATGCGGAAATCATATATTTTTTTCTAAACAAGTTTGGTATTTCTGCTAGTTGTTGTTTGTTGCTAAACTAATGTTTATTTGTGCTCACTATAACATCACAACAACTCACAATAGCAATATTGGCATTACATGTCATGAGACACACAAAAAATCAAAATTAAAATATCAGATCAAGTTAGTGTGGCTGATGCAGAGTGTTACATTAACAGATACATTAGGAGTACCATTAGATTTTATGTACTATCAAGAATAGGACACCGTCAGAGACAAACATGGATTTGTAGAGTGTATCAGCAACGTGTTATATCTGCTCCAAGAATCTTTAAATAGTATTGTAAATTTGAGGAAGGCATGGTCACTGTTGACAATCATCCACAATCTGGTTGCAAGAGGAGCTTGCGGACAGAGAATAACACTAAAATAATTCGAGATGCAATTTATGAAGAGAGAACTATCAGACTGGAAATATGCAAACAAGGGCAACAGGGGTATGGAACAGAACAACGAATAGTTGGCAATGACCTGAGGATGCCTTTGATCTGCTTAAAATAGGTACCAAGGAATGATTAAATTAACAAATTTATCTATTTTATAAATGTTATAATTTAACTGACCTGCCTACCCTAAATACAGGTTACCATGGCAACCATATCTCAAAATTAATTTCAGGTATAGCTATAATATTTTAACATTGTATGTGTAATTACATAATCTACAAGTTCTGAAAAAATGAAAGGGATATGTGAAAAAATCACAAAATTAGAGCATTTTTATCAGAATATATGGGTCGCCCCTTGTATATATGCAAAGTTTCTGTGACGATACATTTGTTTAGAACGTTCTGGTGAGGTTATCCCGTTATGCAAGCCCCCAAACAAATTGCTGAAAGCCTTCTGTTACTAACAAAATACAACACGTCCATATAAGGGGATTCTTTCTAACTTTCTATTGCCAAAGCCAATGGAATAAGGGATATCTGTCGTTCTAGCTATTACTTTATATATAGTGTTCTGGAACTCAAAGTATGACAGAATTTCTAATTAATTATTAAAAAAAAAAACTTACATATGTACGTACGAACGTATGTAAATATTAGGTCAAATACTGTACAGGCAAATCTATAGACTATGTACAACAGGTTGTTCTAATTACCCAGATAAGGGTAGGTGGTTACCAGTTCCACCACCAGGTGGCTGATTCGGGTTAATTAACATTGCAGGTATGTAAGAAAGTTCCCTTAAACATTATCAATTTTCAATGATCAATTTTCATATAAACTTATATTATGTGTCTGATACAAACAAAAATATGTCCAGTAAAAGAAAATATTATTTCTACTCTACTAATTCCAACATTCATATTTGAGGCATGTCCACATGCCATGAGACATTTATCATCGGTGGTTCACATTGTAAATGTTTTATAGCAGCTTTGAGCGCCAAAGACATTATTTCCAACAAATCAACCTGAGAAGCTGAGAAGAACAATGTTCTTGTCGGACGTATAGACTAGAATCATATGATGATAAAAGCCTCTAGAAAGTGAAAGTACTTATATTTTAACGAGCAGGCAAGAGACCTATATCAAAATACTCCCTTATATATAACAAAAGATTTGTGAGATTTAACATGGTGAACGAGGTGTCAAAAGGCACTAATTAGACAATTAATTAAAATAATATTCTCAATCCCTTAACTAGTTCAAACAATACAATCAGTGTTGATCACCACATAAATAGTTGTGGTCAACTTGTCATTGTGCCAGGTTGGAGCTCTGCCAGCCAATCTAGTGTTAGGATAATTGTACTTTTTATGGTTTGATTGACTTTATTGAACTAGTATGGTCTAGAACCAATAATCACCACTCACAATCATCTCCCTATCAAAATAGACTTGGTAGTCAATGGTTCAGACAGTGGGGTCTATCACACAGAAAACAGTATGCAGTTTCTGTACTAAATCCAGATGGACAAACGTTATAAAAAGTTTAAAAGAAACAGTTGAACACAATACAAAGAACCTTGAAAATACAATTGAGGCATAACATCCAAACAGGACCTCTACGGATAATTGATAAATCATATGATATATTTTCAACAATGGGGAAGGTACAACGCCACAAAAGTTAAAATGGCACAATACATTTCTGACATACCAGTATAGTGTACAACAACCAGTATAATATAATTCTCGATAGTACCAACAATATCCATCATGCATGGAATTGTGTGGAACAATGAAACTTGTAAAAACGACCTGGTACACCCCAATGTTCAAAATGGCTGATGACAGCCTGTGGTGATGATACTGAAAATTGAAAATATGTTTCCATATAACATTGTATGTATCAACGTCAATTTTAAAGTGTTATTTAGTAAACTGGTCATTGTGTTTGCAAAGGTTTTGAATATATTAAAGTATGCTTTTTGGTATGATTTTCTTTACTTTTATGAATATGTGAATAATATAACTGAAGGAATATGACAGAATGTAGTACGGAATAAAATTGAATTAGAATATATTGTTTTCTTGGTGAAATGCTAATTTGAATGAGTAGTAAACCATTATTAAATATTGTCTCTATTAGTAATGCAAAAGAATTGGTAATTGACTATTTATTCCACTACACATATTATACCAACCACAAGAGAAATCTCTAAAAGCTTCCCAGAATCGATCAAAAATGGTTTATTTTCACTTTTTATACTCTGTAGCCAGATTGTATTTACTAAAATAAAATTTCTAAAAAACATTTAATGTTTAATTTTTTTCTGCAAAAAACACATTTTTACCCCAAAACACATTATGACACCTATTTCTTCTTGTTAAGGATGCAGTACCAGGTCAGCGTAGAATAAGTTCCAGACATTAGATTTTGCTCATATTTTTTACAATGTATCACTATGATGTTATCATCATCCAAGTGCAATATGGAGAGGATTGACCGTCTGGTAATTACAAAATAAAAAAGTTATTTTACCCACCCAAAATGAATCTTTTTACTTTTTTTGAGTTTTCAATAGAGCTGGCACCTTTCGAACCCTGGTTTTCGTATCCACTAATTGCGACTCAAGAACAAGTTTTCCCACAAAAGTGAAAGGGAAACATCATTATCGAAATTAACTATAATTTTTGAATAAGACTAAATGCGAAAATGACGTTCTTGGGAGCTAGCTTTCTCAAACCGGAAGTCAAACCTGCGCAAACAGACGTGAAAACCGACCCGGTACTGCATCCTTAAATCTCAGTATCAATTAAGAAACCATTTACCTTTCAATAAGTTAACATGACTTGCCTGCTCGTCAAAAAGAGGTCATTATATTTTCAATGCACTGATTCTAGTCTACATTCATTTCACTATATGCCAACCACAAGAGAAATCTCTTAAACCTCCCCAAAATCACCAAAATCGATCAAAACTGATTTATTTTCATGTTTCCATAGTCAACCAGACTATAGTACTATTTACTGAAATAAAATTTCAAATTTTTTTTTAATTTAAAAAGAAAATTCTCTGAAAAACACATTTTTAACCCAAACACATTTTGACACCTATTTTTCCTTGTTAAATCTCAGTATCAATTGAGAAATCATTTACCTTTCAATTAGTTAACATAACTTGCCTGCTCGTCAAAAAGAGGTCATTATAAATTCAATGCACTGATTCTAGTTTACATTCATTTCACTATGACAACCACAAGATAAATCTTTAAAACCTCCCCAAAATCACCAAATTCGATCAAAACAGATTTATTTTCACTTTTCCATAGTCAACCAGACTGTATTTACTGAAATAAAACTTCTAAAAAAATGTTTTAATTTTTCAAAAAAAATTCAGCAAAAAACACATTTTTTACCCAAAAACACATTTTGACACCTATTTCGTTTTGTTAAATCTCAGTATCAATTTAGGAACCCTTTTCCTTTCAATTAGTGAACATGACTTGCCTGCTCGTCAAAATATAAGATGTCATTATATTTTCAACCCCCTGATTCTAGTCTAGTACTTTTATCAAATTATATAAGATATGGATATGCGTGCATATAGAAATATAAGAAAATATATTTTTGCGCTGGGCATGGAATGGCCAATTTGAAGCCATTTCGTAAGAATATGTTATTTATTTTTAAATTTGAATTTTAATTAAATACAATATTTAATTTAATTTTAATCTTATACAAATGATCTCCATTGTTTGAATATGTACCATTAGAATAAAGATTAATGTTTCGGGTTTTTTGCTGAATTCAAAACAGACTAAATCACGCCCGGTGATCGGAAGAAATGAACGGAAGGGTGGATTAGCTGATTTTTGCAAGAAAATTCATCAAATCTGGAAGATTTATTTTTATCGCACCCTCAGGTGCTATACTGTAATCAGTTTGCCGGGCGGTTGGGTGGGCGGACGGGCGTCCCGAATAATCTTGTCTACAGGTTTCCAGCCAAACCGTTTGAGGGATTCATTTGAAATTCTCATGGATGTTTCTACCTATGAAGGTTTAGAACTGATTAGTTTTTCGACATTCTGGATAAATGTTAAGACGGCCATTTTGGATTTTCCGTCCTAAAATCTTGTCTGTCAAGGCTTGTCTACAGGTTTCCAGCCAAACCGTTTGAGGGATTCATTTGAAATTCTCAGGGATGTTTTTACATATAAAAGTTTTGAAATGATTAGTTTTTCGGCATTCTTGGTAAATGTTAAGGAGGCCATTTTGGATTTTCCGTCCTAAAATCATGTCTGTGAAGGCTTGTTTTAAAAAATAAAAAAGAATTTCCCATTGAGAGCAATGTTAAATTAAAACATTTTTTTAGAAATAACTAAAAGGTCAATCTTTCCAATATTCACATATTTTGTAAAACATTAGTATATCTTTTACCAGGATTTTTTTCAGGAAAATCTGAATTGCAGAAAAAAAGCTGATACACTGTGAAATAATACCTTAAAACGTGTCTCGTGAGGGTTGTTTACAGGTTTCATGGATTCATCCTAAAATTTAGACATGTTTCTATGGAAAGTTTAGAACTGATTAGTTTTTAGGTAGTCTGGGTAAATGTTAAGGTGCCCATTATGAATTTTCCATCCCGAAAAGTGTATTCTGTTCAAGGGTGCGATTCTGTTCACCCTGTGGTTTGTTTTATTTTTTAAGAGAAAGTTTACAATTGAATCGCTTCTTGAATAGGCTTGCGACGTGGGGAAGGAAATATGTTAGGTCTTCTGGGATCCCTAGCATCCCTAAATACTTTCAATTGACATTATTATCACAAAATTAATGCCATTGTTGGTTTTAAAAAATAATTTCCCATACGTTTGATAAAAAATAATTGAAAATTATTAAAATTGAACGGAGGGAGGAGTCATATATTTAATGTCTTTAAGATGGAAGAAATTTCCGCGAATTCGTGAATTGAAAAAATGAACTCAGTAACTCAGTTGTATCTGGATGTTACAAGTCTGAAGAGTGAAAAATAGGGACATTTGGAGTTATTGGAAATAAAGTGAAGTTACATCTCTTATCATATATCTTATAGACACATTACACCCACCCCCCTCCCATTCACTCCCCATTAGTTCAATTTTAATTATTTTCGATTAGTTTTTATTAATCGTATTTTACAAAACCAACAATGACAATAATGTTGTCATAATAACGTCACTTACATGTTGTTAACATGTTGTGATAATAACGTCACTTACAAGTATTTATAACAGATCGTGTATACCCCTGAATTAAATTGATTTAAAGCAAACACATTGACGTGTCGCAAAAAGGTGGCGCATTTGTTTTTAAGGGTATCGCGTGAATGTAACTTTGATTCCCCGGATTATAAGATAATATTCTAATTAAAGTTATATATCATTTTAAAGCTGTTTCGATGAAGATTTTAGATCAACTAAACTCCGTTCACATTTTTTGCGCGTTCGTTTTTAAAAAAGAGTTTTTTATCAAAACATCTTGCAAATATCCCATGTTGACACGTTACATTTTGAATTATTTTTCGTCTTCAAACGCTTATAACTCAAACAATATATGACTATTATACTTATTTTTCGTCTTGGTAAAGGTAGATGGAAGTTTTATTTCAAAGGATGAATTTTAGTAAGCGTCCCATATTGTGACGTCATAGAGTCTGAAAAATAGAATCTGTTGACAGCGACCTTTTTTGCTCATTTTTTGGTACCTTCAACTTTTCAGGTGTACATTAAACAAAAATACGAGATCAATTTTTGATAAATCATACATGATTATTTTGCTCCTAAACTCTAGTTTATTAATAAATAGTTGATTTTGTTCACAAAAGTATGTGTTTTCTGTTGTATGTGGAAAAGTGGAGGACGAAAGGTTTTCAAAATTCATTAAAATAGGGCTAATTTACGCCATTCGCCTATTTTCAAGCACAGCAACACGTATATTTATTTCACCTAAAATATCAATTGATTCGTGTTTTATGATGCTCCTAGCCCATTAACAATATATATATGATATCAGAGTTATTCGTCTAAAATGTTTTGAGATATAGAGGTAAATGTGGAGGACGAAAGGATTTTCATGTGTGTACATTTTTCTCAAAAACGTCACATTCTATCATGTTAAAAGCGAGGATCCTCTGGATTACGCCACAAAATGTGTAACAATGCGTGCGCGAGCTTTTTGCGACACGTCATTGGCATTTGCACGTTGGTGACGCTGCGCCTTTTTCAATAGATCGTGTATCTTAGAAGCCCATCAGTTCAATAATCCTAGAAGACCTAACATATTTCCTTGTGTCGTGTGGCTATTCAACTAGCGATTCAATTGTAAACTTTCACTTGAAAAAATAAATCCTCCAGATTAGTTGAATTTCCTAGCGAAAATCGGCTACTCCCTCCCCCTCCGTTCATTTCTTCCGATCACCAGGCGTGTAAATAGTCCTAAACTTGTTTCATGTTGGTATTGTAATCTAAAACAGTTTTCCTTGATTCACAACCTGTTTATTTATCTACATTCGAGTGCATTTCTAATTCTTCTAGAACCTTTATGAACAATATTATAAAAATATTTTTAGTCACGTGTAGGAAATTGACCAATTAGAGAGTGAGGAATATGACAGTCGTATAATAGTGCGTAATATTGTTTTTATATTGCTTATAGTTTAGTTTAAAAATAGTTGAAGAATTCGAAACGTACGAATAGAAATAAATAAAGGCTGTGAATTGAAGAAAACAAATTTGATTAAATAGTACTTTCATGATTAGGGTGCAAAATCACGTGGCAATTTTCATATCCATCCATGGGCTACCTACAAATTGGAAAAATGAAAATCTAATTGAATACCCAGCCACACGATATGAATGTTAGAATATTGTAACCCAAAATACTTACAAAATAATATTATTATGTCGTGACCAAATAATGAATACTATGTACAATTGACATATACAAAATGTTTACAAATGGCAAATCTTTTCAATCTTTTCAGTGAACGAAGAAGTAAAAATACAAGTGCTTTAGTCAAACGTGTATGAAAAGTATTTGCTACTCATAGCCTCTATTAGATTATGTTAGCTTATCCTGTATTGTAGTTTTAAATAATATTAATGTATAGTACAGATTCTCGTTATTCGCCTAATTCGAAAGAATTGCAACATATCACGAATGTGCTGCCATTGCCCTTACAAAATGACAGCATGTAATTAATATCAAGACTCTCTATTCACTAATTGAGCCCTCTTTTTGTTCATTGTTTGAAGGGGTTTTGTACTGTGGCCGATTTGAATTACATAATGTCGTGTTCAACTAGCATTACATTAAAATAAATCCCATGCAAATATTGGCGACATCGGAAAATTTGTTTGAAGAAAAATTTTGATATTTCCTAATGGATTGGCCTGGATAAAAGCAGCTGTTCTCACATAAGTCATGCACACTTTGTAATAAAATGCATCGAACATAATTATATCAATATTCCCGGATATGTTCCACATGTAATGTTACAATCAGCTCGCTAGAGTCAGATATAGCATATTCGACATCAGGGAAAGCTCTGTCGAGTACTGCACTTGTATTAAACAATTCTTGCTGCTTTTAGCACGATACAGCTATCCATTATCAAAAAAATGAAGGCACATATGATATACTTGATATGGGATTTAATTGGAGTTGTACTGTAGTAGTAGTATTTCAAATTGTTTACGATTGAATTGTCCCCATTTCCTACAACTTATATGTTAAGACTAAAAAGTATTTTACGATACAAAATGCAGAAAACAAAGAGCGTCGCCGCCAAATAAAAAAAAACCAATATCCAAAGTATGATATAGTAACGAAATAGCGACTACCCTGATGCACTTCGTCCACAATAATTACAATTGAGAAACCGAGACAACATCAAAGCCTGGAAAGTCGACTTTTGACTGATAATAAACGACGCATTAGCTGATCAAACATTGCCCTCCCTGATAGATTTGACATAATAGCGTAATAAAAGATACTGTTCCAAATATGCTGTTAATCTTCATTTACAAACGAATAAATACCTTAATCTAGGTGCTCACTCTCCGAAATTACATTTTGTATGTAACGTAATTTTTCCTAATACACTGTAGCAATAGTGTCCCACTTTTTTTGTTTCCATCATTTTCAATTTGAATAATTCTCAAGGGATAAACTTCGAAGCATTCTCATTTAAAATGTTTTTAAACAATGATAATATTTTATTATGATAAGATACAGCACTTCGTCACTCTTGCCACTTTTGTCTAACATATATGAGGGGATCTATGCATGCTTGCATTGATTTTATTTCTTTAGAATTCATTTTAGACAACGTAACCAATTTAGTATTACATTATACTCACGTTCAGATACTTATGTGGCAATAATCATTGCAATTTCGCTGTTAGACATATTCCCTGTGTTGTGCCCCTTTATGAATATTTTGTTAAGCTCAGTACCATCTGTATTGCCCCAACAAAGACATTTTGACTCGAAATGGAAAACTATTGCAAAAGAGGTGAGGGGCAGAGACATTGGATTACAAAACAAACCACTTACATGCTTCAAACTCCATATAATAATGTTAAAAATGAAATAACATGACTACTATCAATGACTAAGATTATAACAATATAACATGGAATTATCTTCCACCGTTATTTAACAGAAATAAACAAATGACTCTTTACCAAAATTTGACCTCCAAATTCGAACAACTATATAATTAGATAAGATAAAAATAAAAATCAGGGTTTAACAAAACATTTTGTGGGAGACCATTTCTATAACTAATAAGGAACAGACGGACAGACAGTAGTATGGTTTCTGTCAGTAGGTCTCACTGCCATGTGAGTTTATAGCCATTAGTCGCAATATAATGAATTCATTGATGATACGAAAAATAAGTCAAACTCATTTTCGGAAGCTGTGATACTCGCATGGATAGAAGGCTAAAGTAATGTATATTTATTGCGTGGAAATCTATTTTGTATACATAAATCACAAGAAGAGGAGACAATAAACACACCATTTGTTTGCACTATTTGAATTACCACCTTTTATGGCAACCTAGGTATTAAAGGTACATTATTCGTCAAACTCATTGCGTCACTTGACACGGCAATCTTGCACACTGGTCAATATAGCCCATAAAACGAGAGTTGTCTTGATTCAGGCCTTCGTGACTTTCCCCCGTCAACACACATTACACTCTTCAATATCATGATTAATGTAGAGCGGACGGGAAGCTCACTGACTTAAGGCAACACTATACTAAAGCAAAATGACCGAATCATCAATTCATAAACTGAGTATAGAAGTGACAATAAAAGACATCAAGTTTCGAATTACTTCCGGTGATTTTGGCGAACTTTAATGAAGGGCTTTCATCCTAGAAACGAATGAGGAAACTAAGGATCTATTCTGCCTATTCAAATCATTGTACCGATGCTCATCTAACTATTTCAATATCTCCACTTGAATCCGACCGATGTAAAATTAATACTATCCCATGTTAGTCTATAGCCCAATGCTGATCGTCATTCACGGGAAGATTGAACATAATTACCAGGGACAATCCCTTCTTGAGCCCTTTGGGCACGCCCTGTCGCTGTAAACGTGTTTCACAATCTCTTTGGGGGATTCTAGAGCTGGATTAAGTGGGTTTGGTGAAAATTATGAGGCGGATATCGTTTTACATGACAAACAGCTCTCGTTACATGAGCCTGAAAGCTTCCATGACACTAAAAAACAATAAAAATGGCTTCATTGCACCACCCTTGATAGTATATTACACAACATTATACTTTTATTTGTCAAGTAGGTGCGGATCCTCGGTTGATCCTCAATTAGCTGCAATTATCCTAAATAAATAATTTGACATTCTTGTGAATGTTATCCACCTGTACTGCTACGTTTACAGTAGATCATGTCCAAGCCTCTGGTTTATTGTACAGAAACGGGATCTTTCTAAAACGGTATAAGCTAGTTATTAGAATACAAGGCCTAAATATAGGAACTCCCAGTTGCATTGTTCCAAGTAATTATAATTACTGTCCATCGAAAGTCACATTACTAAATGAAATTCTATTTGTGTGGCAGAACAAAACCCGATTTTAGTATGAGAATTCCAAGCATGGTTTTGAGAAGTTCCTAAAGACAAATAGGAACCACGCCATCACCTACTTTACCACTAACCACCTTACTTTAAATCTAAATGGAAAGTGCCATTGTGGGATCCACAGCCTTTACTATCCTTTTGGAATAGTTCTCAAAAACGTTAGGTAAAGAGGGACTCTGATAAATCAGAATGGGAAAGTGCTAATTGTCAACAAAAATATTGATCTAATTGAAAAATGCCGATTGCCAATAAAAAAAGATTTACAAATGTATTAATAATCTTTTCTTTAAACGGATTTTCAAATTTTCCTACACTGAACGAACCAGTAATAAATTGGTAATTCAGTTGCGATACTTTCCCCTACTCATGCATGGGAACTCTGTATTGATATTAAAACCTAAGTGGGAGAAAATATTCCCTCGTGGCCCGCACTTACTTGTGATATTGCAAAACATATTTTATTACACTGTACAAGCCACAAAAGGGATAATTTAAATTAATACTTAGCGTCGCTGACATTGTTGATCTTTTAAGCAGTTGTGAAGAATATATTTCTCGTAACTCTACTTGGCATGAGAACAGATATGTAACCAACTGCGATCAAGATACTTGGCAACACTTTACTTAAATGTGTAGTAGAATTAAGTATTATGATGTTTAACTCCAATACTAACAAATACAATAAAATGCAATCCAATACAGTACAGTAGAATACAAAATAAATTATCGCAATAAAATGCAATTGCAACGCAATAAAATACAATATGTTTGCAATACAATACAGTATGATACAATGCAATACAATACAATGCAATACAATTACAATGGCATACACTACAATACAATACAAAAGAATACAACGTATTATAATACAATGGAATACAATACAATATACAGTAATACAATACAATAAAATACAATACAATACAATCATGGGCATGGGTTGTTGCTAACAATCGTATACTATCCAAAATTGTTTTTTGAATACCTTTATCATAGTACTATGTATTAGTACTTCATGGGACTCTTTTCCTGCACTGTGCTAATTGCGTGATAACATATTGCTTGAAATGTTATCACATTGAGCAGGATGAGGGTGATTTAGATATAAATTACGCATGTATTCCTTCGTCTCGTATCAGGTGTTGAAGTGATGTACAATACGTTGATAGAGAAAAACTGCTTTACCAGCGCATTTAATTCCTTTTATCAAAATGAAATCCCTTGATGGATCACGATGTTTTTGATCAATATAACTGAACCTTGTTGTCAGGTACCGAAGTTAATGGCTTTTGACTAACAGGTTTACGGCGGTATAATGTATTATATATTTTTATTCATCGAACGAGTGCACGAGTTTATCTATATTTTGGGATTGGATGTTGGTGGATTTGTATTATTTACCCTAATAGAAATAGATCAAAAATTTCAAAGAGGTTCCCTTATCGAAAAATATCGAAATTCGAAAAAATATTTTATATTTACTTTATGACATTTTAAGTATACGGTAAACATGTATGATATATATTTTATGCATTTTTCGTCAAAAATAATTTTTATTACTACTGAAAAGATACAAACAAGGTTACTTGCAAATTGCAATTTAGACAAATTATGCTCATAAAAGCTGCGTCAAAGGGTCAAGGTCGCTATGGGATCCAACATGTGAGTTGAAACGGAGGCTACCCTGCGACGTAGCTCTCTTTTAAGAAGTGAAGTCAAACGAATGCAAAGGGTAAACGGAGGCTCGATATCACTGATACTGCACTGATTACGCTGTTTCTGTTTCGCGAGCAAAATGGCTGCGGTTCAAGTTGGAAATTTCGGCAAGATTTTTCTTTTTCATTGATTTCTCGAGATATATCAAAAATCATCCCAATCTTTTCGGCAAAAAAAATATAGACGCATCATATATTTCTGGAAATCCAAGTAATTTCGCAAGAAATAGTTCGTGGGGTCCTGGGCGTGGGGTATTAAATACAAGGTATTAAATCGACGATGCTGTTGTCTTCTGAACTATTTGTTTGCAAACGTGTAGACTTTCTTACTTATCATACTGACACACGTTTGTGATAAAACTGTCGTGGAAATTCTGCCTACAACTCGTGAAATAAGGAAAAAGAAAATTCGCACATTCGAGGTTCCGACATTTTGCCACCGAAACGGATCGGTTTCAGTAACTAGTTTAAAGAGTGCAGTGTTGGTAAATATGAATTCTGACTTTTAGATTTTAAAGCATATTGGAGTACGGACTTGCATTAATGACAAATTACGCTCATAAAAACAGCGTCAAAGGGTCAAGGTCGCTATGGGATCAAACATGTTAGTTGAAACGGAGGCTCAATATGAATTATGACTTTTAGCTTTTAGAGCATTGGAGAACTGACTTGGATTAATGACTCATAGCTCTCATCACTCCTGTAATATCTACTGCAAAATCACATTGTTCCCCGATGACATGTCAAGTATACATTACACTTCCAAACCAGATATATGGCTCACCGGTTATGCAGTGAATGTTAAAATGTGTTTGATTTACTGCTTTCTAATCCATATTTCAGCAGAATAAATAATTACATTATTCAAAATTACGTCCCAAGAGATTATCTTCATTTGTTCAAAAATGGAAACCCTTAAAACAAGCATCAAGAAATGCGTTACCAAATTAGTAATATGCTGAACCCATGTCGCAATTTATTTGATAAATTCAATTAGTGTAAGAGGGTTTAAGCGAAATCTGATGGAGGAAATAATATAATGTTTGCTTCCATCCGTAATATATTATCTTCACTTTACGTCCCGTGTGTAATTTTGATTTCGCTTACAGTGATTGTCAATTCAAACAATAGTTTGCTAGCACATGCAGAATCATTCTAGGTTGATATTAAGTATTTGCGTGATCCCACATCGTATTATATGCCACTGAAATTACAATTGCAAGTGGTATTCTTCGCCCGAGGTTGGTCGCCTGAAATGTTGATCTGCTTATTAGATTTATTGGACCATGTACACTTGACCTTACGATGTATTCCTTACGATCTGAAATATGATATCTCTTAAAATATCTGCAAAATATTGTTATGTTTAAAAATAGTTGCACTATCGTGATAGTTAGGCAAATCCATATGTTAAGAAAACTAGTTTGTCTTCTTTTATCAATAGACTAGATGCGAGTAGAAATAATCTTGATTTACGTCATTAAATATTCAAAATTCATTCAAAGTGATCTGATATTTGAAATCTGCCTGTAAAAGTACATCTAGAAATGTGGTTTCGAAAATTGTCCAAAATTTTATTTTTTTGAAAATGTGACTTCTTGTTCGGGTTGATTCCCCATAGACCCCATGTTAAAAAAATCACAAAAAGTGAATTATCTTCTCTTGTATTGGACAGATAACATTTTCTTTTACTGGACATATTTCAATTTGCATAACTATAGGATACATAAGAGTTATATGAAAACTGAACCACGCAAATAGATGTAATTTATGTTAAATGGAACTTTCTACCATACCCGCCATGCTATCTGACCCGAACGAGCCACCTGGTGGTAAATCTGGTAACTACCTACTCGCATCTGCGTTATTGGTGAAGCTATTTCGATTTAAAGTGTAATATGGGGCCAGAATGTTTACGTTCTCCCAAATAAGAAATGAACACGTTAACATTATTGTCACATGTGACAGTGACACTGTCATAAAATATTTTAAAACTAAATTGTAAATATCTTTAGTTTTTCTCAAATTAAGTATATGTAGCTTACATAAGATGAAGATTTTTAGAAAATACAGGGTTTCTCGAAAAAGGAAACCTAGATTTTTGCTAATTTGACATCATGACCTATCAGATGGTAGCTAGGAAACATTCGTATTATTATTCATATTTGAGTAATAAGCAGTTCAATCACGGTTTCTTTTTTTTGAGACACCCTGTAGATATATGACAAGGAAATGATTGTTTTTATTTTACTGACTTTTTCGTCATTGTGCACTTGACTGGTATTCGGTGTGGCTATATATGGGTATACATTTTCCTTGGGGATTCAAAATTTATTTTACAACTTAATGTTTTTATTCATTGTTTTCAGCTTCACATTGGTCACGAAATCGAGATTTCACCTTGGTGAATTTCTAATGTGCTATTGTTTTGTTCAAATTACATTGGTCAGTCTCGTTCCATATGGTTAAGAACTGCTTCTAAGATGGAGTTTTGTAGTCAGAATTGGACAATTGTAAAAACACTTTTACTGTACACTTAATTTGCTCGAGGTCATTTCAAAAAAATGTTGAGATTTGCGAATTTTCGATGTATTCATATATCTTCCTCAGGTAAACACTTTTACACTTAATTTGCTTACCTGATGAAGATGTATGAATACATCGAAAATGCGTAAATCTCAACATTTTGCTTTGTTTTTAACACTTAACATATTAAACATATTACGTAAAAATAGCCAAATCAGAAATCCAATGTTGAAGTTGTATGGTCATGAGAAATGGATCTAATACTATCGTTTCCATTCCAAGTAATACGAGAATAAACCAGCAACTCATCAAGTTCGTGAGTACTGTCGACCCCATAAATGGCATTTGAAAGTTGGCTGAGGTAAAAGCAGATGTTATTCAGTTTTTACAGTCTTTTAACTTAATGAAAGTTCTTAATTGAAATTGATGATCGGGTGAGCCCAAAAAGGTAACCCAAACAAATCTTAATAACTCAGTCATCCAGTATCGGTTTTAAGTCATATTTGGCACAGTTGAACCTTGTTCAATACTCTTTCAATCAAGTAAGTCACATTGGTATATTACCAATGGTCACGATTTAATGACCATGCCAAAACATACCAAAATCACCCAATATGAACCCCAAGAATTTTATCCTTGGGGCTATTTGAAAGATAATGTGTACATTTACAACCTTAGAAGCATCGGGGAATTGAAACAAGAGAATATAAGGAAGATGATAGCCATTACACAAGCTATCTGTGAGCATGTGGGCAGAAAACTTCACTGATGCGCTCACGTTTGCCATGAAGACAAGACCGCCATTTTCGTTAAATTAACATAAAATCTTGACGATTTGGAAAAGATCAATGAAACTTTGTGAAATAAAAGAAACGTTAAAATTAATTGAACAAGGTTCAATTATGCCAAATAGGACTTAAAACACAAACTGGATGACTGAGGTGTTTGGGTTACCTTTTTGGCTCACCCTGTAAAATCACTATTTACATTCAAAATATATGAGCAATAATTGAATATTCGGTCTTGCTAGATACATACATAAATAAATGGAATCAAGCTCTGATTTGTTGGCTTTATACGTTTGATTTTTTGTGAAACCAATTTGAACTATGGAGTTCAGTTCGTCATCATGATGTCATCACCTTGTGTGTATATGCACTTTGAGATACGAAAATGGTAGTAAGTACATGGCAAGTCAAACAAGAGATCATTTTAAAAAATGAAGGCTCGTGAATGAGATGTTTGCAGTGTTGTAATGAATTGTACTGATAAATAGGGATGCTTACTTTTAGCTTTTAACGCGGTTGTAATTTACCGAACGGCAAAAGTAGAAAAAATCCGAACATTTTGAACTGATTAAGATCTTTAAATTGTGAAGGTCTGAGTACCTCTTAGAAAACATCCAAACATATCAAAAAGTGAAGATGGGTCAATTTGATTCTCGTTCTCCGAAGATATTAATAAATAGGAAGGGAGGAATTAACTCATTTTCATCAATAAATATTAACCCATCAGGTTTTCTACTAGTAAACTAACGTTTAAACCTCAGTCCATTGTCGTTATCACTTACTACTAAAACCAAGTGAGATATGGCTCTGATCTTGCCTCAGCACGAGCCAATAACTTTGGTACCCTGTCTTGGTCTTGTGCAAATAATGTTTCTTGATAATTCAAGATACATTTTTCCATATGCCTATTAATCGCCTTTCACAAACTTGTAAGAAAGGATACTTATTTTTGGCTTCTCTTCATTAATAAAGATATGCATATTGCACGGTTGACTCGAATTGAGAATCTACATGTGGTGTGTCTTTTATCGACTTTCTGCAATATTCAATGAATTTGACAACAACAATAAAACCACCCTTTGCATTCGTTCGACTTTGCTTCTCATTTAAGAGAGCTTCGTCTTATAACTATAGACTCTGCGCGCATGGTACATTAAAACCAATGTGAAATTTAAATGGATCAATACAAGCTATAAAGTGAATAATGGAAAAATAATCAAAATGTAAACTCGAAGGGAAATATGAACAGTTTAAGACGCCATTAATTCATTAAGATATCTGTCAAGCCAGAAATCAACAAGTGTTATAAAGAAACTGGGTGCCAAATATTTATCAATAGAATGTGAGTACAATGAAAAGATTGGGAATTATTCCAAGATTTAGTCTACAATTAGATGCATTATACTTTTCATTCCATTTGTAAGAAAAAAGATCCAATGTCCTCAAAATGCCAGAAGAGGAATGACGGGTAAAAAGGAGGTAAACCCACAGAATCCCCCCAAAAATATCTCATCCTCTTAACCATTCAAAAACCATTGGAACAAATGTAAAAGTCTACAATTAATGGCTAACCTGAAGCATTGGGTCACAAAATATAATTTAGGTGAAAATGATATCTCAAATAATTCATTTACCTTTTTAGAGCTTACAAAAACGGCTTAATTGATGTGCTTAGTTACACTAATAATGCAATGTAATAATCATAAAAATATACACACCTTCGACCAGAATTGAACAAAATATTTACAATTCCTTGAAGAAGGTATAAAAATTATAAAAATAAAATGTTTAGTTAACGAGCGTAACAAGTAAATATGCAAGACCACACATGTATTCCAAACTCAGTCCTGAAATATACTAAAACTGTGCTCCATCTATTACTTAAATAAAGTAAAGAGCCATCGTCCTAATGACACAATATGAAACTGCATTTAATAACATAATAGATAATGAATGGTATGAATAAAAGTATGATATCCATTTATTGTTTAAAAATACCTAATATTATTACACATGATATCGGTACCTACAGAAACGTGAAAATGTTTGAAAGAAAACTATCGTCAGCGCTCGAGCTAAATGATTTGTTGAATTGTTTTTACAGGAATCAATAATGCAGCTGACAAATTCCCGTATAAATAAAAACATCTTACCTCCGTGCAAACTGCTTCATTAAATGATACGCGCATGCGCATACTGACAATGTACATCAAATTCTATATCAATCAACTATCAGCTTGGGAATAAGAACATATTAGTTGCAACAACGGAATGATATTTTATTTGATTATGATTACATTCTAGATTCATATAACAGACACAATCCTATACAGTCATACAAAATTTGCATATAGATTTACTAAAATAATATGATAAATTACGATTGCTATAGCCATAAACTCGAATGTGTCGATATGTACCTTTGTATTATGTAACGAGTCCCTTTTTCGCAATTTTCGTAATTCTTGAAAAGGGGAGAATGAAGCATTGGTGCTCTGGGGAACTAATACCTATTCGTAGTCTCATTTATCTAAGTCGTTTTATGATTAAAGGGGCTCGGTCTACAACTCCGATCTTTAATTACCTTCAAATTGTAATCATACGGGCAGTTTCAGTAATAATCTAATTTATCGTATGATCTGTAAAATGAAGCCTTCTGATTGGTCAGTTCTTGTGCTGTACCAATCTGTATTGCTACTGAGATTGTCCCCATTGATCATCTCCGTCGCAATGCAGAAAATATTGGTACGGAGGGGACATTCTCAGTTGCAATACAGAGGATCATACAATAAAAACGTAATAGAATGATTTCGTCGAGTGCCAATACAGAATATCAAGACAGAATATATCCTGTATTGCACTTCAAATCATTCAATAACTTATAATACCTTATTTGTGTTTTAAGGCGATAAACAAGTTACAAATATACATTTTCCCAGTTGAATATGGAGTATCCACATTTTCTACTTGAAATTTTCAATTATAATCTCTTTATCTCGTTAAACTGACATTTAGAACGCAAAGCGTAGCAGGCTCCGTGAAAATATTCAAAATATAAGCAACGATATTCTTAAGCTTGAAAACACGCGAATAAGTATACGTGCTCCTTTTGCTCCTTTTTAATCTACCTTCTACAGTACATGAAAATTTATACTGTAATCCTTTCAGAAAATATTTTTTGTATCGATGATGGAAGTATTTTCATAGGTAGCGACTGAGTCACTTTAATAGTTGATCGACTACTTTTGCTCATGGGTGGACAGAACATAACCGTGTTTTATGTCTGAATAGTTCAGTTGTGTATTCCGCTGCTTACGTAAAATTGTCACGCCATATTCTTGCAATATGCGCTTTGTCAAAGCCTGCTGAACTTAATTATCAAAGTTGTATTACGACCTCATCATTTGCAGCATTGGCTTCATTTGTATTGCACAAAGCAAGTTAACTAGCAAATGTGTTACATAGACAGTGAAAATCGGAATTCCAAGGTGGCTTTTAATTAAATTAAATAAGTCAGAGAATAGAACAATGGTAACAATTTTGTGACTAATATGTCATTGTAATGACATCAGAGAGTCAATAAAAGATATATATATATATACGATTATATTCTGTAATCGCAGTCTCAATTTTTCGCCGTTTTATTTCTACTCGTTCGTTTCTTAATTGATAAGGGGAGGCTAGGAGATAAAAAATTGAAAATAGAAAAATGTTAATGATTTCTAAATGATTGGTTGTCACAGAGTTAACGGAAATTGGTATGTGTAGATTTAGTACGAAACGTTTGAGACAACTTCTAATTATTAATTTTATTCTTTCTGTGGCCATAAAACTCCAAGTAATAAAGATCAAAATGGGCTTGTTTTTAATAATTTAGAGATTCATTCCTCATTACCGTCATTTTTAGGTATGAACGTGAGGTCGATATTTGAGAGAAAACACATATAGAGGCGAACAATAATGAGAAACAGGCTGGGGTAACCTTGTCTTTGCACTTTTTTGCCTGTCAAATTCCATGCTATGCAACAGTTAAAACTTAGTTTCATAATAATCTCATTTATAAGTTAACTGGTAATGATTTAAATAGTTGACATCTCCATTTCATTTCACTTGTAAATCGATTGTTTTTATTACGACGGGCAGTTGTTCCATGATAAGCGGCCATAAAATGTAAAGGTATTTAGCGTATTCAAGTAAAGATGTCTCAGTCGCATAAACATTGCCTAGCTACTTTAAATATACTAGAAATGGTCTATCAATAGATGTCTCTCTATGACACGAGTAAGTCGCAGTTGAATTCAAGTACAAATAGCATAATCGCTCGCATATTTGGCCCATCTGAGAGGATGTATGCACACGCGGTAGTATCTCTTCGGGACGTATCGAAACCACTCCGTCCCGAAAAACCGTTAATTTGAATTTAAAACCTACCCCGGTGTTTGAAAATCAAGGATTGTGAGTCTCACACTTCACCGTTTTTCTTCAAACTTGTTCCGTACAAAGCTTCACAGAAATACCTTTCAGTCGATACATTGTTTTCGTGTACAAAGTACCTCGTTTTAGCGGCGTTTTGGTCCCCAGCTGCGAGGTAAAGCAAATTTTCATAACTTTCAACTGTAAGTCACGTTATCTCGCCAGTCTTTTACCCATTCTCGCTCATAATTTCAGAATGGACTCCCATTACAACCTTCCATCGCTACGTTTTGATTTTTGGGCATCAAAAGCAGCAGTTTCTAAATCATCCACACATCTCTTAAAATTTGACTAATACGTCCCGTCACCTTCCACTACGCCCCGCCGAGTCTATAACTACAAACGTGGAGTTGTATTCTAAAACAATTTGTTCATCGTTGTGTAATTTTACATTAGGTTTGGCTTGGTCGATTCTTAACACCAGTCTTAAGTTTAGCGCACATACGGAGTATAACTATAACTGATTGCATGAAATTGATAAATGTTTGTGAAGATGTTGCTTTTTAACTTTAATTATATGTAATTGTCCTGTATTTGATTTTGTGAGGAAACCAAGTGTCTGGTTTGAAACACAATAAAATCTGGAATCTTGTTTTGCTAATGTTCAACATAAATAATTTATAAATTATCGGCCGAGGGCAGATTAGAGCGGATCAATCAATGATGTACAAAAAGTAACATGTAAAAGAAAAAACGCTATACTATTGTGATGACTATTGCTCTCGACAGAAAGCTTCAATTTTCATTGCATCATTTTTGACAAATATGCCGTTTTCATAAATGGTTTATAACTCAAAATTAAACTGTTGTATTTCAGGAATATGTATTTTTTCTTCATCATGTATGATTTTCAATAACCCTACAGGCACCACTTTTTTTAGCTAAATCCATCGGGAAACTTTGCCACGCTTAATTTCAAAATAACGGAGATGTTGAGCAATATTGGCACAAAAACGTTTCTAGATTCATATAAAGAATGCATCATCATACAACACTAATTGGTATATAAACAACATCTACTGACTTGGTCTGATAATATTTATAAAGATTTTAACTGTTGTGTGTCAACCTTTCTTCTGTATGATTCCATTGGATTACATTATGAAACGTGTACCATATAAAATGATACATGTTTCTAACGTTATGCTGAAAATAATATAATTGACATCACCCATCCTTTCGCATTTAACATTTTTTCAAGGATAGGGCACTTTAAACGTTTCTTAAAAATATTTTCAATTGTTCAGTAATTAAAATCTTTATATTGCAATATCGGGAAATCTAATTTTTAGGGAGATTTTGGACCACCCTATTATAGGTATATTGAAAATGGACAAGAATGGGTAAATCTTAAAACACAATCCGATTGGTATTTAGAATCGACAATGGCAACCTACAAACGGACACATCGATGGACAAATTGTTTTAGAATGCAACTCTACGTGTATAGTGATAGACTCGGCGGGGCGTAGTGGAAGATGACGGGACGTATTGGTCAAATTTGAAGAGATGTGTGGATGATTTAGAAACTGTTGCGTTTGATGCCCAAAAATCAAGACGTAGCGATGGAAGGTTGTAATGGGAGTCCATTCTGAAATAATGGGCGAGAATGGGTAAAAGACTGGCGAGATAACTTGACTTACAGTTGAAAGTTATGAAAATTTGCTTTATCTCACAGCTGGGGACCAAAACGCCGCTAAAAAGAGGTACTTTGTACACGAAAACAATGTATCGACTGAAAGGTATTTCTGTGAAGCTTTGTACGGAACAAGTTTGAAGAAAAACGGTGAAGTGTGAGACTCACAATCCTTGATTTTCAAACACTGGGGTAGGTTTTAAATTCAAATTAACGGTTTTTCGGGACGGAGTGGTTTCGATACGTCCCGAAGAGATACTACCGCGTGATGCAACCATGGGTGATCAGGAATACCTTCTCGAGAATTTTTTTTGAGGATAGGTTTTCTGGCCATATACAGTATCTGATCATCTAGTATTTGTTTTATTATACCTTGATCAATCATTTTTAGAACTTTTGATTTTCCTAAATTTCGGACTTCTATACACCGAACGAAAAGGCATTTACCGGGAAATTTTCATTCAATTATAGCGTTTCTGTTGTATTGCACATAGTTCTGACTAATAAAGTTTTAAATGATTAGATACACATTTTCTTTTGGTTGACACATCAGTAATACGTGTATATATGTATCTATTTCAAATAATACTCAAGTTATAGTGAAATGAAATTCTTAGTGGGATTCTTTAAAAAGTTACTCCAAAGCGTATTTTGATGGGCTGCGTGTATGGTTAATGCTATAACATAAAAAATGATAACCATGAACTCTGAGTATTCGCAGAATGTAGCTTAACATGGATATCACTCTCCAAAAGGGAGTATCTGGACAAGTTAATCGATTCATCAATTTTGACCCCTTGGTAACAAAGCAAACTTGAATTTGTTTTTGGGTTAGCTACACAGAAATTGTATGCCAAACGTTCAGAAACCTCCGACAGAATTAGTTTCTGTTCGGTGCAAAAATAGTGCAAGTCCAAGTGCAAGATATTGATTAACTTCTAGAATAAACCAACAATTTACTTAACATGACATTAGTAATCAAATATGTATTTACATTTAGACTGGTACAAATAATAAATATCTAAATATTGTATAATGAATATGTACAAATATACAGTAAATTTGCAGAATTAACAATTGCAAAACAACTAATGCATTTGATAAACAAAATACAACTACAATGCGTAGAGCATGGTTTTGTGCTACAAACGATTATCAATAATGCCTATTTGGGTACACGTTCGATCGAGCGTGAAACAACATGATCGTGTACCCAAAAAGGTACAAAATATATTCATTACGTTTGATAACATTACTTGAGAGAGAGATTACATGATATAGGCGCCTCATAACACATGTTCATATCTTAAGATTACGGCTCAATCATAACTGTTGGCTAGTATGAAGCCTTTTTCGCCTATACTGTGTTTAAAAAAATTTCATAGTACAGCTTCGTTGTCTGTGCTGGCTGATTTAAGTAAAAAAAAGTACGCTATCGTCCAATTCCCAATCGAAGTGATGATGAAACACATAGAAATGGGCAACAACTTGAGGTAATGGTTCGAGATCCAATTTACATCATAAACACATATGATTGGCGTTCAGAGAATCGCCCTGATGCAGCCTTTACAATCGTGCCGTTCACTTCGCACTATCGTTAACATTTAATTATAGTAAACATTTAGTTTTCTATAAAAAAGCATCAAAGAGAGACATTTTCAACTAGTAATATGAAATGAGAGACAATGATTAATTGGGAGAGGTAAACTGAAACAAATCTGATAGAAGAATGTTTCAAATGAAAAGATTTGACATTGTCGATTCAATTTTAACGTCACTGGACCTGACATCTCGTTTGTCAATGTCAAAGCGGCAGACCACAATTTAGAATGCTCGGTGTTTAAAATTAAGAGTGGCTATTGTCCGATATTTTTTGTTTTTCATATTTCTAACTTGTTTTTAAGAAATTAAAGGATCGGCGAAAGTTTCTCTGGACTTCAAAGTCAAGCGGACGGTCCATTTGGCATTAATCATGAAGAGAAGCTGTCCATCGCTCTATTAAATTAACGAACCATGAACGGTTTAATGTAACTTTATCGTTCAGGTTTGAAAACCTCAGTTTTAGACTGAAAATAAATAGATTTAATTTCTTGTTTAACTATGTACATGATTATGATTCTCTGTCCATCTTTCAGTATTGATATATTGTGCTAAATGCCTTTGTACTGTCGACATGGCTTCATACCAATGTGATTTAAATCAGGTCAATATATTGTTCAATAGATAATTCTATTTTCTAAGCTCTTAAATGTGATCGTTTATAAGATCACTTTTGTTGAATGCTGAATGAGTTGCGACACTTGGGTATCCACGGACAAATTCGTGTCTATCGACGGGTATTTTGAGTCCCCACTTAAATTATGTCCCGTTAAATGTTCGGTTTCATTTATCTGACGGTACACTTCCGGTTCTAAAATCTTCGTCGGTTGCTTAAGTCACGTGACATATTGTTTCACAAACACGTGTTCCTGATCCGTGATCTCGTGCAGATATCGCAGTTTACAGTACAACACCAGTGAAAGGTACAATTGCATCTCTCCCGAACTAAATAAGTCTCACTTGTGTGACCACGTCCACAGCACATTAGATCACACCCATCTACACCTATAGATGTGGCATTGCACTCTCTCCCTCGAGTCCCCCTCGAGTTCAAATAATTGTCAGCCTCGCAGAATGTAGGCGACTTCTCGTAATAAACTAAGTCTACCACTCCTGGTACCTTATGGTCCATATTCACGGGCACGAGATTATAACGAGAACTGCGTGACCTTGAACCCCGTCTGCTTCCAGAGTTACCTGAAAAATGCAATCAAATATATAAACACGAATCAAAAATGTTTTTCATTTCGGGTAATTTTAGATTCACGATCAAACAATTGCTAATTCCTCGGGCATTTTTTGAAGATCATATCTGTCGTGTTTTAATCCGTCATGGGATCGGTACTTTTGAATGTGACTATACACGCAACACGACATAATCATGAACGTGCATCCTGATTGATGAAACATATAGATAATGGAATGAAAACATGCATTTTGAACAATATATAACCAAGCAGTGTGGGATGTACGAAATAACTTGTATGAAAAAACGTAGGATCACGATGCATGGGTGTTTTAATAGAAATGATTGTGTTGCGCTACTTCGAGATGGCCCAACCCCGGGGGCCCAACTATTATTTTAGTCACTCACCTTGAAAAACTCTGGATGCTCCATCGAATCTGTCCTTCAGTTTGTGACTGACTACCCTGAATGGAGCCAATTTCTTCCAACACGTCTTCATCGTGCAACTCCCTGACATCCCGTGGCATTTGCATTCTTGTCTTAGTTCCTGGATGACCGTCTACAAAACATATATAAGCAAACGTAATTAATGGACGCAATTTTGTATAGTACATTATGGTTAATCTGAATCATAGGATTAAATGCTATGCTAAGAACCGATGTGAAAAAGTCATTCCCACCCCGATGGGAATCGAACCCACAACCTCCCGATTGCATGTCAGAAGAAGAACTGGTAAGAGAACATCAGTTTAATGAAATATTTGCTGTTTATCAAATAATTATTATACAATTGTTATATATTGTATGTTATGTACTCTTCAGCAGCAAACTAAATTGTTTTGAAGCATAGTATGATTTAAAATAACTCAAATATGAATTTGGGAAAATATGGTGCATATCTAAGGAAAGAAATCTTAAAGCAATTTATCAAAAAAGTTCAAAAGATGTTAATGTTCGATTCCTCTCAACTTGATCAATCAGTTTGATAATCGCATAGATCTGCTTGACAAAAATGATTAGAGAAATATCGCGTGGAAAATATTGATATAAGAAAATAATAATACAGACAGTTAAACAGTATCTCTTACGCGTCAAAGGCAAGATGAAAGTGAGAGGTTCCAGCGTGAGTTAAGATAAATTGAAAATGTTCAAACTAATAGCTTCAGTTTAAGGATCCTGTCTGGTATGAGAATAACTATATTGGCGTAAGAAAATAATAGTCTTATGAGTCATGGAAATATTACTTTATTCAGTTGAGGCGTACTTAAGTTAAAAATAAGATAAATGCAGTTAACTATAACCCATAAGAAATGAATGAAAGAATTAAAAGCCAAAAATAAATTGATGTAAACGCAGGGGTCGTATCAAAGTTTCGCATTTTAAACCTCAGTTTGTGAAACGGGCTTTTTGGAAGTGCAATTTTTTGTTAAAAGACCTATAAAAGAAATCCGTATATTTCTACTTTTTTTATTCAGGGAAATTGACTTTAATCATCCAGCCACACTCGCTATCGTTAACATATAGAACTGTAAAGCGAAATACTAGTATATGAGACGGCGCCTTAGTATTGTATCATACAGTACTTGTCTTTTTATATTTGTATTTCTTTTTCAACAGACTACAAAAGAAGCCTTTATAAGTTTAACTTAAGTTAGCCACCCAGGGAGGTAGGGTAAGCTGTTTGAAGCAACTTAGAGTCATGTCTCACTGTCACATGTAAAACATAATCCACTAGATAAAGTGTTAAATCAGCTCTCGTTCTGGAGTAACAGTAGAGCATAACTGACACTCAGTTCAACAGGTATAAAACCATTAAAAATATATTTATTCGTTTGTGACAAGAAATAAATATATTTAGTGAAAAGGATATACAGTTTGGCCTTAACCACACATAACTTTAAAATCATTATTTCGAGTGCTAATGTCGACAGTTATCCCTGTGTTTTATGGGCGCACTACAATAACGATGACTTAGGAATGAAAAATTGCGCAGGTAGCTACAATATTCACTATTTGACACTTGTTTACTTAGCTGTTGATGATAAAACATAAGGGGCGACCCTCAAAAATTTCCTGATGTTGTATATGTTCTAGTGAGCATTTCCATCCTGTTTTTGTCCAGAATTGAAGTCTAATATTGACCTAATATGCATTTTTTAAACTATAGAGATAAATAGATAAACATTCAGAAAACAATGGTGTTTTAGATTTCATGTAAGAAATGCTTAACCGGATCGTTTTTTGTAATAAGTGTCCACGTTTCACATTTAAAATCAAATTAGTCAATAGGAGGTGTATGACGTATTTATTTTAACTTTAAATACCTTCAAAAGTAGGAAAAGAGAAAGTTTGCGTCACTGAACCAATGCTGAATAGTAACAGGTTTATAACACGGAAATCTGCACTTTAACTCCTATTGGTTTCGAACTATTGTGTTTGGAGTGCCTATATGCATGAATCAAACAATTAAAGCATTCCTTAGCTCCATATGAGCCATATCGCATTTGGAGCCTTATTACGACCGTTCCTTTATAATCGGACATTAGTATTGTTGTCGATGAGCTCGTTAACAGTCTTTTTATTTCAGAGATAATGTGCCATCAATTAGTAAATGGTTTCTCGAGTACATGTGAAAAGTTTCGGTAAATCACCAAAAAGTAGTTCCATATGAATTATCGTGTGTGCCTTATTGGGTGTATATACCACCCATAGTCTGGGTGGTGAGTTACTGGAAACATATCTTAATTATAGTCTTTTATACGCCATGCGACAATACCACCCGCCCCTGAAATCCTAAACGTCGCCAGGT
This sequence comes from Owenia fusiformis, assembly GCA_903813345.2. Taxonomy (NCBI): domain Eukaryota; kingdom Metazoa; phylum Annelida; class Polychaeta; order Sabellida; family Oweniidae; genus Owenia; species Owenia fusiformis. Next base: position 6,555,822 of record CAIIXF020000007.1, read on the forward strand.
ATGATAAAATGTGAAAATACTAAAAAAAGATACGACGAATATATCACAAACTAAATTGTAATAACATGTTTAAATAAGGTTCTGTCAAGTAGTCTGTTTTTCTTAGCTCTTAACCTCTGGCTCCTGTTGATTATATGAGTCTAGCACCTCACGAGTTGAATATATAACAGATTATAATATTTGTAGGATAGATTTAACAACTTAACTTATTTTCAATGAATTAAGAACAATTTTAAGAAAACTGAGAAATCAAAACGCCCCTTGGTATTTTCCGGGGGTATTTTACGCTGTTCCAAGGAGTGATGATAACTTTTTTAATTGATCACATTATTTTGGCTATATATCACATAGGTTGTCTTTGATGCATTCTATTAAAATTTGAACAAGGACAAGAGAAATACATTTAACATTCCATAAATCTCTTAAGAAAACTTTGGACGATGGTGAATAAAGTGAAATTCAATTTAATGAACAATTACTGCCTATGCCTAAGGGAATACAGGAGTGGTATCAAAGGATCCTCATAACACCCGTTAATTATCTATTGATATTAATTGTGATTTATATGTTTGGGGGTCGAGCTAAAATGTCTCATTTCGTACTTCAGTACTTGCAGATCAAAGAACCTAAACAATATCTTTACAAATTTTGTTTTGTATTATTTTCTTTTTCAAACATTTTTTATTAAGATTGTAGTCGTTCAATAATCACTGATGTTAGTGAAAACTATGATTTATTTATTATTTTCCCATTGCACTGTTCTAGCGGTGCCCAAAGTCAACTATTTCGACATTAACTGTATGCAAATTATTTTGAGTGGGTCATTCTGGATGGAGTGATGGTAATTCAGTTTTTATGCAACAGATGTCAAGAGATATTGAAATTCGTATTCTGCAAATTCATAGCTTTTTATATCTGAAACGCTGTTTTTATATTCCCATAACTCCAAATATACAGTATCTCTGGATAGAACGAATACTGACGGTGGTCCAAATCTGCCCTAGGCAAGTCATAAGCGACAATGACCAAGAACGGTAAATTCCTTTGAAATGACCACGCCCCGAACACCAAACATCTCCTCAAAGGATAAGCAAATTAGATATTAGAATATCAACATAAAACTCAAATAAATTATTCCCAACTTCTAATTGTTTCACACGCGCCAACGAATAATAGAGCACTAACTGGTAATTATTTCAAAATGCCCATCGGCACTTTATTAATAGAATATTCTCTTTAGTAGGAAGTGTTGGTAATCGTAACTATGGACACACTGAATGAATGTATAAATTATAGAGGTATAACTCCGAAGAATTTTCGATTGAGCGGACTATAGGCCAACCATGTTCACTCCGTAAATTTGATATTATCGAAGAGTTTCGGGCAAGATTGTATTTTGTACTATTCTTACAGTATTTGAACATTTACTTACCGTTCTTCCTGCCTCGTTGTTATGGAGATTCATCATACACCTTAAATCTCGCCCTTTCTCGACAACATCGATAAAATCTTGCGAGAAATCATAGCCAAAGTCTGCGTTGTCGCTACAGCCTCCCCATTCCCAGTTTTGGCCTCCTATGGTGTTTTGAGGGGTGTAATCACAGCTGCAGGTGTATACGCTGCCGTCGCTGCAAGACTGTGCTACTGTATGCGATATAGCTGCACTGGTGATGGCATAGATAAACGCTGTCTCTCGGCATCCTGGAAGGTCAAGGTCAAATTTAAAACAAATTAAAAAAACAGTTGTCATAAATGGAAACTTACCTATTTTGACTTGTGATTAAGGCCAAGTCTAACAGTGAATATTAGGCCTCTTGAATAATACCTTGTGTATGTATTGGGCCTCAATTGTCATTAGGCCATGTTAATATTCGGCATATATATTTGGCACATATAGTGGAGGTTAGCATATGAATCGTTTAGCAAATATTACCCGGCCTAGTTAGTTTTGTATTTGACTTAAATTGGGCCAAGTCGGTACTGGGCCAAGTAAATGGTTGGTATTGTAAATTAAGGACCTAGTTTATCCGTGGCCTCGAAATTGTTGCAATACCATGTTTGGCCTTATCGTAAATGAAACCCCCCACACTTAGCTATACATGATCTCACGGGAAGTCCTTGGCAACACACAATTAACCTAAGTCTGTAAGTGTTATTTTAGTGAATTTAAAAAACATTTTTCCTTTGTGCATGTATTTACGAGTTAACTTGGTTACTGCTTTTATTGGGATTTTACTAGATGTCATATTGTGGTTTATCCCGATTTTAAATATTGCGTGGCGTGGATTAACTTTGAAATTTCTCACGCTATATTTGAAAAAGACACCGACATCCAAACCAACCATTGACAAAAAAATATTGCTAAAATACTAGGTACCGCAACCCTATGTGAATAACCCTGCGAGCTTAGGAGTATAATCACGGCATTATAGTTGAAAATAATGAGAAAAATACAAACTGTTTGGATAATAACATATCATCAGATGTAAAGAAATATCTGTTTTATAAGAATATTCGTATGTTTAGCCCTCGGGTGTTGAGGATACTGAAAGTGGTAGTGAAATCAATTAGTAGATTTTCACTTGTTTATGACTTTTCACCTCAATTGCAAAACTCTTCCAAATAAATACCCAAATAGTTGTAAATATCATCGTTTTCTCTCTGATACGGATAGGCGCATTAGTTATTATAACATTTTTACCATGCTTGGTGTGTACTTCACGCGTCGATCTGCAATGTTTTTATATGTAATATCAGGTTTGGAGAGGAAAGTGACAGAGGATAATGACAATGTTTGAACGGGGATGCGTTGCGACTTGACTAAGATAAATAGAATCTTTTATAGTGCACCGGGGTGTAAACTCTCCAAACTATGCGACTCAACTTGTCGTTATACTACCAACTGTTTAATCTTTTACTTTCTCTCTCTAATGCTTAAATGATGATATATCATGACCAAACGGTGGCTTTTCATTCAGCATGCATGTTAGAATAAAGCAACCTTTTGTGAAAGAATCACATCCATCAAAGAGGTAGCTCTATGTTAAATTGTTTTGTAAAAATAAGAGAAAAACATTAAATAAAAAGGTGTAATGAAACGGAGTCTATAGTTTGTAAAGTTTATCAAATCGTAACGAGCAGGTTATCGGGCACTTGACTCAAACCGACACATTAAAAAGAACTCCCCTGGAAACGTTAAGGTCAATAGTGGCCATTTCAAAGACAGAGATAGATTTTTAATGTGAAGAATAAAAGGGAAATGATGAAGTCACATTAAAATGAAAAGGGAACTGGAAAAGTGATGTCAAAGTGACAAACGACCATCTCCAATAGAATATTCATCTCGATTCCCGGACCTCTTGCATAAATGATGCTTTATAAAAGCATGTTGGCCATTGAATGTTGTGCAACTTTGTACGTTTTCTGGTACACACATAATCTTGCTTTGGTGATTCTTCGGTCCCCACGCCTTAAATCTATTTCCCTATCGAGATATCTAAAAAACTAGGGGTTGTCTACTCTAGAGTGACCAGGTAAAAATGATTAACATTTCGAGGCTTCACCATTTATTCTTCTACAAGTAGCGTTCCTACAAGTGCCGTGCCGTTTGTGCCTCTTTGCTTTCAGGTTTTCTGTATCTATAAAGTGCTAAAATAAGGAGCTTCCAGGAAAACTTACCATCATATAATATTTTGCCAAAAACGTTATCTTCTTTGTCATCGGTTGGACAATTCCAGCGACGATTTTTGAACTGGTAAGCGCATTCATCGATGGCGACTTTGGCTCCCTTTGCCACTGCTAAAATGGTTCCCGGGTTCTTGGTGACTAGTCTGCGCTGCTTGCGCGTGAGGGGCTGAAGACTGGGGTTTATGTACATGGGTGCGGACGGGTTGAGAACACTATTAGTGTGGACCTTTGCTGGTAGGAGACCTGTAAGACCCAAGCTCCTGAAAACAGAATGGAATATAACATTAATTCAAAGATTTTACAAATAATAAAGAATTTGCCCGTGTCTTTGAACATTTAGAGATGTATTTTTATTTCTTCCTGCTATACGGAATATAATTATCAATTCAAAGATTTTACAAATAATAAAGAATTTGCTTGTGGCTTTGAAGATTTAGAGATTTATTTTTACTTCTTCCTGCTTTACGGAATATTAATATTAATTCAAAGATTTTACAAATAATATATGGAAATACACTTCGAGCAATTTGACTTCTAGAGTTGTCTTTTAAAATACCTAATATGCCGATGTATCTCAATAATGTGTCGGATTTCAATTCATAAGCTTGAATTGCATTTTGATCGGACAAATCTAATATTTAACGTTTCATCATGTGTGTGTTCTTAATGATTTATTTATTCAATTAATGATTGGTTAAATTATTGTTTCATTTATTAATTTGGTATATTATTTGATGAAATATCTTTATATATACATGACATTATGGTAGTTGTACATTTAATGTCCTGTTTTTCGTATCAAATGTTATTGCTCTCAACTGTTGCTCATTGCGTTTTCTTTAACAATTTGAATAAATGAAATAATTTTTCATAATACAAAAGATATGTCATAATTAGAATAATGATTTCCTTATTTTTGAAAAATCTGCGTAGGAGACAACAAAAGAGTTTGACTTTGTTCTTCCTCCTATTTAGACCATTGAGAGATGCAATGACATCGTACACATTCCAAGAATCATGTTGGTTAATAATCGGAAATACAGCAATAATTATGTGGAGCTGATTTTGGTTTTCTCGTAACCTTTCTATCAATTTGTCTTGATGACACTACGTACGTTAAAATTCATATCCCCAGAAATGCAAGAATTCTGAAGTGATCCCTTTTGACAGTTGCTTATATGGGTATAGTTAAATGGGATTATATGTACGTTTGATTGTCACTGATTCACCATCCTTGGGCCATCTTCGACTTCCTAAAATATTCCAAGCCAGGAAAACTTTGGATAGATGTGACAAGGATGAATCATGAGTTTTAAAAAGTTACTGAATGCCCCCCCCCCCCCCCGTCCTCTTAACAAATACTGCCCCACTAGAAAGCTGAGAATTTGTATCTGACCAATGTCTGACCAAATAGCTATCTATCATGGACCATTGTTCCGTATGGCCCTTCAATTAGCATATGGCACATAACGACGAGTGGACAATCGTTTTGCCCATTATGATCCTTAATCGATCTGCTGTTACCACTTGGGTAATGACCACTTGATTCGACACTGTCTGGAAACACTATGGGAATTGTTCTTGACATGTCAATCCAGCGCCGGGGTACCAATAGGCTGACATTGAGTACACTGACCCTGTTCAAAGCGCATTGGGAATCGGTCCATGATCCAAGTGCCATTCCTTCTTTAATATCATAATTTCGATATTCCCCATGAGATTTGATTTTTCGAATGAATATACGAAAATGTATATATAATGCTAATTATAACGTATTATAATGCTCGAAAATAAAAGATTTAAAAAGATCTTGAAGCGAAATCTCTCATACTAAATTGGGATATCTATTGATTTGTATTGATGTTGTCTTAATGGACTATTTGTCTGTCGTGGTTTGAATATTTGTTTAATACATATTAATTAGATATGTTTTAAATACGTTATATTAAATTGTGAGCATAAATCTTTTATAACCTGAAATGAACTGAACTAAATCCGTATCGACCACTCTTTCCAAGAAAATAATATTTGAAAAGTATCTATCCTTGCCTACGGGTCAAGATAGAACTTGTTCTTATCTGAAGCAATCTGAGATAAGCCAAATAATCTCTGAATATTGGTACACTCCCCTCAAAAAGTTTGGCAAACCAACATCTCTTTTAGACCATATTAATGCCTGTTTATGTTTGGCAATTTTAGAAAATACATTTAGTTATTTTTGAGATGAGAAAAGTATGAAAACATAAACAGTTTTTTTACATTATATCTATCCATGGACCATATGGCCACACTTTTGAGGTGCGTGTAACATGTTTACCTTCAATTTAAAGCTACATTCTTGTGTTCGAGTCCTACACATTATAAACCAATTCAGTTATCAAAAGTATGTTCACTGAATTATTTTCAATTGTTGAAATATTGTGTTATTTAAACGCAGGTATTGATTGTTTGTTGAACTGTTTGTTTACTTGTTATAATTCAGGATTATCTTAAGATTAAAGAAATCATTTGAAAACAAATGTCTAAATCAGGTAAACAAGGAAAATATTTATATCACGTATCAGACAAAATGTGAACAATTGATAATCAGAATGGGAAGTGACTGAACCGCTTCCCTTCGATTTTCGGGGTGGAAAGCTCGAACTAATTGTTCGGTAATATTGAAAAATGTTATATTTCTTCCAAGTTCTTAATATTAATACCGACTTACTATGGCAAAGGCAAAGGGTTTCGACTCTCTTCATATAGACTCGCATAACTTGAAATAGGTCGACATGCAAAGCACCCACTCCAAAGATAATTGATCAACAATTTGCGCAGTTTGCATCTGCATAGACAGAGGAACATTTTATTCAATATTCTTTGAAAAGTTATTAAAAAATATAAATGTTGATGCATACGTTTTACACCAACGTCAATGAAAAATTCAAACGCCTCGTATTTCAAAGACTTTCAGGTAAGTTTACTTAACAACTTCTCGATGATATTTGAAGTAATATGTTAATAAAAAGAAAAAAAATTGACTCATTTTTATATTTTTCAACAAGTTTAGGAGTTGCTATTTTTATCGATACGATAGTTCCTGTCGGCAACTAAGGTATATTGTCCAACATTCAGCACAACGTACAAAAGATAGGCAAGAGTTTAGGGAAAACATCTGGCAACTCATCGGAATAATCCAAATCAAAGAAATAGCGAACATATTGGTCGGACGATGACAAAGCTTGGATTGAAATAAGATTTCAAGTTGTGTTTGTTGAACATCACAAGAGGAGTGAAGTTACAGACTTAAGATAGATGATTGAGAGCTAGATCTATGGCAAACATGCTGTTTGGTCTCAGAAATGTTTATGTATGGTTTACAAAATGTTTAGATCCTCGCAGCCATATTGGTAAATGTTCAAAGACTACAAAAGGCCCTGAAGTATCCAACACCATTTTTCTTGAGATATTAGTAGAAACTAAGATTTTGAGATTACAAATTTAGTCGACCTCCCAAACTGATATTTTTTTAAAAAACAGGCCTTAATTGTAAAATCGATTCTGGATTAGTATATAATAACGTATATGATTACATACATAGACAGGTGAAAATGTAAATTGAGCAGTATCGTAATCATAAAAGATTTCGAACTGTTGAAATGATATCATAAAAATTTCAACTTAAAATAAAACCTCAGTGAATGACTAAACTTACTATTATTAATATTTCTATTAATTTAAATTTCATTTATATAAATTTTAAAAGTTTTACTTACCACCATTTGATACCTCGTACACGATTTTTCTTGCCTTGTTGACTGTTAAAAGGTTGTGATAACAGTAAAAGAGCTATTAGTACAAAGTTAGTGATAAAGTTCATGTTAGGTTTTTTGTATAAAAAAATATATCATACAATATGAATATACTGAATCTACATATATGTATGTAGTTGTTTGTGTATTTTATTCACATGAAGTGCCTCTCGTCTCCTAGCCAGTGCATCCAACTGAATTTCATTTTATAATCCATCTCCATTTGTTTTTATATATCCATTTGTAGTCATTAATGATTCGAAATGTTTCACAAAGTCGTTAAATCACTAAATGTGGTGCAAACCCTGAAGAACGTTTTCATTTGGATGTTGCTGGATGTTGTTGAGCCCATTCGAGTGTGGAAAGTAAATTGTCAATTGCCCTTTCCGGTACCGGGGACCGATCATTTTGAGCACGGCGGGGATTTGGAAGTGTTGATATAATAGACTTAGTTGATTTTAATCTGTTAGAATATGTTAGACAGAGAGAATCCTGTTGAAAAATTAATCTTTTATTGAGTATCAGACTTAATAATACATCCAAAAGACAAATATTTTTAAATAGCGATTGTTTCTCATTCACGTTTCTAGAGTTTTGAGCTAGATCTATAGAATTCGCAAGAGGCTTTATTCATAATGGTAGGTCATAATTTAGATAGATCCCGGGGATGTACAGGGGGAATTTGACAGGTCCCCCTTCGGATGACCACCGTCGGTGATTCGCCATTCACACGGCATTGGTCATTGATGTGAATGTGGGATTGGAGTTATTTCAATTGTCCGAACCCCTGGGCTAGTAAACATACCGGTAAACAGGCTTTCAACACATGTAAACTCTAATTTAATTCGACAGGCCAAAATTAGTGAAAAACTGAAGAAGAATGGTGATTCTATTGAAACGTGGCGACAAAATATCTGGACGATAATACAATGATAGTTCAATGATTATGCAATGGTGAATGAATACCCAGTGAAGCTTGTAGATTGGTCAGCTATTTGCGCATCTGCAATCATATCAATTGTACGGTATATTTGATGACACATAAGATATGCAATGATCATGTTTGTTACCAGTTGTGAAAATAAAAAATATCTTAAACGAAATCAAGCGATTTGTTTCGATGGTAATCGTTCTTTCTTTTGAAGTTTAACTGTCATTATATGACCCTAGGCAGTAAAATGGTACTTTGGAATGCTTCCTTCAGAAATCTAGTGAACGCAAAATTGAAATGAATTTGTCCATTTTGGCCAATTGAGTCAATTTATGGAGATTTTATGTCAATCATTCATCTATTATAGACTGGCCACCTTTAAGTTATAAAATAATTATTTCTACTTATCCTTTGTAAATGAAGTCACAATATGTCAGTGTGAGTATCAGTAAGTGAAGCATTAATGTAATGACAATGAACTATGTCACTCAACCCTCATTTTGATGTTTGTATCATTCACGACACAGGCCATTACTATTGTCAGCATTTGTAAAATATCGTACATAAATGTATATAGGAATACAATAAACAATCCAATACAATTTTCCAGATTATTAAGAATCATGACATTTGTCATCTTTGGAATGTGATGTTGATGACATCACATTTTAAACACCTTTAAAATAAAATACATATATATTTGTGCTCTGAGGCTAAAATGAATTCTATGGACATTGTTGATTGAAAAGTTCAGTTATTCCAACCCAATACACTCCCCTTAAAAAGCTTGGTAACTCATATTCCTCATTTGATAGCATGTTAAAATCATGTTAAGTACCATTTGATTTTTTCCTCAATGACAATGCTTGGACCAATTATGAATTTTTGAAAATCGCCAAACAGGGACACATGGTACAATTGGGCAATCGGGTGAGAGTGTATCTCGAAAAGTCGACATCGAAGTAGATTTAACACATGGTCCATTTGGGCAATCGGGTGGGAGTGTATCTTGTAAAGTCGACACTGAAGTACACATGGTCCAATGGACAAGATGCAAGTAGAAATAATCTTGATTTACGTCATCGAAAATTCAAAATTCAAGCAAAGTGATGTCATATTTGGAATCTACATGTAAAATTACATCTAGAAATGTGGTTTTGAAAAGAGTTCATCAACTTTGAAAATTTGATTTTCTTTGGAAATGTGATTTCTAAGTCGGGAGATTACCCATTAACATGTTGGAAAATTACAAAAAGTGAAATATATTTTCTTGTGTTGGGCAGATAATCTATGTTAAGTTTTGTAGAGTTGAGATCTAAGAAGTAAACAGAGCCTTGATTTTTGCCATAAACATACGGGAAAAGAAAACTTGACGACGTACATGTTGTTTTGTACCTGGAACTAAGCATTTTCCTCTTTCAAATAAATGCAGAATAACATGTAGCGAACTATGTTTACCAAATATTGTCTCAATGTTTAGAAAATTTAAACCTGGCTCAAATGGATCATTGTCATTACAATGTTCTAAAATCCTATAGATTTATAGTTTATTCAGGACATACTAATTTTCATATTAATGTATTGTTTTTTCTAGAAATGAGGAAACTTACGTACCCAAATTCTCAGAGGCATTCTACACAATTCTACAATATAATATTAGTACATTCTGATACTGATAGCATCTTTCTGTTTTACCTGAAACATGCTCTGATATTATGAGGCATATTCTGTGATCTGAGCACATCAGATGGGAAGAGTTATAACTGTCAATAAGTGTGATAGAGGAATTTTAATAGAATTTGATATTTTGAAGGGACAAAATGTAATTTAGGGCTTTGGACCATATTTCAGATGTCTCAGTGTCAAAGGATTCCTCTCGCATTATTCAAATTCTGCTCATTTAATTAATGTTGTATTGAGTACATTTCTATAAGTTATCAACTTCCGCCTTCTTTCCCTCCTTTCCAATTACTTTGGGTTTTAGAAGTTAAAATAAAAAACAGATCGTCAATTGATTTGATGATTCAAAATTGAATGGGGTTCTATGGTGGTACCAAACACGCTGTCAATTTGGCACTTTTGGTTAAACGCAACATGATCCATGGCTAAAAAGTCAATCAGTTTGGCTTAACAAGTATAAAATATCGCTTTATTTAATTAAATTAATCAATTAACTTGTCGTAGTGGTAAAGCTATGATTAAAATGGTCAAATGGGGAGGCTCGGGGCGAAACGTGGCCCGCTTTGTGGCCAGAAGGCAACCGTTACACCCCATACCCCCGAATAAAAGGACTCATCAATAACCCAACTCCGGTTCAGGGACTTACAAATTGATCAACTCTAATGTTTGTTAATTTAGGATACCGGCTTCTTTTAATTAGAGGTGTGGGTATGATCGAGATAAAGAACTCGAATAATAAAAATGATATCCTATTGAAACGATGCAGTTTAAAACCGAGTGGTGGTCCCGAATGGCTCTCAAAACCACGTCATGGAAGAGAAAGTCGACGGGATTCGGAACTATTTGTGAAAAATTCGTATTTCTTTTTATGTGTCTTAATTGCTGGTGGTAGTCCTTTCATTTGTGACCTTTTACTCGAAACATACTCTGAGCCCACGACGAGAGTGAAATTAAAGTGATACGTCTTCTACACACAATACAATAGTCCTTCAAAGCTCACCGTATAGAACCACTTATCTTTGATCAAATGCTGTTATTTTTTCGGTGACTTCTTTAAAAAGTGATAATGAGATATAATTATCCACCTATATAAACATTAATCATTTACTTATGTCTCAATAAAAGTAAGTTGGAGGGTATAAGTGGCTGTATCAGGTTCTCGAATCGGACCAAATTGTTTTGTAAATATGCAAGCATGTATGGGGGCATTTTGCATACTGTTATATGAGTTTCTATTCATTCAGTCATACGAAGTACCTTTTGATAAATATATTATTTATTTATTTATCTATTTATTCATTTAAGAAAGAATGCTTGATAGCTGTACAGGTTTTGATGAAAGAACAATAGATTAAAAAATCTAAATTCTTTGGAATACCTTGGCGGATCAAGATTGGCATTTTGGAAATGTAGAATAAATTTTAATTATTAAGCCGAACGATTTTGGATGCGCTTTTGGTATATTAGATATGTTATAATTGCTGATTCAGCTTTTTCAAATCCTGTATCCATCATCATGTATCTCCATCAGTACAAGAAGTATCATACTCCATCTTGGATTACCGAGGTATGAAATTTTGATTGAAAATCAAACTAGTAAGCGAATATGATTATAAAGAGTGGTTGCTCCATATCAAATTATTTTGTTAATAAGCTAGCATTAAAAAGCACTGGGACTTTATTTTCCGAAAGATCCTATTCCTAAACTTCAACAAGAAATTATTAAAATTATTAAATCTCAACAAAAACTGAAGTGAAATCTTTCAACGTATCTCATCCAGGTTGTTACGCGAGTGGTTCCTTGGCCCGGGTAACTGGATGGGTCCATCATACCCTTATTGATGGTAAGAATAACGTTTTTGGTCTCTTGAACACATTTAAGGTACATCGAGATATAAGTCAAATAAAGCAAATAACAAATAAAACATTCGTGTACATGCACGGTAAAACAAAATAATTAACAATCGAATTTTTACAATCACCAAGCACTAAGTAGCATAAAATGATTTCACATCAATTTTGTTTAACAACTCTTTGGTAATATTATGAACTTTTGTCAAATAATCACCAATTGTTTCATTAATTGTATCATCGTGCGCTAACAAGGAGTACAAAAATAGACCTCTTGTATTGAGATGATGAGAAAAACTATTGTTTATAGTATTTATTTTACTAAGATTGATATAAATATTTCACACCTCGGCAAAAAATACAAATGAAGAATATATGCTTTTATAGATGTCGGGATAGTTACAAACATTTACTCTTTTGCAAATACTTTGAGCGACATCTATCTATAAAACCGAATGCTAAATATATTTGATAATGGTATTTCCTACGAAACACTATTCTTATAAGAATGGTCATTTAAGTAACAAAATGGATGACTTAGCTATCCTGAATGGAGAGTTTTCCCATTCAATTAACGATCGATCCTTGAAAAATTCACATTTTACAGCGTTTAACAGACTGTACAGTTCACATCTTCTGGATCGCTAATTTAGAATTTACAGCCAGTTACTAATGTCAGACGTTAACAACATTTCGTCCAGTTTTCGAACATCGCCATTTTTCTTGGAGCCATTTTGTTTTAATTTTAGACGAAATCCTGATGAAATCATGTCATATCTCATCAAGGAGCCGAGCTGGGTCGGGTTTGATTTATGATTTATTTATCTGGCGATTTTTAAAATATTCAATAAAATGACACAACGGCTAGCTTTTTTCAAATAGAGTTCACAGTATTTCAGATGAAATCCCCTCTAGCCAAGTATTGGCTAGAGACTCGAGTAAACTTTTATAATACTTAGTAACAACAGTAAAATGAAATTGTATTCGTGAAATATAAATATTTATTTCTGAAAAACACAATGTGTCTACAAGCATTAACATACACGCGTACGTTAATTAAAATACATGTTTATAAATACAAATATCGGAGTATTTACAAGTATGTACAGAACGAAATATCCAAAATTCATCTTTGAATTATATTTTAATGGGAAATATAGTTTTATCTTCAGATAGATTTAATTTATCAAATGATTTACTGCCAACATTTGTACAAACTTTAAAACGATATATATTTTTATATATTAACACGTTTTCTACATTTCTACGTTTACGTGACTAAATGCATTGGTCAATCGCAAAATCCATTTGCGTTCTATAAATTGAACGTTTTTAGCTACGTTTTACGTACGTCTACGTTTAAATATATATATAAGTTAACGTCAGAAGCCATTTTAGGATTTGTACGTATCGGCATTCCCCATCTCGTTCTGGGCCCCATTCTATCAGCATACAGCTTTAATTATGTATATTAGAATACGATCATGAATATTCATCAGACGCATTCCTGCAAATATTTAATTTCATAATGTAATTCTTAACTCCACTCCGTATTCTGTCCAATCGGATGACGTCGGTCTTGTATCAAACAGGTGCCCTCCCCCAGCATGTCATCTCCATGAGGGGGTTATGGTTTATCTGTTTATTTCAATGGTAATGGCTTTCTGCACGATTAGAATGGAATATAACCAATTGAACTTGATTATATGGAATTAATACAATGGGTTGTTATATTCTCATCTAGTTCTACTCCATTTATACGATTGTACGGTTCAGCATGTGACAGCAATGATAACTTTGCGGGGGTGGTTCGGCCGTTATTATTTACACATATAAACCTCTTCAGTTGTTGTACATTGGTTACATTTAACGTGACAACACCATATGACGCGGCACTGACACGGTCTAGTGACTACCTTACTCTGTACATTATAGCCACGCCCACAACACATGACGTCACAATTGGTGCTTTTATTACACACTCGGGCTGAAGTTCCGGGGGAGTATTTAGTCCGTTTACAAAAACTAGGGGAGTTATCAACGAACACTAGATCAGAGTTTTTCTTCGCCGGGTTCGTGACAGGACTTTTTTTCCTTTTTCTAACGAGTTGCGTCTTTCCTGTAGCTTGATTCGTACTTGATAAAACTTTGTAAGCATTTTCGTATTTGTCTTTTAGAACGTTCCCTATCTCATGAAAAGGTGCGAGTTGACGCCAGCACGTCTTCACCGTGCATGTTGCTGACACACCGTGACATTTGCAAGTCGTTTTCATACGGTCTCTCACAATCTGAAAACAGATGGAAAGCAAACATTAGTGAATCATATATTACCAGTTCCTCAATGCTAATACTCGATAACGATTGGTCAAATGGTGGTCAATAGTTTTGACTGTAAGCTAGTCTATATCTTATCATATTATTTTGATATGTAGGTTATATAATCGTCACTATAATTATAGACACTGTCTCATTCGAGGTAGTAAATATGCAAGCAAAAGGTCAATTGACTCAATTTGACGAACAAACTGCCATAAACATGCCATGGTGTCGAGGTACACGTCACCTTCTAATTGAAATCAAAGGAACTTTCTCGAATAGTAACAGTTTGACTCTGAATCCAGTGCCCTCGTCCGGAGTCCAAATTGACAATACAAGTCCCAATCTAATTATTTTCGCATTTTTCAAAAAATTTGAACAACCCTACGATTAGAAATATAACTAGAAAAGCAAACAAGTTATGATTTTCTCTTTTAGAACTATTGAAATGTGACAATTATCTAAAACTCGAGTGACAAATATTGGGCTGTCGTAAAAATTCTGGAGTTGGTCTAGTGTTATCTCGATCTCTAAGTTCATATGCTAACAGTACACATCATTCTTAGTTCCCATAGTCAATAGTTCCTCTATTTAAGAATTTTAAGCATAGCAGAAATATTTCTCATTTTGACGTCCAGTTCCCTCTAAAATTTAATATCGGTTGTATGTCTCCCACCCATGAAGAACATTGACATTTGACAATGTGTTGTATTCCAATCTAGGCACAAATAAAATCAACTTCTAGGGAATGAGTGGTTATGTTTTAATATCTAAATATTAGGCAAAGAATAACACCTTGGATAACCAATGCATGATTGAAAACCTTTGTAGGCTAGTAAATGAAGAACTATGAACGTTTATTGCATTACTTTCGTTTGTGCTATACGTCACACAGTTTCTATGGGTCTTTAAATACGTGCATACGCATGGAAATGATATGTTCTTATTTCCCAAACATTTGTACCACGATCAAAAGGATAACCTGAGAATTTTATTAGCTCCAAATTAACAATTAAAGGTACTGTCCTCATATCTATTCGAAAACATGTTCTTTGATTTTGGGCACAAATCGAACATGCCACGAACGCTAATTATTCTCACTTTCCTTTTGAAGAAGTCTGCCCATCATGTTGTCTCGTGATCCTCTTATCATTCCAACAATATGACCACTAGCTCATCAAAGATCGCAATGACCGCTTAAACTGTTTTGAAATGTTTTCGAAATCTGTTTGCCATTTTGAATCTGTTTATTTTCAAATAATTTCGTGATATATTGGATGCATTCTCACACTATCAACAAATTGTATTCACGGCAAAATAATAGAAATTCAGATATAGGTAAATTGTTATGTAATACATAATTATAAATATACATGTATATACGTTGGCCTCCATTTATCTCTATCAATCAGGCGCAATAAAGAACTCAAGAGTCAGGTGTGGCTATCATGTTGCCACCCACCTTCAAACTTGTCTAGAACAGCATCAAAGTATCCCTGATAAGGCAACTGACTCAACCATCGTAGAATTAATTTACACTTCCGACTTCTTTATCGGATCCTAAACAAGGAATTCGAACGGCATTGGGTTAATGCTTGGGGTAATCACTGTGGGAAAGGCTTTGGAATCAGGGGTTCGTTTTTGGTATGATCGTAACTTACGATTCCGAGAAAACCGTATGTCTCTGTTTTGATGAACAATGACTTGCAACCAAATCGTAAGTTACGACGGTTTCAAAAACGGACCCCAGTGGCGTATCCAGGACTGATTTGTCAGGGGGTTCTAATATTTTCCTCCAACATTTTTTCGGAAACACCGAATTACTGTGAATTTGATGAAAACGCTGCAAAGCTAAATCTCTGCCAAATATGCCTAAATATTATATATTAGGGGAAAAGGCTTCGGAATATAGATCTTGCACGAGGGTTTTTTCAGTGTAAAGACATTTCTGAACTAACTTTCTTTCAAACCTAATTATTGTTGTATTTTAAAGTAGTCTGGTCAGGTTGGAATTGTTTTCACCACTAATTATTAAATTCAATTATGATTTAATTGTTATTACAACTGGAACCAGTATGATGCTCAAAGTATCACGCTTTTCCTACCCTATTATTAAGTGATCCATCGATTGAATCGATTAGTCTATACGATTTAAGGATTAACAATTTGTAAAACAAACTCATAAATACTGTTTAATGTGTGACTTCGTAACATTTAATTAGAAGTATATAACACAATCTGTACATACGCGTGGGGGGAATGTGTAGAACAGTGGCATTTGGATAGTCCGCAAAGTCAACATTGACAATTCGTCACCCAATTTCCGAACTTATACATAATCTAATTAATTGCTATGAATTTAAATGCAGAAACCCAGAAACAAAGATTAGCAGGAGGATTACAAATGTGAAACGGCATTCTCCAAGGCATGTGTGGTGTATTCTTGGGCCGGGGAAGAATGTCCTTGTGGACTACTGTCAAAACTATGGCAAGGAGAGTGAATGATAGGGACTACTTCTTGATCTTGGCTTGAAATGGAAAGCAGCCCATTGTCAGGAATCGTGCCTAGTGACCAATATTTTCACCACAACATCCTAGTTTTGTATGCTTGATCACCTGCGGATGAAGTTTACTCGACAAATCTAAATATTGAAGCATTGGTGAATCAATAGCCGTTTTAGTATACCTATTAGTTTATCCGTTTGACTTATTTAATTCATTATAAATGTGCTGAAAGTTTTGCACCAACACGATCTTAACGTCAAGTTTGTTGTTTGAAAATGTTCACTTTTTGAGGTAAGCCGTATCTGAATAAATTTAGCCTCAGATTCAGTGTTGATTTGACAAACAAATTCGATAAAAACCTTCACCGATAAATAGTTTTTAATATAAAAACAAATTTGACCAGATTGTTCTTAAAAATGTGGTTGCTAAATCTGTAATTTTTTAATGTTAACAATAATTTCGTTTATCAACAAATAGAAGTCAAAGTCAATCCCCGTAGATCCATTTGTAAATAATTTCACACAGGGGACCAGGTGTGCGTTTCGAAATTTCACATCATTCAGAATTTTTCAACTATTTGCTGAAATCATTTATGTACTTTTTAAACCGTTTATTGCAATTCTATCTTGTTATTTTGAAGATAAGTGCTATTTTATGTGAGGTAAAGTGAAAGAACTCTTTTTCGAATTGTTTTTAATTCACTAATGTTTCCAGTTGTTTGGGTCATAAACCGACGCGTGAGGGTATTGCGTTTTAACGGCATATACGAGGGTTGTCCCAGAAGTAATGCACTATATGCTCTAACTTTCTTTAATATTCTTCAATTCTGCTGAAATTTTGTGTATATAACAATTGAAGTTTTATCTATTATATCCTGAAGTTGCAGCATCCAACATTAATCTTAAGTCTTAATATGGTTGCTATAACAACATGGGGGTAGGGGTGGGCGGGGCAGGTACCAATTTTTCTAATTATGAAAAGATCTAAAGTGTTATTTTATTAATATTTCTTTCCTTTAAATGGTCAAAATGTTTGGGAAATTGTCAAATTTATTCAGCATGATGTTAACCAAGTACGAATAATGACATTTAGCACTGTGATGTCATAATACCACATTTCAATAGTCACAAATTCAAATACAGTCACAGTCAAGAAATTGCAAAAATGGCTGCAATTCTCACCTGATAACAGAAGGCCTTGCGTTTGGTGGCCTAATTTCATACTTCACTTGGACTCACAGCCACGCAAAACAATGCTACCATGAAGAAAGTATATAAGGAGTATATACCAGATAGAACTACAATTATGGGGTGGCAGAAGAGATTTAAAAGAGACGATTTGACCCTGTATGACAACTTCAAACATGGGAGGCAAAAACTCCACAAGTCACAGTGGAAGAAATTGCCGAGAGTGTTTAACCTGACAGGCATCAAAAGTACATAACATGCAAAGGACAATATTTTGAGAAATGTGAAATGGGACATTGTGCAATATACATCCATTAAATCTAGGATGTGCTCAAAGTGATTTAGTATCTTAAAATGTATTATTGAGCATACTTCTTATAGCTACACCAAATGGTATTTGTTGATTAATTATTTCATATTTTCAATTTTTTATTCCTTTTGATGTGACTGTATAACCTGCCCCGCCCTACCCAGACTCACCAACTTGATTTTATTATAACATCAATATAGTTTTATCAGTCAACATGAAAATTTCTAGAATAATCAAAATGTCTCTAAGGAACATTTACTGAAACTTTTATGGAAAAATATCAATTATTGATAAAGTTAGAGCATATAGTGCATTACTTCTGGGACAACCCTCGTATAGGCCAATATTAAATGAAAAGCTGAATGGCTAAATGAAAACAAAACCGATTAAAGTCAGAAGTAGAGCATTAGAGGAAATTACTTTATTTAAACTCCATGTAATATATGAATATGCCTTATTAAACAGCATTTTGATATGAAATAAATTCATTGTTTCGGTTGTTTCAAACATAAATCATGGGTTTTCCTAGGATTTCATCGTTCGACCTTAAGACTACTCATTGGCAGAGTACCTCCCCGTATTAAGCCACCCATTAACAGTAAAGCCACTCATTGACAGTGTATCTTCCCGTATTAAGCAGCCCATTGGCAAGAGTACCTACCCTATTAAGCCACGCATTGACAGTTAAGTTGCCCATTGGCAAGAGTATCTACCCATATAAGCTAACCATTTACAGTTAAGTTACCCATTGGCTAGGTTAACTACCCTATTAAGCCACCCATTGACAGTAAAGCCCCTCATTGGAAATTGGTTAGAGTACCTTCTCGTATTAAGTCACCCATTGGCTTAATTGAGTACCTATCCGTATTAAGCCATCAATTGATAGCCAAGCCACCCATTGGCTAGATATAATAAAGTACTTACCCTATTTAGCCATGCAAGGCAACAGTAGAGCACCTCATTGTTTAGAGTACCTACTCGTATTAAGCCACCCATTGGCTAAAGTACCCTCCCTATTAAGCCACCCATTAACAGTAAAGCCACCCATTGACAGTTAAGTTACCCATTGGCTAGAGTACCTCCCCTATTAAGCCATCCATTGGCAGTAAAGCCCCTCATTGGACATTGGTTAGAGAATATACGTATTCGTATTTAAATAACCATGGGCTGGAGTATTTACCCTATTAAGCCACACATTAACAGTAAATCACCTCATTGGTTATATATATAAAGCCCCTCATTGACTAGCTATTAAGTACCCATCCGAATTAAGCCATCCATTGACAGTAACGCCACTCGTTGACTTGGGTCAAGTATTAAGCTTCTCATTGACAGTTAAGCTACCCATTGACTATAGTACCTACCCGTATTCCAACATTGCTGTTGTGCCTGTCAACCTTCGCCTTCAGATCTTGGCCAGATCGCTTACTGGCTTTTAGAAAATGTCTACTGAATTTCTGTCCAAATTTTATATTATCACCGCATCCGCCCCATCGCCATGTTTCCTTATTTTTCTTTTCGTTGAAACTCTCATCACACGTGCACCGGTCTATCCTGCCCCGGCTACACGCCCGAGCGAACGCGTGTACTAACCCTGCTGATGTCACCCCATGCAGAAACGAGGTCTCCTTGAATCCTGAAATATATGTGAGAATTTTTACACATCGTTTCATATTTATTAAACTATTAGAGGATGCATTACAAATATCATGCATATAAATGATCAATCATAAAGTTTGACATTGTTTAAAAATCTCGTGACAAGAGAATCAACATCATTGACACTCCATTTCACCATGTCGGAAGATGATTTCAAAAAGTGGTCTCATTCAGTTTCGAAACACTGTAATAATATGATGTAATTTTATTGCTAGAAATTTTCATTGAAAGTCTCATTGAATAGTGGCAATCGGAAGTTTTATTTTTAGATACTAAGTCTATGCATAGATTAAGACAATTGGTTGTGTGTCTCCTCTTATAAGACCATGGTCCAATGCTTGAACATTGTACCTTCAGTGAGGTATACTTTTAAAAGGCGAAATGAATGTAACGCTTGGGTCAAAGCAAGGGGGGCAAAATAGTACACAATAAGACTCGGGTCCTAATCTAAGGTTCTAATTTTAGATATTTTTGATGATTAAAAAGACTTAAAACAAGAGAAGCCTATGCCAGGCTTGCAACTGACTTGACTAAGCTGACCCGAAATGGCCCTACGTTTTCTGTGTGCATGTCGGTCTGTTTTTCTGTTTACATCTGTAAGAATTCATTTCTTAAAATCTTGAATGGGCGAGTAAACACACAACTTTCGTTCGTTTATTGTTTATTTTACTCTTGTCTTTTAGTGTAATTACATTTATTTCATATTCCAACAATTACAACTGTTTTTAAAAAAGTTTATTGTCATTTGCCATTGTAAAAATGAGATAAATAAATTCGATAAGTGCGTCAAAAGTGCCAACATTGCTTGCGCATTCTTTCGTTTCTAGGTGCATCTCAGAAGTGAAAGTTTGACGTGCTGCAAAATGATCTTATAAGAGCGTCAGAGTGCCCACTCCAGATGTTAAGGGTTCCTAAGTAGTATAACATCGAAATAATGATATCTTGACCCCGGCGCTTCAGAAAGAGATATTATAATATAGGTAATTTACAACGTTGAATTGATTATTGACTATTGGTTTCATGTTTAGAATGATGTAGATCAAGCTCCTTTTACGATGAAAAACAACAACGGATTGATCATGCGCGTTTATGTTCAAGGCAATCGGCGAAGTGATCTCGACTAAATTCAAAGATGACAAATTCAAAATTTAGAGCAGTCGTCAAAATATTACTAAGTGTAACAGTGCTCATAAAGAACACGTGTAACCTTAAATTAAATAAATACAAATGAACAAATACGTATCCAAATTATAGAAACCGGTACAATATGTGTATCTTTGAAATAGACTAGCTACAATCCTGTTGCCCCCCCCCCCCCCCCTGCACAACTGAGAACTGAGATGTCTTCATACCCGTGTCGTCAAGTAGTGGGAGGGGTGGGTTACAAGGGCTTGTAGCTAGATCTTTAAAATAACAATTGCACATTCCTACAAAATACAGTCCAGAATCTAATTGATTCACCTGTAGTTATCAGTCTTCCGGTATTTACTCTTAACAGAGTCGAACCCACACCTCTTGAAGTTAAAACAATGCCCTGGAGACATATACAAAGATAATGTGTTCTAATCTAGAACAGATTCCTCCAGTTTAAGGAAGGAAAAATATTTATGTGTCTTGTTGTATTGTTTACATTCTCCTGAGCGGAAAACGTTGTATCTCTACCTATAGGGTTGTGTTTTGATGTCCAATGTTTTCATTTGGCACCGATTTGATTAGGAAAATATTTTCTTGGAATCAAATTAGAATTAAAGTAAATGCCAATTTCCAAACATTTCTAATGTACAGATATAAAGGTGTTGAATTGATAACTCATTATTTATTATGTTTATGTTATACTCTTTCAAAACAGTAGTTTAGGGAGCATTCGACTTTTTTTATCTGTTTGAAATGAGAAGTGAATAGTATCAATGAGCATAAAGAAAACGTCAGAAACATCAAATTATTGTGAACGTCGATCAGAAATAGCTAAAACCTGTTGATTCAGGAAGTTGATCATAAAACGCTGAATCATGAATATCGAAACAACGATCCGATTTTTTGCCGAAAGCCCTAATCGTAAAGGATGCGTGGTTATCAATAAAAACTGATACCAGAATCGAAAACACATTTTTGCTATCCAAAAGCAATCATTTTAGTTTCCATGGTAATAACCAAACAGAGATTCATTCATAGTTTCACCAGAATGCTGCGTTTGATACGTCAATAATGTTGTTTTTATGACGATCTGTTAATTAACATCGTGGAGTTTATATCTTCTTTTCAAAAACATCTAGTACTATTTCACATAATAGTACATCTTGAATCGATTTGAATAAATGAGAGGCTGTTCCAAAAAAATGGTGATGATGGACCCATATTATCTAATTGCGTCGTAATTAATGCATTAATGGGAAATAGTTCCGACCCTGCCGCTATTCATGGATAGATATTTAAGTTTGAGTTTTTGCTGAACTGAATTGCGAAAGATTCTTTGGCAAATTCAAACAGAATGCGCAATGTCCTGGATAAAAATCTTCAAAAATTCCTGGTTGGCAAGGTGATTGTAAGTGTGTGAATAAACAGAAAAGAAAGTATCCCAATTCAAAATTAAGAAAACATTGTAATTGAGAAAAAATAGGATGCGTATATATATGATTATCTATCCTATCCAAAAGTAAATGGTCTGGTAAGGGCCTGGCCAGGCGTAACTTTGCAAGCGCAGGAGGTATACGTATGACTGTTTTTCTGTACGTTCAACACTCTTGTTCACAAGGCTATGGATTTCGGATTATCTAGCACTATCAAACATCTGAGTTTTGTCTGCATCTTACTAATTAAAATCGTTGACGTACTTCTTTTTCATCGAGATAGCCCAAGTAAAAAATATACGCCAGAAAAATGATTAAAAAACAGGCACGGATATTTTGAAAAAATATAGAATACGATACTGTTCTCTGTTAGGTCAAACAAAGAAAGCATATGTAAATAAAGTGGGAACAAACCAAGGTTTCATATGGAGCAAGATTTCCTTCTTGTGGCGAGTTACCCATAAGAGAATCGACGGTTCAAACGCAATTCAACTGTTTTAGAAAGTGACAACGTGAATAGAAGTAACAATACCATTTGCATTCGTTTGGCTTTGCTTTTTAAAAGATTGCTTCATCTGTTAGTTAGAAACTTAACTCTGCGTGGTTGATTAATAGGCAATTCGTTTGTTCGGATGTTTGTGACTTATATTTATGCTTATTTGAACACGTTAAAAAGTGTTTTAAAAGGTTTTTTAAGCATTATTAACAAACACGAAGAGGTCAGAAATTTTTAAATCACATTATCTTAAAGGAATCTGTGATTTTACCGAACATCTTATTTAAAAAAATGTCATGGAAATTAATTTGGTTTGCTCTGTCTAAAATTAATAGAACAATATAAAGGCTTGCAATGTCATAATAGTCAATTTAAACCCTCCTCTGAAAGTAGAAATTGTCCCCATGGAAGTTAGTTTGAAGTATATATTTGGAGAAAGTCGAACGCTGCAAACTTATAAATAAATTAAATATTCATTGAATAAATAATATACTATTTGATATAATGTGGAACATTGCGTAGTCCTAAGAAAACACCATGTACAGTACTCCCATTGGAAAACGTACAAAAGTTTGCCGATATTTTCACAATAATTTCAAGGCTAGTTTACGACACTTAAGATAGTTGACGAAAATGAATAACAATGGTAATTATGATTCTTTTATAGTTCATTGGAAATTCTTGGGTGTGCCTTAAGGTAGAGTGAGTAGAATCATTTTCCAAATAAGCTTGCATACAGGTGTAGTCGTCCAACGAGACCCACCTTAAGAAGAGACTAATTGAGGCAGATTTTTCAAAATTTTTTACAATTTTACAATATTTTTCACTCACAGTGTCCATTGTTATTCTTAATTTCTGAAATAAACACAAGGGTTCTGTTTTTATGTTATTAAAATGTTTTGTTTTTAAGTTTTTACCTCTGATAAGGAAATGGCCCCCTTTTAAATTTTAAATTCGATATTAGTATACTATTCAAAATGTGGTTAGGTAGATGCTTAAAATATTGTTAAAATAAAATGCGTGAAAAGGGTATGATGGAAAAGATGGTTTGAAAATATTAACAAGATTTGATGTATAAAGCCAATTCAAAAATTTTATAAAACTTGATTCAAAAACTAAGATCTTCAAAATGTCTAAAAAATTCCCTTTGAGAAATAGTATTTGAATGGGAAAAACATATTTTCAGACTGTGCATGTAGATTTTAAGCTGTTCTGTTCTTCTGATATACGCTTGTAAGTACATTATTTCATATGTTTGTCTTTTATTGCAAAAAGGTGGACCACAAGACGAGCCTTTAAGACAGTAAAATCACAGTTTGTAAACATGGAATCGTTTAACAACTTATGAATTATGAAAACCAAATATTGTAAGTGTCAAATCAAAATGTTTTCCTTTTGTTTATCATAAGCTGTCTGACTGTTGTCTTAACTATTTGAAAAATACACTATTAAACTGAAGGAAGATTAAAATGGGGACATCTAGGTATAAAATATACACGCCAGGACAGAAATGCTGATAAGCTTTAAACATGCGTGTGGTTCCAATATGTAATTGTCATAGATGTTTTCGAAATGCTGAATGTGAAGATAGTTCATCGTTTTTGTTATGGTAGTACTATGGTATGTTTGGGAGCCAGTGGTATTTTTATTGTTTTCATTGTACCATTATTAATGCGGAGTTGTGTTTATGTTTATATGAATGAGTTCCAATAATTGTTTTGGCTTCTTTTTAGTCTTACATTTTTCATAGACGCTATTCTGCAAATACAATACAACGTTTCTCGAATCAAAATAAACCAATAAAAAATACTAATTGATTAATAGTGAATTAATTAATAAAATCATTAAATCATTTTTCTCTTACTATGACGTCATTATATTTATGTTGCTACAATTAATTTGGGTATTCTTAATTTTACGAGGTTTCTGTTATCTTCTCTTTGAATACCTTGGTATATGAATATTAGACCTGGGCTTTCCACTGGTAGAATTACTAGCCGGGCGTATATTTACTTCCTTACCTTTATAATGTTCATAGATACTAAGAGAAATGCATTTTATTCAAAATATGCAGACCCGTAGCCAGTGGGGGTTCGCAGAGTTCGGGCGGAACACCCCCCACCCCTGGCCAAAAATTCTTTCAAAATCATGCAGTTTTTCACCATTTTGAGCACTTCTCTAGTGATTTCAGCCATATTTGGGCCAAAATTGTGAAATGTGAACCCCCCTGGAAATTTTTGAAAACTGAACCCCCCTTGGCAAATCCTGGCTACGGGCCTAATATGTATATTTTGCTAGTGTCTGGTACTTTGTACGAGTATCCTATATATATAATATGCTTATTCAACATAACACTTATTCCACGTGCAAAAGTGAAAGCCAAGTTATGTTTGCTCAATATAATTTGAAACATAAGAAACATTTATTTGCTTGTAGAAAATCCCAACAACACAACTTAGCGCGATCTCTAGCACTTAGTGTCACGTTTAACAATGCAATTTATAATGCCCAGCAAGATAAAATAGAAAATAAAATGAGGAGATAAGTACAACACATGTGCATATGTCTTGTTACATACATATGTGTGTCAACTGTCCTTGAAATACTTGTGGTTGAGAATTGTGTATTCACAACCTTTTGATTGGGAAATTTTCTCTTTCATTTCGCTAATTTATTACGATAATCCTACACGTCTGGTAGAAAAACGAATTCACAGGTGACGAGAAAAAAATCTGTGTAATACATCTTCTTGATTAATTTGTTAATAATGATTGTATTCAAACGATGCGCCTTTATGTTGGAGAGGTGTTCACCACATTTAAAGAACTAGAACAAACAGAGCTCTTTGATCCCTTATGTTTTAATGTGATCGATATAATTAAGGATAATTTAGAAAAAACAAACTTGTGGTTTGTGGGGAGTTCTTATTTGTTCTTTTTCATCTATAAGTACTTCTCAAATAGCTATAGTGGATGAATTATAAATTAAAGGTGAGTTGCGAGTAACGTCTCCATCATGGACAGGGAAATCGTAATACTGAATTCTCTGGAAATCTTCCAATGCACTTTAACTGAAATACGTCTCCCCTAACAAATTATTTCTCGAATTGTATTGTATATTTTAATCGTAGGGGAAGCAAGAATGAATCTTTGTATCATGTCTCATTTTTATATCTCGGGTTTGATCACCAATCACGATAACTGTTGCTTATTTTTCATATTTGAAAAAATCTTAAAGCCAGTGGCGTGATTTTAAGTTCCTTATGGCCGAATGACTGTTTGTTTTGACCTGGAATCAGTTTACTCTGCAAATGACCGAAATAGGCCCAATAACTAATTGTTTCAAAATTGAAGTGTATCTGTTACACAGACTGGCACGTAAAAGAGGATACAAATGGAACGATACAAAATGATGAATGGTCAATTTATTGTTATGTAGATATGAAGATGATAATGTTATTGACACACAAGACCAATTTACTAGTTTGAATAAGATAATGTAACGGGTCTTTCAAGATTCTCAGGTAGGCTATACGCCACATAATAGTCTAATAGGGCATATAAATCAACGTTATCTCATTATGTAGGGCCTTACTGAAAGTCCAATACGGATTGGATACAGAGAAATAAATACTAATGTTAGTATCAGCCTCTGAGTTATGATTGTTAGGCACAAAATAAATAAATAAATAAATAAAATGTTTTGTTGTGGTTTAGTTTAGTAACATGACTGTTGAAAATTATGTTTTTATATCTTTGTTCTATTTATTTGATCAAATGTGTTTCATAAGTTTAAATTGTTTAATGATAGTGTCTTTATTTTCTTAGCTTAACCATGCGTTTCGGTTACAAAACTCCATTCATGTTAAACGGATGTTTTTTTGAAATATTCTATCTTTTATCGCTGATTTACTTTAATAATTTGACAGTCTCATCATCTCCCGTTTTGCAAGACTTGCAGTATTTGCAGAATGAAATGAGCAGCAAGAACCTAAACAGTAATTATTCGAGAGAAGAATTGTCTAACACATTGAAGTAATTAGCCCATTTAAGTTTAGGATGGTATGACATGTGGGGTCGGGTTTTTAGATCAGTTTATCAACATATTACCCAAAATACATAAACATAACTGGATGGCCTGATACAAAATTCACAAAATGCTTAAAATAATGTAGACTGAAATCTACGAGTTCAAATCAACAAATGTGAGAAGTAGGAACCCACAGGAAAAACATTCACCGGCTTGTTAATGACAAGTTCCACGTTGTTTTGGTTTTTCTGTTATAACAAAAGATAAAATCATTTTTGAAGAATCCACTAATTACATAACATTACAATGCAATTCAGTAGAATAAAACAATAAAATACATCAGAACACCAGGGGATTTTGATTTTTACAGTTTGTTGACGAGAATCTCAATTCACGGTAAATTGGGCTAAATAAAAAATGAATCCAATGACGTCCAATAAAATTTATAACTTTTAAAACTGACTTAAATGCTTCCATCTGGATAAAATTATACTTCCTTCTGACCTTTTTATTTTTTCAGAGGAACAAGATTGTGGGAAAAATTTTAACTCATTAATATATTTCATGAAAGCCCATGATTTCATTTAAAAAAAGTAAAAATAATTATTTTGTTGATAAGGCGTGGAAACGGGTCTGCTGCTCGAATTTGTCTCTGGCTTAGAATTAATCATAGGAAACAAGATATCTAAATCGAGACAATCCAGATTTTCATACGGGGTACGTATACAAAAGATAGCTAAGTTGCATTGTTTCCATCAGTGCATTCCGTCGTCATTCGAGTCAACTACAAAAAGGACGTCCGTGTCATTCTAATACATCTGTATATCTCGCGTCTTTCTTAGAACGGACATGCTATCTCTGTTTGAAATATTGCTATGAGTACGTTTGTGTGAATGTTCGCCAGTCTAAAAATATTATTTTTAGTGTGTTGATGTAGTCTTTGACAGAAAAGAAGCTTGGTGTTGTCAAGGATTAAAAATCGAAGATGAGTCAAAATGAAACCAATGTGGAAAACACGAGTATCTAATTAAAAGATTAATGGCTATCGTGTTCACTTGTTGCCCGAGCCTTTGGCTAATATATTCCTAATTGATCGGAAACAAACAGATACTAACAGCTGGAATAAACAACCTTACCTTTCTTCAATAGGTTCATTCTAAACTGTCCCATAGTACAATTCCAACGTTCGTAACTAAATTGACTATGGCATTCTATTGCCGATAGTCGCACCGCTTCTACTAAGGTCTCCGCGGTTCCTAACCATCTCATGCACATTCTCTTCTGCTTCTTTTGCAACTTTAAAAGTTCGCAAATCTTTGCGGCAGTTTGTCGACTATTCCTTTCGTGCTTGCCAACAACGCTATCCCCAGTTGAGTTCTCTTCTATTTGTAAACTTAAACTCAGTACAGGACCGCGAGCAGTCAATCTTAAACATCATAAAAATCAACTTTATAATATTTAAAGTTGGTATTATAAATATATTTATGTATATTAAGAACATAAAAATATGATAAATGTCATTCTTGAGTGTCCAATCACACACTATAGGTCATAACTGTAAGTGACTTGAAAGAAGTTCTAAGTGAAAACAAAGTGTGGTACGACAAGACGAAGAGGCTCTAAACTTAGGTAAATCTGACAGAAGGAAATACGAGGACTTACCCGAAGTATCCAAATGACTGCAGGGGCAAGCAGATGACTCCCAGGAGAGCACCCCAGACCAACCAAGCCAAAACCTCACGGCTCAGCACCATTGTGTCCAAGGTCACAGCTCATCGTTGGTGTATTTCACTCACTTTAGGTTCTAGTTATCAATACTTCATCCGGTTTCCGCTCATTCTTTTAATTGATGCACTCTAATTGATGAACTTCTAATTTGGAACGATAGTCAGCCACTTTTCAAATACGTTCTTCATCCATCCAATGATTGAGCTACATGCGTATCACTCCGCGTGGTAAAATAGTTCGATACTCTCCCAGAAGTGAGTGATA
Organism: Owenia fusiformis; assembly: GCA_903813345.2. Taxonomy (NCBI): domain Eukaryota; kingdom Metazoa; phylum Annelida; class Polychaeta; order Sabellida; family Oweniidae; genus Owenia; species Owenia fusiformis. The sequence goes on from CAIIXF020000007.1 coordinate 6,584,826, forward strand.
CGGTTCTATGACTGAATGTAGGATTACAATGATTTGGTCAATTCAAAAAATATCCCCGCTATAAAAAGACCCAAAGTACATTTTAATCTCAACATTGATACAATATTGCTTCAATACAAACTAACATGTTTGGGAAATCGAAGATCTTTCACAATTGTGAAGTGACTTATCAGCATTGGGTAAAGGTGCCAAGAATTTCAATACAAGTGTGTGTGGCCAAAGACAATAAAATGAGTAATATTTAAAGGTCCAACGTCATTACTTTGAAATCCTTTGACAAGAGGAATTAACTTTTTAGATTTCTTCCACCTACTTAAAACGCATGTAGTTGTGGTTTTATCTATTTTGTTTTTAGGTATATTGAACAAATTGCTAATTTAACTTGATTTTTACACGTGTCTCTAGTGTTGAGATATCAAGCCTGCTTTGAACGGATTATTGCCATGTATAAATGTTGACAAAAGAGCACAGAGATCTGAGGTACCGACATTTGATTGACTCAATGTTTTATGACCATTGAAAACGTCGGGTATACATAAGTAAAAGAGGTTCGGGCCACCCTCATGTCCATTGAGAGAGGTCTCGGTAAATATACAGCCGGCGTTTCTTCAAGAGATTTACATAGAATCTGAGACAATTAGATTAGTCGAGTCATAAAGCATACATGTCGTACAACTCGTAATGACTGGGCTACATTGCTACGATCAAGCCTAGGAATGATTGACACGTAGCGCCTCCTATAGCGTTGCGTCATCTCAATGGTTTTAAAATTTCGCGAATCATATCGCACCAAAACTGTCAACGGGATGAAACGATGAGCAGATTGAATAGTTGAGAATAAAGTTTATAATGAAGTTTACAAACGCTGTCAGTTTATTAGTTTTATTCAAGTAGAACTTTCCCTCTGTACATAATCGCTGACAGTCCTTTCAACAACCAATGATTGATGGTTTTCACAAGAAAATTTTATTTTCACAAACATAAAGAATTTGTTTTAACATCTTTGTCTAAATACTTCAACACATATTTGGACCCTTTTTGAACTTGCTAAAATTCCCATGGTGTATTCGTCCACCTGTTTCAGCGACAATTCCAAATCCTATATGACCGACTTTATGCACCTTAGGTGCGTTTCCTTTTCTCATTTCCATACAATTAAAATAAAATCCATTCATTACATCGCATCCATGTAAACAAGAGATCCAAAAGTTCATTTCTCTTTCTCTCACTTCTATATCTTTAATGAATAAAGTTCCTCTGCCAATTCGCCTGCCAAAATACTCACTTGCTACCCACAATCTGCCTCATTTTTACGTAACACATTCACCATAAATTAATGTATTTACAGCAGTTAGTTAAGATTGTTATTTTCTTGGTTTGGGTAGAAATATCTTCTCCAGGCCCATCATTGGGGATTCGAATAGTAAGGTCAAACCCAGTGCGACGGCATAAGAGGTCACCATATGACCAAAGAACATATAAACCTAAAGAAAAAATAGAAATTTGACATAGCAAAGACATTTATTACAAAAACGTAACATCCATGCATGATACTGTCCATTGAAAAAAGTTGTATGTGATAAAAATCGCCATCCTTCAAACGCTTGCAAATCTATGGATCTGTAGACGTAGAATACTACATTTTATCATCGGCATTACAGTACTCGTGGTACACTCTCTTCAAAGCGGTAATGTAAATAAATATAGATGTCGCATTTTTAATTTCGAATAATGTAATCTGTTTATTCATTGTTGTAGTATTATATTGATCACTACACCGTTTTAGCTGAAACATACTTATCGCATTTATACTATACATGCTTATCATAACGTTCGCATCTCACTGATGGATCCATGGGGCATTAACTGCAGTACACGTAAAACAATATGGCCGCCCGATATTGTACGTTCAAGAAAGATTCGCTATACTGACCATGGTATATTGCGTGGCAAATATAGGCGTCCGTCTGTTATAAACGTATATCCACATCATTGTGGGGTGGATAAGATAGGCAGCGAATGTAAGCCGACTTAGAGGAACCCATCCTCCCCAAGACAGAATCGTGTTCACAATGCCTAATACAAATTTGAAGTTAATATTTGATGCCAAACATTGAGCTTAATCAAACAGTGCAACTTTTGTAGGTTATATAATCACAGGCTGGTATCGAAAAATTTGTCCGCTGTGACGGAGCGTGCTATTTTGCATAGAAACACTAAGAAACACAGACAATTTATTTTTTTACTCATATGTTTCGCTATTCCAAAGAAAATTTCTTACTCCATGCAATGGGTATATCATTTGCGGGTAACTTTAACTTTTGTTTGAAGTCCAACAACGCTAAGAGTAAAAGCTATTGAAAACGGCGCCGGGGTATCATACTCCAAAATGTACCATTTCTTTTATTTCTTTTTAATGGTACAATATAGTGATACGATAATATTTACATGTGTTTTCAGCATAATTCTGAAGGTATTAGTGATATCTTGATGTATTGGGTATTTTTAAATTTTTTTATAAAAAATAATGTTTACATTTTTTGTCAGATAGATGGCAGTTAAAACGCTAACAAAAGTAAACAAAGGCTCCGACGATTATGTCGGTTTACTACTACATTCTGAGTCATAAGTACATTCTAACTGTATAATTCTGAGCATAAATGTGTATGGATTAACGTTACCGATACAATTGTAGCGATATACCTTGATTTATCGCGAATTTTGGACGAAATAAAAACATTCAAGAAATTTTCCTGGATTTGTCAAAGATGGCGACTTTTGATGGAAGTAAGACCTGCCTTGTCGATATGAACGACCTGGACATATGTGTATATCGCTTGCTAACAAACGTGGAGTGTAAACCTAGACATGAAATCACTGAGCAATTGGTGATGGACGTAGATGATAGTCTGTTGATTGAGTCTAGAAGTATATTGTTTGAAATGGCGAAGAACAAATTCTCAAATCAGTGCATGAAGGAATTTGGGCCGATTTCCGCCCGTGGATATGAACAGCTAGAGGATGTTAAACCCAAGAAACGGACTGGCGACAAGAAAAGCATGAGCATCGCTAATGATATTTATGAACTTTACACATACCAAACGGATCTAATCGACGTTTTTCCAAGGTGTGTGTCTTCGCCTACAAGTCACATTCCGGTACTGAAGAAGCGGGGCACACAGCCCCCTACCGCACCCCAAATGGATTTAACACTGAAATTGATGGATTTAACACAACAAGTGAAAGAGATAAGTAAGGAGTTAGCACAAGTAAAGAAAGACTATGAAAGTGATGTTAATAGACTGAACAGAATGGTGAATACACTAAAGATCGAATTAGGTCAACACACATGCGATGTGATTAGCCCTATGTTTTCCAAGCCTAATAGGCTAAGGGCTAATTCTGTTCCGACCAGTTCCACAGTCAACGTAGCCAATTCCCAAACAGCTGTTTGCTCAAAACAACAACAAATAGGTGATACTAACAACAAACCCGAAACTCAAGGTCATTGCAACTCTACCTGTAATACTCAGTGTGCCGACTCAACGCCGACCTCAGGGGCAATGCCCCCTAGTTCGAATACTACATTCAGCTTTATACAGCCAAGCTAGAGGTGTCAAGTATTAACCGGTTAACCGGTTAACCGCCGATAATGCCTTGACCGGTCTGAGTTTTTATGGGCGGTTAGTTGACCGTGTATAATTCTGTTATTTCCCGCGCTTATTTTGCATGCTAATCCGTTTGGTTTTATGGTGTCAGTTTCACGTAAGCTACTCATACATGTCATAAGTCCCATAACTCCTTACAAACATCCAATCAGCAACTTTAATCCCTGCCACATTGCTTTCCCGCGCTTACTTTGCATTTTAATCTGTTTGTTTTTCAAGCGTCAGTTTCATGTGAGCTACTCATACATGTGATAGGTCCGAAAATTCCTTACAAACATCCAATCAGCAACTTTAATCCCTGCCACATTGCTTTCCCGCGCTTACTTAGATAGAATAGCGTAAAGCTTGACGAACGTAAAAAATAAACGCCGATATATCATTTTTCCATTTTTTCAACTTTCAAGATCGAAGATAAAGATTTCATTTGAAATTATAAGTTCAAATTTCCCGCCGGTTAACCGACTTTAACCGGTAAAAACCCCCGGTTAACCGGTTAATGCTCAAGCGGTTAATTGACACCACTAAGCCAAGCACCGTTATTAAGGACACAACTGTGATCGACAAAAACACACGTGAAAACATGAAAACGCCAAAAACTGGAATTAAACCCTCAACGACAGTAGCCATAGGTGATGAATCTAAAGAAGAAACCGATGGGTTCACGTTGGTTGAACGTCGTAGAAAGTCACCTGTCGCCACCGAAAACCGCTTTGGTGAAGAGAGACCGGCGAAAATGCAGACTTTAGGGAAGACCCCGAAGCCCAATAAACCACATGACGTTAAAGAGACGCCTGTTAACAAGCCAATGAAAGGTCTCAAGGGTGCGTCTTTTGAAAGATCGCAATCGCTATACCTCGAAAATATTCAAATGGACGATAATGATACCGATGATGATATTATTGCACTTGTTAAAGAACATGCAAAAAGTAAGGGGATCAAGTTAATGCAAGCATACGTTATCCATAACCGATTCTCGATGTATCGTGTTGGCGTCAGAATGACTGTTCCCGTCTCATCAGCAGATAAGGCTGTTGAAGATGATTCATGGCCTGCCCCGATAAAATGTCGCCAATGGCAGCGCTTCAGGCAGAACGCAAATTATGGTGACAACATTCCCTCCCGTATTACATATAGGTCCAGACGATATCAACATGATAATAACCTTATCGATCGACCGTCATGGGAACGCGATGATGAGAAAACTGACTATTTTAAAGACGACAATATGTACCACAGGAACATGTGTGACGCAACACGGGAGTATGTACGGGAGAAATTCGGCAATAACCTGGGAGCAACAGGTTCTTACGCTGACTGGTAGATAACTGTTTTTTTACTATCGAAACACTGCCCTCATATTTGAGATGCATACCGTGTTTATAGTTTTTTCTCTTTTTAATTAGACTCCAGATGAAAATCTGGAGTCTATTGCTTTTGCCAGTTTTCTTTATTATTAGACTCCAGATTGAAAATCTGGAGTCTATTGTTTTTGCCTGTTTTCTTTATTAGACTCCAGATGAAAATCTGGAGTCTATTGCTTTTGCCAGTTTTCTTTATTATTATTATTATTATTAGACTCCAGATGAAAATCTGGAGTCTATTGCTTTTGCCAGTTTTCTTATTATTATTCTTTCTTCCTCTTCCTCCTTCCCAGATTTCTCACCAACTAGAAGAGCTTACTTTAAGCTGCATACATGATCAACTAGGGAATGTATCTGGGATGATGGGAAATTAGGTCAAATTTTTATCTAGGTCAAAGGTCAAGAACTAGGTCAAATCCAGTACTTTGTCACTTTTTCCCATTATCTCGGTCGTCCTTCAATATTTTTGATCCTGGTTTTTTTCATTGTGTTCCTCATAAAAAAGTAGAAAACCTAGGGTCGATTTAGTTTTTTGGTATCTCAAACCGATTTCGAGATATCAGTGTCCGAAAACGAGGTCCAAAAAAAATTTCACCGAATCCAATGTCCAGGATATCAGTCTTATGGGAAATTTTCTCAGGATTCCGAATCTGAAAACCAAATTTCGATCTGACTTCCGGTTCAGAAGTTATCGCGTTTTGAAAATTCAAAAATCGCTAAATTTGGTGCCCCATGTTAATTCAATGGGAAAAAATATTTTTTTGAAGTGTAAAATACGAGATATAGACTAAGCACAGCTAAACATAATGGAAGCCCATAAAAGAAAGGGACCACAAGACCTTCTTTTCATAAAAATTTGGACACCAAAATGCCTAGGTCAAAATCTAGGTCAAATTCAAAGTTTTTCCTTATTTTTGCGATTCTGACACTACAGATTAATTATATTCTTCGAAAATTTGTGTACATGTAGCCAAGAGTGTGCTAATAGTGTTAGCCTTTTGCCGTCAGGAAGTATTTTGACCCACTTTTGAGATATGGTGTCCGAAAAGTAGGTCAAACTAAAAAGTTCTCCAAATTTAACGTATGAGTTATGAATTAAGGGTAGAATTTTCTCAGGAATCCAAATCTGCAAACCAAATTTCAATTTGGCTTTTGGTTTGGAATTTATGTCGTTTTGATAGCTCAAAAATCGCTAAATTTGGTGCCCCATGTTATGGCAATGGGAAAAAAGATTTTTTTGAAGTGTAAAATACAAGATATAGACTGAGTACAGCTTAATTTAATGAAAGCCTATTAAAGAAGGGGACCTCGAAGGCTACTTAGCTCCAAAATGTGGACACCAAAATGCCTAGGTCAAAATCTAGGTCAAATTTATAGTTTTCCCTTATTTTTGCGATTCTGACACTATATTTAAATGATTTGATTTAAAATTTTGTATACAGGTAGCAAAGAGTATGCTTATAGTGTTAGCGTTTTGCCGTCAGAAAGTATTTTGACCCACTTTTGAGATATGGTGTCCAAAAAGTAGGCCAAAGTAAAAAGTTTTCCAAATTTAACGTATGAGTTATGAATTAAGGGTAGAATTTTCTCAGAAATCTAGATCTGCAAACCAAATTTCGATCCGACTACTTGTTCTGAAGTAATGGTGTTTTGAGATCTCAAAAATCGCTAAATTTGGTGCCCCATGTTAAATCAATGGGACCGAATAATTTTTTGAAGTGTAAAAATACGAGATATAGAATGAGTACAGCTAAACATAATGAAAGCCCATAGAAGAATGGGACCTCAAAACCTACTTTACTTCAAAGTTTGGACACCAAAATACCTAGTTTAAAAAATCTAGGTCAAATTCATAGTTTTTTCTTATTTTGCGATTCTGATACTACACTTCAATGATATTCTCCGAAATTTTGTATACTTGTAGCAAAAATTGCAATCCGACCCCCGGTTTAGATTCTACGCCATTTTGAAGTTTGAAATTCGCACTTGCCAGTATTCACGATGCAGATTGATCAAATATATTTTCAAAAATTCCTGCATACCCTACTTTACCTCTCTACCTACTCAGCTACTTATTTGACTACTTACTCAATTACTTAATTAGTTATTACTTACTTAGCAACTTACTCAGCTACTAACTCAGGTACTTACTCAGCTACTTACTCAGCTACCTACTCAGCTTTTTACTCAGTTACTTACTCAGCTACTTACTCAACTACTACTAAGGTACTTACTCAGCTAATTACTCAGTTACTTACTCAGCTCTTTACTGATCTATCTAGGTAAAATAAATCTGGAGTCTTAAATTGAACTTGTTCAATTTCACAAATCTAGTTATTCTTCTTCTTCTTCCTCCTTCCCAGATTTCTCACCAACTAGAAGAGCTTACTTTAAGCTGCTTACATGATTAACTAGGGAATGTATCTGGCTTTCTGGGAAATGAGGTCAAATTTTTATCTAGGTCAAAGGTCAAGAACTAGGTCAAATCCAGTACTTTGTCACTTTTTCCCATTATCTCGGTCGTCCTTCAATATTTTTGATCCTGGTTTTTTTCATTGTGTTCCTCATAAAAAAGTAGAAAACCTAGGGTCGATTTAGTTTTTTGGTATCTCAAACCGATTTCGAGATATCAGTGTCCGAAAACGAGGTCCAAAAAAAATTTCACCGAATCCAATGTCCAGGATATCAGTCTTATGGGAAATCTTCTCAGGATTCCGAATATGAAAACCAAATTTCGATCTGACTACCGGTTCAGAAGTTATGGCGTTTTGAAAATTCAAAAATCGCTAAATTTGGTGCCCCATGTTAATTCAATGGGAAAAAATATTTTTTTGAAGTGTAAAATACGAGATATAGACTAAGCACAGCTAAACATAATGGAAGCCCATAAAAGAAAGGGACCACAAGACCTTCTTTTCATAAAAATTTGGACACCAAAATGCCTAGGTCAAAATCTAGGTCAAATTCAAAGTTTTTCCTTATTTTTGCAATTCTGACACTACAGATTAATTATATTCTTCGAAAATTTGTGTACATGTAGCCAAGAGTGTGCTTATAGTGTTAGCCTTTTGCCGTCAGGAAGTATTTTGACCCACTTTTGAGATATGGTGTCCGAAAAGTAGGTCAAACTAAAAAGTTCTCCAAATTTAACGTATGAGTTATGAATTAAGGGTAGAATTTTCTCAGGAATCCAAATCTGCAAACTAAATTTCAATCCGGCTTTTGGTTTGGAATTTATGTCGTTTTGATAGCTCAAAAATCGCTAAATTTGGTGCCTATGTTATGGCAATGGGAAAAAAGATTTTTTTGAAGTGTAAAATACAAGATATAGACTGAGTACAGCTTAATTTAATGAAAGCCTATTAAAGAAGGGGACCTCTAAGGCTACTTAGCTCCAAAATTTGGACACCAAAATGCCTAGGTCAAAATCTAGGTCAAATTTATAGTTTTCCCTTATTTTTGCGATTCTGACACTATATTTAAATGATTTGCTTTAAAATTTTGTATACAGGTAGCAAAGAGTATGCTAAAAGTGTTAGCGTTTTGCCGTCAGAAAGTATTTTGACCCACTTTTGAGATATGGTGTCCAAAAAGTAGGCCAAAGTAAAAAGTTTTCCAAAATTAACGTATGAGTTATGAATTAAGGGTAGAATTTTCTCAGAAATCTAGATCTACAAACCAAATTTCGATCCGACTACTTGTTCTGAAGTTATGGCGTTTTGAGATCTCAAAAATCGCTAAATTTGGTGCCCCATGTTAAATCAATGGGACCGAATAATTTTTTGAAGTATAAAAATACGAGATATAGAATGAGTACAGCTAAACATAATGAAAGCCCATAGAAGAAGGGGACCTCAAAAGCTACTTTCCTTCAAAGTTTGGACACCAAAATACCTAGTTTAAAAAATCTAGGTCAAATTCATAGTTTTTTCTTATTTTGCGATTCTGACACTACACTTCAATGATATTCTCCGAAATTTTGTATACTTGTAGCAAAAATTGCAATCCGACCCCCGGTTTAGATTCTACGCCATTTTGAAGTTTGAAATTCGCACTTGCCAGTATTCACGATGCAGATTGATCAAATATACTTTCAAAAATTCCTGCATACCCTACTTTACCTCTCTACCTACTCAGCTACTTATTTGACTACTTACTCAATTACTTAATTAGTTATTACTTACTTAGCAACTTACTCAGCTACTAACTCAGGTACTTACTCAGCTACTTACTCAGCTACCTACTCAGCTTTTTACTCAGTTACTTACTCAGCTACTTACTCAACTACTACTAAGGTACTTACTCAGCTAATTACTCAGTTACTTACTCAGCTCTTTACTGATCTATCTAGGTAAAATAAATCTGGAGTCTTAAATTGAACTTGTTCAATTTCACAAATCTAGTTATTATTATTCTTCTTCCTCCTTCCCAGATTTCTCACCAACTAGAAGAGCTTACTTTAAGCTGCTTACATGATTAACTAGGGAATGTATCTGGCTTTCTGGGAAATTAGGTCAAATTTTTATCTAGGTCAAAGGTCAAGAACTAGGTCAAATCCAGTACTTTGTCACTTTTTCCCATTATCTCGGTCGTCCTTCAATATTTTTGATCCTGGTTTTTTTCATTGTGTTCCTCATAAAAAAGTAGAAAACCTAGGGTCGATTTAGTTTTTTTGGTATCTCAAACCGATTTCGAGATATCAGTGTCCGAAAACGAGGTCCAAAAAAAATTTCACCGAATCCAATGTCCGGGATATCAGTCTTATAGGAAATTTTCTCAGGATTCCGAATCTGAAAACCAAATTTCGATCTGACTTCCGGTTCAGAAGTTATGGCGTTTTGAAAATTCAAAATCGCTAAATTTGGTGCCCCATGTTAATTCAATGGGAAAAAATATTTTTTTGAAGTGTAAAATACGAGATATAGACTAAGCACAGCTAAACATAATGGAAGCCCATAAAAGAAAGGGACCACAAGACCTTCTTTTCATAAAAATTTGGACACCAAAATGCCTAGGTCAAAATCTAGGTCAAATTCAAAGTTTTTCCTTATTTTTGCGATTCTGACACTACAGATTAATTATATTCTTCGAAAATTTGTATACATGTAGCCAAGAGTGTGCTAATAGTGTTAGCCTTTTGCCGTCAGAAAGTATTTTGACCCACTTTTGAGATATGGTGTCCGAAAAGTAGGTCAAACTAAAAAGTTCTCCAAATTTAACGTATGAGTTTTGAATTAGGGGTAGAATTTTATCAGGAATCTGAATCTGCAAACCAAATTTTGATTCGACCTCCTGTTCGGAAGTTATGGCGTTTTGAAAGCTCAAAAATCGCTAAATTTGCTGCCCCATGTTATGTCAATGGGAAAAAAGATTTTTTTTACGTGTAAAATACGAGATATAAACTGAGTACAGCTTAATATAATGAAAGCCTATTAAAGAAGGGGACCTCGAAGGCTACTTAGCTTCAAAATTTGGACACCAAAATCCCTAGGTTAAAATCTAGGTCAAATTCATAGTTTTTCCTTATTTTTGCGATTCTGACACTATATTCAAATGATTTGCTTTAAAATTTTGTATACAGGTAGCAAAGAGTATGCTCATAGTGTTAGCCTTTTGCCGTCAGAAAGTATTTTGACCCACTTTTGAGATATGGTGTCCGAAAAGTAGGTCAAAATAAAAACTATCCAAATTTAATGTGTGAGTTATGAATTAAAGGTATAATTTTCTCAGGAATCCAAATCTGCAAACCAAATTTCGATCCGACTTCTTGTTCTGAAGTTATGGCGTTTTGAAATCTCAAAAATCGCTAAATTTGGTGCCCCATGTTAAATCAGTGGGACCGAATAATTTTTTGATGTGTAAAAATACGAGATATAGAATGAGTACAGCTAAACATAATGAAAGCCCATAAAAGAAGGGGACCTCAAAAGCTACTTTCCTTCAAAATTTGGACACCAAAATACCTAGTTCAAAATCTAGGTCAAATTCTTAGTTTTTTCTTATTGTTGCAATTCGGACACTACACTTCAATGATATTCTTCGAAATTTTGTATACATGTAGCAAAGAGTGTGCTCATAACGTTAACTTGTTGCCGTCAAGAAGTGTTTTGACCCACTTTTGAGATATGGTGATCGAAATGTATGTCAAAATAAAAAGTTCTCCAAATTTAACGTATGAGTTATGAATTAGGGGTAGAATTTCCTAAGGAATCCGGATCTGAAATTAAAATTGCAATCCGACCCCCGGCTAAGATTCTAAGCCATTTTGAAGTTTGAAATTCGCACTTGCCAGTATTCACGATGCAGATTGATCAAATAAACTTTCAAAAATTCCTACATACCCTACTTTACCTCCCTACCTACTCAGCTACTTATTTGACTACTTACTCAATTGCTTAATTAGTTATTACTTACTTAGCTACTTACTCAGCTACTAACTCAGGTACTTACTCAGCTACTTACTCAGCTACCTACACAGCTTTTTACCCAGTTACTTACTCACTTACTTACTCAACTACTACTAAGGTACTTACTCAGCTAATTACTCAGTTAATTACTCAGCTCTTTACTGATCTATCTAGGTAAAATAAATCTGGAGTCTTAAATTGAACTTGTTCAATTTCACAAATCTAGTTATTATTATTAGACTCCAGATGAAAATCTGGAGTCTATTGCTTTCGTCAGTTTTCTTTATTAGACTCCAGATGTCAATCTGGAGTCTATTGTTTTTGCCAGTATTCTTATTATTCTTCTTATTATTCTGTAGCAGTTTTTTCAATAACTATGAGGTATCCAGTAAGGACCATAATACAGTTTTTCTAGGTTCAGTATCTAGTTGGTGGGAAATTGGGTCAAATTTTTATCTAGGTCAAAGGTCAAGAACTAGGTCAAATCCAGTACTTTGTCACTTTTTTCGATTTTCTCAGTCGTCCTTTAATATTTTCGATCCAGGTTTTTTTCATTGTGTTCCTCATAAAAAAGTAGAATAAAGAAAAACGATTTAAATTTTTGATATCTCGAACCGATTTCGAGATATCAGTGTCCGAAAACGAGGTCCGAAAAAAAGTTCTCCGAATTCAATGTCCAGGATGTTAGTCTTATAGGAAATTCCCTGGGGATTCCGAATCTGAAAACCAAATCCGGATCGGACTTCCGGTTCGGAAGTTATGGCGTTTTGAAAGCTCAAAAATCGCTAAATTTGGTGCCCATGTTAAGTCAATGGGAAAAAAGATTTTTTTGAATTGAAAAATACGAAATATAGACTGAGTTCAGCTTCATATAATCAAAGCCTTTAAAAGAAGGGGACCTCAATAGCCACATAGCATCAAAATTTGGACACCAAAATGCCTAGGTCAAAATCTAGGTCAAATTCAAAGTTTTTTCTTATTTTTGCGATTCTGACACTAAACTTTAATTAAATTCTTCGAAATTGTGTATACATGTGGCCAAGAGTGTGCTAATAGCGTTAGCCTTTTGCCGTCAGAAAGTATTTTGACCCACCTTTGAGATATGGTGTCAGAAAAGTAGGTCAAAATAAAAAATTCTCCAAATTCGACGTTTGAGTTATGAATTAAGAATAGAATTTTCTCAGAAATCCGAATCTGCAAACCAAATTTCGATCCGACTTCCGGTTCCGAAGTTATGGCGTGTCCAAAAAGAAGGTCAAAATAAAAATTCGCCAAATTTAACGTATGAGTTATGAATTAGGGGTAGAATTTTGTCAGGAATCCGAATCTTTAAATCAAATTTAGATCCGACTTTCGGTTTGGAAGTTATGGCGTTTTGAAATTTCGGAAAATCGATCTGATGGTATCCTGATAGAAAGTCAAGAGTAGAGAAGAAAATATTGAAAAATTCATCCATCCTTCATATCTGATCCTATCCTATCCTATCCTTCCTATCATTCCTTGGTATCCTTTCCTTCCTATCCTTCCTATCCTCTCCTATCATATCCTTTCTTCCTATTCTGTTCTATCCTATCCTTCTTTCTTATTCTATCCTATTGTTCCTCCCCATTCTATCCTATCCTACCTTCCTATTTTATCCATCCATCTTATTCTGGATGACTCAGCTTATTCTGGATGACTCGGCTTATTTTAGATGACTGGGCTTAAAAAAGTCTAGATCTGGAGTCTGAAATTGAACTTCGTTCAATTTCCAAAGTCTAGTTATTAGACTCCAGATTGAAAATCTGGAGTCTATTGTTTTCGTCAGTTTTCTTATTCTTATTCTTATTATTCTTTTTCTATCCCAGTTTTCTCAATAACCATAAGATCTTCAGTAAAGTCAATCATTTGGTTAATTTAGGTCCAGTATCTAGTTCCTCGGAAATTGGGTCAAATTTTTATCTAGGTCAAAGGTCAAGAACTAGGTCAAATTCAGTACTTTATCACTTTTTTCGATTTTCTCGGTCGTTCTTCAATATTTTCGATCCGGTTTTTTTTCATTGTTTTCCTTATAAAAAAGTAGGAAATCTAGGGTCGATTTAGTTTTTTGATATCTCAAACCGATTTCGAGATATCAGTGTCCGAAAACGAGGTCCAAAAAAAAGTTCTCCGAATCAAATGTCGAGGATAATAATCTTATAGGAAATTTTCTCAGGATTCCGAATCTGAAAACGAAATTTGAATCGGACTTCCGGTTCTGAAGTTATGGCGTTTTGAAAGCTCAAAAATCGCTAAATTTGGAGCCCATGTTAAGTCAATGGGAAAAAAGATATTATTGAAGTGAAAAATACGAAATATAGACTGAGTTCAGCTAAATATAATGAAAGCTTATAAAAGAATGGGACCTCAAAAGCCATCTAGCTTTAAAATTTGGACACCAAAATGCCTAGGTCAAAATCTAGGTCAAATTCAAAGTTTTTCCTTATTTTTGCGATTCTGACACTACAGATTAATTATATTCTTCGAAATTTTGTATACATGTAGCCAAGAGTGTGCTTATAGTGTTAGCCTTTTGCCGTCACAAAGTATTTTGCCCCACTTTTGAGATATGGTGTCCGAAAAGTAGGTTAAAATAAAAAATTCTCCAAATTTAACGTTTGAGTTATGAATTAAGTATAGAATTTTCTCAGGAATCCGAATCTACAAACCAAATTTCGATCCGACTTCCGGTTCTGAAGTTATGGCGTGTCCGAAAAGTAGGTCAAAATAAAAATTCGCCAAATTTAACGTATGAGTTATGAATTAGGGGTAGAATTTTGTCAGGAATCCGAATCTTTAAATCAAATTTCGATTCGACTCCTGGTTCGGAAGTTATGGCGTTTTGAAATTTCGGAAAATCGATCTGATGGTATCCTGATAGAAAGTCAAGAGTAGAGAAGAAAATATTGAAAAATTCATCCATCCTTCCTATCTGATCTTACCCTATCCTATCCTATCCTTCCTATCTATCCTTCCTTCGTATCATTTCCTTCCTATCCTATCCTCTCCTATCATATCCTTTCTTCCTATTCTGTTCTATCCTATCCTTCTTTCTTATTCTATCCTATCGTTCCTTCCTATTCTATCCTATCCTACCTTCCTATTTTATCCATCCATCTTTTTCTGGATGACTCAGCTTATTTTGGATGACTCGGCTTATTCTGGATGACTCGGCTAAAAAAAGTCTAGATCTGGAGTCTGAAATTGAACTCGTTCAATTTCCAAAATCTAGTTATTATTATTATTAGACTCCAGATGAAAATCTGGAGTCTATTGCTTTCGTCAGTTTTCTTTATTATTATTATTATTATTAGACTCCAGATTGAAAATCTGGAGTCTATTGCTTTTGCCAGTTTTCTTTATTATTATTATTATTAGACTCCAGATGAAAATCTGGAGTCTATTGCTTTCGTCAGTTTTCTTTATTATTATTATTTTTCTTTCAGAATCTTCCTCCTTCCCAGATTTCTCACCAACTAAAAGAATTTACTTTAAGCTGCTTACATGATCAACTAGGGGCAGTTCCTGGGATGATGGGAAATTAGGTCAAATTTTTATCTAGGTCAAGGGTCAAGAACTAGGTCAAATAAAGGTCAAATCAACATTCTATCAATTATCTTCGTTGTTGTTTGTCGTAACTACTTCATCTTAGTTTCTTCATGTAGCTTAGAAAAAAACAAATCGAGAGTGTGCCATCCGTTTTTTGATTACTCTTAGCGATTTTGAGATATGGCGTCCTGAAAGTAGGTCAAAACCAAAAAGTTCTCCAAATTTAACATATGAGCTATGAAATAAGGGTAGAATTTTCTCAGGAATCCGAATCTGCAAACCAAATTTTGATCCGACTTCCCGTTCGGAAGTTATGGCGTTTTGAAAGCTCAAAAATCGCTAAATTTGGTGCCCATGTTAAGTCAATGAGAAAAAAGATTTTTTTGAAGTGAAAAATACGAAATATAGACTGAGTTCAGCTAAATATAATGAAAGCTTTTAAAAGAAGGGGACCTCATAAGCCATCTAGCTTCAAAATTTGGACACCAAAATGCCTAGGTCAAAATCTAGGTCAAATTCAAAGTTTTTCCTTATTTTTGCGATTCTGACACAACAGATTAATTATATTCTTCGAAATTTTGTATACATGTAGCTAAGAGTCTCCTAATAGTGTTAGCCTTTTGCCGTCAGAAAGTATTTTGCCCCATTTTTGAGATATGGTGTCCGAAAAGTAGGTCAAAATAAAAAATTCTCAAAATTTGACGTTTGAGTTATGAATTAAGTATAGAATTTTCTCAGGAATCCGAATCTGCAAACCAAATTTCGATCCGATTTCCGGTTTGGAAGTTATGGCGTGTCCGAAAAGTAGGTCAAAATAAAAAGTTTCCAAATTTAACGTATGAGCTATGAATTAAGGATAGAATTTTCTCTGGAATCCAAGTCTGCAAACCAAATTTCGATCCGACTTCCGATTCGGAAGTTATGGCGTTTTGAAAGCTCAAAAATCGCTAAATTTGGTGCCCCATGTTATGTCAATGGGAAAAAATATTTTTTTGAAGTGTAAAATACGAGATATAGACTAAGTACAGCTAAACATAATGGAAGCCCATAAAAGAAGGGGACCTCAAAACCTTCTAATTTTGAAAATTTGGACAACAAAATGCCTAGGTCAAAATCTAGGTCAAATTCAAAGCTTTTCCTTATTTTTGCGATTCTGACACTACACTTTAATTATATTCTTCGAAATTGTGTATACATGTAGTCAAGAGTGTGCTAATAGTGTTAGCCTTTTGCCGTCAAAAAGTATTTTGACCCACTTTTGAGATATGGTGTCCCAAAAGTAGGTCAAAATAAAAAAATCTTCAAATGTAACGTATGAGTTATGAATAAGGGGTAGAATTTTATCAGGAATCCGAATCTGCAAATCAAATTTTGATTCGACCTCCTGTTCGGAAGTTATGGTGTTTTGAAAGCTCAAAAATCGCTAATTTTTCTGCCCCATGTTATGTCAATGGGAAAAAAGATTTTTTTGAAGTGTAAAATACGAGATATAGACTGAGTACAGCTTAATATAATGAAAGCCTATTAAAGAAGGGGAGCTCGAAGGCTACTTAGCTTCAAAATTTGGACACCAAAATGCCTAGGTCAAAATCAAGGTCAAATTTATAGTTTTCCCTTATTTTTGCGATTCTGACACTATATTTAAATGATTTGCTTTAAAATTTTGTATACAGGTAGCAAAGAGTATGCTAATAGTGTTAGCGTTTTGCCGTCAGAAAGTATTTTGACCCACTTTTGAGATATGGTGTCCGAAAAGTTGGCCAAAGTTAAACGTTTTCCAAATTTAACGTATGAGTTATGAATTAAGGGTAGAATTTTCTCAGAAATCTAGATCTGCAAACCAAATTTCGATCCGACTACTTGTTTTGAAGTTATGGCGTTTTGAAATCTCAAAAATCGCTAAATTTGGTGCCCCATGTTAAATCAATGGGACCGAATAATTTTTTGAAGTATAAAAATACGAGATATAGAATGAGTACAGCTAAACATAATGAAAGCCCATAGAAGAAGGGGACCTCAAAAGCTACTTTCCTTCAAAGTTTGGACACCAAAATACCTAGTTCAAAATCTAGGTCAAATTCATATTTTTTTTTATTTTGCGATTCTGACACTACACTTCAATGATATTCTCAGAAATTTTGTAAACTTGTAGCAAAGAGTGTGCTAATAATGTTAACATTTTGCCGTCAATAAGTTTTTTGACCCACTTTTGAGATATGGTGTCCGAAATGTAGGTCAAAATAAAAAGTTCTCCAATTTTAAAGTATGAGTTATGAATTAGGGGTAGAATTTCCTAAGGAATCTGGATCTGAAATTAAAATTGCAATCCGACCACCGGTTTAGATTCTACGCCATTTTGAAGTTTGAAATTCGCACTTGCCAGTATTCACGATGCAGATTGATCAAATATACTTTCAAAAATTCCTGCATACCCTACTTTACCTCTCTACCTACTCAGCTACTTATTTGACTACTTACTCAATTACTTAATTAGTTATTACTTCCTTAGCAACTTACTCAGCTACTAACTCAGGTACTTACTCAGCTACTTACTCAGCTACCTACTCAGCTTTTTACTCAGTTACTTACTCAGCTACTTACTCAACTACTACTAAGGTACTTACTCAGCTAATTACTCAGTAACTTACTCAGCTCTTTACTGATCTATCTAGGTCAAATAAATCTGGAGTCTTAAATTGAACTTGTTCAATTTCACAAATCTAGTTATTATTCTTCTTCCTCCTTCCCAGATTTCTCACCAACTAGAAGAGCTTACTTTAAGCTGCTTACATGACCAACTAGGGAATGTATCTGGCTTTCTGGGAAATTAGGTCAAATTTTTATCTAGGTCAAAGGTCAAGAACTAGGTCAAATCCAGTACTTTGTCACTTTTTCCCATTATCTCGATCGTCCTTCAATATTTTTGATCCTGGTTTTTTTCATTGTGTTCCTCATAAAAAAGTAGAAAACCTAGGGTCGATTTAGTTTTTTGGTATCTCAAACCGATTTCGAGATATCAGTGTCCGAAAACGAGGTCCAAAAAAAATTTCACCGAATCCAATGTCCAGGATATCAGTCTTATAGGAAATTTTCTCAGGATTCTGAATCTGAAAACCAAATTTCGATCTGACTTCCGGTTCAGAAGTTATGGCGTTTTGAAAATTCAAAAATCGCTAAATTTGGTGCCCCATGTTAATTCAATGGGAAAAAATATTTTTTTGAAGTGTAAAATACGAGATATAGACTAAGCACAGTTAAACATAATGGAAGCCCATAAGAGAAAGGGACCACAAGACCTTCTTTTCATAAATATTTGGACACCAAAATGCCTAGGTCAAAATCTAGGTCAAATTCAAAGTTTTTCCTTATTTTTGCGATTCTGACACTACAGATTAATTATATTCTTCGAAACTTTGTATACATGTAGCCAAGAGTGTGCTAATAGTGTTAGCCTTTTGCCGTCAGAAAGTATTTTGACCCACTTTTGAGATATGGTGTCCGAAAAGTAGGTCAAACTAAAAAGTTCTCCAAATTTAACGTATGAGTTATGAATTAAGGGTAGAATTTTCTCAGGAATCCAAATCTGCAAACCAAATTTCAATCCGACTTTTGGTTTGGAATTTATGTCGTTTTGATAGCTCAAAAATCGCTAAATTTGGTGCCCCATGTTATGGCAATGGGAAAAAAGATTTTTTGAAGTGTAAAATACAAGATATAGACTGAATACAGCTTAATATAATGAAAGCCTATTAAAGAAGGGGACCTCGAAGGCTACTTAGCTCCAAAATTTGGACACCAAAATGCCTAGGTCAAAATCTAGGTCAAATTTATAGTTTTCCCTTATTTTTGCGATTCTGACACTATATTTAAATGATTTGCTTTAAAATTTTGTATACAGGTAGCAAAGAGTATGCTTATAGTGTTAGCGTTTTGCCGTCAGAAAGTATTTTGACCCACTTTTGAGATATGGTGTCCAAAAAGTAGGCCAAAGTAAAAAGTTTCCAAATTTAACGTATGAGTTATGAATTAAGGGTAGAATTTTCTCAGAAATCTAGATCTGCAAACCAAATTTCGATCTGACTACTTGTTCTGAAGTTATGGCGTTTTGAGATCTCAAAAATCGCTAAATTTGGTGCCCCATGTTAAATCAATGGGACCGAATAATTTTTTGAAGTGTAAAAATACGAGATAAAGAATGAGTACAGCTAAACATAATGAAAGCCCATAGAAGAAGGGGACCTCAAAAGCTACTTTCCTTCAAAGTTTGGACACCAAAATACCTAGTTCAAAATCTAGGTCAAATTCATAGTTTTTTTTATTTTGCGATTCTGACACTACACTTCAATGATATTCTCCGAAATTTTGTATACTTGTAGCAAAGAGTGTGCTTATAATGTAACATTTTGCCGTCAATAAGTTTTTTGACCCTCTTTTGAGATATGGTGTCCGAAATGTAGGTCAAAATAAAAAAATCTCCAATTTTAAAGTATGAGTTATGAATTAGGGGTAGAATTTCCTCAGGAATCCGGATCTGAAATTAAAATTGCAATCCGACCCCCGGTTTAGATTCTACGCCATTTTGAAGTTTGAAATTCGCACTTGCCAGTATTCACGATGCAGATTGATCAAATATACTTTCATAAATTCCTGCATACCCTACTTTACCTCTCTACCTACTCAACTACTTATTTGACTACTTACTCAATTACTTAATTAGTTATTACTTACTTAGCAACTTACTCAGCTACTAACTCAGGTACTTACTCAGCTACTTACTCAGCTACCTACTCAGCTTTTTACTCAGTTACTTACTCAGCTACTAACTCAACTACTACTAAGGTACTTACTCAGCTAATTACTCAGTTACTTACTCAGCTCTTTACTGATCTATCTAGGTCAAATAAATCTGGAGTCTTAAATTGAACTTGTTCAATTTCACAAATCTAGTGATTTTTGCTTTCGTATGTGCAAAAAGCAAAAATCCTCCTCACACACGTTCTCGCCAACGAGAGATATTTGGATAAATCTACTCATACACGTTGTTAGGGGGCTAGGCGTAGTTGGTGGGAAATTAGGTCAAATCCTTATCTGGGTCAAAGGTCGAAATCTAGGTCGAAATCTGCATTTCCGCTATTTTGGCCTCTCGAGCCTCCTTAAGAAGTCAGAATCGGAGGAAAACTAGCTGGTCGGAAAGACAGTTTTCCGAGCGTTAAAAAAACAGTGAACCAAATTTCAATCCGACCATTAGTTATCGAGATATACGCGTTTGAAGTTCGCGTACGGGCCACCGTTGCCGTATATCTAGACGACACCTGGTATACACTTGGTATACGTATCTCTGCGAACAACAGACATTTGAAAGAAAATAGGCCCGAACGATGACTAGAGCATTTCAAAAACAACGATTCCCTTCGTCAAACTAACGATTGCGGAATGTAGAACGACACGTACGCTGCTCGAATCTACGTCGAAAGCTCTATATAAACGTCTGGAAGGCCTATTTTTTGAAGGACTATTTTTTGACCTCGACGGATCCGCGAAGCACGAGCCAGGCATTCTCCCCAACTACCTCCCTAGATTCCCCGACCTTTAATCGACCATTATAGGCCCTCAGAGCGTCCGTAGAGCCATTAGCCTCTATACGCGTATGGCCAAATCCTATTATGATTTTTGCTTTCGTATGTGCAAAAAGCAAAAATCCTCCTCACACACGTTCTCGCCAACGAGAGATATTTGGATAAATCTACTCATACACGTTGTTAGGGGGCTAGGCGTAGTTGGTGGGAAATTAGGTCAAATCCTTATCTGGGTCAAAGGTCGAAATCTAGGTCGAAATCTGCATTTCCGCTATTTTGGCCTCTCGAGCCTCCTTAAGAAGTCAGAATCGGAGGAAAACTAGCTGGTCGGAAAGACAGTTTTCCGAGCGTTAAAAAAACAGTGAACCAAATTTCAATCCGACCATTAGTTATCGAGATATACGCGTTTGAAGTTCGCGTACGGGCCACCGTTGCCGTATATCTAGACGACACCTGGTATACACTTGGTATACGTATCTCTGCGAACAACAGACATTTGAAAGAAAATAGGCCCGAACGATGACTAGAGCATTTCAAAAACAACGATTCCCTTCGTCAAACTAACGATTGCGGAATGTAGAACGACACGTACGCTGCTCGAATCTACGTCGAAAGCTCTATATAAACGTCTGGAAGGCCTATTTTTTGAAGGACTATTTTTTGACCTCGACGGATCCGCGAAGCACGAGCCAGGCATTCTCCCCAACTACCTCCCTAGATTCCCCGACCTTTAATCGACCATTATAGGCCCTCAGAGCGTCCGTAGAGCCATTAGCCTCTATACGCGTATGGCCAAATCCTATTATGATTTTTGCTTTCGTATGTGCAAAAAGCAAAAATCCTCCTCACACACGTTCTCGCCAACGAGAGATATTTGGATAAATCTACTCATACACGTTGTTAGGGGGCTAGGCGTAGTTGGTGGGAAATTAGGTCAAATCCTTATCTGGGTCAAAGGTCGAAATCTAGGTCGAAATCTGCATTTCCGCTATTTTGGCCTCTCGAGCCTCCTTAAGAAGTCAGAATCGGAGGAAAACTAGCTGGTCGGAAAGACAGTTTTCCGAGCGTTAAAAAAACAGTGAACCAAATTTCAATCCGACCATTAGTTATCGAGATATACGCGTTTGAAGTTCGCGTACGGGCCACCGTTGCCGTATATCTAGACGACACCTGGTATACACTTGGTATACGTATCTCTGCGAACAACAGACATTTGAAAGAAAATAGGCCCGAACGATGACTAGAGCATTTCAAAAACAACGATTCCCTTCGTCAAACTAACGATTGCGGAATGTAGAACGACACGTACGCTGCTCGAATCTACGTCGAAAGCTCTATATAAACGTCTGGAAGGCCTATTTTTTGAAGGACTATTTTTTGACCTCGACGGATCCGCGAAGCACGAGCCAGGCATTCTCCCCAACTACCTCCCTAGATTCCCCGACCTTTAATCGACCATTATAGGCCCTCAGAGCGTCCGTAGAGCCATTAGCCTCTATACGCGTATGGCCAAATCCTATTATGATTTTTGCTTTCGTATGTGCAAAAAGCAAAAATCCTCCTCACACACGTTCTCGCCAACGAGAGATATTTGGATAAATCTACTCATACACGTTGTTAGGGGGCTAGGCGTAGTTGGTGGGAAATTAGGTCAAATCCTTATCTGGGTCAAAGGTCGAAATCTAGGTCGAAATCTGCATTTCCGCTATTTTGGCCTCTCGAGCCTCCTTAAGAAGTCAGAATCGGAGGAAAACTAGCTGGTCGGAAAGACAGTTTTCCGAGCGTTAAAAAAACAGTGAACCAAATTTCAATCCGACCATTAGTTATCGAGATATACGCGTTTGAAGTTCGCGTACGGGCCACCGTTGCCGTATATCTAGACGACACCTGGTATACACTTGGTATACGTATCTCTGCGAACAACAGACATTTGAAAGAAAATAGGCCCGAACGATGACTAGAGCATTTCAAAAACAACGATTCCCTTCGTCAAACTAACGATTGCGGAATGTAGAACGACACGTACGCTGCTCGAATCTACGTCGAAAGCTCTATATAAACGTCTGGAAGGCCTATTTTTTGAAGGACTATTTTTTGACCTCGACGGATCCGCGAAGCACGAGCCAGGCATTCTCCCCAACTACCTCCCTAGATTCCCCGACCTTTAATCGACCATTATAGGCCCTCAGAGCGTCCGTAGAGCCATTAGCCTCTATACGCGTATGGCCAAATCCTATTATGATTTTTGCTTTCGTATGTGCAAAAAGCAAAAATCCTCCTCACACACGTTCTCGCCAACGAGAGATATTTGGATAAATCTACTCATACACGTTGTTAGGGGGCTAGGCGTAGTTGGTGGGAAATTAGGTCAAATCCTTATCTGGGTCAAAGGTCGAAATCTAGGTCGAAATCTGCATTTCCGCTATTTTGGCCTCTCGAGCCTCCTTAAGAAGTCAGAATCGGAGGAAAACTAGCTGGTCGGAAAGACAGTTTTCCGAGCGTTAAAAAAACAGTGAACCAAATTTCAATCCGACCATTAGTTATCGAGATATACGCGTTTGAAGTTCGCGTACGGGCCACCGTTGCCGTATATCTAGACGACACCTGGTATACACTTGGTATACGTATCTCTGCGAACAACAGACATTTGAAAGAAAATAGGCCCGAACGATGACTAGAGCATTTCAAAAACAACGATTCCCTTCGTCAAACTAACGATTGCGGAATGTAGAACGACACGTACGCTGCTCGAATCTACGTCGAAAGCTCTATATAAACGTCTGGAAGGCCTATTTTTTGAAGGACTATTTTTTGACCTCGACGGATCCGCGAAGCACGAGCCAGGCATTCTCCCCAACTACCTCCCTAGATTCCCCGACCTTTAATCGACCATTATAGGCCCTCAGAGCGTCCGTAGAGCCATTAGCCTCTATACGCGTATGGCCAAATCCTATTATGATTTTTGCTTTCGTATGTGCAAAAAGCAAAAATCCTCCTCACACACGTTCTCGCCAACGAGAGATATTTGGATAAATCTACTCATACACGTTGTTAGGGGGCTAGGCGTAGTTGGTGGGAAATTAGGTCAAATCCTTATCTGGGTCAAAGGTCGAAATCTAGGTCGAAATCTGCATTTCCGCTATTTTGGCCTCTCGAGCCTCCTTAAGAAGTCAGAATCGGAGGAAAACTAGCTGGTCGGAAAGACAGTTTTCCGAGCGTTAAAAAAACAGTGAACCAAATTTCAATCCGACCATTAGTTATCGAGATATACGCGTTTGAAGTTCGCGTACGGGCCACCGTTGCCGTATATCTAGACGACACCTGGTATACACTTGGTATACGTATCTCTGCGAACAACAGACATTTGAAAGAAAATAGGCCCGAACGATGACTAGAGCATTTCAAAAACAACGATTCCCTTCGTCAAACTAACGATTGCGGAATGTAGAACGACACGTACGCTGCTCGAATCTACGTCGAAAGCTCTATATAAACGTCTGGAAGGCCTATTTTTTGAAGGACTATTTTTTGACCTCGACGGATCCGCGAAGCACGAGCCAGGCATTCTCCCCAACTACCTCCCTAGATTCCCCGACCTTTAATCGACCATTATAGGCCCTCAGAGCGTCCGTAGAGCCATTAGCCTCTATACGCGTATGGCCAAATCCTATTATGATTTTTGCTTTCGTATGTGCAAAAAGCAAAAATCCTCCTCACACACGTTCTCGCCAACGAGAGATATTTGGATAAATCTACTCATACACGTTGTTAGGGGGCTAGGCGTAGTTGGTGGGAAATTAGGTCAAATCCTTATCTGGGTCAAAGGTCGAAATCTAGGTCGAAATCTGCATTTCCGCTATTTTGGCCTCTCGAGCCTCCTTAAGAAGTCAGAATCGGAGGAAAACTAGCTGGTCGGAAAGACAGTTTTCCGAGCGTTAAAAAAACAGTGAACCAAATTTCAATCCGACCATTAGTTATCGAGATATACGCGTTTGAAGTTCGCGTACGGGCCACCGTTGCCGTATATCTAGACGACACCTGGTATACACTTGGTATACGTATCTCTGCGAACAACAGACATTT
The DNA here is from genome assembly GCA_903813345.2 of Owenia fusiformis. Taxonomy (NCBI): domain Eukaryota; kingdom Metazoa; phylum Annelida; class Polychaeta; order Sabellida; family Oweniidae; genus Owenia; species Owenia fusiformis. The sequence continues at coordinate 6,609,488 of CAIIXF020000007.1, forward strand.
GAAAGAAAATAGGCCCGAACGATGACTAGAGCATTTCAAAAACAACGATTCCCTTCGTCAAACTAACGATTGCGGAATGTAGAACGACACGTACGCTGCTCGAATCTACGTCGAAAGCTCTATATAAACGTCTGGAAGGCCTATTTTTTGAAGGACTATTTTTTGACCTCGACGGATCCGCGAAGCACGAGCCAGGCATTCTCCCCAACTACCTCCCTAGATTCCCCGACCTTTAATCGACCATTATAGGCCCTCAGAGCGTCCGTAGAGCCATTAGCCTCTATACGCGTATGGCCAAATCCTATTATGATTTTTGCTTTCGTATGTGCAAAAAGCAAAAATCCTCCTCACACACGTTCTCGCCAACGAGAGATATTTGGATAAATCTACTCATACACGTTGTTAGGGGGCTAGGCGTAGTTGGTGGGAAATTAGGTCAAATCCTTATCTGGGTCAAAGGTCGAAATCTAGGTCGAAATCTGCATTTCCGCTATTTTGGCCTCTCGAGCCTCCTTAAGAAGTCAGAATCGGAGGAAAACTAGCTGGTCGGAAAGACAGTTTTCCGAGCGTTAAAAAAACAGTGAACCAAATTTCAATCCGACCATTAGTTATCGAGATATACGCGTTTGAAGTTCGCGTACGGGCCACCGTTGCCGTATATCTAGACGACACCTGGTATACACTTGGTATACGTATCTCTGCGAACAACAGACATTTGAAAGAAAATAGGCCCGAACGATGACTAGAGCATTTCAAAAACAACGATTCCCTTCGTCAAACTAACGATTGCGGAATGTAGAACGACACGTACGCTGCTCGAATCTACGTCGAAAGCTCTATATAAACGTCTGGAAGGCCTATTTTTTGAAGGACTATTTTTTGACCTCGACGGATCCGCGAAGCACGAGCCAGGCATTCTCCCCAACTACCTCCCTAGATTCCCCGACCTTTAATCGACCATTATAGGCCCTCAGAGCGTCCGTAGAGCCATTAGCCTCTATACGCGTATGGCCAAATCCTATTATGATTTTTGCTTTCGTATGTGCAAAAAGCAAAAATCCTCCTCACACACGTTCTCGCCAACGAGAGATATTTGGATAAATCTACTCATACACGTTGTTAGGGGGCTAGGCGTAGTTGGTGGGAAATTAGGTCAAATCCTTATCTGGGTCAAAGGTCGAAATCTAGGTCGAAATCTGCATTTCCGCTATTTTGGCCTCTCGAGCCTCCTTAAGAAGTCAGAATCGGAGGAAAACTAGCTGGTCGGAAAGACAGTTTTCCGAGCGTTAAAAAAACAGTGAACCAAATTTCAATCCGACCATTAGTTATCGAGATATACGCGTTTGAAGTTCGCGTACGGGCCACCGTTGCCGTATATCTAGACGACACCTGGTATACACTTGGTATACGTATCTCTGCGAACAACAGACATTTGAAAGAAAATAGGCCCGAACGATGACTAGAGCATTTCAAAAACAACGATTCCCTTCGTCAAACTAACGATTGCGGAATGTAGAACGACACGTACGCTGCTCGAATCTACGTCGAAAGCTCTATATAAACGTCTGGAAGGCCTATTTTTTGAAGGACTATTTTTTGACCTCGACGGATCCGCGAAGCACGAGCCAGGCATTCTCCCCAACTACCTCCCTAGATTCCCCGACCTTTAATCGACCATTATAGGCCCTCAGAGCGTCCGTAGAGCCATTAGCCTCTATACGCGTATGGCCAAATCCTATTATGATTTTTGCTTTCGTATGTGCAAAAAGCAAAAATCCTCCTCACACACGTTCTCGCCAACGAGAGATATTTGGATAAATCTACTCATACACGTTGTTAGGGGGCTAGGCGTAGTTGGTGGGAAATTAGGTCAAATCCTTATCTGGGTCAAAGGTCGAAATCTAGGTCGAAATCTGCATTTCCGCTATTTTGGCCTCTCGAGCCTCCTTAAGAAGTCAGAATCGGAGGAAAACTAGCTGGTCGGAAAGACAGTTTTCCGAGCGTTAAAAAAACAGTGAACCAAATTTCAATCCGACCATTAGTTATCGAGATATACGCGTTTGAAGTTCGCGTACGGGCCACCGTTGCCGTATATCTAGACGACACCTGGTATACACTTGGTATACGTATCTCTGCGAACAACAGACATTTGAAAGAAAATAGGCCCGAACGATGACTAGAGCATTTCAAAAACAACGATTCCCTTCGTCAAACTAACGATTGCGGAATGTAGAACGACACGTACGCTGCTCGAATCTACGTCGAAAGCTCTATATAAACGTCTGGAAGGCCTATTTTTTGAAGGACTATTTTTTGACCTCGACGGATCCGCGAAGCACGAGCCAGGCATTCTCCCCAACTACCTCCCTAGATTCCCCGACCTTTAATCGACCATTATAGGCCCTCAGAGCGTCCGTAGAGCCATTAGCCTCTATACGCGTATGGCCAAATCCTATTATGATTTTTGCTTTCGTATGTGCAAAAAGCAAAAATCCTCCTCACACACGTTCTCGCCAACGAGAGATATTTGGATAAATCTACTCATACACGTTGTTAGGGGGCTAGGCGTAGTTGGTGGGAAATTAGGTCAAATCCTTATCTGGGTCAAAGGTCGAAATCTAGGTCGAAATCTGCATTTCCGCTATTTTGGCCTCTCGAGCCTCCTTAAGAAGTCAGAATCGGAGGAAAACTAGCTGGTCGGAAAGACAGTTTTCCGAGCGTTAAAAAAACAGTGAACCAAATTTCAATCCGACCATTAGTTATCGAGATATACGCGTTTGAAGTTCGCGTACGGGCCACCGTTGCCGTATATCTAGACGACACCTGGTATACACTTGGTATACGTATCTCTGCGAACAACAGACATTTGAAAGAAAATAGGCCCGAACGATGACTAGAGCATTTCAAAAACAACGATTCCCTTCGTCAAACTAACGATTGCGGAATGTAGAACGACACGTACGCTGCTCGAATCTACGTCGAAAGCTCTATATAAACGTCTGGAAGGCCTATTTTTTGAAGGACTATTTTTTGACCTCGACGGATCCGCGAAGCACGAGCCAGGCATTCTCCCCAACTACCTCCCTAGATTCCCCGACCTTTAATCGACCATTATAGGCCCTCAGAGCGTCCGTAGAGCCATTAGCCTCTATACGCGTATGGCCAAATCCTATTATGATTTTTGCTTTCGTATGTGCAAAAAGCAAAAATCCTCCTCACACACGTTCTCGCCAACGAGAGATATTTGGATAAATCTACTCATACACGTTGTTAGGGGGCTAGGCGTAGTTGGTGGGAAATTAGGTCAAATCCTTATCTGGGTCAAAGGTCGAAATCTAGGTCGAAATCTGCATTTCCGCTATTTTGGCCTCTCGAGCCTCCTTAAGAAGTCAGAATCGGAGGAAAACTAGCTGGTCGGAAAGACAGTTTTCCGAGCGTTAAAAAAACAGTGAACCAAATTTCAATCCGACCATTAGTTATCGAGATATACGCGTTTGAAGTTCGCGTACGGGCCACCGTTGCCGTATATCTAGACGACACCTGGTATACACTTGGTATACGTATCTCTGCGAACAACAGACATTTGAAAGAAAATAGGCCCGAACGATGACTAGAGCATTTCAAAAACAACGATTCCCTTCGTCAAACTAACGATTGCGGAATGTAGAACGACACGTACGCTGCTCGAATCTACGTCGAAAGCTCTATATAAACGTCTGGAAGGCCTATTTTTTGAAGGACTATTTTTTGACCTCGACGGATCCGCGAAGCACGAGCCAGGCATTCTCCCCAACTACCTCCCTAGATTCCCCGACCTTTAATCGACCATTATAGGCCCTCAGAGCGTCCGTAGAGCCATTAGCCTCTATACGCGTATGGCCAAATCCTATTATGATTTTTGCTTTCGTATGTGCAAAAAGCAAAAATCCTCCTCACACACGTTCTCGCCAACGAGAGATATTTGGATAAATCTACTCATACACGTTGTTAGGGGGCTAGGCGTAGTTGGTGGGAAATTAGGTCAAATCCTTATCTGGGTCAAAGGTCGAAATCTAGGTCGAAATCTGCATTTCCGCTATTTTGGCCTCTCGAGCCTCCTTAAGAAGTCAGAATCGGAGGAAAACTAGCTGGTCGGAAAGACAGTTTTCCGAGCGTTAAAAAAACAGTGAACCAAATTTCAATCCGACCATTAGTTATCGAGATATACGCGTTTGAAGTTCGCGTACGGGCCACCGTTGCCGTATATCTAGACGACACCTGGTATACACTTGGTATACGTATCTCTGCGAACAACAGACATTTGAAAGAAAATAGGCCCGAACGATGACTAGAGCATTTCAAAAACAACGATTCCCTTCGTCAAACTAACGATTGCGGAATGTAGAACGACACGTACGCTGCTCGAATCTACGTCGAAAGCTCTATATAAACGTCTGGAAGGCCTATTTTTTGAAGGACTATTTTTTGACCTCGACGGATCCGCGAAGCACGAGCCAGGCATTCTCCCCAACTACCTCCCTAGATTCCCCGACCTTTAATCGACCATTATAGGCCCTCAGAGCGTCCGTAGAGCCATTAGCCTCTATACGCGTATGGCCAAATCCTATTATGATTTTTGCTTTCGTATGTGCAAAAAGCAAAAATCCTCCTCACACACGTTCTCGCCAACGAGAGATATTTGGATAAATCTACTCATACACGTTGTTAGGGGGCTAGGCGTAGTTGGTGGGAAATTAGGTCAAATCCTTATCTGGGTCAAAGGTCGAAATCTAGGTCGAAATCTGCATTTCCGCTATTTTGGCCTCTCGAGCCTCCTTAAGAAGTCAGAATCGGAGGAAAACTAGCTGGTCGGAAAGACAGTTTTCCGAGCGTTAAAAAAACAGTGAACCAAATTTCAATCCGACCATTAGTTATCGAGATATACGCGTTTGAAGTTCGCGTACGGGCCACCGTTGCCGTATATCTAGACGACACCTGGTATACACTTGGTATACGTATCTCTGCGAACAACAGACATTTGAAAGAAAATAGGCCCGAACGATGACTAGAGCATTTCAAAAACAACGATTCCCTTCGTCAAACTAACGATTGCGGAATGTAGAACGACACGTACGCTGCTCGAATCTACGTCGAAAGCTCTATATAAACGTCTGGAAGGCCTATTTTTTGAAGGACTATTTTTTGACCTCGACGGATCCGCGAAGCACGAGCCAGGCATTCTCCCCAACTACCTCCCTAGATTCCCCGACCTTTAATCGACCATTATAGGCCCTCAGAGCGTCCGTAGAGCCATTAGCCTCTATACGCGTATGGCCAAATCCTATTATGATTTTTGCTTTCGTATGTGCAAAAAGCAAAAATCCTCCTCACACACGTTCTCGCCAACGAGAGATATTTGGATAAATCTACTCATACACGTTGTTAGGGGGCTAGGCGTAGTTGGTGGGAAATTAGGTCAAATCCTTATCTGGGTCAAAGGTCGAAATCTAGGTCGAAATCTGCATTTCCGCTATTTTGGCCTCTCGAGCCTCCTTAAGAAGTCAGAATCGGAGGAAAACTAGCTGGTCGGAAAGACAGTTTTCCGAGCGTTAAAAAAACAGTGAACCAAATTTCAATCCGACCATTAGTTATCGAGATATACGCGTTTGAAGTTCGCGTACGGGCCACCGTTGCCGTATATCTAGACGACACCTGGTATACACTTGGTATACGTATCTCTGCGAACAACAGACATTTGAAAGAAAATAGGCCCGAACGATGACTAGAGCATTTCAAAAACAACGATTCCCTTCGTCAAACTAACGATTGCGGAATGTAGAACGACACGTACGCTGCTCGAATCTACGTCGAAAGCTCTATATAAACGTCTGGAAGGCCTATTTTTTGAAGGACTATTTTTTGACCTCGACGGATCCGCGAAGCACGAGCCAGGCATTCTCCCCAACTACCTCCCTAGATTCCCCGACCTTTAATCGACCATTATAGGCCCTCAGAGCGTCCGTAGAGCCATTAGCCTCTATACGCGTATGGCCAAATCCTATTATGATTTTTGCTTTCGTATGTGCAAAAAGCAAAAATCCTCCTCACACACGTTCTCGCCAACGAGAGATATTTGGATAAATCTACTCATACACGTTGTTAGGGGGCTAGGCGTAGTTGGTGGGAAATTAGGTCAAATCCTTATCTGGGTCAAAGGTCGAAATCTAGGTCGAAATCTGCATTTCCGCTATTTTGGCCTCTCGAGCCTCCTTAAGAAGTCAGAATCGGAGGAAAACTAGCTGGTCGGAAAGACAGTTTTCCGAGCGTTAAAAAAACAGTGAACCAAATTTCAATCCGACCATTAGTTATCGAGATATACGCGTTTGAAGTTCGCGTACGGGCCACCGTTGCCGTATATCTAGACGACACCTGGTATACACTTGGTATACGTATCTCTGCGAACAACAGACATTTGAAAGAAAATAGGCCCGAACGATGACTAGAGCATTTCAAAAACAACGATTCCCTTCGTCAAACTAACGATTGCGGAATGTAGAACGACACGTACGCTGCTCGAATCTACGTCGAAAGCTCTATATAAACGTCTGGAAGGCCTATTTTTTGAAGGACTATTTTTTGACCTCGACGGATCCGCGAAGCACGAGCCAGGCATTCTCCCCAACTACCTCCCTAGATTCCCCGACCTTTAATCGACCATTATAGGCCCTCAGAGCGTCCGTAGAGCCATTAGCCTCTATACGCGTATGGCCAAATCCTATTATGATTTTTGCTTTCGTATGTGCAAAAAGCAAAAATCCTCCTCACACACGTTCTCGCCAACGAGAGATATTTGGATAAATCTACTCATACACGTTGTTAGGGGGCTAGGCGTAGTTGGTGGGAAATTAGGTCAAATCCTTATCTGGGTCAAAGGTCGAAATCTAGGTCGAAATCTGCATTTCCGCTATTTTGGCCTCTCGAGCCTCCTTAAGAAGTCAGAATCGGAGGAAAACTAGCTGGTCGGAAAGACAGTTTTCCGAGCGTTAAAAAAACAGTGAACCAAATTTCAATCCGACCATTAGTTATCGAGATATACGCGTTTGAAGTTCGCGTACGGGCCACCGTTGCCGTATATCTAGACGACACCTGGTATACACTTGGTATACGTATCTCTGCGAACAACAGACATTTGAAAGAAAATAGGCCCGAACGATGACTAGAGCATTTCAAAAACAACGATTCCCTTCGTCAAACTAACGATTGCGGAATGTAGAACGACACGTACGCTGCTCGAATCTACGTCGAAAGCTCTATATAAACGTCTGGAAGGCCTATTTTTTGAAGGACTATTTTTTGACCTCGACGGATCCGCGAAGCACGAGCCAGGCATTCTCCCCAACTACCTCCCTAGATTCCCCGACCTTTAATCGACCATTATAGGCCCTCAGAGCGTCCGTAGAGCCATTAGCCTCTATACGCGTATGGCCAAATCCTATTATGATTTTTGCTTTCGTATGTGCAAAAAGCAAAAATCCTCCTCACACACGTTCTCGCCAACGAGAGATATTTGGATAAATCTACTCATACACGTTGTTAGGGGGCTAGGCGTAGTTGGTGGGAAATTAGGTCAAATCCTTATCTGGGTCAAAGGTCGAAATCTAGGTCGAAATCTGCATTTCCGCTATTTTGGCCTCTCGAGCCTCCTTAAGAAGTCAGAATCGGAGGAAAACTAGCTGGTCGGAAAGACAGTTTTCCGAGCGTTAAAAAAACAGTGAACCAAATTTCAATCCGACCATTAGTTATCGAGATATACGCGTTTGAAGTTCGCGTACGGGCCACCGTTGCCGTATATCTAGACGACACCTGGTATACACTTGGTATACGTATCTCTGCGAACAACAGACATTTGAAAGAAAATAGGCCCGAACGATGACTAGAGCATTTCAAAAACAACGATTCCCTTCGTCAAACTAACGATTGCGGAATGTAGAACGACACGTACGCTGCTCGAATCTACGTCGAAAGCTCTATATAAACGTCTGGAAGGCCTATTTTTTGAAGGACTATTTTTTGACCTCGACGGATCCGCGAAGCACGAGCCAGGCATTCTCCCCAACTACCTCCCTAGATTCCCCGACCTTTAATCGACCATTATAGGCCCTCAGAGCGTCCGTAGAGCCATTAGCCTCTATACGCGTATGGCCAAATCCTATTATGATTTTTGCTTTCGTATGTGCAAAAAGCAAAAATCCTCCTCACACACGTTCTCGCCAACGAGAGATATTTGGATAAATCTACTCATACACGTTGTTAGGGGGCTAGGCGTAGTTGGTGGGAAATTAGGTCAAATCCTTATCTGGGTCAAAGGTCGAAATCTAGGTCGAAATCTGCATTTCCGCTATTTTGGCCTCTCGAGCCTCCTTAAGAAGTCAGAATCGGAGGAAAACTAGCTGGTCGGAAAGACAGTTTTCCGAGCGTTAAAAAAACAGTGAACCAAATTTCAATCCGACCATTAGTTATCGAGATATACGCGTTTGAAGTTCGCGTACGGGCCACCGTTGCCGTATATCTAGACGACACCTGGTATACACTTGGTATACGTATCTCTGCGAACAACAGACATTTGAAAGAAAATAGGCCCGAACGATGACTAGAGCATTTCAAAAACAACGATTCCCTTCGTCAAACTAACGATTGCGGAATGTAGAACGACACGTACGCTGCTCGAATCTACGTCGAAAGCTCTATATAAACGTCTGGAAGGCCTATTTTTTGAAGGACTATTTTTTGACCTCGACGGATCCGCGAAGCACGAGCCAGGCATTCTCCCCAACTACCTCCCTAGATTCCCCGACCTTTAATCGACCATTATAGGCCCTCAGAGCGTCCGTAGAGCCATTAGCCTCTATACGCGTATGGCCAAATCCTATTATGATTTTTGCTTTCGTATGTGCAAAAAGCAAAAATCCTCCTCACACACGTTCTCGCCAACGAGAGATATTTGGATAAATCTACTCATACACGTTGTTAGGGGGCTAGGCGTAGTTGGTGGGAAATTAGGTCAAATCCTTATCTGGGTCAAAGGTCGAAATCTAGGTCGAAATCTGCATTTCCGCTATTTTGGCCTCTCGAGCCTCCTTAAGAAGTCAGAATCGGAGGAAAACTAGCTGGTCGGAAAGACAGTTTTCCGAGCGTTAAAAAAACAGTGAACCAAATTTCAATCCGACCATTAGTTATCGAGATATACGCGTTTGAAGTTCGCGTACGGGCCACCGTTGCCGTATATCTAGACGACACCTGGTATACACTTGGTATACGTATCTCTGCGAACAACAGACATTTGAAAGAAAATAGGCCCGAACGATGACTAGAGCATTTCAAAAACAACGATTCCCTTCGTCAAACTAACGATTGCGGAATGTAGAACGACACGTACGCTGCTCGAATCTACGTCGAAAGCTCTATATAAACGTCTGGAAGGCCTATTTTTTGAAGGACTATTTTTTGACCTCGACGGATCCGCGAAGCACGAGCCAGGCATTCTCCCCAACTACCTCCCTAGATTCCCCGACCTTTAATCGACCATTATAGGCCCTCAGAGCGTCCGTAGAGCCATTAGCCTCTATACGCGTATGGCCAAATCCTATTATGATTTTTGCTTTCGTATGTGCAAAAAGCAAAAATCCTCCTCACACACGTTCTCGCCAACGAGAGATATTTGGATAAATCTACTCATACACGTTGTTAGGGGGCTAGGCGTAGTTGGTGGGAAATTAGGTCAAATCCTTATCTGGGTCAAAGGTCGAAATCTAGGTCGAAATCTGCATTTCCGCTATTTTGGCCTCTCGAGCCTCCTTAAGAAGTCAGAATCGGAGGAAAACTAGCTGGTCGGAAAGACAGTTTTCCGAGCGTTAAAAAAACAGTGAACCAAATTTCAATCCGACCATTAGTTATCGAGATATACGCGTTTGAAGTTCGCGTACGGGCCACCGTTGCCGTATATCTAGACGACACCTGGTATACACTTGGTATACGTATCTCTGCGAACAACAGACATTTGAAAGAAAATAGGCCCGAACGATGACTAGAGCATTTCAAAAACAACGATTCCCTTCGTCAAACTAACGATTGCGGAATGTAGAACGACACGTACGCTGCTCGAATCTACGTCGAAAGCTCTATATAAACGTCTGGAAGGCCTATTTTTTGAAGGACTATTTTTTGACCTCGACGGATCCGCGAAGCACGAGCCAGGCATTCTCCCCAACTACCTCCCTAGATTCCCCGACCTTTAATCGACCATTATAGGCCCTCAGAGCGTCCGTAGAGCCATTAGCCTCTATACGCGTATGGCCAAATCCTATTATTAGACTCCAGATGAAAATCTGGAGTCTATTGCTTTTGCCAGTTTTCTTTATTATTAGACTCCAGATGAAAATCTGGAGTCTATTGCTTTTGCCAGTTTTCTTCTTATTATTATTATTATTATTCTTTCTTCCTCTTCCTCCTTCCCAGATTTCTCACCAACTAGAAGAGCTTACTTTAAGCTGCTTACATGATCAACTAGGGAATGTATCTGGGATGATGGGAAATTAGGTCAAATTTTTATCTAGGTCAAAGGTCAAGAACTAGGTCAAATCCAGTACTTTGTCACTTTTTTCAATTTTCTCGGTCGTCCTTCAATATTTTCAATCCGGGTTTTTTTCATTGTGTTCCTCATAAAAAAGTAGGGGAAAACAGGTCGATTTAGTTTTTTGATATCTCAAACCGATTTCGAGATATCAGTGTCCGAAAACGAGGTCCAAAAAAAAATTCTCCCAATTCAATGTCCACGCTACTGGTCTTGTAGGAAATTTTCTCAGGATTCCGAATCTGAAAACCAAATTTCGATCCGACTTCCGGTTCGGAAGTTATATCGTTTTGAAAGCTCAAAAATCGCTAAAATTTGGTGCCCATGTTAAGTCAATGGGAAAAAAGATTTTTTTGAAGTGAAAAATACGAAATATAGACTGAGTTCAGCTTAATATAATGGAAGCTTTTAAAAGAAGGGGACCTCAAAAGCCATCTAGCTTAAAAATTTGGACACAAAAATGCCAAGGTCAAAATCTAGGTCAAATTCAAAGTTTTTCCTTATTTTTGCGATTCTGACACTACACTTTAATTATATTTTTCGAAATCGTGTATACATGTAGCCAAGAGTGTGCTAATAATGTTAGCCTTTTGCCGTCAGGAAGTATTTTGACCCACTTTTGAGATATGGTGTCCCAAAAGTAGGTCAAAATAAAAAATTCTTCAAATTTAACTTATGAGTTATGAATCAGGGGTAGAATTTTGTCAGGAATCGGAATCTGCAAACCATATTGCGATCCGACTTCCGGTTCGGAAGTTATGGCGTGTCCAAAAAGTAGGTCAAAATAAAAAAATTCTAAATTTAACGTATGAGTTATGAATTAGGGGTAGAATTTTGTCAGGAATCCGAATCTGCAAACCAAATTTCGATTCGACATCTTGTTCAGAAGTTATGATGTTTTGAAAGCTCAAAAATCGCTAAATTTGGTGCCCCATGTTAAATCAATGGGACCGAATAATTTTTTGAAGTGTAAAAATACAAGATATAGAATGAGTACAGCTAAACATAATGAAAGCCCATAAAAGAAGGGGACCTCAAAAGCTACTTTCCTTCAAAATTTGGACACCAAAATACCTAGTTCAAAATCTAGGTCAAATTCTTAGTTTTTTCTTATTTTTGCAATTCGGACACTACACTTCAATGATATTCTTCGAAATTTTGTATACATGTAGCAAAGAGTGTGCTTATAATGTTAACTTTTTGCCGTCAAGAAGTTTTTAGACCCACTTTTGAGATCTGGTGATCGAAATGTAGGTCAAAATAAAAAGTTCTCCAAATTTAACGTATGAGTTATGAATTAGGGGCATAATTTCCTAAGGAATCCGGATCTGAAATTAAAATTGCAATCCGACCCCTGGTTAAGATTCTAAGCCATTTTGAAGTTTGAAATTCGCACTTGCCAGTATTCACGATGCAGATTGATCAAATAAACTTTCAAAAAGTCCTACATACCCTACTTTACCTCCCTACCTACTCAGCTACTTATTTGACTACTTACTCAATTGCTTAATTAGTTATTACTTACTTAGCTACTTACTCAGCTACTAACTCAGCTTTTTACCCAGTTACTTACTCAGCTACTTACTCAACTACTACTAAGGTACTTACTCAACTAATTACTCAGTTACTTACTCAGCTCTTTACTGATCTATCTAGGTCAAATAAATCTGGAGTCTTAAATTGAACTTGTTCAATTTCACAAATCTAGTTATTATTATTATTCTTCTTCTTCTTCCTCCTTCCCAGATTTCTCACCAACTAGAAGAGCTTACTTTAAGCTGCTTACATGATCAACTAGGGAATGTATCTGGCTTTCTGGGAAATTAGGTCAAATTTTTATCTAGGTCAAAGGTCAAGAACTAGGTCAAATCCAGTACTTTGTCACTTTTTTCAATTTTCTCGGTCGTCCTTCAATATTTTCAATCCGGGTTTTTTTCATTGTGTTCCTCATAAAAAAGTAGGGGAAAACAGGTCGATTTAGTTTTTTGATATCTCAAACCGATTTCGAGATATCAGTGTCCGAAAACGAGGTCCAAAAAAAAGTTCTCCCAATTCAATGTCCACGCTACTGGTCTTGTAGGAAATTTTCTCAGGATTCCGAATCTGAAAACCAAATTTCGATCCGACTTCCGGTTCGGAAGTTATATCGTTTTGAAAGCTCAAAAATCGCTAAATTTGGTGCCCATGTTAAGTCAATGGGAAAAAAGATTTTTTTGAAGTGAAAAATACGAAATATAGACTGAGTTCAGCTAAATATAATGGAAGCTTTTAAAAGAAGGGGACCTCAAAAGCCATCTAGCTTAAAAATTTGGACACAAAAATGCCAAGGTCAAAATCTAGGTCAAATTCAAAGTTTTTCCTTATTTTTGCGATTCTGACACTACACTTTAATTATATTCTTCGAAATCGTGTATACATGTAGCCAAGAGTGTGCTAATAGTGTTAGCCTTTTGCCGTCAGGAAGTATTTTGACCCACTTTTGAGATATGGTGTCCCAAAAGTAGGTCAAAATAAAAAAATCTTCAAATTTAACTTATGAGTTATGAATCAGGGGTAGAATTTTGTCAGGAATCCGAATCTGCAAACCATATTTCGATCCGACTTCCGGTTCGGAAGTTATGGCGTGTCCAAAAAGTAGGTCAAAATAAAAAAAATCTAAATTTATCGTATGAGTTATGAATTAGGGGTAGAATTTTATCAGGAATCCGAATCTGCAAACCAAATTTCGATTCGACATCTTGTTCAGAAGTTATGATGTTTTGAAAGCTCAAAAATCGCTAAATTTGGTGCCCCATGTTAAATCAATGGGACCGAATAATTTTTTGAAGTGTAAAAATACAAGATATAGAATGAGTACAGCTAAACATAATGAAAGCCCATAAAAGAAGGGGACCTCAAAAGCTACTTTCCTTCAAAATTTGGACACCAAAATACCTAGTTCAAAAACCAGGTCAAATTCTTAGTTTTTTCTTATTTTTGCAATTCGGACACTACACTTCAATGATATTCTTCGAAATTTTGTATACATGTAGCAAAGAGTGTGCTTATAATGTTAACTTTTTGCCGTCAAGAAGTTTTTAGACCCACTTTTGAGATCTGGTGATCGAAATGTAGGTCAAAATAAAAAGTTCTCCAAATTTAACGTATGAGTTATGAATTAGGGGCATAATTTCCTAAGGAATCCGGATCTGAAATTAAAATTGCAATCCTACCCCCAGTTAAGCCATTTTGAAGTTTGAAATTCGCACTTGCCAGTATTCACGATGCAGATTGATCAAATAAACTTTCAAAAATTCCTACATACCCTACTTTACCTCCCTACCTACTCAGCTACTTATTTGACTACTTACTCAATTGCTTAATTAGTTATTACTTACTTAGCTACTCACTCAGCTACTAACTCAGGTACTTACTCAGCTACTTACTCAGCTACCTACTCAGCTTTTTACCCAGTTACTTACTCAGCTACTTACTCAACTACTACTAAGGTACTTACTCAGCTAATTACTCAGTTACTTACTCAGCTCTTTACTGATCTATCTAGGTAAAATAAATCTGGAGTCTTAAATTGAACTTGTTCAATTTCACAAATCTAGTGATTTTTGCTTTCGTATGTGCAAAAAGCAAAAATCCTCCTCACACACGTTCTCGCCAACGAGAGATATTTGGATAAATCTACTCATACACGTTGTTAGGGGGCTAGGCGTAGTTGGTGGGAAATTAGGTCAAATCCTTATCTGGGTCAAAGGTCGAAATCTAGGTCGAAATCTGCATTTCCGCTATTTTGGCCTCTCGAGCCTCCTTAAGAAGTCAGAATCGGAGGAAAACTAGCTGGTCGGAAAGACAGTTTTCCGAGCGTTAAAAAAACAGTGAACCAAATTTCAATCCGACCATTAGTTATCGAGATATACGCGTTTGAAGTTCGCGTACGGGCCACCGTTGCCGTATATCTAGACGACACCTGGTATACACTTGGTATACGTATCTCTGCGAACAACAGACATTTGAAAGAAAATAGGCCCGAACGATGACTAGAGCATTTCAAAAACAACGATTCCCTTCGTCAAACTAACGATTGCGGAATGTAGAACGACACGTACGCTGCTCGAATCTACGTCGAAAGCTCTATATAAACGTCTGGAAGGCCTATTTTTTGAAGGACTATTTTTTGACCTCGACGGATCCGCGAAGCACGAGCCAGGCATTCTCCCCAACTACCTCCCTAGATTCCCCGACCTTTAATCGACCATTATAGGCCCTCAGAGCGTCCGTAGAGCCATTAGCCTCTATACGCGTATGGCCAAATCCTATTATGATTTTTGCTTTCGTATGTGCAAAAAGCAAAAATCCTCCTCACACACGTTCTCGCCAACGAGAGATATTTGGATAAATCTACTCATACACGTTGTTAGGGGGCTAGGCGTAGTTGGTGGGAAATTAGGTCAAATCCTTATCTGGGTCAAAGGTCGAAATCTAGGTCGAAATCTGCATTTCCGCTATTTTGGCCTCTCGAGCCTCCTTAAGAAGTCAGAATCGGAGGAAAACTAGCTGGTCGGAAAGACAGTTTTCCGAGCGTTAAAAAAACAGTGAACCAAATTTCAATCCGACCATTAGTTATCGAGATATACGCGTTTGAAGTTCGCGTACGGGCCACCGTTGCCGTATATCTAGACGACACCTGGTATACACTTGGTATACGTATCTCTGCGAACAACAGACATTTGAAAGAAAATAGGCCCGAACGATGACTAGAGCATTTCAAAAACAACGATTCCCTTCGTCAAACTAACGATTGCGGAATGTAGAACGACACGTACGCTGCTCGAATCTACGTCGAAAGCTCTATATAAACGTCTGGAAGGCCTATTTTTTGAAGGACTATTTTTTGACCTCGACGGATCCGCGAAGCACGAGCCAGGCATTCTCCCCAACTACCTCCCTAGATTCCCCGACCTTTAATCGACCATTATAGGCCCTCAGAGCGTCCGTAGAGCCATTAGCCTCTATACGCGTATGGCCAAATCCTATTATGATTTTTGCTTTCGTATGTGCAAAAAGCAAAAATCCTCCTCACACACGTTCTCGCCAACGAGAGATATTTGGATAAATCTACTCATACACGTTGTTAGGGGGCTAGGCGTAGTTGGTGGGAAATTAGGTCAAATCCTTATCTGGGTCAAAGGTCGAAATCTAGGTCGAAATCTGCATTTCCGCTATTTTGGCCTCTCGAGCCTCCTTAAGAAGTCAGAATCGGAGGAAAACTAGCTGGTCGGAAAGACAGTTTTCCGAGCGTTAAAAAAACAGTGAACCAAATTTCAATCCGACCATTAGTTATCGAGATATACGCGTTTGAAGTTCGCGTACGGGCCACCGTTGCCGTATATCTAGACGACACCTGGTATACACTTGGTATACGTATCTCTGCGAACAACAGACATTTGAAAGAAAATAGGCCCGAACGATGACTAGAGCATTTCAAAAACAACGATTCCCTTCGTCAAACTAACGATTGCGGAATGTAGAACGACACGTACGCTGCTCGAATCTACGTCGAAAGCTCTATATAAACGTCTGGAAGGCCTATTTTTTGAAGGACTATTTTTTGACCTCGACGGATCCGCGAAGCACGAGCCAGGCATTCTCCCCAACTACCTCCCTAGATTCCCCGACCTTTAATCGACCATTATAGGCCCTCAGAGCGTCCGTAGAGCCATTAGCCTCTATACGCGTATGGCCAAATCCTATTATGATTTTTGCTTTCGTATGTGCAAAAAGCAAAAATCCTCCTCACACACGTTCTCGCCAACGAGAGATATTTGGATAAATCTACTCATACACGTTGTTAGGGGGCTAGGCGTAGTTGGTGGGAAATTAGGTCAAATCCTTATCTGGGTCAAAGGTCGAAATCTAGGTCGAAATCTGCATTTCCGCTATTTTGGCCTCTCGAGCCTCCTTAAGAAGTCAGAATCGGAGGAAAACTAGCTGGTCGGAAAGACAGTTTTCCGAGCGTTAAAAAAACAGTGAACCAAATTTCAATCCGACCATTAGTTATCGAGATATACGCGTTTGAAGTTCGCGTACGGGCCACCGTTGCCGTATATCTAGACGACACCTGGTATACACTTGGTATACGTATCTCTGCGAACAACAGACATTTGAAAGAAAATAGGCCCGAACGATGACTAGAGCATTTCAAAAACAACGATTCCCTTCGTCAAACTAACGATTGCGGAATGTAGAACGACACGTACGCTGCTCGAATCTACGTCGAAAGCTCTATATAAACGTCTGGAAGGCCTATTTTTTGAAGGACTATTTTTTGACCTCGACGGATCCGCGAAGCACGAGCCAGGCATTCTCCCCAACTACCTCCCTAGATTCCCCGACCTTTAATCGACCATTATAGGCCCTCAGAGCGTCCGTAGAGCCATTAGCCTCTATACGCGTATGGCCAAATCCTATTATGATTTTTGCTTTCGTATGTGCAAAAAGCAAAAATCCTCCTCACACACGTTCTCGCCAACGAGAGATATTTGGATAAATCTACTCATACACGTTGTTAGGGGGCTAGGCGTAGTTGGTGGGAAATTAGGTCAAATCCTTATCTGGGTCAAAGGTCGAAATCTAGGTCGAAATCTGCATTTCCGCTATTTTGGCCTCTCGAGCCTCCTTAAGAAGTCAGAATCGGAGGAAAACTAGCTGGTCGGAAAGACAGTTTTCCGAGCGTTAAAAAAACAGTGAACCAAATTTCAATCCGACCATTAGTTATCGAGATATACGCGTTTGAAGTTCGCGTACGGGCCACCGTTGCCGTATATCTAGACGACACCTGGTATACACTTGGTATACGTATCTCTGCGAACAACAGACATTTGAAAGAAAATAGGCCCGAACGATGACTAGAGCATTTCAAAAACAACGATTCCCTTCGTCAAACTAACGATTGCGGAATGTAGAACGACACGTACGCTGCTCGAATCTACGTCGAAAGCTCTATATAAACGTCTGGAAGGCCTATTTTTTGAAGGACTATTTTTTGACCTCGACGGATCCGCGAAGCACGAGCCAGGCATTCTCCCCAACTACCTCCCTAGATTCCCCGACCTTTAATCGACCATTATAGGCCCTCAGAGCGTCCGTAGAGCCATTAGCCTCTATACGCGTATGGCCAAATCCTATTATGATTTTTGCTTTCGTATGTGCAAAAAGCAAAAATCCTCCTCACACACGTTCTCGCCAACGAGAGATATTTGGATAAATCTACTCATACACGTTGTTAGGGGGCTAGGCGTAGTTGGTGGGAAATTAGGTCAAATCCTTATCTGGGTCAAAGGTCGAAATCTAGGTCGAAATCTGCATTTCCGCTATTTTGGCCTCTCGAGCCTCCTTAAGAAGTCAGAATCGGAGGAAAACTAGCTGGTCGGAAAGACAGTTTTCCGAGCGTTAAAAAAACAGTGAACCAAATTTCAATCCGACCATTAGTTATCGAGATATACGCGTTTGAAGTTCGCGTACGGGCCACCGTTGCCGTATATCTAGACGACACCTGGTATACACTTGGTATACGTATCTCTGCGAACAACAGACATTTGAAAGAAAATAGGCCCGAACGATGACTAGAGCATTTCAAAAACAACGATTCCCTTCGTCAAACTAACGATTGCGGAATGTAGAACGACACGTACGCTGCTCGAATCTACGTCGAAAGCTCTATATAAACGTCTGGAAGGCCTATTTTTTGAAGGACTATTTTTTGACCTCGACGGATCCGCGAAGCACGAGCCAGGCATTCTCCCCAACTACCTCCCTAGATTCCCCGACCTTTAATCGACCATTATAGGCCCTCAGAGCGTCCGTAGAGCCATTAGCCTCTATACGCGTATGGCCAAATCCTATTATGATTTTTGCTTTCGTATGTGCAAAAAGCAAAAATCCTCCTCACACACGTTCTCGCCAACGAGAGATATTTGGATAAATCTACTCATACACGTTGTTAGGGGGCTAGGCGTAGTTGGTGGGAAATTAGGTCAAATCCTTATCTGGGTCAAAGGTCGAAATCTAGGTCGAAATCTGCATTTCCGCTATTTTGGCCTCTCGAGCCTCCTTAAGAAGTCAGAATCGGAGGAAAACTAGCTGGTCGGAAAGACAGTTTTCCGAGCGTTAAAAAAACAGTGAACCAAATTTCAATCCGACCATTAGTTATCGAGATATACGCGTTTGAAGTTCGCGTACGGGCCACCGTTGCCGTATATCTAGACGACACCTGGTATACACTTGGTATACGTATCTCTGCGAACAACAGACATTTGAAAGAAAATAGGCCCGAACGATGACTAGAGCATTTCAAAAACAACGATTCCCTTCGTCAAACTAACGATTGCGGAATGTAGAACGACACGTACGCTGCTCGAATCTACGTCGAAAGCTCTATATAAACGTCTGGAAGGCCTATTTTTTGAAGGACTATTTTTTGACCTCGACGGATCCGCGAAGCACGAGCCAGGCATTCTCCCCAACTACCTCCCTAGATTCCCCGACCTTTAATCGACCATTATAGGCCCTCAGAGCGTCCGTAGAGCCATTAGCCTCTATACGCGTATGGCCAAATCCTATTATGATTTTTGCTTTCGTATGTGCAAAAAGCAAAAATCCTCCTCACACACGTTCTCGCCAACGAGAGATATTTGGATAAATCTACTCATACACGTTGTTAGGGGGCTAGGCGTAGTTGGTGGGAAATTAGGTCAAATCCTTATCTGGGTCAAAGGTCGAAATCTAGGTCGAAATCTGCATTTCCGCTATTTTGGCCTCTCGAGCCTCCTTAAGAAGTCAGAATCGGAGGAAAACTAGCTGGTCGGAAAGACAGTTTTCCGAGCGTTAAAAAAACAGTGAACCAAATTTCAATCCGACCATTAGTTATCGAGATATACGCGTTTGAAGTTCGCGTACGGGCCACCGTTGCCGTATATCTAGACGACACCTGGTATACACTTGGTATACGTATCTCTGCGAACAACAGACATTTGAAAGAAAATAGGCCCGAACGATGACTAGAGCATTTCAAAAACAACGATTCCCTTCGTCAAACTAACGATTGCGGAATGTAGAACGACACGTACGCTGCTCGAATCTACGTCGAAAGCTCTATATAAACGTCTGGAAGGCCTATTTTTTGAAGGACTATTTTTTGACCTCGACGGATCCGCGAAGCACGAGCCAGGCATTCTCCCCAACTACCTCCCTAGATTCCCCGACCTTTAATCGACCATTATAGGCCCTCAGAGCGTCCGTAGAGCCATTAGCCTCTATACGCGTATGGCCAAATCCTATTATGATTTTTGCTTTCGTATGTGCAAAAAGCAAAAATCCTCCTCACACACGTTCTCGCCAACGAGAGATATTTGGATAAATCTACTCATACACGTTGTTAGGGGGCTAGGCGTAGTTGGTGGGAAATTAGGTCAAATCCTTATCTGGGTCAAAGGTCGAAATCTAGGTCGAAATCTGCATTTCCGCTATTTTGGCCTCTCGAGCCTCCTTAAGAAGTCAGAATCGGAGGAAAACTAGCTGGTCGGAAAGACAGTTTTCCGAGCGTTAAAAAAACAGTGAACCAAATTTCAATCCGACCATTAGTTATCGAGATATACGCGTTTGAAGTTCGCGTACGGGCCACCGTTGCCGTATATCTAGACGACACCTGGTATACACTTGGTATACGTATCTCTGCGAACAACAGACATTTGAAAGAAAATAGGCCCGAACGATGACTAGAGCATTTCAAAAACAACGATTCCCTTCGTCAAACTAACGATTGCGGAATGTAGAACGACACGTACGCTGCTCGAATCTACGTCGAAAGCTCTATATAAACGTCTGGAAGGCCTATTTTTTGAAGGACTATTTTTTGACCTCGACGGATCCGCGAAGCACGAGCCAGGCATTCTCCCCAACTACCTCCCTAGATTCCCCGACCTTTAATCGACCATTATAGGCCCTCAGAGCGTCCGTAGAGCCATTAGCCTCTATACGCGTATGGCCAAATCCTATTATGATTTTTGCTTTCGTATGTGCAAAAAGCAAAAATCCTCCTCACACACGTTCTCGCCAACGAGAGATATTTGGATAAATCTACTCATACACGTTGTTAGGGGGCTAGGCGTAGTTGGTGGGAAATTAGGTCAAATCCTTATCTGGGTCAAAGGTCGAAATCTAGGTCGAAATCTGCATTTCCGCTATTTTGGCCTCTCGAGCCTCCTTAAGAAGTCAGAATCGGAGGAAAACTAGCTGGTCGGAAAGACAGTTTTCCGAGCGTTAAAAAAACAGTGAACCAAATTTCAATCCGACCATTAGTTATCGAGATATACGCGTTTGAAGTTCGCGTACGGGCCACCGTTGCCGTATATCTAGACGACACCTGGTATACACTTGGTATACGTATCTCTGCGAACAACAGACATTTGAAAGAAAATAGGCCCGAACGATGACTAGAGCATTTCAAAAACAACGATTCCCTTCGTCAAACTAACGATTGCGGAATGTAGAACGACACGTACGCTGCTCGAATCTACGTCGAAAGCTCTATATAAACGTCTGGAAGGCCTATTTTTTGAAGGACTATTTTTTGACCTCGACGGATCCGCGAAGCACGAGCCAGGCATTCTCCCCAACTACCTCCCTAGATTCCCCGACCTTTAATCGACCATTATAGGCCCTCAGAGCGTCCGTAGAGCCATTAGCCTCTATACGCGTATGGCCAAATCCTATTATTAGACTCCAGATTGAAAATCTGGAGTCTATTGTTTTTGCCTGTTTTCTTTATTAGACTCCAGATGAAAATCTGGAGTCTATTGCTTTCGTCAGTTTTCTTTATTATTAGACTCCAGATGAAATCTGGAGTCTATTGTTTTCGTCAGTTTTCTTATTCTTCTTCTTCTTATTATTCTATACCAGTTTTCTCAATAACCATTAGGTTTTCAGTAAAGTCAATCATTTGGTCAATTTAGGTTCAGTATCTAGTTCCTCGGAAATTGGGTCAAATTTTTATCTAGGTCAAAGGTCAAGAACTAGGTCAAATCCAGTACTTTGTCACTTTTTTCGATTTTCTCGGTCGTCCTTCAATATTTTCGATCCGGGTTTTTTTCATTGTGTTCCTTATAAAAAAGTAGAAATCCTAGGGTCGATTTAGTTTTTTGATATCTCAAACCGATTTCGAGATATCAGTGTCCGAAAACGAGGTCCAAAAAAAAGTTCTACGAATTAAATGGCCAGGATATTAGTCTTATAGGAAATTTTCTCAGGATTCCGAATCTGAAAACCAAATTTCGATCTGACTTCCCGTTCGGAAGTCATGGCGTTTTGAATGCTCAAAAATTGCTAAATTTGGTGCCCATGTTAAGTCAATGGGAAAAAAGATTTTTTTGAAGTGAAAAATACAAAATATAGACTGAGTTCAGCTAAATATAATGAAAGCTTTTAAAAGAATGGGACCTCAAAAGCCATGTAGCTTTAAAATTTGGACATCAAAATGCCTAGGTCAGAATCTAGGTCAAATTCAAAGTTTTTTCTTATTTTTGCGATTCTGACACTACAGATTAATTATATTCTTCGAAATTTTGTATACATGTAGCCAAGAGTGTGCTAATAGTGTTAGCCTTTTGCCGTCAGAAAGTATTTTGCCCCACTTTTGAGATATGGTGTCCGAAAAGTAGGTCAAAATAAAAAAATTCTCTAAATTTGACGTTTGAGTTATGAATTAAGTATAGAATTTTCTCAGGAATCCGAATCTGCAAACCAAATTTCAATCCGACTTATGGTTCGGAAGTTATGACATTTTTAAAGCTCAAAAATCCCTAAATTTGGTGCCCCATGTTATGTCAATGGGAAAAAAGATTTTTTTGAAGTGTAAAACACAAGATATAGACTAACAACAGCTTAAAATAATGAAAGCCTATATAAGAAGGGAACCTCGAAGGCTACCTAATTTCAAAATTTGTACACCAAAATCCCTTGGTCAAAAACTAGGTCAAATTCATAGTTTATCCTTATTTTTGCGATTCTGACACTACACTTTAATTACATTCCTCGAAATTGTGTATACATGTAGCCAAGAGTGTGCTAATAGTGTTAGCGCTTTGCCGTCAGAAAGTATTTTGACCCACTTTTGAGATATGGTGTCCGAAAAGTAGGTCAAAATAAAAAAAATCTCCAAATTTAATGTATGAGTTATGAATTAGGTGTAGAATTTTGTCAGGAATCCGAATCTGCAATTCAAATTTCGATCCGACTTCCAGTTCGGAAGTTATGGCGTGTCCAAAGTCCAAAAAGTAGGTCAAAATAAAAAGTTTCCAAATTTAACGTATGAGTTATGAATTAGGGGTAGAATTTTGTCAGGAATCCGAATCTGCAAATCAAATTTCGATCTGACTTCCGGTTCGGAAGTTATGGCGTTTTGAAATTTCAAGAAAAATCGATCTGATGGTATCCTGATAGAAAGTCAAGAGTAGAGAAAAAATATTGAAAAATGCATCCATCCTTCCTTTCTGATCCTATGCTATCCTTCCTATCTACCCTTGCTTCGTATCCTCTCCTTCCTATCCTTCCTATTCTATTCTATCCTTCTTTCCTATTCTATCCTATCGTTCCTTCCTATTCTATCGTATCCTTCCTTCCCTTTTCATCCATCCATCCATCCATTTTTTCTGGATGACTTAGCTTATTTTGGATGACTTGGCTTATTCTGGATGACTCGGCTAAAAAAAAGTCTAGATCTGGAGTCTGAAATTGAACTCGTTCAATTTCCAAAATCTAGTTATTATTATTCTTTCAGAATCTTCCTCCTTCCCAGATTTCTCACCAACTAAAAGAATTTACTTTAAGCTGCTTACATGATCAACTAGGGGCAGTTCCTGGGATGATGGGAAATTAGGTCAAATTTTTATCTAGGTCAAGGGTCAAGAACTAGGTCAAATCAAGGTCAAACCAACATTCTGTCAATTATCTTCGTTGTTGTTTGTCGTAACTACTTCATCTTAGTTTCTACATGTAGCTTAGAAAAAAACAAATCGAGATTGTGCCATCCGTTTTTTGATTACTCTTCGCGATTTTGAGATATGGCGTCCTGAAAGTAGGTCAAAACCAAAAAGTTCTCCAAATTTAACATATGAGCTATGAAATAAGGGTAGAATTTTCTCAGGAATCCGAATCTGCAAACCAAATTTTGATCCGACTTCCCGTTCGGAAGTTATGGCGTTTTGAAAGCTCAAAAATCGCTAAATTTGGTGCCCATGTTAAGTCAATGAGAAAAAAGATTTTTTTGAAGTGAAAAATACGAAATATAGACTGAGTTCAGCTAAATATAATGAAAGCTTTTAAAAGAAGGGGACCTCATAAGCCATCTAGCTTCAAAATTTGGACACCAAAATGCCTAGGTCAAAATCTAGGTCAAATTCAAAGTTTTTCCTTATTTTTGCGATTCTGACACAACAGATTAATTATATTCTTCGAAATTTTGTATACATGTAGCTAAGAGTCTGCTAATAGTGTTAGCATTTTGCCGTCAGAAAGTATTTTGCCCCATTTTTGAGATATGGTGTCCGAAAAGTAGGTCAAAATAAAAAATTCTCAAAATTTGACGTTTGAGTTATGAATTAAATATAGAATTTTCTCAGGAATCCGAATTTGCAAACCAAATTTCGATCCGACTTCCGGTTTGGAAGTTATGGCGTGTCCAAAAAGTAGGTCAAAATAAAAAATTTCCAAATTTAACGTATGAGCTATGAATTAAGGATAGAATTTTCTCAGGAATCCGAATCTGCAAACCAAATTTCGATCCGACTTCCGGTTCGGAAGTTATGGCGTTTTGAAAGCTCAAAAATCGCTAAATTTGGTGCCCCATGTTATGTCAATGGGAAAAAATATTTTTTTGAAGTGTAAAATACGAGATATAGACTAAGTACAGCTAAACATAATGGAAGCCCATAAAAGAAGGGGACCTCAAAACCTTCTAATCTTGAAAATTTGGACAACAAAATGCCTAGGTCAAAATCTAGGTCAAATTCGAAGCTTTTCCTTATTTTTGCGATTCTGACACTACACTTTAATTATATTCTTCGAAATTGTGTATACATGTAGCCAAGAGTGTGCTAATAGTGTTAGCCTTTTGCCGTCAAAAAGTATTTTGACCCACTTTTGAGATATGGTGTCCCAAAAGTAGGTCAAAATAAAAAAATCTTCAAATGTAACGTATGAGTTATTAATAAGGGGTAGAATTTTATCAGGAATCCGAATCTGCAAATCAAATTTTGATTCGACCTCCTGTTTGGAAGTTATGGTGTTTTGAAAGCTCAAAAATCGTTAAATTTGCTGCCCCATGTTATGTCAATGGGAAAAAAGATTTTTTTTGAAGTGTAAAATACGAGATATAGACTGAGTACAGCTTAATATAATGAAAGCCTATTAAAGAAGGGGCCCTCAAAGGCTACTTAGCTCCAAAATTTGGACACCAAAATGCCTAGGTCAAAATCTAGGTCAAATTTATAGTTTTCCCTTATTTTTGCGATTCTGACACTATATTTAAATGATTTGCTTTAAAATTTTGTATACAGGTAGCAAAGAGTAGGCTAATAGTGTTAGCGTTTTGCCGTCAGAAAGTATTTTGACCCACTTTTGAGATATGGTGTCCGAAAAGTAGGCCAAAGTTAAAAGTTTTCCAAATTTAACGTATGAGTTATGAATTAAGGGTAGAATTTTCTCAGAAATCTAGATCTGCAAACCAAATTTCGATCCGACTACTTGTTCTGAAGTTATGGCGTTTTGAAATCTCAAAAATCGCTAAATTTGGTGCCCAATGTTAAATCAATGGGACCGAATAATTTTTTGAAGTATAAAAATACGAGATATAGAATGAGTACAGCTAAACATAATGAAAGCCCATAGAAGAAGGGGACCTCAAAAGCTAATTTCCTTCAAAGTTTGGACACCAAAATACCTATTTCAAAATCTAGGTCAAATTCATAGTTTTTTTTATTTTGCGATTCTGACACTACACTTCAATGATATTCTCCGAAATTTTGTAAACTTGTAGCAAAGAGTGTGCTAATAATGTTAACATTTTGCCGTCAATAAGTTTTTGACCCACTTTTGAGATATGGTGTCCGAAATGTAGGTCAAAATAAAAAGTTCTCCAATTTTAAAGTATGAGTTATGAATTAGGGGTAGAATTTCCTCAGGAATCTGGATCTGAAATTAAAATTGCAATCCGACCCCCGGTTTAGATTCTACGTCATTTTGAAGTTGAAATTCGCACTTGCCAGTATTCACGATGCAGATTGATCAAATATACTTTCAAAAATTCCTGCATACCCTACTTTACCTCTCTACCTACTCAGCTACTTATTTGACTACTTACTCAATTACTTAATTAGTTATTACTTCCTTAGCAACTTACTCAGCTACTAACTCAGGTACTTACTCAGCTACCTACTCAGCTTTTTACTCAGTTACTTACTCAGCTACTTACTCAACTACTACTAAGGTACTTACTCAGCTAATTACTCAGTTACTTACTCAGCTCTTTACTGATCTATCTAGGTCAAATAAATCTGGAGTCTTAAATTGAACTTGTTCAATTTCACAAATCTAGTTATTATTATTCTTTCAGAATCTTCCTCCTTCCCAGATTTCTCACCAACTAAAAGAATTTACTTTAAGCTGCTTACATGATCAACTAGGGGCAGTACCTGGGATGATGGGAAATTAGGTCAAATTTTTATCTAGGTCAAGGGTCAAGAACTAGGTCAAATCAAGGTCAAATCAACATTCTGTCAGTTATCTTCGTTGTTGTTTGTCGTAACTACTTCATCTTACTTTCTACTTGTAGCTTAGAAAAAAACAAATCGAGAGTGTGCCATCCGTTTTTTGATTACTCTTAGCGATTTTGAGATATGGCGTCCTGAAAGTAGGTCAAAACCAAAAAATTCTCCAAATTTAACATATGAGCTATGAAATAAGGGTAGAATTTTCTCAGGAATTCGAATCTGCAAACCAAATTTTGATCCGACTTCCCGTTCGGAAGTTATGGCGTTTTGAAAGCTCAAAAATCGCTAAATTTGGTGCCCATGTAAGTCAATGGGAAAAAAGATTTTTTTGAAGTGAAAAATACGAAATATAGACTGAGTTCAGCTAAATATAATAAAAGCTTTTAAAAGAAGAGGACCTCATAAGCCATCTAGCTTCAAAATTTGGACACCAAAATGCCTAGGTCAAAATCTAGGTCAAATTCAAAGTTTTTCCTTATTTTTGCGATTCTGACACAACAGATTAATTATATTCTTCGAAATTTTGCATACATGTAGCTAAGAGTCTGCTAATAGTGTTAGCCTTTTGCCGTCAGAAAGTATTTTGCCCCATTTTTGAGATATGGTGTCCGAAAAGTAGGTCAAAATAAAAAGTTACCAAATTTAACGTATGAGCTATGAATTAAGGATAGAATTTTCTCTGGAATCCAAATCTGCAAACCAAATTTCGATCCGACTTCCGGTTAGGAAGTTATGGCGTTTCGAAAGCTCAAAAATCGCTAAATTTGGTGCCCCATGTTATGTCAATGGGAAAAAATATTTTTTTGAAGTGTAAAATACGAGATATAGACTAAGTACAGCTAAACATAATGGAAGCCCATAAAAGAAGGGGACCTCAAAACCTTCTAATTTTGAAAATGTGGACAACAAAATGCCTAGGTCAAAATCTAGGTCAAATTCAAAGCTTTTCCTTATTTTTGCGATTCTGACACTACACTTTAATTATATTCTTCGAAATTGTGTATACATGTAGCCAAGAGTGTGCTTATAGTGTTAGCCTTTTGCCGTCAAAAAGTATTTTGACCCACTTTTGAGATATGGTGTCCCAAAAGTAGGTCAAAATAAAAAATCTTCAAATGTAACGTATGAGTTATGAATAAGGGGTAGAATTTTATCAGGAATCCGAATCTGCAAATCAAATTTTGATTCGACCTCCTGTTCGGAAGTTATGGTGTTTTGAAAGCTCAAAAATCGCTAAATTTGGTGCCCATGTAAGTCAATGGGAAAAAAGATTTTTTTGAAGTGAAAAATACGAAATATAGACTGAGTTCAGCTAAATATAATAAAAGCTTTTAAAAGAAGAGGACCTCATAAGCCATCTAGCTTCAAAATTTGGACACCAAAATGCCTAGGTCAAAATCTAGGTCAAATTCAAAGTTTTTCCTTATTTTTGCGATTCTGACACAACAGATTAATTATATTCTTCGAAATTTTGTATACATGTAGCTAAGAGTCTGGTAATAGTGTTAGCCTTTTGCCGTCAGAAAGTATTTTGCCCCATTTTTGAGATATGGTGTCCGAAAAGTAGGTCAAAATAAAAAGTTACCAAATTTAACGTATGAGCTATGAATTAAGGATAGAATTTTCTCTGGAATCCAAATCTGCAAACCAAATTTCGATCCGACTTTCGGTTCGGAAGTTATGGCGTTTTGAAAGCTCAAAAATCGCTAAATTTGGTGCCCCATGTTATGTCAATGGGAAAAAATATTTTTTTGAAGTGTAAGATACGAGATATAGACTAAGTACAGCTAAACATAATGGAAGCCCATAAAAGAAGGGGACCTCAAAACCTTCTAATTTTGAAAATGTGGACAACAAAATGCCTAGGTCAAAATCTAGGTCAAATTCAAAGCTTTTCCTTATTTTTGCGATTCTGACACTACACTTTAATTATGTTCTTCGAAATTGTGTATACATGTAGCCAAGAGTGTGCTTATAGTGTTAGCCTTTTGCCGTCAAAAAGTATTTTGACCCACTTTTGAGATATGGTGTCCCAAAAGTAGGTCAAAATAAAAAAATCTTCAAATGTAACGTATGAGTTATGAATAAGGGGTAGAATTTTATCAGAAATCCGAATCTGCAAATCAAATTTTGATTCGACCTCCTGTTCGGAAGTTATGGTGTTTTGAAAGCTCAAAAATCGCTAAATTTGCTGCCCCATGTTATATCAATGGGAAAAAAGATTTTTTTGAAGTGTAAAATACGAGATATAGACTGAGTACAGCTTAATATAATGAAAGTCTATTAAAGAAGGGGACCTCGAAGGCTACTTAGCTCCAAAATTTGGACACCAAAATGCCTAGGTCAAAATCTAGGTAAAATTTATAGTTTTCCCTTATTTTTGCGATTCTGACACTATATTTAAATGATTTGCTTTAAAATTTTGTATACAGGTAGCAAAGAGTATGCTAATAGTGTTAGCGTTTTGCCGTCAGAAAGTATTTTGACCCACTTTTGAGATATGGTGTCCGAAAAGTAGGCCAAAGTTAAAAGTTTTCCAAATTTAACGTATGAGTTATGTATTAAGGGTAGAATTTTCTCAGAAATCTAGATCTGCAAACCAAATTTCGATCCGACTACTTGTTCTGAAGTTATGGCGTTTTGAAATCTCAAAAATCGCTAAATTTGGTGCCCCATGTTAAATCAATGGGACCGAATAATTTTTTGAAGTATAAAAATACGAGATATAGAATGAGTACAGCTAAACATAATGAAAGCCCATAGAAGAAGGGGACCTCAAAAGCTACTTTCCTTCAAAGTTTGGACACCAAAATACCTAGTTCAAAATCTAGGTCAAATTCATAGTTTTTTTTATTTTGCGATTCTGACACTACACTTCAATGATATTCTCCGAAATTTTGTAAACTTGTAGCAAAGAGTGTGCTAATAATGTTAACATTTTGCCGTCAATAAGTTTTTTGACCCACTTTTGAGATATGGTGTCCGAAATGTAGGTCAAAATAAAAAGTTCTCCAATTTTAAAGTATGAGTTATGAATTAGGGGTAGAATTTCCTCAGGAATCCGGATCTGAAATTAAAATTGCAATCCGACCTCCGGTTTAGATTCTACGCCATTTTGAAGTTTGAAATTCGCACTTGCCAGTATTCACGATGCAGATTGATCAAATATACTTTCAAAAATTCCTGCATACCCTACTTTACCTCTCTACCTACTCAGCTACTTATTTGACTACTTACTCAATTACTTAATTAGTTATTACTTCCTTAGCAACTTACTCAGCTACTAACTCAGGTACTTACTCAGCTACTTACTCAGCTACCTACTCAGCTTTTTACTCAGTTACTTACTCAGCTACTTACTCAACTACTACTAAGGTACTTACTGAGCTAATTACTCAGTTACTTACTCAGCTCTTTACTGATCTATCTAGGTCAAATAAATCTGGAGTCTTAAATTGAACTTGTTCAATTTCACAAATCTAGTTATTATTATTCTTTCAGAATCTTCCTCCTTCCCAGATTTCTCACCAACTAAAAGAATTTACTTTAAGCTGCTTACATGATCAACTAGCGGCAGTACCTGGGATGGTGGGAAATTAGGTCAAATTTTTATCTAGGTCAAGGGTCAAGAACTAGGTCAAATCAAGGTCAAATCAACATTCTGTCAATTATCTTCGTTGTTGTTTGTCGTAACTACTTCATCTTAGTTTCTACTTGTAGCTTAGAAAAAAACAAATCGAGAGTGTGCCATCCGTTTTTTGATTACTCTTAGCGATTTTGAGATATGGCGTCCTGAAAGTAGGTCAAAACCAAAAAGTTCTCCAAATTTAACATATGAGCTATGAAATAAGGGTAGAATTTTCTCAGGAATCCGAATCTGCAAACCAAATTTTAATCCGACTTCCCGTTCGGAAGTTATGGCGTTTTGAAAGCTCAAAAATCGCTAAATTTGGTGCCCATGTTAAGTCAATGGGAAAAAAGATTTTTTTGAAGTGAAAAATACGAAATATAGACTGAGTTCAGCTAAATATAATGAAAGCTTTTAAAAGAAGGGGACCTCATAAGCCATCTAGCTTCAAAATTTGGACACCAAAATGCCTAGGTCAAAATCTAGGTCAAATTCAAAGTTTTTCCTTATTTTTGCGATTCTGACACAACAGATTAATTATATTCTTCGAAATTTTGTGTACATGTAGCTAAGAGTCTGCTAATAGTGTTAGCCTTTTGCCGTCAGAAAGTATTTTGCCCCATTTTTGAGATATGGTGTCCGAAAAGTAGGTCAAAATAAATAATTCTCAAAATTTGACGTTTGAGTTATGAATTAAGTATAGAATTTTCTCAGGAATCCGAATCTGCAAACCAAATTTCGATCCGACTTCCGGTTTGGAAGTTATGGCGTGTCCGAAAAGTAGGTCAAAATAAAAAGTTTCCAAATTTAACGTATGAGCTATGAATTAAGGATAAAATTTTCTCTGGAATCCAAATCTGCAAACCAAATTTCGATCCGACTTCCGGTTCGGAAGTTATGGCGTTTTGAAAGCTCAAAAATCGCTAAATTTGGTGCCCCATGTTATGTCAATGGGAAAAAATATTTTTTTGAAGTGTAAAATACGAGATATAGACTAAGTACAGCTAAACATAATGGAAGCCCATAAAAGAAGGGGACCTCAAAACCTTCCAATCTTGAAAATTTGGACAACAAAATGCCTAGGTCAAAATCTAGGTGAAATTCAAAGCTTTTCCTTATTTTTGCGATTCTGACACTACACTTTAATTATATTCTTCGAAATTGTGTATACATGTAGCCAAGATTGTGCTAATAGTGTTAGCCTTTTGCCGTCAAAAAGTATTTTGACCCACTTTTGAGATATAGTGTCCCAAAAGTAGGTCAAAATAAAAAAATCTTCAAATGTAACGTATGAGTTATGAATAAGGGGTAGAATTTTATCAGGAATCCGAATCTGCAAATCAAATTTTGATTCGACCTCCTGTTCGGAAGTTATGGTGTTTTGAAAGCTCAAAAATCGCTAAATTTGCTGCCCCATGTTATGTCAATGGGAAAAAAGATTTTTTTGAAGTGTAAAATACGAGATATAGACTGAGTACAGCTTAATATAATGAAAGCCTATTAAAGAAGGGGACCTCGAAGGCTACTTAGCTCCAAAGTTTGGACACCAAAATGCCTAGGTCAAAATCTTGGTCAAATTTATATTTTTCCCTTATTTTTGCGATTCTGACACTATATTTAAATGATTTGCTTTAAGATTTTGTATACAGGTAGCAAAGAGTATGCTAATAGTGTTAGCGTTTTGCCGTCAGAAAGTATTTTGACCCACTTTTGAGATATGGTGTCAGAAAAGTAGGCCAAAGTTAAAAGTTTTCCAAATTTAACGTATGAGTTATGAATTAAGGGTAGAATTTTCTCAGAAATCTAGATCTGCAAACCAAATTTCGATCCGACTACTTGTTCTGAAGTTATGGCGTTTTGAAATCTCAAAAATCGCTAAATTTGGTGCCCAATGTTAAATCAATGGGACCGAATAATTTTTTGAAGTATAAAAATACGAGATATAGAATGAGTACAGCTAAACATAATGAAAGCCCATAGAAGAAGGGGACCTCAAAAGCTACTTTCCTTCAAAGTTTGGACACCAAAATACCTAGTTCAAAATCTAGGTCAAATTCATAGTTTTTTTTATTTTGCGATTCTGACACTACACTTCAATGATATTCTCCGAAATTTTGTAAACTTGTAGCAAAGAGTGTGCTAATAATGTTAACATTTTGCCGTCAATAAGTTTTTTGACCCACTTTTGAGATATGGTGTCCGAAATGTAGGTCAAAATAAAAAGTTCTCCAATTTTAAAGTATGAGTTATGAATTAGGGGTAGAATTTCCTCAGGAATCCAGATCTGAAATTAAAATTGCAATCCGACCCCCGGTTTAGATTCTACGCCATTTTGAAGTTTGAAATTCGCACTTGCCAGTATTCACGATGCAGATTGATCAAATATACTTTCAAAAATTCCTGCATACCCTACTTTACCTCTCTACCTACTCAGCTACTTATTTGACTACTTACTCAATTACTTAATTAGTTATTACTTACTTAGCAACTTACTCAGCTACTAACTCAGGTACTTACTAAGCTACTTACTCAGCTACCTACTCAGCTATTTACTCAGTTACTTACTCAGCTACTTACTCAACTACTACTAAGGTACTTACTCAGCTAATTACTCAGTTACTTACTCAGCTCTTTACTGATCTATCTAGGTAAAATAAATCTGGAGTCTTAAATTGAACTTGTTCAATTTCACAAATCTAGTTATTATTATTCTTTCAGAATCTTCCTCCTTCCCAGATTTCTCACCAACTAGAAGAGCTTACTTTAAGCTGCTTAGATGATCAACTAGGGAATGTACCTGGGATGATGGGAAATTAGGTCAAATTTTTATCTAGGTCAAAGGTCAAGAACTAGGTCAAATCCAGTACTTTGTCACTTTTTTCAATTTTCTCGGTCGTCCTTCAATATTTTCAATCCGGGTTTTTTTCATTGTGTTCCTCATAAAAAAGTAGGGGAAAACAGGTCGATTTAGTTTTTTGATATCTCAAACCGATTTCGAGATATCAGTGTCCGAAAACGAGGTCCAAAAAAAGGTTCTCCCAATTAAATGTCCAGGCTACTGGTCTTGTAGGAAATTTTCTCAGGATTTCGAATCTGAAAACCAAATTTCGATCGGACTTCCGGTTCGGAAGTAATATCGTTTTGAAAGCTCAAAAATCGCTAAATTTGGTGTCCCATGTTAATTCAATGGAAAAAAAGATTTTTTTGAAGTGTAAAATATGAGATATAGACTAAGTACAGCTAAACATAATGGAAGCCCATAAAAGAAAGGGACCTCAAAAGCCATCTAGCTTAAAAATTTGGACACACAAATGCCTAGGTCAAAATCTAGGTCAAATTCAAAGTTTTTCCTTATTTTTGCGATTCTGACACTACACTTTAATTATATTCTTCGAAATTGTGTATACATGTAGCCAAGAGTATGCTTATAGTGTTAGCCTTTTGCCGTCAGAAAGTATTTTGACCCACTTTTGAGATATGGTGTCCCAAAAGTAGGTCAAAATATAAAGTTCTTCAAATTTAACGTATGAGTTATGAATTAGGGGTAGAATTTTGTCAGGAATCCGGATCTGCAAACCAAATTTCGATCAGACTTCCGGTTCGGAAGTTATGGCGTGTCCGAAAAGTAGGTCAAAATAAAAAGTTCTACAAATTCAACGTATGAGTTATGAATTAAGGGTAGAATTATCCTAGGAATCCGAATCTGCAAACCAAATTTCAATCCGACTTTTGGTTTGGAAGTTATGGCGTTTTGAAAGCTCAAAAATCGCTAAATTTGGTGCCCATGTTAAGTCAATGGGAAAAAAGATTTTTTTGAAGTGAAAAATACGAAATATAGACTGAGTTCAGCTAAATATAATGGAAGCTTTTAAAAGAAGGGGACCTCAAAAGCCATCTAGCTTAAATATTTGGACACACAAATGCCTAGGTCAAAATCTAGGTCAAATTCAAAGTTTTTCCTTATTTTTGCAATTCTGACACTACACTTTAATTATATTCTTCGAAATTGTGTATACATGTAGCCAAGAGTATGCTTATAGTGTTAGCCTTTTGCCGTCAAAAAGTATTTTGACCCACTTTTGAGATATGGTGTCCCAAAAGTAGGTCAAAATAAAAAATCTTCAAATTTAACGTATGAGTTATAAATAAGGGGTAGAATTTTATCAGGAATCCGAATCTGCAAACCAAATTTCAATCCGACTTTTGGTTTGGAAGTTATGGCGTTTTGAAAGCTCAAAAATCGCTAAATTTGGTGCCCATGTTAAGTCAATGGGAAAAAAGATTTTTTTGAAGTGAAAAATACGAAATATAGACTGAGTTCAGCTAAATATAATGAAAGCATTTAAAAGAAGGGGACCTCATAAGCCATCTAGCTTCAAAATTTGGACACCAAAATGCCTAGGTCAAAATCTAGGTCAAATTCAAAGTTTTTCCTTATTTTTGCGATTCTGACACTACACTTTAATTATATTCTTCGAAATTGTGTATACATGTAGCAAAGAGTGTGCTTATAGTGTAAGCCTTTTGCCGTCAAAAAGTATTTTGACCCACTTTGAGATATGGTGTCCCAAAAGTAGGTCAAAACAAAAAAATCTTCAAATTTAACGTTTGAGTTATGAATAAGGGGTAGAATTTTATCAGGAGTCCGAATCTGCAAATTAAATTTTGATTCGACCTCCTGTTCGGAAGTTATGGCGTTTTGAAAGCTCTAAAATCATTAAATTTGCTGCCCCATGTTATGTCAATGGGAAAAACGATTTTTTTGAAGTGTAAAATACGAGATATAGACTGAGTACAGCTTAATATAATGAAAGCCTATTAAAGAAGGGGACCTCGAAGGCTACTTAGCTCCAAAATTTGGACACCAAAATGCCTAGGTCAAAATCTAGGTCAAATTTATAGTTTTCCCTTATTTTTGCGATTCTGACACTATTTTTAAATGATTTGCTTTAAAATTTTGTATACAGGTAGCAAAGAGTATGCTAATAGTGTTAGCGTTTTGCCGTCAGAGATTATTTTGACCCACTTTTGAGATATGGTGTCCGAAAAGTAGGCCAAAGTAAAAGGTTTTCCAAACTTAACGTATGAGTTATGAATTAAGGGTAGCATTTTCTCAGAAATCTAGATTTGCAAACCAAATTTCGATCCGACTACTTGTTCTGAAGTTATGGCGTTTTGAGATCTCAAAAATCGCTAAATTTGGTGCCCCATGTTAAATCAATGGGACCGAATAATGTTTTGAAGTGTAAAAATACGAGATATAGAATGAGTACAGCTAAACATAATGAAAGCCCATAGAAGAAGGGGACATCAAAAGCTGCTTTCCTTCAAAGTTTGGACACCAAAATACCTAGTTCAAAATCTAGGTCAAATTCATAGTTTTTTTTATTTTGCGATTCTGACACTACACTTCAATGATATTCTCCGAAATTTTGTATACTTGTAGCAAAGAGTGTGCTAATAATGTTAACATTTTGTCGTCAATAAGTTTTTTGACCCACTTTTGAGATATGGTGTCCGAAATGTAGGTCAAAATAAAAAGTTCTCCAATTTTAAAGTATGAGTTATGAATTAGGGGTAGAATTTCCTCAGGAATCCGGAGGGTGTCTACAAAACTAAGACCTAAGACCTACAAAACTAAGACCCCCACGTAATAAAACTAAGACCCTGTTATAAAACTAAGACCCCCACGTTATAAAACTAAGACCCTGTTATAAAACTAAGACCCCCCACGTAATAAAGCTAAGACCCTGTTATCAAACTAAGACCCCCCACGTAATAAAACTAAGACCCTGTTATAAAACTAAGACCCCTCACGTTATAAAACTAAGACCCCCCACGTAATAAAACTAAGACCCTGTTATAAAACTAAGACCCCCCACGTTATAAAACCAAGACCCTGTTATAAAACTAAGACCCTGTTATAAAACTAAGACCCCCCACGTAATAAAACTAAGACCCTGTTATAAAACTAAGACCCTGTTATAAAACTAAGACCCTCAACGTAATAAAACTAAGACCCTCCACGTAATAAAACTAAGACCCTGTTATAAAACTAAGACCCCCCACGTTATAAAACTAAGACCCTGTTATAAAACTAAGACCCCCCACGTAATAAAACTAAGACCCTGTTATAAAACTAAGACCCCCAACGTAATAAAACTAAGACCCTGTTATAAAACTAAGACCCTCCACGTAATAAAACTAAGACCCTGTTATAAAACTAAGACCCCCCACGTTATAAAACTAAGACCCTGTTATAAAACTAAGACCCCCGACGTAATAAAACTAAGACCCTGTTATAAAACTAAGACCCCCCACGTTATAAAACTAAGACCCTGTTATAAAACTAAGACCCCCACGTTGTAAAACTAAGACCCTGTTATAAAACTAAGAATCAATCATCGTGCCTTGCTCTGCTCGCGAGGTAGTCTTGCCTCTGGCACATGTGTTCCCCAGTAACATACAGATTCTACAAAAGATAGTCTTATAGATATAGATATAAAGATAAGCTTAAGGTCTTGGAGAAGTTATTCGAAATTTACACCAAACAGGAAATGAAAAAACCATGTGATTTTAGATTTTTTGAACTAAGATAGCAGAGTTCTGCTTTGATCTTCAGTCATTTTTACTACTCCCATTTATCATTTACATGACCAGGATCACAATGGTCATGTCAAAATGACCCTAACCATGCTGAAATGGTTTTTCAGCCCTCTGAAAATGTGACTGAAAAAAGTTAAAAGTAAGGGTATCGGTAAGGTCACTGAACATAATATTTTGATTTTTTCAAAAAATGTGCCCAATATATTGCTTCAAATGATAGGAGCTTTGAAAATAAGAAAAATTGTCTGAAACAAAAATTGTGGTCAGAAAAAGGAAAATAGACCTCTTTTCAAATCATTTTTTTCATTTTTTTTTCATTTTTTCTCTAGACTATTTCTAGAAATTTAATCAAAATGTCAAAGCTCCTATCTTTTAGAGCAATATGTTGGACACATTTTCTGAAAAATTCAAAATATTCTGGGGGGTCTTAGTTTTATAACAGGGTCTTAGTTTTATTACGTGGGGGTCTTAGTTTTGTAACAGTGTCTTAGTTTTATAACGTGGGGGTCTTAGTTTTATAACAGGGTCTTAGTTTTATTACGTGGGGGGGTCTTATTTTTATAACAGGGTCTTAGTTTTATAACGTGGGGGGTCTTAGTTTTATAACAGGGTCTTAGTTTTATTACGTGGGGGGTCTTAGTTTTATAACGTGGGGGGTCTTAGTTTTATAACAGGGTCTTAGTTTTATTACGTGGGGGGTCTTAGTTTTATAACAGGGTCTTAGTTTTATAACGTGGGGGTCTTAGTTTTATAACAGGGTCTTAGTTTTATAACGTGGGGGGTCTTAGTTTTATAACAGGGTCTTAGTTTTATTACGTGGGGGGTCTTAGTTTTATAACAGGGTCTTAGTTTTATAACGTGGGGGTCTTAGTTTTATAACAGGGTCTTAGTTTTATAACGTGGGGGTCTTAGTTTTATTACAGGGTCTTAGTTTTATTACGTGGGGGGTCTTAGTTTTATATCAGGGTCTTAGTTTTATAACGTGGGGGGTCTAAGTTTTATAACAGGGTCTTAGTTTTATAACGTGGGGGGTCTTAGTTTTATAACAGGGTCTTAGTTTTATAACGTGGGGGTCTTAGTTTTATAACAGGGTCTTAGTTTTATTACATGGGGGGTCTTAGTTTTATAACATGGTCTTAGTCTTATAACGTGGGGGGTCTTAGTTTTATAACAGGGTCTTAGTTTTATTATGTGGGGGGTCTTAGTTTTGTAGGTCTTATGTCTTAGTTTTGTAGACACCCGGAATCCGGATCTGAAATCAAAATTGCAATCCGACCCCCGGTTTAGATTCTACGCCATTTTGAAGTTTGAAATTCGCACTTGCCAGTATTCACGATGCAGATTGATCAAATATACTTTCAAAAATTCCTGCATACCTTACTTTACCTCTCTACCTACTCAGCTACTTATTTGACTACTTACTCAATTACTTAATTAGTTATTACTTACTTAGCAACTTACTCAGCTACTAACTCAGGTACTTACTCAGCTACTTACTCAGCTACCTACTCAGCTTTTTACTCAGTTACTTACTCAGCTACTTACTCAACGACTACTAAGGTACTTACTCAGCTAATTACTCAGTTACTTACTCAGCTCTTTACTGATCAATCTAGGTCAAATAAATCTGGAGTCTTAAATTGAACTTGTTCAATTTCACAAATCTAGTTATTATTATTATTAGACTCCAGATTGAAAATCTGGAGTCTATTGCTTTTGCCAGTTTTCTTATTATTCTTTCTTTCCGCGTTTTCTCAGCAACTAGAGGGACTTTCTGAAATCTGCTTACATAGTTAAAAAGGTAATGAGACCTAGTTTCCCGGAAATTAGGTCAAATTTTTATCTAGGTCAAAGGTCAAAATCTAGGTCAAATTATCATTTTGTGAATTATCTTTGTCATTTTTCAATATTTTTTCAAAAATTTTTTTTTAACGTGTAGCCAAGAAAAAGACGATTCGACAATGAGATATCAGTTTTTTGATTACTTCTACCGATTTTGAGATATTGCGTCCGGAAAGTAGGTCAAACGAAAAAGTTCTCCAAATTCAACGTATGAGTCATGAAATAAGTGTAAAATTTCCTCAGGAATCCAAATCTGCAAACCAAATTTTGATCCGACTTCCGGTTCGGAAGCTATAGCGTTTTGAAATCGCTAAATTTGGTGCCCATGTTAAGCCAATGGGAAAAAAGACTTTTTCGAAGTGTAAAATACAAGATATAGACTGAGCACAGCTTAACATAATGAATGCCTATAAAAGAAGGGGACCTCAAAAGCTACCTAGCTTCAAAATTTGGACACCAAAATGCCTAGGTCAAAATCTAGGTCAAATTCATAGTTTTTCCTTATTTTTACGATTCTGACACTACACTTTAATAATTTGCTTCAAAATTTTGTATACAGGTAGCAAAGAGTGTACTTATAGTGTTAGCCTTTTGCCGTCAGAAAGTATTTTGACCCACTTTTGAGATATGGTGTCCGAAAAGTAGGTCAAAATAAAAATTTCTCATAATTTAACATATGAGCCATGAGTTAAGGGTAGAATTTTCTCAGGAATCCGAATCTGCAAACTAAATTTCAATCCGACTTTTCGTTGGGAAGTTATGGCGTTTTGAAAGCTCAAAAATCGCTAATTTTGGTGCCCCATGTTATGTCAATGAGAAAAAAGATTTTTTTGAAGTGTAAAATACCAGATAAGGACTGAGTACAGCTTAAGATTCTGAAAGTCTATAAAAGAAGGGGACCTGGAAGGCTATCTAGCTTTAAAATTTGGACACCAAAATCCCTAGGTCAAAATCTAGGTCAAATACATAGTTTTTCCTTATTTTTGCGATTCTGGCACTACACTTTTATGATTTGCTTCAAAATTTTGTATACAGGTAGCAAAGAGTGGGCTTATAGTGTTAGCCTTTTGCCGTCAGAGAGTATTTTGACCCACTTTTGAGATATGGTGTCCGAAAAGTAGGTCAAAATAAAAATTCTCCAAATTTTACATATGAGTTATGAATTAAGGGTAGAATTTTCTCAGGAGTCCGAATCTTTAAACCAAATTTCAATCTAACTTCTGGTTAGATAGTTATAGCGGTTTGAAGTCTCGAAAAGTCGATATGATGATATCCCCATGTTAAGCCAATGGAGTCGAAGATAAAAAATTGAGAGTTGTCTAAATGTCTAAATTCTAGCTGACTCGATCAGCTTATTCTGGATGACTCAGCTTACAAGTATTCTGGATGACTCAGCTTTAAAAAAAGTATTAAATCTGGAGTCTTAAATTGAACTTGTTCAATTTACATGTCTAGTTATTCTTCCTCCTCACCAAATTTCTCGTCAACTATAACAGCTTACTTAATCCAACTAACATGGTTAACTAAGAACTGTATCCGGCTTTCTGGGAAATTAGGTCAAATTTCTATCTAGGTCATAGGTCAAGAACTAGGTCAAATCTTGGATTTTCACTAATTCACCACTTTTCTCAGTCGTCTTTCAATATTTTTGATCCGGGTTTTTTTCATCATGTTCCTTGGAAAAAACGCTAATTCCGTAAGGCAAATCGTTTTTTGATTACTCTTACCGATTTTGAGATATTGCGTCCGAAAAGTAGGTCAGAACAACAAACTCTCCAAATTCAACATGTGAGTTATGAAATAAGTGTAGAATGATCTCAGGAATCCGAATTTGCAAACCAAATTTAGATCAGACTTCCGGTTCGGAAGTTATGGCGTTTTGAAAGCTCAAAAATCGCTAAATTTGGTGCCTATGTTAAGTCAATGGGAAAAAAGACTTTTTCGAACTGTAAAATACAGGATATTGACTGAGTACAGCTTAACATAATGAATGCTTATAAAAGAAGAGGACCTCAAAAGCTACATATCTTCAAAATTTGGACACCAAAATGCCTAGGTCAAAATCTAGGTCAAATTCATAGTTTTTCCTTATTTTTACGATTCTGACACTACACTTTAATAATTTACTTCAAAATTTTGTATACAGGTAGCAAAGAGTGTGCTAATAGTGTTAGCCTTTTGCCGTCAGAAAGTATTTTGACCCACTTTTGAGATATGGTGTCCGAAAAGTAGGTCAAAATAAAAAATTCTCCAGATTCAACGTATGAGTTATGAATTAAGGGTAGAATTTTCTCAGGAATCTGAATCTGCAAACCAAATTTCAATCCGACTTCCGGTTCGGAAGTTATGGCGTGTCCAAAAAGTAGGTCAAAATAAAAAAATTCCAAATTTAACGTATGAGTTATGAATTAGGGGTAGAATTTTCTCAGAAATCAGAATCTTTAAATTTGGTGCCCCATGTTATGTCAATGAGAAAAAGGATTTTTTGAAGTGTAAAATACCAGATATAGACTGAGTACAGCTTAATATTCTGAAAGCCTATAAAAGGAGGGGACCTCGAAGGCTATCTAGCTTTAAAATTTGGACGCAAAAATGCCTTGGTCAAGATCTAGGTCAAATTCATAGTTTTTCCTTATTTTTGCGATTCTGACATTACACTTTAAGGATTTGGTTCAAAATTTTGTATACAGGTAGCAAAGAGTGTGCTTATAGTGTTAGCCTTCTGCCGTCAGAAAGTTTTTTGACCCACTTTTGAGATATGGTGTCCGAAATGTAGGTCAAAATAAAAAATTCTCAAGATTTAACGTATGAGTTATGAATTAAGGGTAGAATTTTCTCAGAAATCAGAATCTTTAAACCAAATTTCAATCTAACTTCTGGTTAGATAGTTATAGCGGTTTGAAGTCTCGAAAAGTCGATATGATGATATCCCCATGTTAAGCCAATAGAGTCGAAGATAGCCTTCTTTAAAGTTGTCTATATTCTAGCTGACTCAGCTTATTCTGAATGACTCAGCTTACAAGTACTGGATGACTCAGCTTAAAAAAAGTTTTAAATCTGGAGTCTTAAATTGAACTTGTTCAATTTACATGTCTAGTTATTAGACTCCAGATGAAAATCTGGAGTCTATTGCTTTTGCCAGTTTTCTTTATTATTAGACTCCAGATGAAATCTGGAGTCTATTGTTTTCGTCAGTTTTCTTATTATTATTATTCTTCTTCTTATTATTCTATCCCAGTTTTCTCAATAACCATAAGGTCTTCAGTAAAGTCAATCATTTGGTCAATTTAGGTTCAGTATCTAGTTCTCTGGAAATTGGGTCAAATTTTTATCTAGGTCAAAGGTCAAGATCTAGGTCAAATCCAGTACTTTGTCACTTTTTTCGATTTTCTCGGTCATCCTTCAATATTTTTGATCCGGGTTTTTTTCATTGTGTTCCTTATAAAAAAGTAGGAAACCTAGGGTCGATTTAGTTTTTTGATATCTCAAACCGATTTCGAGATATCAGTGTCCGAAAACGAGGTCCAAAAAAAAGTTCTCCGAATCAAATGTCCAGGATATTAGTCTTATAGGAAATCTTCTCAGAATTCCGAATCTGAAAACGAAATTTCGATCCGACTTCCAGTTCGGAAGTTATGGCGTTTTGAAAACTCAAAAATCGCTAAATTTGGTGCCCATGTTAAGTCAATGGGAAAAAATATTTTTTTGAAGTGAAAAATACGGAATAAAGACTGAGTTCAGCTTCATATAATCAAAGCCTTTAAAAGAAGGAGACCTCAAAAGCCATCTAGCTTCAAAATTTGGACACCGAAATGCCTAGGCCAAAATCTAGGTCAAATTCATAGGTTTTCCTTATTTTTTCGATTCTGACACTACACTTTAATTATATTCTTCGAAATTGTGTATACATGTAGCCAAGAATATGCTAATAGTGTTAGCCTTTTGCCGTCAGAAAGTATTTTGACCCACTTTTGAGATATGGTGTCCGAAAAGTAGGTCAAAATAAAAAGTTCTCCAAATTGAATATATGAGTTATGAATTAAGGGTAGAATTCTGTCAGGAATCCGAATCTGCAAACCAAATGTCGATCCGACTTCCGGTTCGGAAGTTATGGCGTGTCCGAAAACTAGGTCAAAATCAAAAATCTCCAAATTTAACGTATGAGTTATGAATTAGGGGTAGAATTTTGTCAGGAATCCGAATCTGCAAATCAAATTTCGATCCGACTACCGGTTCGGAAGTGATAGCGTTTTGAAATTTCGAGAAAAATCGATCTGATGGTATCCTGATAGAAAGTCAAGAGTAGAGAAGAAAATATTGAAAAATTCATCCATCCTTCCTATCTCATCCTACCCTTTCCTTCCTATCTATCCTTCCTTCATATCTTTTCCTTCCTATCCTTCCTATCCTATCCTATCCTTTCTTCCTATTCTATTCTATCCTATCCTTCTTTCTTATTCTATCCTATCATTCTTTCCTATTCTATCTTATCCTACCTTCCTATTTTATTTATCCATCTCTTTCTAGATGACTCAGCTTATTCTGGATGACTCGGCTTATTCTGGATGACTCGGCTAAAAAAAGTCTAGATCTGGAGTCTGAAATTGAACTTCGTTCAATTTCCAAAATCTAGTTATTATTATTCTTCTTCTTCTTCCTCCTTCCCAGATTTCTCACCAACTAGAAGAGCTTACTTTAAGCTGCTTACATGATTAACTAGGGAATGTATCTGGCTTTCTGGGAAATGAGGTCAAATTTTTATCTAGGTCAAAGGTCAAGAACTAGGTCAAATCCAGTACTTTGTCACTTTTTCCCATTATCTCGGTCGTCCTTCAATATTTTTGATCCTGGTTTTTTTCATTGTGTTCCTCATAAAAAAGTAGAAAACCTAGGGTCGATTTAGTTTTTTGGTATCTCAAACCGATTTCGAGATATCAGTGTCCGAAAACGAGGTCCAAAAAAAATTTCACCGAATCCAATGTCCAGGATATCAGTCTTATGGGAAATCTTCTCAGGATTCCGAATATGAAAACCAAATTTCGATCTGACTACCGGTTCAGAAGTTATGGCGTTTTGAAAATTCAAAAATCGCTAAATTTGGTGCCCCATGTTAATTCAATGGGAAAAAATATTTTTTTGAAGTGTAAAATACGAGATATAGACTAAGCACAGCTAAACATAATGGAAGCCCATAAAAGAAAGGGACCACAAGACCTTCTTTTCATAAAAATTTGGACACCAAAATGCCTAGGTCAAAATCTAGGTCAAATTCAAAGTTTTTCCTTATTTTTGCGATTCTGACACTACAGATTAATTATATTCTTCGAAAATTTGTGTACATGTAGCCAAGAGTGTGCTTATAGTGTTAGCCTTTTGCCGTCAGGAAGTATTTTGACCCACTTTTGAGATATGGTGTCCGAAAAGTAGGTCAAACTAAAAAGTTCTCCAAATTTAACGTATGAGTTATGAATTAAGGGTAGAATTTTCTCAGGAATCCAAATCTGCAAACTAAATTTCAATCCGGCTTTTGGTTTGGAATTTATGTCGTTTTGATAGCTCAAAAATCGCTAAATTTGGTGCCTATGTTATGGCAATGGGAAAAAAGATTTTTTTGAAGTGTAAAATACAAGATATAGACTGAGTACAGCTTAATTTAATGAAAGCCTATTAAAGAAGGGGACCTCTAAGGCTACTTAGCTCCAAAATTTGGACACCAAAATGCCTAGGTCAAAATCTAGGTCAAATTTATAGTTTTCCCTTATTTTTGCGATTCTGACACTATATTTAAATGATTTGCTTTAAAATTTTGTATACAGGTAGCAAAGAGTATGCTAAAAGTGTTAGCGTTTTGCCGTCAGAAAGTATTTTGACCCACTTTTGAGATATGGTGTCCAAAAAGTAGGCCAAAGTAAAAAGTTTTCCAAAATTAACGTATGAGTTATGAATTAAGGGTAGAATTTTCTCAGAAATCTAGATCTGCAAACCAAATTTCGATCCGACTACTTGTTCTGAAGTTATGGCGTTTTGAGATCTCAAAAATCGCTAAATTTGGTGCCCCATGTTAAATCAATGGGACCGAATAATTTTTTGAAGTGTAAAAATACGAGATATAGAATGAGTACAGCTAAACATAATGAAAGCCCATAGAAGAAGGGGACCTCAAAAGCTACTTTCCTTCAAAGTTTGGACACCAAAATACCTAGTTTAAAAAATCTAGGTCAAATTCATAGTTTTTTCTTATTTTGCGATTCTGACACTACACTTCAATGATATTCTCCGAAATTTTGTATACTTGTAGCAAAAATTGCAATCCGACCCCCGGTTTAGATTCTACGCCATTTTGAAGTTTGAAATTCGCACTTGCCAGTATTCACGATGCAGATTGATCAAATAT
Organism: Owenia fusiformis; assembly: GCA_903813345.2. Lineage (NCBI taxonomy): Eukaryota > Metazoa > Annelida > Polychaeta > Sabellida > Oweniidae > Owenia > Owenia fusiformis. The sequence goes on from CAIIXF020000007.1 coordinate 6,654,382, forward strand.
ACTTTCAAAAATTCCTGCATACCCTACTTTACCTCTCTACCTACTCAGCTACTTATTTGACTACTTACTCAATTACTTAATTAGTTATTACTTACTTAGCAACTTACTCAGCTACTAACTCAGGTACTTACTCAGCTACTTACTCAGCTACCTACTCAGCTTTTTACTCAGTTACTTACTCAGCTACTTACTCAACTACTACTAAGGTACTTACTCAGCTAATTACTCAGTTACTTACTCAGCTCTTTACTGATCTATCTAGGTAAAATAAATCTGGAGTCTTAAATTGAACTTGTTCAATTTCACAAATCTAGTTATTATTCTTCTTCCTCCTTCCCAGATTTCTCACCAACTAGAAGAGCTTACTTTAAGCTGCTTACATGATTAACTAGGGAATGTATCTGGGATGATGGGAAATTAGGTCAAATTTTTATCTAGGTCAAAGGTCAAGAACTAGGTCAAATCCGGTACTTTGTCACTTTTTCCCATTATCTCGGTCGTCCTTCAATATTTTTGATCCTGGTTTATTTCATTGTGTTCCTCATAAAAAAGTAGAAAACCTAGGGTCGATTTAGTTTTTTGGTATCTCAAACCGATTTCGAGATATCAGTGTCCGAAAACGAGGTCCAAAACAAATTTCACCGAATCCAATGTCCGGGATATCAGTCTTATAGGAAATTTTCTCAGGATTCAGAATCTGAAAACCAAATTTCGATCTGACTTCCGGTTCAGAAGTTATGGCGTTTTGAAAATTCAAAAATCGCTAAATTTGGTGCCCCATGTTAATTCAATGGGAAAAAATATTTTTTTGAAGTGTAAAATACGAGATATAGACAAAGCACAGCTAAACATAATGGAAGCCAATAAAAGAAAGGGACCACAAGACCTTCTTTTCATAAAAATTTGGACACCAAAATGCCTAGGTCAAAATCTAGGTCAAATTCAAAGTTTTAACTTATTTTTGCGATTCTGACACTATACTTTAATGATTTGTTTCCAAATTTTGTAGACAGGTAGCGAAGAGTGTGCTAATAGTGTTAGCCTTTTGCCGTCAGAAAGTATTTTGACCCACTTTTGAGATATGGTGTCCGAAAAGTAGGTCAAAATAAAAAGTTCTCCAAATTCAACGTATGAGTTGTGAATTAAAGGTAAAATTTTCTCAGAAATCCGAATCTGCAAACCAAATTTCGATCCGACTACCGGTTCGGAAGTTATGGCGTGTCCAAAAAGTAGGTCAAAATAAAAAAAATTCAAAATTTAACGTATATGTTATGAATTAGGGGTAGAATTTTGTCAGGATTCAGAATCTGAAAACCAAATTTCGATCTGACTTCCGGTTCAGAAGTTATGGCGTTTTGAAAATTCAAAAATCGCTAAATTTGGTGCCCCATGTTAATTCAATGGGAAAAAATATTTTTTTGAAAGTGTAAAATACGAGATATAGACTAAGCACAGCTAAACATAATGGAAGCCCATAAAAGAAAGGGACCACAAGACCTTCTTTTCATAAAAATTTGGACACCAAAATGCCTAGGTCAAAATCTAGGTCAAATTCAAAGTTTTTCCTTAATTTTGCGATTCTGACACTACAGATTATTTATATTCTTCGAAAATTTGTATACATGTAGCCAAGAGTGTGCTAATAGTGTTAGCCTTTTGCCGTCAGAAAGTATTTTGACCCACTTTTGAGATATGGTGTCCGAAAAGTAGGTCAAACTAAAAAGTTCTCCAAATTTAACGTATGAGTTATGAATTAAGGGTAGAATTTTCTCAGGAATCCAAATCTGCAAACCAAATTTAAATCCGACTTTTGGTTTGGAATTAATGTCGTTTTGATAGCTCAAAAATCGCTAAATTTGGTGCCCCATGTTATGTTAATGGAAAAAAAGATTTTTTGAAGTGTAAAATACAAGATATAGACTGAGTACAGCTTAATATAATGAAAGCTATTAAAGAAGGGGACCTCAAAGGATACTTAGCTCCAAAATTTGGACACCAAAATGCCTAGGTCAAAATCTAGGTCAAATTTATAGTTATCCCTTATTTTTGCGATTCTGACACTATATTTAAATGATTTGCTTTAAAATGTTGTATACAGGTAGCAAAGAGTATGCTAATAGTGTTAGCGTTTTGCCGTCAGAAAGTATTTTGACCCACTTTTGAGATATGGTGTCCAAAAAGTAGGCCAAAGTAAAAAGTTTTCCAAATTTAACGTATGAGTTATGAATTAAGGGTAGAATTTTCTCAGAAATCTAGATCTGCAAACCAAATTTCGGTCCGACTACTTGTTCTGAAGTTATGGCGTTTTGAGATCTCAAAAATCGCTAAATTTGGTGCCCCATGTTAAATCAATGGGACCGAATAATTTTTTGAAGTGTAAAAATACGATATAAAGAATGAGTACAGCTAAACATAATGAAAGCCCATAGAAGAAGGGGACCTCAAAAGCTACTTTCCTTCAAAGTTTGGACACCAAAATACCTAGTTCAAAATCTAGGTCAAATTCATAGTTTTTTTTTATTTTGCGATTCTGACACTACACTTCACTGATATTCTCCGAAATTTTGTATACTTGTAGCAAAGAGTGTGCTAATAATGTAACATTTTGCCGTCAATAAGTTTTTTGACCCACTTTTGAGATATGGTGTCCGAAATGTAGGTCAAAATAAAAAATCTCCAATTTTAAAGTATGAGTTATGAATTAGGGGTAGAATTTCCTCAGGAATCCGGATCTGAAATTAAAATTGCAATCCGACCCCCGGTTTAGATTCTACGCCATTTTGAAGTTTGAAATTCGCACTTGCCAGTATTCACGATGCAGAGTGATCAAATATACTTTCAAAAATTCCTGCATACCCTACTTTACCTCTCTACCTACTCAGCTACTTATTTGACTACTTACTCAATTACTTTATTAGTTATTACTTACTTAGCAAGTTACTCAGCTACTAACTCAGGTACTTACTCAGCTACCTACTCAGCTTTTTACTCAGTTACTTACTCAGCTACTTACTCAACTACTATTAAGGTACTTACTCAGCTAATTATTCAGTTACTTACTCAGCTCTTTACTGATCTATCTAGGTCAAATAAATCTGGAGTCTTAAATTGAACTTGTTCAATTTCACAAATCTAGTTATTATTAGACTCCAGATGAAAATCTGGAGTCTATTGCTTTCGTCAGTTTTCTTTATTATTAGACTCCAGATGAAATCTGGAGTCTATTGTTTTTGCCTGTTTTCTTATTATTAGACTCCAGATTGAAAATCTGGAGTCTATTGCTTTTGCCAGTTTTCTTATTATTATTATTATTTTTCTTTCTTTCTTTCTTTCCGTACACGTTTTCTCAGTAACTAGAAGAACTTACTTTAACCTACTTACATGGCTAACATAGCCCATCAACCTAGTTTCTGGGAAATTAGGTCAAATTTGTATCTAGGTCAAAGGTCAAGAACTAGGTCAAATTTAGGTCAAATATTCATTCTGTCAATTATCTTCGTTGCTTATTGTCGTTACTCCTTCATCTTTTTTTCATCATGTAGCTTAGAAAAAAACAAATCGAGAGTGTGCCATCCGTTTTTTGATTACTCTTAGCGATTTTGAGATATGGCGTCCGGAAAGTAGGTCAAACTAAAAAAGTTCTCCAAATTTAACATATGAGCTATGGAATAAGGGTAGAATTTCCTCAGGAATCCGAATCTGCAAACTAAATTTCGATCCGACTTCCCGTTTGAAAGTTATGGCGTTTTGAAATTTCGAGAAAAATCGATCTGATGTTATCCTGATAGAAAGTCAAGGAAAAAAGATTTTTTTGAAGTGTAAAATACGAGAGATAGATTGAGTACAGCTTAAGATAATGCATTCCTATAAAAGAAGGGGACCTCAAAAGCTACCTAGTTTCAATATTTGGACACCAAAATGCCTAGGTCAAAATCTAGGTCAAATTCATAGTTTTTCCTTATTTTTGCGATTCTGGCACTACACTTTTAGGATTTGCTTCAAAATTTTGTATACAGGTAGCAAAGAGTGTGCTAATAGTGTTAGCCTTTTGCCGTCAGAGAGTATTTTGACCCACTTTTGAGATATGGTGTCCGAAAAGTAGGTCAAAATAAAAAAATCTCCAAATTTAACATATGAGTTATGAATTAAGAGTAGAATTTTCTCAGGAATCCGAATCTGCAAATCAAATTTCGATCCGACTTCCGGTTTCAAAGTTATGGCGTGTCCGAAAAGTAGGTCAAAATAAAAATTCGCCAAATTTAACGTATGAGTTATGAATTAGGGGTAGAATTTTGTCAGGAATCCGAATCTTTAAATCAAATTTCGATCCGACTTCCGATTCGGAAGTTATGGCGTTTTGAAATTTCGGAAAATTGATCTGATGGTATCCTGATAGAAAGTCAAGGAAAAAAGATTTTTTTGAAGTGTAAAATACGAGATATAGATTGAGTACAGCTTAAGATAATGAATTCCTATAAAAGAAGGGGACCTCAAATGCTACCTAGTTTCAATATTTGGACACCAAAATGCCTAGGTCAAAATCTAGGTCAAATTCATAGTTTTTCCTTATTTTTGCGATTCTGGCACTACACTTTTAGGATTTGCTTCAACATTTTGTATACAGGTAGCAAAGAGTGTGCTAATAGTGAGAGCCTTTTGCCGTCAGAAAGTATTTTGACCCACTTTTGAGATATGGTGTCCGTAAAGTAGGTCAAAATAAAAAGTTCTCATAATTTAACTTATGAGTTATGAATTAAGGGTAGAATTTTCTCAGGAATCCAAATCTGCAAACCAAATTTCAATCCGACTTCCGGTCAAAAATTCCTACTTACCTACCTACTTACCTACCTACTCGGCTACCTACTTAGCTACCTACTCAGCTACCTACTCAGCTACTTACTCAGCTACCTACTCAGCTACTTACTCAGCTACCTGCTCAACTGCTTACTCAGCTACCTACTCAGCTACTTACTCAATTCCTTAATCATCTACTTACTCAGCTTCCTACTCAGTTACTTACTCAGCTCTTTACTCAAGTAAATCAATCTGGAGTCTTAAATTGAACTTTGTTCAATTTACCAATCTAGTTATTATTATTATTAGAATGCCGGTTTCGAAGAAACGGCATTCTATAGTTTTCGCCTTTTTCTTATTATTATTATTATTAGACTCCAGATGAAATCTGGAGTCTATTGTTTTTGCCTGTTTTCTTATTATTTTTATTATTCTTCTTTTTTCTTCCTCCTAACAGATTTTCTCTCCAACTATAACATCTTACTTAATCCAACTTACATGGTTAACTAAACACTGTATCCGGCTTTCTGGGAAATTAGGTCAAATTTTTATCTAGGTCAAAGGTCAAAAACTAGGTCAAATCTTACATTTTCAACATTCTTCATCATATCTTCGTCAATATTCTTCGTAACTCCTTCATCTTTTTTTCATCGTGTAGCTTAGAAAAAGGCAAATCAAAGATATGACATCAGAATTTTGATTACTCTTACCGATTTTGAGATATGGCGTCCGGAAAGTAGGTCAGAACAAAAAGTTCTCCAAATTCAACATGTGAGTTATGAAATAAGTGTTAAATGATCTCAGGAATCCGAATCTGCAAACCAAATTTGGATCGGACTTCCGGTTCAGAAGTTATGGCGTTTTGAAAGCTCAGAAATCGCTAAATTTGGTGCCTATGTTAAGTCAATGGGAAAAAAGACTTTTTCGAAGTGTAAAATACAAGATATAGACTGAGTACAGCTTAACATAATGAATGCTTATAAAAGAAGGGGACCTCAAAAGCTACATAGCTTCAAAATTTGGACACCAAAATGCCTAGGTCAAAATCTAGGTCAAATTCATAGTTTTTCCTAATTTTACGATTCTGACACTACACTTTAATAATTTACTTCAAAATTTTGTATACAGGTAGCAAAGAGTGTGCTAATAGTGTTAGCCTTTTGCCGTCAGAAAGTATTTTGACCCACTTTTGAGATATGGTGTCCGAAAAGTAGGTCAGAATAAAAGGTTCTCAAAATTTAACGTATGAGTTATGAATTAAGGGTAGAATTTTCTCAGGAATCAGAATCTTTAAACCAAATTTCGATCCAACTTCTGATTAGATAGTTATAGCGGTTTGAAGTCTCGAAAAGTCGATATGATGATATCCCCATGTTAAGCCAATGGAGTCGAAGATAACATTCTTAAGAGTTGTCTAAATGTCTATATTCTAGCTGACTCAGCTTATTCTGAATGACTCAGCTTACAAGTATTTGGATGACTCAGCTTAAAAAAAGTCTGAAATCTGGAGTCTTAAATTGAACTTGTTCAATTTACATGTCTAGTTATTATTATTATTCCACGCAAGATTTCTCCGCACACACCGACATGTCAGCTAATTAGCATATACCATCAACCTTGACATGTTCCTGGGCTACAGGGAAATGCCTTCATTTTTTTAATTAGCCCCTCCCTAATTAGCCAAGGTCAAATCGCAAATTTTTACATTTTTGCACGTACAAGGAGTAACCATTTTTATTTTTTACCCAAAATTTGCATATGCCATCCCTCACAATTGCCATTTCACATATATTCCGGGTTTTAAAATTGGGTGCCCCAAATTTGAAAAATGGGGCACCCCAGTGGGGCAAAATTTGAAAACTGTGTATCCGATCCCAATTCTGAGCAGATATAAAGAATAGAAGCCCCTGATTCCAAATATGCTTTCGGTTTTGGAATCCGACCTCTGAGTGACCTTGAAAAGGTCAACAAGTTCAAAAATCAAAATCGCTCAAATTGATTCCAAATTGGTACCATTGTATTACACTGTACTCGGATAGAGTAAATTAGGTCACCATTTTGACCTTGACTTTTGACATTGACCTTCAAATGACCTCAAAGTTGAAAACTAGGATTTTCATTCCAATTCTTTGCAAGTATGAAGTATGGATGTCCCTGATTCTAAATATGCTTGTGGTTTTGGAATTTGACCTCCGGGTGACCTTGAAAGGTCAAAAAGGTTAAATTGCTAAAATTGCTCAAATTGATTCGAAATTGGTACCATTGTATTACACTGTACTAAACTAGAGTAAATTAGGTCAACATTTTGACCTTGACCTTTGACCTTCACCGTAAAATGACGTAAAACTTATTTCTTGTTTTACCTGTTCAAGGAGCCACTGTAGTTATTTTTTGCATGCCTTACTCTTCCCATTTAACATATCTCTAGGGTTTATAATTTGGGTGATTTTCATTCCAATTCTTTGCAAGTATGAAGTATGGATGTCCCTGATTCTAAATATGCTTGTGGTTTTGGAATTCGACCTCTGCGTGACCTTGAAAAAGGTCAATTGTGCACCGAATTTGCTGCTGCGGCGAGGAACGGCATTCTACGAAATCGCCCCCGTGGCGATTTTAAATGTCTAGTTATTCATTCTTTCTTTCTTTCTTTCCGAACACTTTTTCTCAGCAACTAGAAGAACTTACTTTAACCTACTTACATGGCTAACATAGCCCATCAACCTAGTTTCTGGGAAATTAGGTCAAATTTTTATCTAGGTCAAAGGTCAAGAACTAGGTCAAATTTAGGTAAAATCAACATTCTGTCAATTATCTTCGTTGTTACTTGTGGTAACTCCTTCAACTTTTTTTCAACATGTAGCTTAGAAAAAAACAAATCGAGAGTGTGCCATCCGTTTTTTGATAACTCTTAGCGATTTTGAGATATGGCGTCCTGAAAGTAGGTCAAACTAAAAAAGTTCTCCAAATTTAGCATATGAGCTATGAAATAAAGGTAGAATTTTCTCAGGAATCCGAATCTGCAAACCAAATATCGATCCGACTTCCCGTTCGGAAGTTATGGCGATTTGAAAGCTCAAAAATTGCTAAATTTGGTGCCCCATGTTAAGTCAATGGGAAAAAAGACTTTTTTTAATTGTAAAATATGATTTATAGACAGAGTGTAGCTTAACATAATGAATTCCTATAATAGAAGGGTACCCAAAAGCTACCTAGCTTCAAAATTTGGACACCAAAATCCCAAGGTCAAAATCTAGGTCAAATTGATAGTTTTTCCTAATTTTTACGATTCTGACACTACACTTAAATGATTTGCTTCTAAATTTTGTATACAGGTAGCAAAGAGTGTGCTAATAATGTAAGCCTTTTGCCGTCAGAAAGTATTTTGACCCACTTTTGAGATATGGTGTCCGAAAAGTAGGTCAAAATAAAAAGTTCTCCAAATTTAACATATGAGCTATAAAACAAGGTTAGAATTTTCTCAGGAATCCGAATCTGCAAACCAAATTTTGATTTAACTCCCAGGTCGGAAGTTATGGCATTTTGAAAGCTCAAAAATTGCTAAATTTGGTGCCCATGTTATATCAATAGGGAAAAATATATTTTTGAAGTGTAAAATACCAGGTATAGACTGAGTACAACTCAACATAATGAAAGTCTATAAAAGAAGGGGACCTCAAAGGCTACCTAGCTTCAAAATGTGGACACCAAAATGCCAAGGTCAAAATCTAGGTCAAATTCATAGCTTTTCCTTATTTTTGCGATTCTGACATTACACTTTAATAATTTGCTTCAAAATTTTGTATACATGTAACAAAGAGTGTGCTAATAGTGTTAGCCTTTTGCCGTCAGAAAGTATTTTGACCCACTTTTGAGATATGCTCCGAAAAGTAGGTCAAAATAAAAAGTTCTCCAAATTTAACTTATGAGATATGAATTAAGGGTAGAATTTTCTAAGGAATCCAAATCTGCAAATCAACATTCAATCCGACTCCCAGTTTAGATTCTATGCCATTTTAAAATTCACATTTGTTTAAAATTCACATTTGCCAGTATCCACAATGCAGATCCATCAAATATACTTTCAACCATTCCTACTTACCTACCTACCTACATACCTACTCGGCTACCTACTTAGCTACCTTCTTCTCAGCTACCTACTCAGCTACTTACTCAGCTACCTACTCAGCTACTTACTCAGCTACCTTCTCAGCTACCTACTCAGCTACTTACTCAATTACTTAATCATCTACGTACTCAGCTTCCTACTCAGCTCTTTACTCAAGTAAATCAATCTGGAGTCTTAAATTGAACTTTGTTCAATTTACCAATCTAGTTATTTTTATTAGACTCCAGATGAAAATCTGGAGTCTATTGCTTTTGCCAGTTTTCTTTATTATTATTAGACTCCAGATGTCAATCTGGAGTCTATTGTTTTTGCCAGTATTCTTATTATTCTTCTTATTATTCTGTAGCAGTTTTTTCAATAACTATGAGGTATCCAGTAAGGACCATAATACAGTTTTTCTAGGTTCAGTATCTAGTTGGTGGGAAATTGGGTCAAATTTTTATCTAGGTCAAAGGTCAAGAACTAGGTCAAATCCAGTACTTTGTCACTTTTTTCGATTTTCTCAGTCGTCCTTTAATATTTTCGATCCAGGTTTTTTTCATTGTGTTCCTCATAAAAAAGTAGAATAAAGAAAAACGATTTAAATTTTTGATATCTCGAACCGATTTCGAGATATCAGTGTCCGAAAACGAGGTCCGAAAAAAAGTTCTCCGAATTCAATGTCCAGGATGTTAGTCTTATAGGAAATTCCCTGGGGATTCCGAATCTGAAAACCAAATCCGGATCGGACTTCCGGTTCGGAAGTTATGGCGTTTTGAAAGCTCAAAAATCGCTAAATTTGGTGCCCATGTTAAGTCAATGGGAAAAAAGATTTTTTTGAATTGAAAAATACGAAATATAGACTGAGTTCAGCTTCATATAATCAAAGCCTTTAAAAGAAGGGGACCTCAATAGCCACATAGCATCAAAATTTGGACACCAAAATGCCTAGGTCAAAATCTAGGTCAAATTCAAAGTTTTTTCTTATTTTTGCGATTCTGACACTAAACTTTAATTAAATTCTTCGAAATTGTGTATACATGTGGCCAAGAGTGTGCTAATAGCGTTAGCCTTTTGCCGTCAGAAAGTATTTTGACCCACCTTTGAGATATGGTGTCAGAAAAGTAGGTCAAAATAAAAAATTCTCCAAATTCGACGTTTGAGTTATGAATTAAGAATAGAATTTTCTCAGAAATCCGAATCTGCAAACCAAATTTCGATCCGACTTCCGGTTCCGAAGTTATGGCGTGTCCAAAAAGAAGGTCAAAATAAAAATTCGCCAAATTTAACGTATGAGTTATGAATTAGGGGTAGAATTTTGTCAGGAATCCGAATCTTTAAATCAAATTTAGATCCGACTTTCGGTTTGGAAGTTATGGCGTTTTGAAATTTCGGAAAATCGATCTGATGGTATCCTGATAGAAAGTCAAGAGTAGAGAAGAAAATATTGAAAAATTCATCCATCCTTCATATCTGATCCTATCCTATCCTATCCTTCCTATCATTCCTTGGTATCCTTTCCTTCCTATCCTTCCTATCCTCTCCTATCATATCCTTTCTTCCTATTCTGTTCTATCCTATCCTTCTTTCTTATTCTATCCTATTGTTCCTCCCCATTCTATCCTATCCTACCTTCCTATTTTATCCATCCATCTTATTCTGGATGACTCAGCTTATTCTGGATGACTCGGCTTATTTTAGATGACTGGGCTTAAAAAAGTCTAGATCTGGAGTCTGAAATTGAACTTCGTTCAATTTCCAAAGTCTAGTTATTATTAGACTCCAGATTGAAAATCTGGAGTCTATTGTTTTTGCCTGTTTTCTTATTAGACTCCAGATGAAAATCTGGAGTCTATTGCTTTCGTCAGTTTTCTTTATTATTATTCTTTCAGAATCTTCCTCCTTCCCAGATTTCTCACCAACTAGAAGAGCTTACTTTAAGCTGCTTACATGATTAACTAGGGAATGTATCTGGGATGATGGGAAATTATGTCAAATTTTTATCTAGGTCAAAGGTCAAGAACTAGGTCAAATCCAGTACTTTGTCACTTTTTCCCATTATCTCGGTCGTCCTTCAATATTTTTGATCCTGGTTTTTTTCATTGTGTTCCTCATAAAAAAGTAGAAAACCTAGGGTCGATTTAGTTTTTTGGTATCTCAAACCGATTTCGAGATATCAGTGTCCGAAAACGAGGTCCAAAAAAAATTTCACCGAATCCAATGTCCAGGATATCAGTCTTATAGGAAATTTTCTCAGGATTCCAAATCTGAAAACAAAATTTCGATCTGACTTCCGGTTCAGATGTTATGGCGTTTTGAAAATTCAAAAATCGCTAAATTTGGTGCCCCATGTTAATTCAATGGGAAAAAATATTTTTTTGAAGTGTAAAATTCGAGATATAGACTAAGCACAGCTAAACATAATGGAAGCCCATAAAAGAAAGGGACCACAAGACCTTATTTTCATAAAAGTTTGGACACCAAAATGCCTAGGTCAAAATCTAGGTCAAATTCAAAGTTTTTCCTTATTTTTGCGATTCTGACACTACAGATTAATTATATTCTTCGAAAATTTGTATACATGTAGCCAAGAGTGTGCTAATAGTGTTAGCCTTTTGCCGTCAGAAAGTATTTTGACCCACTTTTGAGATATGGTGTCCGAAAAGTAGGTCAAACTAAAAAGTTCTCCAAATTTAACGTATGAGTTATGAATTAAGGGTAGAATTTTCTCAGGAATCCAAATCTGCAAACCAAATTTCAGTCCGACTATTGGTTTGGAATTTATGTCGTTTTGATAGCTCAAAAATCGCTAAATTTGTTGCCCCATGTTATGGCAATGGGAAAAAAGATTTTTTTGAAGTGTAAAATACGAGATATAGACTGAGTACAGCTTAATATAATGAAAGCCTATTAAAGAAGAGGACCTCGAAGGCTACTTAGCTCCAAAATTTGGACACCAAAATGCCTAGGTCAAAATCTAGGTCAAATTTATAGTTTTCCCTTATTTTTGCGATTCTGACACTATATTTAAATGATTTGCTTTAAAGTTTTGTATACAGGTAGCAAAGAGTATGCTAATAGTGTAAGCGTTTTGCCGTCAGAAAGTATTTTGACCCACTTTTGAGATATGGTGTCCAAAAAGTAGGCCAAAGTAAAAAGTTTTCCAAATTTAACGTATGAGTTATGAATTATGGGTAGAATTTTCTCAGAAATCTAGATCTGCAAACCAAATTTCGATCCGACTACTTGTTCTGAAGTTATGGCGTTTTGAGATCTCAAAAATTGCTAAATTTGGTGCCCCATGTTAAATCAAAGGGACCGAATAATTTTTTGAAGTGTAAAAATACGAGATAAAGAATGAGTACAGCTAAACATAATGAAATCCCATAGAAGAAGGGGACCTCAAAAGCTACTTTCCTTCAAAGTTTGGACACCAAAATACCTAGTTCAAAATCTAGGTCAAATTCATAGTTTTTTTTATTTTGCGATTCTGACACTACACTTCAATGATATTCTCCGAAATTTTGTATACTTGTAGCAAAGAGTGTGCTAATAATGTAACATTTTGCCGTCAATAAGTTTTATGACCCACTTTTGAGATATGGTGTCCGAAATGTAGGTCAAAATAAAAAAATCTCCAATTTTAAAGTATGAGTTATGAATTAGGGGTAGAATTTCCTCAGGAATCCGGATCTGAAATTAAAATTGCAATCCGACCCCCGGTTAAGATTCTACGCCATTTTGAAGTTTGAAATTCGCACGTGCCAGTATTCACGATGCAGATTGATCAAATATACTTTCAAAACTTCCTGCATACCCTACTTTACCTCTCTACCTACTCAGCTACTTATTTGACTACTTACTCAATTACTTAATTAGTTATTACTTACTTAGCAACTTACTCAGCTACTAACTCAGGTACCTACTCAGCTACTTACTCAGCTTTTTACTCAGTTACTTACTCAGCTACTTACTCAACTACTACTAAGGTTCTTACTCAGCTAATTACTCAGTTACTCACTCAGCTCTTTACTGATCTATCTAGGTCAAATAAATCTGGAGTCTTAAATTGAACTTGTTCAATTTCACAAATCTAGTTATTATTCTTTCTTCCTCCTAACAGATTTTCTCTCCAACTATAACATCTTACTTAATCCAACCTACATGGTTAACTAGGGAATGTATCTGGCTTTCTGGGAAATTAGGTCAAATTTTTATCTAGGTCAAAGGTCAAGAACTAGGTCAAATCCAGTACTTTGTCACTTTTTCCCATTATCTCGGTCGTCCTTCAATATTTTTGATCCGGTTTTTTTTCATTGTGTTCCTCATAAAAAAGTAGAAAAGTTAGGTTATTTAGTTTTTTGGTATCTCAAACCGATTTCGAGATATCAGTGTCCGAAAACGAGGTCCAAAAAAAAGTTCTCCGAATCCAATGTCCAGGATATCAGTCTTATAGGAAATTTTCTCAGGATTCCGAATCTGAAAACCAAATTTCGATTTGACTTCCGGTTCAGAAGTTATGGCGTTTTGAAAATTCAAAAATCGCTAAATTTGGTGCCCCATGTTAATTCAATGGGAAAAAATATTTTTTTGAAGTGTAAAATACGAGATATAGACTAAGCACAGCTAAACATAATGTTAGCCCATAAAAGAAAGGGACCACAAGACCTTCTTTTCATAAAAAATTTGGACACCAAAATGCCTAGGTCAAAATCTAGGTCAAATTCAAAGTTTTTCCTTATTTTTGCGATTCTGACACTACAGATTAATTATATTCTTCGAAATTTTTTATACATGTAGCCAAGAGTGTGCTAATAGTGTTAGCCTTTTGCCGTCAGAAAGTATTTTGACCCACTTTTGAGATATGGTGTCCGAAAAGTAGGTCAAACTAAAAAGTTCTCCAAATTTTACGTATGAGTTATGAATTAAGGGAAGAATTTTCTCAGAAATCCAAATCTGCAAACCAAATTTCAATCCGACTTTTGGTTCGGAAGTTATGTCGTTTTGAAAGCTCAAAAATCGCTAAATTTGGTGCCCCATGTTATGGCAATGGGAAAAAGATTTTTTTGAAGTGTAAAATACGAAATATAGACTAAGAACAGCTTTACATAATGAAAGCCTATAAAAGAAAGGGACCTCAAAATCTAGCTAGCTTCACAATTTGGACACCAAAATGCCTAGGTCAAAATCTAGGTCAAATTTATAGTTTTAACTTATTTTTGCGATTCTGACACTACACTTTAATTATTTGCTTCAAAATTTTGGATACAGGTAGCAAAGAGTGTGCTAATAGTGTTAGCCTTTTGCCGTCAGAAAGTATTTTGACCCACTTTTGAGATATAGTGTCCGAAAAGTAGGTCAACATGAAAGTTTCTCCAAATTTAACGTATGAGTTATGAATTAAGGGTAGAATTTTCTCAGGAATCCGAATCTGCAAATCAAATTTCAATCCGACACTCGGTTTGGAAGTAATGGCGTTTTGAAAAATTAAAAAATTGGTATTTTGATATCCCATGTTATGTCAATTATCTTTGTCACTATTCGTCATTATTCCTTTATCTTACTTTCATCATGTAGCTTAAAGACAGTCCTTTCATTATTGTAACTGTCTTTTTTGATTACTCTTACCGATTTTGAGGAATGGCGTCCGGAAAGTAGGTCAACACAAAAAGTTCTCAAAATTTAATGTATGAGTTATGACACAAACGTAGAATTTTCTCAGAAATTCGAATCTGCAAACCAAATTTCGACCCAAATTCTGGTTAGATAGTTATAGTTGTTTGAAGTCTCGAAAAGTCGATATTATGATATCCCCATGTTAAGCCAATGGAGACGAAGATAACTTACTTAAGAGTTGTCTAAATGTCTGTATTCTAGATGACTCAGCTTATTCTGAATGGCTCAGCTTACAGTATTTTGGATGACTCAGCTTAAAAATAGTTTTAAATCTGGAGTCTTAAATTGAACTTGTTCAATTTACATGTCTAGTTATTCTTCTTCTTCTTCCTCCTTCCCAGATTTCTCACCAACTAGAAGAGCTTACTTTAAGCTGCTTACATGATTAACTAGGGAATGTATCTGGCTTTCTGGGAAATTAGGTCAAATTTTTATCTAGGTCAAAGGTCAAGAACTAGGTCAAATCCAGTACTTTGTCACTTTTTCCCATTATCTCAGTCGTCCTTCAATATTTTTGATCCTGGTTTTTTTCATTGTGTTCCTCATAAAAAAGTAGAAAACCTTGGGTCGATTTAGTTTTTTGGTATCTCAAACCGATTTCGAGATATCAGTGTCCGAAAACGAGGTCCAAAAAAAATTTCACCGAATCCATTGTCCAGGATATCAGTCTTATGGGAAATGTTCTCAGGATTCCGAATCTGAAAACCAAATTTCGATCTGACTTCCGGTTCAGAAGTTATGGCGTTTTGAAAATTCAAAAATCGCTAAATTTGGTGCCCCATGTTAATTCAATGGGAAAAAATATTTTTTTGAAGTGTAAAATACGAGATATAGACTAAGCACAGCTAAACATAATGGAAGCCCATAAAAGAAAGGGACCACAAGACCTTCTTTTCATAAAAATTTGGACACCAAAATGCCTAGGTCAAAATCTAGGTCAAATTCAAAGTTTTTCCTTATTTTTGCGATTCTGACACTACAGATTAATTATATTCTTCGAAAATTTGTGTACATGTAGCCAAGAGTGTGCTAATAGTGTAAGCCTTTTGCCGTCAGGAAGTATTTTGACCCACTTTTGAGATATGGTGTCCGAAAAGTAGGTCAAACTAAAAAGTTCTCCAAATTTAACGTATGAGTTATGAATTAAGGGTAGAATTTTCTCAGGAATCCAAATCTGCAAACCAAATTTCAATCCAGCTTTTGGTTTGGAATTTATGTCGTTTTGATAGCTCAAAAATCGCTAAATTTGGTGCCCCATGTTATGGCAATGGGAAAAAAGATTTTTTTGAAGTGTAAAATACAAGATATAGACTGAGTACAGCTTAATTTAATGAAAGCCTATTAAAGAAGGGGACCTCGAAG
This sequence comes from Owenia fusiformis, assembly GCA_903813345.2. Classification (NCBI taxonomy): domain Eukaryota; kingdom Metazoa; phylum Annelida; class Polychaeta; order Sabellida; family Oweniidae; genus Owenia; species Owenia fusiformis. Next base: position 6,670,319 of record CAIIXF020000007.1, read on the forward strand.
GCTACTTAGCTCCAAAATTTGGACACCAAAATGCCTAGGTCAAAATCTAGGTCAAATTTATAGTTTTCCCTTATTTTTTCGATTCTGACACTATATTTAAATGATTTGCTTTAAAATTTTGTATACAGGTAGCAAAGAGTATGCTAATAGTGTTAGCGTTTTGCCGTCAGAAAGTATTTTGACCCACTTTTGAGATATGGTGTCCAAAAAGTAGGCCAAAGTAAAAAGTTTTCCAAATTTAACGTATGAGTTATGAATTAAAGGTAGAATTTTCTCAGAAATCTAGATCTGCAAACCAAATTTCGATCCGACTACTTGTTCTGAAGTTATGGCGTTTTGAGATCTCAAAAATCGCTAAATTTGGTGCCCCATGTTAAATCAATGGGACCAAATAATTTTTTGAAGTGTAAAAATACGAGATATAGAATGAGTACAGCTAAACATGATGAAAGCCCATAGGAGAAGGGGACCTCAAAAGCTACTTTCCTTCAAAGTTTGGACACCAAAATACCTAGTTTAAAAAATCTAGGTCAAATTCATAGTTTTTTCTTATTTTGCGATTCTGACACTACACTTCAATGATATTCTCCGAAATTTTGTATACTTGTAGCAAAAATTGCAATCCGACCCCCGGTTTAGATTCTACGCCATTTTGAAGTTTGAAATTCGCACTTGCCAGTATTCACGATGCAGATTGATCAAATATACTTTCAAAAATTCCTGCATACCCTACTTTACCTCTCTACCTACTCAGCTACTTATTTGACTACTTACTCAATTACTTAATTAGTTATTACTTACTTAGCAACTTACTCAGCTACTAACTCAGGTACTTACTCAGCTACTTACTCAGCTACCTACTCAGCTTTTTACTCAGTTACTTACTCAGCTACTTACTCAACTACTACTAAGGTACTTACTCAGCTAATTACTCAGTTACTTACTCAGCTCTTTACTGATCTATCTAGGTAAAATAAATCTGGAGTCTTAAATTGAACTTGTTCAATTTCACAAATCTAGTTATTCTTCTTTTTCTTCCTCCTAACAGATTTTCTCTCCAACTATAACATCTTACTTAATCCAACTTACATGGTTAACTAAAGACTGTATCCGGCTTTCTGGGAAATTAGGTCAAATTTTTATCTAGGTCAAAGGTCAAGAACTAGGTCAAATCTTACATTTTCAACATTCTTCATCATATCTTCGTCAATATTCTTCGTAACTCCTTCATCTTTTTTTCATCGTGTAGCTTAGAAAAAGGCAAATCAAAGATATGACATCAGAATTTTGATTACTTTTACCGATTTTGAGATATGGCGTCCGGAAAGTAGGTCAGAACAAAAAGTTATCTAAATTCAACATTTGAGTTATGAAATAAGTGTAGAATGATCTCAGGAATCCGAATCTGCAAACCAAATTTGGATCGGATTTCCGGTTCGGAAGTTATGGCGTTTTGAAAGCTCAAAAATCGCTAAATTTGGTGCCTATGTTAAGTCAATGGGAAAAAAGACTTTTTCGAAGTGTAAAATACAAGATATAGACTGAGTACAGCTTAACATAATGAATGCTTATAAAAGAAGGGGACCTCAAAAGCTACATAGCTTCAAAATTTGGACACCAAAATGCCTAGGTCAAAATCTAGGTCAAATTCATAGTTTTTCCTTATTTTTACGATTCTGACACTACACTTTAATAATTTACTTCAAAATTTTGTATACAGGTAGCAAAGAGTGTGCTAATAGTGTTAGCGTTTTGCCGTCAGAAAGTATTTTGACCCACTTTTGAGATATGGTGTCCGAAAAGTAGGTCAAAATAAAAAGTTCTCCAAATTTAACATATGAGCTATGAATTAAGAGAAGGATTTTCCCAGGAATCCGAATCTGCAAACCATATTTCAATCAGACTTTCGGTTCGGAAGTTATGGCATTTTGAAAGCTCAAAAATCGCTAAATTTGGTGCCCCATGTTATGTCAATGAGAAAAAAGTTTTTTTGAAGTGTAAAATACCAGATATAAACCGAGTACAGCTTAACATTCTGAAAGCCTATAAAAGAAGGGAACCTCGAACGGTATCTAGCTTTAAAATTTGGACACCAAAATGCCTAGGTCAAAATCTAGGTCAAATTCATAGTTTTTTCCTTATTTTTGCGATTCTGACATTATACTTTAATGATTTGCTTCGAAATTTTGTATACAGGTAGCATTGAGTGTGCATATAGTGTTAGCCTTCTGCCGTCAGAAAGTATTTTGACCCACTTTTGAGATATGGTGTCTGAAAGTAGGTCAAAATAAAAAGTTCTCCAAATTTAACGTATGAGTTATGAATTAAGGGTAGGATTTTCTCAGGAATCAGAATCTTTAAACCAAATTTCGATCCAACTTCTGATTAGATAGTTATAGCGGTTTGAAGTCTCGAAAAGTCGATATGATGATATCCCCATGTTAAGCCAATGGAGTCGAAGATAACATTCTTAAGAGTTGTCTAAATGTCTATATTCTAGCTGACTCAGCTTATTCTGAATGACTCAGCTTACAAGTATTTGGATGACTCAGCTTAAAAAAAGTCTGAAATCTGGAGTCTTAAATTGAACTTGTTCAATTTACATGTCTAGTTATAATTATACTCTTCTCTCAAATGCATGTAACAGATTCAACTGGGAAACAATTGGTTATATCCGCATGGAACGTTAACGGGTTGAATGCATCGAATGTAAGGCTACATATGCTTTGCGAAAATTCGGATATTGTATGTATAAATGAACATTGGTTATTTGAAGGAAGTCTTAACGAACTACAAAATGTTCATGACAGATTCACTTATACAGCTGCTAGTAGTAAATCCTTGGATCCCTTAGATCAGGGCCATGTTATTGGAAATGGTGGGGTTGCAATACTATGGCGGAAGTCACTTAGTCACTGCATCTTTCCAGTAGTGAAATACAAGACCGATCGAGTGATTGTAATTAAAGTTCTACAGCCCCCCTACAAATGTGTTTATGTCATATGTTGTTATCTGCCCCATGCAAACTGTAAAACGGAAAATTTCCTCGAGGTATTAGATTATCTAGAGAACGTTCTTGAAGAGGTATCATCTCAGAACAGTAACTGTGTTATAATTGGAGACATGAACGCTCACTTTGGCGATAGTGTAGGTACACGTGGTACAGGTGCAATCTCAAATAACGGTAAACTCCTGAATCAAATGTGTAAACGAACTGGTTTGACTCCTATAGATATGTTCCCAATTTGTACGGGACCAACATATACGTTCTTTAGGGATTATACTGGTGAGTCGTACATTGACCATATTCTTGTCACCGGCGGTCTTGTTTCAAAATGCTTAAATGTAAAAGTGTTTGATGAAGATTTAACAAATATGTCAGATAATTTGCCAATTAAAGTAACTCTAAATATTGAAACTCAACCAGCAGCGAGAAAAAACGAGTCTCGTTCTTATAAGTCACGCCCCGCATGGAATAAAGCTACAGATGAGCACTTGAAACAATATAAGCAACTGATGAATGTGAAAATTTCTAGCCTGATACGAGATATGAATAAAAGTGGCAGTATGTCAAACATGGACATTGAACTATTTTTTAATGAATTGTCCGATATAATTAATGATGTAACCTCCCAGTCCTTACCAAAATCAAGGTTCAACAAACATTTAAAACCATATTGGACGGAGACTGTAAAAGAATGCTTGAAACAAAAGAAAATGACGTGGAATAGATGGAAGTTCTATGGAAAATCTAGAGAGCCAGAAAATGCATATTGGAAGGCTTACAAGGACGCAAAAAGAATGTTTAGAAAGGCAATCCGTAGGGCTCAATATGATTTTGAAATTAAGTGTCAAAAGGAAATTGATGACGCTGCAGATTTATCCTTAAACAAGTTTTGGTACTTGATCAAACAACGCAAGGGTAATTTGTGTAAATCCATCGCAATACGAAATGATGAAGGACTAGTGCTCACTGAGCCCGATGAAGTACTAATGGAATGGAAGTCCTATTTTGAGAAGCTAGTGTCCCTCAAGAAAGATACACCATATGACAGCGAATTTGAAAAGATGATTAATAATGAAGTAGATGAAATGAAACGAGACAGTTTTAACAATGACGACGGAGCTTTCACAGAGGCATTAACGTGCAATGAAGTACATCTAATCACATCCAAGTTAAAAAATGGGAAAGCTCCCGGGTGGGATCAAATTACACCGGAGCACATTAAGAATGGGGGAGATTTATTAATCCAAGCTCTAACACTTCTGTACAATGAGATGGTACGCACTGAATATGTCCCAGAAAGTTTTAAGCTAGGACTGCTCATACCTCTCTTCAAGGGTGGTAACAAGGACATCTTATCAAAAGATGACCATCGTGGCATTACATTGATGACCACGTACATGAAAATGTTCGAGAGAATTATGATGTCAAGAAGCCAATTATGTGCACAAACAGAAGAGGTTTCAAACATGCAAGGTGTTAACAAGGCCAAATGTTCTAGTCTTCACACATCTCTTGTTACAAGAGAAGCAATAGCAACAGGTTTAGAAAACGGTAATAATGTCATTGTGACGTCATTAGACATTAAAAAAGCTTTTGATGGCGTTTGGCATATTGGGTTGTATCATAAAATGTATAAACAGGGAATAAACGGCAAACTATGGAGAATGCTAAGAAATTGTTATGATGGATATAAATGTGCTATTAAATTGAATGTGAACATAGACTCAATGTTTAAAGCAGTTAAAGAGGATTTAAATATTCCCCAAGCAATATCTCGGTTTCTAAGTGAAAATGCAAATATTTCAGATCTGTTTCCTGTGGAGCAGGGTGTGCACCAAGGTGGTGTTTGGTCAATGGAATTATACGCAAGGTACACCAATGAACTACTAAATGAGATATGTGATAGTATGACTGGATGTTCTATAGGAAATGTTGTATGTAGCTGCCCCACGTTTGCTGATGACATGAACTTATTAGCATATCATGGTAATACAATGCAGGTTCTACTGCGTAAAGTTTTTGATTATAGCTGCAGATGGAGATTTCAGTTTCACCCAAAGAAATGTAAGGCCGTTGTGTTTAGTAGAGAGAGAAACCCCCCAAAACCAATTCTGAAATTAGGGAATCACATTATTCCCATCGAGAATTCAATAGATCATGTTGGGCTGCCACTTACAAATAGCAATTCAGTAAAAGAATACATGGACACACGTATCTCGAAAGGAAGACGAGCAATGATTGCCTATTTAGGAACTACAGCCAGCAATAACAATCCAACAAATCCTCTAACAGCGTCAAAGATTTACTGGTCAATATGTTTCCCCACTATGACGTATGGAATGAGTCTTTTGCCTCTTAAAGATACGGACTATGACAGGCTAGAGACAGCACACAGGGGAATAGCAAAGAAGATACAAGGGCTTCCTATCACGACCAGCAACCAGGCAACCATACAACAACTTGGTTGGAGAGACGTAACGTCAAAGATCGTAGTAGACAAAATCATGTTAGTGTGGCAATTGTTATCTCTACCAATGAACAATGTATATAAGATGATCGCGATAATGAGAATCATAGCGTACAGAACACGTGATCTAGCTTTAGTGTCCCCTATTGGTGATTGCATGAGAGTAGCTGAACGTCTAGGCATTCAGCACAAAATATATGATATGATAGATACAGGAATGGTACCAAGTAAATGCGAATGGAAGAAGATGGTGTCAGATAATACAAGAGAATATGCAATGTGGCAGTGGAAAATACAGTGTATGTTCAATCACAACGCTTCCCTATATAGGAATGTAATACGCTTTGGCACACCAATAGTGTGGTGGAAAATTGCATTTCGCGAATGCCAATATATTCGCATATGTAAGACAATGATGATCCTACTAACTGGAGGGAGTAATCTATGTGCTATCACAGGCAAATGGGGCGACATGAAAGACAGGCATAACGGGCGACTATGTAAAGCTTGTGGTGAAGAGGATGAGACCTTGGAACATTTCATGTTAAAATGTAAATATTTCTCAGCCGAACGAAAAATCATTCTAGATATAGTTAAAAATCACTCGCTGATATTGAATCAAAGTAATGAGCAAATTCTAAGACTAATATTTGGTGAAAATGAACAATTGGCACCTGATCAGTACATATTAATTGCGAAGAATGTTCATAAAATGTATACATGTGAAAGCAGAATGTAATTTGCGTATCTCAAATAGTCAAAATAACTCCAGAGCATTGGGCCTGTTGCGGTTACGGGTCAACGCGGTAGCCTGGCGTCCGGCCGTTTAATAGGGGGTGCTCTGGATGTGATGTGATTACTGATTATGTTCCTTATATGTATATAATGTATATAACTTTTTGCTAATTTATTTTATTTTATAAGAAATTGTACTCTTCAGAATTGGAGGAAATAAAGATACAAACAAACAAACAAACAAAGCTGTGACGGAGCAGCTTTAACTGTGAACTACGTGAAGAATTTAAGATGCAAATTATATCTTTTAAAAGTACCCTTAGAAGAGAGAACGTCACAAATCACTTTCCTAAATTATGACAAGTAGTCTCTTGGAGATCTGGGGTAATGTAAATCTAAGATATAAAAACGACAACGGAGGTTTGTACTGAAACCAACATGAATCAACATGGTGTAAACTAAACATAATATTTCACAGACACAGACATCCTGCATTCCGACAGATGTATAACCTTTTACCACATAATATTACTGTACATAAGATGATCCCAATACAGATTTAATTTGTATTTATTTGAAATTCATGAAATTCATTGTTTTGCATAGACTAAAATGATAAAAAAGTCTTGGTAAACGTGCTGCACTGTAAAACCTGTTTTAATGAATATCTTTCTCTAGTGAACACCTTTTCTTATCAAATATTCCCCTGACTTCTGTATGAAATTGCCTGAAGGAAGTGAACATCTACCAACTGGGAACACATTTTTGGACTCCATATGTGTTCACTGTACACATGTTTTACTGTAGTTGCATCAGATAGCCATAACTCTTATTCAAATAAAGAACGATCTTAAAATCAAATTTTGCATTTTCGTATTTCAAGATACACTCAACTTACCTATATTGGAACGACTAAAGAGGGTAGAACAATCCACATTCCATACCATCATATGTATTTAGCCTCATCTTCAGCAAATCATTTTACTTCAAATAATCAAGTTACCGTAAAAAATGACCATGTCAGGCCGATGGATCCACAGAAGGCACTACGAAAGGGAAATACCCTATACTTAAATGAAGTTGACTATCATTTTCATGAGTTACCATGCATAAGTTGGATTGCAGTACAAACTGAGAAAAGATGCTTAAAGAGTGGTCGTATATACATCTCAGAATTTGAATTGTGTACTTTTATTACGTTTCATTTTTCAGAATACTTTACGAGATTTGACACGCTCGCTCCTCTAACGTGTAGTTGAAAAGAGATATATTATAAATCTAAATTCTTAACGTATTTCAGATTTGAAACTGCTCCGTCACAGCGGACAAAAAATCTAATTATTATTTTTTATCAAAAAAATTAAAAATACCCAATACATCAAGATATCATTAATACCTTCAGAGTTATGCTGAAAACATATGTAAATATTATCGTGTCGCTACATTGTACCATTAAAAAGAAATAAAAGAAATGGTACATTTTGGAGTATGATACTCCGACGCCGTTTTCAATAGCTTTTACTCTTAGCGTTGTTGGACTTCAAACAGAAGTTAAAGTTACCCGCAAATGATATATTCATTGCATGGAGTCAGTAATTTTCTTTGATATAGTAAAACATATGAGTAAAAAATAAATTGTGTGGATTTCCTAGTGTTTCTATGCAATATAACACGCTCCGTCACAGCGGACAAATTTTTCGATACCTGCCTGTGATAATTCATACTTAAGATTATACAATGTGAAGTAGCATATTCAGAATGTTTGCTTTCATGTTGATGTTTTGTTATTTCGTCAATTAAGAAAAAAATAAAAAATACCTCCATATCCATTGACGCATGCAAACATCATCCAAGCGACCCCTATTGACCAAACAGGCCTCTTTAAGGTATTGTATAGTATCTCAACGTCACCCGACCACCTTATCCCGTTCTCGCGAGATTTGCTGTATTCGCCATAAAGAACAGACATGCAACATATCACTGCTAAGCACCACCCGGCAGCTACAACTACCTTGAAATAAAAACATATCGTAGTTCATGATCATGAAATACGTGATATGACGTGACGTGTTACGTAACGCAATGTAACAGAACATACTAGGAAAGTTAAAACCGGTTAATTGTACTGACGGTCATTTTCAATGACATTAACCCTTATTAACGTTAACATAAGTGACCTAAAGGAATTACCTTTTTAATTTTCGCCTTAGAATGCGTGTGGAAGAGGATGAAACCCGTCAACATACCCACGAGATAGGCCCCAATACGACAGTAGGGCTTCATGTACAAATCAAAAAGCCAATCAAAATTATCTGGGTTTTCGCCACTGTAAGATGTAAATATTATAAGGTAATAAGGAGTTTAAGCTGGCAATGTTTTTCACAACCTAAACGTGAACGGAAAATATTTAAGCGATGCATTTGTATTGGCGATTTGTCATTCGTATAGGTTGGCGTTTCGATTTTGTATGCAAGCTTATAAACTCCCTATTAACGGTCATATGTACGTCAAGGAACAAATCGTCGCAAAATGCATTCGAAGTTTAAGAGATTCGATAGAATATAAAATATGATAATGATACGTCTATCCTCTACAAACTCTTCAAGTCTGCTTACTAAAAATCAAAAACAAATATCCAAAACACTCCACCGTAAATCGAACCGTATCCCAGGATTACCTGTGAAAAATTCTGTATTTTATATATGTTCAACTTACTCTGCGAAGGAATCAAATTGTATTCGATTTATTAAATTGAATGATTGATCAACTAATTTAAATTAATACGCTAGCATGATGGTTGTAACTCTTACGTTTGTCCTATCATCCAGTTCTTATGTTCTAATATCCCTGTAGTAATAAATTGGGCAACAAATAGTACCAGCCAAATTATCAGCCCAATTAGTGGATACCTGTGTAAAAGAATCAAATCATATAATTAATAAGGCCAAGAAAAACAGTGCGTTTATAGTCCCCGTGCGGGTGGGATACTTGGATAAAATTAGACCAAGACGAACCAGTGGATTCTCTGCTATCAAACATATAGTATTGCATGGAAATTGAAAAAATTTTCTTATTCATACGCATAACCCATTTAAAAACATACACTGTCTCTTTTTAATGTCAATCAATTCTATTGTAGGTGATCATCAATGAAAAGTATCAAATAGATAACAACTCATTTTCGAGAGAGTTCAAATACTTTTTTCGCCTGGTGACAAGAAACAAAATGTTTCAAGGCATTATTACTTGATTACCACGTTTGAAAATCTGAGCTTAAACTACTCGACCGCATGGACACAATTTGTTGAAACTTACATGTATAATGGAATAATGATTAAGGGAGATATGATGAAGAACTGCATGTCATTGGCGAGATACCACGAATGCCCAATACACTGGAAGGAAATATAGTGAATTAATCTGTAAAGTAAAAACTTATTGAGATAAATAATTAAGATAATGTCTCTGAAAGAAGAGTAAATAATAAACTCTAACTCATAGTAAACTCTCTTTTCTAGACGAATGGTTAATTTTGGAATGGATTCTGGTTAGGCCTAGGTATAACTGAACAACGATGCTTTTTGGTTAGCATCTTTTGTCTACAATTAAAACAAAATTCATGTCTTACCATCCTTCGAGTATTTACAATATTATTGATATATAGTAGATTTGTCCACCAATTGTCCCGGCAATTATGAGGCCGTATGCTCTCAGAAACCGGTGAATCGAACTGGCGGTTCCAAAAAGGACCGCTACCCATATAAGGAAACACCGTTGCAAATATCATCACACACATCATATAGAGGGGAGTTAGCCTACAAAATGGTATGTCGTGACTGGTGAATATCATTTGATATTCCCGTGACTTTCATTGAATATCGCTTGTTATTTTTAGTCAATAGATTAGATGCGAGTAGAAATAATCTTGATTTACGTCATTAAATATTCAAAATTCAGTCAAAGCGATGACATATTTGAAATCTGCATGTAAAAGTACATCAAGAAATATGGTTTCGAAAATTGTCTATCAACTTTGAAAATTAAATTTTTTTTGAAAATGTGACTTCTTGTTCGGGTTGATTCCCCATAGACCCCATGTTACAAAATCACAAAAAGTGAATTATCTTTTCTTGTATTGGACAGATAGGATTTTCTTTTACTGGACATGTTTTAATTTGCATAACTATTAGATACATAAGGGTTATATGAAAATTGAACCACGCAAATAGATGTAATTTAAGTTAAAGGGAACTTTCTACTATACCCGCCATGCTATCTGACCCGAACGAGCCACCTGGTGGTGAATCTGGTAACTACCTACTCGCATCTGCATTATTGTATAGGACATAGACCAATCAGAGAGTGGGGAATATGTCAGTGATATAATAACATTCAATACTTTCTCAATATTCAATATTCGCCGAAGTGAACTGACCTCCAGAATCTGTGAAAGTAGAATAGGCCCATCATTCCTGCTGACAATTTTCCACGTAGTTTATCCAACTGCTTCAAAAACAAATACGTCACCAGTATACCACTGAAACAAACATATCGGTGTTGGCAAACTTAAATCGGAAAATGCGATACCTTCTTAGTAATTGTACCTCAATCGTATCTGGCTGGACTCAACTCAGATGAATAAGCCTGAGTAAAACGCAATTTACCCCCAACACAAATCCGTGTTCAGTGCACATAAACTTTACCAACACTCGATACAAGAATCGTCGAACTATATTCAGGGTCGGATCTGAGAACCAACAAGAGCGGGGGGGGCAAATTTCAGATTTAATTTAAAAAATGGGCCCCTAAAACCAAGTTTTGAAAAAACGCAAATACTCTACCTCATGACAAAAAACGTGTCGACTGAGAAGACAGCATTTACAATAGCTTGAAACCAGAAACCCTTGGTCCACTTGTACGCCTGTGCTATATTTTCTGAAACATGAAAGGACAATGTTTGTCATCATGGTTGTTTCACTCAAATATGTAATATAAGTTTTTGAATTATTTGAAGTACAATACAGGATATATTCTGCTCGAGAAATTCCGTATTGGTACGAGACGAAGTCGAGTGCAAATACAGAATATCGAGAGCAGAATATATCTAGTATTGCACTTCAAATCATTCTATAACGTTTTTATCTTGTGATCCTCTGTATTGCTACTGAGAATGTCCCCTCAGTACCAGCAATATCTTCTGTAATGCGACGGAGATACAATACAGATTGGTACAGCACAAGAACTGACCAATCAGATGGCTTCATTTTACAGATCATACGATAAATTTGTTTATTTCACCTTGAGTTCTCTTTCGATAAAACCAATGCGAGTGAACAGCATGCCATAACTGTGATGTCAGTAATTTAGGATGAAAAATATGCTTTGAAGTTTGATCCCTATAGATGCAACCAGAAAACGGAATATACTCACGCGTTGTTGGTCCCGCCGGAAGAATGAATCCCATAATGTAGGTATGTCCCAGAATTACCCAACTCATACTAAGGAACCTTACTCCATTCAGACAGGTCAGCGTTCCCTTTCCTTGCGACGTATTAAGGACTTTGGGTAAATTGGTGTATACAGAGAACGATGTGACGATCTTCATAAATATATCTGGAAATTCAAACATATACTTCAAATGGGATTATTTTTGGTAGCAAATTTTATGACTGCATCTTTTAGTAATAACACATCTAACTATGTTCAGTAGTTCTTTATATCAGTTATGTCCTGAGCTTCAAATATTACATTTTGGTTCCTACTTTTATATTCACTCTAACCTTTTCCTTTGGAATTTGCAACCGATTGTTGGGATTCATTCTGTAGTGATCCAAAGCTGTTTCCATTTTTCATCAGCTCTGCAGAGCTACCACTTTTCCCGAAGTCGCCATTACTTTCCGTCAATGTAAACACGGGGTTATCTACTCCTGGCTGCATGTGTGCTAACTGACGCTTACGTTTGAAGTATGCTCCAAAATTGTGCACAATGATATCAATAAGAGTGCAACTGATGAGGATGAAACCGAAGAAACAGAGAATAACGCTGAAAACAAAAGGGTTAAATCAAGCTAGCGTCGTAATTCCATAATTCTATTTGTCAATGTAGTTCAGACAACGACTGATACTTGCTTATCGCTGAATTCTAACGTTTAAAAACTGAGAAAATGATAACATCAATGAAAAACTAACAACCAAAAGAGTGAATGATACAGAGTTTGATACATGGTAAAATGCAGACTGGTGTAAAACTAAAAAGACTGCTCCTTACAATCCAGCTACGGCACTTGGGTCTTCCCACATAGAATGCTGCTCATCACAATGTGACTCCTTTACTTTGAAACCCAACACTTCCAAGTAATCTGCAACAAAGCCAATTGAAGGAGCGATGGTGATATATACATATGTAGTAATTTTTATACATGTTGAAGCGGGGTGCATTAAAAACTAAAAATAATTACCTTGAAACTGATCGCAGACTCATAATGTCCAAGTACAGAAGTACAACCAAGCGATATTTAAGGCATACATTATTTTCAAGCTTGCTTTTTGGTGATTGTATTGGACTTACATTTCCCTTCATAAGTTTGGGAAAATTTGAAGTATTTTTCAAATCGGCAAATTCAGGCTTTAATGAGTGATCCGAAATGGGTCTTCTGATTACCAAACTTAGGACCGAGACTGTATATTTTACCTGTTTCAAGGATTTTAAGGTCCACATCGGAACAGGAACTTGGTACGCACAAACCCCAATAAATACTTACAGGCTGAAAAAAGTAACTGAAGTACATATTAATCCGAAAAGATCAAACACCTTCAGTCTTAACAAAATCTGGATTTTAACAATGAATATTAAACAATGTAGGATTCCCGGATTCCAACGATCTTCCGTTACCTAGCCTGGAACATTTCAGTAATGATATTTCTGTAAAGGTCACCTTTTGGCGCAAGTATCTAGTCTGTATACTAGTATAGTATAGTGTGTACTAGTATTATGGTAATTTTTAAACTTCTTTGGCTGTACTAGTCTTCAAAATATGAGTAATATTGTTACCAAATTGTTCCATGCCGAGCAACGTTCATGCTAATATAAATCAACGAGTGCACATCATTACATTCAAAAGTGATACACCCTGAGAGGGAAGGACTGAGAACGAAACGCGATACGACAAGATGTTTTAGATATCATATTTGGAGGTACATATGGAATGTAATAAAATGATAATGACATACCGCATCTTGTATGCTGACTAGAGCCGTGCAGAACTTCCCATTAAACAAGGCAGATTTGGGCCCAACAGACTGGATTGCTAAGCATTGGTCGTAGTTACCAAACCAGTTGATGTTCCCCTGAAGTATACCACCACCGGGCTTTCCAGATGCATCAAACACTATAAGCAAATCGAGGCAATATTTCTAATTTATCTTGTCCCTTTTTGTTCATCTTTTTGTTTGGAACTGGATGCATAGCTTGCTGGAAATGTTGCAACACAAACTTGTCCCTCTCTTACACTCTCTCGCGGGTATCTTCGTGTGTATCATGAGAAATCATGGCCTTCTATTAGCTTCACACTTGTATGATATTTCTGGTTGACGACAGAATGATATGATGAGTATCAGAATGCTTCTTGTGTGTTTACCCAAAAACATCCATTCCGTTTACACCTACGGCAAAATAAAATCGATTTCTTCTCGTAGCGCTTACTTACTTTCAAATGCCCATTGCTTTCCCTCTGCTAATCCAGACCAGAACTCTAGAGTATCATTCTTGCATGTTGTTGTGATGTTTTCCATGGATGTAATAACATATTCTAATCTCAAGAACAATTCAAGCGCTGCATCTATAGTTGAATTAAGAAGTTTTTCCAAGTCTTCTTTTCCATCGTCTGCATCCTGTAGCTCAGCCTTTTCACTTTGGGGCATATCGTGGAGATTCGCGGTTGGTGTTCCACCAAGGACTTTTGCGATGTCATCTTCGGGTAGTACATTCCGGAGTATATTTATCAATGGATTTGTTCGCAGAACATGATTATTACTTTTAAGAGCCTGTGTCTGTTTCAACAGATAACTGTACTTCGACATTGATATAATATTCGTCAGTAATTGTTGTTGTCTTCGAAATTGTTGTTGCTGCTGTTTATGTTGTTGCTGTCCGGCGGACGCCTGTTGGGGAATGTCAACGTCACCATCATTGTTAAGATCAGCCTCCATCCCAGGGAACACATTATTACTACCTCCATCTTGTCTTCTACTGGTTCCATGACCTATAACCAAATTGCCATGCTGGTCATATAAATTCATCCTACAATGTGTATTTATGTATACAATATGTATATTTGAGGGCGTTCCTCCATCCCAGTGCAGGCAGCCTGTGGCTCGGATACGCTAAATAATTTTTGGAATAGAACACGTGCATGTAGGTAGTTTTATTTCCAACATATGTCTGACCATATTTTGATAAATATTTTTGCACTTTTTTGCAGAATATCAATGATGCACTTCTTATCTTATAGAAATCTTCTTAGTATTTCAATAACAACAACAACGCAGTTTTTTCTTTCAATATTCAAAATGTAGTCAGTCTGGTCTCGTCTTTGGATTAGCCCTCTTTAAGATTTAGTAATCGCAAAAATTGTTATACTTACTCTGATAGGTGAATGTCTCCGCTATTACAAATGTGTATACCAAAAGAATAAGAATCCTATAAATCAAATACATTTTCCAAATCTCTTTCCATCATAAAGAATCCTATCCTTTATTAAAGATGCATCCGGTCTATATTCATCTACAACAATGTTTATTGGTACATATATACTTTTAATGAGTCAACATATGCAAATGATTTAATATTATCTTTTCTTATAAAACATTTTATATTTATGTCAACAGCTTCGTATCTTAACTGAAGGGTGCTCAACTATCTCTTCTATAAGATAAGACGTCCTACTATTCGTTTGCTCCCATTTTTGAAGCCATACAAATACAATATGTGCCACCCAGACTAAAATGATTTTATAAATGTTTTTTACTAGACACTGTGTACTATGACTACTTTCTTAACACATTCTTTTAATTCAAAGGATATAGAAAGCGTATTTTTAAAGAACGGTTGATAATATCAATTGGTTTGCTAAATGAATGAAAAAGATGCGAAACAGAAAACATCCTTTCGTGACTAGCACTGATTAGAACTTTACCCCATTACTTCCTCAAATCCCCATAAATGGAATGTTTTCTTGTATTTATCATCAAATGAGAGAAAATGTAAGAGGTACGGCTGATAATAAGCACTGTATATTACTCGTGTTAGTCTATAGACAAAAAATTATAAATACTTAACCATATGATGATGTTATAATGTCATATCTACAACAACAAAAATGATGTCATGATTTTAAGTTTATTTTCACAACATGTGATTATGCATATAGTATGTACATGGTAAAGTGTTGTGAACATTTTTCATTTAAATTAAATATGTAAAATCTTCTATTGATGTATTTAGATATCAAAGATTTTCATTTAAAAGTTCCTGATATGATAAGACTTGCAGCAAGCGTCTACGACACCCACCAACCATTACATGTATCTAACCAAAACGAAATGTATTTGGAGAAATGCACGTTGATTGTGAAAATGGGCATGTGTTGTAAAACAACATAAACTTTACTTGAATAGCATATCTTTAAATGCATCGTTTCATTCAGAGAAATGCAGAATTTAGTCTTGCAACAATTTCCACAATTATAAATTCCCTAGTCATAATTTTCCTCGTCATAACTGTCATAAGCATTAGCTGCAGGAGCGTAACTGTCATCACTGTCAGTATAAGCGTATGTGGACTTTTTGTCATCTTCAGCATATGTGCGCTTGCTCTTAATCCGTAGTGCTGGGGGACTGTTATAGTTACATCTGTCCCCGGCACAGAAGCACCATAGGGCTCCTTGTTGGTAGTGGCAACCTAATTTGTCGGGGTTTACGCCATAAGCTCCTTGGTAGCAGCCCCTATATACCTCTGTAAAGATAAAAAGGATTTTCCTCGTGAGGAACTTACAAAGCGTAAATATGACAGACTGTCACAACCAGGCAAATGGTTGCAAAATTGAGACAGTTTGTTACAGATGTTGATTGTTGACCGCTAACCGCTGATCGCCGACATCGGTTACGAAAACGTTGGCTATAACAACATATCACCACTTCTTGTTGGTAACATAGAAACTCAAATTGTGCTCGTATTGTAGCTTCATGTTACAGATGACATAGATACACAAAATGTCTTTGATATTATATCATATAAACATGTGCTTTAAGATAAGATATATTACAGAAAAGTAATATTGTCATTATATCGCGTGACATGCTATGCTAAAGTCATAGTATACTTCACGTATACGTCTTCCTCATGCATATTCATTTACCACACTCCCTCCAAATCACTGGCAACATTTTATAAAAATAACTCTCCATTAGACTACTTATCAAAGACTATTTACCAAACATTTGAAGGGAAGTGCACATCAATCAAAATACTGCCTCATAAGAAGGACGTCTATCTCAGACGTCCTTGCTCATACGTTGTATGATCCACAGGAAAGAGAAATGATTGGTCACACTTACGTCCATTTTTGTTTCTCCTAATGTAGCAGTTGCTCTCGCACTTCCAGTCATCAATACCGTAATTCTGTGCCTGAGCGTATGAGAAAGGTCCGCGGCATTTATTCCAGCCTCCGTATATGTTCTTGTAGTAGGAACCAGCCTTGCTCTGCTTCATTTTGTCATCTCGCTCATCGTAGGAGCACTGGTAGCACTTCTTACCTGGTAGAATCAAAAGAGTAATGTGTTTAGCAATATTTCGTACCATCTTATTGTATGGAATGGTATCAGGTACATATATATGTATTGTGTAACGTGTATGAAAGTATACACTCCCCTCAAAAAGTTTGGCAACCTTAGCTCCCTCATTGAACTACGCGTTAAAGCCTCTTTATGTTTGAATTTCAGTTTACATAACCTGCGAGAAAATGACAATTGATGGAAATGTAACTTGACTTCATTTCCAATGCCTCTAAATTTTCTCAACTTTTTTCCTCAATTACAATAGGTTAAAAATTGATCATAAATTTTTGAAAATCGTCATTCCCATGTAAATCCATGGGAAATGGTGGGTTCGGAGCAAATTTGATTTCAGGATATCTATCCAGTAAAAGATTCACCAAAAAATTATTTTAAAAAAAATTAATTAAATTGATATACTTTTTTGTTAAGTGTTCAGGTTACTTTATGAATGCTAAAGATACAGAGCTTCAAACATTTTTGAAAATCATTTTCGCCTCCTGTGTTATTTCAATGGAAGGAGTTTTTTTTAAATAATTTTGACTTTGAAGACCTATAACTTTTTTAAACCTGAAAAAAACGTATCAATTTTTTATTAAATAAAGTTAGCAAATTCAATTGACTACCTAACTTATATTTTTTGCAAGACTCGGATGGATGAATATTCTGTCACATGACTTGCGGCAAACCTACCATTTCCCATTGGTTTGATTGGGAATGTCGATTTTCAAAAATTCATCAGATTTATCATCAATTTTCGACCTTGAGGATTGAGGAAAAAATTGGGAAAATTTGGAGGCATTGGAAATGAAGTTAAGTTACATTCCCATCAATATTTTAAGTGTTTTCCTCGCAGGTTCTGTAAATAAAAATTCAAACATAGAGAGTCTTTTACACGTAGTTCAATGAGGGGGTTAAGGTTGCAAAACCTTTGGGGGGTGTGTAGTTTATCTAGGGAGAGGGGTGGACATTTCTATATCGAATATTGGGTGTATAAAACTGGTCTGTATTACCTGTATACTCTTCTTCCTCGTCTTCGTATGTATCTTGGTACTGTTTTGTTGGAACATTATAGGAGTCAGCTTCATAGGTTGTGTCTTCATCTTCTGCATAATTTGTAGCACTGTAGGGGTCAGCATCAGCATTGTAATTGTTATTGGTATCATAGCTGTTGTCTTGTGTGTAGGTGTTGTCTGACGCATAGCTCTTGTCTGAAGCATAGCTGTTGTCTGGTGCATAGCTATCTTTTGGTGCATAGCTGTTCTCCGATGCATAGTTATCACCATAAGAGTTGTAATTTTGATTGTTGGCATATGTACCCTGGTTGTTATAGTTATTTTGTCTGTTTTTAAGCCATTGCATTATTGGATGACTGCCGTAACCATAGTAACGGAGGATATACGCCAATGGAGGGCGAGGTCTGTACTTTTTATTTTCGGCTTGATCTGAAGGAAAAAGTAATATGAAATGAGTTTATATCATGATACTGTTAAAGAAAATAGAGCCCTCTGTTTTAAATTATTTGGATATTCATTAAATTGCTAAATGGAATAAATTAAATATTTGAAAATAGTTTATACTTCATAAAATGTAATCTTCAGAATAGGAGGAACTAAGGACGTAATATAATAAAATACAATAGATGGCACTTACCAGCATTGATAAAAGAGATGCAGAGAAAAACAGCGAGAATCAAAACGTATTTCTCCATGTTTCGTCGATGATAAAATATTCGTACTGTGTATTCCTGTCCTGTAATTTAGTCACTGATATAATAGTCCTTGGAAATTAATTATACACTTTAATTGGAATAAAGAAGATAAAATAGGAGTCCATGTAACACTAATGAGTTTTCTCTAATTAACAGATGTTATATACATAAACACATGTTTGAATTGGGGTTACATTTTAAACATATGCCACACGACAGCATTCCCCTCGGCATAGTCTCTTGTTGTACTGCGCATTATAATGTAGGGAGCATTCTAAATTTTATGTTTTGGAGAATGACATTGCTGGTGTACATACAGGGTGGAGTTTCCATTTAAAAGAACACCTTTAACATTCCGAAAGATTATTTCATGGTAAGGTATGTGTAAAATGTGTCTATTTTCATCTCATCCATATTCATCAAAGATACCTCACGTGACCATTCTTGTTTGAAGTGTGTGGAAAATATTTTTTTAAATTCATCTCTTGAAAGCCCATGGTAGAAATAATCTTGATTTACATCATTAAAAATTCAAAATTCAGTCAAAAGTGATATCATATTTGAAATCTACATGTAAAATTAGAAACGTAGTTTTAAAATAGTATTTATGCACTAACTAAGTTATTCTATTATCAAATTTGAAAATTTAATTTTCTTTGAAAATGAGACGGTCGGAAGATTCGTCATAGGCCCCATGTCATGAAGGCACAAAAAGTGAAACATCTTTTCTTGTGCTGGGCAGATAATATTTTCTTTTACTGGACATATTTTAATATCTATAACTATCACATACATACAGGTAATATGAGAAGTGAACAACTAAAACTTATAAATATTCATGTTTATTTGAACTTGTAATATACCTGTCATGTTATCTGCCCCGAATTAGCCACCTGATGGTGAAACGGGTTACATCCTTTAAGATAGTTTGCTCCAAAATACAATATTCATATATCATGTTTTCAAATTTAGGAAGATAATGGTTTATTGTTAACATATACGTCATTCACATAACATTATGAGTCTCTCTTAATACAATCATGAGAGGTATTTCTGTGTAAAATGTTCCCACTTAGTAGATATCGCTGCCATAAAATGTCATACTTTTTCTTTCACTGTAAATGTCATACTTTTTCTTTCACTGTATGTAACATAATTATGCACTTCTTAAACTACAGGTAAATCCCATGTTATAATTTTTTGGTCCTTTTCTTCACTATTCAATGACTAGACACTGAGTTAAAAATTCACTAAACTTTTGTAAATTAAGCAAAGTTTTGCTTAAAGGTTCCTGAGAATTGATGTCAAATAGTTGGCGATCCACCGTCACATTGCACTTTTTAGCTCGTTTTACATTATAGTTTTTGAATATGTATTTCAAGATATTGGGCGTGTCATGGCAAACATGGGGTTGGTCTTCATGAGCAACCTCAACAGAGTCAGTTTTTGATTGCAATTGTTCCGCTTTTTCCACTAGAATCTCATCCATAATATCCAGTCCCTGGAAAAAGAAATGAAGCAAACATTATATAATGATAACAGTAATGATACACATGGCATTACACACGAGGAAATGTCACAATTTACAAATGGTTACAAAGGTGTAACAATTGTTACAGATGCTGATTATTGTCATTAATTGCCAACAGCAAACATCTGTCGTAAAAAACAGTGACTAAAGATTAAAAGTTTAAAAGATGGGAAGACACATGGGAAATTCATATTAATCTGAGACTAACATACTAACATAAGATAGGGTACAATATAATGTTAGTCACAGCATTAATGAACATCAGCATGTGTCTTTTAATTTGTAACTTGATTCCGGTACTCAGCAAATTTGAATTCAGTGTGTATCTACATAAACACCAAGTACATGTAAATTACATCATACACTCATTTTAGAGGAAAATTAATTTTGGAGAAAAATGTATACAAGTATTTTAGAGCAAATAATCCATTTTGTGGCACCTACCCTTTGAACTCCAGAGTTCAGGAAACTTTGTGCGAATTGTTCAATTAATGTTCCTAAAAATCCGAGACCATTGATCTTAATACTGCCAACCTGTTCCATTATAGTCCTGAAAAACAGAATAACAAACTGAAAATGCAGTGAAGCCTTGATACAATAACCTTTGGTTGTCGCATCGAGGGATATTTCCACATACCCCCTTACTTTATTTTTCAGGGCTAATTTTTGAGAAAATGGTACAAAAAGAATAAAGTTCCGGATATAACATTTGGGAAAACATCTTTTTGTCATCTGTCTTAGGGAGTGTCTCAAAAGTTCAATGTAGGATTATTAACTGTATTTGCACAGTTAATCTGTGACCCCCCCCTCATAACTGTGAAATGTTGATATGCATTGTTTCCAAAGTCACACTATGTCTAACATAACATATTATATAGTCATTTCCATAACTATTCAAATCTGTATTTCTGTACATCATCAGCAGTAGGTTTAATACTGTAATACTGGACAAGTTTATCCTGACTTGTGAATTCAATATCACTGTTGAAGACAAATGAATAGCCGCTCATTTTTTGTATAATTCTACTTTTGTTGTTTACATGTTTTTTATTTTTCGTACCATAAGTGCAATTTACAAAGAGAGCATGCACTAAGAAAATTCCCAGGAATGGTGTCGGAACGATAACTTTTAAGACCAATGACCCCCTCCCTCACTAACTGAGCAAATAAAGTTAATTTTCCGATATTATATTTTGAAATGCTCCCTTACAGTACTATATTGCTAAAAAAATAATTAAAAATAAATTTTTCAAAAAATCAAAGAATAGAAAAAAATCTATAAAATCACCATCTCTTCTATGTTAAACATATACCCAATTTTATAGAATGACTGCCATCTATATATAGATGTTCTTTGCTGCTTAGGGCTGAAAGGGTGTATTTCTGAGACCAAGTTCTGATTTGTAAAGATATAAACAAAATAAGTTACTCACCAATCTGGATTAGAATGATGTTCCCTGAATGTCGCCTGCTCTGACATTGAGGCATATTTTGCCCATGTGAGATTACAGCTCTTCAACCTAAGCTTGCGGCTCTTCAAATGCTGCCATGCCTCTTCTTGTAGAAGGATCTGTGGCTCATTTAGAATGGCCAGCTGAAAATATCAGAGAGGAAAATTGAATTGATAATATTATGATCATCTCAGCAGTCAGCATTCAGGCGAAATCATTAACCCTCACTCTATTTATCAGCTCAACTCAAATCATCATGATGTTGGTTATCTTATGACAAATACATTTTGCACAGTTTATCAATATGCCTGTTTGTGTTTATTCTTTCATTTTGAAGGCTCTATTCTATTCATGGTTTGCATTATTGATGAACGACATGAGAAGCTCAAATTCCAAAAGGTGTGTCTATCTATTGTAGGTGCAAAGTATGAATTTCTGATTCCTAACTTATAACTTTAATTTTACCTTTCTCATGAAAGATGGCACCACATTTGTACATATTGCAACTCTCTTCCTGTATTCTAGATCACCCTCTGAAAATTAAATTACAATGGAATTCATTGAGCTCACAGTGTGGACCCCCATAAAATGGACATTTAACTTGAGCATTGGTTCAAATAAATTTTGCTCAATTTTTGCTCAAATTTTGGTCACGCTATGAGCCAAAAGAAAAATGAATACAGTATGATGTTGAAGTTAGTACACTTTGTTTTTGTAAAGATGCTAAGTAAAAATGCAATGGTGAAATAAAAATGACTAAAATTCTAAACTGGTACATTTTACCAGGGGTTTCACAACACTTAATAGAGACAACCCATGTGAACATTTTGTTAAGCCCAAACCCACCACTGGCACAACTAGCTATAGCAGCTATGATAAAGGCGATGCAACTGCATAATGTACCTTGTCCAAACTTTACAGAAATAAGACTAGGGAAGAAAAAACTCTGTGGTATAACCAGGATTTTGATACCAGGGGCCAAGCAAAACTAGAATGTTGATTTTAGACCTTAAATTGTGCATTTTGAGTGATATCAGACTGTGTAATGTGGTATTACTCCATCATTTTGCCTGGTCACATGCCTGGGTCTTGCCTTATAAAGATATTGGTAAGCAGAAAGTAGAGGAGTTACTCAATTGTAATATATTTGGGTCAATCAGGAACTTGAATCAGTGTATACATCATAGGCTGAGGTTAAGTACTATAGTTAACCTAATAAGAATGTGAATTCTTATTAGGTTTACTATAGTACTTAACCTCAGCCTATGGTATACATCCATGTCAGTCTGACCTTGCACTGTGACAGGTCCTGGGCAGGTCACCTTGAACTAAGTAGTGATAAGCTATAAATGATTTATGTAAGGGGCAATTCTATATTACACTGGATCAATGTTACATCTCGGGTCAGTCTGACCTGAGCATTATGACTGAGGGTCAATCTGACCTAAACTGGATTTGTATATGGGCTTTGAAGAGCCCGTGATCAGCGTTATCTATCAGGTCAGTCTGACCTTGCAATGCATAATGCCTGAGAGTCAATTTGACCTTCAATTGAATCAGTACAAATTCTAGTTTGAAAACAGATTGTGAACACCAATAGTACTGTATTATATATGTAACGAGGTCAAAGGTCAATATAACCTTCTTGGGCTTACCTTTGAATTGTTCCAGTGTATCGATACGCTCCACAAATGGTTCCCTCTTTGTTGGATACTGAAAAAGTATGAGAGTGAAAATTTTGTTTTGTTTCGTAAGCAAGAAATCGATGGAACGATTAGATTACTTCGAGCACATCGTTTATGTATGCCTTTTATGCCCACCTTGTTAAAATGTGTCTGTGCTACAAGCTCTATGGGGTGCTTGAACACATGATGAACATCCACAAAAAGCACCATATTTTAGAAGCACCTCTAGTCCGCTAAATTCGTATTAATCGCGTGCAAGTCAATGTGCGGTTTCATAACAAAGTAGGTCAATTTTAATGTTTCGCGCCTCCTTTGAGTGATTATTGAAGAGCCGCCAAGTACAGTACTTGAGATCGTGCATCTAAGCCCAAAGCGTATTCAGCTAAAAACAGAAGAACATAAGACAGAAGAACATAAGATAGGCAGTTTAAACCTTGTTTTTTTTTATTACTTATAAGATATATATTGCATAGTTGTTCTACGTATCATTTGTCTTGAGACCTTGAACACCATTGTTTAAACCGTCCTAACGTTAAAATTACCATGATTTCTTCTTAAAGGCCTACTATGCATATTTTCAACATTCATTGTCAAAATAAAGAATTACTTTTGAACTTCATAGTATTTCAAAATGATTGATAACTACTTTACCTTTCATCGGACACCAAGAACAGCGCCACATCAAAGCTTACGGCAATAAATTATCAAAAAATAGTTTCGATCTGTAAGTTTTATAATTCTAGTTTTTACCAATGTCAATGAAAGATGGTAAAGTTATTTGTATAACATGATTTATTTATTTTTATAGAAGTGTTGCCATCTTTTCATCAAGAATTATTCTAAAACATGTACTTTGTCAAAAGTGTGCATGCATGTCCTACCATGGCCCATGGTCCTACTTAGGATGCCCTTCAGGTTGGGATCACTGAACTTCAAATGCTGTTTTCTATGTGAGTTTTTTTCTCGCTTGAATATTAACTGAGACTAACAGATATTAATGCAAATCATATCATATCTGATAGAGTGTGTGAGTAACATGTTTCAATGATTATTTTATCCCCGTTTTCTTCTCAAGTATGCATACGAAAGATACAATTACCATTGCGTTGCTTTCTTCGTCACGCCTATCAATAAAAGTGATAAGAACTCATTTATCTAATGGAATCTCTTAGATTTAAATAAACACACAATGCAACTATTAGGAATCAATAAATAATCTAAGTAGGGGAAACTCGCCTAATGTATACACGAGCCACCAAAAGAAAATTTTACACACCCGATCAAACACATTTTGAATAAAAAGATTTATTCTATAGTTAGTTACTGCGATTCTCATAGAATGTCGTGACAAAATTTGATGTGGAGGAATAATCATACTTATGGCAATTTTCAAAACATCGTAAGCTTATCTGATGATTAACGGAATTTACTACTGACATGGCTAATAAGTCGTTGGGAAAGTTTTAAGTTCTTCTTCTGTGATCCATATCTACAAGGGCTATGCATATATCACGGCGTCCCAACTACGTGAATTTTAGACCTACCAGGTGTTTGAAAATCAAGGATTGTGAGTCTCTTTCTGCATCATTTTTCTTCAAACTTGTTCCATTAAAAGCAAAACAAAAATGCCTTTCTGTTGGTACATTATACTGTTATACAGAGTCCCTCCTTTAAGTGGCGCTTGGGTCCCCAGCGGTGAAAAGCGCTTCTCACAGCTGGGGACCCAAACGCCGCTAAAACGAGGGACTCTGAACAATAAAGCAATGCACCGGTCGTAGTTGGTACCCCGTGATATATGGTTCTTGGTATGTTAGATATTCTTTAGAACAGTTACAGTCATATTTGCCCTTCCAGCCCCTCCTGAATATACCCATGGGCATCTATTGAAAGCCCATGATACACCAGTAGTGGGTATTTCATCCCTTGACAAAGTAAGTAATATATGTTGAGCTTTCTTTTTGCTAAGGAGTGTATGATCTTACTTTTATAGACATGTTCGATTATAGTCGAGACAAAGAGTCTCATTAATAAAATATATTTTCTAAATGGCTTCTTGGTAATGAACGCTAATAAACAGTATAATACAGCACTATGATGGCTTGATAATTGTTAGTAATCAATGATAAACTGCAAAGACTTGAATTGAAAAAGCTAGAAACCTATCATTTGTGGAACAAAGAACGTCTTCACGACCTGCGAGATGTCTATTTCCCGGTCTATGTACTGGACGAAAAGTTGACTGTATAAGAAACAGACAATATAAGTTTACGTTGAGTAAATTTGCGACAAGCGCGTTCCTGGTTGTGCGTTCAACCTAGATGGACGTAGAGATGATAAACGTAACCAACGTGACTGATACTGACACCGACGGTGAAGATGTGGCTGTTCCAAAAGTCTTACAATATACGATCACGGCTGTTCTGGTTTTACTGATCTTTACTGGAGGTGAGTAATTTAAGATTTAAGAAAATATTCCAAAAGATAAGAGATCCTGCATCGAATTTTATTGTGTTTATGGTAGCATGTAATGAGTGAATTGTTTTACATCTCATGGATGTACTCTCTTGCGTTTAAATCATTTTCAAATACTGGAAATCGGGAAAAATGATGACAAATGACATTACATAAAGGTCTGGCTAAAATTCAAATAAAAAGTTATTTCAAAGCAAAGACAATAGACTACATGCGAATAGAAATAATCTTGATTTACGTCATTAAATATTCAAAATTCAGTCAAAGTGATGTCATATTAGAAATCTACATGCAGGGGCGGATCTGGGAACCAACAAGGGGGGGGGCCCAAACTTGTGGTCTGAGAAAAAAACGCCAAAAAAAAAAACCCAAAACTGGGCCCAAATTTTGAAATTTTGAGGCCCATTTTCTTCAAAATTTGGCCTAAAATTAAAAAACAAGGCCTTAGAAGGCCAATTTAAGACCTAAAAGGCCTACTTTTTGGGGCCTTAAAGCCTTTTTTGGCTCAAAATTTTTTTGGGCACAATTTTTTTTTTCTGGGCCCACCCAAGGGGGGGGGGGGCCCGGGCCCCTGGGCCCCCCCCCCCAGATCCGCCAGTGACATGTGAAAGTACATCTAGAAAAATGGTTTTGAAAATTGTTTATCAACTTTGAAATTTTCTAGTTCGGGTTGATTCCTCATGTTACAAATCACAAAAAGTGAAATATCTTTTCTTGTATGGGACAGATAACATTTTCTTTTACTGGACATATTTTAATTTGCATAACTATTAGATACATAAGTGTTATATAAAAATTGAACCACTAAAACAGTCTTACCAAACTTTAAAGAACACTTTTTGTAAAATATTTTGGTCCAATGGTACTAGGCTAACATAGTCTACCTCCTTTAGCCAAAATCTGCCTCGCCTATTGAAATTGCCTAACCTAATTTAAGATGCGGGCTACGCCAATGTTATGTACAATATTCAAGATAATCCAATTGCCAATATTTAGGTAACATACAGGAAGCCTATCTAATCCGAACGCCTCTAAATTCAAATTAGTAGGTGTTCACATTTCAAGTTTAAAACATGTAAGTCAATGAGAGAAAATAAATTAAAGGCAGAATCAGATCTATAGGGGTTGACAAAATTACAAGCAATGTGCATAATTGACCTACCAATCTATTCCTTACAATATCAAATACAATATCTCCCAAAAGATTCACAATATGTTATAAATTGGTGAAGTTATTAATGATACAAAGTGAAAAAATGGGTGAAAAATGTTTAAATTCTCCCAAATAATAAGAATGGTAACCATTCTTATAGAAAAATAATACATTATTTTAAAAATCTTTAGTTTTCCTGGAATAAAGTATGCACTTTTGTGATTTTTAGAAAATACACATGACAAGGAATGACATGAGCCCAAAAAATTCTAAAATTGAAACAATTTTTTGTTTAGCCTGCTCGCTATCTCTGATTCTCTCTTTAAGGATCGAGACATTGAGGGTTGTTCAGATTAGAGAGGTGTTCGGATATCGATATACAGGTTTCACTGTACTGTGCGATTTCCTAATATTGAATATGTATGCATTTCGACTTAGAGTTACGTTATGTATTTTCAGGTATCGGGAATCTTCTGACGTTTTTAGTTGTGATTCTCAATAAAAACTTCCGCAAGCATATGATCTATATACTCATCGCTAACCAAAGTTTCGGCGATATGATTCTCTTATTTCTGCTTGGCCCCATCAAAATATATAGTCTCGTCACCCTCCAGTCTCCGGGGATTCTACTCTGTGGAATGGAAGAATTCGGTTCTACTTGGATGATTAATGCAACGGCATTGTGTATTCTATTCACAGGGGTGTATCGATACATCCAAATTGTACATCCTCGGCACTACTGGCGTGTTGATAACAATAAAATGTACGTTTGGATGGCGCCCTTGTTGGTTCTTGTTCCAGGAATGTCTGTTGGGCAAAATCCAAGGATATACTATGATAAGTTCACTATTCGATGTGTCATGTTGAACGAGGACTTGTGGAACATTATATCAAATATACAACTCGTATTGTTCTATATCCCAGAGGTTTTCATAACACCTCTTTTCTACCTGTCCATAATCGTAAAAGTGAAAAAAGCTCAGAAAAGGGTCGGCATGGAAACGATTGACGTACGAGTGCCAAAAAAGGATAACATTCTTACGAAAACAACCTTCGCAGTATTTGGTATTTTCTTTGTTTTTTACACCATTCCTGGTATCATAGCAATGCTCACACAAAATCTGGACATCCGGGTTAATATGATGGTGCGAGTCATCTACTTTGTTATTGTCCGAATGCCGCCATTTCTTAACGTTCTTATCTATATTGCACTAAACAGGAAAATGAGAGATGGATATAGGAGGTTTATATGTCCAGAGAAAAATACTTCGTAATATACACAATAGGGAGTTTAAGCTTGCATTTGAAATCGAAACGCCAACCTATACGTATGACCAATCGCCCATACAAATGAATCACTTAAACATTTTCCGTTCACGTTTAGGTTGTGAAAACATTGCAAGCTTAAACTCCCTAACATATGAATAAGGATGTGAAACATATGAATCGAACACATTTAGAAGGGCATGGAAAATATAAATGCGGATGTGGAACTTGAAATTATGAAACTCATAAATAAAGACAATGAAAATATACCAGATAAGTGCAGTGAATTTTATGTTTTCTTCCTAATGGCAAAATGGATTTTAAATAGCTCCTTACAACTGGGAAAATAAAATCGCATATATTTTATGATTGAAGAGTTTTCTATTGGGGAATTCTTAAATAATTCATGAGGTATTCTGCCCCTTACTTTATTACCAAGAACCACTCTATACTCTTATTGTGTAAAACCTATATAAAACATTATAAGGCTTTAAATAGACTTGGATGAAGTGTTTAAAGACTACTTGCATCAAGTTAGTGACAAAAGGCTGTATCTAAAACCAATGCATCATACTACTAAACAACAAAGATTTCTGAGTGAAAATATTTTATATTTCCGCATGTACCTAGTACAATCTTAATGGCATATCACAGTACTCCTTTATTTTGCTACAATATCAACATATCTAGTTCACAAAGTAGGTGCTAAAATGAAGCCACAATTTTTTATTTTATAAAATATCAGTACAAACGTGTAGATCTTTTAAGCCTGGCTTTTAAGGTAACAATTCAACATAGACTAAAAGACGTGTAGGGCTATGTATCAAAGAATAAATTATTTTCATTATTGTAATTACAAACCAAAGGCAAGCATAGCAAATGTGATTCAAGCAAATGTGACTCAGGTAAATGTGATTCAGTTTATTCAGTTATATCTGGCAATGTGAACACTTTTTATACTCCATTGACTTCAATATCATTATGAGCTTTTTATGTGAGCACCTATCAATGTGAACACCTTAAGCCGTTCGGTGTTCACCTTACACAGGTTTTACTGTATTACTGTTTTAAACTGTTTATATACTGGTCCCTTGAAAAACACAACTTGAACTCCTCTAAGTTGGAACCATTAGAGGCAAAAGTGTATAAGCTCCAAGAATTCAACTTAAGGGTTTTTTGTTGAGAGGTTTCAATCAGTTACTCACTGCAACTACATGTATTACAAACATTTCTATCTCCTTATAAAAATCTAATTTGGAATGGTTGGTGTAATAAGTACACATAATATGGCAAAATGATTTTGACATTAACTGAAGTCAAATAGGATCACTGATCTAGAGTGATTGACAATCTACAATCAGCCTTATTAAGCCCCCAACACCTTCTGAAATACTACAACTAACTAGAATTACATTTACAAATTTTCCATACATGTACAATACAATTGATGTACCAACAAAATGATAGAAGAAAATCTAGGATATTCCTCATTTGTGTAGTTTTTACCAGTTACAATACATATTCAAAATGCTTTCATGGCATAAACAGGAAAAATAACAGATAAGGCATCACCATGGTGATAATAAAATCATTCAAATCAGCATAACTTCTATTAAGTGTTCATTTTTCCAAAAATTGGCAATGGATTCTAGAACTCCCCTATAAATATATCTAAAAATAGAAAAATTGAAACATCATTGCTTTTTGTCCTTTTCTTCATAGGTAAAGCTTTTTATGGATGGATTTGGGAGTTTTGTAAAAACTAGAAAACATTTTTATCTAAACCTATCATTTGAATCTAAACCAAGTCACAATTTAAACATTCTTGGACCTGTATTTTCCAAGCAGTTTCATACCTTATATGTTCCCCATAACATATTCACCTCCCAGATTACATTCAGAATAATTACATTTATAACATCCTTGCAATTTGTTCCCATGGCCAATCTCAATTTTCTAGTAGACACCTAGTGTTGTATCAAATTCCCATCTTGGCAAACTGATATTGCATATAATTACACCTGGCTTACAACAGCAGTATTAAATGCTAAGGAATCACCAAATAATAACAAATCTGCTTTCAAGAAAGCTAATTCTCAATCAAGAAAACTATTTAGATGAGTTTGGTATTAGTCTTGCATCGAGTCCCTGACCCCCCCCCCCCCTCTACATCTTCTTCAACTCCAGATATGGATATAGAAATGAGGAGAGCATGAGAGGGAACAGGGGTTTGAAGCAAGGCCAGTTTGGTATTTCTCTCACCACTGGTATAGCAAGTGTATGTGGCACTATTCAAACCAGATCCTTACCATTGCTTGTTGTCAGTAAATGTACTATTGGTTTGGATCCAAAACTCCTCTATTTATGTGATGGTTTTTACAATGAGCATTTAATGAGTTTGACTTGTAATATCTTACATTTTCCCCTCCGCAACCAAGCAGTGCAATTTTGAAAGTAACCTTTACAAAAAATGTTATCTTCAACCCTTTAACATTTTTCAGTATTTCAGAATTAAATCCTGCAAAACATGTTAAAATCACACTCAGTTTTGATTCATAAAATTCACAACAATTTGCTTATGATGAGTTCACAATTTTGTCTAAAGATAAATTGCAAATTGCTAATTTTAGCAAATTTTCGATTCAGTGAAATGAACAGGATTTACCATAGGATTAAATATTGTCTCTTGAGCAAATTCCTCAGTCTACATTGAAGCTCTCTGAATTTCATATGAATCTTTAAAAAAAGATATTACAACCAAACTCATATTGTATCATCTAGGGAATTATTAGCATTATAGCTCATCTTTAACACTGTCTGATAAAACTGTGGATTTTTCTTTGAGGAACTTCACGAAACCATCTAGTGTTCTCTCCCCTTCGAATTTTATTGGATTTTGCTTATCCCCTTTAGGTGCAAAGAAAATAGTAGGGAACCCTGTAGCGCTGTATGGCTCTGGGGAGTCATTAGCAGTTGCATCTATCTTAGCAATAACTAAGTCTTTTTCATTCTGGAATTTTTTGCCCAACTTCTTGTAAATGGGTTCGAGACTTTTACAATGTCCGCACCAAGGGGCATAGAATTCAATGAGGACATCTTTCTTCTCATCAAGTACTACTTTCTCAAAGTTTTTGCCCACAACTACGGCAACTGGTCCTTGTTTCTTGGGAACTGGTTGCGATTTCACAACTGGAGGTATTTTCCCTGGAAAACAAAGCTCAGATTGAATGTGTATTAAAATACTTTGAGATTACACACTGAATCTGTGTGGGCTCACTGGATCAAAATAATGTACAAGTAACTAGACAACAGCAACGCCAAAGCGTAGCAAATCCCATCGAACAGCCATGGCTTGCATTTTTACAAACAAAGTATAAAGCAAAAATGGCAGCCATTTTTCAAAATGGTCACCTTCTACCAAAAGTGTCATTAGACAGTGTGCCATGCTTATAGTATTCATATACCAAATATGAACAAAATTGCTCCACTACTTTTCGAGTTACAGCAAAAATTGTAAAATAATGAGTAAAGGCCGCCATTTTTCAAGATGGCTGCCATGTGCTTCTTTAATATCTACATTTCTAGCTTTATTAATGTCCTATATATTTTTTTACATTTAAATCATATTGTAATAACAGTTTTACATATTGCACCTAAATTACTGTAAAATCGGCACTAGAATGACGGCCATTTTTAAATGAGCGGCCATATTGAAAATTGGCTTTCGAGCAGAACTTCTACCCACGGATGTACAGACGGACGGAGGCGTTCCCTATATCCCTCCGAACTTCGTTCAATGGGATAATAAAAGAGTACCATTCCGATAATAATTTCACCATAATCAACAGGAGTATCTTTAGGAAGGATACCACCTAATATGATAATTCAATGGATCAATCAATTGTGTCTTGAAAGTGGTCACATTTAAGAAAATAGCTTGCTTCAATGAATGTTTTATTTTATTGATTCGTAACCATGTTAACCTTGTGGAATATGTACCTTTCTTGAAATCATCCAAGAATTCCTGTATCTCATCTGCGTCGTAATCTTCCATTGGTTCCATTCTGTATTTCTTGTTGTTTTCTCCAAAACATCCAAAGTTCAATTCTTCACCGGAGTCTTCCAGTTGCAGCGCTTTCAGGTCAGACTCAAAGGCATCCTCACTGGCTATTGCAAATGTGATGTCACGGTTTTTGTTGGCGATGCTCAGGAATTTTTTGCGCCAGATCTGAGTAGCTGAAATGTGATACCAGATGGATTCATGGCAATGTGAAAAAATTTACATTTAATGCAATTCAAATTTGACAGGGTTACAGAACTAAATACCATGCAGTATTTCAAATTGGATGATTTGAATAGTTTGACTTGAAAAATTGCAACTCCACGGAGTAGCAAATCCCACTGAACAAAACATATTATGCTTATTATAGCTAGTGTAAATGTTGAAATGTTTGTGCACTTTGTGATAGAAGCATGAAATTTGGCACAAAGTTAGTTTATACCATTGTGAACTAGGCATCATCATATAAAATTTGAACCAAATCCATTCACTGTTATATGAGTTATCAAAGATTACGTTTTTTACGAAAATTGGCCACCATCTTGAAAATTATTTCTTGAACAGAGCTACTGTGTCCCTAGGCATAATCATATAAAATTTCAACCAAATCTGTTCACTGGTATTTGAGTTATCAAAGATTACGTTTTTTACGAAAAATTGCCGCCATTTTGAAATTATGCGGCCATCTTGAAAATTTTTTGTCAAACATAGCTACTGTGTCCCTAAGCATCATCATATAAAATTTGAACCAAATCCTTTCTCTGGTATTTGAGTTATCAAAGATTACATATTTTTACGAAAAATGGCCGCCATTTTGAAATTAAGCGGCCATCTTGAAAATCTCTTTTTGTGCAAAACTCCTTTGTCCCTAGGCATCAGCATATAAAATTTGAAGCAAATCCGTCAACTTGTATTTGAGTTATCAACGATTACATTTTTTATGAAAAATGGGGGCCATTTTGAATTGAGCAGCCATATTGAAAATTCCTTCTCGAGCAGAGGTCCTACACTCATATGGCATAAGCCTATAACATTTGAACCATTTCCGTCAACCGGTATTAGAGTTATCGCCCGGACACACGGACAGACGGACAACGGACGGCTTCTCTATATCCCCCTCGAACTTCGTTCGGTGGGATAATTATCTTACAATATCTATTAAATTTTAAGAGTGATAAGACAATATTGTAAACATGATTGGGTAAATAGTATCAAGTATATTACTAAAAATAAATATAAAGATGCGAATGTCATAACTTATCGTAACAGTTAGTTTTAAGTTTGAAAAAAATGATTACTAAATGAATACTAAATTACTAATCAATAAATTACTAAATAAATAAAAAATAATAATGTACCAGGTGATTGGGGATTGAAATGACACCAAACTTAAAATTTTGAAAAACACACCTTCTCTGTATTCGAAGCTGAAATCCACAGTGTAATAAAACACACAAAGAGGGAAGTTATTGTAACGCTTGGCTCTATTACTGGAGGTCATTTCACCAAGAAGAGGGATGGAATTTTCCTTGAAGAACTTGGTCACTTCCTCTGTTGAAGAATCCACCTAAAAATATCATTGTGTGATATCAGATTTTACATCTTACTTCACATTTCAGGAATAAATAACATTGAACACATTTTCAAATTTCATTTCACATATCTTAAGTGCTTTATTTTTTATATGAATATAAATTGAGATGCTGCATTTTTCATATAGAGATTCGACAATTCAGCTTTAGGAAATAAAATGAACATTTTTTTTTTTTTTTATTTCATTATCATATTCATTTAGTATTACATTAACAGTGTTGGCACTTGATACCCATAAAAGGGCATATCAATGTTGACATTGACAGTTGAGGATTAAAATGGAACATTACAACAACCTTAGGAATCTTCTCAATACTTACATTGGATAGTGCGACCCACTTTTGTTCATATTTGCTCTGGAATCTTTCAGGGAGGAATACCACAATGGACCCTGCGTTTGTTTTATATGCGTCTCTGGCACTAGCGTCAAATGTGTGGTAAAAACTGAAGTCTTCTCTCATGTCATTGGCTGAAATAAAATTGAATCATAAGACAATTTCATTGAAACCACAAGGTACGATCTGCAGTAAAACCTGTATATACGTTAGCACCTCCTAATCTGAACACCTCTTAATTTTACTGCTCTCATTTTCTAATATACTTTAGGCCTAAACTTTCATGTTTAGAAATTATTGAAATATGAACACCAGCCAACATAAAAAATTAAGCTGCATGGTCCCGATGGTGTTTGAATTAGACTTTTACTGTATAATCCAATCATGCTGCAAATATCCCAGTAAAGTCCAGGGGACTGTGACAATTATTTACGATCGTATCTCTTTGTAGAAATGAATATATCAAAGTTATCTTAAAATTGAATAAATCTGATAGGATCTTGCAAAGAGATTTGTTAAAATTAGAATTTGTAGTGAGTTAAATTAAATAATTAAAACAACTAGAGAATCATAAAAAAAACTTATCACAAAGTGAAGCTTAACTTAATTTAATCTGAAGAAATATAAAATTATTAGATTTCAGTTAACATGTTTCACAAAAGAAAAAAACTAATTGGTATAGATCTGAAATATTAATGCAAATGTTTTAAATTCTGAAGGAAATATTTAAAAATTACTTCCTATACCCCTTCCTCATGTATTGATTATAAACATACCTGCTTCTTGATAGGTCAAATAGAGTTTATCATCGGCATTTTCGAAGAATCCTACAATTGTAACATCAGTAACTTCCATATTTCCTTTAATCTCTTTTGTGGATTTCAGCTCCTTTGAAGCTTCACCTGACTGTTTCAACATGTAGTCATATATACCTGAAATCAACGTAATGGTTCATTGTCATTTTATAACACAGACATTGATTGCTTGAAGGGTTACCATGACATTTTCAAATCAAAATTTATTGACTTTTTCTCAACTTATCTCTGATTCAATAGTGAAATTTCCTGCGCAAATTCACTGTTTTTTTATTGACAAAAAGAGACAATTTACAGATTCACTGACTGCATCCATATGATTATTGGAGTTTCCATTTAGTTCTCTCTCATTTCATTGTTTTTTTAGTTTGTGGTCAAATTTTTAACTTTTCAAACCCAAAATGGAGTTTTTCTGACCATGGCAACCCCATAAAGTTTTTTCAAATTAAATACAAAGGATACAAGATTTAGATTTCGTTTTCTAATATTAACTTACCATATTGCTCTCTAGGGCCTTTATATTCATAATCTTTCCCTTTACGGAAAAGCTTCAGAGTTGGGTACCCAGATACATCAAACCTCTTGGCCAGATCTGGTTCAGTGGTAGCATCAACCTTGGCTAATGGTATAGGAGGGTCTGCAGTCTCAAGGCGCTTAGCTGCTTTCTCATATTCTGGAGCAAGTTGCTTACAATGTCCACACCTAGTGATGTAATGAGACCGACTTAAACATTACACAGATATCTCATGTACAAGTACAAGCAATTCCTCCCTATATAGTGAGCATAGTGAGGCAGTTTAAATCACAAATTACAAGAGAACCAGTAAATGGAAAAGTACTAGAAATGAGAGCACTGGATGAAGAGTATACCATCTAAACTGTGAATGCAGCTCCATCTATTGAAACATACACAGATATCTGTTTTGCTGGAAATCAATATATCGACCTGACTTTTAAATAAATTAAATATTTCATTAGAATCCAAAATGCAAACCTACCAAGGTGCATAGAACTCCACCAAAATGAGATCAGCATCGTTGACAGTTTCATCAAAGTTGTCTTTGGTGAGGGTAAGGACGGACTCTGGGGGTGGTTTGTAGTTGGGGTCAGTTTTCTCTTGCATATATTGAACAATGCCTAGAAAACACACATGGTACATTTATAATTGAAATATTTGAAGGAGTTATAATCAAAGTACCTGAGCTTCTATTTCTTACTAAAAATGAAAGCAAAGCAAAGTATGACTTTCAATGGATCATGATATAATTCAAAATACTTGTATTCTATGCTTAACATATGACACACAAATGTCCTTTAGATCTTGAAATTTCTCATGACTGTTACCAGTTGAGCAATTGTCAAGGTTCAGTTTTTACAGAAAAGGTTGTATCAATGTTTTTCTTCAAGGTTATTTATTTCACATAAATCACATTTTACAAATTAAGAGCTGTTAGTACATATACTATTACAAACAATGTGAATGAAACACAAGCCAATACAAGGTCAAAAGATATTTTCGGCTTGGAAAGACATTTTTGTTCATCATCATGTAGTGTATGAAAGAAGTTGCTTCAAATATATTTTTAGCAATGTTTTTAGAAGTTGGGCCGATGAAATAGTAAATGTAATATTTCAAGTGTCGCAAAGAAGCAGAATGAGTAGCAAAAATGAAATTCAAAATCCCTAAGACATCTTGCAACAAAATCAGTGAACATCCATATGAAGCATACCATCGTGTCAATAGAACAGGCCACAATAATGGGATCTAGAGGAACTTATTGTTCATTACACTTACCCATTTTCTCTCTAGGACCTTCATAGTCATTAGGCTGTCCATCTTTAAACCACTTTAGTGTAGGATAGCCACTTACATCAAATCTATAACAATACCAAATGAAAGGATGTTATTAACTTTACAAAGTTTCTGTTGCGGCCTTATTTATAAAAGAAAAATACTAACATGGATTTAATTAAAGTATGTAATGGATTCTTCATGGATTAAATTCAAGTATGTAAACAAATCTTATTGCTTTTTTTAAAAATCAGATCCCCTTGTATGAGATGTATGATAGAATGAAGATGTTTTATATGGCAAGTTCTTCATCAATGAGAGTACAGTGTATGTACATGTATAAACATCATAAAACAGCTCTGGGATAAGCTGGTATTACCTCTTTATTTTGCTTAATTGTTAATTTACCTTTGTGCAAGTTCAGGCTCAGCAGTGGCATCAACCTTTGCAAGGACAACATTAGGGGTATCCTCATCCTGGCCCATTGTCTTCAGTATAGAAGCAGCTGCAGCATACTCAGGTTCTAATGTCTTACAATGGCCACACCTGGTAAAAATATACAAGATATTTTAACACATTTTGAGAAAAAATGTCACTAAATAAGTTACATGAGCTTCTTTCAAATTTCTAGCAACAGAAAATTGCTGTTCATCAAAATAAATGAAAACAAGAGGAACCTATTGAAAATTATAATGACTTAAAATGGCCATATGTAGTGAATATATACAAGATATTATAATACATTTTGAGAAATATAATAATTATCACCAAATACATGATATGAGTTTTAATTATTTGAATTTGAATTTCTGGCATCAGGGAAAATGAATGAAAACAATAGGAAAAGACAAAATTCCTCTAAAAGGCAATTTCTGTGAAACCACAACAGTGTATCCCATATTGCCTACCAATGAAATCACTGAATATGAACCAGCATGCCTAGAAATATAACACTTGGCTCACAGTGTACTTCATTTCTGTGAAAATTTGAAACTAATGGATGACGTAGAGCAATGCTGATTAAGGTGTGGTATCTGTAGACCCGTAGCCAGCTTTTGCCAAGGGAGGGTTCACTTTTCAAAAACTTCCAGAGGGGTGCACAGTTTACCACTTTGGCCCAAAATCACTCAAGGTGCTCAGAATGTTGAAAAGCTGCTTGATTTTGAAAGAAATTTTGGCCAGAGGGAGTTCGCTTGCATTCCAAGCATCCCCCTTTGGCTACAGGCCTGATCTTCTATAACAGTATGAGGTTATTACAATATTGATAGAAGTTATTACAATAACTCTTGGATAAATCTTACCAAGGTGCATAGAACTCCACCAAGACAAATTGATTGTTCTCGATGGCATCATCAAAGTTTTCATTTGTGAGGATAAGAACATCTCCATCTTTCTTGATCTTCCCAGCATCTTCTTCTGCAGCTGCATCACTCTCTTCATCTGTAACAAATATATTTAAATCCATGTTAGTATTTTTCTTTTATAAATAAGGCCGCAACAGAAACTTTGTAAGGTTAATAACTCCTAAATCAATTGTAACCATGGATGTAATGATTCCATAGTACAACAAGGTATTAACATGCAAAATGTGACTACCTGCCATTTGTTACAGAAGCTGAACACCAAGCACCATCCACAAAAATGGAGACTATAACAAAATGTTGCCACTGATTGTGACATGAAAAAATTGTTTTGTTAATTCTTAACTTTTACTAAGTTTCCATTTATGATAACCAGGGGGTCATTTACAGAACTTTCGCAAAGTTACGAATTCGTAATTCGCAATTCAGGTTCAATGTCATTGCTATTAAACATGCGAATAAGATTTCCTTCGCCAATGGTCTCCATGATGGATATATGGAATGGATAAGAAGATTCCGTAAATGTATTGTCTTTAAAGGCAAATACTTTGAAGGGGACAAAGAGCCTTGAGAAGTTAAGAAATGATCTCGTTCGAATGTGCCATTGGAATGTAAGAGTAGTAATAGGCTGGTGTAAAGCCAATTCTGTGACGTGTTAATTCCTTTTACAGTTTTATGTGACGTTATAACTGCAAATATTTGCTCCACTGATTCTTGACGACCCCTTTTAAAAGTGCTGCCAGGTTTTATTTCTCAATCAATTCTAATTATATTTCTAAGATGTATTAATAAATGATATATACACATTCCCTGAAAATTTCGTTGTTTGATGCCATAGTAAAAATTTTAGAACAAAAAGAAAATAACTTTTCAAACGCGCCTTGTATATAATGGTACAATGACATGGAAATAATTGAAAAAAGAATTATGTAAAATTGAAAAAGTCATCACTATCAATGACATTGAACCAGAAAATATCTCGTCCATAAAGTGTAGGTTGTGACAGATTTTCAATATTTTGCAAATTGTAATAGGCCTAATTTATATCACTCGTACACATATTCAGAAATGAACAATACTGCAATCATGCCACATAACCATTTCACATATCAATTTTATTCATCAACTGATTACACAGGTGGTTTTATTGATCATATGTTTCAATCAAGGAAACATCAATCATTAAAAAGTGATATCAACTTCATCCCTTATAGCACACTATTCCCTTGCAATAAATGTTTGCCCTTAATTGTTTGCCCTTGCAAAAATTAAAATAAAGATGAGAGGGTGAAGATGCATCCAACTCTACCTCAGAGTATATAAGGTCGTTACTATGGTGAGAAAGTAAACTTATATATTTTCTGCATGCAAATAGATGAATCAACGATCAATAAAAGTCTATCATGAACGACATTTACAATAAACATGTTTTTTGTTATTATTTTGTTGTTATGACAACATATAATAATAAAGAGAGCTGTTTCTCAAGTTCCACATGTACATGCACCAGTACATGTGCATGTATTTGGAGAGTTTGTTATTGCAGAATTAATTTGCATTTCAGATCATATCTCCCATGCTAAAAGCTAGAGGCAAAACAAAACATTATGGAAAAATGATGATATAAAATAAAATGCAAAAGTGAACCAGAATTTCTTTATAAGAGCTTCTCTTCATCTGGAAATCTAAGGCCAAAGAAAAATTCCCTCATAGAAAACTACTGATTTGTTTCAAGATTTCCAGAATTATTCAGGAGGTTTGCCGCCTTGAGAAAGAGAATTGTATATGATTAACCGGAAGTTCATTAGAAAATTTGCAAGATGACCCATGGAAACAAAAAATATATCAGTACTGTATGAAATGGCACTTTTCATGGTAGAATAAGATGAAAAGGTGTTCAAATATATTTTCAAGGATTCTATCCTTTCGAGGTTTCATACCGAAGCCTAAAAATCGAGTTTATTGTTTAGAATATGAATATACAGTATGCACAAGAGGAGTGCAAGTTCTAAATCATCACATTAAGCACAAATGTTAATCAAATGTGAGACTGATAGATTTCCTATTTAATTTGACTTTTGAAAATTGTTTAGCCCAATTGTTTTCTTCAAGTAAGTTTGACGTGAAAAAATATAGTAATTTGTTATTTCATGGTTTTGTGTTGGTATTTTTCAACAGTGTTGTGAAAGTTTGGGTTTAATTTGGGATTA
The DNA here is from genome assembly GCA_903813345.2 of Owenia fusiformis. Classification (NCBI taxonomy): domain Eukaryota; kingdom Metazoa; phylum Annelida; class Polychaeta; order Sabellida; family Oweniidae; genus Owenia; species Owenia fusiformis. The sequence continues at coordinate 6,710,793 of CAIIXF020000007.1, forward strand.
TCCAGAGTCTTAAGCATAAGGCAGTTTGATACTTGAATGCTATCATTGACTTCAGCGATCTATGTTGTTATGGTCCCAAAGTCCAAGTCTGTTGGTTTAGAGTTTAGACCATGGGGTTTCCTTGAAAGCCAATGTTTAGACTCAAGTAACTTTGGAGTTTAAATTATAATATCACTAGAGTTGAGGACATCCAAGGAAGAGGACCCAAAATGCAATGATACAACTTCCTATGGAACTTATAACAGTAAAAAAAATAGAATAGACAACTAGTCTTGTGAAATCACAGATCCGGAGCCAGATCCAGCCTCTATTTGTTAGTAGGCTCAATGAATAAATAAGAAGATCGGACACAAACCAAAAATGGTACATCCAAAATATGACTACCCAAAGAATAATTGATAGCAATTATTGACGCTGTAAATCAAGTTTTCCCGGCAGTTACCGATGTTGTTCGTCTCTCAAATTATGTCACATCGCAACAAACAGCCAATGAAAGCAAAGGATCGCGTAGCCTAACAAACCGTTGTTATTGTTTCTACAGGAGTTTAGAAACGTCATGGGGTTTCTCAGTAATCTCTGATGTGACGTCATCCAGAGTGGCGTCACATTTTCAGAAAAGACATTTGACTCCGGGAACAAACATTTGAACAACGGAAATAGCTGAAACACTCCATTATATATACTCTCCATTATTTTATGCTATTATCAACAGACGCATTCTTGAATGTATGGCTTTAGAGCTAACAACACGCATCGTTTCAGGTATGACATGTGATATCTATTGATAAACTGACTACAAAATCAAGGAAATTAAAATTAAAAGATTTTGTGTCTTGTCCTTGAGTATATTCATTGAGCCTAGACACCAAGAAGATGAAAATGAAATCATGAAAAATTCACAAATCAAGCTCAAATTCTGAAGCCGAGAAGAGGATAAATGCTGAAATTCAAATATGTGCGAATGCAGTAGGAACAAAAAATATCTTAGCACTTACCACCTTCTTCATTTTCATTATCTGCATCGTCCTGAGATATTACTATTGATACAGTTAAGAGAAAAACACCAAAAACGAGAGCAAAATACTTTTTCAAGTCCATGTTGATGCCTAGGAACACCCGGAAATAGAATGTAGCCTTCCGCAATTTTGAGAAAATAACTCAAGTTTTCAAGCATAAAATATAAAAATATTTATTTCTGGTTATGGAGAAAGTCCTTTTTGGCTTTTATCATATAACAAACGTCGATGTTGAGTTAATAAACTGCAATTAAATACAAATATATATATTGCGGATGAAAATATAAAGTGACACGTCGTCCAATCAGAGTGTGCCAAGTCAAGAACTATTTTTCATTGACCTATTTTTTAGTTTTCCTATTCTCCGAAAGAGTGCAGCGCTGTAGATGGCGGAAGTTTCAAGTAAGCAATTGTCTATTTTTCTTCAATTTTCTCATTTACATTTGATTTTCTCATAATATAGCGTATACCATAATATTGTACATACACTAGGGATTACATAGACGTATAGTTTGTACTACTAGATTATTTAAGTCGCTGTGAAATTGTATAGCAAATTTCGATTGAAAACCTCACTTGTGAACAAACGACCTTGACCTGCACTTGCCTGACTAGTAATATGTCCTTGTGAATATTTACACTAACCAATATTAACATGACCTTAGATCACTCGTACTTAAGAGTCTAGGCACATGCTACACAAGGCTGATAAGGTTAGCATATGACCTTAACATTCATATAACTTAAGTTTGTCATGGATTTGTTAATTCCAATAATGAGATTTGTTTATGTTTTTAGGTTAGACATATAAAAGGTCATATATTTTAAAAGGTCATGTCTGTTGAGTAAATCCAAGTCTGTAATGCATGAAATAAGACACGTCAGAGTCATAGATTTCGCATTACATTTACCTAAATGGTGTTTTGCAACTGGAAATTGTTTTGTAAGCATACATGTATTTAGAAATTTCCTCGCATTAAAATATTCTTAATTGATATCATTGTTTTAATACGTAATATGTATTTTAGGCAAAAAATAGTTAATTAGAGCAATTATTTTGTTTTTGTAAAAGGGTGGGGGAATAATACTGCCATAAAGGTGTATGATGTATCTAAAATTCTTGATAATCACCATTTACCCCCCCCCCCCCTCCCCTCCCCCAGCATTTACCCTCCTCACACTTCAATTCTATGCCATATCATTCAAACAAAGCCATTATCTTATCTTAATAATGTTAGCTCCCTGATTTGTGATAAGGTTTAGTGTAAGGGTAGCCCGAGGGTAGACTACGACTATTAGGAATCTGGGAGTCATCATACCCTCACTGTCGAAGAGAATATTCTGGCGAAAGTAGGTATCCAAATTTGATAAATATCTCGTTCGAAGAACCGTTCGAAGAACGTATTAGACGTCCGTGCATACCCTCACATTTATAAGAGTAGGGGTTTAAAGATTTTTTGTTTTTTGTTATTCTTTCTTTTATGACCTTTATTGATACACATAGATTGATACATCTCAATATCTCTGAAGTATGGAAAGCTATAGAAGTAATTTATATGTACAATACCTCAAAGTTACAAAAATAATGATAAACATATATACATATAGATACAATATAATATGAATAAGTTGTCCTCAAAATGTTTTTGTTCTTGTATTATATTATATAAAGGAATGGACATTTCTGCCAAAATAGATTTAGGAGTAACATCTTTGTGAATATTCATTTATTAATAACAGGTTATATTATCGCTAAACAATTCATAAATCAGAAATATATGAAAAGGGTTTACCTTTCAACCTTGATATTTTTAAATAGTTCAAGGAGAAAGTTACTCACCTTAAGTGACTAGGAGTATACAGGTATATGTCTGAATTTAGACTTCCCAATATTGTGAACATGAGAATTTTGCACCCACTTGACAAATATCCTGTGGAGAACACTTATACAAAGGAGGATTAGATGTAGTCAGTAATTTAAATGTGTCTACTTTCAAATTTCAACCATACCATGATATGAGTCCCCATAGGTTAACTGTGTCTGTTTAATTTTGTTTTTCAAAACCAGATAGAAAAAGTACAATGAAAAAAGTATAAAATCCCCAAAAATTAGGAAAATATTTGACGAGAAGAGGTTTATTGATTACCTGGTAGTTAAACTCAAAACAGTCAATTAATTTGCATGGGCCTAATCTAAAAAGGAGGTCATGACCCCTGAACTGTTTCAGTATTAACAGTGGAGAGATTTTATCTTTGACATTGATTCACCTTTCAAATATTCAATTCAGGTTCAGTGAGAAAAAGTCTAAAATTCTCATTGTAGGCCAAAAAACTGATTTTGAGAAGAAGTGGCCATTTGGTGACTTAAGAATTTCAGAGGTAAAAACTTACAAATACTTAGGTGTCCTATTTGACAGATCATTAAAAGATCATATCCATCTTATGAATTTGATAGTCCCAAAGGGAAAGAAGTTAAAAGGCTATGTGACATCAATTCTGATTAAGCACTTGAATGTTAATAGAATCACTTTCGGTGATAGACTTTATAAAACAGTAGTAGTCCCATCACTCTTACACGGGTCTGGAATACTTTTACTAGACAAAAAGTCGCACATTAATAAAATGTCATCCATACAATATAATGTGGGATGCGCCATAATGGATGTCCATTGCAAACCTGCCAAAGTTGCCCTGTTTGGTGACCTAGGCTGGAAGCCCATAGAAACATTGTTGGAAAAGAGCATGATAAATTACTATATTTACCTGAAGTCCCTTAACAAAGACAACTTACATGCAAGGTTACTTAACGACATGGAAATAAGAGCCCAGAAGGGTAAGCAAATGGGTTGGGATTTCATTGGTAGTGTCTATAGAATCCTTAACAAATATGATCTAGATTTTAATACTGATTTTAGTGATCTAAAACAGATGTTTGAATGTAATATGTCTGATAAGCTGAAAAGCGATTTTAGTGACAGTGTTAATAATATGACTAGTCTTAAAACCTATGTACATTTAAAGAACAGATATGGCAAGGAGGAATACCTTCGAACATTCTCGAATGACTTCCTAGGATGCAAATATAAATTCCTTGCAAGGAGTGGTAGATTCAAATTAAGATCTGAAACCTGTAAATGGAGAAATCTGAGTAATGATCCACTGGATGATAAATGCACATATTGTAACTTGAATAGCGTAGAAGATATGACGCACAGACTCTTAATATGTCCCCATTTTAACGATTACCGTATAATTTTCTATAACTCAATCACTAATATCGATCCAAATATATGTACTCTGTTTTTTGCTTTACCAATTGAACAGAAAATTGTTTGGATTTTGGGAGATGGAGCAATGATTGGAGGACATGACTTTTATTGTAAATTTGATAAAGTGTCAAAGAATTTTTTAAAACAGATTTATAGTCATAACTTTTAAAGTAAAGATGTAACCATTTTAATGGATATTTACCTGGATGCACCTAATTTTAGTGTGCCACTGTTGTAAAAGTGTAATTCCAAATAAATAAATAAAAAATAAAAAAAATTCACCTTTTAGTTTATACACGACCTCTAACCTAGGATGCAAATATAAATTCCTTGCAAGGAGTGGTAGATTCAAATTAAGATCTGAAACCTGTAAATGGAGAAATCTGAGTAATGATCCACTGGATGATAAATGCACATATTGTAACTTGAATAGCGTAGAAGATATGACGCACAGACTCTTAATATGTCCCCATTTTAACGATTACCGTATAATTTTCTATAACTCAATCACTAATATCGATCCAAATATATGTACTCTGTTTTTTGCTTTACCAATTGAACAGAAAATTGTTTGGATTTTGGGAGATGGAGCAATGATTGGAGGACATGACTTTTATTGTAAATTTGATAAAGTGTCAAAGAATTTTTTAAAACAGATTTATAGTCATAACTTTTAAAGTAAAGATGTAACCATTTTAATGGATATTTACCTGGATGCACCTAATTTTAGTGTGCCACTGTTGTAAAAGTGTAATTCCAAATAAATAAATAAAAAATAAAAAAAATTCACCTTTTAGTTTATACACGACCTCTAACCTTAATTTCCTCCTGACCTTTATGACATCCTATTTCTGATGACCTTTAAATGCCAAGTGCAAATTGAACATAATTGAAACCTTTTGACCTTTATCAGTATACTGTAAGTACGTTTTACGAAATACTGTGACTAAACATTTATATGTGCAAGGCAATGGATTGGAATACAGCATTTGTGACTAAGGAGGATTAGCTCCCAGGTTTGAAACTCGATATTTTCCAACAATGGTAACGTCGAAATGTCATTATTTTCTAAAATTATAACTCACTATGAATTCAAAATAAACAGTTCAAGAGATTCGAACCAATATCTCGATCTTTTCTTGTGAGTTTTCATTCTGATTTAGGACCAAAATTCACGATTCAAATGTTGAAGTGAACAAAATGGCGGCTGTTTCAATTTGAATTTTGTATCACAACATGCTCATATATGGGAAAGAATATTGATGTTGCACTCTGGGAGCCAATCCTCCTTGATTTGTGACCGACTAGTTTCAACATTAGGCCAAGGTTTTATAAGAGCTGATACTATAATAGAGAAAGTTCTATAAACTGCTTTATAAAATCTTGACCTGTGAGTGTAAAGGACTACTCACATGGGAGAGGTGTTCATTTTATTATTTCCACCAGCTTTTCACATAGGATATTCTTTTCTTGTACTTCAGAATTCGCATCTAATAAGGCCTAAATACATGGCTTGGGAGTTGAAGGATGAAGATTCTAGTTGGGAGCCTCTAACATTAAGTCAAAGTTTCTGCTAACATATATAGGAAGAAGGTAAAAACACCATTTGGTCTTCTTTAGTCTTGCATCAAGTCTCCTGAACCCTCTTGCTACTTCACCTTGTAGAGATGGGGTATACATATAAAGGAGGGGGGGGGGTTACAAGGACTTGAAGCGAGACTAGTGCATAACAACTATTTGTGTAAATTTTGTAAACAGGAGATGTGTATACCACTTAACATTATTTACAGTGTTATCTGAATTTTATATCCTGAACTATTTAAGTTGAGAATTGTTTATTCATTGCATCAATTACAGTCTAGGAATTAAATTCAAAACATTAAGTAGGCTACTGTTTCTTTGTACTCTGACATTTTATGTCAGATTCACCTAAAGGTCAGACAAGGCCACACCAATCCACAGTGCATAATTATGATACAAAATGTCGTGAAAATGTTATAGTCTAAAGGTTATATCTGTAGAAAATCGTGTTATACTAGTATATATTTTTATTGAAACCAGTCATTTGTTCGTTTCAAGGCCTGGTGTCATACATAGCTTAATGATATCTCAAACTTGATTTTTTGAAGTATTTTAGATGAATTGTTCATGTACAAAAAATGAATTAACTGTCTTTTAGAATTAAAAAAGGTATAACTAACAATAATTCAGCTTGGAACTTGTCATATTGTATACAAGGCAGGCCCATAACTAGGAGGGGTTTCACATTTAACAACTTTGGCCCCAAATCACTTGAAAAGTGCTAAGAATGGTGAAAACTGTCTTATGTCGGTGCAAGTAATAGATTTTTATAGATTTTTGTTTTATTTAGAATAATAATTACAGACACTTTCCTTTTATGTCACCATCACAAGTGATGTCACCATCACAAGTGGTGACATATTGCTAACTTTATTTGTGGACGGTGTTTGGCGTCTGTAACAAATGGCATTTGTAACAAATGACATCTGTAACAAATGGCATGTGGTGACAGTTTGCATGTTGATGCTTTGTTATTAATGTTTTGCACAATAATAATTTATTACATTCTCTTATTTCAGCACTGTTTCAACATGGGTCAAAGATTCCGCTGCAAATACTGTGACTTTGAATGCCAGGGCAAGTTTGCACTGGATACAATGAAAATTCACATTCCTATGATACATAAGGAACAGCCTCTTGTGTACCATGTCCAGGACCAAAGTGAATGGACAGATACCTGGACTGAGGTTAACTGTGAAGACGATGGTAATAGTGTTAAAGACAACCTAAGTGCCGAATCTGACAATAATTCCGTGGCTGATAGCACTGACCTGTCCAATGTCAATGTACATGGTGTTGAAATTAAACGTGAACCACCAAGTGAGGATTCTAATGAACCACCCCCTAAGAAATCAAAAAGTGAAGGGTTTGGATTGAGTTTACCTGTCCAGATTAAATCTGAGCCTCGAGATGTAATTGAGAATGAGGAATCGGAGTTTGCCACTTATGCTGCTGAGCAATCAAAGGGAAATGAGGATAATAAAGATATTGATTTAAATGGAGCTTCTGAAATGTACCCCATGTTACAAACAATTCTTGCTTTACAAGCTAAAACTATCCAAGAGAGCTCTCCTTCCCCTAAATCGAATTTGAATTCAAACCTACCCTCTACCCCTCTCAAAGCTTCTAAAGTGGATACCCCTAGTGCTGCTAGCTCAAGTAAAGCACAACACCCAGAGCTGTTGACAATGTTGGCAAAACCGATTGAACCACAATCTAATAAAATTGTAAAACAATCACCAAGCCTGGTTCAGATACTCAGTAAACCTGCATCCTCAGCTATTGACTCAAAGGGATCTGGAAAAATTGTAGAAAATATGCTTCAGAGTACTATTAAGAGTGCAATACAGGCAGAGCTTTCCAGCTCCAAAAAAGACTCTAGTTACCCTAGCCCAGGAAGTAGTGCTGCAAATATGCTAACTAGAATGGCTGCGCAATCACATAACCTGGAGAATAATAGCTCCCAAAGTATGGCAGACCAGTTATCTAATTATCCAAATAACTTTCAAGTTGTTGATCTTAAGTGTAAAACATGTGGTAAAGTCTGTGCAAATAGCCACACTTTCAAACGGCACAAGAGAAAGCACCCAGATATTTACCCTCCAGGGCAGCCCTTTTCAGTCCAGATCAGCCCTATGGCTGTTTCCAAAGCTATGCTTGACAACCAAACAGTTCCCCTATTTGACACTAAAATATATGATAAACCCACTGAGCCAGTAGCATCGAAACCCAATCCAGCACCTGTAGATGATCTCGCCAACGATGCACCTAGTAAAGAAGATAATGAGGCAGCGTTTTATGTAATGGTTAGAAATGCAATTGGTGAGAGTCACAGATCGTCATCTCCTGCTACTTCACATTGCTCTAGGCCTAGCCTTCCTACGGTAAAAGCAATGCTAGCTGAGAAAAAGCCAGTAGCATCGAAACCCATTGACACTAAAATATATGATAAACCCACTGAGCCAGTAGCATCGAAACCCAATCCAGCACCTGTAGATGATCTCGCCAAAGATGCACCTAGTAAAGAAGATAATGAGGCAGCGTTTTATGAAATGGTTAGAAATGCAATTGGTGAGAGTCACAGCTCTAGCTCTAGGCCTAGCCTTCCTACGGTAAAAGCAATGCTAGCTGGGAAAAAATCAAATCCATCACCATATGCTACTTTTAAGAACCCCCCAATAACGTTTGAAGAAATGGTTCAAAATGCTAAACAAGGTAAAGCATATACATATCATGATTTTTATTACAGTTCCCCTAGTAGATCAGGAGTACAGTCTTCTGACAATAATTGTCCAGTTGAGTCAAAAGTAAAGAATGATTCAAAAGAACAAAATGAAAAGGAAGAGGAACATTTACTGAATGGAGAAATCAAAAAGAAAATACAAAAGAAATGGACTCTAAGGAGATATCCACTGACAATGCGGAAACGAGCGTCAACAATAAAGCAACTTTTGAGGACATGGTGAAAAAAGTTCTGAAAGACATTCCATCCACCCCAGAAAATGATAAAGAATCGAAACAAAATGAGGAAATCAGTAAATCTAATAAGATATTAAGCCAAAAGCTTAGTACTGAACCAACCGTATCAAGAAATTTCCCATTGATGAACTCAATTCTCGGCTCACCCCCAGTAATGCCAGCCAATCACAACAGGGAAATGTTCGACCCACAGCCACACCCACTAAAATGTCAAATCTGCCATAAAATCTGCTCCAATTCATATACATTTGAACGCCACAAGAATGTCCATAAAAAGAATTTCATTCCAAATGTCTCACCTGATGTTAAAATTAGGGAACTTCACGATGAATTGCCCGAACCTTGGAGGTCAATTTTTAAAGACGCTTATGAAAAGAGCATGACAGAATCCAGAGCAAGAGACTGTAAAATCTGTGGAAAGCTCTGTGCCCAAGACTGGATTTATATCCGGCATGTGAAAATGCATGTGAGACTGCTGGCCACAGAAGAGGAGAGTGGGTCACCTCAGATTGTTTGTGAGTTATGTGGGAGGCAGTGTCGATCATTTGTGGGTTTGAAACGTCATTGGGACCAGGCTAAACATGGCCCATACCCCCCTAGTTTTAAAGACATGGAACGGGCTCATTATCAAGAAAAATCAAATCAAGATAAAAATAAAGGCAGGCGACATAAACCACTGAAAGAAAAGGTACCATATAATGGAATCCGATGCCCAATATGTGGACGGGCGTGCCGAACCTATGAAATACTGAGACGTCACTGGGTCGACTACCAACATGGTAACATTGACAAACTTGAGAAATATATTATCCAACAGGCTGCTGAAGCTGCCTTGAAGGAACAGTTGGATGAAGGCAGAGTTGAGCAAGAACAAGCTTCATTGAAAGAATTTGCTGAAAAATTTAATGAAACAACAGAGGAGAATGGATCTAAGCGACCTAGTAGAGGCTGCAAATACAAGGCTAGCTATTTTGATGAAAACAACATTGAAAATACGGATGACAGTGAAGCAGAAGTTCCTGAAAATCAAAATGCCAGGGAGGCTGAGTTTCGAGAATATCACACTGAAGCACCGAACAGCAATTTTGTATACCTGAGTAACCCTGAACTGGAGCAAGATATAAAGGAAGAACAAGACATTGATGATGAATATGCAGAGTATAACAAGGCGTATGAGAGTTTTTATGAAGATCCTGATACAGAGACAAGCTATTCCCAAGGTGAAGAAAACTATGAAGTTCGAAAAGATGAAAATCAGCAAGCCAAGCCTGAAGGACAACAAGCTAACGCAGTGGATCTATTCAAAACCATGGGGGAGACCATTGAAAAAGACAATTCAGATAACCCTCTTGATTTCCTCAAAAATATATCTGGACTTTTACAAAATCAAAATGGCAAGTCTGAAAAAAGCTCTGGAACATTGAAAATCAAACAAGAAAAGTTGGACGATGATGAGCAAGCATATGTGAATACTGGAACTCCACAGCAATCTAATGGATTTAGGTATAATTCAGTGTCCCTTAATCAGTTCAATAATGACTCAAAGAACAACCCATCAAACTCTGAATTTGAAGCCATGAAAAACATGTATGAGACTCCGAGGGTCGCTGAGAGTTGTGTGGATAACTGGAATGCAGATGGGGACAATAGTATTAATGATGAAGAGGCTGATACACAAGATGATACAACTGAAGATGACATTGACCAAGACACTGATGGGGTAGAGGACAATGCCGACCCAAAAGATGGAGATTTTGTTCCATCAGCTGAGAGTGAAGAATCTGATATTGAAAACTAGTACTAGTGCAAGAGATTGGTTCCATAGAAATCAGATTGCTCAGCCTGGACATATTGTCTTCTCTGTCAATTGTGACAGACCTGAAAAAATTGTCACTGAACTATTTTTAATTTTGCTCATTCATGTAAATTCATTTTTGGAATTGAGATTCTGATAAATAAGTACCTCATTCCAAATATATTATGATTTTCCAAGATCACATTCTCAAATGTATTCTGATTCCATTCTGTACCATCTCTAGTGCTTTTGGGACAGGGATTCATGCTTTACTATGAGCAATGATATATATCAAAGGTGTCCCATGACAAGCTGGATTTTTCTGCATTTCATTATTTTGAACTGTTAATATGATGCAATGTTTAAAAACCAGTAAAACCTGTCAAAAATGGAACACCTCTGAAAGTGAACCATTTTAAAGATTTGTTACCTTATAACATGATGAACTCATGATGAAAAATGAAGTGAAACAAAATTTGATATGTGCAATCATTGTCATGCACTATATTATATGTTAGTTTATGAGTCATATTGTATTTATTTATATTATTGTTAATGGCAAGGTCAAAATATCAATTATGTAATAGGACCATCAACTTCACTCCCCTCCTCCTACTTTCATCCTCCTCCTTCAATCATGTTTGATCAAAATTAGTTGTTTAAGGAAAACAGTGTCGTGATTTTAAGAAAGATTGCTTCTAACATTTTACACAGCAATCTACATTTATGTAGTTTATATTGTATTGTGAATCTAATCATACAATAATATACAATTGTTGTAGCATATCTTTATGAGAGCAATCATTTTACTTATATATGCGTACAGAATCGTAATGATTGGTATCATCCATTATGAATATACTTCAGTAAAACCTGTCTTGGTGAACACTTCTCTTTAGTGAACACCTGTGTTTAGAGAACACCACTTCAAGATACATCTTACATTGACTCCTGTATAAAATCCTCCTCTGTAGTGAACACCTGCCTTCAGTGAACACTCATTTGTGGCTCCATTGGTGTTCACTATATACAGGTTTTACTGTATATTATTTAGTAGTTCAGTAGGTAACTCAACTATTCATTATTGTACAATAAAAACTGAGTATTATAAATCATGTAATGTTATGAATGAAAATTTTTAAAAATGAAATGAAATATTCTGATTTTTTAAATATTGTCATTTATCAGTTATTGTACATTATTCATTTTGGTTACAGTATAGTTTTATCTATATTTTATACATTTTATGATCTGTTAGTTCAGATCTGAATTACTTGTGCAGATGTATTAATATCTACTGAATTTCTTGTGCAAAGATCTAGATGTATTAACATCTCCTGAATAACTTGTGCAGATATATTAACACATATTGAATTATTTGTGCAGATGTATTAACACCTACTAAATAACTTGTACAGATGTTTTGACATCTATTGAATTATTTGTGCAGATGTATTAATATCTTCTGAATTTCTTGTGCAAAAATCTAGATGTATTAACATCTAGTGAATTTCTTGTGCAAAGATCTAGATGTATTAACATCTACTGAATTTCTTGTGCAGATATCATAACAATCAGCATTATTGTGTAAAGCGCTACTGAATTTTACTTTGTACACAATCTATTTTGTATATATTGCAATATATGGTCTGTATTATATTAAATAAATCAGTAAATAAAAATAAACATTTTTATGTCACCATCAGAGTGGTGACATATCATTCTATCATTGTAAAGGCTCCCAACTTTTCAGTGACTCACTGTCATTCATTTTGTAATATTTGGTTTTTCTCAAAGTGGAAATTCTAGGGATTAAAGAAGGTGTCAGCATTAAATAATTTGACAAGTTATTGCCATACATGAAACCTATTTAAAACAGCATTCATCTTATTAAAAAGCATTGATTATCAATGATTGCCTCTGAAGTTTGAAAAATAACAATACCTGGGTGTTAATCCATGGATAATCCTTGAAAATGAGAAATACTTTTTGGATTACATGGTGTAATCTTATACATGTAGTTAAAAAGTCCCACAACTTGCGGCCCTTTATTTACCTTTAGAAGGCATTTACTAAAGAAACTTGATTGCGAACAACAATCACTCAATAAATTTCACAAACTGTGGAGTATTCTCTAATAGTGCCATAGTTGGGTAATTTGGGGGGGGGGGCATTTTTTCAATTAGTTGTGAACATGATGAAGTATCAGTCAAAAATGAATGACATGACTCGTATTTCACTGGATGGAGGGCATCACTATATCCCTACCTGACTATGTTTATTTAGATAATTATCTACACTCCCCTCCATAAGTTTGGCAACCTTAGCTCCCCCATTGAACTACGTGTTAAAGCCTCTTTATGTTGGAATTTTTATTTACTTAACCTGCGATGCAATAACTTATAATATTAATGGAAACATAAATTGACTTTATTTCCAATACCTCCAAATTTTCACAATTTTTTTCCTCAATTACAATAGGTCGGAAATTGATGATAAATTTGATGAATTTTTGAAAATTGTCATTCCCATGTAAACCAATGGGTAATGGTGGGTTCAGGATAAATCATCAAAACGATTCAGCAAAAAATATATTTATATAGAAAATTGAATTGTCTAACTTTTTTGTTCACTAAGTGTTTAGTTTTCTTGATGAATGCTAAAGTTACTGCGCTTCAAAGTCATTTTTGAAAAGAATTTTTCGCCTCCTGTGTTATTTCAATGGGAGAGGTTTTTTGAAAAACAATTTTGACTTTAAAGCCCTATAACTTTGTTGAACCTGAAGAAACACATCAATTTTTGTTAAATAAAGTTAGCAAATTCAATTGCCTACCTAATGCCGGCCGATTGAGTGTTTTGTTCAACATGTTCAATGTTGTATTCAATTTTGAACAAAATACTCTATCGGCCGGGCACCATAGTGAACATCGGAGCAAATGTGACCCAGGCATTAGGTAGGCAATTGAATTTTGTGCATCACTCGTATTTTTTGCAATGACTCGGATGGATAGATATTCTGTCATATGATTTGCAGCAAACCTACCATTTCCCATTGGTTAACATGGGAATGTCGACTTTCAAAAATTTATCATCAATTTTCGATTTATTGCTATCGAGGACATTTTTTTAGAAAATTTGGAGGAATTGGAAATAAAGTCAAATTACGTTTCCATCAATAGTATAAGTATTTTCGTCGCAAGTAAAGTAAATAAGAATTCAAAGAGGCTTTAACATGTAGTTCAATGGGGGAGCAAACGTTGTCAAACTTATGGAGGGGAGTGTATATTCTCATGAAAACTAATATAATATACCAAACAAAAGTAACAGAAGTATTATATTTTATATTTGACATTTTGAGTTTATTTACTGCTTCTTGTCATTACACTTCATGACAAATTCATACATCGCAAAGTGGGCATAATTTTCCTCAATTTAAGGCCTTTCCAAATTAATTCTCATTAAGCAGAAATTATTTTTGGAAAATAACTCAATGACCAGATTTATTTTCTTCCTCAAAATAGTGAATAGGAAAGAAAAACCCTTACTATCTTATCAGAAATAGGGTTGCTTAGGGAGGTTTTTGGATGATCTTGAAAGCACTAATAACCAGAAAATTAAGTTGTAAAGGCCTTGTTGTGAAAGGGGAGAAATAATAGATGAATATTTGTGTTTTAATAAATCACTCTATACTAAACATACAGAGTGGCAAGAATAAAGGGCATTTTTAATTTTGAGAGAAATTATTTCACGGCAACCATTATACACACAGTCTTATATCAAGCTATTGTGCAGCTTCTCTCCGCACCCATCTCTCTCTTTTTCAACCCCCCTCATTCTTTCTAAACAACCCCCCCCCTCCATTCTCGATCTACCACAGAATCAGGATATATGAATTTTGAGACTTTATACAAGACTGCGTATTATTTCAAAACAGATAAAGTTACTTCACCTGTCATTTGGACACTAAAATGGCTCTATAATCATAATAATAATTATAATATTCCTTTAAAAATATTTCATGCATTTTAATTAATAAATAATGAAACGTGTAAAATGCAGATAAATTTTGCAGTATATAATATAGCTTACAATATAGAATTACTGATATACATATACACTTTCCTTCGAAATCATGCCTAAGTTGCTATTTATAGACTTTCTACGCTCCTTGTAGGTTCAATAGAGAATAATGTGTATAGTCATGTAAAAGAGATGTTCAACAGGTGTGATGAGTGTATAGAGAGTACAGCTATGTAAATGGTTATCTGAATGTAAAGTAAATCCTGTCTTATTTGAATACATATTTGTTGAATATCATTGGCATGGATTTTTAGGACAAAAACATGCACCAAAATGAAGCTTTTCAAAATTTTGAACAAGTTTGGAAAGAATTGTGAAAATGTGAGTCAGTTGAGAAATATTCGTGTCTTGTCAATGTGTGAGAATTTCACTAAGAGTAGACAGGTTTTACTGTACACCTTGGTTCCACATCAAGATTCTTAAAGGCACTAGTAAAAAGATTAACAATTTCTGGCTTTCTAAAATAGCTAGAATAAAGTTGATATAACATCATGGTTTTGTACAATTTTTATAAAAAAATATTTTGACATTACAAAACAACACATACACACCAATCTTAGCCACCCGTTTAAACGTTTACATGTTTTACGTGATGATTTGCTTTATTTTCAAATGAAGCAACACAAAATTCAGGATTCAAATACATGTGGATGTCGATATAATCAATTTTAAAGAAATCGAGTTCATACATAAATTTCCTTCAAACCAATTTTTAAACCAAAAGTAAAACTGATTTAAATGAAACAAGAACCAGAAATGTGGTATTTTTAGCATTGTTCATGATGATATAGATTTTGAAAATAAAATACTGTACATTATCTATCTTAGGATTACTTGTTTTACATAGAATAATGTATGGGAAAATATTTACTTAAAATAAAATACAGATTCAATAATACTAAAAAATTACATGAATGTAATTCATACACATACTCCATGACAAACTAACATTGGACCTTTCACTTGGGCTCGACTAAAATACTCAAAAATTTTGTAAAATCTTAAGCACATTTTGTAAATCGTATGTTTTCTAAATTATTTATATTCCTATAACAAAGAATAATTATTCATTCTGATTTTACTCATGATCTCCTACCTTTCACAATTTGTAAATATCGCCAATTTTTCTGCTCGCATATTGCATTATGTAACATAATTGTATTTATTTATATCTTTGTACAAATTGTAATTTATCTGCCCTATGGTCTACAATATACAATTAATTAAGTGTGTTATATTTATCATACAGTCCTATCTGTACCAAGGAGTAATATACAAACATGTGTGTACTCAACATGAATGTACTCAACACACATGCACTCAACATGTGTGCATTGTACGTGTATACACTTGCAATACGCTATAACTCAGTTGTCAGACAAACGCGTCTCTCTATGACCTTTTCTTTTTTATCTGGCGATGTAACATGCCATGGTGAAACTGTTGAGCTTCCATTTGATGTTGTGTTGGGTACTTTGACGATAGTTGTTGTTGTCGTCGTGTTCGTTAAAGTCTTTGAGTTACTTGGTGCTGTCTTGCGGGTTGTTACAGCTGATGTACCAGAAAATGATGTCTCCTGAAGAAAAAATGAGATATTGAACAGTTGTGGCTTGGACTAGTGAAATACTGTTAATTGTGTATAACTAACATTTCTAGTCTTCAAAATTAATTCAACTACAAGACATATTTAGCCTAAAACTAAAACAAATAATTTTCATTCAACTTATATTTCATTAAAAATACATTCAATGTTTTTAGACTTCTTATTACGAGAATTTATGCAAGAGTGCATTTACTTTATCTCAGTCCATGATCACGATTTTGTAATACCAGATGGGACAAATACAAGAACAGGAATATATCAAAATATATTTTTCAAACAATATTTACTATATTTTATTGCAAATCAAGACAAGGAGAGTGCAAAGGTTCAAATGGCTATCAAAAATGCAGATAAACAAAGCGAAAAATTTAGCAAGCAAACTAGTACTAATGAATTCTATCAATAGTGCTACAAATAAAAGGATTGGAATAAAATATGGTCTCAGAGCCTGAGGTCCATTTTCGGAAAAGTTGTAATCTTTAATTTCAGGAAAATTTCCCACATTTTAATTGGCAAATTTCAACTTTCCAAAATTAGGTTTCGCTCTTATTTCTTGTAGTCATGAAAATCAAAGTGTTGTTCAAAAATGTATTCTAGAACAGTTATGCCTAAGTCAACTATGATGGCCATAGCTTCCTAAAATCGAGAGAAATATGCAGCATATATAGGGATAAGCAGCATGATGTACATGTAGATTCTCTATATCAATTTCGTAAAGCTATTGCCAATGTTCAGCCGCCGTTGAAAAGGGTGACCGAGGCTTTACTGAAGAGGGTATGTTACATGCATCTCTTAACATGCACTGACACTAATGTATACAAAAGGAAGCAAGTCATGCAGTTTAATTCAACAGCAGCTAATCATTCTACATAAAAAAGAAGTATCAAATGAATGACAAGGTAACTATGAAAGAAACTGATCGCTTCGAATGTCACTCATTTGACCTTACATGTAAAAAAAGAGTGTAAAATATAACACAATATATTTCTAGAGATGATAACAAGTAGATTCCTCTTACGGATGTAAACCATATTCTATCCTTAATAGGGGATATAGAAATATTCTACAAGGATTTTTTAAAACATTCTCACAAGAGTATGATCTAAAAAATGATGAGGTCCCCTTTAGTGGGCATTCTCTAAAATGGGAGATACAACTGGAAATCTCCAAGGAAAACCATACTTAAGTCTGTTAATGCTTGAATAAAATTGTATTCTATAACAATAGGTCAGAAATTCTTTTACATATGCTTCAAAAGGAGACTTCCAGTTGCCAAACTTTTGGAGGGGAGTGTAAATAAAATGTTTATGCCAATCCTTAATAAAATACATTCATAAGATTAACACATGCATGTAAAAAACAATAGGTGGTTGAAACCAACACATGCACTACCTTACATAGTATGACCCAAATTATGACCAAAATTAATTAAATTAACGACCACAATAGACATTTCAGATTCATCCTGCCATCTTCTGATCTATTGGAGAAATATTGGCTAGATTGAAGATGTCATAGTAGTTGTACTTTTCAAAATTAGCAGAATTAATACTATTTTCACATGGACAGATTGCTACCAACAACCTATGATATCATCAATCTGCCCAATTTATTATAGTTTCTCTGATAGATCTGATAGATTTATAGGTTCACATTTAGTTTTATGGACATTTAATTTATATATCTTGACTCATAAGGTTGGGTCATAAATTAATAATAAATACTATTTTAATTGTTGTAAACAACCTGAAAATTAATAACAAAGTAATTAGTTAGTAGAAACATTCATTTAACACATGCAAATCTTCCCATGCGAAAATTCAGGTCCAAGTAAAATTCTCAAGATGTCGACTAAGTGTTACTTTATAGTACTACCGAACTGGATATGATTAGTTTTAATTAATTAGTATGGAACTATAGAGAATGTGCTTCTGTAATATAGCCACCTTGACTTCTATTTCTAGGTTTGTCTACTGTATCACAATGCGGTCTCCTATTGGAAAAACCAAACACATTTTATTTTCAAAGAATAACTATGTTCATGCATTTTTTAGAGTTTCTAAATTTTCAAACTTACTCAACTTTATTTTCGTTTTAAAAATCACATGCATTTGAAAACACCTTAAATAACTTTTATAGTTAACTTTTGGGTAATTCAAAAAACAGCATGCAAACTAGTTAGGACCTGAATTTGCTGAGAAAACTTACAATTAGAGCATCAATTCCAAGAACACCATTTTCTCCCAAGCTGTGACCTTCACCAATAATATGACCTTGACCCTTAGAAGCAGAAGGATTATACGGAAGAGAGGCTGTCTTAGCCTTGGTAGCAGGTGATGGGGACCTCATCTGAGGGGACTTCGGGGAGAGATTACTGGGTGATTTTGGAGACTGAAGACTGGGAGACCTTGGGGTCAAATGAGCGGGTGACTTTGGAGATTTGGGCGGTGGTTGTTTAGGGGATTTGGGAGATTTTATGACATTATTATTATTTGTTCCAACTATAGTCGAGGTAGTATTCAAGGAGTTAGAAATCTTGATGTTATTTTGTTCAGCAGTTGAAGTTTGGTCCTCAACTTGTATTGTTGAGAGCCGTGTAGTTGGGGCTCTAGTGGGGACAGCTGGTGGTGGTTTATTAGGTGGGGCTCCCTTGGGTTTTCCAACAGTTGGGCTTTTGATATTGCTTGACTTAGCTGGCACTGATGGTTTGACCCCAGTGGTTGTGACTGGGGTTGTTGTCGTAAATGTAGGTTTGGCACTATCATTTGTCGTGGTCGTAAATGTGCGGGCAAAGATTGATCTAGAGACCCCAGATGATGGGAGGGATAGGGTGGCCCCCTCTGGGAGAGCTGGGCGTTTAGCCACCTTAGTATCATTATCTTTTGTGGTTGTTACAACTGGAGTACTAGTGGCAGTTGTTGGTGTATTTGTATTAACATTGTTATTTTGCAACCAGAATGGGCTCTTAGGGGAGGAGGACTCTGTGGTTTTGCCAGCTGTACTTTGACTGGATGATACATTAGCCATGAAGGCATTGACATCCAAGTTTTCAATTTGGGTACGTAATGTGGCGATATCATCTTTGAATGGATTGTTGCTCTTGAGGGGTTTAGGGCTTACTGCTGGAGACACAGATTTAACATTGCCTGGGGATGAACTCTTAACAGAGCCATTCATGAATGGACTAGTACTACCCAGTACCTTTTTATCAATTTGATTCGGCTCAGGGCTACCAATAGGGGACAAAGAACCCAAAAGTTGGTCAAGGTCAATATCTGTCTCAGTTGAAGTGGCGGAGCTAGGAGGGCTAAAAGGTGAGATGGGCCCTGAAGATATGGAACTACAGGGACTAGTAGGAAGCAAGGGTTCCGCATCCGAAGCAACCCGACTCTTTTTCCCTTTCCCTTTGGTGCTCTTAGCTGGAGTCTGCTGGGCCACTACTACCTGTAAGAGGAAGCGCCATCTATAGTACTAGTACACAACACAACAATGGTAACCTTGGAAACCTCCATTACCCCCAACACATTGTCATTCTATACAAGGAATTAAGGTGGGTTAAGTAGACTGAATTTTATGGACCTATCTGTACGTAATATCACAACTTACACACAAAAGTCATTCTACTTGGTCTACCCGAATCCATCAAGTAAGATTAAGCAAGGAATAATGATACAATAGGGAGTTTAAGCTTGCAATGTTGTTCACAACCTAAACTTGAACGGAAAATATTCAAGCGATGCATTTGTATGGGCGATTGGTCATATGTATAGGTTGGCATTTCAAATTTATATGCAAGCTTAAACTCCCTATTGACTAAGCTAAAACAAGAAATGTGTAATAAATCATTTGGATTCCATAAACCCTCGTGAAAGTAATCACATATGAAAGTGTTTGAAAGTTATGATTTTTTGAATGGTGAGAATTGTATAAAATTATTGCATCGTGATAATTCAAAATATTCCTTTGTAATTCTCACATATTATTCTATAATGAGGACAATTAGAATAACTAAACAGTGATGTTAGTAGACCAGATGAACCCCCTCCCTTAGATTTCCATAAAGGCAAAAATATTCTATGGCACATAGAAATGAAGAAACAAAAAACGATTTGACTTAGGTTTCTTTCATTCTAGGCACCTTGATCTAAGGATACATCGTTGTTCTTATAAAAACATTAAAGCTAGAATCAGATAGAGTGACTGACAAAACTGCAAGCAATATTTATGATTTCTAACCATTTTTCCTTTACTTTTCAAATTATGATCGATATCATGATGTCATATTAATCATGATCATGATGTCATATTAAAAGGTGAAGTTATGGAAGTTTTTCGCAAATTTTGTCAGTTAATCTCTATGTCTGATTATACCTTTACTTCAATTATTTCAAGCTTCTATTAGCTGAAAGCTCTTTTCCTAATGACATATATCTACAAACGAGATAAAAAATTACATTTAAAATTAAGGGTAATGTTTGACTAGAAGCTACATGGTCTGACAATATGAGAAAAAAAAATCATGATGTCTCTAGAAGGTGTACCTAAATACTATAAACAAGCTGATCTACCTATTGAAGAAAATGATAAAATGAGGAATTTTTAAATATTATTGTGAGTCTGTGACACAAGTGTTAGCTTCAGAAATCACATTTTGAATTTATAAATATGATTTCTAAATAATCAAGATTTATGGCTATTCTCTATTCCATTAAATGCCGTATTTCTTTGTTCACCTTTACCTTTCATAATGTAATGTATGTGCCATCCCACTTCAGTAGATACTACCAAAAGGAGTGTTTTACAATAAATTGGTATATCAAACTGATATGTATCATAAATGGCTATTACCACAAGAGTAGATATTACCACAAGGGTAAAACCCTTTAGCCCAAAGGCTAGTAATAATTACTTGCCTCTAGCCAAGGCAAACACGTTTCTCTTGAAAAGGGTAAGGTTTAAACATTGATTAGTTAGAGCGTGATTATTGGTGCAGTAAAGACATAGCTGTGTGCCTCTCCTCCTTAACACTTGTGCCACTCAACCCTCAAGTTGGAGCATCTAGAAATATTTTCTGACTGCTAAGTCTTGCATCAAATATGTGGACACACCATATCTATTTCCCTTCATGATGGGGGAAACCAAAAGGAATTCCTTAGAATCATTGAGACACAGAGAATTCGAAGAATGGAGGAACTGGGGGAGGGGGAGGGTGAAATTTCTTATAATGGGGGACCCCAGAGAAATTTTTGAGGATGAAAGAAATCAAAGGGCCCAATGCTTTGGACCCTCAAGCTCTTATCTCTTCCTTGTCTTCGTGAGAGGAAAGACAACATTATGATGATTCAGATTGGGTAAGAGGCTTAATACAAGACTCTGGCAGAGTTTACAGTTTACAGAAAATATTTCCAAATGTCACTAAAATCACAGATAATAATAGACAACACCACAACAAATGAAAGATTTCTTATCACAGGGCAGTATCTGACTGTGTCTAATAATAAAATCCACTGCTCATACATGATAGAAACCTATTTGGAATACAGCATCACAGAATCTCAATATAACAGTACCAAAATTAAATAGTAAACAGAAAAACTGTTGCAGGTTACATAATAAAAAATAGAAAATGTTTATAAACACGTACTATATCATGGATATGTAAGCACTTTTCAGAGTGTCCAAAAAGGATGTGACAAATGTTTTGATTTTGGACCACCCTGTATGTATGGTGGGGTCTACACTACAAGCTCCCTCAGAGACACACAAAATAACATGATCTCATGTGAAATATTTCAAAGTTTGAGTCATAAAATTATGCATGGGAGGGGTATACACATTGTTCAGTGCAATGAGTGTTCAGTAAATCTATAGCTCTTTAGCCTTTAACATATTTTATTTTTCTGACTTTATTCTCTTTTACAAACGGTTCACATGGGATCATTATTATCAAAGACGAACACAGTGTCTTCACCCTCCCTTGAACTGTACAGACACCATTCTGTGTAATCTCAAATAGTGCCTCGTAAATAAAAAATAAAATAGTACCAACTGTATGTAATTTAGTACATATCACTCTGATTTTTGTATCAACTTGTACAGGTACCTTTCAATGTATGAGAGTGATATCAGACAAACATCATTTGGCGAATATTATACAATTCTATACTGGCACCCAAGGGTACTTTTTGTTTGGTACTAATATTGGTACTATTTGAGATTGCCAGAGTAGAGAACACATCTAGGACACCACAAAGAGATGAAAAGGAAGTAGTGTGTTTCCTAGCAACAACAAACCATTCATACATCTCTCTTAAAATACTGAAAAGGTAAAATTTCTCTTAAAAACCTAGACTATTTGTGGGACAAAAATATTGATATGGTGGAAATAGAAAGTAAAAGTGCCAATGGCTCCAGTCAAAGTATTTACTGTATCTTTTTGTGATCCAATAATGTCCCTTGGTAACCCTCTTAAAAACACAGTACATTAAACATAAATTCCCGTCTTGTATGCAATCAATGCAGTATATAACCTTCAGATTTCACCAAATACTCCTCAATGCAAAAAATATTCTGAGGGAATACTTCTTTTCAGCAAATCAAAGAGATGTTTGAAAGATTGTCTAAAACATTTCTGTGTGGATTTATACCTCCATGCATCATCACACTAGCGTGGAAAGTGTGGTCTGCTGCCATGCCATCTATAAATCAGTCACAGAGTTATTTAATCTAAATAGGAATTATTATCTTTTGCAAAAAATCCCAGTGGTTAGTTCAATCAGACTATCAAAGAATATTATAATGAGTTCAAATGGACTCATTAACATGAATTGCGAACTGTGATACCAGCAAATAATGCTTCTTTAGTTATGCTACTTGGATTTTTTGCTGGGTTATGTACACATGGTTGATTGGGTGGTTGATATGGTGACTGTCAAGCTGATCTTCATTGGCATTGACACATTCTTCCATAATTAGGATTTAATCCAAGGCCCCAATAATTTGCTGGTGGTGTAATGCACAAGATTCTTGTTTGCAGTTTAAACAAGGCTATTAGCCAGAATATTAAGACTTGTATAAAAGAATCAAGTGCAACAAACCACCATCAATTCATTGAGTCTTCATTGATGTTAACTCACATGGTGTAAAATCAGTTCAAGTCAAAACATAATTTAAGTGTCAGTTCTCGTACAATCAGGTAAAAGAACGATAAACATTGAACAGTTTTGGAAGTTGTCAACATTCCAGAAAATTGACCTAACGTCATTTTGTATATGTATTACCGAACAAATACTTACATCTAACAAACACATTTATGTACCATTCCCCAGTATTAATCTTATATAATATTATTTAAGATCTATCTATGATTTTAGCTAACAACATATAAATAAACTATTGCTCTTAAAAAGTGTGCTTTACGACCAGCAGGGTTATAAGATGGCACAACTCAATTCAACCAAAATTCAAAATGAGAATGTAATTTACATTACTATAATCTGCAAGTTATGAATGACTCACAGGTAAGTGTAATATAAATTGAGTTACGCCTTTACTTCAAACTAAACGCCACAAGGAAAGAGATTGGAATCCTTTAAATTACCAATCAATTCTACATCTAACATCTAAATGCCTCATAATAATTCTTTGCAGCTATAGATGAAGCATGATGCAAATGTCCTACAGATACCAGTCAACATTGCAGGCAATTCAATCTCGTCTGTTCTTTGTGTGCAAAGTATTATGGGTAATTCAGAAATAACAGATGTGTGGATATTCTCTGATGTATAATTCAATGAAGCTTTTTAGCTCATTATCATTATGGCGTTTAATTTCATTTCCTGCTGGTTATGCTGAATCTGAATTATACGTTACCTGTGGGGGACTTGACTTTGTGACAGGGGAGGGGGTTGATCTATGGCTGCTGGCGTCACTCTGTTGGTGTCGAGGTGGACTTGTCTCACTGTAAAATGAGGAGCAAATCCCATTAAGCAAATGTCAAGCAAGCAAGCAACTTTATCAAACTAACTAAGGAATTAAAGGAAAGCTGTACCTAAACATATTTATGCTTATAAAGCTCCTTGGCTTATTAGAAGTCAGTGAGCTGTTTTGAATCTTGCAAGAGAGAATGTTTTGGCACCTCTTCTTCAAATTTCTTCAATCACACACTGGAATAGCCTGACAACGGTAAAGTCAGATACCGTTGTCACAAATGGTGGACATAACCGTCGCTTCAACTGGTTAATCACTTGGTCCTCATTTCATGGGATTTCATCGTCGCTAATTCTGTGCATGCAGTAAGCTCTTGTGATAATTTATCAAATGAAATCCCATTTTCGAACAAATTGGGTCGTAAATCGCCACAATATAGCGTCTTCGATATCGTCAATGACAACGGAATCTGAATTTGAGTAATTTTAAAAGACAACGGCATATGGTAATAATTACAGTGTCCGTTGTCCCATATCTCATTTTGAAAGGTTAAATTAAAGACTTTATTTCGATGGTAGAACATTATTAACTGTACAGTGAGTATTAAGACACTTTGATTGGTTGTTGTTCCAAAGGAATTTAGTCTGGGTGCCCTATTAAACATACAATTCATGAAAATCTAATTGAAGCGACGGTTATGTCCACCATTTGTGACAACAGTATCTGACTTAACCGTTGCCAGGCTAATCCATGTGAATCAGGGTAAATGGCTTAAGTAGTATCCTACTAGTTATGACAATTATTCGTGGTGATTCAAATTATTAGTGGCTATCATTGAAATTCTATTCACTAAAATAAATGGCTCAGTATTCAAACAAATCAAACTGAAATTGAACTGATTTAATTTCTTCTAAAAGAATTTTGCAAGATGTCTTTCTGTTTCCAATTAAGGCAGAGTATAGGGGGCATTGTTGTCAGTACCAGGTATGTACTACACACAAAGCTGACAGATGTGACTGAATTCACCAGCTTACAAGAAAGTGCTCGTAGTTAGCATTTAAATTATTCTTTAAATGCAATATCACTGTTCCACAACTAGTAACTTTGATGGAACGTCAATGTAACAAAATGATTAAACTTCCTGGATAAGAGTTTTTTGTTTTCTCGATTTAAACCTCCATATAAGCTTTGTACAACTTTATTTAAAAATCAAATTCCAAACGGAGAGAATTTCTAAAAGCTAGACTATATTGTGTAACTTTGTGCCAAATGATAATTCGCAACATGACTTATATGTAAGTTTAAATCGAGAAAGCAAAAAACTTGTATCCAGGAAGTTCATCCACTTTTTGTTACATTGAAGTTCCATCAAAGTAAATAGTGAATGAGGTAGATGAGGCACTGGAAAATTGAAAAAATGTACTCAAAAAACATCCACACCTACATACTATATTAGTTGTATCTCGAGCCTCTCCTTGCTTGGTCTTATCACCCTAATAGTGGTTTATACTATACACAGATAGCTATAGCATATGTAAGCATATTACTACTGGCACTGGGCAAGATGTAGTCTAAGATTCCATGTAAAGTCATTGACTTATATACTATACAATAATGGTAATTGACCTATATGTACTCTGATGTCATTGACCTATATGTACATGACAGTCACTGATCAGTTACCTATAGTACATGTACATCTACTTGAAAAGTAGCCATTGACCTACATCTATAATGTACTTGCGTGTACAGCACAATTACTGACCTACATGTACATTATGGAATTTGACCTACATGTAATCTCTAACTACATCAAGACATGTAAACCTCTACACAGTACTCACACAATAAGACTTTTGCTAGAAGATATACTGGACAACATCATACTATAGATTCTACTGTTTTTGTCACTGAACTAAACCTAGGATTCCTAAACACAGAACACTAAGAAATATTACTCTCTTTGAACAATGTAATTCAAAAATCTGGCGATATGAAAAGTAAACCTGTTGGGTGGAAAAAGTGTGTCCCCTTACAGTGTTATTAGGTGCATTCACGCCCAGTGATCATACAAAATGGATGGAGGGGGGATTAGGTAATTAGGCCGCATCATCACCAATGTGCAAAAGTCAATGTTTTTGCTATAAATCGGACAACAATGGTCTACACGGCTTGTAACAAATAGATATAAGGGACATTATTACCACAATACTAGATGAACTAACATATTTGGCCATGCACTGCCCCTATTCATTTGGCAATTCAGTCGTAAATTTTCTATTGAAAAAATAAATCTTCCAAATTTGTAGTTTTCTTGCAGAAATCGCCTAATCCCCCTCCATCCATTTTGTACGATCACCGGGCGTGGCAATAACAATTTTACTTAAAAATAAAACATAATTTCTGGATATAATATTCAAATATTCATGTGTAAATTGAGAATGGTTATTGTTTAGAGAGCATAGAATACCCACTTTCAGAAGAAGGTTAGTGTACTTTTGAATTGCTCTCATGTTTTAAAAATTCATTAATTTTGATGTTGCTAAAGAATAAAAGATGAACTTCACCTTTATAAAATCATTTGCTCAAGCATAAATTTTGTTTCAACAAGGGGCAGAAGCAAGTATTCATTCAATGGATAAATATCAATTATATAAGAAGGTGAATAACTTTCTTAGTAAGCATATAGGGAACATAAAAATTCAGATATATCCTCTTTGAGTGTTAGTACATGTAAGAATTCAGTATATTTTATGATCATAAAATGTCAAATGAAAAAACACAATTAATGAATGGCCCTATATCCCAAGAAAAAAATCACATAAAACTGTTAACAGAAAATCTACACAGGTATTAATTATTACAGATACACATCGAAAGCATAATGTGAGTAAAAATGTATGCTTAACTTGGGTAGTACAGATAATTATTCCTACAAAATCAAACATAACTACTATAATAGTACACTATTGTTAGTTGCAAAAAATTCCATGATTTTAATACAGATAATAAACAGAGCTCAAAACCTTTACTATGTTAGAACTAATTAACATTTTGATTACAGCAACTTAAAACTTCATCAGATAAAATTCAGAGTCAATTGTTAATGCATAACAGGCATTCGTGAAATATTTTCATTCATTGATTAATATTAAGTAAAGAAATCAAAGAATGATCAGTGTTCGTACATATCAGTAAATAATTGCCGTTTCTTACCTATTTGTCACCAGTCCAGGTGATTTTTGTAAAAGGTGCGTTGTATCCTCCCCTGTGTTTCGACTGTAAATAAGTTAAATAATTTTTAAAATTGCTGAAAATCAATCTATTATCATTTCAGGAAGGGACATGTGTTCAGCAATACTAGCAAATCATGCTCTTAGCTAGAGCCATGCAAATGATTAAGTGTACAAGACACAAAAACCAGTTTATACTCTTTATATAACACATCAATATTATGTATTATATGAAAAAGCAAAGCAGTGAGGTAGGAGTGAGACAACATGCAATGATGCAAACAAGAAGTGAGGTTTGGAGTAGGAAATACAGGGAATCATACAATTCTTATCTTACAAAAAACAAAATAAACCCAAATATTGTGATGATTATTAATTAAATAATGATGTTCTTAACACAGATGCATTTGAAAAATCCAAAGCTGTAACCCTTCGAGTACCATTCTACAACTTCTTTTGATCTAGGTCTTAAGTTGATATTCCTGGTAATAAAAGGGTTAAACGAAGCAGGAAGAAAGCATGATGGTCATTGCTTTTTGGAAAATCACCTTAAAAGCATTGCTTATAGTTTCAAAAGTTTATAAACGACAGAGAATTTTAACCTTTGTACGAGTTTCAGATGTTAGATGCAAAAACAGAAAAAAATAAATGACACTTTGTAATCTTCTCACATACAGGGTGTTCGAGTTAAAGCAGATATGAAATGGTATTTTTAACATAAAGGAATCAATATAATTTTTTGATGAATGTATTTGGACAGTTTTTCTCATCAGAAGTGTGAAAATTATTTCACTCTAATGATCGTTATAGCTGCTTAATAAGCAATATTCGAATTGGTTGTGACGTTATTGGCCCCCACGTGATCTCTCACTGGTCCTCACGTGGCCCGTTTTGGTCCATTAGATCATGACATCATTATGCCAAAATGTTCTGTTATTTGCTTACACAACAATCCTATGGTTGCCGTGACGTTGTGATTACTAAGGAACCAATAAACCAAAGCTATATTTTGTATATGACGTTACTAATCACGTGGGGGCGAATTTGATTGATCAGTTAGTTTTATTTCGTTATCTATGACCGTTAGCAGTTAGCTAACATTTATTTTATAATGGCTATCGCAAGCACTCTACGTTGAGCTTACAATGGAGAAAACTGCATTTTTGTAGCTGCAAGTTGAGAAAAGCTATTTCAGTTGTCCTTTAAGCAATGACCATCGCTGTGTTTAATATATGGAATATGATCCCGATACCTGTTGGTTGAACTGACTGACCCAGTTCGTTGTACTAAATTCACTCCATGCGCTGAACTGAGTGAATTAGTCCTATGTATTGAGCTGGACCTATGGACAGAATTAGGTCGCTGTGGAGGGGAAACTGCTGAATTTGGTCGCCGAATTAGCCCACTGACTGAGTGTGCCCGCTGGGTAGGGTTTGCATTATTAACGGCAAGGAAAGCTTGTTTCTCATTGTTGAATACATTGTCAAGATCATCATCTGTGGTTATTTCATCAACTGCACTGCATTCGCTGTATGAAATGTAAGCAACATTGAAGGCCATGCTAGGAGGCACACCACACAACCAGACATGCAATAGTCCAACAATACAGGGGTCCATTTCGAGTAAATGTTGGTCTGTGTCGAGATGTTTTTTGAGTTTGTTGATAAATATGAACTAGAACGGAAATGGACCCCTAAATATTGGAAAAAACAGTTGCACTTAACTCAAAGGGGAAGAAATGCATTCAAGGATCAAAAATAAAAACCACAACCGATGAATATATTCTTAAATAAATCTAAATATAATGGGTAATTGTAAATAAGGGAACTTAATAAAAATGCACAATCAATCAACATGTACAACATGCACAATCAATCAACATGTACAACATGCACAATCAATCAACATGTGCAACATGCACAATCAATCCAAAACATGTGTTTCAAACAAATCACAAAGAATATCACATTTTAAATTTTATAGAATCCAGCATTAGAAAAATTTCACTGGTTAATTTCCAAAATGTCTTGAAAGTTTCATTTTATTCAAAGAATTCTAAATCTTGCTGAAACTTGGGATGCATCTTGAACATTCAACTATCCTTCATATTGTACAAAATATCTTAATAATGTGTAACATATCATTGAGAATATCAGACTATGATATCAAAAGAATGTATATAGATTTCGTTGAAATTCAAGCATCGATTTCAAACTTTTTGAAGAACCCTACATATTAACCAGTGTAAAGGTCACATTTTTATGAAAATTGATAGTCATTTTTAAATGAGTGGCCATATTGAAAATGCCTCCTTTAGTAGAGGTCCTTTGCCCATAAGTTCATAAATGGGATTATTAAGTAAAACCCTATACCTAGTTTGTTCATCGTCATCTTCATCTTCCTCATCATCATCATCCACCAGTAACACAATCTGATTGGTATTGGTGCCTGAAAAACAAAATATAAGAGGATTAGTATGTACAGCTATAACAAGGCATTAACATTCAAAATTTCACCACCTGCCATTTGTTACAGATGTTGAATGCCACCCGTCAACCACTGAATGTTGAACACCAATGCTGGTCGTCACTGTAATAGAGAAAGTGGGCAATAGGGGCTTGTATAGCTCGCCTACTTTTTATTGACTCAATGACATTGTTAGGAATGTAACACGAAAGCTGTTTTATAGAGGTGTCACGGTCCAAAGAATTTAGGAATCGGACAGAACAGTACTTTATGTATGGCCCACCTCAATACCAACCCTTCCTACTGTTTCATAGTTGATGAACTTGGTTGTTATACATTAATTAAATATAATGCAATACTAGTCTTGAACTTAAAAACATGTACAATACCACAGAATACACTAACAATTCATATTAATGTCACAGTACAACTATTGTAAAACAATATTGCCAATACATAATTTTCACTTTCCAACTGTTAAAACCCCTCACCTTTTTTCATATCTTCTTCTGCCTTGGCTTTTAAAATATTACACTTCATGTCAATGTTCTGTGCCCCACCAGCAAACTTTATCTGGTTGTTCTGGAAACTGTTAACATCTTTTGTTTTTGGCTTGGCCTTTACAATATTTGGGTCATCAAGGCCTTTCAGTCGAGCTTGAGCAGCTTCTGATGCCTCTGTAAAAGATTGGACATACATATAATTCATGAAGATTTTTTTTTTGTCTTGTTACGAGCACCATTTTTGTGATCATAGATTGACTTTGTTTAAAACCCTTTTCGATGTGAAAAAAGTAATTAAAGCATTGGGAGTCAATAAACCATGGGTAATTGAATTCACTCTTCTGTGACTGCTAACCTTGTAACATGGTCTGGCAGGAAGGCTCACGTACAAGAACTCATTCATTAAATCCCAATTCTGTGCCGAGTCCTGTGAAGTAAATACCTACCTAAAATACTAGTACTTGGTGCATCTTTTCCATAACCCTTAGCACCAGCACCACTGCTTGTGGACCCCTTAGATGATCTTGCTCCACTAGTAGAAGGGGTCTCTGACTTGACACTAGTGACACCTGGCGAGCGTAAACTTGATCCTGAATGGGCAGATCCAGTAGATGACACTGAGGTTCTATTTTTAGGGGATAAAGCATTTGGAGATTTGATAAGTTCATCGAGGCGATCCATGGCCGAAGTGGCCGTTGTGTTAATGGTGAGGTTGCCATTACTGACAGGCGTTACCTCAGCAACACTACTGACTGATGTTGTCTTTGTTGTAGCAACTGTTGTGACATCATTACTTGAAGCAACCCTGAAATAATCAAATCATAAGTCTTGAAAGACAAACTAGAAATGCAATGGCGCGAAAAATTCTAACTGGGAGAATATGTTTTACATGTATTAAGATTTATAAGATCTGAAAACTATACATAGGGCACAGAGATATCTAAATAATAGACA
This sequence comes from Owenia fusiformis, assembly GCA_903813345.2. Classification (NCBI taxonomy): domain Eukaryota; kingdom Metazoa; phylum Annelida; class Polychaeta; order Sabellida; family Oweniidae; genus Owenia; species Owenia fusiformis. The sequence goes on from CAIIXF020000007.1 coordinate 6,742,201, forward strand.
TGTCATTCATTGAGGATCATGGGATCAAGGCCTCCTGGGAGTGATTATCTTTTACACATCAGAGGTACAGAATTTATTTTCTGCTTCCCAAAAGTGCCAACATCTTACTGTGCAACTGTTGTAGTGGGGGTGGTAGGGTGTTCAGCTTCTTGGCTGGCCTCTCGTTTTTCTCGCTCCATCTTCTCAAATGTTGGTCGCCGTGAGTAGCGCTGACTGGGGCGTCGTTCAAATCGAACACTCCGCCGTGACTTGTATGTGTATGTTTTTTGAAATTCTGTCTTTTCACTACAAAGTAAGACAAACATTTTTTTAAATATAGGGAACAATACACTTTGCAAATTAAAAAAGTAATGTTTTAACCAACAATTACAGTTAATGAAAAGATTTACAGTATTGCATCTAAAAATTCTGAAATATATTATCCATTTAACTACTACTAGATACAATCGAACCGTGAAGTACTACCAGATCAGGGAGTCATAAAAAATTTGAAACTCCAGGTCAAAACTGAATTATTGACTTAATAATTACAGCTGTGGTTGCTATTTTCTCATTCAACCTAAAACAGTCCAAAATGTACCTGTCACCAGGCCTCTGTTGATCAACACAATCTACACAAAACTTACTCAAATCTAACACTCTACAAAAAAACTTACTCAAATCTAAACCGAGAGCCGAGTCTGAAGAATCCCTGTCTGGCAGTAGGGGTCTTGTGTGGCGTTTTAAGTCGGAAGAATGCGTGATGTGACACTGCGCACTTCCATAAGTGTTTACAAGCCTTATGATGAGCCAATCGAAAGACAAATGTGTGCTCTTGTTCCCGTCCACTCTCGTCATCCTCAACTACGACAAGGATTAACTTTTTCTTTTTAAAATCAAGTCTGGCTATTTTTGGCCTGAAAAATACAAGTAATGCAAGTACTCCACTTATCTCATAGTTAATCTTTGGCCTGAAAAATAAATACTTTACATACAATTGTGTTATAAACACATGATTATAATAAAGGGGGGGGACACTGTTAGTGACTATCATGTATCAGTTAACATTAACCTCTTGAATCTCAGGCTCTAAAATCGGTTGAAACCAGAGAATTTTTCATTTTTGCCATCTTTTGAGATTTTAGTACACAACTTTAGATGCTCATTTTAGTAAAATCAGATGGCAGATATCATTTCTACACATTTTAAAACAATTTTCGTGTAAATTGGTTGAAAATTGTTCAAATATTAGCAATTTTAGTGAAAATTTTGGTGACGGATTTTCTCGTCACCCTGGGTTTCAAGATCATTTCTGAGATGACGAGAAATTTCGTCACTCCAGGTAGTCAAGAGGTTAAATCAATTTGATTTGCTCTCTTTGAATTTGCAACAATGGAAGTTAAAATATTATGTAATGAATACAATAATTGATATACACTGTAGTTTGAAAAGTATTTAAAAGATGGTCCTTTGGACATCGATTCTTGTAAATCAAGTAAAAAGTAATCATATAACCTTGACAATTATACTTACCAGAAAAATAGTCCTATTTTAGACTGATCTTCATAAACTAAAATACCAGTTGGAGTAAGCCCAAGGCCATATTCATTTTGATCCCGTCCCTGGAAAAGAATTCATACAAATTTTCATAAAACTCATGTACAAACATTCTGTATACACATAATGGCCTCACTGTACTAGCCAAAACTACTTCATGAACGCATAGTTCTTTATAGAGAGGGGTTCATCAATTTAAGTTAATGGAACTGTCCCATAATCATAAGTAAAACCATATAAATATAGTACACAAGTGCATTTCAGTAGTTTCAATAATTCAATCGTGATATTTCTTATAATTTTACACAATCAACCACGTCATAGGGACTTACCATGACACAATGCATATCTATCCCATAATTTTCTAGCCATTTTGCTTTATTTAAATATGCCAGTTCAGCTTGGGCTGGATTTTTCATTTTGCCTTTCATAGCTTTAAAAGCTTCAAATATTGCAAGCTCCATCTCTTCAGTTTGTTTTGGCTCAGGGACGAATCTAAATTCACTGATATAGGCAGGTGTGTGGACACTTTCGTCATAATCACCAAGTTCAGCTGGAAATAGATAAGTACATTTATATTACACCAGTGATATCCAGTATATAAACTGGTAAATAGAATGACAACAGATATGATATTTTCAATAATCGGAGAAAGATGTTTTTTACTGTTCAAAATGAGCTAACTAGCATAGAGAAGTATAGATAGGAATATATGTTCAATAAATTCCTTGCACAAAATAATTAACATTCATTTTACATTGCAAGGCTGAGGATGAATTGTACAATGACAAGTTAATAAGGGATAAAGCTTCACTTACATTGCAAGGCAAGGGCTGCCAACTCTACTGCAATGTCATCTGGACATTCTAACTTCCCAGTGAGGATGTCTTGCTTCAGCTGAAGGAAGAACTGGTACCTAAAACAAGCCACAGCAATGTGTCATTTAAATGTACTTGTCTCTTAACATATACATATAACAGGAATTAATCCAATGCGGCATTTTAATACACTAATCACAATCACATTAACATGTATATACTCTAAATACAAGAGGAGGACAGTAATTTAAACTTTTTACAGGTATAGAGTCATAACATTTGTAAAAGGCATTGCATATACTATCATCATACTGAACAAAACAGTATTAAAAGGGAAGCAATTATAGGAATACAATTACTGTACAAAGGACTATGATTCAGAGTCAACAGCTTTCTTGTCAGTGTGACTTCAGCAATCAGCAGATACCTGGATGCATTGATTATAAATATTTCCATCATGTGTATATCACGATCTTCCACAAGCGATCAATGTTCAAGATACATCAGGCCAGACAATTGTGCGAAGGAGTTTTTGATATTATACTTTTGATATACAAACACTTCGGAATACCAACACTTCTGAATATGAACACCTTTAACAACTCCTAGCAGTGTTCTCTCAGTTTAATCCTAATACTATTTGTCATCTGTACTTGAACCTTAAGAGCTAACTAATTTAAACCTAATGCCCAGGGTTCTACTTCTCTGAGCCGTATCAATAATTTCAAATACAAGATGAAGCCCTCTTTTAAAGCAGTAACATCAAATGAATATTAAGAATTTTGCAAAATCTTAAAAAGTGGAAAGATTTTATGGGATTGTATAGGTTATGTGATGTGAGAATATGAGTTGGCAGGCTTTTTCAAAACATGGTTTATACGCAAGTTCAAATACCGCATCAGTATGATATCTTTACTTCAAATTGGCAAAACATAACATATTTTAAAATCGTGGAAGTCAAATAAACGTATGTGATTAATGGTAAATATCAAAAGTTGAGGCATTAATATAAATATACCCAGGCATATTGCATTAAAACATGCAATCAAAATATCAACACATATTATTGTGAACTATGAAGGTCATATCACTTATTAGAGAAAACTGAGAAAAACGGAAAATTTTGGTTCATTACTCAACCTTTTGGTTAAGACCATATAAAGCTAAAAACCTGACTATATAAATGAACTCCTTTCTAAAGCACATATCTTAAAATGTGAAGTGTTATGTTTTAATCTAGCATTATTGCTGTATTTCATGTACTGATTTGTATGCTTCTCCAGCCTCATCTTGACATTGGCACCTCTAAAGTTGAACATTTTATCTACCAGAAGTATTCACAATGGCCTTATATTGCCCCCCTCCTCTACCATTCATACAGGTGGGTATGTGGAGTACACTTTAGGGATCATAGTCTTGTTTCAAGACCCTAGACCCCCCCCCCTTATCTACTTTACAACCTCTTGTTAAAGTAGATAGGGTGAGGGGGTCCAAGGTCTTGAAGCAAGATAATGGGGATCAATACAAGACTTATTTGCACAACAGGTTTTACTCTTTATAAACTCTTATCTCAAATTGCTGACTGAGTTCAACTTGTAACAAGAAACGGAACAACAGCCACGAATGTGTATGTATGCATACATCAATGATTAAAAAAACAAATGTTCTTGTTTATCACCTGTCAATTCTGACAAATTCAATCCAGTCACCTGGGAAGTTACATGATATATTTGTGGGCTGATTTTTACAGTAAGTAGGCATCGAGAAATACCTAGTTATGCTCATGACCTGATTTGTACCAAAGAAATGCAACTAGAAATGCCAGCAGTTACAAAAATTAGAATTTATGAAAGAATACGCATTTAGTTATTATCTTTGGAATTTTTCAAGTTAATTATGGATGTATATAGACTTGCTAATCAATGCGAGGCAGCATCAGTTTTAAGCATAAAATGTTAAGCTCAGTATACAAGTGAAGATTTCAGATAGACATTAATATTGCAAAATGATCAAATATTACGCTCATCATTTCATCGTAAACATAAGAACTCAACACAGATATCAGAAACATCAAGGCACTTTCAGAATTTTTACTGCCTGGTATTTTTAACCCTGATAATATTCAACAACTACCCATACTTCCCTCTTAAAATGATATTACCCAATTTTGAACCTGGAGGATCTTGATGACCTTAAATGGATCATTCATAGTATCTATTGAGTTTTAAAGGGTCTTGGCTATTGTAAAAGCATACAATGCGTTAACATGACAAAAAGTTATTGCAAGTTGTAAGAATTTGTGACAGATTCCAACCTTTAATCACCAACCACCGAACACAGTCCATAATAACAATTTGTCATCACAACTGTTGAAAATGAAGCATGAACATGAAAATGAAGCATCTAGATTTTTTGACTGGATATTAGCCAGATACTATTTCTCATTCAAAAAGTTTAGACAAGTCTGAGCTCCTGGAAAGGGTAAAAGTTTTATAATATATATGAGAGATATAGGAGTGCAAGAGTTGCTTAGTAACTAGAAGATTTGGAAAATCTCCTCTTAGGTTGTAATTAATATTTTCTAGTAAAACAAAAAATTGTTTTGGTAAATAGCTTTGGGAGCCTACTTCAAACTGCCCCAGTTATTCAGTTTTAATTTTCCACTCTACTAAATCAAGAAAAAGAGGCCAATAATCATATACTGTAAATCAATTGTGTGTAGTTCATATTTTCAACCAATATCTATATTATGACGTTTGATGACAAAAAAGAATAAGCTAATTAGAGGTAAGAGATTGTATGTTATACAAATAATGAAAAGATAATTCTCAACTATTATTCATGTTCTTTTTTACATGCTCAAATCCTATGTTTCATCGAAATCAAAGGCCATCTCAGTACATTGACTGATCAATTAATTCTTCAAAGAACTTCCTTTTGGATTTCTTTTCACAAGAAAACAATGGGATGTGCGTTTGTGATCTCGAAACCTAATTTGAAAGTCTCCGTTTGAACTTCAAACATGACAAATACAAATTACTATTGTTTTCATTTTCAATGATTTCTATACAAAAATGACAAAAAACAAATACAGTTCAAATGAGGGAATGTTTTAAGTGAGTGAGCATTAACATGCAATTTGGTATACATGTACAATGAAACCTGTACAATTGAACACCTCTCTAATCCAAATACCTAGATATGTGAACACTTTTTCTCGATCTCCAATTGTTATCTCATAGTGACTTACATATTTTGAAAACCTTAAAATGTGAACATCTGTTAATATGAACAATTTTAGCCAGTCCTAGTAGTGTTCAAATTTGACAGGCTTTGCTGTATTTTTATTTGTTGGTCACTCAGATGAACTGAATAGCAATAATGATGGGTGATTATCGATATTTTAATCAATCTAGATTATGTTTATGCGGCATGGTCATTATTGTTTACTGTCAGGTCATGGTCTTTTACTTTAACATGAATATCTACAGGGTGGGCCGAAAATATCCCAGAATAAATATTGTAATCTTGGAAACAATTAATTGAATGCTGTAATTTTTGTAACAATAGTATAACTAAGTCCTGCATGACTTATCGAAGAGCAAAAAAAAAATTGGAACTTTCTTGGCCCACCCTTTATATTTGTGTTTCAGAATTTACATGCTCGAAATCAAGCCAGAAACTTAACATTGTATCTGCATTATCGTATGATCTGTAAAATGAAGCCCTCTGATTGGTCAATTCTTGCTACCGAGATTGAGGTTGTACGGAGGGGACAATCTCAGAAGCAATACAGAGAATACAGAATATTTCCTCGGAACTATCTCTCAAGTAAAATATATTATTGGAATAAGATCACGATAAAAACATTATAGAATGATTTGAAGTGCAATACAGGATATATTCTGCTCTTGGTATTCTATATAAGTACTCGACTTTGTCTCATCCAATACAGAATTTCTCGAGCAGAATATATCCTGTATTGATCATCAAATCATTCAATAACTTATAGCATTTTTGCATCCAAAAATATAACAATGTTGCTTAAGACTTTATTTTGGCAACTTCATTTTTGTATAATCTTTAATCTCAATAGGTGTGTTACCCAGATTTTCATAACATAACCTGTATACGAATAAACAATGTTATTAACAACCTAACCCTAAGTATAAAGCCAACTAGATGCATTACACCTGAATTAAATGAGGAATCTTAATTGATTAACAAGGTATGACCAGGTATGTACCTGTGTATACCTGTAGGGTAATGTATTTTGCAGAGTTCAGCTTAAACTCAGCATGCCCCTGGCCGAAAATTCTTTCAAAATTATGCAATTTTACACCATTCTGAGCACTTTTCAAGTCATTTTTGACATTTTTAGGCCAAAGTCAAAAGAGAACCCCTCTGGAATTTTTTAAAAAGTGAACCCCCCTTGGCAAATCCTGCCTACGGGCCTGAACTCAGGATGTTTTCCTGCACTTTTATATTAGCACTAAACCATTCAACTTTCTTCAATTAGATGAAGATGTGAGATCAGGATGCATGGTACACTCTACTATCACGAATCTTTAGCATACCTGCTGGTTTTGATGATTAGCTTAATTGGTTCAGCTGAATTATAGGAATGTTTTTATGTGTTTACCAAATGTTGCCCTTTTTGTTGTTCGATCCTGCTTCTGCTAGATCCAAATAGTATGAATATGATCTTTGGTAAAAATGTTTTTTGTTTGTTTAACATTTTAATAAATGACCTGTATGATATACATTTAAAACACTGAACTTATTTCAGCCAACTGGTTAGGTCAAATCAAGCTCTCTAGCAAACCTCATCACAGACACAACATATACTACAAATACTGAATAGCCACATTCAAAAAATTAAGTTATATTTCATGACATTTTCCAAAATGAATATTTTCAGCATACCCTTTATCATACATTTCATGAATGACACATTATATGAAAGATAGTCTTGTATTAAGCCCTCAACCCTCCATTTTATTTGTCTTACACAGATATTGGGGTGGAGCATGATGCTTTATATAAGACTAATGTATATTATTAAGAGACTTGTAACATACCTTGTCAGTTCTTCCCGAAGATTATTTGGCTCTGAGGAATAAAATCGCACCTTTAGTCTAAATGTATATGGTGGACCAACTGAAAATAGAGAAAAAATATGTCAATAATTTATCAGACTAAACGTACAGAATGGGCAAACTAGAAATAAGGAAATATACATGATAGTATGATATAGTTAGATGCATAGTAGACAAAGAGGAAGGAAAGGATACTGGTACATACACGATTGCAATGTCTATTTCTTATATACCTGAACCATATCATACTTTATATAGATAAAGATTTTTTATGGTTTAAAAAGTATTCATGGCTGGGGTGCTTCTCCTTTAGGAAACATAGAAATATTGTTGATGTAGCAATTTCATATGAGATACATCATGGTCTGTTACCAAACAACTAAAGTCTCAGTCACATTTGCTTTAGGCAGCCATACAGCACCCGTAGCTTCACAAAATCGATATAGAAAACCTACATTGTACTGCTTATCTCTATATTTCTGCATATTTCTCTCGATTTTGGGAAGCTACAGCTGCCGTACAGTTGTCTTAGATCAAATGTGACAAAGGACTTTAAATGTAGCAATGTCTGATGTTTGAAATATACAAGTTATATTTGAATGAATTTCAAAGGGGATGCCAAGAGGCTATGTAGTATGATTCAATGCGAAATTAGTTTTATTGAAATGTCTCCAATTTTTATTTTTGTTTTGGCTAACAAAAATACCAGTAATAGTACATGTGTTTGATACCATTCTAAAATATGCAAGCCATGTACATACCAAGTATAAACAGGACCTTGTTGACATTTTAATCTATTTACTATAATATGAGTGAACAAGGGTTTTCTGGTGTGTTTAAACTTAGCCTGGTGTTTAACTATTTTTTCAGGTTTTTAGAGTACTTTACATTCATTGAGTAATATTTGAAGTCAATGTAACACAAATAGAAAGACATGAAAATAAACACAGATGGAGAACAGAAGTCACATACCAAGCCATACCACATCCCGGCTCATATTATGTAGCTCTGGAGGGGTTTATTCACTGGGTCAGAGCGACTTACATGTATATAGTATAACCTGTCTTAATTGTGAGAATGAGTAAAATTGGCCAAGCATTCATATAAAGTGGTGTTACCCCTCACTCATTCAGTTGAAGACCAGCTCACGAATTTGTAAATATTTCTATGTTGTGTTAAGACTGAATATTGTCAAAGGGTTTATCATACCTTCAAAGTACTCAACTTAAAGTTAACTGAAACGTTAAGGTTTTCCTGTACTTCAACTAAAATGTAGACACCACAAGATACAGAACAACTGTCCACATAAAACAAGCCAACATTTGACATATATGGCTACCTCTCTGTTAGAAGGTGTTAAACTCATAAATCCAGCAGCAGGAAATTGATGGAATGACCCACAAATCCTCATAGAACTAAAAAGAAATGAATGAAAAAATGAAGTATGAAAAAACAACTATGAATCCAAAATATTGATGAAATGATGATAAACCTCAAAAATCTGTCTATGTGTAAAACCCAGTCAGTTTTCTACATTACGACCTGGATACGTGCAACATAATAAACTGTCTAATAAATGTTACATTTTTTACTCAAAATGTCAAACAAAATAAGCATCTGCTTTTCTGGAACTACAACCATTAATAGTTATTTTAACTTGTAAAATCATCAAATATACTTTGTACAAGGACTTATTTCTCGTAGATAAATAAAACCCTATTATATTACATACAACATAAAATGAAATCCTTTAATTCCAATCTGATATCATTAATATAACCTACTGATCTTCATATACATATCTTACCCTACCATCACACCAAACTAGTTCTCACTACGTTCTCGAAAACGGGCTTCAACTGTGTACGAACGGACTGGACGTACTAAGAACCGTTTGGGATCTATTTACAAACTTCATCGAACGTACTCGAACGGGTAGGTCCTCTAGAACTTAGACAATGCTCAAAATGTTTTCGTGGTCGTCACGTTCTACAATTAGAACGAGTGACAACGTACTAATGACGAGCTGGACGTACTACGAACGGAACCGTCGTACTTCAATCCTACTAGGGACATTTTAACAACGAGTGGAACTGTCTGAGGACGTGTTGAGAACGAGGTAGAACTCATTGCAAACGGGTTTAAACTGATTGAGAACGTATTTAACACTGCTTATGAACGAGTTAGCAAAAATATAGCTATCACACAAAACAAGTTGCCACTGTGTTCTTCAAAACTGGTCCTAAAATGTGTGCGAACGGAATGAACGTAGCTGCAACTTTCTAAGGTCTATTTACGAACTTTATGAACGTTCTCAGACGGGAATGTGATTTTAGAATTTTGAATCGATTCAAAATTCGATTGCGACCATACCGTTCTGTTATCAGGTCATGATGACCTTCTAGACTAAGGGACGCGTTCTATGGCGTTGCACACCGACGTGGTGCGACCTGAACGAACTGCGAACGAGATGGACGTATTGAAGACTGTTTAAGAACGAAGAAGCTAATTATTTCAGACATATTTCCCGACCACAGCCAGTTTGAGCCCGTTTTACGACGTTTTTGTAGGACTGGCAAGAACGGGTAAGAACGAGTTTGGTGTGATAGGGGGGTAAACAGGAAAATGGTAAATTGATTTGAAAAATGAGCCAATGATGAAACTGAACCAAATGAATTATTAAACCACATGAGCAGGGAGCAAACATATATGCATATTCCACAAATCACAACTAGGGCCTTAACATTAATCTTAATTATCAAACCCTCTGGGTGTAGCAGGAAAACAAATCTTAGAACTTACCAAAATATCTCATTGAGTCACTCCAAATATATTTCAATTAAAAGCGTGTTAGTAATTGAACAGGATAAGAGTAAGTAGAAACATATAAAAGAGGTACTAGGTTCTATAAGCAAACAAACCTGGCCATTTTTTGTACTCAGTTACAATCTCTCAGTTAAAAAGTTACCCTTAGATTCAAGCTAGGTATATACACTGGGGTAAAGCAGACCCGATGATGCAATGAGCTTGCTCGGCGGTATCATGACTGTGTAACGGGTCTTAATGTATAAGTGTGCTCGGCGGTAGGTTCAAACAACGCGGATCCTCAAAGCATGTGCTCATGGTATATTCGTGTTTTAACACCCGTGTATATACCTGTATACTGAGCTGTTTTTTGATCCCCTGTGCATTTCAATGGGAGAAAAGGCCACTGAATATTTTTGTCTTGAATCTGCTTTGTTATTTTGAAAATTTAAGATGCATTTGCTGCAGGTATTCATTGTGGAACAAGGCATTACGATGCAAAATGTCACCACCTGCCATTTGTTACACAAACCAAACTTTGAACACAAACCACCAAAATCTGAACACTAACTGACGAACACCATCCACATACAATTTGAAGACTATAGCAATATGTCAAAATAATAACACAGAGAATGCCAGTATTCATACCTAAATTAAACCAAGTATAACCGAACACATTATGATTTCAGTGAAATTCCTCCATATTACGAATGAAATTTCTGCATTTCGGTTAATTAGAACAAGGTTATGTGTACATGTAAGCAGACACCAAACAGCTGATAAATGATGAAGTAACTATGAACAAGGCCTGATAACCTTTGAACATTGGAACATAAACATATCTCAGCTGCAACTCAGATTGCTTCAACTAACTGCTCATGCATTTTATGTCTAAAACCTGAGATCTGTAACATGACTTGAGGATTATACATTTCAGTGGTCATGCAGCCGTTCCAAGATTTACCTCTCCAATGCTTTACTCGCATATAACAGGTTTTATTGTTTACAACATATTTTATTCAGAAGTAGAACTGGGACTGTGTATTCGTACGATCCATGATCCGATCCGGATAAATTTCGTCATAGCAATGATGCATTGTGGGATTAATCTTGGAATTTATCCGAACATTGGTGAATTCTTTGGATTCTTTAGGATTTTTATCTAAATCTCAATCAACTTATGAAGGTAGATTTCTAAATCTCAATCAACTTATGAAGGTAGATTAATTTTTGGATAAACTAAATTCAAATTCCAATGTAATCTTGGGGATTCACCCAAAATCCTTGAATACGAATTCACCAATTCACAGCCCCTGAGGATTGACGATAGGGATCCAAAAAAATAATTTCCTAATAAACCCTTCCTGTGCTTACATTAGAAAAAATCTGACTTGCTTTTGAAAATATTGCCCTATTCGCAAAAATAGACATTATTTATACCTAGACTTAGGCATAATAATAAAAAGGACATCGTTCTCTATTTTTGAAGCTGAGACCCAAAAATGAAAACCAAATCTAGGCTAAAAAAATTCACATTGGTGAGGAGGCAGTTCACTGAGTACAGGTGTACCACAATGTTCTAGTATTTTTGGGTAGGTATCTCAAGACTTTGATTTTGCATCTAAGATTCTAGACCAGACTTTATTTTACAGTATAAGGTAAGGTTTCCCAAAATGTAAAGGTCTGCTGCTAATGACCACTCTAGAACAGCAACTACTGCTAAGAGAATGACATCTGATCCTGGGTGTGTAGAGACTTACGCCATATGTGACATAGATGTCGATGTGACTTGTAAACAGATCTAACTACACACAACACTCCCTGTTGTACTTGTCTTTGTACTGTTTCTGCATTGTATACATGACAAGTATATGTAATGTGGGTACACAATGATTTTCAGACAAACTTGTCAGAATTGCATTCCAAATATTCATTTGAGTTCATGCTGGAATGATGATCAGTTGCGTTACATTCTTCTCTTGTATGATTTAAGTCCTCCCTAATAAATAAATAAAGCTTCACAAAGTTAGTTTTGCATCAAGACAGAATATGAGGAACAGATAACAGGGGGAGGGTGGGGAGGCAGTATTTATAGGGTCTTGATGCAAGAGTTTCAACAACAAGAAGTGTGAATCTTATAAACCAGGTGTTACATACAAGTGGCTCATGTCACTTTATCTATTTGTGGTATATTCTTGGTTGACCACTGGAGATAGTCTTATCCAAAATATTTCACGGTGGCCAAAAATTGGTTTACTGTTTGTTTAGCTCTAAAAATGTCCTGAATTAGCTAAAGTCTGTGTAAAATAGACACCCTGAACATCTTCTTCAATATAATAATACTGCATGCCTGGCCATGATTTATTTTGCAGGGCTTTGCAATGAACATAATAGATTACATATAATAATTATAAAGACAATTTATTTAGTTGATACTCTACTGACTGTATTGGTCCATTCAGTTCCATTAATATAAATCACAAGTCACTGAACAAAATATAGCTTTGGAAGTACATAAATCATAATCATTCATCATGAATAATTATACTGACCAACAAGATGACGATACTGTTGTTTTCAAAGGTGTCAATGGCCATAAATCAATCAAATCAACATACATGTATATGATATTTCATGAATGACTGCCAACTCTCAGGAACAAAGAAGTTTGAATCAATTGTTCGATACGTACAAGTCAATTAATAAATCTGTCAAATGTGTGTGGACATTTGGGTGAAAACGACAATACAGTTCTGGAGATCGAAACAGGAACACGTATTAACATGATGCGAGTCTTATACATCATAGGACTTGTGTCCTTTGGATTGACAATGGTGCAGTGCAGGGAGGTGAAAGCAAAGAAACAAAACAAAAGTAAGTGAGAAGCTAGAATCAGATGCTCAAAGGATGATAGAATTGAAAGAAGCATTTTCAAATCAAATTTGACCAAAAAATATGTTCTTCATGCCTCAGTCACATTTGGGCAACCATATGGTGGCCGTCCCTCCCTAAAATCGACATAAATATGCAGCATAAATATAGGTTGGGAGGGGGGTTAACCAGTATGACATAGATTTTCAATACTGATTTTGTTGATTTTCATTCCAGTAAAAAAGGAACTGAATAAGGTTCTAATGGCCTATCAAGCAGCTTGGCTGTTACCAGAATGTGCTACAAAGATGATGCCTAACTGCTCTAAAGCTGCAATGTCATGGTCAAAAACTGCTATACTTGCCGGAGAGGGGTGTCCAACCTGGTATGGCCAATCAGGTCAGTTATGTAAACATGTAAAAATTAACATTCTAGCCAATGGGTTATGTCACACATATGTAAACTGTCTGGTATTTGCTGACAAATATACTAAAATATACATCATGATAAACCATGACATCTCATTTCTTCTCAGTCCTGAGAAACAGAAAGATCACATGAAACCGAAAGATGCTATGAGTATCCAGAATGCAAAATATATATCACAGAAGAATATCAGAGCACAGATTAAATCCAGTGAAATGGTCCAATTCTATAATACTGTCATTTTAGGAATACAACAAATGATAGAATATGAAAAGAAGATGTATCCAGACAGATATTTAACTGTTGAATGGGAACGAGTGACGGGAACTAAGAGTACTGCCTTTGGATTTGGCCTATGTAAGGCAATTCGGAAAAATCCTATGACGGGTATGGAGGAAACTATGCGTCAGTGGAGGTGATTTATTTAAATATAACAAGGCACATAATGAACAACAATGGCCATACCATACTAAAAATGTGTACACTCACATCTGAACAATAATCTCCAGTTTGATGTAAATGCCTTTATTATGATTTGGCTATATTTTAGAATGTTTGCCTACTTTTGCAAAGAAAAGGGAATGTGGAAGATTCAGTACCAGGCAGAACTTAATGTTTTCAATGGTGCACCTATGACAACAATGACTTATGGAATGGAAGGAGACATGGGAGGAATGGGAGGAGGCATGGATGGAGGCATGGAAGGAGGCATGGAAGGATAGAAATAGGGACTGTTACATATTCATATACATGGCATGAGGGACATCAATCTAGCAGGCTATGCAATAAAGTGATATTTTAAGCCTCAAAGAGTTTTGAAGTTCCACTTTATAAGTTCCATAGTGAAGCGCGCTATTCAATGAACCTCACATGCCTTTTGCATAGAAAGTACACTCCCCTCAAAAGATTTGGCAATCCTGACTCTACTTCAAATAACCCTCTAACACCTATATTATATTTAGAATACTTACAGATATTAACGTTGGCACAAAGTGCTAGAAATTCAGCATGTACTGCTTGGCTGGCCATTTACTTTAATTTACATAAACCTGGTCTGAGCCTTAAATCAAACAACTATTCTTCTTTAAATTGAAGAAATAACAATTTTCTAAAATCGTCAACATCCATATATAAAAATTTAAGTCATTTCAATATTATTTCATTAGTTAGAATAAGAACATTTTTAGTCTAGACTTTACAACTCTAAATTCTGACCATATGTGCCAATAGTGCCGTCCCAGTGATCTCCCAGCAAGCAAGTGGGCGCAGCACCCAACTGAGATTTTAGTAACAGGCTTGCACCCACCTGAAAATCCATTTGCACCCACTTGAAAATGAGAAAAACATGAAAAATAGGCATATTTTGACCAATTTTGGTCTGAATTGTGACAACGAGAATTTTGCACCCAATTGAGAAAAAATCCTGTAGAGAACAATGCGTCCTATATGAAAGATCTGTGTTGGTTGCTCATTGAAACAATTCCCTGATCTGACCAATACAGTGAAAGAATCTCTGTTAGCCATTAATTAGGAGTCCATGTACGTCAACACACCATAAACAACAACTCTGAATCATTCCAACTGACCCTGAGATGTAAACATTGAGGCTATTCTTTGAATGTTCAAAATAAAAAGCAACACATCTGCTGATAATCGTTCATAGACCTCCCATAATCTTATGTTATAGCATTTTGTGAGACATACATATGGGATGATAAAATAACACAAGTGGTACAATCAAATAACACAACCAAATGCCACAGAAAAAGCCAGTGATGCAAGTATAGTAAAACCCATAGGCCAAGGGAAAAGTATTAGTAGGCTGAATATAGAGGAAACTATATTGAGCTCAAAAGTAACCTGCTCATCTAAATAAGACTGGGTTTGACCAAAATTGTTTGGAATAGGGGGTGTTTCTATTTCAAAGTTTTTTAATGAAGGACCCAATTACAAATGGCACAACTAAGATAAACGACAGATCATCATCATAAATGGTAAAATGAATGACAAAAGCAGTTATAGGTTATTGTTATTTATTTCTATAATATTCAACATAATTATTTACATAGATTGTGAGGGGCCGAGGCTATACATAGCATTATTGGCCCCCCTCTAGAAAGTTAAAAACATATAATAAATCACTGGAGTGTGTAGGATTGCAACGGACAGACGGTCGTCCACCAGGTCTTGCCCATGATGATATATATGAGTGTTAATGAGAGATGATGTGAAATGAGGAGGATGGTCATTCTAAGATGTTATCGATATAATTTGAAGATAGTTGAAGGCATTTTGTATTCAGTTCACTATTTAAATTTTCATCTCCATAAAGTATAAATTCTATTTTTTGCTTTCTGGTTTTTCCAAAATAGCACATAATATCAAGATTGTCTAACTTTAGGATGTTCTGTATGTAATCATTTCTAAGTATGGCAGTTAGAGGGCAGTCGAGTAAAAGATGAATCTTATCTTGATTTCGGTGGCCGCAGGGGCAAGAAGGATCTATGATGTTGTTGAAATTATGTCTAAAAAAGTCACTTTTAAGGGCAAGGTCGCTTCTTATTTTATTAAGTTTAGTTTCAGAAGACCTTTTCAAATTAAGATTTTTTGTTAAAATATTCTTTTTATGAAATGTATATTTCTTATTATAGTTTTTCTTGAAGATTGCTAGGGTTGGCGATGTTTTTATTTCAGTTGAAAGATTTTTCCAAATGGAGATAGGCTTTATGGCTGGTGAATTTAGGTATTTCACAGACGCTCTCACTGGTAAAACATATTCTCTTCTGGAGCGGAGCTCCCTTTCGACACCAGGATTGGACAGTTTTTCATATATAGAGACTACATAAGAGGGGGTCAAATTTGATCGGACTTTGAAATAAGCAGTTTATATATACACTCAAAATAAAAACCACATGTAATAGGTACATATGATCAAAGGATACAAACATGCCAGCACCCAAAGCAAACAACTTGACCACTGGATTCATCAATTGAATACAGAAAAGAAGAGTTCTGGTCCCACATGTTATCAATACCTTAACACACATCAAAGCTGAACACATGTTCTACACTTTGTAATATACTTTCACGAAAATATGGTTCAAATCCTGACCATTTCTTCCAATTGGCTCAAATTGGTATAGAAAACATATGGGTAAACACCTCTTGTGTTCTTGTCCCTGGTCAACCAGTTCATACACCTTTAGGCCACCTAGACCAGAGAAACATATGTAATGAGAATAAATGGTCTCCTCTACTAATCAAATGACCAATTAACAGGAGAAAATGATGGATGACTTACACTGTACCCCATGAAACATTCACTTTAGTACATCCTGAAATTTGAGAAATTGCCACTATGGTACTTTTACATGAAAAAGTCTAACAGATGCTGTCAGCATTTGATAACTCAGGAGTAGTTGATATGACTTAATTTTCAAAATCTTTTAATATGTTTTTTGGAATACTTCTTGTATTAAGACTCTGTAGTACCCATATCCCCCTCTCTCTATTAGATAAGACGAGGGGGGTACAAGACTAAACATATTCTACCATAGAACTCCATGCTTTCTCCAGCATTTGAGAGACTGGGTACTGGAGTTAAACAAGGAGACTTTATAACCTTATTTCTTTCATTTAGCTAGCTCTTAGCAGCAGTAAATTCCCACATCCATCAGAACATTTCAGCTCAAAAGGTAAAGCTTGACATAACACGACTAGAAAATACATGAGAAGGGTCAGAGGTTTCTAAGGATGATAAGACCTTCTGATACTTTTGAGGTCTTGGAAGTGACATTCATGTGCAAAATGAAATGGAGAAACAAAGCGTCCTCAGATATACAAATATATTTACCCTTGAAGTAAGTACTAATTCATTAATGGAACAAGATGAACAGATAAGTGGCTTTCCTGGAATTTCAATGACAGGTTTTTTTGTGGACCAGCCCAAAGAGACATACAGCCGTACACACACAGCCGAACATTTACAGTGCTATATTATAGTGGCAATAGATTCATTTGACATGCAGAACTTATCAAGGTATCTTTGGCCATGAATGCAAGCTGTATAAATCATGAATGAACCCATGAATATAGATGATCACCTATAATAAAATAAAAAAATAAAAAGCCATTTGAGAGAAAGCTTAGATGAATCAGACACTCTAGTTTATCCTAGACAACTGCTCATAAATAACATGTGTAACTAGATTGACTTTGAGGCATCATTGTGGTGTCCATGGTAACACTGGTTGTTTCTATGGTTGCTGGTTTTGTTGGTAGGGAGATTGGATTATATTGGTTATCACACTTATTCTTGTGCCAACTTTCAAAGCTGCATTGTGGTAAGCCACAGCACTTTCTATTTTGATGGGGGACTTAGCCCATACCAAGCCACTGCATCCCACAAACTTATCCTGCATGAAGCCCCACCAAAAACCTC
Source organism: Owenia fusiformis (assembly GCA_903813345.2). Taxonomy (NCBI): domain Eukaryota; kingdom Metazoa; phylum Annelida; class Polychaeta; order Sabellida; family Oweniidae; genus Owenia; species Owenia fusiformis. The sequence continues at coordinate 6,760,200 of CAIIXF020000007.1, forward strand.
ATTCAGCATCAACCCCACCCATACTTATCCTGCAAAACCTAGAGGGTGGGGGGGTTGCAGAACATAATTCAATACTAAAGGTTCAGTGCAACAGCAAGTTTGGTAAAAAAAAAACTGAAAACTGTACTGGAGGTATATGTATCTACATTGTAAATATACAAAACTTGGCCATGAACCAACATAAATGTTTCATTTCAACATTTCACTTGTAATCTTGTCTCAGTATTGAGCCCTTTATAAAATACATCTTGCCAGATATCAAACTTATAAAATAAAAGATGCAGAAACGGCATGGTTGAGTCAGTGCAAAGAGAGTTAAGAAAAAATCATCTTAATCAAAATGATGCAGAGGAAAACTTTTGGTCCTGGTTACACCATTTCTAAACAGGACAAGAAATGAATGAAACAAATAAAGAAAACAAATAAAGAAAATATACAATTGAAACTCCTTGTAAAAAAAATGAGACAGCTAGTATGCTCATATCTGATTTCAAATTATAACATAGACAGCCATAGGTACCAACACATTTTTACATATGCATGTACCCTTTACAGTTTGACTTTGTGTACATATCGAAAGAGGATTCAGAACATGTTGCCTTTGATCGCAGGTCTCCTTTTAAAAGTTAAAGCTGGACTTTGCCCCGAAACGCAATCTTGGGTTGTTTCGGGGGTGAACTTTATCATTTTGAGCTTAATGAAAGATTATAGAATGATGAACAAATGGGGCAAATCTTGTGTAGAAATACTTACGATAAATGTGTCATTTCAAAGATTTTACATTGAATTGCTTCGATCGGAGCCGGCAATATGATTTTGGAAAGGGTTTCTAAATGAAGAACGTGACGTCACTTCCGAATCATAGCATTCAAAATAAGTAGCGTTTAATTACTTCCACCATTCATAATAACACGGTGGTCAAGCGGTAGAATGCTCGCTCAGCACGAGGGAGGCCCGGGTTCGAATCCCGCATTTGCCTTTTTATTTTTTTAAACTAAATGATAGTTTTTTAATATTACGCAGAAAAAAACAATTTTTATTTACATTAACTTTATATTAGAGCTTGAAAATGTAAAAACAATATATGTCAACATATTGCATTTTGGAGCGATGTGCAGGTTTAAGCTATCAAATCAGACATCATCGAATTGCCTACACTCCCATGAAAGGCCATTACAGCTACTTCTGGGACCATTGAGATCTCATTATACATTAGCATCAAAACTGTAAAATAGTTATTTTAGTCAGAGGTTGGTTATGAGTACTAATCTCGAGGCCTCTGGGTAAACTGGATAATCTAGGTAGGTCTGTAGTTTATCAATCTGATACACTGGCACAGTTATTTATGTCTTAGTACTTATCAGTGATCAGAACTGTCTTATGAAACATGTTAGTTTCATTTCAAGAAACCACATGAAAAAGTAAAACTGGAACCTGAACTGCCTGAACTGCATAACAGTTTTTGTTAAGGTCTTAGTGAACCTTTGGCTTGTTATTTGTAATGATTTATCTGTTTTGTACTAAGTAGGTATGTATGTATAAAAAGGTCTGCTAACTCCATTCATAAATGAACTTTTGCTTCAAAAAACTTTTCGCATATTAGGTTACATCCAGCACTGTCATAAGTAACAAAAGTTAGGGCATTTTCATTTCTCTTTCAATGTACACATATAAAAATAAACTGCACTTCACATGTTGTATTTTGAGCAATCTATGGTTTAACATGATGCATGAACTATGGACATTCTCCTACATGGGTCAATACAAAAAGTACACCCCTAAACCCACATTCTCCCTTTCCTTGAAAAATCCAAACATCTTGAATTATTAAGATTTATTTCTCCTGGTAAGCAGTACTTAGCCAAAGGTGATATCTTCACTTGCATCCACACCTATATTCAAGAGCCCTACTTCATTAAACACGGATATAAATCAGTTAATCGCTCAATGATTTTACAAAATACATAGCCCTATGGTCACGTTGGAGTATTCTTAACACCTTCAAAGAGCTGTATAGTTTATTTTGGGATATCATGTGTTGGTGTGGGAGTGAAGAAGTTAATTACCATAAAATAAGATTCATTAATTTTCACATAATTCCGACTAATTCTCAATGACTGAGAAGTTGCACAAGACATTACATAGAAACAACACACCCAGAGTCAGAAAAACATTCTATGAGTAGTTGTAAACTATAAACAGAGAAACTTATCCATATTTCATCAACTTTTCAGGAAGGTATAGCATGTTTTCCAGGGAATATATATCCCAGCTGTTCTATATAACACTGGTCAGTAGATCAGTGAAGTACATTCATGGACTAAGAGGCAAAAATATTTACATTCTTCACCCGGATCCTTGGCTCAAATATTGAGTCTGACTATACAGTATACAAACATTTCCTCTGATATTTATATTTTGGTCAAGAATCATACATTCCTGTTATGTCTGATCTCATGAATTCTTACTACTTACATTGATGCAATTGTAGTACAGGTTTGAAACATGAAGAAAAGAAAGAAGTACATACAGTAAAATCTGTCTTAGTGAACATAATTCTCACTTATGAACAACTGTCTTGGTGGACACCCTTCCTTCACATATACAGTAAAACTTGTATATAGTGAACACCAATGGAGCCACAAGAGAGTGTTCACTGTAGGTAGGAGTTCACTACAGAGAGGGATCTTATAAAGGAATCAATGTAAAATGTGTCTTGAAGTGGTGTTTACTGAACACAGGTATTCACTGGAGAGAGGTGTCCACTAAGACAGATTTTACTGTACTCTACTGACTTCTGTATAAATTATCCTCTGTAGTGAACACCTATCAACATTGAACATGTTTCTCAGCAAAAAATGTTCACTTAACTTATACACAGGTTTAACTGTAACTCCATGTAGTATATTAGTCCATTCAAATCAAACAGCAATTAAAAAGTTATTAAAACGTATTATTATATTCCTCAAATGTATTCTAAATGCTCATTGGCTTATTCATGGTCACATGACATGGAATAGATGAACTAATTCCCTGGAAAGTCCTAAATCCCTGCTTTCAGGGAAGATGAATTGTACTAATCACCAGTTAGGTCATGTGACCAGTCAATAGTACATTTTATCTTCCCCCAAATCTGAGATTATAGGAGTTGAAAGGTAAAATGCCTTTAAATGCCAATAAGAACCTGTGAACATTTGATATTGAAATGAAAAGACTTCTCATTTTGTTTTTGTTTACAGAGTACTTATCAGGTATATAATAAAACAAATAGTGACTGCCACATTTTCGGGAAATAGTGTAAAAATTTTCCTCTCGGGAATATCCTGTCCACTGACTTGTTCCCTCGGCCTGCAGCCTCGGGAACATGTCAGTGGACAGGATATTCCCTTGAGGAAAATATTTTGCACTATTTCCCTCAATGGCAGTCACTATTTGTATAATAATAGTTGTACTTACTTGTTACTTGTTTTTTAATTAATTTTGTTCGATCCAACCAATGCTGGAAAATAAAAGATAAACAATATCTTATCAATATTTTCTGATGTAACGAATAATGTATTACCTAAATAGGATTGGACATTACTCACAAGATTTATACAAGGGTTGCTCCAAAATATTTTAGAACATCCTATAGCATCAGCAAATTGAATTTCAAAGAAATGTTTATTTGGGTAACATAAGCCAAAACAAATATTTTGATAAATTGTTGCAAATTTTTTGTTATGAAATATCTAAATTGTTTGTCTTATGAAAAAGAACTGTCATTTCTTGGAAATGCTGGCAGAACTTCAAATATACCACCCAATATTAATTTTCTTCAGTATTTAATATATAACATTTTTTCAATCCATGACATAACATGACATCCCATACCTTTCTTTCCCCAAAGATTTGAGGAAATGAGTAAAAGGTAATGGAAACTCAAAACACCAAGCTCGACGAAACCTGCTGTTATAAAATGAATAGATAGTATAGGGATTTGGTGCAGGACTACATGTAAGAATTAAGAGTGTAGAACATCACTTACATTCACATTGGATGGATCTGTAAACTGCAAGCCGAAATATTCTCGATCTTCGAGATCTAAATCTAAGTAGACTAGGTCCAGCAACTCACTGCCATATGCTTTTTTCTGAAACACACGATTTACCAAAAATTAACAAATCATTTCATACAAGGGCTGTTCAAAAATGAATTGTAAATAAATCTGAGACAAAACTGAAAGGTTTCTCATCCTCTTTCTTAGATAACAAGATAGTATGACATAGATGTTTATTTTACCTAAAGCTATTTAATAAACTGTGTGTGAAATTATTTCGGGCAATTTTCTTTGTTCAATCACGACAAAAAAAAACACATCAAAAACATCTTTTGAAAACTTCTGGCTCAACTTTTCGAGTTAAAGATTCCAGTAATTTCCATGCCTAACACCACTAGTTTGTGGTCAGAAATAAAAAATCTGTAAATTGCTATAGGGGTAAATAACAAGAAGTAAGATATAAAACAGGCACATCTTGTAAGTTTATAGCAGATTTATTCCACCAATAATTAAACATCATTTGTCTGCTTAGTGGTTTATCACCTAAGGTTAATCTATATCAAGAGCTGGCTAAAAAGTCTCTTTTTGATTCATCAGTTTAATTGCATCAAGAAAGACTCTGTCATACCTCCCTCATCCCTCTCTTTCACAGAGATGAAATACCAAAATACCAAATGAGGGAGTGTGGTACAGGATATTGTACCCTGCATGTAGGGTCTATTATAAACTATCCTCTGCCTAGTATAGACTATATTGCAGTTTAGCAGCCCCACACCCGACGACTGGTGCCTGTGACAGCCCGAATCCTAGATCATTTCAAACCTATCATGCTGACCTTTTGTGAACCAATCAGCAAACTGGAAGGAACACATGCTAAATACACGCTCATTAAATATGTGATGACGTCAAATGAAATGATCATATTATAGAAGGTCCTCCATTTTCGAAGACGAACTCTGAGTGGCTCGGTGAGATCAGAGATTTATTGTAGACTGAAAGAGTGTGAAGATGAAGCTCTCTTTTAAGAAGTGAAGTTGAACTAATGCAAAGGGTAAAGATATTGATGTTAGAAGATTTAATCCACTTGTGGTGAGACTTGAAACAAACAGCCCACAGATCGATCTGAGACATTTCTTGCAGCTATGCACTAAACTGTTTTTAGTGCATGTACAAGATATAGACATACAGTCAAAAGCACAGTCTCCAATTCATCTTGTGTAAACTCACGAATCATTTACAAGGCAATTAACTATTTGACCGAATTTTGTTGGAACTGTGGTTTAGACTGTATTTTACCCCAATTTTCTTGGGGGTATTCACTAGACTGATCCCCCTCCCACTTAAACAATAAGAACAAGACATGATAAATAAACAATGGCAGTTAGACCATCCTCTACATCATATATCACATATACATATAAGTATTGATCTACATTAATCTTTCTAAATCTCTCCAAGTAGTCAATAAACATGAAATACCTAGATGGGCCTAGATGCAGGCTTTATCAGATTCTAAATAAATCCAACCAAGAACCAGAACCCAAAAATATCTTATGAAGCCAAGGTACAAAATATTTAAAAATATCTCATTTTTGGCTGCCTATAATTTCAAATTAGAGACTCATGGACCTCTTTTCATTCTACAAGTTCAAAATTTTTATCTTTTCTTTTTTTCAATTAATAGACTATATATTTATTTCTTTTTCATTCTATTCTACCAGGATCAAAATTCCAACCATGTTATCTTATTTGCTGGTAAGTTTACTGTTTACATCATACTGTTTCTATTCCCTGTATCAGGCTCCCCACATGCCTTGTTAATTAGTGTAGCATAAACCCCCATAGAACACTGTGATATTATGCAACATCACACCCAGTCTCAGGTTACATGATTGGTACTTACTTTCTACCCTGAATTTCCCTCAGCCAACTATACTCTCCTCTGACTAATACAGATCTTTTTTATTTAGTTTTTGTATTGATAATCTCTAGATTACCTCAAATGCAGCTTTGTTGACATATTATGGTATTTTGAATGTGAAATGAATGTTACCTAGTTAAAATACAGCAGTTTTAAATTGCTCATACCCCTGGTCCCCCTATCCTACCAGTGATAGATAAATGGAGGGGGGCAGGGTGCTAGGGCCTAAAATTTGCTTCTCCCCACATGAACTAGGCAATTTTTATAACATACTTGCCGAGCATTAAAAAAATGCTGGGACTATTTTTAAGAAATAGGGCTCAAAAAGTCCATACTTGTGCATAAAAATAAATTTCTCTTCTTGATTTTCAGGTCTGCCCTTCAGAACAATGTGTGTTCAAGTAGGATTATCCCACATAATATCCTTATTAGATACACAGGCCTATCACCTGGAGAGGATATGATATACAGGAATATACAGGAACTTGCAAGATAGAATCCAGGATGTAATTAATAAATAAACAAAACTTCCTTATGAAGTCTAAACAATTGTTTCCTGAGAGGTTCTATGATAAGAGAACAATAGCTTATTAGCCTTGGTAATATATCATAACGCCAATGTTTTCTCTTAGAAAGCAGATCAGAATTATCACATTCAAAATCCTGACCAAAGTTGGTCAAAATAAGACAATTTTTCATTATTTTTCTCATTTTCAATATCTGAGACATGTGCTTTGCAGCACCAGCTTATTTCAATGCAAGGAAAATATCTCTCATTAAAGCATACAAAAAACACAAAATAAGAATTCCAGAAAAGCTAAAGCAATGAGTTTATACTGTAACTTACATAACAGACTGAAGCAAACATAAATCATAACTTTGTATCTTCTGAAAGGGAACTAAAGTTACTACACAATGATGTAAAAAGTTAAGTCGTCCCTTCTAAAACATCACCATATTCAATTGATTTCATTCAATTCAAATCTTAATTCAATGATCTGTCAAATTTTCTTGTATGTCTTTAGAGTTTTATCACATATATAATGCCTCATAACCTTCAGTTCTTGTCTACTTAGTTCCCTGTTTTGTATTTGTTTACAAAGCAACTATGACATTGTGATGGGTTGATCAAGCAAGAATTGTAAAGTATAGGGGAGTTAACTGTAAACTGTTAACATATTTGCTGACATTAAAGCTCTCAAAACCCAGGTTCTTATGCTCTAAGAATAGTTCTTGCTTGTGGATGTTGATGGCCTTTGAAATAAAAGTTTACATTTCTAAACAATTGTGTCTAAATACAATGTAGGTACGTAGAATAGTCTCGTATGAAGACTCTACGCCCCCAAGAGAAAAATTCACTATCTATAACCTTGAGAAGGAATGGGGAAAGTATGATATATATAAGACATGTATGTGGATATAGGCCTACCATTACTGGAACAAACAAATAGTAATACACCACATTGTCCTGTATAAAGCTACTGGCTCACAAACTCATTTTAATGTATCAGCCAAGGGGGGGGGGGTAATAAGAGAGGGGAACTAGACCAGATTGGGACCAGACAAACAATTCAAAATGTTATATCCAGTCTGACAAAATAAACAAGACATACACGCATAAGGTAGACTGTACCTAGACTGAGACCAATACTAACTGTAACCAAAGAACAGATGACAGATGTACCTTGATGTCAGAGACAGGAAACATCAGCTGGTGCATCACAACATAAATCCAAAACACACATCATGATTTCCCCATTTATGTAGTACTACCTGGAGATGGGATGCAATATAATTAAAGAAAAAATAGCACCTTCAAACTTCAAAGCATGAGTGCCTGTGCCAAGCCTTAAAATGCAAAAAACAAGTGGGTTGTTATAAGAAAGCAAAAAGCAACAGAAAAGAGCAGTGTATATTTGAATGATAATTGTGTTTTCAGCTTTAACAAGGGTCACATCTGTTTCAACTTATTACATGAATCTGCATAAATTGTTTTTTCACAATGTGCCTGAGGTGTTTTTCACAGTCATGTACTTCTATAACATTATTCATGGCTGTAACATTTGCACCTGGTAAGGTTTCAGAGAATCAACTAGAACTTTTATTACTAGAAACGCCTTATTTTAAATTTTCAGTATATTCAAGAAATGGTTTGATATTGTTCATGGTTGGGTTGAAATATATCAGTATTATAGATAACACTTATATGCATTAACATAGAAAATCAACATTTTTCATACTGTGTGCATATTGCGTAGCTATAAAGTATTATTTGGTCTAGCTTTGCCACATTCAGACCATTTGTGTCTACTCATTTTGGCAGATTTTTGAGAAAATATATGTAAATCAAAATATTGTCGCATTCAGTTATCTTAAGACATCCATCTCCACCCCTCCCAAAACCATATGTAACTGATGAATAAAGCTTACTTGGTGCAAACAGACATTTTATGATGTCATATTGCGAACATGAGAAAGTTATTTTGTTAACATGTAGCTTCAAGTAAACCAGTATACCGATGACAACCTTTGTATACAATCTGGCCAACGCAGAATTTTCCCACCCAACCCAAACACCACAAAGTAAAGCAGACCTAACAGGTAACTTTATACAAACATCATGATATATCAATTCTGATACTCCTACAATCTCCTTAGTAACTCATGTTGTGTCTGTACTTTATAAAGACTTTCTCCCTATGGTGTTTGCTAAAGCTTGTAGATAGTCTCTGAGAGGAAGGAGGAGACGGGAACAGAGAATCTTTATCTTCAGTACTACCCCTATAAATGTGAATCAACCCCAAATTTATGGGGATACTTCAGTACTAGCAATGAATATGACTAAATTTAAATCACTGTGGAGCTAAGATCACCATCTCATCTATGAAAAAAACAGACAAACTTATTTCAACAATGAAAATGTTGCAAGATGTCTTAAAGCAGAGGGGGAGATGCTTGTAACAACTGAAGAAAACTGCTTGTTGCCTGCTTTATGAACACCCTGTATTACAGAAAAACCTGTATATATGAACACCTCTCTTATCCGAACACCTCTCAATGTGAACACCTTTTCTTGGCCAGGTCCCATATTTGTTATCTTCCATAAACATCTGCTCATCTGAACACTTTTGAGTCATTTTGACTGGTCCCTGATATGTATGGATTAGACAGGTTTTACTGTATATTGATATATCTAGGGTAACATCAGGATATTGGCAAGTCCCTTTAAGGGTACGCCTTGAGCCTCATGTAGTAAGTGTTAACTTTGTTCATTAAACACACATAAATAGATGCAACTTAACCATGTATGGAGAAAGGTAAGTTTGCAATAAAAAAGTAACAATATCAATTCACAAAGAGAGGTTGCAATATATCCCACAATCCAGTTCAATGTCAAACTCACCTCGTATCCAATTGGTTCAAACCAGAATATATCATTGTTATCATATTGTTATGTATAGTTTCAATTCTTTGCCTTTGGGTAATTCTGATAAAAAACATGTGCTCGATATCGGCAATCAATTGTGTGAAGTCGAAATAACATTTTATCAATAGTCTAGCCATAATGGCAGAAATGCCCATCCATACCAAATCACTATTCCTTGTAAAATCAACATGTACATAAACTTGTATATAGAAGAGAGAGGGTTTAGATCTAGCTACTTGGAAAGTAACAAATCTAAGGAGTACAAGATGGCATTCAATGAGAAGATCACTTAGGGAAATTAAGATGCAGAAAGAGGGAGAAAGAGAGAGTTCTTAGTCACCATTAACAGGGTGAATGCTGGCAATGACAACAGTACTACCCAATGGTATATAACAGAGGGACAGCAACCATATCCCTGAAACTAAATGACTGACAGTTGCTTACAGCTGTATGTCAATTTATAACTCCATGGGACACCTGGGAAATATCAAAGCCTGAGTAGAGGTTATTTTAGAACTCCAAGTGACATCATGGAGAAGATATTCTCCTGGTCCTATTTATAAATACAGTAAAACATGGATATCCAAACACCTCTCTCTGTACAACTCTTGATATGTACACGTTTGGTCAAAATTTACATCTCCCATTGACTCGCATGTTAAAAAAACTTTAAACCCTCAACACCTGCTAGTATGAATACCGTTAGCTAGTCCCAGCTGCGTTTGAAAAATAAAGGTTTAACTGTATGTAGCCAGTGTGTTGTGATGTGGGGTTGAGGTGCCCTTACCTCTAGGCAAACATTCACTTCATCATGGACAGTATACTCCAAATTCAACATCACATTAAACTGATCTGCTCATGAACATTTTGAGGAATTTTAATTCAGGGTACATGTATTTGTAAAAGTACAGCCTCACGTGTTGAATGTTGATCAGGATTTGATCTATGTTGAGGAACACCTCCATCTTTATTCTTGTTTTGTTTACTGAAACAAACATCCTCCATAACTTGATGGAGGGAGAGAGCACACAACAGACTATCTATGGTAAAGGGGATTTCAAATGAGGCCTACTACATCTGGGACTTGAAAAATGGTTCAAAAAGGATGGTATTTGGCTGAGAGACATCTCCTTTGAATGATGGGCATTATAACAGGTGATGTGGCCACTAAATCTGGTATCATATGCCCTTACCAATCATGAAAAGAACTTTCCTTTCGTGAGTTTAAGCTATCAGAGATTTGGCGTGACACTTCAAACAAATAAAGACAGCCATATAATATGGACTTAGATGAAGTATGTAATCTTACACCATTGCTTGTATATGTTATTCCACAAATTCTTCATACTCTGCACCCCTAAACTATAAATGCATTCATCCAACCAGTCACCAGTCATGGGTACCAGTCACAGCCATGGCACCAGTCACAGCCATGGCACCAGTCACCAGTCATGGGGCAGGCTGCTAAACTGAAATATAGTCTACACTGGGCAGAGGGTAGTTTATTACTAGACTCTGTGTGTGCAGGGTAATACTCTGCAGGCTTATTTTGAAACCAATACTAACCCAGGTTGGTTAGATAATCTCAACAAATACCTTTTGAACTATTTGTTATCTTTACCTGCCTAATCTATTGTAAACCATATGGATTAACAAAATGCTTATTATTCTCTTTGTGAAAAACACTTGGCTTTTATTTGCATGTTATAAGCTTGAAAGATGTGTAGGGTTTTAACTGATGGGATAATCAAGTACCAACAAAGAAAATATGAAATGAAAAGTTTAAAAGTTGATGAACCTGTAAAATAAGATTATACGTCAATTTATGGTTTGAATTTACCTAAAATATGTTCTATAAAGTGAGAAATGTTTGCTCAGCACATCACACGATGTTCAGATTATGGTACTCCCATATATTGGCTATATCGGTATGTGCCTCTAAAGTGGGTCACATTTTCATCGGAAAATCCCATTTTGAAGAAAAAAACCTTAGATATGGGTCCCTAAGACTGGATCTTCTTTTAGTTAGAAAATTCTAAAACTTAGGAGTGTTCTTGAACAAAAATCGCTGGAAATGGGTCTTGTTTTAGAAAAATCACCTCGAAGTAGGTCTATTTTTGAAAATAAACCCTGGATGTGGATCCATTTTTAGAGAAAAAATCCCAAGATGTGGGCGGATAGGCTTTCCTAGATCTAGCTGCATTTCTGTTCTGTCTTTTGAACACATGTTCTGCAAGATAGATTAAAAAAAATTCTGTGCCTTCCCTTATGGAAATGGTGCCATGTGTGCATGCTGATGTTGAAGATTCACTATGTAGAAATCACAAACAGATATGTTTTCCCAAATGGCCAAGGAGCAAAGTCAATGCCTTCATTAAATGCCTGAGACCAGCATATTTAGTGATGTTCAGAGGTGACGTGCCTGTGCTATCAGTTTCTATGTGGCCAAAGTAATGTTTTGCATACTGACGTCAATCTCAGCAGATAATGCTTTGGAAACATGTATTGACATACATTTTGCCAAATCAGTAGCTATGACTAAAGGCAGATGGTTATATATACAACTGATTTTTGGATGAGGTGGCTTAATCCTTTAATTCATCATGACTGATTAGGCAAACATATACCAGTCGGTGCATTTCCCATTTGAAAATAGCATTGCTTCTGGAAGTGAAGAAAATAGTGGGGGGGGGTCAATACTACCCCGAGGCACACATCATAGTACTATATACTGATGAAGCTCTCTATTGAAGAGAAAATAAAACTGCTAGAAATGATAACCTGGTGCAAGATTTCCCAATAAAATATATTGGTCTGTGTGCAAAGAACAAATTAGAGACCCATACTATTGAAAATGCATATGAGCATTATCCTAAACCTAAATACATTTTCTCAAGATCTGAGCCGATCATATAGACCATCATATAGACCGTTATCATAGTGTTTTGGGACTTTGTCGATTCAATTTTTGTAGCAATGACTGTTGTTATTTATTTCCCATATTACATCATTTTATGTCATATATATAATGTTACTGATAAAAGTCAATTGAGCTTATAATGATATCCCATTGAAACAAGTTTGTGGTTTAATATCAAAACACCATACTGAGCCAACAGGAACATATACAGATATATCAAAAGCACAATGATAAAGTAAAAGTCATTTGCCTACTCATACTTTTTAATATCAAGTAAAATATACTTTATGGTTGAAATACACACTCAATTCTAGAGTTGGCTTATTCTTTATGGCAAGGCGTTCATCTATTTTCTTTCAGCTGTGCTTTTACTGGTGCTTGAGAAAGAAAGGTTGTGGTGAGTATCAGAATGAAAGTCTTACATTCTATACTCTCTTTCCAAATCACTCAGTCTCTGGATCCCCCAAACCTATATCTTCATATCAAGGTATGCTACGTAGGGGCCATAAGAGCTTGAATCAAGACTACCTTGATAACTTCAGAAGAAACTTCCAAACCACACCATGCAGTAAAGCTGTACTTGAGGCACTGAGCTGTTTATGTACACTATATCCATGTAGCATGTACAACAAGTGTTTGGTTATGCACTTAGGAAAATGTTAGAATTATCAGTAATGTGCATAGAAGGTCTTCTATTGATAGTACATGGGCATGATATCCTATGATTTTGAGAGATATCATTTTTATCTACGAGTTGATATCAATATCTGGATGAGTGAGTGTAACGAATGAGTGCAGATATTGATATCAACGAGTGGATTAAAATGATATCACAAAAAATCATATGATGTTCTTTTTATCCCATAGTTCACCTAACCATAGACATAGTTGGTATACGTCCATGACCAAACAAAGCATTTCAAAAAAACATTCAGTTTTATTTTGTCATTTGAACTGTACATCCAAAACATTAATCATTTCCATATTTGTGACATCATGAAATCACCATGTAAGCTCATGTAACAATACACATCACATTGACGTGAGTTTTCAAATCCATGGAAAAAGTGATATCTGTGAAACATTCTCCACAGATATCGCTTTTTTCCACGCATTTGCCAAATATCATGAATACGTGTTGTTCGATAGATTTGACCTCAAATATGGGATAAGATGTTATATACACCAACAAAATCAAAATGACACCCATTTTATATAGATTTATATATAGATATTTGTGCTAGTTGTTAGTTTTTTAATAGTATGTCAGTATCACAGGATATCTTTAGGTACCAATCCAAAGTACTTAACATCAGAATCCCAGCATGTGTTTTCCTAAAAGTAATTGAACACTATATAGAATACTCCTTCTGTTCTTACTACACTATCATAATTTGGCAATTTTCATTCACCCCATAGTAATACAAGTTTGTACATAGACATACTTTACACCGTGGATAATAACCAAAAGGGTCAGAGAGAAAAAATCAAGACACTTATCATATACAATACATATTACTTCTTCAATGCCACGTCTTGTAAAATCAATTCCTTAAATATGACACTATTTGTCCTATGAAGTTTGTATTCTTATAGTTTGCCATATTTTGTAATTAGAACATGTATTATTTTATAAGCAGATGTCAAGAGATGTTTGATTTCTGATTTCCTCAATTTTTCATTGGCTAGACACAACATGTTATAGTTCCCATGGCTCTATCTCCAAGTTCATCTGGTCATATGATATAGATACCCAACCTTCACATGCTTTGAGCTTCATATCACAATCACAAAGAGCAAACTATTTCACTCCTTTTTTCATATAATTTGATATGAATCATGTCGCAAATCACAATCTTTGTCATGCAATCATTTTTGCATTCATGAAGTAGATAATTTCTTCCAACTCTATTTTTAAACATAAATGTATATGTATCGCTAAATATGAAGCTTTAGTTAGAAATTCAAATTGTGGAATATCTTGTAATCCTACACATGCACCTAGTTCAGTGAATAACTTCACTTTTGACCCCACCTCTCTGCATCTCAACAACAACAGTCAACATTACAAACACTAGTAAAATTATCATCTCATTTAGTTTTCAATATCAGAGTTCCATTAGATTGAAATAAAGGCCAATAACTGCCAAGGGGTTTGTTTTAATGAAGTATCTCTGTGAGAAAAAAACTATTCATTTTATAATTAATACATCTATCATTTCATTGTTTTTTGACTGCTTGGTGTTATCCTATATCAAATTAGGTTGTACACTTTTGGGTTGCGGGGAGGGGGGGGGGGTCAAAACTAAATTTAACACTAGTCTGTTAGTTATTAGCTAGGCTCAAAACTCAAACTAGAGGCCAAACTTGTTATCACCAGGCTACTTTTAATGTTAACTGGCTGATTCCTTCAAAACATGGAAATAACAGAGGTCAGTCTTGCTTCAAACCCTTGATAGATGATCAATCCCCCTACCCAGCATACCTTACCCCCTCAGTAGGACTTGATTCAAGACTAAACAATTATCAGGTCTATTGGTCTATGTCATTTTGACCAGCTGTCTCCTATACTTACAAGAGCATAACAAGAAACATCCTATATGTATCTATAAATGTCTCTTCTGAGCACTAAGTTGCAAACTTAAAAAGGTGCTCAATGTGAAAGGTACTACTGTATATATCATATTTTTGAACATGGCAAGATAATCATACATACCACATTGAAAGTTGAACTCATTTCTAAAATTTAGTCTCGTAGACAGAATAAAAGTTAAAAAGAAATGGCCTTAGGATAGAAAATCATAATAAACCTTTAACCAAATGAAATGATTCATCATAACAAATGTGAGAATACAATTTCACAAGCGAGCTGGTTTGTATAAAACTACTATTGATTTCCATAAAGGTACAAAGGTGATGAGAATCATTTGCTAATAAAACAAAATTAATTCTTGTTCCAAGTTGCTGTTTTATATCAATGCAATAAATTCAAGCTAATCGTTTACCATAAAAGTCAGATATTTATAAAGCTTAGTCTGGTATTTTGTTTTCCTAGTAGTCCAATGACAAAAGTTTAATATAGCCTGTTTGTCAAATCATCAATCCTAACTCATCCCCTTTTGGCTTTTCTTTCCCGAATCATTATGATAAACCATGACATCTCGTTTCTTCTCAGCCATGTTCTGGTACAGAAAGATGTGATGAGTATCAGAATGTTTCCAAGTAGTTTATATGTAGAATAGTGGGGGAGGAGATGCGGGAGGGGGTAACACAAAGGTTTTCAGCAAGGTAGTCTTAATTTAACAGTTTCAAATTGTATTCATAATTAATAGTCTGCCAGTCTGTTATTGTCATCAAAGGTAATTCTGTAATTCAATTAAAATGTGGAACATAATAAGACTAATTTCTCTGTCTGCAATTATCATGCCAATGCAGAACATACGGATGAAGAGTTGTCAAATTCAATCACTCTATCACATCTGCCATATTGAAGTTCAAAAAATGTGATGAATTTGAAAAGTGAACATTTACAAAGATGTATACATTGCAAACAAAATAAATTGTTAAAGATTACTTTAGGTATACTACCAAAAATACATACATGCATTTAGTCTGATCATATGGAAGTTAATATAGAAAATATGTCTTGTCTGATTTTTCCACGAGACAAAACCACATATATGTGGCAGCTAGTATTCTAACAAAAGGAAACCTATTGTTCAGTCACCTTAGCTCATAGTTTGTAGAAACCTCAGGAATTTTTCTGATTTATGACAGAATTGAATGTCTGACAGTCCGGGTATCTAGCTCATCCTTCTAGTCTTTAACAGGGTTATCAAAAATGATGGTACCATGAATAAAAATAAATAAATTACCATATTGATACACGTCACATATTTCTGTCTGTTATTTCTGTTTCTATAGAAGAACTGATTAAAGGATGGGATCTCTCAATAATATCTTAGTCTAAAACATGAGGTGTTTTTTTAATCTCCTTAGTTTTCTGGCTTTGTTACCCTTCCTTTATGAGAAAGCAAACAAGAAGGATAAATTTAGGGTATGAATGAAAGTGTTGATGATTTGAAGATTTATAATATGCTGTATTATATCAGTATCTAGCATACTACACAGAGGCAATATATTATATAAACATTAAATAGTTTGATTAGTAGTTAAGTTATACAGCAATTTTCCAGAGATAAGTACGTAAACGAATGCTCTGTAGACGTACACTAATTAACCATATATAGATAATAACAACACAATAGTAGAGCCTGTGACTTAAACAATGACTCCAGACTTGAAGTATGGTACTTTTTTAATCTCTAAAGATGCCCGATTATTTTTAACATTCCTATTATATATATTAAAAGTGTTTCTTTATTGTATTCATAATGTACTTTCACAAGTATTGAAAGCAATTCAAAAAGAAATATGTTGTATTTTATGAATGGGGCACTAACATGAATAAGTAAGGTAGGTTGACCTGACATTATAAATGTATGTATATTTTCAGACAAATATCTCGAGTTAACTATTGTCTTTTAAAACATGGCTGTAAATTATGTTAAAAACAAATCGAGTTCATTTCACTGTATTTATTTGTATTCAAAACTGGAAATGGCTCTATGATAACAAATTGTGACCTTTGGTTAAACCTTGAAGGGTCAAATAACATCTTTAATCAATTTAACAGGATTTTATCGATAACAAACGAAAAGCAACAGATTAAAAACACTTGGTTTTAATGTTAATAGAAGCATGAATTTATGTATTAGATGCATTGTTATATGGAGTCTTTTAAGGTCATTTTAGATACATTTTCAGGTCAATTAAGACGCCTATATGCAAGGATATCATTTCACTCCCTATGGTTTACATTTAAATAAAGCTGAATTGTAACACTCAGAAATGTCAGAAATTGTTATTTTGGATATTTAGAAATGTGGTAGTAATCAGTTTAGTTAATACAAAATGTAAACCAAGACGAAAACTTACATTAGTTTTAAGATGTTATAAGTATTAATAGGGTCTTTATACACAAACATTAATATGCATGTCAAAGACTTGTAGAAGTTAGTTTACATAGCAAGCTACTGTGGTTAGACAAAATTGCCACAAAATAGTCACACCATCCATACAGAACAATACAGTGCCAATCTACCTCAATTATTTGTATAAAGATTCAGGAAATGGGCAAATATACAATCGTAGTATTTTTCTATGTAAATTCCTGTGGATTAGGCAGACTGTAGCCTATTGAGTAGAAATCTACAAGAATTTCATATATTCACTTCACTTGGGTAAAACTTGACCTGGCAAAGGACTTGATATATGATATGGAAAATGATAATGTCTTGATTCACAGGGCCAGATAGTATAACCTATTTTCTTAATCTACCCCTTTAAAGTTCAATTTTGCATCTGTATAACTAAACATATACTAAATCTCACACAGTTCTCTCAACCTTAAGATATTTTGTAATCAGTGGTACTTATTTTAAAATCAATTTCAAGCTTGGCAACTCTTAAAGATGTTTCCGTATTGACTTAAATGTAACCTATCATGAGAAATCATTGCCTTCTATTAGTTCCTTTCTCGTTGAAAAACAGAAAATTTAGATGAGTATCAGAATGAGTATATTCAATACCCTAAAACCAGTAATAAAAACATGGAATTGGGCCATATGAACTCAATATGGTCTTGTATCAGCCATTTATTTTACCAACAAGATAGAGCCTATTTTATGCATTACCCTACCTCTGGAAACAATTTTTTAAGAAGTAAGGATACGGGATGGAGGAATGGAAGGAATTAATGTAACTAAGAGATCTTATCTCTATCTGCCTTGATTCAGTTTTCAAAACAAGAAACCTGGAAACTTAAACATGCAGAGATCCTATACTATTTATGTATTATTTTGAAGAAATACAAAGATCAAAGTCTAACCTAGTTTTGCCAGTCTTATCTTCCCTTCTCTTGCCCCCTGGAATTATTTGAGCAAAGAAGAGATAAAGTTGTTCTTCTATAAATATCCCGACCTTATTATACTTATCTTAATAACTTATTAACGGGGTATACAAGCTTAACAGCTATTTAGATGATTCATAGGAATTGGTGATAAAATTATGATTCATATATGACAGTTCAAATATGTTTTCAAACAATAGATGTTTTCAATGACCTGATAAATAGTTATTCTTAGTTGATTTTCACCCCATAGAGGAAGGATATTACATATGAGTTGTACATACGTCAAAGTTAAGCTCCACTCAATAGGCAAACAATATGTTATGATAATATGTAAATAAAATAAAACAATATGCGTGGTATGGGAAATAAAATGCACGAAATAGGAAACAATTGATTGTTTTGATCGAATGTTCATTGTTGTTTTAGGTTTTTGTGAAATAATACAGGAAACTGTACATAATAATATAAGAAGGAAGTCGTATATGTATATACGCCAAGAAGTCATGAGGTCATCAGACATTGTGATGTAACTCATAATAGAGGTACATGTCAGTATATGTATACAACTTATATGTACTGTATATAATGTACTTGTCTATAGCTTTAAACATATTTGAAAACAATACTGACCATTGACCAAAAATCAAAAAGCTACCAATTTGAAAACAGTAGATCTCCCTTTGTATTTCATGTTCAGATAGCACATCAAGAAAATTTCTTCTGGAGTATATTGACCTAGGTCACATCTATAGTGTTACAATGTAACTTGATAAGAAGTTGAGTACAAATATGCAACAATCTTCTCATTCAAACCCATCGATTAATCTAGATATAGATAGAGAGGATATACAGAACATGGTATACATATCAATGCAGACACTTGGTATGTAATATGCAAACCATAACATAAGATTAGTGTCAACCGCTAGCCTATAGCACACTAATCCTTAACCAATGTGGATGATATTCCCAGTAAACTACATGGTTGGTATATACTCAGAAATCAGAGCTGTGTACGTTAACTAGAACTGAACACCACAAAATAATCACTTTTATCAACGTTCTAATTAGCAGTATAGCTGGTCTATAGACAAAGTGTGAAAACTTTACCAGGGAAAAGAGCTGCTGAAATCCAGTCTCATACAGGATCAGTAATGCATGCTTATACTTTGTATGTACAACTCTCCCCCCCCCCCTTCCCATAGTCCCTAATACCCTTCAAGGCAGTAAAGTACATTGACTAAGCCATGAACAGAGAAAAAAATTGGGGGAGATGGTCAAAGTCTGAGGATATTGATGCACAATAACATGTTTCAAATCTAGTCTCATGAAACATGTAATATTTGTAAAAAGCTCATTTCATCGTTATTTTAACCAATTTAATCAATGGGGGGGTCTCAACTCTCAACAGTTAACAAGATTCCCATGGAGTCACAGACCAGGATGACTTGGGCCAAGTGACCCAATTTGATTGTTTAGTGTCTTTAGTATAACCTACTAGACAGCAAAAATAAAAACCTTACATTACAAATTTGACGGCTTTTTATTTTTCAGGTATTCAGTTTTAAGACTGATGTTATTTGAGTTTTTCTGCTGATAGGTAAAAAGTTGTACACCTGAAAAAGTTTCAATGTCAGAGGTCAACTTTTGAACTAAATTGAGCAGCCATTTTTTGGTTGTTTTTGAACTTTCTAACGTTCAAAGCATCGGTGCATTAGGGGTCAAAAATTTAAGGTATTTGAAATAATGAATACTTACTGATACATCAAGAGTTAGATCTGTACCGTCAAGCAGGACAACCTTGCAGTTTAAAACATTCTTGGGTTTGGAATCTTTGGGATCTTTTTTCAAACCCCTGCCAGTTCTTCTCCGACTTAAAAACCTGATCAATCTTGACATTCTGGTTGATAACGCTGTAGTATTCCTAAGTGTGTGTATTCCTTATATATTCATGTACTATTAGATGATTAAAAACAGGCGATCTAGTGCATATTAGGCTCATAATTGAACGAAATCTAAACCAACTTTTCGCCTTCGCATTTTACTCGGAGCACCTGCATGACGTCATTCTGAGCCTCGTTTTAAATCCAATATGGCAGCGCCCATGAAATGAGGAAAAGTTATAAAAGTTTTCACTTTCAGTTGAATAACCCTATTCCTGAAGAGAGAATTAGTAATTTTTCAAGCCTTGAAAATAGTGTGAAATATAACGCATATTACATCCACTGATTTTCGCTGAAAGGTCATCCAGGTATTCAATAAAACCTACTTTGGCAATTTCACAGTTTGAAGTTTCACCTTTCACTCAAATTTTCAACTGCTGCTGGTGGAACCACAGACAACTATCAAGTAAGTAACGCAGAACGTTGCCTGTGAGCTAATCTGGCAGCTTGTTAGATAATTTGTCTTGAAGGAATTTAGAAATGATGATACTTGTCAAGTTCTCTAATTTGCCATTTTTAGTCTACAGTGGGGATCATAAAGAATTGCAAAAGCTATGAAAATTACATGCTGTCGCACATGTAATAAATTCTTACCTCAGTGTATTCAGTGCTCTATTTTCTCCGTCTTAGTAAGTCCAAATATAGTGGAATTTGTGTCACTAATGACAAATAAGAACTTCAAAAGTTGAATTGGATATTCACATGTTATGCCGACTCTTCAAATGTTGAGGTGATTTTGTCGCCCGATTGCGCCGGAACGGAGGATTGGCTCCCAGAATACAACATGACACGTGCCAGCTTTCAAAATGCTGTTCCGCCATTTTGAAACCTGTCATGAGTAAATATGGTTAACTGATGTTGCATTCTGGGAGTCAACCGTCCTTGGATAACAAACATGGGGATTCATGAAAACATTCATTCGATTTGGTAGGGATTTATCCATTATTTGCAGGTATGAAGCTTTGGATTCATTTATTGTGCTACTTTAGTGAACTGGAATTATTTTTCTACCGCTTGGGAGAGTTTGAGACACGAAACTTGGAAATAAGCTCATTGTGACAACTTGTGAACGTTGAGTTTTATTTTTGTCCCCCACTGTACGTATTGTATATTTAGACATTGTAGATCTAGCTAAAATGAGACTGTCTCTAAAATAATGTGTAAATAAGATCTGGCCCAAGGTACAAGGGGAGCCAAAAAAGGTAACCCAAACAAATGTTAGGAAATGACAAAAGAGGAATGATGGATTTTGAATATTTTTTTACCAAGATAACAGAGTTTTTGACCTCCAGTCAGTTTACGTCTCGGGGTAGTCTCGGGTAGAAATTTACACAAAACAGGAAATGAAAAAACCATGTGGATTTTAGAATTTTTTGAAGTAAGATAACAGTGTTTTGCTTTGATCTTCAGTCAGTTGTACTACTCCCATATATCATTTACATGGTCAGGATGCTGAAATAGCTTTTTCAGCAATCTGAAAATGTGACTGAAAAAAGTTAAAAGTTAGCGTTTCGGAAAGGTCACTGAACAGAATATTTTAGAAGCTTTGAAAATTTGAATTCATTTCTAGAAATAAAGAAAAAGTGAAAAAACTGATTTGAAAAGCTATCTTTTTCCTTTTAATGACTACAATGTTTGTTTAAGACAATTTTTCAAATTTTTAAAGCCCCTATCATTTAAAGCAATATATTGGGCACATTTTCTGAAAAATTCGATCTGACCCACTGTGTTACCATGCCCATTTAGATCTTGGTCCTGTGAAAGATATGTTGAATGAGTAAAATTGACTGAAGGTAAACTCAGTTATCTTAGTTCAAAAAATTTCAAAAATTCAGCATGTTTTTTTATTTCCCATTTTGTTACTTCTTGTTAGTACCTTGAGACCTCAAATGATCCATAAGACATACTCAACAGTTGGTTATATAAGTTTGCTTAGATAATTGCCAATAGAATCATTATACAGGGTGTTCCATATGTTTCAGGAATGATGCTGTATTTTTGGTGTACTCTTTAATCAAACTGAACTTTTGACAAAATGTGTCCAAATACATCTATGTTGTGAATAAGTTGAGAAAGTTTTGTATCTTAAAGCTCAGTTGACTCAATATTATGGTTGCTATAGTAACCCAGGATAGGGTAGGTGGAGCAGGTGCGCAAACCATGAAATATTTGTAGAAATAGTCATTTTTTGTATGAAGTGTGAGTAAGTATTAAGTTATCATAGTTGCATTATTTTTGTCAGAAATTAGGCAAAAATGAAGGTGGATTCCTGGAAATTAAAAGTGTCATCATCGAGGACTTAAAAATTGAAACACCTGTCATGTCATGAGTCACAAAGGAGAATGATCACAGGTCATTTTGGCTGAACGGCCATCTTGAAAAATGAAAATGTCATCAGCAAATGAAAAACTTACTTCCACTTAGGCAACGCACAATGATCATAAAATGTGCGAAAAATGGGTTTTCTGCAGCAGACACAATTAAATTCCTAAGGAGTGCATATTGGGACTCAATGATGGCAATCTCTAGAGTGTATGAGTGATACAAGCGGTTCAATCCTGGAAGGGAAACTGAGACCGATAATTCAAAATGTGGATGTCTGAGAACATTTCTGCAGACCCCGAGTATGCCAAACCTACAGGACGACTTTTCAATGGATGTCATCAATGATGAAATTTTTTTAAATTTCCAGGAATCCACATTCATTTTTGATTAATGTCTGACAAATTTTATGCAACTATGACAATCTAATACTTACCCACACATCATCACACCTGCTCCACCTACCCTACCCCTGGGTTACTATAGCAACCATATCATTAAATCTACAAAGCTTTATGATATGAAATTCTCACAACTTATTCACAACATATTCAGATACATTTTGATAAAAATTCAGCTCGATTGAAAAGAAAACCAATAAAATACAGCATCATTCCTCCTGGAACATATGGAACATCCTGTACTTTGAATATTAAATCAGATATATCCATGTACAATAATTTGTACATGTGCTTACATTTTCAGAATGAGTCTCAGTTTGCTGATACAGAGGAATCTGCAATGGCCATATATTGCTGCTTTGTCAGGGGGTGTAGTTATGTCAATTTTGCCCCACACAATGATGATGGATCGATACAGAGAATTCTATCAGCTGTATATAGGGGGCGCTGAAACTCCACTTGATGCAGACACTAAAAAGCTTACAAAACAGGTTCGTTGTCAGGCCCGTAGCCAGGGGGGCTCGTAGGGTTCGGGTTCGGGTTCAGAAAATTTTCAGAAATTTTTTTCACTGAATTATCTCATTTTTTATACATTTTACAAAACAAATCTTCCCACAAGTCTTCTCTAGGCTTATAAGTGCACTCTTTGTGCAAACCTGGAAGATGTAGACAATGTGGGGAAGGAGTAATTCTTGTTTGAAAAATAACATGTGATTCAATTGAGGAATGCAGAAAATTTCCCAACATGCACCCTGGCCTTAAAAGGGCTAGAAGGGATTGGGATGGGTGTTGAGTAAATTGCAGATGATATCTTAAAAAATTAAAGATTGAAATTGAAACATTGAAGAGAATGCATTCAATATTTTAAGCCCCCATCCTTCCTAATTCCCTTTTATTTTTCCAGGTTTGTAAAGATATATTGGTACCTGAGCCAGGTTGTGAGTTCTTTGCCTGCTACGGCTTTGAACCTGTTCACATGGGATCATTCAAACTCATTAAAGGATGCATTGTTGGCCTACCATTGAACTTCAAATATAAAACAATGGATGACATTGACAGAGACAAGATATTTGTGATGCAGAAAGATATGGATCATGACAAACCGCAGCCTCCTAAATGGAACTCTGACGCAGGTGTTGCGCTGTTGGATTCACTCGTTTTGAGCGAGAATGCCAAGAAGTTTGCTATTGCTCGAGAGTTGGAGTACTGTAATTCACACTATGTATGGGTGAATTCTGGACTTATATCCGCCTATGGGTTCATGGCGTACTGGATGGGTTTTGCTACAAATGTAATGTTGAATTTAAAAACCAGGCTCAAACCATGGGCGAGAGGTGGACTCTATTTAGCATTTGGAGCATCGGCGTACAGTCTATATCTAGTCTCCCATGATGCATATTCATTTAGACAAGATAAAAAAGTTGATCGTAAAATGGGCGATGTAAGCTTACAATATGCTGTAGGGGGGCTAGAGTTCTACACAAAGGCCCTTCAACGAAATCAAGCTATAAGAACAATGATGGGAGAAGAAGGAGCAAAGATTTTCAGAAAAAGTGGAAACAGAAACTTATTCATTAGAGCTCCAAATGTACCTTTAACCAAGAGAAGGGACTTAATGATGGAGATCTGTATGGAAAAAAGTGCACCTTTGCCTGGCACTGGCACACCCAAGCCTGTTGAAGTGTAGTCAATTAATCCCTATAATGGGCAGATATGAACAGAATGTCATCCTTACCTTGAATAGAATATAATTCTCAGTTGTCAAATACTGTATGAGCTCTTCAATTTTGTGTTTTATACAGGGTGTGCCAAAATATTTTGCAACTTTTTTAAAAGGCTAGAAAAGTATCATAACATTAAGGTATTGGCATACAAAATCATTTATTAATGATAGGCATATTTTACCAATCAAATACTAAAGCTAAAACGGACTTCAAATTTTAAGCGTGAATGTATTTATAGGTGAGGCCAAAAAGAAGAACCATTTTGTATTTAGGCTTTCTCACTGAACGTGTCATGCCACCAGTGTTATTCATGGGTGTGGCCCTTCCTTTAAAGACTTTATATGCTTATTTTGGATCAGATTTAAAATATATTATATCTAAAAAAGTATTATTCACAGAAATTAAACTTATTGGGTTTAAAAAAATACTAGTAACCATCTTTCTTGAATCTTCACTTCTGTTCATTGAATTTTGTAGTGATCAAATTGAAGTACTGTTTATTGGAAAATCCAAAATTCTCAGAATGGAAATTTTTGCTCTCAGAAACCAACTTAATAAACAATATCACACTCTTGAGTATTGGAACCTATATAGTTAATGCCTATGTTTGCCAATGGACAAGAAAAGATATCAAGACAGAAAATCAAATATGGCCACCTCAAAATTTACCCTGAAAACTCCAAATCCAGTCAGCTCTAAATTTTGATATCAAGAAGCATCCTTGAAAATATTAAATCTATTCATCAAACAGTTTGCTTAGAAACAAGACCTTACACTTCAAAGTTTACCCTGAATGACCTTAAACCAATCAGATATATCTTTGTAAAAGAAGCAATTGATGGTGGATTTTACAACAATTCTTCAACAATTCTTTCTGCTTAGAAAGGCATGAACAAGAAGTCCAATTTCTCAAATATGGTCAGCCGTGTAATGTGTCATTGCCATAGAATGTTTGAGCTTTGGATTTGACAGATTTTTTCTTTCATCTGAAACTTTCTGTGATCCTTGGCTCATCATACACTGTACCTTCATTAAGATGGCAGCACCTTACTATACATTTTATGACTGTTAATTTGAATCTGATGGGCATTCATAAAAATTGAGAAAAAATGTTTTGTCTCGTATTCAATATGAACACCGAAAAAGTATTTGTGAATAACGCCAGCATGGGCGTATCGCCTATTACGCAAAATACGCACAGGCTTACCAAATGAATTTGAAAAAAATAAAAAATGTGTTAAAATGCATTAATTTATTTGCGAATTTATTGATGCTTCCTACCGTATCTGTATGTCAACATTTAAAGTTGATAAAAACGCTTAGATTCAATCAAAAAACATCCTTGAAAAAAATTTCGCATACCCCCAGACCCCCCACGATGCGCAGCCTTCCCTCTTAAAAAATTGAATTCACCTAGTTGTCCCCATATACTATACTTCTAGTATCGGAAATCATAGTTTCATGGTTTAAAATGCTTTTTCCCTGGTCGGGAATTGAATATTGGTTTTATACCTTGGTCAATATGATATTTCCTTTACTTCTATACTTTGCGTTTCTCATTCGTCATATCATATACCTCATCAAGAAATATTCACTCTTCAGAACAGGACTTTGGTCTTTTGTTACAGATGCCAACCACCGATCGTCAACCGCTATCACCTAACACCTTTTGGTGGAGACATAAAAATGGCACGTGTACAAAATACATACGGAGAAATATGAGATAGTAAATACATACTGAAGTTCCTCGATATACTGTACACATATTACTTTGATATCTAGCATTCTTGTGAGGACCTTAATTAATCCACAAAGTGTTGGTTACTAATGGAATTTTTATCACACTACAGTGCTATATCGTTGTAAGTGGGCAGCAAGTGGGTAGACGTCTGAAAAGGTGGGTAGATATATAAAAATCTTGTAAGCTATTTCCAAGCAATCTGTTTCAAGGATTGATTTTGAGTTTCCAGGGATCTTTTTTACAATAATGTGTATATGGGCAAGCTATTTGGACTTTGTATCCCAAGATCTTGTTATAGATTTGAAGGGCTCGATTAACAATGGTACAAAACAATTTAGAGAAACCATCAATGAAGAAATTCTAACATGGGATCTTGGAGTGAATAATACTAAACAAGATATAGAATTTGAAAAAGATACATAAAGTCATTTATTATATTACAACTTATATGCACATAATATTACTTTACAAGCTCATAGTAAAATATACATGGCATTATACATATACATGTACACAGTCGCAAGGATGTGCTCTCATACATTTCTACATCAGTATTTTGGTGACTGGATGGTGATTTTTCAATCAAACATTATTAAGGTGGTCTGCATATTTAACTTTTACATACCATAGTTACTTTACTTTTTTCCCAGTGAACTTCAGACTGAATTTCATTTACACAAAAAGGAGTATGCTAAGTTCCATTATAAATGGAATATGTAAGCTAAAATCAACAGACCGATGATTCCACATAATTTAAATATAAATACAGATTCATAATTTTATCTAGAATTTACAGTTTTTCTAGTTTAGCACTAGATTGCAGTACAATTGAACAGTCCATTCTGCTTATTATAGACATGTCTAGAGATGCACTGTTACTGTACTGAAATATACAGGCATTTATATACACAAATAAAACTTCAGAGGAACCCTAAACAAAATGTCACACTGATAATAAGTTGGTAATAAAACCTCTTTTTTGTTTGCACAAACAGTTAAATAATTTAATCAATCAATGTAGCTTAAACTGATAAAGAAGGGAAATTCTGTTTGAATCTTGAATCTGAAGACCATTTTACGAAAATATCATGTCATCCTAAGTCCAATGGTAGTTCCTTGTTTTCTAAGCTTTACAGAGCCCGATTTTGAAGGATGATATTTGTCTCAATTCCTGATTTCAAATTGCCTCGCACTATGAAGCAACAAGGTAACTATGGCAATATGATAATTGTAACTATGGCAATAAGGAAATGTTCACAACATTAATCGAATTTCTGGAAACAAAATTCAAAATATTTTCATGAAACAGTCCCCTGGGTCGTCCAAAGAATAAAATGTCTGAGATGTTGTAGTATGGAATAACAAACATATCATCAGTGGAACATTTAATGTTAGTTCAACAAACAGTTCTTTGTATGATACAATACAACAATATACTGTACCACTGTAAAGTAAAATGATATAATTCCTTAACTGTACTAAAATGATTAAATTCTAATTCATTGGCTTGAAGATTAACCTTTCGTCAGTCCGAAAATGCCTAATTTATAGCAAAACAGAAGAATCTTCTTAAATATTGAAAAATAATTTCAACATCTTAAGGGTTATTAAATCTGAACACATTAGGTATACAGACTACTGCTTTAAAATCTTAAGTAGGGAGTTAAGCATGTGCACTGTATTCACAAATAATAACAAGATTTCATTAGTGACAATTTTAGCACTAATTTACACAGAACCTCAGAACCGAACAGGTTTCAAATTAAAATGTCTACAAGTACAATAAATTAAGATTGCTTTCAATCAGAGCATGCTTTACAAGGGCATTCAACTTAAAAATGAAAGCCCTGGTGAAGGATGTTTAAAATTACAGATCAGCGCCACCTTTAACAGAAAGGCATAGATAAAGCACCACATTTGCAACAATTACAATCACATTCAATCAATAATCATTAAATAATGAGTCAATGTAAATGTACATATAATGATAGCTGGGTGGACAGATGCTGCCATCTTTAAATAGTTCTGTGTAGGGGTATATATCAACTGACTTGAAATCAAATCATTTCACATATTTACTAGCCAACAATGATAATATGAAGCTCGAAGGGCATTGAACACTTTAGTATGTATACGGAATTGTGATACATTATATACACCTGGTATAGGCAGGCAAGTCTCCTTCAAAATATTATACAGAAAAATTAGTTTTCAGAATTTTTTAGGCTGAAATTAGGTGCCGCTGTCATAAATAATAATAATGAGCCAAAAATCATCCTATCTGGCTTTTATTTTGCCTCGCCTATTTAAACTTGCCTCACATTTTTTTCATACTAGCTACGCCCATGCAAGGTATGGTAATAATTTGACATTGACTTAAGTGTGTTTGCACCAAACCTGTGCCGAGAAGATTCACCTGTGATTTGCAATATATAAATACTGTACATGTAATAAAATTTCATTAAATTAAAGTGGACGCTCGATACAAAACTTTCATTTAGGGTTATTAAAGTGTGATGTTGACAAAATTGTAAATTCTATCAAAACTACAATATTGATGTAA
Organism: Owenia fusiformis; assembly: GCA_903813345.2. NCBI lineage: Eukaryota > Metazoa > Annelida > Polychaeta > Sabellida > Oweniidae > Owenia > Owenia fusiformis. The sequence continues at coordinate 6,789,175 of CAIIXF020000007.1, forward strand.
TACATTTTTACATATGTAGTACAATAAGAAGAAAAACTTCTGTGTTCTACAATAATTCTAAGGCAGATTTGAGATGTGTATTTTACAATTTCTATCATTTCTTGAAATCTAGAAATCTACATTGTAATTCATTATATCATTATATAATAATCATTAAAATTGATGGAAGTGATTCAATCCCAAGAGTCTCTCCTTTAAACAGGAGAAATTTCTCATGGGATTAGACAACACCCTCTTTTTCTTAGAAAAAACGACCAGGTTTTAAACTGCACTGAAACCAGTTTGACATTTACATACAACCCAGTAGACATTTTCTCAAATGCATGAATCATAGATAAAGCAGTATTTTTTAGAAACTGTCTAGGGCTAATCTGGGTTAAATGCCATACTGTCCCGTAACAATCAGCTGATCCTAATGCTGCCTTATTAAAGTGGGGCGTCAATTATTTACACATTAAATGTACGACTGCCCAAATTCTATGGCAATTCTATGTGCTCTCTCCAGTGTAGGTATAAGTAGTTTTAAGTCCAGCCTACAACCTCCCTACTGTATATAAACGACTGTACAATCTATATTTACGATTGTTCAACCTATAACAATGACTGCACAACCTTAATTGAGGATACTAAGCTGACACTTTGTACGCCAGTTTTCTGCTCAGTGCAAATGTCAATTTCAATGTGACCATATAAGGCAAAATAAATGCCAATGTGACCATAATGGAAGAATTGATGTCAATGGTGGACCACCCTGGTATTCATATGGCAAGGTGGCTAGCTAAATAAGGCATTTGATAAGGAACCATTCTTGCAACATTGTTGAACTTCACCCAGTATAAATGGTGGTAAGCATCTATTATCTATAGGCGTTTCACCTTTCTTTCCTCATGTTTGTCATTATTCCAGGTCACCATTCTGATCACAACTCCTGGCATCACATTTTCTTTTCCACTTCTGATGTTATTTTTCCGTCACAATTTCCAGTGCATCAATTCTCAGTGTCACAATTCCAGATTTAAATTTTGTTTCACCTGTTTTATGTGATTTCACCATTCTTCAGCGTTGGTCTCATAAAGCTAAATGATAGTATCACCAAATGGTAGCACTTCAGTGATCACACATGCCTACAAGGATTGCAACATTTTGGCATTCATCTATTTTGGTTTGACATTGCAGTGTCACTGGTGACATGACTGCGTCACATGTGGGATTTGCCCTATGTCACTGTTGACTTCAGTATGTCACTTCTGGTATCACTTTATAAAAGTTGACACCACTGTGTCACTTTTGACATCACTGTTTCAAAGTTGACATCAATGTGTCACAACTGGCATTTCTGTCACATCTGACATAAGTGTGTGTGTCACATCTAACACTATGTCACATCTGACATCACTGTGTCACCTCTGGTAATCCTCTAATGGTTGAACTAGTCCTTCGTGATACACTCTCAGTATGGCTTCACATACAAACTTGTATTGGCTCTGAAAGAGGAAGAGAATAAGTGATAACCATGCATGTGATAGACAAATATGTGATAACATGTAGGTGATAATTACAAAGCAGATGGTCAGTATACAGAGTGAGCCAGAAGTAACGTCAAAGATGTTGCCATTTCAATACAGACAGACAAGAAAACCCATTGATACGAGACTGGAAATTTTGCATGGTATTACGATATACCAGACATAATGAATTCAGAGAGTACATAGCATTTTTTACCAGATATAGTATTTATTGTTTTCTTCACACATTTTCAACATATCAATCTCTTATTAGGATAACAATATCAATACAAAATATCCATTAATGAATTGCCATCTATCTTTCATAATATGTAATTAGCACATTTCAATATAAAATATTTTGTGAACTTACAGAAGTTTGTATAAGCATGGCTCGTTGATCTCTCATTTGTCTAACAATATCCAGTGGATACACTGATTGGTTGGCCTCTATTAGACACATGGCTGTCTCCATGGTGATCAACACACCTGTTCTACCAATACCAGCACTGAAGAGCAAGAAATCACAAAAATTATTTTCAAAGTAATCAATTTTGTTATTTATTCATATATCCAAGTGTCACTTATTTAATCGATATTAAACAAAATAAGAGCAATATCTTTCAAATATCTTTATTATTATTCCAGTCAAAACATTGTTCCATGATTGACACAAAAATGGATATGATCTCAGTCTTAATGCCCATTCGTACAGAATAAATAATAAAATAGTTAGACACCTCCTTAAGTTCCTGGTTTCATGTATTAAGGAGTCTATATTTAGATCAATTTTATTACCTGCAATGGACTATAGTGGGCTCCACCATCCCGACACGACTTTGACGAACACGTAAAACAAAATCTAAGAAATCACTTGGGTCATCAGGGACACCATGATCGGGCCAGGCTATGTATTGCATTTGTAAGACATGACGTTCCTCATTTGTCTGAAAAATAATTTTTATTCATTATTGCAAAGTCCCACCTTAATGCAAAATCACAATTCCCACCTTGAGGAAAATTCACAAGTCCCACCTTAATGCAAAATTCAATTCCAACCTTAATGCAAACTTGCACGTCCCACCTTAGTGTAAAATCACAATTCCCACCTTAATGCAAACTTGCAAGTCCCAGCTTAATGTAATAAAAAAAATCACAATTCCCACTTTAATGCAAAACCACAAATCCCACCTTAATGCAAGATCACAAGTCCCACATTAATGCAAAACAACCTACCTCTACATTGACTAAGGTGAATTCTCTGAAGGCAAATGAAGCTGTCTCATCCTCCTTCAAGCATGTTACATGTAAAGATCCATAATCCTGCCTCTGGTAAAGATCAGGCCAATATTGATGGCACTTTACTCGCCCCCTCTCCACCTTGGTGGTCAACATCACCACCAGGGTGGACTGTTGCTCCCACACCATCTGCCAAAAGTCCCCACATGTGTTTGGGAGTGGACCCTGGGCAGCTATATACCTATTGACGATTCCAGACCCAGGAATCTCCATCTGAAAAATGTAATATATTTTCATTTCATGAAGGAAGGGTTGAGTATGGATTTTAACCACAGAAAGATGTAACATGGACAGGAGGGGTTTCATATTTTCATATTTCACATCTGTATTTCGTGAATTTTCACCAAAGTCATTGAGACTGATATAAGACTAGAAATGCACATTTTCACTGGAGGTAATTTACCCTGGCTAGAAAATTAGTTTGATGATGTCAATATACAAAATTGATATGAAATCTGTTATGTACATTTATGTAAGTAAAATGGTGATGACGCATGTATACAATAAACACATAATTTCTGAACACATGTACAGATACACATGTACAATAAAAAATGCATATCTCAATCTGGGTATCGAAAACTATTCTGTTATGAAATGTGAAATATACATCAACCACACTTTAAAAAGCTTTCAAAAATGATAGTTTTTCATAACACTAAAAATAAAACATATTTGTTAATAAAGACAATCTATTATACTTACATTGACATAATTGGCATTTATATAGTCTCCTTCTCCCTTAATGATAACTCTGGACTGGTCATACGGTGATATATCACGGTATCTATTTTTGTTGATATTTTCGCTGAGCCTGGCTGCGTTCATAGTCATATCTGGTTTCTTCCTGTACAATTGCTACAACACAAAGTGGGAGGATATTGCATTGGAAATATATATATTGTAATGGAAATATCTTGAAATACCTATTTGAACTCGACTCAAACAATTGTATAATACTTGTACATTGTACTTCAACTCATTGAAGTTTTTAGATCCCGAATTTTTAGAAAAGGGAATTGTGTTTAAAGTATTGACCCACTTGATGCATGTTGCCAAGACCGAGGCGTGAGCACACAAAATCTGTCAGAGGTCTTTCCTTTATACTTTTATATTCATTTTTTCAATTTTCAACATCATATGAAAAATGAGAGTGAAAAAACTTGATGGATTTATCCTATATAACTGTATGTGAATACCGCAGATTACGCATATTGACATCCAATTGGTAAATAACTGACTGCACATTGCACATACCTCAAACTGTGCCAGGGCAGCTCCACTCTCTAGACTCTCCTGTAGAAGCATGAGGGAGTCACTGAGAATGTTACCCTGAGGGCCTACAGTTGATATATGGTGGGTTTCAGGTACATACTGGAACTCAGGCTCCTCTGGTTGATCCTCACCGACATATACTGAAATAACAATAACAATACATGTATTTCTATTACATTCTGGATTTTGTTTGCTCTCACTATATTCGTATGTTGAAAAGTAACACATGACTTAGATCAATGTGGCATTATATGTTATATGATATAAAATAGTTAAAATATGGTTAAAATAGACACAAAATAGAAGATTTATAAACTTTTTAGTGGCATATATTTTAATATGAATTCGTAGTTTAAGATTTCATGAATCTCAATTTAATGTATGAGATGAGAATCATCTCCCTGTGAATGGTATATATTCACAATTTCATAGAAAAGAAACAAATACAAATTCTTTTAGCCTCGTATGACTCCCCCTCCCCAATATATATATATCGCCTCCACAAAGAGGCAGGTAAAGTTTGGTGAAGTAGGAAACCTGCAAGGGTGTAGACTAAATAAGTTTTTGATCAATCACAATACTCACCATTTGGTCGGACTACTAGCACCAATTCCCCGGAATGTGTTTCCCTAGACGCGCGTATGAACTGCACCACTTGCTCGTGGGAATGTGTAGATACGTCGCGACCGTTAATAAATAACACCTGGTCACCCTCGTTGAGTCGTGGAATACAAAGGTCAGCGGGAGTGTTGGGGGCCACCCGCGAAACAATGATGGGCATCCCTTGGTCGGCTCCACCCTACAAACACATAAACAAAGTGATTAAATTTAGAATCCATCATTTCCTTTGATAAACATGAAACAGAATTTTAAACATTCATAAAAAATGTAGAACTACTTCATAAATTACTTTCTACTCATAGTTTGAGAATAAGAGATTTGAATTTTACATTTTTTCCTCCCAAACCTCTCTCTACACAATTCATTATGCAGTTTATCCTAAGTATATGTAATATTTCCCAGTGATGTTGTATATCTCAGTGTTATGCTATTATCAGATAAAAATAACAGTACAACTGTAGACATACATATCACAGGTGTACCTTCCCATGTAATAATCATCACTCCAACTCCAAATTTGCACCTTTATTCTCTAAATCTGATCAAATAGTCTCCTTTCAAGGGATATATTAACAATTTGGGTATGGACTTCATATAAAAGTTCAGTTTTCTTATTAATTCCACTGTTTTTCAAAAGTATTATATACTTCAAAACATGACCATCTTGTATTTTATTCCAGGTCTACAACCAACCTGTGCACATTCCAACCTTCCTACTTGTGCATGTGTATGTCACAGCATAGAAAAATGTCACAGCGGCAAAAATGTTACAGTAGAATGTCATTACTCACAACGCTCAAATGTTCTCTATGGATTTCTTCCTCAAGTAGGTGTAAAATTGTTATTTCCAAAATTCAGACAAAAGTGAGGTGAAGAAGTACTAATTTTTCATGTTATTTCTAATTTTCTAGTTGGAGCAAGCCTATTTCAAAAAAAAAATATAAAGTGGATGCAGTACCTTCTTGATTCAAGTCTATGAAGATCACATACAAGAGATTATGAAACTGTATTAACAGACAATCATATTAATATTGAAGAGTACCAAGCATTTTTTCTGTTATTTTAAATGGGCAGAATTAACAAAAGAATTTAAAGGAAGGGAGGTAAATGTATTCATGGAAGCTGATGAATACTATGGGTAATGGATTAATTACTATTAAGTCATGTATTTACATTACATCTACTCCTACATCTTATTTATTGATTTCAAATCAAATACTTCATTCAGCAAATACTACATTTATGTCAGAATGCATATACAAATAATTATTACTTATATGTCACCTGACATCATAAATATGTCATCTGACATTCTACAGATTTAACATTTATTTCTATAACTAATGTCGACAGGTTAAGTCCAGCTCGACATATGAACTCATTTACCCTTCATACTTTACATTTCATTGGGGGTTGACACTTGAAAATTGTCAACATGAACAAGTTAATCCAAAAATGTCTAACATGAGGTAGGGTAAATTAAGTGAAGGTTTTAATGTACACAAACCTGATTTTGTGTCAATTAATGGCTGAATGTGGAAGTAGTTACAGAAAGTTATGAAATGTTTCATGATTATAAAATTCAGGGTAGTGTTAAGTAAACCCTTCATGTGATTATATTTTGATTCTGAACTTAGGTAACATCTGACAGATTTCCATGGTTTAACAATAAGTGTGAAATGTAGTTATTGCATTTATAGCACCTTACTTAACAAACCAAGTCTTAAAATAATCAAAACTGTCTGACTGCCAGTCAAGTTCTCACAAATCTTAATAGATGGTGCTGAGTTCTCTAAAAAGCAACTGATATACAACTGACCAAACAATTATGTATTTTCAATATTTCTTATATAAAGCACCAAAATAATGAGGAAATATAGTTTTTCTCTTAAATCGACGCACAAATTATTATAAGTAAACTTAGTAAAGGAGGTCCTTGATTCAGAAGGGGTACTTGGAATAGCCTCGATATTAACTGCTGAATTTGTTTTCAAATGAAGTTGCTCAATTAGCAAATACAAGAACCATAGTTCACCCCAAGTACAAGAAAGGGACTTAATATATAGAATTCAAACTCAAAAGCCCACATTTCTTTCCATACCATTCATTATAAATTTCTATACAATATAGAAGTGTGCCCCAAGTGAGCAGAGATTTCATAAATCACATATCCCTCACATAAAATTTAATATTTGGGCATGCTTTTATACTCATGAATTAACATGGAAAAGAGGCGAATTATAATGAAAAAAATATGAACATTCATCGATCAAACCTTGTATGTTATACAAAATAATGAGAAAATCAAGATTTATGCAATTAAGCATTAAGGTATATTCATATTTTAAAAATGTTTGACATCATTTGCTTAGGCCTGTTATTCCCCAGGAACATCTGCCGTTAGGGCCCAGTGCATTAGGGGTAAAAACTCAATAGGGGTACCCTAGAAATAACTGTTATTTTCAGGCCAAACAAAAAGCAGCTTTGAAAGTGTGCCGAATCCGTGCCGTGATTATTTGACCGGAAAATGTCCCACAAACTCAGCAGCTGGTGTGTAGAAGATAAGATATTGTCGACAATGGGGCGCATTCCAAAGCACTTCACCCCTGTACTGGTATTCTGGGGCCACCTGCGTGTAAAGTCTCCTAATCAAATCACGATTCACATATTTCTTTCTAAAACTATGACAAAAAGTGTCAATTTTTCTCCTTCAATTGAATAAACCATGCAAGCTTCATGTTTGCCTTATCATCATCTTTAAATATTTCAAAGATATCTTATATCAAAGATGTAAACATGATGGTATTTCATTTCCAAGAACAGAGCATATGGACTGAAAGAAGACCAAGGTAATTCAATGCCATTGTTCCAGCATTAGCTTTGTATTATTCTGATCTTCACTATAAATACTGACCCCCACTATCCATTAAACAATGCCCAAATAAATACACACCTATATTCGGACACACGACACAAATCGGCAGATGTTCACCGATAAAGATTCCAGGCTTTATTAGGAAAAGGCTAACGCTGGTGACACTTGATGTCCATATCTGAGCTACAGGTGATATTTTGGGGAACTTAAGGTTATCTTGATTGCTAATCATACTTTTAAAACCTCTAAATAAATTGCACATCATTTTGATATACATTAGTTTGGTGAAGGATGTCACTTTTAGCTAATTGATTTAAGTGACATTCCACACTTAAATGCATCTAAAATGAGCTTTTAAAACACAAATATTTCTAAAATGGTGAAAAATGTAGAATCAGTATTTTGTATCGCCAACTATCCCCTATATATGTTACCTAATTGTCCCTGATAATTCTTCATTAAAATCTAAGTTAGAAATAACATGAATAGAAGAAAAACGTTATTGGGTAAGGCGTGAGAATTATATTTGAAAAAAATTCCCATAAATGTGCTTTCGTACCCAAGACCAAGACCAAAACACAAAGAGCAATAAAATCGTATCAACATCAAGTGACCACACAGTTCTTTTTCCTTAGGGATACGTTTAAAATGCAATTAAAAAATTCCAGTTCCACTTCATTAAAAAGACTTTTAGGTGAATGAAAATGTAGATATTCATCTTTAAAATGTGTGAATATTTTAATATATTTCGATATCATTATATGCATCTTGGAGTGATCATGGCTGACAGAGCCTTGGGATATTGATGTTCCAATGATAGCATTCTTTACACATTTTTGTATTGTTTCCCAAAAAATGAATACCTGAAATGACCCCAAAACATATCTAATTTATGGAAGAATTTCATCAATTTTAGATAAACCCATCAATTCGATATTTCTGAAAATTGAATCACAAAATACATGGGAAACACTGCACCTTTATTATGTTTAGTTTCCCTCTCGAGCAGATATACCTTTAATAATAGTAAAAGTGCATGTCAACGGATTTAGCCTTAATTATATCAATTTGCTAAAAGCCTTTATAATTAAAATCCTCTTTATACTCCATGCCAGCAAATTAAGTGGCTATAGTTAATATACAGGTCTTTTTGTGTCAGAGGCCAGTGGCTAATGGTCAGTGACATGGCTTACACCTGTGTACATTAACTAATAATTAAGGAAATAAGCAAAGTTAAGTGTTATAAATAAACCACTTCAAGTGGTTTTGCCAAATGAAATAACAATGCTGGCTCTAGTATTGCATCAAGTCTAGGAAATCCCCTCGTATCTACTAAGAGGGAAAAAGCAAGACTATGACTTAATATTTTGGATTATGAAATAAAAAACCAAAGTAGAGATAAGCATCTTAGATTACCAAGGTATGAAGATTTCATTGAAAATCAAACTGGGAAACAAATATGAGAGATCCAAGCAATATTCAAACTATTCAATCACAAGACTCCTGCATCATTTAAAATCTGGAATTCAATTGATCTTTGCATGTTATGTGCAGTTCATCAATGATTAGAAAAACATCTTGCAGATTTTAATGATGCTGGAATAAGCCCTGATGAAAAGCTACTTGACATGTTAAACATGTGTTCATTCCTATACCCTGCGTGCAGAGTCTAGTTAAACTACACTCTGCCTAGTAGAGACCACATTACAGTTTAGTAGCCCCGCCCCCACGACGGGTACAGGTGACAGTTTGGGTAATAAATCACCTTTGACCTACGCGCTGACCTTTCTTCCACCAGTCAGCGAGCTTGAAGAAACACGCCAAATGCGTTCTAATTAAATATGCGCATGTCATTGGTCAATTCCGGGCTCAACGATGACGTCAGAAGGAATGACCATATATAGAACGTCGGTCAAATTTGGCCGACGAACACTGGTTGGCGCGGTGAGTTCACAGGTTTATTTTAGTTTGAAAGAGTGAAGACGAAGCTCTCTTTTAAGAAGTGAAGTCAAACGAATGCAAAGGGTATCATTCCTATGTAATTGCCATGAAATTCCCAGCTTGAATGAGGGTTCTGATTGTAATTAAGAGATTCTAAAACTGCAAAGTTGCATGGAAAAACAGTTACATGTAACTGAGATTTTCAGTTATTTACGATTGCTTTAAAAAATATGGGAAATATTATACTGATTATTTGGCCCCATCCTTGTATTGGTCCAAGGGTATTTCAGTTCTTTCTAAATCGAAAGAGCAATGGAGATGAAGAATATTTTCGTCCCATAAAAGAAAGTTATTTGCCTCTGTGGAATAACATCAAATCTGATTTTGCCTCATAAAATCATTTTTTTAGAAAGTTTTCATTGGTTCCCTTTTTCCATGGTTCTAAAATCATTTGTTTGCTTTCAACAAATTGCTTTCTTGATAAAATCTGACTGTATAAACTGATTTCACTTTTGCCTCATAAAACAACATCAAATTGATCGGTTCAGTAGAATTTAATTAACTTTGCTATTCTATAGAATACATTTTAACAAGTATCAAACAAAACGTATTGATCTTGTTACGTTCGAAAATAACAGAATGTAAAAACAGCAATTAAAATATGATAACAATATATTTATATTTTGAAAACTAAATAATATAACAATGATATAAAGGAGGTTTAATACTTAAGTGATGTCCAATCAATGGTACTGCTTATTCTTGATGTCGATAAATATCCTTGACGATCCTTGAGAATGTTCCAGATCACGAAAGTTTCAGTAATCGTTAATAGTTCTCCAATGTTTGTAATAATCCAATAATGTTTGTCGTAATCCTATAATGTTCGTATCCAATAATGTTTGATGATAATCCACAAATGTTTGATGATAATCCACAAATGTTTATGATAATCCACGTATGTATATGATAATCCGTATATAGTGTGTGTTGTAATATTTGTCCATATAGAGTCCTCAAGTTGTGTGTTTGTAGTGTTATAAATGTTCCCTCAGTAATTATCTGCTAAGAAGATGTCCTTTTGATAAACTTTGAAATTCCGCTCACAGCCCAAATCAGCTCTCTCATTATATAGTGCAAAGGCATAGTCCAGATGCTTCAAGAAGTTACGATTTCTAGAAAATAACACTGATTGGACATCTTAAGTCACATGATTCAATCTTGATTAAATGATTACAGTTCCAGTACTTTCTAGAAGGCCAAGAGTTAATGAGTCATTCAGTTCAGTTATGTTTACAAGATACATAATACAATGTCATTGTGACCTTGACTTGACCTAAGATCTCTAATGAAGATCAGTTACAGTATATGCATATTGATAAACTAAACTTAATGTGAATATAATAGAATATAATACTGTAACACCTCCCTCCTTAAAAGAAAAGTTTTGAATACAATGAAAAACTTTTACAAACATATCTGGTGTAGCGAGGGTTACAATTTTTAATGATGAGGTTGAGACTAACATAACATTTGTTTACAATAGTCAAATACAATAATATTTATATAGTTACAGACTGAGTAAAACCCAAGAGTATCAGCAATTAAATTATCCTTGCCTTTGATGTGTCTTATGTCAAGATTGTACTCTGACAATAACAGACTCCACCTCAACAATCTACGATTTTTGTTCTTCATTCTATGAAGGAATGTCAGCGGATTGTGATCAGTAAATACAGTAACTGCATGAACTGGTGCACTAACATATACTTCAAAATGTTGCAATGACAGAAGTAATGCTAGACATTCCTTTTCTATGGTAGAGTAGTTTTTCTGATGTTTATCAAATTTCTTTGAATAATAACACACTGGATGATCAATACCATCCTTTTCTTGTAATAGGACAGCCCCCATTCCTACATCAGAAGCATCTACTTGAATTTTGAATGGCTTGCTAAAATCAGGTGCAACAAGCACTGGTTCTTCACTAAGTATGGCCTTGATTTTATCAAAGGCTGTATGACATTGCTCAGACCACACATATTTGATGTTTTTCCCAAGTAAATTGGTCAATGGAAGAGCAATTGAAGAGAAATTTGGACAAAACTTCCTATAAAAGCCAGCCATTCCAAGACTTCTCATTAATTCTTTCTTGTTAGTAGGAGCTGGGAGTTGTGTAATTGATTCCACTTTGGCACTCACTGGTTTGACCTGCCCTTGACCTACCACATGGCCCAGATATTCAACTGTGGCTTTACAAAATTCACTCTTAGCCAAATTGATGGTTAAATTGGCCAGAGAGATTCTTTCAAACAACTTACGCAGCAAACACATGTGTTCATCAAAAGTGTCAGAATAGACGATTACATCATCGATGTATACACCAGTGTTTTTGAGATCTGCTAATAAGCCGTTCATCATTCTTTGAAATGTGGCAGGTGCATTTTTCATACCAAATGGCATAACTTTAAATTGGTACAAACCATCAGGAGTAACAAAGGCAGATACCTGTTTTGCTCTTTCAGTTAATGGAACCCCTAGGAATCCTTTGAGGAGATCAAATTTACTGACATATTTAGCAGTTCCAATTTTGTCAATACAGTCGTCAATTCGTGGTATGGGATAAGAATCAGTCTTTGTTACTCGATTCACCTTGATATAATTAACTACTAGCCTACGTCCACCATTTGATTTTGGTACAATGAAAGCAGGTGAACTCCATGGGCTATTGCTCTTTTCAATTATGTCATTTTCTAACATATAATTGACCTCAGCTCTCAAATCTTCAGATTTTGATGGATTTACTCTATAAGCATGTTGCTTATAGAGTAGTCTTAGTCTTAGTCGGTACATCAGAGAAGATATCAGTGAACTCATGAATTAATTCTGTGACTTGCTGTTTTTGATCATTTGTCACATGATGCAATTTATGATCTAGATTTGATAATACTTCAGAGTTCTTTAACCTAGACAAACCTTTGATATCTTCATAGTCTAAATCAGTATAAGTGATATCATCTGAATCTTGTAGATCAGTTTCTTTTACAAGGGCAGGTGCCAAAGTGACTACAGGTTTAATTGAGCCATGCTCTTTGTCTGGCTCAAAGTACATTTTCATCATATTGATGTGACACAATTGTGTTTCTTTGCGCCTATCTGGAGTTTTGACAATATAATTGAGGTCATTGACCTTGGAATCCACTACATAAGGACCATAGAATTTCGCTTGTAGCGGATTTGTCTGAAGTGGCAGTAATATAAGAACTTTGTCACCAGGCTGGAATGATCTTTCTTTGACTTTTCTATCGTACCAAGTTTTCATTTTATCTTGGCTTTTAAGCAAATTTTCTTTGGCTATTTCACAAGCCTTTGATAGGCGCTCTTTAAACCCAGTGACATAGTTCAATAAATTAAACTTTTCAGTTTCTGAAAGCCACTTTTCTTTGAGCAATTTAAGTGGACCACGCACAGAATGACCAAATACTAGCTCAAATGGACTGAACCCTAAAGATTCTTGCTTAGCCTCTCTTGTAGCAAACAGAAGCAAGGGTATGCCCTCATCCCAGTCTTTCTCATATTCAAAACAGAAAGCTCTAATCATGGTCTTAAGCGTCTGATGGTAACGCTCTAGAGCTCCTTGAGACTCTGGGTGATAGGCACTTGACTTACACTGTTTGATACCCAAGGTATCCATGACCTGTTGGAATAAGCCTGACATGAAATTTGAGCCCTGATCAGACTGAAGATCTTTTGGCAGTCCAACTAAGGTGAAAAATTTGATGAGTGATTTCACTATATTTTTGGCTTTGATATTTCTGAGTGGAATCGCTTCTGGAAACCGCGTGGCCATACAAAGAATAGTGAGTAAATATTGATTACCAGATTTTGTTTTTGGTAATGGACCAACACAGTCAATAAGAACCTTACTAAATGGTTCATCGAATGCAGGTATAGGGTGTAAAGGAGCAGTTGGAATTTTCTGGTTAGGTTTCCCTACCATTTGACATGTATGACAAGACCTACAATACTCTTGGACATCTTGTTTTAATTTGGGCCAATAGAAATGATTGAGTATTTTATGGTATGTTTTAGTTACTCCTAAATGACCTGCCATGGAAGAATCATGAGCTAGACTCAAGATTTCCTTATGATATGATTTTGGGACAACAATTTGATGTACAATTGCCCAATCATCTTCAGGGGAAGCTTCAGGAGGTCTCCACGTTCGCATTAATATGCCATCCTTTTTGTAGAAACAAACAGGGACCTTGTCAGCTTCATCAATAGTAAGACATCTTTTATGAAGATCAATGAGTGATGGATCATGCTCTTGTTCATAAATTAACATGGGTTTAGAATGAGGATCATTTTTCAAAGAATCACTATCAGAAATAGAGGATGAAACCTCAGAACTAGAAGAGGATGTAACCTCAGAACAAGGAGGGGATGAAACCTCATGAACACTAGCAGAAGAAGATGGAACTTCATCAGGACTAGTAAGAGCGGGCGAAACCGCATTAAAATAGTGATCCTGCTCAGAAGGTGAATCACCTCTGGCAATAGGCTTTTTCAATGAAGAATTTGCCTCAATAGATGACTGCTTGGCTTGAACAGAAGGCTGTTTCAATGAAGAATTTGCCTTTAAAATAGGATAAGGATCATCTTTAACAAGTGGTGAGTGACATTCATCATCAAACAAGGAGCTTAAAAACCCACTATGAAAGTCATCTCCCACAGACAAATCCCCGCTATCAGCTAACTTTTTAGCCATAGCCCTAGTAACAGCACAAGCAGGATATATATCAGAGTCCTCTTGGACAGAATCCTCAATAGAACAAGGCTGATCTGAAACAATGGGGTCTAATGATACCTTACCCCCAGCTAAATCATTGCCTAAAAGCAATGCGACTCCTTCAACAGGAAGTTGTGGCCTAACACCAACAATAACTGGCCCTTTGACTAACTCTGATGTGATATGAATACGATGGAGGGGAACTTTAGTAAAACCTAATTCAATGCCTTGCATCAAAATATGGGTACCTGTGAATGACTCCTCAGATAAAGGAAGGACACCTTCTAACAACAAAGTCTGTGATGCACCCGTGTCTCTAAGAATCTTAACAGGCTTTGAATTGGCATCATCACTTGAAAGTGACACAAATCCTTCCGACATGAAAGGCTTATAATCCTCCATAATATCACTATGAGTAGATTTCTCAGTATGAGTATATGAATCCCAAACAATGGGCTTTCTTGAAATGGGAACTGTAGCACAACCATTTGAATGAGCAGAACCAGACATCTCTCTTCTATTCTTTATCCTATAGCATTCAGATATAAGATGACCAGGCTTTTTACAATAATTACAGGTGACATTTGATTTTGGACCTGAAGAATTTGATTGATCTGATTTTGAGCTAGAATTCTGTGATGAATTAGACTGGTCTTTTGCTTTGTTTGATGCATTTGATGATGAGGACTGATTTGGTTTTGAATCATATGAAGGTTTGTTACCTTGATAACCTCTAAAGTTGGGATTACCTTTGATAAAACTACCCTTATGAGTAAGAGCATAATCATCAGACAGGGTGGCAGCTTGGCTTAAAGTTTCTACCTTGTGTTCATCTAAGTAAGTTCTAATGTGATACTGAACACAGTTTTTAAATTGTTCTATTAGCATAAGCTCTCTGAGCTTTTTAAACTCTTCAGATACATCTTTAGAGACAAGCCACCTGTCAAAAAGCTGCTCTTGCTCTCTAGCAAACTCAACATGGGTTTGGTCACTCTGTTTGTGGGCATTTCTAAATTTTTGTCTGTAAGCTTCTGGTACTAGTTCATAAGCTTTAAGAATTGCATTTTTAACTAGGTCATAATCAGAGCATACTTCTCCTGAGAGAGAGGCAAATATTTCACTTGCTTTTCCAATGAATACACTCTGGAGCATAACTGGCCATGCAGATTTAGGCCAGTCTAGGCTCTGAGCAACCTTTTCAAAATGTGTAAAGTATTTATCAACATTTTTCTCTTGAAATTTAGGTACAAATTTGAGAAATTTTGAAGCGTCAAACCTATTTTCAAAATGTTGATGCATAGTAGCATGTTCATCAGTTTTGGATTGAGCTTCTATCTCAAGACGTTTTAACTCAACCTCTTTTTCTTTTTGAATTTCTTGTTCTCTTATTTCTTTTTCATTTTGCATTTCTTGTTCTCTTAATCTTATTTCTTTTTCATTTTGCAATTCTTTCTGTCTCAATTCTCTTTCATTTTGTAATTTGAGTTCAAGTTCTCTCATTTGTAATTGCTGTTGAAATTCAATAGGATCAACATGCTGGGTTGGCTCCGTGGTAAGCTTTAATGCTTCTTCTGGTAATATTTCTTCCGCCACCAAATATGGCACCAGAATATTTTTTATTGCACCTTTTCGGTATGAAGTTTTTACTGCCAAACCAACATGTTTTGCTAGTACCAGAAGTTCAGTTTTCTTTAAACTGTCAAATTCCTCCAAAGAGGGCGATCCTAAAAATGTCTCAACCTCAAAACTCATTTTCAATTAATTGCTGTCTTCACAATTTAAATGTACAAGTTTTGGATTTCGAATTTTGAAATATTTGAATTTTAGCTTGTTGTAGTTGTCTCCCGGACGAGCCCCCAATTTCTGTTACGTTCGAAAATAACAGAATGTAAAAACAGCAATTAAAATATGATAACAATATATTTATATTTTGAAAACTAAATAATATAACAATGATATAAAGGAGGTTTAATACTTAAGTGATGTCCAATCAATGGTACTGCTTATTCTTGATGTCGATAAATATCCTTGACGATCCTTGAGAATGTTCCAGATCACGAAAGTTTCAGTAATCGTTAATAGTTCTCCAATGTTTGTAATAATCCAATAATGTTTGTCGTAATCCTATAATGTTCGTATCCAATAATGTTTGATGATAATCCACAAATGTTTGATGATAATCCACAAATGTTTATGATAATCCACGTATGTATATGATAATCCGTATATAGTGTGTGTTGTAATATTTGTCCATATAGAGTCCTCAAGTTGTGTGTTTGTAGTGTTATAAATGTTCCCTCAGTAATTATCTGCTAAGAAGATGTCCTTTTGATAAACTTTGAAATTCCGCTCACAGCCCAAATCAGCTCTCTCATTATATAGTGCAAAGGCATAGTCCAGATGCTTCAAGAAGTTACGATTTCTAGAAAATAACACTGATTGGACATCTTAAGTCACATGATTCAATCTTGATTAAATGATTACAGTTCCAGTACTTTCTAGAAGGCCAAGAGTTAATGAGTCATTCAGTTCAGTTATGTTTACAAGATACATAATACAATGTCATTGTGACCTTGACTTGACCTAAGATCTCTAATGAAGATCAGTTACAGTATATGCATATTGATAAACTAAACTTAATGTGAATATAATAGAATATAATACTGTAACAATCTGATATCATTAATTAAAACCCATAAAAGATAAAATCCGTGAGCC
Source organism: Owenia fusiformis (assembly GCA_903813345.2). Lineage (NCBI taxonomy): Eukaryota > Metazoa > Annelida > Polychaeta > Sabellida > Oweniidae > Owenia > Owenia fusiformis. The sequence goes on from CAIIXF020000007.1 coordinate 6,806,201, forward strand.
AAATTACTCGATAATGTGTAATTAACCAATGAAAAAAGTATTGTATGCTCAAGTGGTATTATCATGTTGCATTTGAATCTATCATAGGTCTTGTTAGGGTATCAACCATCTGTTAGACTCTGTAAGACCTCTATACATCATGTAACATACCCAGTAAACAGACTGCATCAGGGCTGGGGGATAATATCAAGATGGCAAAAGGTGTGGAAAAATAAACTTAATTCTAATTTGGTTTACCCCCAAGCCCGTAGCCGGGATTTGCCAAGGGGGGTTCGCTTTTTGAAAAATTCCAGGGGGGGTTTACTTGTGACAATTTTGGTCCAAAAATGGCCAAAATCACTTAAAAAGTGCTCAGAATGGTGAAAAACTGCATGATTTTGACAGATTTTTTGGCCGGGGTGGGGTTCGCTAGACCCTCGAACCCCCCTGGCTACGGGTCTGACTCTCCTCCCATACCCCATGTATGAAAATATAGAAATGTTAATTTCTCAAAAATAACAACATTCTTCCCTAATCATGATTGACCCTACCCCAAAAGGAAATCAAATTATCTTATTTTTATTTTACAACTGTTAACATTTGGGAACCATCCCTTATGTTTTTATCATGAAATAGAGTGAGACAAGGTAGCAGGAGCAAAAAATAAATTATAAATGAAACAGAAATATATACAAAGCTAACCCTAAAATATTGTTCACAATGGGGCAATTTGGTAATTACACACTTTTGTGGCAACCTTTTCGATAATTCAGATGAATAGAATTAATAGATAAAGAAAAAATGAATGTCTTTAATCTAAAAGAACATTCATTTTATACATCTAATTAAGGCCTCCAACCCTAAATCATTTCTAGGACTTTCATAAGGGCAGCTGCTCTTTTGAATACACAGTGCATATCATGAACTTTTCACAAATCAATGAATTCACCCCCTTGATAAGCGAAATATCCCATATAATAATAGAAATGTTCAAATTCTCTTCTATGAAGTTCCATATTTAGCCCTCATTGCCTCTTTTAAAAAGGTAGCAAGTTGATGTTGACAATAATAATTTTCTATATTTTTTAAAGTGCCCTTTTCCATATTGATGTTTTTTATCTCAAAAGAGCATAACGACCCTGGATGTAAAATGAGCTAAAAATGTTATGATACTTTTTGCATGAACACATTTATTATTCAATTCTAAACAGATGATATCGGGAAAATGGTGATTTTAATTTGATAGGTTTTATCTTGTCTTGTTGGGTATTAGTCAGTGTTTGTCTGCAAATTACTGAAATTCAATACCTATAGTTTCACTTTTAAACATGCTATTATTTTATCCCAATATGCCACTCTATTCTAATTAACCTTTGCTCTGGATTGGTCCATCAAGTTTTAGAAATATAATGGAGACTATTAATGTATCAATGATATGTGTACAACAGTACACTCCCCCAGAAAAGTATGGAAACAAGAAGGCCCCTTTCAGACCTTGCAGACTTTGCATTAAAGGCTGTTTATGCTTGGAAATATTAACAAATTCATCAAAATTATCTTTCCAATATATAGTAACTGAGGAACGAAATTAAGGTCCAAACATTAATAGCTTGGGGATGTCAAACTTATGGTGGGTGGGGGGGGTACAACACATGTTTTTTTCAAATGAGTCCAATATATATTTCCTTTCTCAACAGTATCTCCCATTGGTAGATGTGGAAGACGGTGGTTTTGTAAAAAATGAAATAATGTTTAACAAATAGCTAACCACATAATTAGGTCCATGTGTCTATAATTAGTATATCGCTTCAGATCAAATATATCTTACACTTTTTTCTATGTTACTAAACTCTTTTTTATCTAACCACAGTTTACTGAAAGAGCAATATTCAACCACAAAACACAAGTCCAACATGATGTAATCCTTTAGGACTAATAGACCACCATATGCATATAGTCTTGCATCAAGACTATATATAACCCCCCCCCCCCACCTCCCATTCTAATACTCATTACACCTTTCTGTTTTCCAGCTAGCAACGAGCTAATAACATCACATGATAATCTGGGACAATTATGCTATAACACTCACCTTTACATTGAAGCCAAATCGTCCCTGCTCATCTGGCGTCATGTGGATATTCACCAAACCCTGGGCATCACTGAACCCATGACCATTTCCATTTGGCTGAAAAACACAAAGCAAACAATCTATACTTAACTGCTTTAATCAAAATATTGATCTTAAGCATCTAAAATAAAGTAAAAATAGTTCATACAAGATACCACTTCATGTATTTTTCAAATCTGAAAAATGAAATTATTTTTGCTTGTTTTTAGGTATACCTGTTTATAATAGTGTCCATACAGATATAAAGACATAAATGAAACGAAAACTCCCAATAATCCAAACCAAACTCTAAGTGCTTTCTTCAAGCAGTTAAGAGAACACATTTGCCTCCCAACTCACTCTTGTTATGAGTTTCAAAGTTTGAACTTTCTTCAAATTTATTCTAACTGCAAATGATATCTCAACCATTAACTTAACACATACATCTGTGTTTAAAAGAACTTAACTAACATAGAGCTCTACTTGAAAACCTGACCTTGTCACAATTTCATAAAAGATACACACATCATTGTATGTTAACTGTATTTACGCACAACCTTTCAAAGTCATGAGTCGTGAATTTTTTCTCAATAAAAACTAAGATGCAGGGGCACAATGTTATCGTGTAAGGTTGTTTTTGTATGTTGCTTTATTTTATAAATGACAATGTAAATATCTGGGATTTTCTGGTATTTGAAATGTTGTCACTTGTAGTGCTAATTTCTTGTTTTAACACTTTTCTTAAATAAAATATAATGAAAATCAACTGTTTTAAGTAAATACAATAAAACAGAGGCACAGTCAAGAGCACAGACTCGAGGAAACTGTTTGCTGATATAAATGAATAGCAGGGTAGGATTTTAAGGCTTTGAATTTTACTGCAATGAAAATCAGTTTTGTATGAGGAAGGGAAATAAAATAGAATGAAAATGATGAAAATACGTGAAATTGAAAACACATATAGCATCAATGATATCGCTGGATTCAAGTATTTAAAATAAATCTGTAAATCTAAGACGGACTGTGAACAGTTATGTAGGTGGTAGGTATAAATAAAAGCCATTAACATATTTTAAAAAACATTTTAAAAAATCTGAAAGTAAAAAAAACTAAGGTCACCATGACCTTTCTACAGCACCACTTGACCTACCTTCTTTCTTTGGCGAAATTTAAACCTGGATCTACGTTTCACCAATTTGATTTTACTAGACATTCGCCTACTGGAGCCAAGTTTCTGTATCCCAATACTAATTTTATATAAGTGAAATATTCATATTCCGTTTAGACTCGTGTATTTATTAACATATGTACTGGAGTAGACTTTGAGCTGGTTTAATACAACTGACTACTTAACTGTATATTCATGTTTCAAATCAGTTTCAATTATCGCTTAATCATCTGATAATCATTTCTTCTTAAAATTATCTTGTGACTAAAAGAATGCCTGGATCAGAGTTCATTCATATGACAGGAGTGTATTATTACGTAAAGTATGTTCACAGATTTCTTTTCATTTTCATGGATGTTCATGGTTCCTTAGTTATATTAATCGAAATTTGAATTTCAGTATTGTGTAAAATCCTATCAATGTTACCGAGTTCTACTTGGATTTTCCTGTTTGGATCATTCTGTTCTTAAATCATGAAAAATCTCTTAGTTTCGTGTCTCCTTCTATAATCAACACAATATACTTTCTTGACATGTACATGTACAGTATACTGAATGTTCAATTACATCTGATATTTCATAAACTAAACTTTTCATCACGGAAGTTATTTGAAAAACTGTATTCAGCTTGCCCAGGTCATATTTTACTGGCATTTTAAACTGGAATTTTGAATACCCGTGCTTGTATAAAACTACCAATAAAAAAGCAATGCATGGCAAAATGACAAGTATATTTAAATTATATGAAGCACGATGTATAAAACTGCATGTTTCATGTCATTCTCAGCTTAACCCTTTCACTAAAAAATTCTTATCATAAACTTTTATCTTGGTTGGTTAACCTCATGCTGTAACAATGTTATAGTGTTTCCAAAGGAAATACAATTTAGGCTAATTCAGCCTTACTTTGTTTATCAGTATAAAATTGTATATACTAAAAATATGGCATACCCTTCTCTTTTTCCATCTGATCACCATCATACTGACTCTAACTTCTTCATTATTATACTTCTACATTCTTCTTACTTGTCATTTCTATAGCAGTCCCATACTTCACAATTTTACCTTTTACGATCCTCAAATATATTTTGAACGTGCAAGACTATTCCACACTAACTGTATACTTGTATACGTTGACGATTGTCATAGCTTCAAAACACTTTAGTATAAAGCTATATTTTTCTATCATAATACATATTATGAATATTTGATAAGCAATCTCTTTATATCACAGATATATATTTTCAGTAATTGGTACTCCGTGCGGGGATAAAGAAGCTATCAAACAATGCAATAAATATTTTTGCATGTAAGTACATTATATTTAATACATTTTTATAGAGGTTGAAATGAGTTCTCAAACATGATCCAATAAAAAAATATCAAAGGTATTCAAGCTTTGTTTTGTAGGTATCTACATGTAACATTGAAGAGAGTCTGTGTCACAATAGAGCCATCGTCACAATATAAAGTGTGACAGGAAAAAAGAATATGAAATGTCAATTCATTTCATTTAAATGAAACACCTGAAAATAAAGTTGATATTATTTCTAATTTAGAGATTACTAGAGGTCTACTTTTTCCTGTTTAACCTGTATACCCAAGGGAGATAGTGTCATTATTAATGTAAAACTGGATCAATATGATAATAAGATCAGGAAAGTGTCAGACAATCAGGAAATTAATAAAGTCTGATAAAAAAATACAAAACAATATATGAGTAATGGCTTCCAAAAATCCAACGGGTGATATGAAAATTTAATACATGTATATGATAACTATGGGGGCGAGGGCATGGCAGTAATTAGGTACCCATATTTTTCAGGGTAGACTGGTTCTACATTATTTATGAGTATTACATCATGTCTAGTGAGCCCTTAGTAATTCTATACTTCAGAATATAAAATATGAGATTCCTATCTCAAATAAATGAAGACATATGCATCAAATAAATTGCCCACATCTGTAATATTTGAAATTATCTCACCAAGAAATCTAACAAAAATGATGGAATCTATTATTAACAGGTTTTATCTATCTTGGGATCAGTTCATAATGAAGCGGAACTTTGAATGTTCTTTGTTTTTTCTAAAGAATGTATGGAATAGTGTCTGGGCTTTATGTATACCATTTAGAAAACATGGGCTAATTGCTTAAATATCATGTAAGATCTATTGATGGAGTACCCTCCAAAAACTGAAAATGTAAATTTCAAATGTGTGTTCCCTTATTAAGCACTTGGTTTGAAACTGATCACTGAAAAAAAACAGTTTCATCTTGGAATAGGACTGACCCAATATATTTACAGTATTTCAACTTCACAATGATTTTATCATTTTACATTGTCTAAGTACACATAAAATACAATGAGTGTTCGATATGGGTTTTTCTCAATGAACGAGTAAATGTCGAACAAAAACCAACAATCCATATATAGATTCCCGAGTGCAAAGCATGTCATGACCGTGCACTAACTGAGGAGCCCTGGGTTCAACAGAGTGTGGAATGCTAGTGTTGGAACAACTCTAATTAAGTAGATTCAGAATGAAACAATACCTCTGATATTACAGGAATTCAGTGAATGTGAACACAGAGATGATATGATAGGAAATCAATTATTGTACTTCTACCTGAATATCGATCTGTACATGACTCAATATCCAAATACAGGCCAATCAGTCTGACAATCTGTCAGGTATAAATATGAAAATCCATGAATGCCATGTAGACCATCAAACACCCTCCGATGAATGCCAACTGGCGAATGCCATCCACAAAAAAGTTGGAGACTAAAACATTGTGGTGTGGTGATGGTTACATAAAAATCCTGTAAAATCAATGATGGTATTTTTAAATTGTGATAAAATAAAGCAGAAGGATTGAAAGTAACAGGCATGCATTCCATGCTCCAAATTAGGCAGAATTTCTGACAGGCAAGTTACTGCTATGTAAGAGATGATGTGTCATTATGATGTGTCATGTTATATAAGAGAATGATGTGTCATAAGCATGAAAGGTCAGTTCATGCAATGGTTAACTGTAATCAAATGACACATTCAGATCAGGCTCAATTAATCCTCAATTATTAATCAATGAATCACACCTATACCTAATACTCATCAATGACCATTATCACGTATTGCAGAGATTGAACAAAAGAGAATACATAAGCCAAAAATCTTTAAATATGATATTAGGTTTAGACACATGGTCTTTTATTGAGACATGTGGTCTTTAAATGAGACACATGGCCTATAAAGGACACATGGGGTCTACAATCTACAGGAAAAAATGAGATAGGAAAGAACATAAACATATACAAAGCCCAATAAACAATATAAACTAAAAGAACCAACTTCCCAATTATAGATAATGTATCAAAATAGTCTAAATAGAACTACTAGAGACACCAGACTCCTTAGGGCTAGTAGTCAGATATCTTAAAATATGAAAAACAGAGCTAAAATCGCAAGTGGACATGATACGATCTCTAGAAAGGATCACTGGGAAAAGATGTTCAATAGTTCAGATAAAATCAACAATTAGCAAAAACAGAGAAAACATCTTTACTTCACTCAAGACACAAGTGTGATAATCAAGAATGCAGAAAAACAGAAGCATCAAGAACCAACACTTTCCCACAGAAAACTCAGTCCAAAGCACACAATTCAAAATGTTTTCCATCGCATGTATTTTCCCCATTGGACCAGTGATACAAAAGGAGCTGGTTTTATAACTAACACGCAGGACTGTATTGCAATTGAGGCAATCCCAGAGAAAACACTTAACGTTTATCTAATCTTATGTTTTACTTGTATGTATCTCCCAAAACCACCAGCTGTATTTTATCAAGAGCTTGTATTTTCCCCTATTTACATAGTATCTCCTGAAAAGAGTAATTTATCTTGAGGAAATGCTGAAGACATGACAAGACAAGGAAAGGTATTTCAATGCCAGATTCTCTTTTATCTTTTCCAGGAAGATGCATTTGGGTGGTCAATATGCATTAAGACAAAATGGTAGCCTTATTCTCATTTGCATTGATACAAATGACATAATGGAACTTACTTTTCCTCATTTGGACATAATTTCGAATCTTGAACTCACACCTTTAAAAATTTATATATTTATGAATAGACTGAGGGTCAACTTTGAAAAATCTAAAGCTTTGCATTAAAGTGAATTGCTAATTTACGAAACCCCTACCCTAGGTCACAATCATCATAACAAGAAGTTGTACGAAATCAAATAGCAAGATGAAAGACAAGTTTTGAGAATATTTCAGATGCCTTTATACTCTTGGGGTTAAACTGAGGTGGCCATTATAAAGATGGAATCCCATCCCTCATAAATGGAATGCTATGAATTTGACTCTTAATAACTAAGATGGTCCCTGTAGAATAAAACTTATCTTCTTTATTTACAACTGTGTTATGCTGATGAAGTTGATAGGGGAGAGGTCCACAGTCTATAAGCAAGACTACACTTGTATACCATTTTACATTTTAATAACAAGATTATGCATTTTACACAACTTACCTTAGCAAAATCAGGAACAGAAATATCAAGACTATGAATTTCTTTAACATGTAAATAAACACTTAGGAAAGGGGGTCTATGATTTTTTAAAGTCATCTAGTCTTGCGTCAAGCCCTTGTGCCTCCCCTACCCCTCCAAGAACTTGATACAAGACATCCCTCTACACCTATATTAAGACCCTCAAATCCATAGATCTCATTAAAATCCAGAACAATAACATCATCAAGAATACATACATATGTAATAATGTTTGCCTAATTATAGCTTACTATAAACCCTTTGTGCATATATTCCTATGTAAAACTGGCACAAGTCAGATAAATAAAATCCTGCAATTTGATTGGTTTTATATTAGAGATTTGATGATTTCTAATTTGTTTATAAATAACATTTGTGTATAAGTAGCACTGAAGTTGTTTACTAAGCTGATGAGGTGGATAATCTGGTGCCTTGTTCTTCTTTAACATGCCAAGATCAAACAACACTTGTATGTATCAAACAACACTTGTATGTATCAAACAACACAATGCATTGTTTCATTACATGTGCCATGTAGTGACATAACCAGATATATGTCAGATTATGAATTTCTTTGACTTAATTACTGAGTGGGAGGGGGCATCAGAATTTCTTTGTGGAGATATAAGCACTGTTACACTTCACAATTTGGGTATCTCACAAAAAATGGGGGGGGGGTTAGAAGTCCTTAAACCTCATCTCATCACCTCTCCTAATTTAGACTTAAGATTTAAGATGAGGTAAATCTAGACAAAAAGAATTTTTACAGATATTACCTGACTTCATGTCAAATAACCAACTCCATCAAATCATTATTTTCATAAACTCTAATACATCAGCCATTTACTAAATAAACAGATAGCCCAGACTTTGTTTATTGATATGTCAGGTTCTAAAATAATACTTTTACTGGAATATGATTTCAATAACATTTTTTCATACTTGCAATATACCCTTTCAATTCATTTCACTTTGCTTCTTGAAAGAGAGCTTCATCTTCACCTTTAGCTAACCTCCACCATTCAGCATACTTGCAATATGTCAAGGATATAAAATAATACGTTTACTGTATAATACGCTTTCAAAAATATTTTTCATACTTACAGAGATTGTGAATACTCCAAATACAGTGTTTCCATGGACTTGTCTTTGAACTACAGCAACTTGGGGCTTCTCTTTTTTCTTTTTACGGATCATTTCACATACTGGTGGAGAAGTCCTCGCCCTCTTTGCTTTCAATAGGCTCTCTTGTACTGCCTTGGCAAGTCTTTGTTGGATTAATTTGGCATGGTTCCTTTCGTGAGATAGTTCTTCTTGTATTGCTTTACCCAACTTTTGCTGTATCAGCTTCGCATGTTTTTGTTCATCTGACAGATTTTGATTTAAAGTTTTCGCTAGTTTTTCTTGTATCAGTTTAACATGGTTCAGTTCTTGAGATGGTGATACACTATCTTGTAATGTTTTTGCTATCCTCTGCATTGCAAGTTTTTGTTGTATGGCCTTGATGTTATTGCGCTCTCGTATAATATTGTCCTGTTCAGTTTTGGCCTGTACAGCCTTAGCTTGAACTTGGGCATGTGACTTCTTTGCCCTTTCTTGTAGCTCGGGATAATTCTCTTTATATTTCTTTGTGTATAACACAACTGATGGCTTAACAGCTAACATGTTGGTATCTCTGTTATTATTCACAATGTAAGTCTACTTAAATTTACGGGATTTATCTCAATGGAATTTTCTCCTAGATTTCAAGACTTACTTCCTGATTTTATCATTCCTAAGTTCACCTCTTTCCCATTTATGACCTTACTTTGATAAGTCCATCCTTATTCATAAGTCCAAGTTCTAGTTCTGTTTGTTTATAAATAAATCGACCAGTTCATGTGCAATAACGATGTCAATGGGTTTGACATATGAACTTATGACGCCAGTACAATTCCTTGTACTTCTATTTTCCTAATTTTTTTCTTTTTAGTCTTACAGACTTAAAAAGTCTAGTCTATTCAATTTTGTAGTCTCCTCTACTGTCAATAAAACCACACAGGTTCTGATAACATGTGTATTAAATACTTCTCCTATAACTAAACAAACAAAAATGTTTCCTTTTTAAAGTCACTGATATCTCTCAGGAAAAGTGAAAATGCCAATGTTAAGCCATATGCTATTTCTTATAATATTTCACACATTTCAACAGAAGTTACTTGTCGAATTATCAGCTAAATTCCACTGGTATCTTATCATAAGTTATAATAAGCAAAGTCAATATTTTCTTATCAAGATTCTTTTAACTTATATGGAATGTCTCACCTTAATCAGTCAGAATCCACAAATTGTATTTGTCAAACATTCGGCACACTTATTGATTAATTGGTCTATTTATGTTTTCTCATCTAAAGCTTTAGTTTTAATCAATAATTTCACTTGTCGGTGATCAGAAAAATATGATATCTTTAATCCAATGAAATAATTAATTGTCTTCAGAAATATTCCAGTTTGCAGTTATAAAGTTTGCAGCATTGAATTCCAGTGTTGATTAGCTGACAGGCCACACTTATATTATCTGACTGGTGTGTGTGTAGCTTCAGGTTGCTTTATATGATCCTAATGTCCACTGGAACACCTGTCCCTCTTTGAATCCTTTAGAATTCCAGCACAATATAATTCAAATGCAACCAACAGGACAACTGGGAACCATATGAATGTGTTCAGTGTTTTGATTCCTGTAATTTCAATCCTGTTTCAATGCTGCACTCTGATTGGTCGAAATGTTTTCTGTCTTCATAAGTGGGGGCTTGATTGTATCCAGGTCCCAAAACCACAAAACTTCCAGAAAATTATAACTCAAAAGTATTCAAAATATTTTCATCTTCAAAAACTCACTTTCTTTATAATTGGTATAAGAAATAACATTCTCTGCTGTACTTTTTCAATATTAAATTTCATCCGTCCAACTTTTCTAATTATGTTTCAGCATCGGTAGATTTTCATCAATTAAACTGAATCTGAAAGTCACTCATTGGTTTCCCTTGCAAATAATATATTACCTTTCAACTGCAGCCAACTGAAAATATATATACCAGTCTCGGATTCTATATACGGGAAGATCCCAACACTATAGATATCCAACTAAATAAATAGATATTCATCCACTTTCAAATAGTTTCCTCATTAAGTTTCCTGTGACATTTGATTAATTTTTGGGAGAGTTAAGTCCCATTGAAGCCTGCTTATTGGTCCTGATGATTGTATTAATACAGCTACAGCAAATATCCATTAACATTACTATAATTTTACAAGATTATATGTGGATTAACTGATTCATTTCTGAATCTTTTTGCATCGAATGGCATCCAGGTTGAGATACGTACAAATAACTAAGTTGTACCTGCCTTTTATTGTTGACTACTTCCTCCTAAACATACTATTATAAACATTGTTCACAGCTTAGCTCTCAAAAGTCATAAGTTATAATTTTGGTTTTCCTGTTTAGTTTGCGGTTGCGTGTCAAGCAAAGTGAAGTTGATGTTTATTATATAACAATGAATGTTTTTTCAAGTTTGCCTCTAATTTATCTCAACTTATTCATGATGTCCTAAATACTTGGCACTTGTTGTTTTGGGTATCATCCACAAATTGATGACTAAGATGGTGTTGCTGCAGATGAACCAAGAGACTTGTTTGTTGATGTAAGTTCTCCACAGTCCTGCACCCACTGACCAATGGCCCCTGCTGCTAGAGCAATAACTTTCAGTTGGTCTCACTTACTTCAAACAGAATTCTGATGACTAATATCAGGAAAGCAATAACAGAAAGTCAGTCATGCTATTTGAAAATCAAACGTCTAGTTAGTGTGTGTGTATGTATGTTTTTTGCAGTGATTAAATACCTATAATTTTAATGTGGTATTTCCTATTTCTATTCCAGTAAAAATCTGCAGTTTGTGTATGACCAAGAACTCCAACTATGGAATAAAGAAAAATGCTACCAGGCTTGTGTTGAAAGAAAACGTTAATGTTACGTATCGATAGACATTGAACAATCTATGACATCACTATTATTCATGTTTGGGGTTGTATCGGAAAAACATACCTTTCAGACATCAATATTAAAAACATATGTGTCCAAATAAAAATCTCAATCAATGCTATCACTATACATGTTTGTCTTTGTATAATAAATAAGTTTGGCCCTTATTATGTATAACATGCATTTATGAGTGACCAAGATGTTTGCTCCTGACTGAAACACAAATGTAATATTTGGCATTTTCTGCACTATGATCGTACCTAGTTCTACCCCAAGGCTCGATAAATGACATGTGACACTAAACAAATATCATTAATTAATTCCATTTAATATCATTATATCTTGAAGCATATTCTAAATGCTTTATTGACGAAGTGTATTAAGATTTAATTGTGGTGATATGTATATATTTATATAATAAAACCTCTGAAATTTTCTTTTCTTCCTGGAATGCAGGACTAAACCACTCACGTCAGTCAACGAAATATTTCAAAATGAAATCCAGACACATGGGGCAATAATTCAAGTAAAGTAGACTTTAAGTGCATTAGCTTTTAGAAAACTTCATTTAGAAAACTTCAAAAAACCTTCAAGAAAACAGGATTTGATATTATAAGTAATATTACAAACGGTCGTTGAATACCATTTTTAACGGTCGTTGAATACGATTTTTTAATTTTCAAAGAGTAGGGTTCTCCAGGTACAACTCAGTAGGATTCTTACACGAGTATAGAAATTGCGTTGAAACAGTCTTGAAACCAATCACTTTTGAACAACAATTTCAAGAAATGCTCCTAAAAGGGACGTGTTATCAAAGATCTTGAATCGATCTAAGATTCAATATCAAACAAGAAGGAGCAAGATCAAAGTGTAATAGAGACATGTTTGCTTTTAATACAAACACATGTATTATGCAGTTTGCTTTGAAGTACCTATTCCTGATATATATTCCGAGTTTTCTTATTTTACTTATTTTCTATCTAAACATTAATTCAGTTACCAATTGTTTGACATATCTATATAATTTAAAGTACTTTCTCTTAATTTCAAAATAATTCTTCAATTTAATCACCCCATTCTCCTGATTTTTGCATTTTAAAACAAGACGTTCAAGCAATTTTATTTTCTGGTGGAATTGATGAAGATAGATTTCAGATATCATTGAGAGTTGATCAACAGACTGGACAATACATGAAAGTTAGTACTTTTCAGGTTCAATACTCAGTAATACACACATGGACAATACTAATCGGTCATGATTTAATCTATTTTACAGATACCCAACGATTCTTGAATGTATGTTGATTTATAAAACAGGATCAAATGCCCTCATAATGCTAACTGATTGGGTCTAGTCAGATTAGTTCCTTAATCCAAAGTGGGGTTATGAAATCTAGAGTCTAGAAGAAGATTAAATAAATAAAACTTGGGCAATTTAATTATTATTACATTAATAAATTATATGATAATCTGACCACATCAGTTCCCCAGGGTTTTTATTAGGTTTTAGATCAACTCTGGCAAAGTTCTTATGAAAACAACCGTACAATGAAGCGTATGATATATTATACCAGCGCAACAATGTAAGTTACCAACAGGAAAACACTCAAGAAAGTTCTTAAATAAAAGGAAATCTGCATCATTCAAAAAATGTCTCTAAAAATGAACAATATTAGAAAACAGAACGTCAACTTCTTTGAGAATACAATCAACTATCTTAGTTTATCCAATGCAATGTGAGACATCTATATTTCAATATGAAAGCCAAAAACATGCTTGAGTTACATTACAGCTGCTCATCACTGTATCTTATGCTGCAGCAGCCATACTGTTGCCATATATCAAATGTGACTGAGGCATAAGGCATGCAATCATCATTGCCTCTTCTGAATTTACAAAATAAATTTGTACAATAAAAAATACAAATGCTTATTAATTCATACCTAGGCTTTGGTGTTCAGGCGAAAATATTGACAAAAATATAATTTTAAGTTTCATTTCAATGAATTCTTTAAAACTGGTAAGAGTTGTTGGTTTGGGGAACAGTGGTCACGGTGTGGGGGCTGAAAGGTTGTGGTGAATATTTTTGATTGCTGAAGCCAGAAATGTTTTGGTGAAATGTGAAATGAACTGAAGTGAACATATGTCAGGGATAAGCATCTTATGGTATCAGAGGTAAATAATATGTTGCCACCTTTAAAACACATGTGTCAGATAAGCCATGAATATATGTTTTTAATCCTATTTTCACAAGTTGTTTTAAATCACACTTAAAAAAATTTATTAATGACTGCCTATTAAAGGTAAACATTTACTAGGCATTAACTTGATAATCTTCATCATATGCAAATGGTTCTATTAGTAGGATATATGCTGATTGCCAGTCAAAAAATGTAGCTTCAACTGTAGTCTTGCTTAAAAGACCCTGTACTCCCCCCCCCCCTTTATCCTTCTTGCCAGGTAAAGAGAGTGAAGGTGACGGGGGGGGGTGGATACAGTCTTTGAGCAAGACTACTTCAACTGCTACAATATGTGACCACTTCTTGGAGGTGACATTACAAACATTATCAAGGCATTAACATGACAAAATATCACCACTTACAAAAGGTTATTGAAAGTTGTAAGAATCTGTTACAAGATTGACAATAGCCAAACAATGACCATTGACCCCCATTCACAAAAAAGTTGGTGATTATAACTCTATGTTACAACTTCTGGTGGTATCATAGAAATAAAAAAAAAAAAGTTCTTTTTTATGATTCAAAACAAAGACAGCGCAAATCTGTTGTTCTATCTAAATATTTTCTACCTATCTATATTGTATTTTCAATGTATTTTCAAGAAGATATCCACAATGTAATATATTACATTTTCAAAAAAATATTCGAAATGTAAACATAAATGTAATGAGGTACAGGAAGATAAGATGGACAAACAAAATTTCAATTTATATAAATATTCTTTCATCTTTCTTCATATATACCTGTAATTAAAGATCAGATGACTCTGACTAATTGGGAAAAATATCAAATTAACTCAAAAGAACCAATTTAATAACAAGATCTTTCCAATAATTTACTTGAGAGATTCTTTCTCATAAAATATCTAATTAAGGGTTCTTTGATCACACACCATCTACAAAATAGCTCCTAGATATTTCTACTTTCAAAAGAAGACTATAAGGCATGTAATAATTAGCAGTTGTTTTTCTCCTGAAGAGGAAGGCCATAACTCCACATACACATGTAGAAGACTTCATTGCAGTAGTTAAGGTCTTGTTTCACAGAATGCTGACAATATGTTGAGAGATTTTACCAAGCTTGATAAATCTGGCATCTGGTTTCTGCTGCCCTATCCCTCTCACATACTGCATGTGGGGACCATTCTTTTATTATATTAAATCATTTTCAATTATGTCTACTGGCTAATTATTGAAATGGATTACACCTAATTTTGAAAAAAACATCAACATATAGATGGCGTTCAATATTTAAAACCAGCATGAAAATAGCCTTGGCAGCCAAAACAAAACAATCTCTTACAGAGTACTTTAAGAGCATCTGAATGTGATCCAGAAATAAGTTTGCTAGTTGCCAAATACTTTCACAAGGCTCCAACAACAGAACAGGCTCCAGTCCAAATGCTACATTTTTCCGACAATTTTAGGACATTGTTAAATCAGAAAATGAAAGCAGAGATAATTATCCCCAAATAGAATTTAGAACAAACCTCTAAAAACAATGGCTCAGTCCAGGTACACAAGGTACAAAATATAATAGATGGAAATGTTTAAGAACCTGTTGTACATTGTATGACTGAAGTGTATATTAACCTAGAGTAGCCTTTCTACCTTAGTCCACCTTTATAAACATCTCTCATATCTGACTCTAACTCAGCTTGGTTCTTCACGACCAGCTGTTCCTGCTATTATAGATTCCTACATCTAAAACTGCCCCTGCATGAAAAACACTATTCATGCTTAATGTATATTTAAACTGCCCCTGTATTCATGCCTAATGCATAGTACAAGTGAACCTGCATAAAACATCCTCACTATACCTAATATTTTTTCAAAATTTTGAAATATTTGAAAAAAATATTACATAACTTTTCCCCTTTACATTTTGTATTACTAGTCAAAGCTTTGGATACTGGGCAGAGGTCCAGGAATTTTTGATTTGGAAGAATTTAGGGTGAAGAACTTTCTCATGCAATATTATACAAATATAAGTGTGAGGAGTTGATAATTAGAGGTGTTGCGCCAAGAGATTTCTACCCTGCGTGCAGAGTCTAGTTAAACTACACTCTGCCTAGTACATACCATATTACAGTTTAGTAGCCCCGCCCCCACGATGGGTACCGGTGACAGTTTGGGTAAATCACCTTTGACCTACACGCTGACCTTCCACCAATCAGCGAGCTTGAAGAAATTAAGTTTAATTTCAGTTAGAGAGAATGAAGACGAAGCTCTCTTTTAAGAAGTGAAGTCAAACGAATGCAAAGGGTAAGAGATTTCAATGTGGGAACGCCCTACTGGTTATAAATCATCAAATTCAAACATCAGATAATTCTAGCTCTGACTTATATGATTGGAATGAGGGGGTGGGATCAATAAGTGAAACATAGTGATGTGAAGATAAATAACTAATTTAGTTGACTGTTAGTTTATTGCTGAGTTTTTTGGATATATCACATTTGAAATCCACTTTGGGCATATTTCCTGTGTTATATAAAAATAGATAATGCTGCATAACCTTGTAACCAAGGGGACAACAGTGGCGTAGCCAGGATTTGGTGACCGGGGGTTCTATTTTTATGTTATTCACAAATCCCCCCCCCCTTCATTAGGGTTCCTTAAAAATGCAATTTGTACAATTACACTCCCTCCAAAAGTTTGGCAATCCTAATTAACCCATTGGCTTATGTATTAAAGCACCTTTAAGTTTGAAATCTTATTTGTAAAGAAAAAACTATTTTGGAAGGGGAAATATAATTCATTTTAATACCTTCATTAAGTTAAGTAGACAATTGAATTTTATTTAACAAAAATGATGTCTTTATTTACGTTAAGCAAAGTCTGAAGGTAATAGGCTTTATCAAGAAACCTCTCCCATTGAAATAACAAAGGACGTAAAAATGATTTTCAAAAATGACCTTGTAGCTTTGTAACTTTAATGTTCACAAAGTAAAATAAACAGGCAACGTGCAAAAAAAGTCAAACAACTAGGACAAAATAAATCACCTCATGCAATGGCTTATGACTATTTTTCAGGAATTTTGTTGGAAGCCAGTTCGGATCAAATGCAAGGTAATTGAAATTGGCGCAAACACCCTATACTCCGAAAGATCGTTCTTCTACGATAACTTTTCACAACGTTTACACGAAGGCTTTTTAAACTATTCAGGATAGTTGTATTGCTTAAATCTGGGGTAACAAAATTACAAGCAACATGTATAATTACCAATCCATTCCTTACAATATCAAATACAATATCTCCCAAAAGATTCACAAATAATTCATTTCACAGCGTTTTGAATAAATTGGTGAAGTTATTATTGATTCAAAGTGCAAAAAATGAGTGAAAAATGTTTAAATTCTCCCAAATAATAAGAATGATAACCGTTTTTATAGAAAAATAATACATTTTTGTAAAAATCTTTAGTTTTCCTGGAATAAAGTATGCACTTTTGTGATTTTTAGAAAATAGACATGAAAAGGAACGACATGAGCCAGAAATATTCTAAAATTGAAACAATTTTTTGTTTAGACTGCTCTGATTCTCTCTTTAACATGAAAATGGAGAGCAAGTAAACTGGAACGATAAAAAATTGAATTCTATAGAATCTCTTAGATGAGTGGAGTGTATCTGGAAAAAATCATTTTTTGCAATGATTGATTTTTCTTTGGAAAAGTGATGGGTAAATTAATACTAAACAAATGAAAGAATGAATAAATTGAACAATATACGATATACGCTTTTAAATAATTAATTTCACAGCGTTTTGAATTATTTAACGCGGGGACTTGCCAGCCTCAGGGACGTCCCAAGAAATATTTTAAATTTTATTGAAATAAAACAAAACAAAGATGTACACATTTGAAAGAACATGTGTTTCAACAATATTACGACTATTCCAGATATTTATTCGTCAATGTTCATCATCGGAGTATGGGACGTCTGAATTTTTCAATAACTTCGTATTGGACCAGAATTGGCTTAAAACAAAATTCCTACAAAGGACTGATTTAGCCATTGCCCAAGATGGGTTATTTTGTCCGAGAAGAAGCAGCTTTTAAGTTAATTGTGCGAAATTATTGTTATTTCTAAATGTAAAATCTCATGCTCTGGGGTCTTCCCAAAATTAAATCTCACCCCGTGCCTAAGGTTGCCAAACGTTTTGAGGGAAGTGTAACTTCACTTTGACATGTTTTTAGCGAAATGAGGCTCTCGTGTTCACCATAACAAAATTATATCTATTCATTTACTGCTCATATATGATTAACATTAGTGATGTGAAGATAAATAACTATTTTAGTTGACTGTTAGTTTATTGCTGAGTTAATTTTTTGGATATATCACATTTGAAATCCACTTTGGGCATATTTCCTGTGTAACATAATACACCATAACCTTGTAACCAAGGGGACAAGCTGACGACAATATCATACCTTTTGAGGTATGATAAAATCACCATTCCTGTGTAACATAGCCTAGCCTAAAAGAACCCCTAAAACATGAACATATTTTGGTTTCAGCCTTTGCATTAAATATCTAGTATCAAAACATATTTTATCAAATACCAGCAGTGTTTATGCCAGACAGGTCTACTGTATGTAAATGCAAAACTAAGCATTTCCTCATTATATAAACAGGTATACCTTCTGATGACCTCTGTGATATATCTATGAAAATTCACTTACCACAACATTGTCATTATACGTGGGTAAGTCACATGACTGGCTGGGACTAGCCTCACTGCGTAGTAATGACGAAGATAACTGCGATGGCGTATGGTTCACAGTGTCCCCTTTGTCTTGTCCCATCATTTTGGTTGGTGTGGGGGTATAAGCATTTCTGGCGTGTTCCCGTGGCTCTTTTTTCGAACCAGTCCGAGATAGAAAGCCGCCATCACTGGAAATAGAAAAGAGAGATTATGTAGGTTTCAAACAAAATAAAGACAAGTATGTCCAAGCCCGTTTGCAATATTCATCTTATGGTGTTATGGGTCCACTCCAAATAGCAAATGCATTCTTTACATCCTCAAATTATCATATTATGTCAATGCCTATGAATAAATAAATAACTTTTAAAATATACATCCATCTTTTGAGTGAATTCAAAGCCTATCCACAGTTTATGTTATATTAACACATGTGCATACATATAAAGATAATGAATATAACATCATATGATCACACATAATCCGATATATACAATTAGGCTAACATGATGTAATTTAACATGGGATTAAATTAATTAATCATGGCACTTACTCTATTTTTAATTGAATTATGAACATGTGTTACCATCCCACCAAATACATTAATGTTTAGCTGGTAAACCCAAAACCAAAACTCAAAAATTGGTCAACCTAAATGACCTTCCAGGACTAAATTGAATTTCTATTCATCGTGCATATATAATTTCTATAAAATAAATTTGATACGAGGCCAATATGGTTAGAAATCATATTGATAATGAAAATATTATATAATTCATATTCATATTATGCCAAATCTTTTCAAATGAATGAATTTAAATAAACATTCTATCCAATACTCTATTTTTCCAGGATCCAGACCACATCAAATTTTGATAATAAAACCTTATTTCTGGTATCAAAGACATATTTATCAGACTCAAGACCTGGTTTTACAGAATTCTAACAGTTTTTAACTGGAATCTGGCCCTCATTGATGCTTCCTTGGTAGTTTTACACTGAAGGCAGAGGTTAGTTCTTTAGGAGATGAATGTATCTTTTAAGAAGCTAAGTCAAACAAATGTGAAGCGTACAAAAGTTAGTGAGCTTATAAGTTTAACGTAATGTTTATTTCCTCATACTCTTTTTAAAAGTTTGCTTTCTTTTCTTTAAAGAGAGCTTTATGAAATACTACTGGCCTCTAAGACTCAGGGTATGAACTTTCCTAAATCAAGACCTTAAATTTTCTTAAAAATTTCAAATGTTTCATAAAAATAATCAGTGAACCTACCTTTTCCTATCAACTGTCAACACAATATACAACTCGCTAACATACATCCAGATTTCTGTGATTTGTACAATATATTATGGTATATAATGTAAATATGCTGGTTTTAAATCTTAGATAGATCACATCCAACTATTGCTGATTATAGCCTGATTTGTAGTTAAATATCTCAATTAGATAATCCTATAATATGATGAAACTATATGCTGGTATAGATCAAATCCAGAGACCTTTGTACATGTACTTTAATTCAATCATACTGCAGTTTTAAACAGGTTTTCCTATTTAGTAATGTAAATATACTGGCTCATCCTTCTAAATTATAGTGTGTATTGAGCATGTTTCAATGGTAATCCAAGTTTAAAATGGTTCTCTTCCAACAATGACTAAAGTTTGTCTGACCTTAACTTCTGGAGACGATATGTATTCAGAGCACAGTGTACTTTACTTAGAATCTTCCTCCTTATTCTATGAAACCATGAGTCTGTCTATAACGAAAATGATACTCCTTTGAGACAACTTCCTATTGCCCCTTAACGACTCATATTTCTTGAAATACTTATAAGAAAAAAGCTGTTTTAGATAATCTGATTGTTCAGCAGTATAAGAGCACTTTGTATTCGTTTAAGAGTATTTACTTCATGTTATTTCCTTGTTAGGAACTCTTCCTCCTTTGGAATTGAGAAAATGTAAGGGCGAACCCAAGGATAAAATAACATAGTAGACATGGTTTAAAAATAAAATGCAGCATGGGAGATGAAATTTTCAAGAGGTAAAGAGTACATACATATAGTATGCACTGTATGTTTTCTGCAGAAATGCGAGATATCATACATAAATGGAATGAATAAGCTAAACAGAGAGATACAGGAACATATTAAAAGCAAGGGTACCCAAGTACAAATTCTTGCAATAATTGTTGGTGAATAACAGAATTCTTACCTGACCAAGACCTGAAGACCCTATCTAAAATTTCAAATTCTTTTTTTATTTCTCTTATGTTTTTTCTACTTAGATAACATGCTAGAGAAAGATCCCGATGCCAACGAGCCCCTCCCCGCAGTTGACGAAGGGGGACTTCAGATGCAAGTGAGCAATTAATCACAATAAACGTACAAGATACAAAATAAATTAATGAAATCCAGTGCTTTAATCAGTTCCTGCCTGACTGCTGACTATTCTGAGATATTTTGGAAGAGTGGGTCAGAAATATCTGAATAAAGTTCTGGCTCTGTATTATCTTATCGTAGGTCCATATTTGGGGCTATAAGACTGCAAGAATTTTTGAGATTATCAAAAAATACAATGGCCATATCTTGGTGAAACAAGGCATTAATATGCAAAATGTCACTACCTGCTATTTGTTACAGACACCAAACGCCTGACACAAACCGCTGTCACAAAAGATGGAGACCATAACAATAAAGGTGGCCACATAAAAACAAGGAGTTGTGATTCCGTATTCCACTGAATAATTCATTGGATCGGAATGAGTAGTATAATCACTGTATGTACAGAGATCGCCTAGTATTAAAAGTGGGTGATCAAAGACTCGACAAGATGCGCAAAATCCAAAATGTCGGAGGAAAGGTATGTTTGTTTGTCTTCTCTTTACCAGTTTAAAATCATTTTACCTACAGATGGTATTCCATATGCTGTATAAGAGACTCAAGATTCATTTGGTAACAGGATTCAGTGATTAAATCAACCGAAATACCTGAACTGAGTTGATAAAAGAAGCAAAATCAAAAACCCGTCGAACGAAAATGTATTTTTCACAAAATTTTCTGTTTTTAGATTGCCAAAACCACAAAACCAATATCATCTATGGTTAATATACATAAAACTTAACATTACATGCATATCAGACGTTCCAACTCCCCTTCAGTATTGAGTAAGGAGAATGTTATAAAAAAAAATTATGATCAGCCAAGTGAGTGATTTTACCATGTGGATTCTAATGATATGTTCTTTGCATTTCAGAGTGGTTGGATTTACATGTTTCTATTGTCCTTCACTACGAACTGTTAAATTTCAAAACATTATAAATCACCTTATATCACCATGAAGATGAAGAGATGAAGATGAGAAAGATTATTGAAAATAGAGGCAAATTTAAAATGATTACAAGAACTATGAGCTTGACAAGTAAAGATTTGGTTTTAATTATAAATCAAACAAATCTTTAATGTACATATGACCAAAGCCTAAACTGGAACTTTTCCTCAGTCCCATCCACATAACGTTGTCTAGAATAGCATAGTATTTATTTCACACTTTGTTTCTTTAAAAACGCCTACTGGGCGTTTATTTTGCATTCGATTACATACAATTCCAACATTTTCAAGCTAATCACCTATACACCTTAGTTGAAAATTGATCAATAAATCTTCTGAATATTGAACTATAGGGCAGCTTTCCCCTATACCTATTATTTACATATGACCCAAGTTAGCCACCTCGTGGTGAAACTGGGAACTGACTACTGGCATCTACTGAAGGTCATTACATTTTTATATAACTTATTGATACCTTGCTGCAAAAGAATGATTTAACTCCCCAATGAAATAGATAGTGTACAATTCAGATTTAATAAGTTTATTATGAGACCCCATGTCCATAACAACCACAATCATGACAATGGGTGATACAGTGACATACATTTTCATTTATGATTTATTCAATTCTTGCATTACAATTCGACAATCGTCTTGGATGCCAAGGTGTAAAGTTTTCATACCTTGGAATCAAAGGGTAAAATAAATGGACTGAAATGTGACTTTAAAAACTGTTCCATTTATAAGGTGTTACGCTTCAAGAGGTTTTTCTCTTAGCAGTGTACAGTGTACATATCGTATTGTATTCAAACAAAGACAGAATAACAAAATGTACGCATACAGTGACTATTTAATCGAATGAATCAATGAACGGTGATGTACATGTTTATTTTAATTTGGACATACATTTTGCATGAAACCCCATTTTTCTTCTCTTTAAAGCATATAGTTATGGGTGTATGATCTGCTGAAACTCACGCTATTGGCTGATCCATTCATTTCTGTGTTAAAATATTTATTCCATGTTATTTAAGAGGAAACGTGAACTTTATCATGGTCAAATGGAAGCCCAAGTCCCTACCTAAGTATAAAAAATTAGAGTGAGTAAAAATCTTCTCTTGTTTTTGATATCTTAAAGCTTTTTAAATAAAACAGCACATATTATATCGCATTAATATCTTTACATCGTAAAATCGATCACATATACGAAAAATGGTCAAAGTAATATATATTTTTCAAAGCATATGGGTGTTCTTGTGCCTACAAAACCTTATTGAATCACCAGTAGCGTGTAATATAAACACAAATAAATCTTTTAAAAATAACCGTTACACGATATTTGAATTTTGCGCATCTTGTCGAGTCTTTGATCACCCACTTTTAATACTAAGCGATCTCTGTACATACAGTGATAATCCATGGAATGTGCACTGTACTTCAGAGCATAGTGAAACCAAAAAATGATTAGACATCGATGCAGAATATTACCTGTTGTTCATAAACAAGGATATAGGCCCTTAAAATAAAGATAACTTAGGTTTTCTATCTGTTTACTATCTGTTGTATATTAAGAGGGAGGATGAGGGTCAGTGTAACAAATACCACACATGTATGATTAGATAATAAAAATACAACCCATTTTTCGTACAATGATTTTTCTTGCGATAACAAAATGAACCTGAATGCAAACTTATAAAGGGAAAACTAGGAATCTCTTCTGATGGATAAATCTGAAGTTACGAGCAAATTATGGCAGAATATAAACCGCATTGTAATTATAGAATTGAATGATATCCTCCCAATATGATAGCTAGAGACAAACAGGAAACCCAGACTTCCGTGGATATTGCTTTTTAGCAGTTTTTTTATGAAATACAACAATGTCAAGAACGGCATTAGATGTAATTCAAATGTAACGTCATGTTACAAGTGAATACAAAAGTGTGACAATTTGAAACAAATATTGGATGCAAACACAAATGATGACTGCTATACCAGGAAAACAGTTACTAGGCTATAACAATAAAGAGATATTCAAATATATTCAGAGGTGGTCATCGGTCTAGTATCTGTAAAAACGCTGTTATTTGAGGCTGAGTCTGTTATCTGAGGCTGAGTTTGTTATTTGAGGCTCAGTCTGTTATTTGAGGCTCAGTCTGTTATTTGAGGCTCAGTCTGTTATTTGAGGCTCAGTCTGTTATTTGAGGCTAAGCTTGTTATGTGTGGCTACGTCATTTATGGAACATAAATCTGCTATCTTTCATCTTCAAATTGAGGCATACATGATTACGCAGACAGCGAGAGAAGAACTTTTATTGTGTAATAGTGGGAGTTAAAAACTGCCAATACCACACAATCTTAATCAATCAATACTCGATATACCCATAAAATGTATAGTGATCCCCCGAGACTACGCATACAGACACGTACATCTAAAAACACTTAGCATTAACCACTAAGAATTAATATTATGTGTTACATACAGAGAAAACCTCCACCTCAGTCATATCCTCCACCACTCCCTCTATTTCCCTTCCCTTTAGCTTCCTTCCCTTAACTTTATCCCATTTCCTCCAAGTATTTTTCTCAATATTTGCCTGCTAGACTGTAATAAAATTACTACTGACGCAAAGGAACATCAACAAATATAAACTTGTTTACTTGAAAGTATAAAGTCATGACAAGATGCTTTTATATCAAAAGTAGGAAAAAACATTAATAGTGGGGAAAAAAGGCTAGGCAACATTTTGTATTTCATACACATACCTTATTTTGATAGTTGATTTTATTGTTTAAGTAATTGGAATATACACGTTTCTGTTTTTTATTTTTATTTATTTTTTTCATTTTAATCTCCAATCAGTAATTATATTCTAGAAATTTCGTATTTTGCTTACCACTTTAAACAACAATAAAACAAAACTAAAGTCTTCTTCAGTTAGAAAACCAAGACAAACACTGAACTGTTATGTCAATATTTATAATTACTTTCATCTATTTGGAATATTTTGACAGATAGAAATGGACAAGCATGTCGATCAAGCTTGGGAGAATGAAAGATTGGTATGAGGCATGACCTGAGTAAAATTCAAAGTAAACTTATCACCATGGTAATTTAAGTCCCTCTAATAGCTACACTATCAACTAATAACATTTACAGTTCGATCTTGACAGGCTCAAATGGATCTTTTATAATTCTATGTGAAATATATGTTATAACTTATATACAGAAATATAGTGCGATTTTCATCTAATCTAAAGTCTGTTTGCAGATTATAGACTTAAATCAAAAAATTATACATGGATCTGTAATTTAAAAAATGTAGTTTGGTAGTTGATTTGGCCGGGTGATCAAAACAAAACACGCTGGGCTCGGCACTGTTGCTTTTACCGTGAGGTTGTAAGTTCAAAACCTGTGAGCTCATTGCGCTTATTCATTCATAAATTACGTTGAAATCTGGCGGAAGGGTAGAAAAATGTTAATTCCCGTAAGACCTTCTCATCCAGCATTCATAAAAGATTTCATGACTCCCACAAGTCTCGTGTAAAATGATGAAACTAATTACAACACCTACTCTCAAGGACATTTAGAAGGCTGCTATCAATTAACACATTACAATTATGAAATACCTATGAGTCAGTCATTAAAAGGAATCTACATTTATCTAGATATATGCTGAGAATGCTAAAATTATAATATGTATGTGTATTTATAGCTAGAAATCCAAGGGACATCATAGTTATTTAATTGAAACATTGGTTTTGGTATAATTATAGAAAAAATGTATAAATATAGAAGAATGACTATTTATAATTCTCATACTGAAAGACACAATGCTCCAGGCCAGGGCACCAATCTAAAAATATGTGGACGCCCTATCTGCGTTTGTTCAATCATAGGGAGCTGAGTGAATGAAGATGATAAATTGAAATTATAATAGAATCTTAAATGATATATATGACACTTTTTCCCTATATAGCCTCTACTATATTTCTCATTTTAACTTTTTGAAACAAAAAAGTCCAAAACCATTCTAAGGCTCTCAATAGGTTGGATATATTTAGGCCAGGGTTGCTGTTTGGTCATGAATTTTTTTTTTATTTCATCGATTTAACATGTGATCAGATTTTTTCAAAAGATTCCACATTTTGAATATTTCATGCTAGAAGCCTACCTTTATTGAAATAAAACAAAATGATATCATGTTAATGTCTACTCTAAAGAGGGGGAGGAGCATAATCCATTGTTATATTAGTTTAGGAGAAAAAATGTTGATAATTTCAACCACCCTCTCATTAGTACTTACGTAAATGGACATAATGTTAAAGAAAGGTAGAACATGACATCCGGCTTATAATAACAAAGAGATATTCCTCTCCTAGCAAAAAGATTTTATTAACATTAAGATATGAGTAATAAATGCAGGCCAGAGGAGTTGGTGTTTGAATTTCCTAATCAAGTGTTTTTTGCCATTCTAAGCACTTTTCAAGTGATTTTGGGCCAAAGTTGACAAATATAAAATCCCTAGAATTTTTTGAAGAGTGACCCCTCTGGCAAAAGCTGGCTTTGAGCCTGAAATATATAATTTCATTACTGTACTGTATACTGTACTTTGTACACAAAATTAGGTGTTATTTTTAATATTCCATGAATAGTGTTGATTCTTAATACAAAAATTCTATCTTAATATAGTTTTCATATATCTATTTCACCAAAATCAAATTGGTTGAATATTGAATGTCATTAGATTTAAGAGTAGAAATTTTTGATTTACTGCTTGTATTATATGTTCTAATGAAACAGTCAGATAAACAACAGTGTGATCCAATAGTATACATGTACCTAAAGAATATTGACAAGATATCTTTTATTTGAAGAAGCAACTTCAATTTTAATAGACTTATTTCAGTCAGAATTTGTAGAAGAGGACTTCACATTTCAATTTATCACACACACTTATAATATCAAGCTGTTAAATTCTGCCAAGGATTTCACATTTTGCAAAATATTTACCAACATGTACTAACATTCATACTTGTTCATTAGTAGCCTTGTTAAGATAATTAACAAGAATTTGCCATACTATGAGGTAAGCGCTGTAACACATTTTATAAACACATTTACCTTAACATGAACAGTATTATATAAGAGCTTGCATAGTATATACTGTATAACATGCAAAATTCATTCAGTTTTTATTTAATTCCCTAATGTGGCATGTTGTATTCACTCTTCATGTGTAATTTTGAGTGATTTAAAATTGACTAAATTTAATTCATTTGGAACATGAAGGAGCTGAACATGTGACACTGATACAGTCTTAATGAACATCTCCCTCTAGAGAACATCTCTGTCTACTGAACACCTCTTCTTAGCACATAGTCTATACTGAGTTCTGTGTAAAATTGCCTCTGTAGTGAACACCTATCTATAATGAATACATTTTTGTGGCTCAATTGGTGTTCACTATACACAAGTTTTACTGTATATCCTTATATTACAAATAATATGCCAATGGGTGGAATATAAAGTGAAATATGCAACTAGAAATGTGTTACATTTGGTTAATAAATATCATGAATCTGAATAGATGAACTTGAGCTCTTATGGAAGGTGTAAGAATTACAAAGGGCAACACAGAATATACGAGGGGTAGTGATGAGGTATAGTTTGAAACATATGCCTATACAATAGGTACAGTAACACTAGTACACCTCTAGAAGACAAACACCGCAAAAATTTCAAAAGTCTCATTGCTTAATAATTTAATGTAAAAGAACCTCTCTAAGTGGAACACTCCAAGTTGAACACTAATTTGAGGTTCAAAAGGTGTTCTACTGACATAAGTTTTACTGTACATCATATATTTGAGCTTCTATTCATGATTGTATTTATATAATATTCTGTTACACAACTTTAACTGAAATATGCTGGAATGTATTTTGCATGACCTGTGGTATAAAACACATATCACGCAAAGGAATTGTCAGTTTGATAGGTTAAAGGGGATCAAAGCCAATCAAACTAGGTATTATTTTCACTAATTTATAGCTGTATACTGAATATCATATGATAAGACCAAACGGTGATATCTAACATTTCATGTAAAAACTTTATTTCTCTTCATATTTATTGTGCCAAATATAATATCACATAACAAAACAGTGACAAGAATCAACAAAAAATCATATATAAATTTTGCCATAGGAAATGAATCTAGATTTTCTACAATCAGCACTCAGGGCTGAATTTCATCAATGAAACTTGATTTTTATCAAAATGTAAATAATATTATACTCTTGATTCATAATCTGGCCTATTAGAAAAAAGCATAACCCATGCCTGAAACTAGTTTTAAACCATAAAAATCAGCAAAACTGAGGTTAATGCGATGTTGATATTTATTTATATTTACATGTATTTGGATTCTACACTTTTGTATCAGTGGCACAACAATTGTGTGCGTCCATTTGAACATTTACATATTGACATTTATAGTAAAACATTTAAAACCAATGGCACTGATTTACTTTTATTTTTGAATACATGTTGTATTGAATCTTGAAGTATAGCAATAATATAATAACAAGTATAAATAAACACTTGTGGTTGTAGACATAAAAAAATACATAGAACTCTACGTCTAATAAAATTTCTTTGTAAATAGAGACGAAGCCTTTACTTATTCTGATATCCTTTATTTTTAGCCAATTTTGTTTGATATTTCTCTTAAAAATAGAAATATAACTATCATCGCAGTTTGTGTTGATTTTTTATTTTTATTCTTATTTATGAATCATGAAAAAGTTTTTTTAATACATACCTCTGGACCTCTCCATTTTGACACCAGGTATAGCGTATAACATATCTACTATCTAGAATCATAGTCGGCATCATCTTAAAAATGATCACTCTTCCAATATTTCAGCTATATGTATGTTACATCATAACGACGATTGGAGCTTTATTCCGGTACATATACACTTGTCCTTATTCCAGAGCCTTTGCTGGATCCAGTGTTTTGATAGATATCCCCAAAATAGTTCAGTGATGTTTATAATGCTCCGGTGAACGTCCTTGTTTTGATACAAACTCTTAACTCCCCCTCACTTTCCCTGGTTCTGCAAATCTGACTTTGTAGTAGTAATTTACTGTTCTATCTACTTTGCTATCCAACTCATCTGGCAGTTAGAGTGGTAATTCATTTTTTCCACTACTTTCCTCAATGGCTCATAACGCTATATGATATTACGATTGTATTCAATTATGCATCTAATACCCCTTCTAGCTTTCACTGGTGATTATTATAAACTGAGATGTTTATATACGGTACTATCTGTAGGTATGAGTACTTAGGACTGTTGAAAGGTCTGACAGAGCTCCAGAAAGATTCCTATTTCTTGTAAACACTTGTTATATCTTTGACTTTATTACACAGTTCATTGAGTCTAATTAAAAAACAGTCCTATATAAAACCACATAACGTCATAACATACTCAAAACGGTGAAAACGGATACTATAAAAATATGATTAACAGATAGTTTACATTGAACATTATTATTCTTAGAACAGGAATGAATTTTAGAAATAGAATATACAGTTAATAATAAAAGGAGCAGAATTAAAAGAGTTGTTTATAAGTTTGTGAGGGAGATTGTCTGTCAATAAGCTTAGTCTATCCTCCCACGACTATGCAAAATTCTTGGGAATAAGTTTTCAAACCCTTCATGAAAAAACATGATATATCAAACAAGAGAGATGAATACTTGAGGAAAATACATGTTGATATGAACTATTCAAATACATGTATATGAAAGATGATCACGTCAATCAAAACTTGGAAGAACCCTGAAAATATCCAAGGAAAGGGATTTTTCTCTAGCTCTATAGAGAACCGTCATCTATGTTCATGCTGTATGAGATTCTAGTAATCAGTCATGACAAGGAATCCCATGCTTCAGATTTCACAGGAGTCAAACCAATTCCTCCAAATCATCTCAGAACACTCAATAAGCTAACAACCTTCCCGTTTTCTGTAAAATTGGGAGTATTAGCTTAATTCCAACCAACTTCATTCCTTGCTAGATCCATGAGTTTCTATGATATTATGTATTTCAAAACTTGACAGGTAGGAAATTTTATTTTTTAGTCGAGGCATCATAACACCCAGACTAATCCTTCCTCACACTTGTATAATCTCCAAACAAAATCTGTTCTTTCAGGACAACAAGCCTACTATGCCCTCTCAATAAAAATATTTACATACGTCATTCAATTCTAAAATGAGGTGGTTGTTTTCCAACAATTTAGTAACATTAAGAGTGTTGATTTCCCAGTGTATATTCCCCTGTGTAATTACTGTATATTTTTACTTATTTACCAAAGATTTTGGTAACTTAAAATAGCTAGTAAACATGGATCAATCAATGGTTTCTAGCAAAATATTGCATAAAGGCCTGGGGTCAGTGTGACTGATTTTGTCAAAAATTTCAACTTTTCATAATTTTATTTTAAAATTTCAACTTTTACTGATTTTGTTAAAAAATTTCAACCTTCGTGATTTTGTTAAAAATTTCAACCTTTGAGATTTTGACAAATTTCTGAATTAAAGGTTTTTGTTTACTTTTTGTAACTTCATTATTCCTATCAACAAAAGACAATATAATGCTTGAACCTGATTATAATATTAATATAATGAGTCACACTCTGAACATTCCAGCATGCACTATTGAGTTGTAATGGTAAAATAGTTTATAATGATCAGCTGTGACACTCTACATTATAGCCTAATAATCCAATACGACAGCAGCCATCTGAAATGCCTCTTTCAAAACATTCTGCTCATTTCTTCTATTAACTAAACCTTAAAGCTGTGAATAAATCACTATTCACAGATTAAAAAATTAAACTGGCCTTTTTCGTTTAATTTTTGCTTATTATAGCAATAATTTTACACATTGCATTAGGATTTGTAATCTGTCTCTGTAATCAATTCCTAATATGATATATCTGCCATGGCACATGATATATATGCTCTAAGTTTAGTAAAATCTGAAGCTTTCAGGAATATGCCCATGTCTGCTCAATTCAAGCACAAAATTAATAGACTATAAAATAGAAAGAGTAGGCCCTGATGACTTCAATAATCATGAAATCAAAAGAATAACCATAAAATGTGAAATCTGGTACTGATTGTTTTTTAGATAAAGTTGAGTATGGGATAATGAGATATTTTAACTAGACAACAGCAAAGCCGAAGTGTGGCAAATCCCATCGAACAGCCATGGGTGGCATTTTTACAAACAAAGAATATAGCAAAAATGGCAGCCATTTTTCAAAATGGCCACCTTCTACCAAAAGTGTCATTAGACAGTGTGCCATGCTTATAGTATTCACATACCAAAATATGAAAAAATCGCTCCACTTCTTTTCGAGTTACAGCAAAAATCATAAAATAATGAGTAAAGGCCGCCATTTTTCAAGATGGCTGCCATGTGCTTCTTTAATATCTACATTTCTAGCTTTATTAATGCCCTATATAATTTTCTAACATTTAAAACATATTGCTATTACAGTTTTACATATTGCACCTAAATTACTGTAAAATCAGCACTAAAATGGCCGCCATTTTTAAATGAGTGGCCATTTTGAATATCCGCTTTCGAGCAGAATTTCTACCCCCATAGGGTATACGAGTATGTGTACAAAATATTTCACTTCATTCGATGGGATAATTACATGAAGGTCAATGCGGATATCCCTCATGGCCCAAAATAAGACTGAAAAGATGTTCACATTTGTATGAGAGTATTTGAAAAATATTAGGTGTTCATATTATATGCACATTTGTTAGTTTTGGTTAGTCCACCTTCTCTACTACTGAAAATGCAATTGAAGAGTCCTCTGTTATATATATTTTATGATAAAATATACTGAATGAAATAATAAAAAAAGAGATAATCTGTTGAGATAAGGCTAGATCAACCGGCTATTCCTTATTGAAAGTGTTCATACAATGTTCTTATTATTGAAGACATCAAATCAAATTCTCAAGATATAGACACATTAATATGCTCTAACATTGTAAGTGCCTTCATCAATGACACCTGTGTCATGAACAAGACATGTACTTTCAGAAGTGTCCTTAGCTAACTCCATCATACTAACAATAATAACCTTGTTGATGCTTTCCACATCTCATAAATAAGAAATCACCAAATTTCTATTAAAAACACAAAAAGCCTTGGAAAGAAATTAAAGACCATGAAATAAAGTGAACAAGCCCATTGTTTTGACTTAGTATCATACCGAAAAGCAAGAAATATTTGAAAGTTAACTTGAATTATAGTGAAAATATGTGGAATGAATGTGGTCAGTGTGTAGGTTTAAGCAGGGGATGTTTCCTCCTACTCCGACAGTCTCAGAAACCCATAACAAAAACATCTTTAAATGGAACAAGATGGGACTCAGTGATTATCTCAGAAAGTGAGGCAATAAAAAGAGATAGCAAAGTTAAGAATATCTCAGGTGCACTTTTTTGACTAATACATGGGAAATGAATTTAATATTGCACCAACCCCCCCCCCTCCCACATTTCCCTCTCCCTAATGATATGATGTGTGTGTAAAATGGCTATATTACTAGGGCTGAATGCAAGGCTATCATCTTATGGAAACCGAAGTAAACAATAAATTCCAGATTCCATACATCTCAAATCCTCTTCATGATTCATTATCAAAAACAAAAACAACAACAACTGTAACTAAAGTGATTATGGTACCCAACCCTTACTCCACCCTACCCCTTTAATCAACATATTTGAAGAATGATTTTGTGAAAAAGTGAAATCCTGTGAATCATATAAGAATATATGAAGTCTATGGACCCCCTCCCACCTACTTGGTCTTCACCTTGTGGAGGTGTATAGGGAAGACTAGACAAAGCCTTGAATCATATAAGACCACCTCCAGGTTCATAATAGACTAGATGCGAGTAGAAATAACCTTGACTTACGTCATCAAATATTCAAAATTCAAAAGCATATTCAAATTTAATTTTCATAGAAAATGTGATTTCTAAGTCTAGAGATTACCCATGCATACACCCAATGTTATAAAATCACAAAAAGTGAAATATCTTTTCTTGCATTGGACAAATATTTTTTTCTTTTATTGTATAATAATCATAAGGGTTATATGAAAATTGATCCATTTAAACTGATAATATTCAAGTTTAAGGGAACTAAACTTTCTAATACTCAATGCTATGTTATCTATCCCAAATTAGCCACCTGGCGGTGAAACTGGTACCTACTGGTGGTGAAACTGGTAACTTATGCGCATCTTGGTTATTCACTTTATTTAGGGACAACCACTTATTTACTAGAGAATTAAGAAGCTTAGATTGCCTTCTACAACAACAACAATCAACGAATCAAGGCTAACCCTACTCAAGATCTGGCAAGATGGATTAGATGAAAACATGAAAGTATAACTGAACAACACCCAAGCATTATAATCAGAATCAGGTGTTCATGAAATATTCATACAATTCAAAACATAAATAACCCACAACTGAAATATATAGTGGGTGTACCTTTGGTTGTAAAACATGGTAGAATATGAGCAAAACAAAAAGCATTAAAGGTAACTAGCGTGTAAATCTGTGCTCTAAATTATAGTCAAGAAATGCCAGAAAGCAGTTTATTTTGAAAATAAACATTCGAGGAAGAGTAATTTTCCCCCTAACAAACTTACCAAAATATATACCATACAAATCAAAAGACAAATACTCCTTCTAATCGTTGATTTGCACCTAATGTACTAGAATCTGATACTCACAAGAGTGTTTATATAAAGTACTCTTTGCAAGAGCTAGGCATTAACCTGCAAAATGTCACCACTTGCCATTTGTTACAAAATATGTGAAGAACTACTATAGTAATACAGAACAGTAAATCAAGCTTAAAATGCTAAATAATTAAATTTGAAGATGGGATTTCCATACTGATTTATTCTCTAAATGCGACTTAGCAGGAGACATTTATGGCGATAACTCAATCAGGATTCATTTACTTTTCTCAAACAAGCCAATACGTCTTGTTTAGTGAAGGTCATTCTGATTTTCCAGACTTCCATATAAGGCTAATTCATTTTGAATCATAAGACCTCCATATATGGTTAATTCATTCTAATTTTTCAAGACCCCTCTTATCTGTAACTGTAAAGCACATTTAATATGAATTTCAAATAATTTTTTTCAAGTAAACTATTACTTGAGACCTGGACACAATTAAATGTTTGTTGCCTGGTGGGAGTTCTGCTTCGTTCTAATACTTACTAGAAATTCCTAAGGTCAAAAGCTAAAATTTCTTTCTTTATTTCTCCAAGGTGAATGCGCTAATATTATATCATATTGGTGAATGCACTAATATTTGTACTATTCAATTTTAAATTCATGTACTTTTCATATGCAACTGAGGTTTCGCTAATGTAAGTAATTATCAATCATGATCCAATGTGATAATGTCATATTTTGTTATATATCAGTTGACGTACAATAACAAACTCATTATATAACGTTATAAAATAACTTAAATGTACTTCATTATGACGCTAATAAACAAATAAAAATTATCTATATTATATAACTTTTACGTCAATGAAGAAAAATTAATGAAGAAGTACTTTTAAGAAAACATCTTTACGTCAATGTATTGTTAGTTTGAAATATCATGTAGAACAATAAAGTGACATCACGATAAAGTGACGTCAAGCTAATCACAACAACTGACATGTTAATTGACTCAAATTAATAAATTCATCAATATTTGAAATAAAAGCATCTTTAAAGGCTGAAAATAATCATGTGAGATTCACATGTAACACTTTGTTAGAAATTGTACACAATTTAAGCCGTCTCTGTCAGACCTTTAAACGAGTCCCCTCAACATGTAATATAGATACACCTTGTATATTAACTACCTCTTTCTATATGTAGACTTTTTATATATTTTAATATATTCTGAGCAAAATCAACCATGATAATGATTAAGTTTTCATCTCCTTGGACTTTAAGTGTCTTTCATACTTCTGCAAGCCTGATACTTCTATATCACTAACTTACCAATTTCGGTAGCTCGTTAAAATCAAAGGAGTTCATATCCTCAAGTCTTTATCTTCAGACACTTAATCTGCACGTACATGTTAGTATTTGAATTATATCCGTGATATTTTTCCCTTATTTACAATAATTGATATAATAGTACATATAAACTTTGCGTATGCTATCATAAAATTTAATTATACATGAAGAACACATCTTAACAAATACATTATGCACAAGTTATGTTGAACAAGGTGCTTTTATCTATGGGATACGATACAGATGTTTATCAGAGTCAAATGTATCATGACTTAATTTGGACCAACTGTTGCAACCAAAAACATAATAATGAATTTCTGCATTCACAGAGCCTGTATAATTAGTAGCCTCTAGCTTAGCATCAATTAAAATCAACATAAGTACATGTTTTATATGTGACCTGAGCGTCTTGAGAGGATATTCAATTATAATGCACCATTCAAAGGAAGATTCTTTTACAGTAAAATCTGTCCAATCAAAAAGTTATCGGATTCAGCCAAAAGTGATGAGGTTTTTAACACTGAAATATATGCAAAATATCACCACCTGCCATTTGTTACATTTGTTATTTGTCACCATCAGAAAAGACTGCAAAAATTTTCATATTCATTTAAGAGTGGTGTTTGGTTTATGAAGGTATATATCACTATTCTGATTAATACATAAAGGGCATTGATGACATGGTTTACTGGCATAAAATTACTCTACTAAACGTGACATTCTAGGTATTAAGGTTTGACAGTGGCCTATCAGTGGCCTCAAAAAATCCTACGCCCTGTGGTTGTTTAAGCACTATCATGATTAAAACCTTGACATTTTATGACTATTCTTGAAGAAAACTAGAGAAACAGCAACTCAACGGAGTAGCAAATCCCACCGAACAAAACATATTTAGATTATTAGTGGCCATCTTGAATTTCCTTCTTGAGCAGAGCTTGTTTGTCCCTAGGCATAAACATATAAAACGCAAACCATATCCCTCAATTAGCATTTGAGTTATCAAAGATTACATACCTTATTTATGAAAAATGGCAGCCATTTTGGTGACCATTTTAAAATTTAGCTGCCATCTTGAAAATTCTTTGTCAAACAGAGTTACTGTGTCTCTAGGTATCATCATACAAAATTAAGTTTTTTATGAAAAATAGCTGCCATTTTTGTGTTTAGCAGCCGTTCTAAAAATCTCTTCTTCAGCGTAGCTCCTTTATCCCTAGGCATCAGCTAAGAAAATTTGAACCAAATCTTGAATTTTGAAAATTTTTCCTTCAGAGTAGCCCTTTTGTCCCTATAGGCATCAGCATATAAAACTTAAACCAAATCCATCTACTAGATATAGTATTTGAGTTGGCAAAATTCTTTAGCGTAGCTCCTTTATCCCTTAGGCATCAGCATATAAAATTTGAACCATTTTTCCTTGAAAATCTACTTTTTCCCTAGGCATCATCATTTGAATCAAATCTGTTCACTGGTATTTGAGTTATCAAAAATCATGTTTTTTTACTAAAATGGCTGCCATTTTGATATTAAGCAACCATTTTGAAAATCTCTTCTTCAGGATAGGTCCTTTGTCCCTAGGCATTATCATGAAATATTTGAACCAAATCTGTCAACTAGTATTTAATTAATCGTAGATTACATTTTTTACAAAAAAAGGGGGCCATTTTGAATTATGTGGTCATATTGAAAATTCCTTCCCGTGCAGAGGTTCTACCCTCATAAGGCATAAGCCCATAAAATTTGAATCAAATCCGTCAACCAGTATAAGAGTTATCTCCCAGCCAGACAGAAGGATGAACAGACGGACGGCTTTCCTATATTCCCCTCGAAGTTGGATAATATTTAACAAATGACAATCTATTCTGGATAAAAACTTATCACCTTGGGAGGTGTTCCACTTTTAGAGGTTAATTTAACATTAAAGTGTGCGCCCGACCTGGCTACGTATATAACAGAGTTTATACTGGCGGATTAGACTAGTTCATTTTTTATATGTGTGTGAAAGCTTTCTCTTATTTGCGTTTTTTTCGTTTAGTACGGTTTTGTTATAATTGCCGAGGTCATATAACCATGATAAAACAATGATTATCGTTGACTGCGCACACACAAAACATTTACGTCGAGTGAACAGTGTTATTAAAAACAACAAGCTTTAAAATACAATGCCCAGTAGTGTGATAATAAGCTGTACACTACCACTGCTGCATGTACATATTAGGGCTCATAAAGAGTGGATAGGGAGGTTGTGTTTGTCACTTTTAAATTTTACATTTCAAAATTGCCATTTTACATGTCATGATTTCTTGGTTTCATTCGTTTAGCCGATCAAAACATTGTAAAACAATAAATCGTCTGTTACGTATAATCAATTTTGTTCAGTTTTGATTAGTTGTCAATGAAGTTACGTTCATCTGAATCCATGATTCAGAACAAAAATCATATTTTCTTCACTTCAAAATACTTCAGTGAGATGAATGCTCGGAATTGTCGTTTGCAATAACTTATTGTCGTATTCGTTCTTTTATCTACTCGATAGAAGCATTTAGTCGTACATTTGATGCCAGGTCACCTTCTCGCGTACCTCTTGGGGAGCCCCACATTTGTGTCTGTACTCACTGGCGGATCTGGGGGGCCCAGGGGCCCCCCCCCCTTGGGTGGGCCCAGAAAAAAAAAATTGTGCCCAAAAAAAATTTTGAGCCAAAAAAGACTTTAAGGCCCCAAAAAGTAGGCCTTTTAGGTCTTAAATTGGCCTTCTAAGGCCTTGTTTTTTAATTTTAGGCCAAATTTTGAAGAAAATGGGCCTCAAAATTTCAAAATTTGGGCCCACTTTTGGGTTTTTGGGGCCCAAAATTTTTTTTTCGCTCAACACGTCCTGGCTTACCTTGTGATGACAAACCCTGGGTTTTCGCTATTTATAGTTTATCAACACCTGGACGCATGCGCATTTTATAGTTTATCAGGCACTTTAAGTCCGTTGTTCTTGGAACTCTGGACAATGTTCTACTGACAGAGGTGTTCCTCTTCTGGAGATGTGACAGTATATCAGTTAATAAAGTTATAATATATCCTCATCAATAGGTCTGTACAACTCATTACTGAAAGATTCCTCTTCCTCTATTACTTACAGGGTGATCAATAAATAAGGTAAAAGTATCTGGCATTTCTTCAGATTTTACCCAATCCTCATAAAATTTGAACATATAGTTCATGTCTTCTACTCCAGTCTTTGAACACCTTTTAAACCCATTTTCCCATAGCCTGCAAATTTTCAAGACAGCTGGCTTCAAGTCATCCCATGAGAAACTCTCTCAACTCCCTCTTCAGCTCACCATGACGTTAAAATCATAAGGGGACAAGTCAGGAGAGTATAGTTCATGACTAAACAGTGGGAAACCCAGTGCTTCAATGGTTTGTACTGTGAGAAAAGCATTGTGAGACGGAGCATTATCCAAGTGCAATGTGAAACGTTTTGCAGGCCTCTAAGTCTTAGCTTCTTCCTCTTTTCTCTCATCAAATCTCTTCTGTGGGTATTGTTTTTCATCATTGACCTGTGTCATAGACTTTCTATGATGACATCAGTTTCCATTATATATTAATCTTTTCCGCGACATCAAACATCAAATTTGCAAGAAAATATGTAACAATGTAAACAAAGTATTAAAACAGTTAATGCTGGCACCCACGTTTATTTCTTTTAAGTTTGAAAAAGATGTGCTTTTTATCATTTTTTGTTCAAATTGGACGCAATGAAATTGCCCCGGGTACCCCCGACTCCAGTTGCCATAGTAACTATAATATTAACCAATCAGATGGCAGAAGTTATATATTTATATGTTTTAATTTAGAAATGTACAAGGTATATTCCAGTGATCTCCCCAGCATTAAAGCAAGTGGGCGCAGCACCCACCTGAGATTTTGAAAATAGGCTTGCACCCACCTGAAAATCCATTTGCACCCATTTGAAAATGAGAAAATCATGAAAAATTGGCAAATTTTGGTCTGAATTGTGAAAATGAGAATTTTGCACCCACCTGAGAAAAAATCCTGGGGAGATCACTGTATTCTGACCAAATTTCAGGATGTTTGGACCAATGTTTACAAAATGCCAGATACTTTTACCTTATTTATTGATCACCCTGTATATGACATTTCCAAATCACTCCTCCCAGTTTTCGATTTTAACATAGAGCATACTGAATTAGATTTGGCCCATGAAGCAGAATCTTACATTTTGATCAATTTACCCAGAATTTCCAGAAATTCAGAATCTGCCTGTATTATATTTAGGAATTTCATGTTTCAACAGAACAATCTCAATATGAAACAGAAGAAACAAAAATGAGTGTAGAACTTTTTTCTTTTCATTCATACACGGCAAATTTCTTAATAAATCCTCTCTATTCTAATGAATTCACAGGAACTAAAGCATGTTATTCTAATTAGGAGCTTAATTACTTTTTTATTAAAACAAATGAATTACCCATTCCTCCCCCTCTAACTCTAGAATTAAGATTGATATATCACTAAGTAACATCCTCATTAATTCCAATTCTTTAGTTGCATCCACATCATAGTAAATCAATCACAATATCCTAATTACTGATTAAAAGGTTAAAGCGACCCTAAATCAGATCATGGATGTGTTCTATTAAGAAATCTGAGACCTCAACTTCATGGTTGAATTTTTATGTCAGTCTTAAACACAGCTACAATTTGAGGCAATTCCTCTATATATTTACATGGGTTTATCATCTAATGTGTTATATTTTCTTGGGGCTACATACTAGACTAACCTGAGATCACTATTCATGAAATACAATCACCTTTTTAAGACCAAAAAGTATAAAAGAGTTTATCCTATGCCAAGTAGAGTTTTAGGGAGATAAGTTGGTAAGATATATCCCGTATCCTAATTTTGAGGTTTCCATATCCAGAACCTCCATATCTCCCACCATATCTCCCGCTTCGGTGCATATCTTCCCACTTCAGTGCATATCTTCCCGCTTCCGGTAATTTCACTGAAAACTCTACTTGGTATAAGATAAAGCAGTTATGTACGGTCGGTTTTGATATTTGGTTCATCCCTCGTGAGATATGCACATCTACCTTCGGTCCCTATGGTCCCTCAGGTAGATATGCATATCTCCCTCTGGATAAACCCAATATCCCAAACCTCCCAGTACATAACCCTTATGTATCCAAACACCTCTATGATCTGAACACTACCCCAATCTGCATTCAAACACTTTTTCTCAGTCTCAATTTTGTTTGGACATTTGGGTAAATTTCTGAAACCCAGGCTCCAGTCAACATATCAATCAGAATTCTACCAAAATACAAAATCAAATCATGTGGCAAGAAAAGTAATTTTGTGGAAACTCTGTATTGATCAAGACTGGTATGTTTTAGTTAGTTTAGCATGCTATGCATTTATCACAATAATTGAAATCAGGAGAGATTCAATTTCAATGACCTTGGTAATATGACCTATCGTCCTCTATTTCAATAATAAAGAATAACCTAAATTCTGTGACATTTACTTTTACATGTCAATGTTACTATAATACTTTATATGCTTGAACAATTCTTTATATCTACAATCAAACAACTCAAAAACCACTTTTTGGTGGTGACATAAAAATCATGCTATTTGCAAATATATATATATCTTTTATCGACTCTTTAGATGTCATATCATGACATATTAGTCACTTAGGTAGAGCAGTTCTTCCCATTGTCGAGTTGAAGAACTGGTATCTTTATCCTGGCTAGAACCATAGACAATTCTAGCCAGCGCCAGCCTTTTATCGAGTTAGCAGCACTCTAGTAATCGCCAGTATAGGTCAGCAGTCATAGGTCAAAGACAAATTACAAGAAGTGCTGTGACATGGGTTTGATACATGTGACCCTTTTAGAGTTTGACTATACTATTTCCAAGATAATCCCAGCAGTCAACTCAATCTTTTGACAATAAACACAATTTGCCAGAAATTCAAATAAATTCAGGTTACAGATGCGATACGATAATTCCTAATGTTCACATACTTTTAATGCGCTTACCTCCCTCTACTCATAAAGAACATGCTGATGATTGTGTGGACATATATCTGTGATATTTGCTGACTGACGGAGGGATGGAGGGCTTTATCATATTTCCATCCTTCAAAATCAGGCTTCACTTCTGTTGCAGCTATGTAAAGAATTGAAATGCCCTTGGACCAAGGATGTCATATACCTCCCTATACCAAACTGTTCATTGGGATAATAACTACTAATAAGTAACCATAGTATCATTCAAAACAATGCATTTTTTAATACAAAACTGAACAGCAAAAACGTAGTGGCTAATACACCAGGTAATGAGTTAAACATTCATGAACCATACATGAACATTCTTATACCATCTCCCCATTGTTGACGAAGAGAAAAATGATGCAAACTTCAGATATTTGGAAGGGCTGCTAAGATAACATATGATAATGAAATTAAAAGTGAGAGGTAATGTAAATAATACTTGACCGTATTCTGGAGTAAATGCTTATCAAATATTGTTATTATATAATTTGTTAAAATGTGCTACAGAAGTTTAAAGTTAGTCTGCTTACAAAGCGTGTGAGTGATAATATCTCGATGAAGGCTAAAGGGTGTAGGAGATTGTGGGGGGGGGGTAATAGAAGGGGGTAAGGAGGAAGGTGATGGGGGTATGCACTGTAGGGGGAAGGAGATCTAGGGGTTAGGAGATGTGAGGGGGTAAGATATATGGGGTTAAGATATCTAAGGGTATGCACTGTAGGGGGAAGGAGATTTTGGGGGATAAGAGCTGTAGGTTTAGTAGATGTTGGGGTAGGAGATGCTGGGGTGGGCACTGTAGGGGGCAAGATATGTGGGGGT
The DNA here is from genome assembly GCA_903813345.2 of Owenia fusiformis. Lineage (NCBI taxonomy): Eukaryota > Metazoa > Annelida > Polychaeta > Sabellida > Oweniidae > Owenia > Owenia fusiformis. Next base: position 6,848,336 of record CAIIXF020000007.1, read on the forward strand.
GGGAAATGAAGAGATGCTTTAACTTATCACAAATACTCCCCCACTGTTATTGCATCCAGTGAAGCATTATAAATTAGAAATCTAAATGAGAAAATGGTATCATATTTGAATGTCAAATGAAATGGAAGTCGTTCAAATGATTTATAGAAAGAAAGGCAATCTTAGATAATGCCATTACAACTGATAAATGACTATTATAGCCCTTAGTGACCTCAATTATAAAACTGATGAAAACAAATGCAACAGATATCCTGTCAGAGATATTCAGAGAATTATCAAATATAAAAACTCAATTTGTCAAATTCCCTCTGTTAAATATTTTTATTTTTATTTATTTATTGATTTCTCATTTCACCCCTTATAAGAGTATAAAAGACAAACTTAACTAATACAGTAATGGAATGCAAGGATTTCAAGATAAATGGTATACCTGGAATTTTGATTACAAGATTTTTAAAGTTTGATAAAAAGAAAAGCCTATAAGGTAAAAGAAATCTCACTTTTTGATTCAATTTGTAGGGCATACAGTCATTATGAAATATCTGACAGGTGAGTGTTTTATACAGATTTAAAGAGATGTATTTCGACCAAGAATAACTAAACAAAAAATTTAATCTGTGAACTGTCTCTGAACAATGCCATTATCAACTTCAACTTGTGGAGGCAGGATGTGTTGTGGGGGTTACAATAAAAAATAAATTTTTGGGAAAATATTTCTAAATTCTCTGAGAATATAAATTTTAAGAAAGTCAATATAGTCCTCTATGTGAAAAACAAAATGTTTAGAATAATGATGTATGACCAGGAAATGATATACTGGTAAATACACAAGGGGCAAACAAACCAATCAAAACTGATACGAAAACCAGACATTTTGATGAGACAAATGGTAACGCTCTAAAATATTAACACCAAATATATCATACAGAGTACTAATCAATACAAAACCTCACAAAAACAGAATGTCGATTCAATATTCCAATCCGATGATCAAACCTTATAAAATGTTACAAACAGTCCTTGTTGTTCTCCCAATGTTTCAACGATGTTTCAATTCTCTGGCTTTTTGTACAATTTATAGTATCTTCTTCATGGTTTTATACTTATTTCCTTGCTCATTCAACTCATTTTTCATTTTGCATTTCTACCATGGCCGTCCATTGCATCTCATTGCAGCGCAAAGACGTGGGCGAAAAATTGATTTGAGGATCAAAGCTGGGGGCGTATCTAAATAAATTCATCATAAAATAAAGTGTTATGGTGATCATGTTTTATATTATTACCCAAAGCAAGAGATTCACCTCATCCAACACTCTTTATATAACAGTTAATTATTTCATTAAGTCTATATTAAAATGGAATGTGTTGTAAAAATGATGATTATGCATTTTCTGCCTGTTTATATTTAACTTGATGCTGCGCTGAATAATGCAGTACATGTTTATGAGTCAATACTCATGAAAAGTGCATTCCAGAATCATGAAAAATGCATTCTAGAATTATGAAAAATGCATTCTAGAATCATGAAAAATGCATTATGGAACCATGAAAATGCATTATAGAATCATGAGAAATGCATTCTAGAATCATGAAAAATGCATTATGAAACCATGAAAAATGCATTCTACTATCATGAAAAATGCATTCTAGAATCATGGAAAATGCATTATGGAATCATGAAAAATGCATTCTAGAGTCATGAAAAATGCATTATGGAATCATGAAAAATGCATTCTAGAATCATGAAAATGCATTCTAGAATCATGAAAAATGCATTATAGAATCATGAAAAATGCATTATAGAGTTATGAAAAATGCATTATGGAATCATGAAAAATGCATTACAGAATCATGAAAAATGCATTATAGAATCATGAAAAATGCATTATAGATATGAGTAGACAGTTATGTCATATATTACAGGAGTCAACAGTCGTATCAAATGCATTATACAATTCAACAATCATGTCAAAGAAGTATCATAGAAGTCAAAAGTCTTTTCAAATATATTATAGGAGTCAACAGTCATATCAAATATATAAGAGGGAGTCAACAGTCATATCAAATGCATTATTATCATCAATAAACCATTTAATAAAATAGTCAATAATTTGACAATGAAGAGTATTAACAGATTAAATCTTGATTATTTATTCATTTCTATAAATCAGTAAAATATTACTATAAACATTACCTAAGTATAACCAGTAGTCACTTCATTGGAAAGTCTTAAAGGGGAACCTATAATTGTGTTTAGAAATCTAAGAATTAAAGAATAAACAAGTCGCCCAACTATTGCAAATGTCCTTCAGACATGCTAATCTAATTCTTTGATATAAAGTAATGCAATATTTTATCTATAAGCTAGAGGGCAAACTTCCTGGGTTATCATTCGATAACAAGATGGGAGAATAACTCAGGAAACAAATGTATCTAAAAATATCTACTGCTTTGTATGTTTCCAGGTTTATCAATTCTCCATTATCTTCATTTGAACAAATATTTGGCTAAGTGTCTCACATTTCTCTTCACTCTAGTTAAGCGTATTCTACTTAAATTCTTAATTAACTATTTCTTTAGCAATTCAATTATGTTAATTCATTCACAAATATTTCTCCCGATTTCATTTTGCAGTTCTTCTTCAAGAAGAAGCTGTCAAAGGCAAACCTGTTAATAAACCAATCAGAGTATAGTAGAACATGTATAATGGAATACCTCTAATGGAATACCTCAAAAGAATTAAGTCCCATTGAAATAATGGAATGCCTTAAGTCCCATTGAAATACATGTTAATTTTCAATGAACCCTCTCTGAAAGGAACACCAGTACTAATAAGGGGAAATCAAAGATGCCTCCAGGTTGGTCACGCTGCCTTATTAAGTTAATATGACAACAGCAATGTCTTCTAAATAAACACCTGAGCAACATATGAACACTTCCAACTAGGAACACCTCAATGTACAATAATACAAATAAATTCAAATTTTGGATAACTCAAAATATCAACAAAACAAAATATGAATGAATGTAAACAAATTACAATATGATATAAACACCTCAAAAAGTGAAAATCTTGAAATGTAAATACCAAACAAATCACAATATAATATAAACACCTCAAAAAGTGAAAATCTTGAATGCAAATACCAAACAGATCACAATATGATATAAACACCTCAAAAAGTGAAAATCTTGAAATGTAAATACCAAACAAATCACAATATAATATAAACACCTCAAAAAGTGAAAATCTTGAAATGCAAATACCAAACAGATCACAATATGATATAAACACCTCAAAAAGTGAAAATCTTGAAATGTAAATACCAAACAAATCACAATATAATATAAACACCTCAAAAAGTGAAAATCTTGAAATGCAAATACCAAACAGATCACAATATAATATAAACACCTCAGAAAGTGAAAATCTTGAAATGTAAATACCAAACAAATCACAATATAATATAAACACCTCAAAAAGTGAAAATCTTGAAATGCAAATACCCAAGAATGCAAACACTTCAAAATGTAGAAACACCAGAATAAAAACACCTCAAAATGTTAATACCCCAAAAATATAAATACTCCAGAAAATAAATATTTCAAAATGTAAACACATTAAATGAGAAAATGAATTCAACATAACTGCTTGACTATGCTGTTTTGGTAAGGCGGGATATCCCTACTAATGCTAACCAATTACTCACTAAAATACAATTACACCCGGGGAAATCACCGCTCTGATTCCTTCAATATCAGACTATAAGATTATTGACTTCCGATCAAGCATGTGGGCGTCAAAATAAGGCTAATATATCACGCAACCCTTTCCAAAAATGATGTTTTTCTTTTGTATTCACAAAATTGAGGTCATTTTGAATATTGACTAGCACCACCTCAAGCAATTTATAACACATTTATATATATTGTGCTGATAAGGCCGGTTCATGTGATGACAAAAAAACATTTGAATGAATGTACAATAAACAAAGCTTGTTCAGGATGATTTTTGAGGTGAAATGTTGAGTTACCATAACAAAGAACTTAAGTTTATCCCATTGTTCTTTAAGAGACAACTTCTAGCCAATTCAAGTCCTCTCGTAATACACTAAAGCTTATTAACACTTCCTGCATTACAAAGTGTACTATTTTATGACCTAACATGAATTTAAGGTAAAAGGTACTCCAGGAAGAAAAATACTTTGAAAAGATTTGTCAGGCTTATCAACTGACATTACTTATTTGTGGTAATACTTTTCTGGCAATATATATCCCCAGCATTAAAGCAACAATATGCTGAATATTATCTTGCATTTTTATTATTATCTTGCATCCAGTTGAGGTCATGAATATTACCTTGCACCCAGCTGAAAATATAATAAATATTATTCACATCCATTTGAGAATTTAAATATTATTTGCGCTCATTTGAAAATCTGAATATTGCCTTGCATCTTATTGAGACTGAATATTTCACTTTTAGTTGAGAATTTAAATTGTATTTATACCCATCTTTGAATAATAATTATACATCTTGAAAATTCCCCTGCACCAAGTTGAGGATTATTTGAATACTGATATTCTATTGCACCCTTTTTCAGTATCGGAATAAAATCTTGTAACCTGTTGAGAATCGTAACACAGTGCACTCGTTAAGAACACTTATTCTGTGATTCAGCCTCCGCAACAAATCCTATTTCCCCATCAACTTAAATCACCTGTATATCCTCGTCTTTAATCCTCCCCAACATCCAATATATAAAACAAGCCAATAGTAATAACATGAAATGCATATTAACCTGGATCAACTCCTACACACCAGTTTCCATGTCAACCTTGATATTTATTTTCAGTCTATAGAATTGACGGAGCATACCTTGACATTAGTCTGCTGCATAAATCTAATACTTTCAATATAATATTCCCCCAGAGTTTCCTTTGGCACGGTGACAGTGTATCTCAAATATTCTATGAATTAGAATAAAAATTTCAAGACCTATTGGACAACCCTCGTATTCTATCAATGAGCAATGAGAAATGTTGCATGTCTCGTATGTGATGTTTCATACGTTTTGCTTAACATTAAGTTCACCAAAGAACTTTGTTTAAAGGTTGGGTGGAAAGAGATGGTAAGGCAATAGCATATTGTGCTTCCAACTTGTCTGTTTTGCTAACTTGTAATTTTCAAAAGATCTGTTTTGTTATCATGGGTGGGTAAATGGTCTAATAGTTTAGAAGATAAATTATCTGTAAAATAGGGTTTAAAATCACTGGTGCCACTTGCAAAATGCAGATACACCTACATGGCCACTGGAACTGAATGAAAAACACACTAATAAAAACATGCCAAAATGTCACTACCTGGTAATCTATTGCAAACAGTAACCATTTGTTACAAATGCATAGTGATACTGACGAAGAACTTTGATTGTCAGTCACGAAAAACAAAGGCCATAACAATATGTCATCAGATTTTGGTGGTGACATAAAAATGTAAATTGTACTTACTCGTCATCATGTCGTGTATCCAACTTGTTGTCAGAGAATGACTTCTTTGGTATTTTACTAGATGTGTGATTGTTAGAATGTGGTAGGGTTGTGTTAAAACTTTCGTACTGTCGCTGTGCAATATTGTTAGCTGTGAATGACCTTGGTGGTCGGGATAATGTTGGGATATTATTGTATCCACCATCAATCGCGTTCTTCTCATTGGATATTGCATTGTGTGTAGTGCCACCTATAGTTCGCCGGGCGTAACGCTTGCTTGGTGACCTAAACAAAAAATGAAATATATTCCATCTTCTATGTGATATTTCCGAACACATACTGGCACATGTACATGGTACATACGATTTAACTCAATCAACTGACAAACTGCACTCTAGCAATGGAATTCAAATATTTACACTATAAATTGGGATGTTTATAATTTTCTCGCATTTCTGTAATATAAGATCTCAAAATAATGATTGTAAATTTCAAGTGAATTGGCATTTCCCCCATTTTCATCTTTTTTCCATGAAATACATGAAATGTTTCTAAAGGCATGCTGTTACATGGCCAATCTTTTTAAGTAGCAATTGAGCAGGTTAAGATAAAACAAACATTACATTCCAGTTCTAAATTTGCCGTAAAATATTCTAAGATGGTTACTAAAACACATGCTGGACTGACATCTATATATAAAGTTGAAAATGAAAAGTAATAAAAAGGAAAGGACGAAAATGCATGCATAATGTCAGGCAATCTAAATGCTTACACACTGAATGATCCATCCAAAGCCTCATACCAATAGAACCTTAAAAGCATTTTTGCTCCAAAAGCTTCCCAAAATGTTATGTCTCAACAACCTTAGAGTTGCCCATATTAAATTAGACGTGTGGATTTAAAAGCAAATTGTAGATTTAGCAAAGGGTATGCTGATGGGGAGACCATTTTTACTAATCATTGAGAATGAATTAGCCTCATATTCATTCTTTTGGATATGGAATAGCGCCTAGAACTTCTATATGAAACAGTGCCTACTGCCTAGTCCATTGATATGAAATAGTGCCTACTGTCTAGTCCTTTTACATGAAATAGTACCTACTGCCCAGTCCTTTTATTTGAAATGTTGCTCTATTTGAAAATGTGCCTTAATCTTATATGATATTGTGCCTAGTACTTTTGCATGAAATAGTACCTAGTCCTTGAATATAAAATTGTACCTAGTCCTATTCAAAATAGTACCTTGTTCTTCTTTATGAAATGTTGCCTAATCCATCTACCTAAGTATATGATATTGTGCCAGTTCTCTTAGAAATAGTGCCATGGCTACATGTGAATTGTGTTTTACATATGGGCATGAATAAAACAGCATAAATTAGTGTTATCTTAAACAATATTTAGCTCATTATCTAATAAATGAAGTTAGCATTAAAAATGCAATGTGCATGCTCATACCAATGATAATGAGGACTTGGAGATGTCTGGAAATCTTAAATGTCACAATCTAATTACAAAACCAACTCTTTATTTAAAACCAGTTTACCAAGCAAGTTCTTAATTGGAGATCAGTTACTAGGCCAGCTCAATATTAAAAGCCAGTAGTTACTTGGCCAGCTTTATATTGAAGACCTGGAGTTACTAGTCAAGACCAGTAGCTACTAGGCCAGATTTTAATGGAAGAACAATCTAGGTCAGTTCTATATTGAAAACCACTTAATAGGCCAGCTCTATATTGGAGGGCAGTAGTTTCTAGACCAGCCCTATATTGAGGACTAGTGGTTACTAAGCTAGCTCTATATTGAAGTCCAGAAATTGCAAGGTCAGCTTTAAATTGAAGACCAGTGGTTACAAGGCTAGCTCTATATTGAAACCAGTTACGAGGCCACAACAGTTACTAGTTCAGCTCTATATTGAAGACCAGTGCTTGGGTCAGTTGATATTGAAGACCAGTTACTAGGCCAGCTCTACATTGAAGAAAAGTTACTTGGCCAGCTCTAAATTGAAAACCAGTTACTAGGCCAGCTCTACATTGAAGAAAAGTTACTTGGCCAGCTCTAAATTGAAAACCAGTTACTAGGCCAGCTCTACATTGAAGAAAAGTTACTTGGCCAGCTCTAAATTCAAAAAACAGTTACTAGGCCAGCTCTACATTGAAGAAAAGTTACTTGGCCAGCTCTAAATTGAAAACCAGTTACTAGACCAGCTTTATACTAAGCATCAGTTACTGGACACACTCTGTACGGAAGATAACTAGTCCCTGTCTATAATGAACAACTTTAACACCAATTACAGCCTTCTAGATTTGAGATGAGAACATTCTTAGGTGGAAGTAACGAGGTCAGCGAGATTGGAACTCACGATCACGTGAGTCGAAGTCTAAGAGGCTTGGACTTGGTATGAGCTAGCATGCTATGTATGATGTTAGGGTTATGTATGTAAGTTAAGCCAACCTTTCAAACGTCCTTTCTATCCTAGCACGTCGTTTACTCTCCTCTAGTGTCTGGTATTCAGTTCTGCCACTGCAAAGTGGTTATTATGTGCAATTATCAAACAACCCATAAATCATGAGCAACCTTTCAAAGAGGGGAGAAGTGTAACGATCAAATGATAGCCCTATTGGCTCAGATATGTCCTTGATCAAATATTTGTTCCCTTTACTGCTCTGATCAAAGATTGTGGGACTTGATACATGACTATGCAGTCCCATCCACATGCCAGCGAATGCACTGTGCAATATTGTATCAATTTAAGCCCATGCCACATTCTCCGTTATATGCAGTAAAGGGGATACACAAATTGATACAAGACATCCAGGCCATATTAGGATATTCAAATGATAGCTCGGTATCTCCTCCTCTTAACCCTTCCATAACAACCTATGGTGGCCATTTTCTATGAACATCAAGAAATTTGTTTGGTTCGAAAAAATTGATTGGTTCAGTTTTTTTTAACGAAGGGAAAATTACTGTTCGTAAAGGCATACCAAATCAAAAATTTTAAACCATCTGACCCCTAGTACTAACCAGACCTTGTGATACCATGATGGTACCTTAAATTAGCTATGATACCATTGTCAGTATCATAACTAATAGGCATTTTATGATCACCTCAACACAGAGCCTAAAATATCTGTGTATATGATGAGGCCTAGTCCAGTACATGTGCGCTGTATTCAAAGGAACATTAGCAGATAAATATACATGTCATTCACTATTAATGACACTGAATGTAGAAGCAGTCACTTTTTCATTAATAGATATATAATATGCATGGCCACCACAAAATATTAAGGAAGGGTCAATAACAAAAAACATTGAAATGCAAAGTTGTTTGTTTCGTTGTTATTATTAAGTTATATCTGGTTAGCGATCTCAAACAAAAATAAGTCAATGAAAACAGTTTCTCTGAACAATATTCAATTTTATCAAATGTACTGTACATTTTGCAAGTCAATTTCCGGTAAAGTGAATTTACTGCTAACCAATTGAAAAACAAGCATGATTTTATTTTGATCTAATTTTAAATTATGCCTTAAAAGTACATTATTCAAACGACCCATTTATGCTAACAACTTCAACCCACCACAGTCATGAGTTATATTAAAAAAATAATGACTTGCAAACTTTTATGAAAAGTTATCTTTAAGTACTAATTTAAAATTTTAATTATACCCAGCCAAAAGAGAGCAACTGGCTCAGTTTGAATATTGTCAAACATGAAACATTGGTACATTATAAAGCAAGAATGGGGTTGGGGAATTTTTTAAATAAAAATATAACAACATAAAATCCAAACACAAACAACTTCACACATCAATGCAACTTTAAATAAGTATAATGCAAACAATGTTAATTAACAGACTAGTACATGTTAATTCATGAACAAATAATACATTTTATTTCATGAACAAATGAACAAACAAGTACATGCTAATTTGTGTACTACTACAGTTGAATTCATGAACAAACTAGTATATGTTGATTCATGAACAAACTAGTACATGCTAATTCATGAACTAACCAGTACATATTAATTCATGAACAAACTATTACATGTTAATTCATGAACTAACCAGTACATATTAATTCATGAACAAACTATTACATGTTGATTCATGAACAAACTAGTACATGTTAATTCATGAACAAACTAATACATGTTAATTCATGAAACGAATACATGTTAATTCATGAACAAACAAGTACATGCTAATTTGTGTACTACTAGTTGAATTCATGAACAAACTAGTATATGTTGATTCATGAACAAACTAGTACATGTTAATTCATGAACTAACCAGTACATATTAATTCATGAACAAACTATAACATGTTAATTCATGAACTAACCAGTACATATTAATTCATGAACAAACTATTACATGTTAATTCATGAACAAACAACTACATTTTAACTCATGAACTACATGACGATTCATGAACAAACTAGTACATGTTAATTCATGAATCTAGTACAATTCATGAACAATCTAGTACATGTTAATTCATGAACAATCTAGTACATGTTAATTCATGAACAAGTACAAATTAATTCATGAACAAACTTGTACATGTTAATTCATGAAACTAGTACATGTTAATTCATGAACAAGTACAAATTAATTCATGAACAAACTTGTACATATTAATTCATGAACAAACTAGTACATGTTAATTCATGAACAAACTAGTACATGTTAATTCATGAACAAGTACAAATTAATTCATGAACAAACGATTGTTAAACTGAATCATGTATGAAAATGTAAATTATGAAATATTCCCAGAAAACCAGAATATGATGGATATGACTTTTGAAAAGTAAGATCAAAATTGAATATTTGATATGCGATAGAAAAACATGGATGGTCATTCAGTTGGAATAAGAAATCAAGCGTGGAGTTTCCCTAGCTTTAGCATGATATATAACGCACACGATACAAATATATGGAATAGGCAAAGCACAAGTAACAATTAAAATACAATAGGTTATTGAAAGGACTCTACAACAACAAAAACGTGTCACAGAGAAAAAATGAAACAAGACCTTCAAAGACCATCCCTTAATTACCATACAATTTGTCCTATTATATGGTTAAACATATTGAAATGTGAATGTATGAAAGATAGGATTGTCAGCTTTAAGGATCTGGCCTGCTTAAGAAGCTTCCATAATGTAATATCATGACACTCCCCTTTCTAATGGTATATTCAAATCCTGAGACAAATAGGTTTATTCTTTCGACCTAAAGTTTGCTCAACTTAAGTTGAAGTATCAAACCAGAAGTATGAAAATTCGTTCTTGAATCAAATCAAAAATATTTATCCTCGAATATTTTCATGTATCTAATGTGGAAAAATAAATTTGATGAATCACTACATGACTTACCTATACCGGAAATTGGATCCTAGTGAGAAGAAATATTTTTTTGAGGGAGGGGGTGGTTTATGAAGGCGAAAGAATGTATGATGTTCCACACAGGACTTCCATAGCTTCTTGCAGGATCTGTAGCTGACTAGGTTGAACCCAATAAGGTTTTCCACATTATCATTCTGAAAAATAATTGTGCGATTGTGAACATTTTCATCTAAGCATTTGTGATAATTCTGTTTATAAATGAATGAATGTAGAACTGTTCATCGCAAACATATATTATGTTATGAATTTCATATACTAATTATCTTTTTTTGATTAAAGGCCCACTATACTTAATATATTTTTGAGGAAACATTATACTGTAGTTACAATGACTCTCTAGATTTCTAGATTTCATGAGAGGAATGTGATTTTTGACTCTAAGATTAACATTTTAGTCAATAATATTGACAAAATATGTTAAAGGATAATCCACAAGTCTTGCATAAAGCCTCTGTCTCCCTTACTTCCTACTTACCGACCTTATATAGAATGTGTACATGTTATAAAGGAGGGGGGTCGATGTGAGGCCATAATGCAAGACTTTACTTACCATTTCTTTCCGGGTTTGAATAAAGAACTGCTTCCTTTTGAATGAGATCTTTACTATTTTTGCCCTGAAAACAAAATAAAAAATATTGTAAGTAATGACAAACTAAATAAAAATCACTTGAAGAAATAGATTTATAAAGCCTAAATAGATGTTACTACAAGCATACATAAAGCAAGCAAGGAAACTTCACAAACCATGGCAAAATTTAAATTTACAAAAACTACATATACATACTAAGAATCCAGAAGAAATTTTGCATTCAATAATTTTATAGAAAGCTACGCCACTAATTACAAGTATATGCTGACCCTAGTAACAAAAATAATGAAGGACCCACGGTCCTATGCTCACACAGTTTGGAACCTTCAGAGGAATTTATATCCTGACTTTCAAACAAAAATATTGATTTGGATTTGTAGTCTCGAACTTTGACAAACTTAGATAGTATAGTTGTGTGACCTATTTGATGACCTTTGACCTTGAAAATTTTACTTATTCAGAGCTCAGTAAGGTCTTTTGTGATTAAGCTGACCAAAATTTACATCCAAAAATCAATTTGAAAAATCAACTTTTTTGACCTTTCGAAGATCACTGAAGGTCAAGTAAAGGTCAAATCCTAAAACTAATGTCAGATTTGAACTCCTGGTAACTTGTAGATGATTTTCAAAAAAAAATTTGGTCAAATTGAAGCAAGTTGAAAAATAACTTATTTTTACTGTTTTTTGACGTCAAATATCTCAAAAACGGTAAAAATTTGATGCTGACATATATTGAGAAATATGTAGGGAATGCTTAAATCTATCAATGATGTAATTTATTGCAGGAAATGATCAAGTATAAGGCAAACTTTAAGAATCTTGTCAATCACAAAACCTGCCATTGACTTTACACATGAGAAAGTTTCCTGAAAATAACTAAGTCCTACTTTTTTTCAAATTTTATAGAGTAAACACCAAAAACCGTAATTCCAAGAGCTTTGAAATCTTCAGAGGACATAAGTTGCATATACACCAACTACTAAAAGGTATTTGAAAGTTCTACTTCAACAAAGTGTCTAGTATTTACAGAAAATTTGAGTTTTTGACGTCAAAATCCGCAATTTCTCGGAAACCGGGCGAACTTGGGAAATGGCGATGATAGGTCAAATAGGCATTATGGATATGCATAAAATGAATGTGGATAGGACTCAATCCGAATAGCAGTTTTAATTTGTGCGGCCAATGTTGACGGACGGACCAACGGACGGACGGACGGATGGACGGACGAGCGGACGGACGGACCAACGGACAAACCAACGGACGGACGGACGCCTGGTCAATCCCATAGACTCACTGTGTGAGCCAATAATTAATGTTAAGTGAAAACAATAATAATTTAGGATGAGAACCTAAAATTCTTCAAAACGTGCTACACAGAAATTCAAATAAAATAAGTGGTGATGGGAATGCACACTGATTATCAAACCTGCAAAATGAACAAATTGTGAATAGAATTAACAAAGCAAATAACAACAGTTATAGGAAAGATGAATGCATGTAACATCAAGCTGTTGTTCAATAAAATGGTCATGGCCTATAGTACTAGTCCTATATACAATACTAGTCCTGCATACAAGGCTAAAACCACCATTTATCCTATATACAATACTAGTCCTGCATACAAGGCTAAAACCACCATTTAAATAATCTCTCTCACTGAACATAATTGTTTCAAACTTGTATGCAGGACTAGGCTGTCTAGAGAATTATTGCCCAAAAAATGTATCCATCATTTTTAATGAATAAGTATCGTGAGGCTTCATGACCATATTTATATGTGATAACAACAAATATGTATCTCACTCAGCCAGTTGCAATGTTATCAACAATAATCTTACACCCAAAAAGCTGTTATCTAACACAAAACCAGCTGTAATGTTATAGCTTACATTGAACTAGCTGTACTAAACCAGCTGTTATGTTATATCTGACATTGAACTAGCTGTATTGGAACAGCTCTAATGTTATATTTAACAATGAACTAGCTGTACTGAACTAGCTGTACTGAACCAGCTGTAATGTTATATCTAACATTGAACTAGCTGTACTAAACCAGCTGTAATGCTATATCTTACATTGAACTAGCTGTACTAAACCAGCTGTAATGTTATATCTAACATTGAACTAGCTGTACTGAACCAGCTGTAATGTTATAACTAACACTGAACTAGCTGTATTGAACCAGCTGTAATGTTATATCTAACACTGAACTAGCTGTACTGAACCATCTGTAATGTTATATCTAACATTGAACTAGCTGTACTGAACCAGCTGTAAAAATATAACTAATAACAATGAACTAGCTGTACTGAACCAGCTGTAATGTTATATCTAACATTGAACTAGCTGTACTAAACCAGCTGTAATGCTATATCTTACATTGAACTAGCTGTACTAAACCAGCTGCAATGTTATATCTAACATTGAACTAGCTATACTGAACCAGCTGTAATGTTATATCTAACACTGAACTAGCTGTATTGAACCAGCTGTAATGTTATATCTAACACTGAACTAGCTGTACTGAACCAGCTGTAATGTTATATCTAACATTGAACTAGCTGTATTGGGCCAGCTCTTATGTTATATCTAACATTGAACCAGCTGTAATGTAATAGCTAACATTGAACTAGCTGTACTGAACCAGCTGTAATGTTATATCTAACATTGAACTAGCTGTACTGAACCAGCTGTAATGTTATATTTAACATTGAACTACTGTACTGAACCAGCTGTAATGTTATATCTAACATTGAACTAGCTGTACTGAACCAGCTGTAATGTTATATCTAACATTGAACTAGCTGTACTGAACCAGCTGTAATGTTATAGCTAACACTGAACTAGCTGTACTGAACCAGCTGTAATGTTATATCTAACATTGAACTAGCTGTACTGAACCTCTAACATTGAACTAGCTGTACTGAACCAGCTGTAATGTTATAGCTAACACTGAACTAGCTGTACTGAACCAGCTGTAATGTTATATCTAACATTGAACTAGCTGTACTGAACCAGCTGTAATGTTATAGCTAACACTGAACTAGCTGTACTGAACCAGCTGTAATGTTATATCTAACATTGATCTAGCTGTACTGAACTACCTGTAATGTTACAGCTGTTATAATATAGTGAGAGCTGTTATGTTATATCTCACATTAAAATAGCTGTAATTAAAGCTTCTAAAGAAATAGCTAATCTCTCTTTGATACAGAGATTACTAAATATATGTAGTGAGGAAAGGCAGCAGTGCTGTTTGAAGGGATAATACATGAAATTAATTAAATTGAATTTTTTATATCAATAAGCATTTAAACCCATCTTATTAAAATGGTTTTGGAAAGCATATAAAAGTTGTTTGCATGAGCTTGTTAAGATGTGAGATCATGCTTTATAAGCTTCTTTTTTGCTTTGATCTCATGGCTTGACCAGCTATCATGCAGACAGCTTCTATGCCTTATTATGGTGCTCTGAAAAAGCTTGGGTAAGATATGACAGTGGTTTGTTAAAATGCAACAAAAAAACAACTGAATTATAACATGTAGCAATCACAAGTGATTCTAATGCAGCAGTAACAGCTGGTTAAAATACAGCAGTAACAGCTGGTTAAAATACACCAATAACAGCTGCTTAAAATGCAGCAATAACAGCTGCTTAAAATGCAACAATAACAGCTGGTTAAAATGCACCAGTATCAGCTGGTTAAAATAAAATAATAACAACTGGTTAAAATGCAACAATAACAGCTGGTTAAAACAGGTTTAAATGGAGGAATAATAGGTTTATAAAGAAGCAATACAACTGGTTTATAATGCAGTTACAACAGATGGTTTGAAATGCAGCATTAACAACAGGTTTAAAATACAGCAATAACAACTGGTTTATAATGCAGCATTAACAACTGGTTTAAAATGCAGCAATAACAACTGGTTTATAATGCAGCATTAACAACTGGTTTGAAATGCAGCATTAACAACTGGTTTGAACTGCAGCATTAACCAGAACAACGGCAACGCCAAAGCGTAGCGAATCCCATCGAACAGAAATGGCTGGCATTTTAACAAACGAATAGCAAATATCATAAAACAACACACCAGAAAGGCCACCATTTTCAAAATGGTTGCTCACTAGCCAAGTTGTCATTAGAAGAAATAATATGCTTTTAAGTAGCCACCTCTAAAATTTTTGAAAAATCTCACACGTACTTGTAAAATTACACACATAAAAATGGTGGCCATTTTTCAAAATGGCCAACTACTCCCCAAAGTTTTATTAGACAATGTGCCATGCTTAAAGTATTCACATATCAAATATGAACAAAATCGCTCCACTACTTTTCGAGTTATAGTAAAATATGTTAAAATGGCGGCCATTTTTCAAAATGGCCACCGTCTACCAAAAGTGTCATTAGAAATAGACAGTGTGCCATGCTTATAGTATTCACATACCAAATATGAACAAAATCACTCCACTACTTTTCGAGTTATAGTAAAATACGTTAAAATGGCGGCCATTTTTCAAAATTTTTTTCAAAATGGCCGCCTTCTACCAAAAGTGTCATAGGACAGTGTGCCATACTTATAGTATTCACATACCAAATATGAACAAAATCGCTCCACTACTTTTCGAGTTATAGTAAAATACGTTTTCAATTTTTTTTTCAAAATGGCCGCCTTCTACCAAAAGTGTCATATGACAGTGTGCCATGCTTATAGTATTCACATACCAAATATGAACAAAATCGCTCCACTACTTTTCGAGTTATAGTAAAATACGTTAAAATGGCGGCCATTTTGCCTTCTACCAAAAGTTTTTTAGACAGTGTGCAATGCTTATAGTATTCACATACCAAATATGAACAAAATTGCTCCACTATTTTTTGAGTTATAGCAAAAATCGTAAAATGCAAGTAAAGGCCGCCATTTTTCAAGATGGCTGACATGTGCTTCTTTAATATCTACATTTGTAGCATTATTAATGTCCTTTATAATTTTTTTACATTTAAAACATATTGCTATTACAGTTTTACATATTACACCTAAATTACTGTAAAATCGGCACTAAAATGGCCGCCATTTTGAAATGAGCGGCCATTTTGAAAATCAGCTTTCGAGCAGAACTTCTACCCCCATAGGGTATATGTGTACAAAATATGAACAAAATTGGGCCAACGGTATTTGAGTTATTGCCCGGACGGACGGACGGACGGACGGATGGACGTACGGACGGACGGATGGACGGTACTACGCCCCTTTGGGGGTTTGTGTGGTATTCACGTTATGTGGTATATATTCTCTGTGGTATATTTACATTGTGTGGTAAATTGTCATATTGTGTGGTTGTCCAAGAATTGTTACGCCCAAATTGGGGTTTGTGTGGCATTAACTTTATGTGGTATTATGTTCTGTGGTATCATTTCATTGTATGGTACATTTTTCTCTTGCGTGGTACCAATGAAATGATACAACAAATCTTAATACCACATAAGGTTAATGCCACACAAAGCACCCTGCTTAGCATAGGATCAATTATATAGTTGTTTACCACATAAGATGAATTCCACATAGACATAAGGGTATGCTTGAACCACACAAGAGAAAAATGCACTATTCAGTGAAATGATACCACAGAACATAACACCACATAAAGGTAAATGCCACACAAACCCACTTTGCTTAGCATAGAATCAACAATTATATAGTTGTTTTACCACATAAAATGAATTCCACATAGACATAAAGGTATGTTTTAACCACACAAAGAGAAAAATGTAAATAAGGAAATAAAAATATATACCATAGGCCTATGTATTACATATTATTTTATATTATATACAATTGAATTATATGTAATTGAATTGAATTGTCTCTTGTCTTTTCTAGAATTTATTGCAATTTTCTAATATATATATATACAGGGTGTTCCAAAAGTAACAGGACTGGTGCTGGCATTTAGTTAAATATGCACCAATCATCTTCAAAATTCTACATAATGTACTTTCATGTATCGTTACTTAGACTGCAAAGTTTCTACAAAATATATGAAACTCGGGTTGAGTTATGGTTACAGAGACATTAAGCATTTTGTACATGCCATATCATTTTGTACATGCTATATCAAAGTTGAAATGCAACAACTGGTGGGCATTACATTTGTTTTACGTCATTTAATATTTCTATGTATCCTCTACTTTGAAAAATAGGCTCCTCTTTGGTCAGTACAAGAGTAGTACTCTGTATCCATGACCCAAACACATGAGTGAACCCATTTGAGAGCATGTCACGCAGGGTCGATTGGACAATTTGGAGAAGGTCATTCTCATCTTTAAAGGTCGTACAGCACTTATTAGCATTCCGTTCTCAATATAAGTAAAAATCAGATATTGCATGATCAGAGGAGTATGGTGCATGGTTTTAGACCCTCAAGACCTATAAGTTCCTCTATAGCTGCATGGTCTTTAATGCCGACCTGCGGGCAGGCGCGCTATCAAGGTAGATGACTGGCTTCAAATTGGGTCTTTATTTAGACTGTACTGTGATATTCCAGGAAATTGAATAAATGTTATTATCATTATGAAATTATACTTGAATCTGAGTTGTATAGCAACAACTTTACAACAAAGGACTTAATAAAATAAACAAGAACTTTTGGATTATAATAGGTGAATTAGATACTTTATTCAGTAATACAAAAATGTTAGATATCACATTTTCAGGACAAAAGTTGCCCCGGGTATTGGAATGGCATGTTACTATAGTAACCATAACTCTAACCGCATTTCATCATTTTTTCTGAAACTTTATAATTTAAGTTGCAATACTTCAAAGTACAATTTGTGAAAATTTGAAGATACTCAGTGCATAATTGACAAAATGCCAGCACCAGTCCTATTACTTTTGGAACACCCTGTATATATAACTGATGTTCTGTGGTATTTCACTGTGTGTATTAAATTCCAAAATCCCCTTATATCTATGTGGAGCTCATCTTATGTGGTAAAACACCTATATAATTGATGTTCTGTGGTATTAAATTCAAAGATGCCCTTAAGTCTATGTGGAACTCATCTTATGTGGTAAAACACCTTTTTAATTGATCCTATGCAAAGCAATTAAACTGGTGGTTTATATTATTTAGCTTTGGCATTAGTTACCCAGAGTATCAGCTTCTTTTTAAGTAAGCTTTGATGATCTTCAGCAAAATTATGGTTTAATGACTCTACCGCGATGGCGTTTGTTCCTCCAATCAGAGAGCAGAGATAAAACACGCTTGTACATATGATAGTCATTGAAAAATCAACGATCGATCCTAATTGGCTCGGAAAATTCAAAGGATCGTTGCTCATCCTAGTAGATGAACTCTCTCTGGAGAGCAAAGCAAGCGAATGTAAAGGGTAGGCATTAGTATTTCATTGAGGTGAATAAACGACGCATTGAATATATTGTTTAAGAAAATATAATGTATATCCAAAATTTGCTACCACGGGTTGTTTACACACCAACTGTTGTAAATACGTACAATCAAAAACGAGACTGTAAATTGAGATAATCATGTGTGGATATGCTCTTGTTAATTGGCATTGGCTCATGGGCAATGAGCAACACAAATTAAAAATCCATGCTTAGCTGCCTTATATTATCATCATTCACTCATTATTCATTCATCAGGCTATTAGCATGGGATCCAAGCAGGGCACGCCTTAAGCGTCTGACAGCCGGACTTGTCCGATTAAATAATGACAAGACCGGCTCAAAATCACAATTAGCCGGTCATTGTGACCGAGACCTTGTCCAATCTATAAGCCTTAGCGTAGATATCATGTCCGAGGCCTAAACATTTTGAGATGACCCTTAAACTGTTGGCTGTTCATTTGTTTTTTTATCTCCCCTTTCCATGAAAATCAATCTACACGTACAGAGATCACGGTAGACGTTCGCCATTCGCCAATCGCGAATTTTCGAAAGAGGTGGCGAAAAATATGTAAAGGTATTTCGCAGTTATGGCGAATTAGAGGTGTCACGGTTTCCCGATATTGGACCGAATTTCGGTCCAGATGCTTCGGTTCGGGACATGGGACAGAAAGGGTTAATATCGGTACATAGATTCCTTCCCTAAAATGCATAAAAACGTGTATAAATAGCGAGGAACACCTCCGATTTCGTTCTGAAAAATTAAATATTTTCACTTACCTCGTACCTAGATTACACTTCTTTGCATTAAAAAGTGTTATTAACGGACCCGCGATTTCAGGTAGATGGTAATGCTTGTTCGTAAATTTCTTCGTCGTTCGCAAATCGAGTGCATTATCAGTATGCTGGATGTAGGAGAGAAATTGAAAAATCGAGCCGGCATTTAAGTCAAAAAAGTCGGCAGTTTGGAAGTATTTTGGGACTCCGATATCACAAGGTAAACGAATTGGTGATATTACACCGTGCAGACTATGTAAAATGCCGATCACATTCGCGGCAGATGCTTTACATTCAATTTTAATTGACGTTTTTTTATTTCTGAATATGATTTTGAAAAGTGAAACTGAAAGTGAAACTGTCATCATCAGACATTGCATCATTTTTAATGTTCCCTTTTTTACAGTTTTTCAAAATGGCTAATTCATATTTTGGTTGGCGAAAATTTTTTTGGAAGATTTAGCCACAATGGCTAACAAGTTTTTTCAACTATCGTGATCTCTGCACGTATAACGACATGATAAATTATAATCGATAGGGAGTTAAGTTTTAAATAGAACAGCCTCATTTATAATGCTAATTTAATTCTTGTCTCGGAGAAAAAGCCGAACATCTCCAAATATAGTAATCGGAAAGTACCGAATCACAAATAGATACCTCCGGTGATCTCCAAATAAGGAGTTCTTGACCCGAGTTCATCTAAAGATGGCGAAACCACTCGAAAAGTATGGATTCATATTCATATTTAGTTTTAAAACTGATTGTGCCAAGCGTAATTCTTAAGGTACGTAAAAAACTAATCGATTATAGTACTTCAAGTACTACTTATGGATCAAATAGACGTAGCGATTTCGGCCATTTTCAGTGATATATTGCACAATAGTACGACTTTTCACAGATCAATTTTTGAAAATAGCGCATTGAAAATTTTGACCAGGAAGATTTGCTCATGACGGCAGATTTTGGAGAGGTGTTGGTCATCTTGACCAGCAGGTTTTGTATTTGACCACTTAAAAATTGGATCTTGCCGGACATCTTGACCAGCAAGGAAAATTTGCTTAAGGCATGCCCTGGATCCAAGTCATTTCAACCAATCATATTTTACAATTTGGGCAACATGTTTTTACTTTTATTCGAAGCATTGGATAAATATCTTCAACTTCCATGTGGGAATTGTGTTTTCCATGATGCAATATTTTTTATAAAGCAATAATGAAGACGTTGTCAAAATAAGGAGTTGCGTCTATGTTAAAAAGTCGCAATCACTCCACTGCATAATGATCAAAGTCTCATTGCTACGGCAATGAATTTCATTCATGGACAAATTGTTTTGGTATATTTTATTGAATAAAATTATATTTACTGTATTGTTGAAATTCAATACAACATTTTGAATATTTCATCAAAGAACGGGCCCGATCGCGAGCTCTCCCATGAATGCATCTGACTAAAATTAGAGCCCATTTGAGAATTAACGAAATATCACAATGAGAATAAAAAAAAACAATATGTTTTTCAAATTTATGATGACAAGAACGTCTTTTACCCGTGTCCTTGAACAATTTTATTAATTTTCTTACATTTAATGCGAAATATAAATTTTAAATTAGTAATTGCTGAATAAAACAATGCAAGTCGGATCTAATTCATAATTTATGATAGTTGTTACCACTCACTTTTTGACATTAATTAGTCAATTAATTAATTTATAATATCATTTAATATCATTGATATTTATTTTGATATCATTGATATTTATACCAATATTGTAAAGAATCTAATAGTAATTGTTACTATTTTGTATTATGTTGGTTCAACCAGGTAGCAGTCGATGGAGTTAATATTTGATTGACACCTGAGATTGTACTTGATAACTTGATACTAGTTTAAACCGGTTGAGCTAATTATAGTACAAGATTCTATTTTTAAGCTTATTCTGTCAGGTGGAACTAATATATCAGTAACCGCTTTTAGCAGGTTTTGAACAGGTTTCTGATGCAATATGTGTGGGCGATTGTGCAATTATTGCACAACTTTTGCCTGTTATTGCGCAATCCTGACAGAACGATTAATGTTATTTTACTTGTATATAAGCAACCACGGATTCACAATCAAACATTCTGAATTCTGGATTGGGATCACCTTCTGAAACATTCAACATTTGGATCACAACTACTATATTCTAGATTCATATTTTGGATCGCACAATCTGATGTTCTAGTACGGGATCACCTTCGCGGATACTCTTGAGTTGGGAACACAACAACACTTAGAGGCGAGAATTATCTCAAAGACGTCCAAGATTGTGAATCCAGGTTGCAGATGAAAGCATAAATAAAGAATAAATAAGTTACAACAGCATTTGTTAATCGTTATCGAGATGAGATACCTGTGAGTACCGGAAACCTACAAGATCCCGGAATAATCGAACATCGATCACGTAACCGTCACGGGTGATTGGGTTCAAATTGGTGGAGCTGCCGGGTACAAATCACTCAACCGAGACGTCAAGAATTGCCGTTATTGCATGCACGAGGGTGTGAGTATGAATTTAAAATAACTAACACGCATGAAAGTAAGATGTTTTACAGTAACTATAAATCATTCATCATAGACATAAGTGTTTTGGTAATCATTGTAGGCATATGTTCCTCGGTTGAAAAATTAGTTCTGTAGGTGGTTGGAAAGCAGGTATTCAAATTTTAAAGGATAATTAAATGGTAGTTACAAATTCCAATCTATTAAAATAAGATTTATGTTAACTAGGCAGGCTGCTAGATATACAATGGAAGGGTTGGAGGCTAGGTTACGTAATTTGGAAAATGAACAAAATATAGAAGGTTTAGTAGAAAGGTTAGCCAGGTTAGAAGGTCAGAATGTCCCTAGAAATGATGTAGACAATAAGGTCAGAATTAAAACCTTTGATGGTAATGATACATCCATTGACCCTCGCAATTGGTTCTCCAGATACACTGCTTATGCAGAGATTCAAGGATGGGATGAAGATAGACGATCAAGGGCGTTGAGAATGTATTTATCAGGTCAAGCAGAATCATGGTATAATAATTTACCTGATGAAACTAAACACAATTTTGAAGCATTGGAAAATTCATTTATTGAACACTTTGTAACCAATAGACCAAAATGGAATTTACAGGCAAATTTATTATCCAGGCTACAGGGGCCAAATGAAAGCGTTGACGATTTCATTTCTGCCATTAGATTATTAGCATCTCGACTTCAAATTGGTGAGAATGAACACATGACTATCTTGATCAAAAATTTCTTACCACAAATACGTAAATTTGTAATATCAAAAGAACCGACCGATGTTGTTTCAGCAGAAAATGCGGCTCGGCTATCTGAATGTCTCAATAAATCAGAAACAGATACTGAACATGAAAAGCATAAAACAGATGCTCAAAAATTAATCTTAGAAGTGGTCGATCAACAGCAAAAAAGCAATAAAGAACCTTACAGAAAAGGTATCTCAATTAAGAAAAACTTCAAGTCAATCTATAAATCATTTTAGAACAACAAGCAGTGCGCCAATTTGTAAAAATGCAATTTTAGAGGTCATAACTAAGAATTTTGAAGTATGAAATATTTTTCAAATACCTTTATGTTCATACAATACATCAAAAATATTTGAATAAACATGAGACGATATAAGTTAGGAGAAAATAATCCACTGTTAATGATAAGGTATAGCTTTCCACATTTGTTCAAAAGAAGAAAAAGAAGTCATTGTTTATAGATCGAGATAGCTTAATACTTCAAAAGCGATTTTATTTGTATATATGTTCAAATGTGTTAATCGGTTGGGTAGTACAATTATATTATATAATTGTAATTTGAGGAATTTATATGATCTAATTATTTGTGTATGGCCTATCTAATGTGAAGCTAGCCCACTGAAGAAAAGGGTAGATGCAAATTTTTAACAATATTTATTTCAAAAGACTCCTTAAACGTGGAGTTTATTTATATCAAATAAGATATAAAACATTTGTCTAGGGGGAGCAATGGAATGCTTACCCTGACAAAAGAAATGTATAGTTATAAAAATGAATATGACGAGCCAATGTGTATGGCCGCTAAAGAGGAGTAAAATGGTATTTAAAAAAACCATTATAGGATATAAGAAGTGAAGTGAAGATAGATAAGTACTGTGAGAGATCCTAAAATATGATCTAAACAGAGGTACTGTAGAAGATGATTTACTGTAAGAGATCCTAAAATATGATCTAAGCAGGTGTGTAACAGAATAAAACATGTTAGGATAGACGTGGAGATAAGTTGTATCCTAGAATATTTAATAATGAGAGGAAAATAAAGAGGGTCATGACATTGAATAGGAAATTGTGGCTAAAGGGTCTGAATGAATAGATCAAGCCTGGAGTATGATAAGGCAGCAAATGAAAATAGATATGAAAGATGATAGGCCTTATATGAGATGAAGAAAATCAAGATGATATATCAGATATGAGATGATGAAAATAA
Source organism: Owenia fusiformis (assembly GCA_903813345.2). Lineage (NCBI taxonomy): Eukaryota > Metazoa > Annelida > Polychaeta > Sabellida > Oweniidae > Owenia > Owenia fusiformis. The sequence goes on from CAIIXF020000007.1 coordinate 6,872,521, forward strand.
AGGTGATATATGAAAATGAAGATGATATATGAGATGAAGAAAATAAGATGACGTATGAGATGATATACTAGTATCAGAAGTAAAAAGGAAGAATAAATACTGCAATAGGACATGAAAATATATAGATATGAATATACTGTTAACAATTATGCAATGGAATGAATTACTATGAATTGAGAATGCCTAAATGCATTAAGATCATAGATTGCATAACAGTATTCGCGGTGCGATAATTGAAATAAAGAATGCCTGAATGCATTAATATTATCGCAGGTGAAAAGGAGGAATAAGTAAAATATAAATATGATAATGATAAAGAATGTACAGTATAATGATTGATACATGCGGGGAACTACATGTTTGCCCGGTTGTTAATTTGAGCTCTGATCTAATGACCATGAAGTGTGATTAATGAATTTTAGGGATAACATTATAAGGTTATTCATAAATGGATGTTTATTGTTTAAAGGAGATGTGCGGTCCATTGCTTTAAGATATATATAACAACTAATGCTTTTAATATTTGGGTCAGCAGCGTTAGTGGACTTGAAAGTTAATATCCTTTCGGGGAGATACAGTCCGGTGCACAGAAGAGACCCACTCAAATGGCTAACATTTTAATGCACATCTCCCGGTAATTTAAGATAAGAAAACAGGTGTAAATAATTAATTGATCGATATGATAAGATGTAAATAATAATCTAATATGATATTATATAATCTATATAATCAATTAATATTATGTGTGTATACAATAATATACTAAAATGAAAATATATCGCATGAAATACACAACTACCTCAAGCACCATAACTGAGATGCTTTGTAAAGGGCATATATTGAAAGTTAAAGACCATCATTTATAGATGGCTTAATAAATTTTAAGATGATAAGTGATAAGTTGAGAAGTTAAGGTTGCAAGATGAGGATGTACATATGATAATGCATCATGTCATATAGTAGTTGCATGATATCATTAATAATATTATTATATTATAATCTAATAAAATACTAATACTATCAAAAATGAAATAAAAATACTAATATGTGTGAAACATACAATAATTATATTAATCTTTGGATGATCTGATCTGATCTGATGCCGATGATCCATTGATGCCTAGGAGAAGATGGCGACGATGACGATAGATGTCACTGCAATATTCAACTAGCAGCTGATGTATGGAAATTCGCGTTAAACTGGATTTCCGTTTGGGTTATATAATATATATGGACGCTCTCCAGTGCAGTATATACCCAACGACATCTATACAATGGGGATAATACATGTGAATATAGAGACACCAGTTATTTGTGCCTATTTCACGAATGCTTAGGAGAGAGAGAATTTATTAAACTTGTGAATATAGAGACACCAGTTATTTGTGCCTATTTCACGAACGCTAAAGAGAGAATTTATGAAACTTGTGAATATAGAGACACCAGCTACTATAGTGCCTATTTCACGAACGCTAAGGAGAATACAGAGGTGAATCTAGAGACGTTAATAAATGCCTAGATTTGCGGACGATGCAGAATATTAACAGCCAAGCGAGACTATATTATAATGACGCGGAATGATATTTATATAAACGCTGAAGCAGTGATATATAATTACCGTCAACAACAAGTGATATATGAACGCTGAAAGCAGAGTTGATAGCACATATATCAAGAGACGCTCTATAGCGCAGCCAAGAGAGATGCTCTACAATACAGCCTAAATGAAGAGGATATGAGACATTTTATATGCCATATCAGACAATTGATTTATATGATAATGACATATTTTAGTGGGGCACTAAAATTTAAGGAGGGGTGGTTGTTACCACTCACTTTTTGACATTAATTAGTCAATTAATTAATTTATAATATCATTTAATATCATTGATATTCATTTTGATATCATTGATATTTATACCAATATTGTAAAGAATCTAATAGTAATTGTTACTATTTTGTATTATGTTGGTTCAACCAGGTAGCAGTCGATGGAGTTAATATTTGATTGACACCTGAGATTGTACTTGATAACTTGATACTAGTTTAAACCGGTTGAGCTAATTATAGTACAAGATTCTATTTTTAAGCTTATTCTGTCAGGTGGAACTAATATATCAGTAACCGCTTTTAGCAGGTTTTGAACAGGTTTCTGATGCAATATGTGTGGGCGATTGTGCAATTATTGCACAACTTTTGCCTGTTATTGCGCAATCCTGACAGAATGATTTATGTTATTTTACTTGTATATAAGCAACCACGGATTCACAATCAAACATTCTGAATTCTGGATTGGGATCACCTTCTGAAACATTCAACATTTGGATCACAACTACTATATTCTAGATTCATATTTTGGATCGCACAATCTGATGTTCTAATACGGGATCACCTTCGCGGATACTCTTGAGTTGGGAACACAACAACACTTAGAGGCGAGAATTATCTCAAAGACGTCCAAGATTGTGAATCCAGGTTGCAGATGAAAGCATAAATAAAGAATAAATAAGTTACAACAGCATTTGTTAATCGTTATCGAGATGAGATACCTGTGAGTACCGGAAACCTACAAGATCCCGGAATAATCGAACATCGATCACGTAACCGTCACGGGTGATTGGGTTCATAATGATATACAGGCTTAAGTCAGTGGGTCAGACTATTAACCAATGAGGGTAGCTTAAGTTTTTTTAATATGCAAATCGTTTAGAAGCTTTAGATGGGGTTTTATTCTTCATGATGCTATTTGTAGCAGAAGATCTACTTCAATTTAATAATTAATGTGACAATCTATAATCAGTATATCGCAAAGATTAACTGCTCATTGAAAAGCGCGTGTTATCTTATAAAAATAGTGACATTAAAGTCTAAAAAGACAACCCATCGGGGGAGTACAGATATTGGATGTAAAATCTTAAAATTAAAGATAAACAATGGGGGGAGTGCAGACATTGGAAGAAAAAGCCAGAAGATACAGTACACAAATTTCCAAACTTCACACCATGACTTGCCGTCAGGCCGGGACGTCAGGATCGCTTGTTTATGGTGTTTATAGATAGAATTCACTTTGTCTGAACGTTTAGTTCATTTCTAGTTACTTTATCAGTAAATAATTGCCCCGATGAGCCCGAAGTGCACACGCAAACATGCTGTTCGGACCAGCTGGCATGATCTAAGCTTTGAAAGTATGCATACTGTACTTCTCTTGGTCTACATTTAATAAATATTGCACGGCCTAGTGCTATACCTATTTATTTTTTCATTTCTCGTTTCCTCTGCAATCGTTGATAACAAACAGAAAATGGAAATATTTTTAAGTTGAACCTCCGGATAAATCTGCATCCAACAATTTATTGTTACTTTAATTTAACAATGTGCTGAATAATTTGTTTAATTTGGGAAGAGGTCCGGGACTTCTAGACGTAAAGTCTGCCAGTTATGAATCGAAATTAAATCGTAAATAAATAAAAATACAATTGAACAAAAGACTAATAAATGCTTTTCATTGATTCTCACACTTTGAAACATTGACAATTTTATCAAAAAGTACTTAGGATGGAGGTATATTTGAATTTGCGGCCAGGCATCTTTGTAATGGGCGATAATAAAAAATAACCTAGCGACAATTAACGTTCCCGCACGTCGATTAAAATGTTACACGTCAACTGACGCGATTGGTTACACATGCGCAATTGAAAAAGATAGAACGTCAATTAACGTAGTATCCGTCAATCAACTACAACGACGTTAATTGACGAGATAAACTGAGAAACCATGACATCAATAATATAATTTTAATCCAATGTGGATGTACACCATTGATTTTAATATGTAAGGGATTTAATATTGCATGCTTCTTTAAAGTCATAACTGTGGTTTGATATAACAGATACACTGTACAATTTCTCTGAAAAAATAATGTTCATACATTAGAATAATGTACTTGTGGTAAGATTTTTTAATTTTTAAAATTATTTTTCCTGCCCCTGGCAGGCCCCCGACAGCCTCCCGGCACAATTTCCACCACAAACTGCCCCCAAAATCTCCCCTTGTCACAACCCCGGCACTTTAATAATGCCGACCCCGTCAACCCTGCCGACCCCAAAATGTTAAATTCCCATTGAGAATTTTTTTGCCCTTAGCAAATTGACAACCCCCGGTCGCCGGCAAACCCCGGAGCTTTTCGCAAGGTCTATAACATGAGCATTGAAATAATTTCACAAGCTTGGGTGTAATACAGTTCCTTGTGTGGGAATCAATATACTTGCATTTGATAAAAATGACCATTTTTCTATTTGTTATGGAAATTCATACTCATTACATCTTTAACTGACTTATTCTTTCTCATTTATTGTCAAAGTTCTTATAAATCATTGGTGATTTATGCATAAATCATAAAATTATGGGAATGTTCTTACCTCACATGTGTGTTAGAAGTCCTCCATTTTGTTTCTTAATTCAATTGACCAATGAAAACAAAGATTACAAATATGCAAATTTGATAAAGATATGAGGTCTCTGATTGGTTTTCAGTGAATGCTCCTTCTCCAATCATAATCTAGTACAGAGATGTAATAGAGGAGGGCAATTTGAAAATTTTGTGGAGTCATGGACAAATAATGGACATAGTCCATTTATGGACACTTAGACACTTCTTGTGTGGCAATCCCTGAAAATCCAAAATACCACAGTAGATGGGTTTTTACACCCATTGAGAGCTTTTGTAATGTGGATAACCACACAAAAAAATTAACCACAGAAGCTATTTATTTTACTACCCAAACAACCACAAATACCCCCATTCAAGAACACGTACGTACGGACGGACGGACGTACGTACGGACGTACGTACGTACGGACAGACGGACGGACGGACGGAGGCGTTCCCTATATCCCTCCGAACTTCGTTCGATGGGATAACAACTGGTTTCTAATGCAGCATTAACAACTGGTTTCTAATGCAGCATTAACAACTGGTTTATAATGCAGCATTAACAACTGGCTTATAATGCAGCATTAACTCTTGATTAAAACATTCATTAAATGCATTGGTACAACAGGAAAATTAAGTGTAGCAAAAAACAGCTGCTTGCTATAAAACAGCTGAATGAAACAAAAACAGCTGGTAAGATGCTGAGTGGTGCTTAGAGGGTTAGTTGCTTACTGTGACGGATCTTTACATGCAGCCCGATCAGATTCATCAATTGGAAACCTACAAAATAATCCAGTTCTACATGGTTTGAGGAAGGCTTGCAATTAGTAAGAGATAGCGCAGTTTGCTAATAGTATCACACAAGATTGTGCTGTACATGGGACGAATAGCAAATTTGGGGGGTTGGCCCATATGTAGATTTCTATGCAATTTCTCTATTGTTATTTTTACATATTAGTGTGTTTAGTATAGGCTAAGCAATAAGGGTGTCACGAAACAAATAATACACAGAAAAATATATGTATTGATGTGGTTCTGGAACATAAAAAATGAGGGAATTAACGTTTTGTCATTTAGTTCTTGATCCAAAAGGGTCAGAGCATGGCCTTAATTTTGTGGCCTTGAGTATGAAATATCAAAAAATATCCAATTTAACTTGGCTTGTTCGGCCATACTTAGTTAAAATTACTTTCAAGACATCTAGGCCATCAGCCTGGGGGGTTGGTCGGTATCAAATTAGGGGAATAAACGCCATAGTGATTTTTGGGAAGGTAAAGACCTCTAGAGTAAGAAAATATGTGATAGCATTGCAACAGTTGTAGCTAAATGGGTGTTATCACCCATTTTTCAAAATGGCTGCCGGTGCACATGTTACAATATAAGAGTGGATATATCTAAGCACACTGAGATGCAAAAACTGTGATTTTAGGACCTATGTGTAGGTTTTAGGGGTCAATGACTTCATTTATGTCTAAATCTAAGTCATCAAACAATTGTTTCTTATAGAAATCCAAGAAGGCCACCAAAATGGGTGCAAAAACGAATGTGTAACTACTGTTAATGCTCAAGAAACACTTACGAACAGTGATTTTGGAGCCCATGTCTATGTTTTAGGGGTCAAGGATTTGATTTATGTCTAAATCTGAGTCATCAAATAATTACTTTTAATAGAAATCCAAGATGGCCACCAAAATGGATGCTAAATCTAATATGTACATTTTTCAAAATGGCTATCGGTGCACATGTCACAATATAAGAGTGGGTATATCTAAGCACACTGAGATGCAAAAACTGTGATTTTGGGACCTATGTTTAGGTTTTAGGGGTCAAGGATTTCATTAATGTCTAAATTTAAATCATCAAACAATTACTTTTTATAGAAATCCAAGATGGCCACCAAAATGGATGCCAAAATGAATATGTAACTATTGATTTAAGCTCAAAGAACAGTTAAGAACAGTGATTTTGGAGACCATATCTAGGTTTTTAAGGGTCAGGATTTGACTTATGTCTAAATCTTATTCATCAAACAATTACTTTAAATAAGAATTCCAAGATTGCCACCAAAATGGATGCCAAAATGAATATTGAACTATTGATTTAAGCTCAAAGAACAGTTAAGAACAGTAATTTTGCAAGTACTTGGCTGTGTTTTAGGGGTCAAGGATTTCATATATGTCTAAATCTAAGTCATCAAACAATTACTTTATATAGAAATCCAAGATGGCCATCAAAATGGGTGCCAAAATGAATATTTAACTATTGATTTAAGCTCAAAGAACAGTTAAGAAGAGTGATTTTGGAGACAATATCTGGGTTTTAGGGGTCAACGGTTTCATTTATGTCTAAATCTGAGTGATCAAATAATTGCTTTTCATAGAAATCCAAGACCAGGTCACCAAAATGGGTGCCAATAACAAGTTAATTTTGATTTAAAGTAATTTGGAACGGATGAAATGTTAGTTCAACCTACATATGAATAAGAAAAACTGAATCCCAAAGCACACTGGTACATATAAACATCGTTTTTACTGACCTTGGTTGTGTTTTGACTTCACAATTCAGCGTTTTCAACAGAAATAAATTTGCTCACACTTGCACATTGTTGGGGATTCCCTAGTCAAAGGTCATGTGACTAATAATCAGAACGAGGCTATGACCTATGAGCTATTCCAATTGGGAGGTTAGGAGAATTTTTTCATATTCTAGGTTCCACTTATTTCTGACGGTTTTCTAAACAATCACTGAATCTCTTTCTTGCTAAAGAATAACTATTATATCAGGAACACATAATTAATAAAACATTATGTAATCACTATGTACAGAACAAGAAAATTACTCTTTTCAAAAGTAGGTCACAGTTTCTCCCAAGTTTTATATGCAATATTGCTCTGAACGAAATGCAAGAAAATGTGTAAATAAACATACTTTGGTGACGTCATCAACTTGAGTGCAAAATTCAAGTGGACGATGTGAAATCAAATTCAATGTACCCACTTCAATATGAGAAATCTCCGCTATCCTTGAGTAATATGAGCTGAAGTTACCCCAGTAGCAAGGTAAGACATTGCTCTTCGTGTGATATTCAATAGATTTTGCTAAAAATGCCTTTAACGAAGGCCATATCACTTTAAGCTCAAAGAACAGTTCATAACAGTAATTTGAGACCATGTCAAGATTTTTGGTGTCAAGAATTTCAGTTATGTCTGAAACTATAACTAATTCCTTTATCTGGATCCAAGATGGCTTCCAACATTGCTGCCGAAGTGAAAATAAGATTTATTATCTAAACATATAGAGGAGTTAGAACATTAATTTTTGATATTTTAAGTTTGTGAGGTCAATGATTTTAATTTTGTCTTTAATAAAATCAACATTTTATTCATATGGATATCCAAGATGGCCTCCAAAATGGCTGCCAAAATGAATCTTTAACTATTGATTTAAGCTCAAAGAACAGTTAAGAAGAGTGATTTTGGAGACAATGTCTAGGTTTTAGGAGTCAAAGGTTTCATTTATGTCTAAATCTGAGTCATCAAATAATTGCTTTTTATAGAAATCCAAGATGGTCCCCAAAATGGGTGCCAGTAACAAGTAAATTTTGATTTAAGCTCAAAGAACAGTTTATAACAGTAATTTGAGACCATGTCAAGATTTTCAGTTATGTCTAAAACTATAACTAATTCCTTTATCTGGATCCAAGATGGCTTCCAACATTGCTGCCGAAGTGAAAATATGATTTATTATCTAAACATAAAGAGGAGTTAGTACATTAATTTTTTAAATTTTGTCTTTATTAAAATCAACAATCATTTTATTCATATGGATATCCAAGATGGCCTCCAAAATGGCTGCCAAAATGAATTCATATAACTATCCATTTAACCACATAGATCACCAAGAACAATAAGCAATATTTACTTTAAGGAGGTCAAGAATTTCAGTTATCTAGAGCTATGCTATGAAACAATCTGTGATTAATATCAGAATTCAAGATGGATGCCAAAGTGTTAATATTATAAAAGGTCAAATAAGAACAAACAATTACATGAAAATTTGTGAAATAAAATCTTATGATCATCGCATTAGCAATATTACTGTAATTTGCCTTCCTTTCCCTTAGTTTTGTTGTGGGTCAGTATCATATACATTGACTATAGAAAGAAGTAGGCTGCCCATAGGAAGAAGTAGACTATTGGATGGAAAAGATCAAGCACAAGAAATTCCTCAAAGTCAAGTGTATCATACACCAAAAAGAGTTTGATGAAGATAAACATTTTAGTCAGTCCTCAAAATCGTGACTCTGCAGCCATTTTGGTGGCCATCTTGGATATCAAAATAAAGGAATTATTTTATGACTTAATTATAGACAAAATTGAAATTCTTGGCCTCTTAAACCTCGACACAGTCTCCAAAATCACTGTCCTTAACTGTTCTTTGAGCTTAGATCAATAGTTACATATTTATTGCAGCACCCATTTTGGTGGCCATCTTGGATTTCTATAAAAAGTAATTATTTGATAACTTAGATTTAGACATAAATGAAATCCTTGGCCCCTACAAAATAGACAGAGTCTCCAAAATTACTCTTCTTAACTGTTCTCTTAGCTTAAATCAATAGTTACATATTCATTCATTCATTTGGCATCCATTTTGGTGGCCATCTTGGATTTCTATAAAAAGTAATTGTTTGATGACTTAGATTTAGAATTAATGAAATCCTTGACCCATAAAACCAAGACATGATATCCAAAATCACTGTTCTTTGAGCTTAAATCAATAGTTACATATTCGTTTTGGCACCCATTTTGGCGGCCATCTTGTATTTCTATGAAAAGCTAATTATTTGATGACTCTGATTTAGACATAAATGAAATCCTTGACTTTAGAACTGTGACATGAGTTCCAAAATCACTGTTCTTAACTGTTCTTCGAGCTTAAATCAATGGTTACATACCGGTATTCGTTTTGGCACCCATTTTGGTGGCCATCTTGGATTTCTATAAGAAGTAATTGCTTGATGACTTAGATTTTGGCATAAATGAAATCCTTGACGCCTAAAACCTTGACATAAGTCCTAAAATTACCGTTTTTGCATCTCAGTGTGCTTAGATATACCCACTCTTATATTGTAACACGTGCACCGGCGGCCATTTTGAAAAGTGGGTGATAACACCCATTTAGCTACAACTGTTGCAATGCTATCACATAGTTTCTTACTCTAGAGGTCTTAACCTTTCCAAAAATCACTATGGCGATTATTCCCCTGATTTGATACCGATAACCTAAATTTTGGGGTGAAGCTGATGGCCTAATCTGACAGAGCAAAAAAACAACTTCAGAACTGTTCAGAACATGGTTTGGAACACAAAATCTGGTATATGTGACATCTCTACTTATCTTCTTTGTTATTCTTGATAACTGAAAATGGTATAACAATGAGACGATAAAATAGTAATTTAAAGAGAAATGCGAAATGGGCCAATGGATAAGTGACTTTTTGCATGGGTTATTGTTATCATGCACGGTCAGGTCAGGTCCAAAAGCTGTCACATTAGACCACCTTAAGATGCCTATGCGGAATAGATACATATAGTACAGTACGGTACATTACGAAACAGTACAGTACATAAAGTACAGTACAGTACAGTAAAGAAAGAACGCATAAATCCAGTAATAAAAGCCCACTTATAATGACATGTATAATTGTCATTTCTCACAACATTTTAAGGAAATTCCAGGCATTACAGTATACGGGTTGATCAAAAAGTTATACACATTGTTTTATACAGACACTTTTATTAGGTTTATATCTTTGAAAACATTTTATTTCTTTTTAATCAGCCCATATACATTACGTATAATGAATATTCAGGATTCAATTTTTGTCAACCCCACTATTAATGCCTCAGTCACATTCGATCTACATAAACCGTATGGCGACCGTAGCTTCCCAAAATTGAGAGAAATATGCAGCATAAAATATAGCGATAAGCAGTACGATGTAGATGTTCCATATCGATTTTTTGAAGCTACGGCCGCTGTAGAGCAAATGTGATTGGGGTTAAGCCTCATTGGGTGTATCAAAACAACAGCATGTGACATTTTATGTACTGGTACCCACATGATAGTAGATGAGTAGAACATAGAACAGCTAGTTGTTAGTAGAGCAAATATTTAACATAAAAGCACTTTGAAGCCAAATATTCATCTCTGTTATTAATTGCATTAAAAAAATGGCTTTTAGCAGACATTTTCTTATAATTTTGTAAAGGTAGAAGCATTGCTTTGTATATTGGCTGCTCAAAGTTGTATGACTTATAATACAGAAAAAGTTTTACCACATGGTAATTTATTTCAAGTGGTTACAATAATGTAACAATTTGTTACTGATGCAGATTGTATTACACATATAATGTCAAAATCGAACCACCTGGTATCTGGTGACATGAAATATAAACATATTCATTCAAATAAAGTACTATGGTTTACTCTCAATTCGAACATGACTGTATTCAATAACCCAGTTAATACGTGTAATGTGTGACGTCATAACGATGGATCGTAGAAATGGCGGACCATGATGAATATTCGAAACAATTTGGTGAGTTTTCATGTTCGAATCGTAATATAGACCTCAGAGCAGGGGTAATATCTTCGAATACACCCCTTGGGGCTAGGCACAAAAGCTAGGCAGAAAACGTTTGTGCCTAGCCCTGCGGGTTGTATTCGACGATATAACCCCTGCATTTCTTAATTAACACATTTATGGAAAAAGGATGAACAGTCCTATTATGCACTATACTAGTAACATTACCCACTATGTCATGGATATAACGGAACCTAGAGACAAAAAATGGAATCGCGAGATAGCTTTTCTCCTGGATATGAAAACTAAATGCATTATGGGACTGTCCTACCTCTCTTACTATATCTTACCATGAGAAAGTATTCGTGCGCTGATTTTTCTGGAAGATGACCAGACCAGCTGAGGTAACCCCCAACTGAATTTCTTGGTTACTCTGATCCTGAAATATTCAAACAAAATAGTCAGTTTTTAGATTTCTCAAACAATATTTTACATTTCTCAAGAGCAACATTTCACATTTTCAATCAATATTTCACATTTTCAATCAATATTTCACATTTCTCTAACAATATTTCACATTTCTAAAACATTTCACATTTCTTGAACAATAGTTTACATTGCTCATCCATATATTTCTCGTTTTATATTTTCCAGATATTTCCCCAAAATTAGTGATTTTCTCAACACAGATTTTCACACATTCCACATTCCCTATATCACTTATTTGTTTCATATATTTCAATATAATCTTCTACATGCTATAGTTAATTCAATATCTTTGAAGCAAAAAATAACACAAACTTCAATTCTAATTTACATTTTATTTTACTATTTCAATAAGGCAAAGTGATTAAAAAAAATTATTAAAAAAGATATTAGCAAACAGAATATATAATACAATCTTGAACAAAAAATAAAGACACACGTGGCAGATTTAGATCTCACTCTATAAGCCAACATATATTGCAACACAAAAAAGCATTTAGATTTAACATAATATTATAAGTACAATCTTACTTAAAACACACTGTGTTTCAGATTTAGCTGAGAAAATTAAATAAACAAAAAAAAAACAAAAATAATATAAGATACAATAAAAACATTGTTAATACAAAATATCAATACAAAAAAGTAATATCAGCCCTATTTGGTATAAAACTCATATTCAATACCTCCCTAAATAATTTCTATGGTTGATTGGTTTTGATGCCATGGTTACATTACATCCCATTTCACATGTAATGTTTATGTCAATAAAAGTGTCCGAAAAGTCATTCTATTTTCAGAACATATGCGTTATTGCCTGAGTTAAAGTGAACATGCCAGCCTGAGAGCAGATTGTGCCAACCTTGGGGATGTTTAGTCCTAATAGGGTCTTTATCACTAGAGTCGTATAAATATTTATTGTTAAACATTTGAAAACAAGGCTACATTGTAACAAAATGTCACCATGGGTTACATACAGTAACAGAGTTCAAAATGATTTGATGATAACCCGAATACTTTGTCAACCCATCATTCTAATTCCACATTTTGGTTAACGTGGTAGTGTATTGGAATTAGTGGACATTTGAAAATCAAGAATTTGGAGTCACATACTATATAGTTTTCTTTCAAACTTATTGTATTGGAATCAAAAATGTACCTTCTTGAAGGTATGTTGTTTTCAGGCAGAGTTCCACAGAGCACCTTGTTTTGTTGACATTGATGTGCCTACTTGGCAGATGACATAATTTCCGTTCAACTTCAAACATCCGGTGGAAAATTACGGTTTTATGCCCCCTGGTTGACCCCAAATGAAATCATTAATGTCATTTTTTAAAATATCGATGAAAAAATTCCCTTCAGTCACCGGGGCAATATCAAAACAGCCCATGGTATAAAACCTATATCCACTCCCTCCCTAGTAATCTTCATATCCACCTCATGTACAACTTTAACATTTTGCCTGATTTTGTATTTGATGCATTTAGATTGGAAAGTAACACCTTGCCTACTAATGAAAAAATCACCTTTATCTATGCTTTTATCTATTAGCTATTAATCTCAGAGGAATGCAACTGACAACTTATTAGAGTCACAAAATATTGCCTCGGCTTTTTAAATCAATAATATTAATCAAGTCTTCAAAACTATTTTTAAGGCAAGACTGACCAATGTTTTGTGGATATAGACTAGTGTTTTATAGTATGCTGTTCTAGAAATCAATCTAACCCCTAAAATGTGTATGGCAAATTATATTTCTAATACAATCACCAAAATAAATAAATACAATAAATCAAAACCTATTAAGAAGTAAAATGAAATATAAGCCGGGTCAACAAAATTTTCATATTTCATAGTAGAACGATAGCCAAAACAAATATTTCTGTCCTGTATCTCAATAGTTTTTATTACTTATAAAATGCTAACTATTGTTGTTCTCACTTTACAGATATCAGATTCTCAAAACATCGTTAATAACAGCCTGTATAATTCAATTATTTCAGATAATGTGGATCTGGCAATGATAGGGCTTGTAATTCATGATATTTATGAAATAATGAGACTGTATTTTATTGGCTAAGCATACATGTAATTACCAACCCCAAAGAAAATGTTCACAAAAATGAAATTATTTTTATCAGATAATGTGTAAGATGGTTTACAGACCTGAAATGTGCAGTAGAAAAAGCACTTGTGTACAAGTAGGTATTCATTAAGGGCCCAGTCTTAAAAATGACACGCTATAGTAAAATATTCCAACTTAAAACATATTAGAAATTCATTTGTACAATTGTGAGATCGGAAATAAAATTTATTTATTTATTTATTTTCCTCAATATTGAATTAAAAGAAATTTCAATACTTAACATTAATTCATAAAATCTGATTTTCACATTTTGATTTTCAAACAAGGAGACATATGGCCCACCCATATCGCCAATATTTTGCTTTTTCAGACCAGGCCCCTGAAGATACCCTAGTGAGGAATAAGCAAGCATGACGACAGCACACGGCAGCCAGCAAGCTGGTTAAAACCTTACCCTTACCCGAGCCTGATGTAGATCAACACCATACATGTCTAAACGCTTTGCCTTATCTAAGAAGTTGTATTCCGCATCAGCCGGGGTTTGACCTCTGAAAAAACATGGTGTCACCATGGTAACCAAGCAAACAAAGACAGGGATGGGTATACTGGGTTTCTAAGAGGCCGTATTCCACAGCTGCTAAAGTTAGCAATCTGAAAAATACTGTGTTACCATGGTAACCAAGCAAACAAAGACAGGGATTGGTTAGTTCATTATCTAATAAATGTATGGAGGGAAGTTATGAACGACAATGGTAAATGCTGAAATGCATGGAAAGCAGAATGTATTTAACATTAGACCATATCTATCCTTGCTTATACACTTACAGCATATGACCACACATGTACATCAGTGTTCCATTTAGGAATTTCTCCCAGTTGGGTGATAAATTTGAATTTTACGATACTTGGAGAACAATAGACTTATGGAATTCTGAACCAAAGTTTCTGTTCATCGCCCTCTTACTAAACAAAAATAAATAAAAAACACAGGTCTCCACCTTAATTTTTCATGATTTTTAGATTTTTCAAATGGGTGCTAATGGATTTTCAACTGGGTGAAAAATAATTTCTCAAGTGGGCGCAGCACTGCAGCTCCAGGTTTCAATAATACAGGAAAGATTACTGCGAAATGTATGTGTAGTTAATACTAGGGAGTATAGATAAGGGAAGATAGGAACAAGCAGTACTTCAGTTACTATGACAACCACATAGAAATAAAGCATTGGATTATACAATAACCTACCCTGCCATGCGAGAATCATAACAGAACAAAATAAAATATTACAGCATATAAAGTGTTGTGAAAACACAACTGTCATTTGGGATTATGTAAAAAGATCATTTTTACAAATTGGAACCAGTGACCACTGAATACCAGCCAAAAATACAGATTCATTATTTCAGTTACGGTGATAAAATGGATGCAATAAGTAGTAAATGCAACCATCATTCCGCTGTTTATTGCATCCATATTGTTACAATTACGAGGGTTGTCCCATAAATCGTGAACTAATTGATATGAGACCAATAGTTGTCATTAATAAACGCTGAAATTTCATCAGTATGCATCCAGTATCTCAACCTGAATTGATCAACTTTGTTATGATTCGAACATGGCTATTAGTAGTAACATGTAGATAACATTTAACAATTTTCCCGGCGCCGTATAAGCTAACATAGGGTGGTGCATCTGTTGTGTTGTTTTGGGTCAAGGTCACCGCTGGGTCATCTTACCCCATAGCATGCGGAAGCTTCATATGGATCTATTCCATAATAGTCCATGTCTTTGGCAGTCATTAGGAAATTCATTTCCGCTTTTCCTGGAGAGAACCCCCTATAATATTTCAAAGTAGACATAAGGTTGAAACATGCAATGTCTGTATGATGGTTGATCCATAATAAGTGGGTATTTTCTCCGGCAGGAATGTCCCTTGTAGCAACTAAAAATACCACCATTTAAAGCGCATCCCTTGTTTATCTCCCAGTCATTCTGCTGCCTGCAGCTATAAATGTTGGTTGTTTCAAAAGATTTATATCTGGAAAGATATTTCTTTGATATTGGTCTAGAATATAATATACTTATTAGACGCTTTAATTGAAATTGATAGCACAATGCTTATCACTTTGCTTCTGAGCCTCTATATTTTAAAGGGTAAATAGCCTAGTATTACCCCACGAGGTCATATCTGAACATTTATCTGTTAATCAATACACTCAGTGAATGATCTTAAAATCATCATCACCTTAATATACAGTAAAACCTCTCTACATTGAATACTGCTGGAAAAGTGTTCATATTGTAATCATCAAAACATGTGATCCATAAAAAGTGTTCACATTGTAGCAAATTCTTTTTAAAGAGGTTTTCACATTATGCAATTTCACATATACAGGTTTTACTGTATTGGGATAATAATCTTAAAGTGTTCATAAATACAAAATTTACTATGTTAAGCTATTTTCATGTGTTCACAAACACAGGTTACTGTATTAATATACAGGTGTTCATGTAAAAAGGTTTTACTGTACTGAGCTACATAAAGGTGTCCACATACACAAGTTTTACTTTATTGAGCTACATAAAGGTGTCCACATACACCAGTTTTACTTTATTGAGCTACATAAAGGTGTCCACATACACCAGTTTTACTTTATTGATCTACATACCGGTGCTGCCGATGCAACATAGCTACATCCTTCTCGAAAGCTTCAGTTTGACCTGGAATGAAGCGGAACTCTGAGAGATATCCTCCTGTGTGGTCTTCAGCACTGAAGTCACCTAATTCAGCTGGAAATAAAAAATAATATTGAGCTTCTTCAAAAGGTACAATTTTGAGCTCAATTTTGCAAATATAATTAAACTTCATTGATGCATTCCAATTTTAGATGCCGTTGAAAGAAATAATTGTATCCATGTTTGAATTAATTTTTGAAAAAATAATTGGGTTAGCCTTTTTTATATTTTCAACGTAGAAGTATATAAGCACTCCTTCCAGATATTTGCAAGTTAAAATTAGTGAATTCTGCAATTGAAAAGGGCCAATTCCACAAAATACATCATGAGGAATTCATCAAAATTTAAGATATGGCAAATCTGTGTCCTAAAGACATGTTGCCCAGTTCAACCCAACCTCTTTAAAGGACAAATTATGAAAATAACGAGACTGGCCAGGCAGAAATCATAATATCAATAGTGCATTAAGACAGTTAACATATTTTAACATGTACAAATTAGAAATTAAGCCGTACTTTATGGTCCATTATAATGTAAATAGACCTGTTTAAAACACCTATTTAAAGAAAATATTAATGACAAATTGACTAAAAATGACAGCTCATACCAATAGTACATGAAGACATAACAGCATTTTTTCATATAAAATTAAGACTCTAAACTGTACCTTAAAAAGATTAATTAAGCTCTAAGCAACCTCTAATAAGGAAAAATGGCACTTATTAAGGAGTAACTTCATCTTAACTAGACAGGTAATTTGACACTTCATTAGATCAGCTCACAGCATCAAAATAATTCCATTTTTCAAGATTAGGGCAGCGATTGCAACCTGTTCAAGAAAATAAAGGGTTTACACATTGAACAGCGATTCAACCATCGTCAAATAAAACCAATCAAATTGCTTATTTTCATAATCTCTTTTTTTCTAGAGAAGCAAAATGATCTCTCCCTAATTAAATCCATGACATGAGTGACATTCTAAGCAGAATCAACTAACAAATATATTGATCTAGAAGAACAATTAACTAAATTTTATCTATAATTGAATTCTAATTATCAAGGCCAGTCATCTCTAAGTCTAAATACTGTATCCAAATACAAACTATTTTGAGCTGATAACTTCCAATTTATTGTATTAACTTATTATGAACTGCTAAATTCAAATATATCCAATATTCTAGGTGTTACCCATTGTTACCCCCTCCCTTATTTGTCTTTAAAACACATCTTTTTGGAAATTGACAAAAACAAAATCATTTTAATTTTTCTTTATTTACAGTAGAGGGATCTTATTGATTAATTGTTGATATGAAATATGAATTACACTCAGTCATAAGATCATCATCATTAGATCAATTCATTAAAAAAAAGAATTGCAATAAAAATGACACAAAATATTACTTTAAAAATATTTTGTTCAATTTCAATAATAATCATATGCAGTGTCTTCATTGGATACTATATTGGAAGACTCAAAAGTGTTGGATCCTTTACATCAGGAAGTTATCAATTTTGGATTCCCTCAGCAGAAAGAACTATAAAGAATCAACAAATAGCACGAAACATAAACAAGGTTATCATATTTACCTATAGAAGAAGTGGGTCTAGTTTTTTTGCTGAATTGTTCAACCAGAACCCAGATGTTTTTTATATGTTTGAGCCCCTGAAGGCCATTGAAGATAATTATGACATTAAAGACCTCCCACTCATCGGACCTCCCTTCTTACGACAAATCATGGATTGTCATTTTCATAACAACACATTTCTATCACAAGTAAAAACCATGAAATATTGGAACTGGAAACAGATTTTTAGGAATATGAACCAACTAGAAGAAGTTCAAAATAAATGCAAACATGCAAAAATAGTTGTTGCAAAGATAATCCGCATGGAAAATATTGCTCAAATTATTCCGTATTTTGGAAAAGATACCGCGATTATTTTCTTGACGAGAGACCCACGAGCTATCCTCAACTCCCGAAACCATGAGAATGACAAATATATGAAGATGTCATTGGATAAAAAAAGACAAGACATGCTCAGTGTATGTCAGAACACCCTAATGAACATAAATATAATACAGAACCTAAACACTGCCATAGAAACAATGCCTTTAGTAAAACAAGTTCTGTTTAAAGATTTTGCATATAATACTCTTAACAACACAAAGTTGTTATACAAAGCCCTAAAGATAGCTTTCAATGAACAGATTAAGCAATGGATAGAAATCAACACTATTAAGGATTCAAACTATATATGGAACCACACGCAATTCATCCACAATACCTATAAAGTGGAGAACCCACTTAAATTCAGCTGAACTTAACATGATTCAAAATATTACAGACTGTGCTAAAGTAATCAGTTTGCTTGGCTTTGCAGTGATATAACAACAGTACTAAAAGGTATTGTAAACTGTGCACAAATGACTGGCAAATTGGACATCTGCTGAAAAATGATCATGATGTAACCACAGTCAGCGTTATAAAAATGTTTCTAATCATCTCTTTCCAATTAAGTAACTGTGGAGTGAGGACTGACTTTAATTGCAAAACGCCTATTAGGCGGCTGTAGAGAGATAACTGACTTACATTGCACTGCAAAACTTGCCTATAAGGCGGCTGTAGAGAGATAACTGACTTTAATTGCACTGCAAAACTTGCCTATAAGGCGGCTGTAGAGAGATAACTGACTTACATTGCACTGCAAAACTTGCCAATAAGGCGGCTGTAGAGAGGGGATTGACTTACATTGCACTGCAAAACTTGCCAATAAGGCGGCTGTAGAGAGATGATTGACTTACATTGCATTGCAAAACTTGCCAATAAGGCAGCTGTAAAGATAGGATTGGCTTACATTGCACCGCAAAACTTGCCAATAATGTGGCTGTAGAGAGGGGATTGACTTACATTGCATTGCAAAACTTGCCAATAAGGCAGCTGTAAAGATAGGATTGGCTTACATTGCACCGCAAAACTTGCCAATAATGTGGCTGTAGAGAGATGATTGACTTACATTGCATTGCAAAACTTGCCAATAAGGCAGCTGTAAAGATAGGATTGGCTTATATTGCACCGCAAAACTTCCCAATAATGTGGCTGTAGAGAGGGGATTGACATACATTGCACCACAAAACATGCCAATAATGTGGCTGTAGAGAGATGATTGACTTACATTGCATTGCAAAACTTGCCAATAAGGCGGCTGTAGAGAGAAGACTGACTTACATTGCACCACAAAACATGCCAATAATGTGGCTGTAGAGAGATGAGTGACTTACATTGCATTTCAAAACTTGCCAATAATGTGGCTGTAGAGAGGGGATTGACTTACATTGCACTGCAAAACTTGCCAATAAGGCGGCTGTAGAGGGGGGACACACGAGTCTCGACTCAAGAATGTCCTTCTTCAGCTGTAGAAAGAAGTGGTACCTACAAGAAGAAACAACAAAACAGAAATTACACCAGTGATTACACCACTATCAAATAAACTAGACAGTGTGAAAAATACATTTGGTTTTAGTGAATTTAATGATAGTTAGTCAAAATTAAGCGTTTTGTGTCAAATTCAGACTTCCTAGACTTTGACTCACAAAATGGTCAGCTCCGACATTGCTGACCACGTTCCTTCCACCCAAACCACATTCTCACAATGCGAATATCTTTAGTTGCAAACCACCAGTTCCTCTCTCCTAGACTCATTCCTCCACATCGCTGACCATACAGTGCTGTGAAAATGTGATTCGGTTGGAAGGAACATGGTCAGCGAGGTCAAAACTTCAAAGCACATTTTCCTATTATTGTTGTATTGTATTGTATTATGTTAATATGCCATAATGGCTACTAGGACAGTGTCTGTAATTCTGCTCATTTGTCAACCCAAAGTGCCAACGATGACCTTCTTTTTTAAGATATTGGTATCAAATGTGAAAAAAATTGGCTCACTTAAAAGTAATCAGCACGAATCCATAATGAAAAAAATTTCACCCTGCATTTCAAGTTTTGTCATTTTCAGAAAATAAGGTTTATATCAAAGACTATGTAAGTTACATCTAACATTACAGATTAATAGACTAGACTAGACTAAACTTGATTTATGTCATTAATATATTCAAAATTCAAAAAGTGATGTCAGATTTAAAGTTTACATGTAAGATTGCATCGAGGAATGTGTTTTAAAAATCATTTATCATTTTACTTTACTTTAAAAATGTGACTTCTAGATCGGTGAGTTTCCCAATAGACCCCATGTTATAAAACCTGAAAAGTGAAACATCTTTTCTTTTGTTTGACAGATATTTTCTCGTTCCGCACATATTTTCATTTGTACTATTATATCAGACACATCTGGGTTATATGAAAACTGAACTACTAAAACTGATGAATATTCAAGTTCAAGGGAACTTTCTACTATCTCTGCAATGTTATCTGACCAAAATTAGCCACCTGGTGGTGTAACTTCCTCCTGACATCTGGGTTATTAAAGGGTTTATGAAACATTCTGAGGTAATTCAGGATCTGAAGTACAGACTGACCCTTTAAGAATCAATAATTCTGGCTTGATAGCATAAATGATTTAAAATGACAAGTTACAGAGTTCTCCGAGGATTTTTTCTCGTGTAGGTTCAAAACTCTTATTTTTACAATTCAGACGAAAATTGGTCAAACTGTGACGATCTTTCATGATCATTCTCATTATCAAGTGGGTGCAAATGGATTTTCAGGTGTGTGTCAGCCTGTTTTTAAAATATCAGGTGGGTGCTGCGCCCACTTGCTTTAATGCTGGGGAGATCACTGAGTTTGCTTAATCTGAACATTTGCATTCAAAATCCAACTTAAGATATTGAACAAATATTTCACTCTATTGAGGTGAATACCTGTACATCTTTCACAAGTGATATTCCACGAAGCCCGAAGGGCAAGTGGAATATCACCTTGTGAAAGTGCTACAGGTATTCACCGAAAATAGAGTGAAATATTTGTTTTATTATATCACTGTCTAGCTAAACATCCCTAATATTATTAAGTCATAGGTTAACATTGAAATACATTGAATCTACTCGGTTCGTCTGCCATTTTGACTTACACTGAACTAAATCATTTACACTGAACGAAAACAAATTCTTTGAAAATTCCCGGGAGCGTGAGATATCGCTAGATATCTCACGGTTGTCTTATCTGATTAGCATTGCCATTGAATATCGCCAGATATCCCACGACATGTGACCCGGTTTTGACCAATCATACTGTCGCTAGCTAGATAGTGATATAATAAATATTATTATTCTATGCAATCAAGAACAAAGGAGGAGCATTAATACAGTATGATGATGATTATTTTAAAAACCCTCTTCTGACATTAGTATAAATATGTAAATAAATTTCTATATTACAAATTGTTATGGAATTCCCTTTGCAGGATGCACTTACTGGAAACTCATTTGTCTTAACTGATGTTGCCATAGTAACGTTATTTAAAGATAATTAAAATTCAAGAATTGTGATCCAAATTATTTTATAATAGCCTCGATTATACAGAAATGAATGGGGAGAAATTATAGGCTTAAAAATATATTTATTACTTTAAACTTACCTTGTATATTCTTCGGCTAATTTACTAGGATCAGATACATAAAACTTGACACGGAACCACAAGGTATATGGTGGACCCACTGAAACAAGACACATAAACTGATGACACAGAAATATTAGGTGTCTACATACTCTAGATAGAAAACATTGGGAATAATCTGGACACATGTATCATTTATATTGCAAATTGAACACTACAGTGAGACTACATCATGCTTATAAAGCAAAGATGCAATATCAAAACTAAAAAACTTTTTTTCTGAAAAACATTATCATTACTTGGAAATAACGGGAGATAAAGTAGAGATATATAATATTTCAAATACTAGAATAGTAGATTTTACAATATAAAAGTTAAACCTAATCATATGCCTCATGAGGGAAAAAACATATACATGATAATGTACATTACATGTACAGGGTGATCATTAAGTTCTGGGAATTGGTCTGCCATTTCAAGATTTCTCAACCATTTGAGTTGAAATTTTCAGCAGGTGTACATTGTATAATTCTGAATTGACAAGCAATGTTTCATATACATATCACATCTACAATTTATTTTATTGTAATTACAAAAAAAGTAAAAGTGGTAAGTGGGTCAGCAAATTTTGACTGATGTTAATCTGAAAATTTCCTGCCAAAACATATTCAACTTGCCCAGATGGTTGCTTCAAACTACTTGTACTAGAGGCAGAACAGTACTCTTGAAGTCATTTATTCAGAAGTATTCTTCATTGCTGAGAGGATCATTTCATTTATAATTGTTTCCATTAGCCTGGACGCACGTGCGTTGTTGACAAACTTAGTCCATAAAGTTGTGTTCCAGTCCTCCCTTTGGTATCCTTTGAAGATTTGCCCAAGCCGTTGAAATCAGTCCCTCATCGGAATCAAACTTATGACCTCTCATATAATGCTTTAGCACCCAAAATGTAGTGAAGCCTAATGGTGCTCCATGTGGTGAATATTGTCTGGTGAATATGGGGCAGTAATAACTTGTGTGAACCCCAATTCTTCAAGAGTAGTATGGGCAGCTTGAGTTGTGGGAAGGAGCATAGTCATAATGGAAGATAACTCCCCGCTATTTTGAGTCACGATTGTGACTTTGAGATGCTGATGAATGATACAAAAATAGAGCAAAGTACACTCTTATATAACAATACAGATGTTACTTTAGAAACTAAAGTAAGAAGTATTTGAAAATATGAAAAATATGAAAAATCACAGAAATATGTCCACCAAATAAGTATTTATTAATCATACTTTTGGATCAAGCAAAATTTGAATTTATTTTTATTTTACTTGACCCGCTACGCCATTTGTCATGTTGCTATAGTAACAATAATTATCCATTGTGACATCAGATGACAATGAGACTGTTTTATCCAACCCAAAATTACATTCCCCATTTACCTTGAAAATTTCAAGTAAATTGGTTTAAAAATAATGAAATGACAGATAAATTCCCAGAACTTAGTGATCACCCTGTACATGTACCATTATGTGACTTACATCTAATTTGTTTCTTCACTGTTTTAAGAGGGTCCAGCCACCTC
The DNA here is from genome assembly GCA_903813345.2 of Owenia fusiformis. Lineage (NCBI taxonomy): Eukaryota > Metazoa > Annelida > Polychaeta > Sabellida > Oweniidae > Owenia > Owenia fusiformis. The sequence continues at coordinate 6,895,992 of CAIIXF020000007.1, forward strand.
TGAAAACAAAAAGGGTAAAAGGTTCATTATGTAAACAAAAATGCAAATGCAACCATAAATATAGCAGTTTCATCCTGTCAAATATGAATGGTGCAAGATGATGAGCCTCCTGTCCGCCATGGTCCATGTTACCTTTGGTGATCACAAATAAGGTTTATTTGAAAGACTGGATACTATGTACTTAAGTGGCACATATCATTGTGACATACCATTGATCAAACAAGTATGACAAAATGTCACCACCTAGTTGCTCACAATATTACTAGTTCAACCTTAAGTCAGATATGAATTTCTGAGAACTTGTAGATTTTATTGCCATTAATCATTATAAGTACATATCATACATGAGGGACCCAATCGCCAGTGGCATTATACTTGTAGATGATTTTGAAAATAAAAATTGGTCAACTTGAAGCAAGTTGAAAAATGCCTTTTTTACCCTGAGAAGGTCATTCAAGGTGAAATCTCAGATCTAAAGTCAGATTTGAACTTCTGAGAACTTGTAGATGATTTTGAATAAAAAATTGGTCAATTTGAAGCAAAGTTGAAAAAAGACCCTTTTGACCTCGAGAAGGTCACTGAAACTTACCAAAGATTCAGAGGTTGGCTGAGCTGCCTCTGAATACTGGAGTCCAAAGTAATCTTTTTCTATCAACTCCAGATGATCGAACACTTTGTCAAGCAATGCCTGGGCCTTGGACCGCTTCTGAAATATGAAAATTGAAAAGTGAAGACCAAATTCTACAATAGGAAGGTTTTTGTAATACGTTATCAAATGATGTCTTGAACATGTGAAATGGAAATGTAAACATTGAAAGGCCATCAAATGTGAAGGCAATAGGAAAGTTAAACTTTGAAATGCTATTATCAAGCAATACCTGCACCTTGGACGGCTTCTAAAACGTGAACATTGAAAGGAAATTCTGCAATGTTTTTCAAGCAATGCCCTGAACATGTAAAATGGTAATATAAACATTGAAGGGCCTTCAAATATGAAGGTTAAATTCTGCAATAGGGAGGTTAAATTTGCAATAGGGAAGTAAAATTCTGCAATAGGGAGGTTAAATTTGCAATATGGAGGTTAAATTCTGCAATAGGGAGGTTAAATTTGCAATGCTTTATCAAGCCATGCCTGGGCCTTGGACCACTTCTAAAATGTAAACATTGAAAGGCCTTGAAAAGTAAAGACTCTAATTAAAACATCCAACCACTCGATTGCTGATTTGGTAATATCTGTGAGTGGAAGATTCATGAAATATGAAGATTGAAGAGGTTTTCTACTGAAATATGAAAAATTAAAAGATTTCAAATTAACCCTGGATACTTCCCTTTTTCTCAGGAAAATAAATATGTCACCCTTGATATGATTTGAACCTTGGGAATGAATACTAATTGAAAATTCATATGACTAATCACCGCATATCCAGACAGAGTATAATCTTATTTCGTGATCCATAATTATGGATAATTTATAGGACTATCATTTCCCAAGGGTGCGATTCTCTTTCATAACTCAATTGCCCAATCAAAGCATAGATAAATTGTCACAATAAATCGCAATACTAGGAACAGTATTGATCAGAAATTATTACGGCTCAATATCAAAAATGTAATACTCATAGAAGTGAAGCTGTAATTGAGTTTTCAAATAGATTGGTATTCATCAAAGTTACATGACATGGTCAAATCCGCATAAATAAACCCTCAATGACCATCTATTTTTTACTTTTGCAACATTCTCTAAGATTTGAGTCACAGTACAAGTACAGTAAAACCTGTACATCAAAACACCTCTCTAATCTGAACACTTTTGCTACCATTTTTATTTACTTATCTATCCCCATATAAGAAAACTTGATATGTGAACACCTCCAATAGTGGCTCGTCCTAATGATGTCTGAATTAGACAGGTCTGCTGTACTTCAAATATCGATAGAACTCTTTTAGACAATCGTACATCGTGATTTTTATCAGGGCAATGATTACTTGCTTCCAGGCTGATCGAATGTAAATCCAATTGCAAGAGTTCTCATTCAAAATAGAATATGGTACTTCCCGCATTTCCATTTTCTTTGCCAAATCTATACTTTACAAGACAATTACTCTTTTTATTGTAATAACATTATATCTTTCAGACCTGAGTATTCATATGGCTTTTATTCAATATTGATCAAACCTGCAATGCATCTGCTTCAAAATTATCTCTCCTGTTATTAAAATGGAAGAGACTGTTTCTCTTGCTTAACTTTACTTTAACTATGGTAACTCAAGCTTTTTTGGTTTACGAGAAGGTATCTGATTTTATATTATATACAGGTATTTCAAACAAATCTGACTTCAAACATAAAGACATAGACAAATTGGTAACGCAATTTAGTACAGTTTCCATATAAAAATATGTTGGTCATCATGCATGCCATTCATCTAATATCATTAATAGCTGCATTGATAAAAATATCAAAACCAAAGGAAAAGGGGTAAAAAAACTGTATCTAAACTAGAACAGAAACCGTTCATACATTGCTTCGTATTTAAGCATTCAAGTGTAATCTAAAAGTTTTTCTGATCATGTATTTATTATTTGGTGCCAACTCTCTGTGAAACATTTAATGACTTTCTTGCAGTTTTCTCTAACAAAACAAAACAATTCATTTCATTTCATTATTTATAAGGAAGAGAAAACAATATTTGCAAAGTTAGATTATAATACATAAAGACTTACATCTATGTCGAATGTTTCCTGTGTGTCGTCAAGGAAACAAATGATGCAGCGAAGAGACCGATTGGTAGAGTTTGGTTCTCGTGCCAGTTCTGAGGCCCTAACATTGTATGTCCCACTGGAGGCCCCCAGCTTCATGGACATCCTGTCCCCCTCTACAAACAGATTTTCACATTATTGTATAATATAAAAGAAATAGGTATCTGAAACTATGTATCATACAAAGCATTACTAAGGTAGATCCATATAGTGATTATGTTTGTGCAATTACCATGGTTACACCCTGATTGACAGGTAAACTTAATGATAAGTTCGGGAAACTGGGCATGTAAGACATAACTGCAATGCTATACCTGCAATGTTGTATCAGTTGAGAGTCGGTATGCTATTTAGCTAAAGAGGAGGAGCGCTCAACATGTGATTGGAAGGTTTTGGGTTTATTTCAAAATTGTATGTAGATATTTACAAATTATTGGAGAATACGTAATTCAAAATCAAAATATTTTGATAAAATTATGTTAGAATGACACTTCCATGATATTATCTATTCAATTTTTTAAAAAATCTGGAACATTAATATATGTGTAACAGGGTTCTGTTTAAAAAAGTGACCACCCCACAAAATAAGTATAGCACAGAGTAATGCCTTCTTTTAGCATATTAGATTGCAATGCCCCTAATCATTTGGATTAGTACTCATGATTTTATTAAACTTCATGACAATTAGAGCATGAAATTTCCAAACAAAAAAATCCTGCATTTGACCCATGGGTGCCATCATGATCTAAGATCTTAAAAAGCAATGTTATATAACAAACAATACTATATACATATTATAATATACAATGATATCTCTTCAGAAATGAGACATCAATCATGCATTTATTGTTCCCTTCATGCAAATTCTGTCGAAATTACCTCCAGGTTTTCTGAATTGGGTGAATTCCCATCGAAGTGTAGCTAATCTGCTCCGGAAAAACATTTTTAATATTTCGCTAAACTCTGCTAAAATTTTTAATCCCAAGCATAACAGAGAAGTATATAATGCAACATAATAATTCGTTTTGTTGTGGTATGTTGTTAGCGCTGTTCTCCGAATACCAAGACGATAATATGTCCATATATATCCATATATATTCCATATATACTAGTAATTTAACTCCAACATGCTTTATTGTTTTTTTGTTAATTATTCATAAGAGTAACTATCTGATCCAGTTTAGCTCTGTTTCCAGCCGGGTAAATGTTGAGTAACAGTTTAGTGGGAAGTGGAACAGAACAGGCAGGGCCATACATCTCATTTAAGAGCGTCTTCTATTGCCAGAGTTGATAATTATGTACCTAACCAGCGGTTTCACTAGAATTTCTCACAACAGGCTTAATAAATGAAAACAACAGGCAAAATTAATGGAAATCATAAATTTAGCGGGTTGACAAGTTCTTAAAAACAACAGGCTATTTTGTGAAAACAACTGATGAAAATCGCCTGTTGCCTGATGCTAATGAAACCCCTGTATAATATAAATAAATGAGCTTTTGCATAAAATCTCTGGACCCATCCTCCTTCCCATATCAAATTTATCTCCATAGGTAGGGTGTGCAAGGAGGGAGGAGGTCATAAAAGTGGGTCATTGTTAGATTTCTTTGAAAAAAGTTGTATACTGATGGTCAGGGCTGATTAAAAAAAAATGAAATTCCCCAAGAGGGGATCGAACCCATTACCCTTTGCATTCGTTTGACTTCACTTCTTAAAAGAGAGCTTCGTCTTCACTCTTTCAAACTAAAATAAACCTGTGAACTCACCGCGCCAATCAGTGTTCGTCGGCCAAATTTGATCGACGTTCTATATATGGTCATTCCTTCTGACGTCATCGTTGAGCCCGGAATTGACCAATGACATGCGCATATTTAATTAGAACGCATTTGGCGTATGTTTCTTAAAGCTCGCTGATTAGTGGAAGAAAGGTCAGCGCTTAGGTCAAAAGTGATTTATTACCCAAACTGTCACCGTTACCTGTCGTGGGGGCGGGGCTACTAAACTGTAATATGGTCTCTACTAGGCAGAGTGTAGTTTAACTAGACTCTGCACGCAGGGTACGAACCCATGAACCTGGAATAATACCAAATACAGTATTCTTAACACGGCTTTTTTCTCAAGTTGGTACAGCAAAATCTCCTTTTCAATATTCTGAACATAATAAACCTATACATAATACTTTTCAAATACTTTTCAAAATCTAAACTGGATGCATGCAGTGCCCTCTTTCATCAACCCTGGGAAGCTCAGTAGTATCTTGTAGTGTAGAAATCATATTAACCAAAGAATCTGCCTGATGTACAATGATTATATTAGGTGCATACAATGCTTCATTTTTGGCAAAAGAAGTCCCTCTCACATTTACATTGTTTGGTAACATTACCCATACCAAAATAGCCTTCCCTCTTGAAACAAAAGGTGTGAATTATCAACTGGGCATATAATTATACATAACAATCATGTTATCTCAGAACATATTCTACTTTTCTAGCTGAGTATTACTTAATATACATGTCTTAGGTTAACTTTCTTTAATTATTGGTAACTTCAAATTGATAATTTAGAAGGATGTGTACAGGTAATTCCAAGTATACAGGTAATTTATACTGTGTAAAGGTGATGAATTATAGACAGGTAACTTAATTATAAATACAGGTAACCTCAATTATCTCTCTGGGATTAATGGTTACTGACCAATACAGACAAGAAATTGTATCTAACCTATGAATAAAATCACATAAGTCAAACAAAGAGGGATTAACAAGGAAATTATATTTTATATTATCCCTTCAACATATTATTAACATTTCAATAAAAAGAAAAAGTCTACATAGACACGCTCAAAAAGAAACTGGATGGTGCAAATCATAACCTAGAGTATAATCTCCAAGTTATGAACACAGATATAACCTTAAATGAAACTTACTTTATTTATAAAATTATATATTATATCTCACAGCAGTGATCATCTTTCAAACATAACATAATAATGACAAGGAATATGAAGGACCGCTAGAAATCAAGGATTGTGTCAGTGGTTATTTTCAATATTTTGATTAGGCCCAAAGGAAAAGGATTCAACAGGTAAGCAGGTTTTATCAGTATGCCATTCAATTAGTGTACTAACAACAGTGGGATCTGTTTACATGGAACAAGATCAAGTTCTGAGATTCCAAGCAAATTGATGTTGTGCCTCTTATCATGAAATTGTACCCTTAACTAGTGTTCAGATTCATCTACTGTAATCACCCTTAAGAACGTAGTGTTGCTTGTGAAATTGGAATGGAATAATGTGAAATACCCTTAAGAAAAAACGCTTGTTTTCTCCTCATGAGGTTAAAAGATGACCTTTTTTAACCACATTTTTACCATTCAAGATATGTAAAAGTGTGGTTGTGGTCACCTGTTTTGACACACATAAAAGTGTGGACCCTGCTGGTATTTCTTCCACAGTTCCAAGAAACATCTTCCCATAGTTTCTCCTCATAATGAAAAAGTGTGGTTAAGGTGTTCATGAAACTATGGAGAAGCAGGACATTCACATTGATATGATTTAAGATTACCATATTGTTAATAGGGGTAAAAAGGGTTAATGGTTGCCATAAAATATTTTAGGATATACCGAACATGATAAGCCAGTGCTATACCTGTTATTCTGGCATCTAAATTGTTTTAAGCATCTTCTTTCAAATATTCCATTATGCATATCGCAAATATGAGAATGTTGTATGATCGAAGCATAGGGAGATTCTTTACAAAATATTTCAGTAAAATGACATAAGGATTAGAGGCAAATGAATGATGCTCCCGGGATTGATGCTCGACTTTTCTATTTAGGTAGATCAGAAGTTTGCATGAATATAAAACAAAGTATTTAAAATTAGTTATTCTAAACTGAAGTTTATTTTGACTGAACTGACTAATCTTATCATGAGACTAATATTAAAGAATAACAGGATGTGTCTGCTGTATTAAAAGGATAGAAATACATGTAATCAATATGTTAAAATATAGTCCAGACATGATTTTATTATTTCTTAGACATCAAAGACTTGAAGAGTCACAAGAATTAAAGTAATACCTGTAGTTAGTGAATTTATTTGAATTATATCAATGTTAATTTTAATAATGAGATTCTAATTCTAATCAAGAGTCTAAATCTAATGATTAAATAAGAAAAGGATGTTGCTGATATGTTTATAAAAACAATAGCTCAATGAGTCAGTTAACTTGTTATTACACATTCCAGAATGTGCTTTGTGGAAAAATTAAGTCCTAAATATCTTTTCAAAAACCTTATATTCTTGCAAATGAGGAAACCCAGCAATGTGATTTTTATTTAACCATTAATATCAGTATATTTTCCATGACATATTTTGTACTTAATCACCCTAAGCCTTAAGGCTACAGTTATATGGACAGATTATTAAAAGCAGTTTTAGTAAAAACTATGAGATTCTGAAAAACACAGTTTAAGTTGATACCAAAGCTTGATAGTTTATTGTTCTATAGCAACAACCCAACTTGATGCATTTTGTGGGAGATATTTATATTCATAATCATGTGATCCTTTTTTCGTAAATTGGTGGAAGTGTATTTTTCTTCTATTTTCAGTGAAGGTCTAACATAACTTTGCCTTATTGTAAACATTTGCAATGTACATTATTGTGCTTGGGGACCATATTTCAGATTTGTAAGGAGTTTTAACTGATAATTCAATCCATCTAAATGATACTTTTCTGTACATTTTGTGCTTAAAAATGTACTAAAATGTGATATCTATCTCGGTGGCATGTTCTGATTGCCTCTGTATGTTCAGTCCAGACTCGTCACTTCAATGTGTCTCTTTTTCAGTACCATTAATAATTATTTGATAATAATTAATTACATGATAAATAATTATAAGTATAATGATTGATCTTGGATGCTAATTTTCATTAAATCTATATCTGATCCAGATCTGAATAATAAACTCATTTTGTCCTAGCTGTGGAACTTAACATTGTTTAACTTATGTAAACATTTAACTTATGTAAACAATTTTTGGTTTGTTGACTTAAAGACCACACTTTCCCCACACTTTTAGTCCACACTTTTTATTATTCATATTGCACATCACCCATACCTGTACTGCTCTTATACCATCTCCAAACCACACTTTTACCACACCCGACCCACACCTTTGAATCGTATGGTCAGTGGTTTTTATATTTAATGGAATTCTTTTAATTCAATTTAGTTTTTACACTGCTTAAAATTGTTAGATTTCTCATAATAGAACAACCCATCCTACCTGGCAATAGACTCAATCTTAACCTTGGTATGAATAGCAAATGCTCATTTTTTTATTTACTGTTATTAATCTCCAATGCTTACACTTTTTATATGTTTCACAAAATTTACTGCAGAATTCTCATTGGTCACAGTCAGGTGAAAGGTGTGAAGCAGCCTTCAATGAACGGTGAATAGTCATATTCAAACATCATCCTCTTTGATAGTGAATAAAAATTAAGGTTGATTTTGATTTTGTTTCCCAGATATTTGGTCCTATATTTAGATATTTAGTTTGATGATTAAAATATACACCAATAAATCAATAATAATTGAGACAAATAATTCATTCTTCAATCATACAACATTCTCATTTGTGTCACATACATGTATGTTTAATAAAATATTTGTTTGATGATGAAAAAGATGCATGAAACAATTTAGATACCAGAATATCATGTACAGTAAATCCAAAAATACATTTAACAAGCATTAACCCTTTTAACCCCTATAAATAATATGGTAACCTTAAATCATATTAAGGTGAATGTCCTGCTCTTCCATAGTTTTGGTAACACCTTGACCACACTTTCTCATTATGAGGAGAAACTATGGAGAGATATTTCTTGGAACTGTGGAAGAAATACTAGTGGGGTCCACACTTTTAGGAGTGTCAAAACAGGTGACCACAACCACACTTTTACATATCTTGAGTGGTAAAAATGTGGTTAAAAAAGGTCATCTTTTAACCACATGAGGAGAAAACAAGCGTTTTTTCTTAAGGGCATTGAGAAAACATACAAATATCAATTTTCTCAATTTTTCTCCCATCTTAGATAATAAAACTACTCAAGTCAGATGTGCACTCTTTGCACTATTTGTGATCTAAATAGTATATTAGTATACTTTTTGAATTCAGGAAGTGAAACACCAGACACCAACCATCATCCACAAAAATTGGAGACTATAACAACATGTCAGTCACCACTTCTGCTGGTGATATATTTATGTCAAGAGCACTCTTTTGTGTTGTCTCTTTCCTCAATGCTTTGTCATAGATAATGAAAGTTTATTGCTAATACGAGAGTGTGATACAAAATGAATCCATCTTGAAAAGGGTAAGTCTACAGAGACATTTGCACTCTGAGGAAAACAGACAATACTGCTGCACTTTTATGGCTGTAAAGGGTAAGTCTACAGTGATATTTGCACTCTGAGGAAAACAGACAATACTGCTGCACTTTTATGGCTGTCGGGTTAACTTTGCTTGAACTTTTAAGGAACAAGAAGGAAATAATATCTTATCTAGAAATTTCGATGCTATTTCTGAAAAACTAAAACAGCTTGCACATATTTAAAATGTCACGGGGTAAATACCTTTTCAGATTTTTTATGGTAAAAGAACATAAACAGGGTACTTCATTTTGCAATATCTATATAATCGGCTTAAACGCTTATAGCTGTACTCATTATATCAAACAGTCTGCTGTATTTTTCCATATCGAAAATAACTACAATGGCTTTTATTGATAGGTGTGACTTTGTATGGTTTTCTAAGAATGAAAACAAGTATTATCACTGGGGATGAACTGGAAACGAGGGAGGTTTTGCCTCGTATCAAAATGGCGGCGCGTGAAAAAATTTCATTCGGTAAGATTTTTGTTTTTTACAATTTTGGTGCTTTTATCCTTCAAATTAAAACTTAATATTTGGCAAGTAAATAGTCTATAAGTTCCGGTTTTATAATATGATTGCAAATTATAAATCAATACAGACATTGCTGAGATATTTACATTTCAATTCTCTCACTTAGGAAACGAGGCACCTGTCTACATTTTGTAACAATGAAACGAGGCAATGTTTGACTTGCAACGAGGCAACTATTCTTTCTGTGATAGTGTCTACATTTAATGATCTTATTTCCACCGTTCTGGTCACATACGACCGATTACGTTTTACACGATATACATGATTATATATGTAAGAGCAAAGAAAAGTCTAACTGTACCAATTTAGTTAAGCTACATGTTGTAAAGGTTCATCTTTAAGTACAGAAAATGCCCATGCACTTCACTTGATTCATTCTTTGCTGCAGCTTAAAATTTATGCTAAGGAGTTATACTGTTTTATTTTTAAATATTTCGAAAACGTTAAATAGCATTGCTTTGAGTGTCAATTCCAATAAACGAGCCAGCTATCCGAGCTATCAATGGTAGCGCATATATCGTCAAAATGTTCTCTCAAATAAGAAAAATCACGTTCAAAGAAGTCCTATTTTAATAGGGAGCTTAAGCTACACGTATTTTAGAAATGGCGAACGTAAACGTGAAATGACCCCTGGGAACTATAGTTCCGTTCTGGATTGACTTATACAAAGACCCAATTAAAACAGTTTAACTGATACCTTTGTAATCATTCATGCAAATAAAGACGTTGAAGACAAGAACTAGTTCTCTGAAGATTGCAATTTTACACGTTTACGTACACTTCTCTTTAAAACATGTGTCGTTAAACCTCCCTACTAATCGTACGCAAATGGGGCATTGTTGTTGCTCGAGATGGCTATATTTGATAGAATATAATTCCAGATACGATAAAAAACGAATGACCATGGTAATAATTAAATGACTCGCCTATATTACAAAAATAGCAGAGTCAAGGAGCACACTGGCATTGTCTCATTGGTGTACATTGGATTTTACTGTTTGTATTCTTTAATGTCTGTATGTTCCTTATTATGTCACTATCAATTATGTTATTCTGCATATAGTCCAACGAAATGTGGAAATGTTCGGCGTCTTGAGTTCGGCGTCTGGCGTTTTGCGTCAATAGCAAATTATTTAGCAATTTTAGCAACTTTCAAAAACTGAACAAATGCGTACCGCTTAGACTGACATCATATTTTACTGTGAACAATTATAAACTTATTATGACTTTCAAGTATTTCTTAGAACATATGTTACAATGGTAGCAAATAAATGGACTTATTTGTTATTACTAAGTTACAACACGTGTCATATGTTAATGCCTTGTATTTTCTTAAATGCTAGAAATGGCAATGCATTTGTAAATGAAATATTCATAGATAGATGGTATTTTCTAGATTATTAGCCATATGAAAAATGTTAATGGTCGATGGCATAGATATTATGATGTCGCTATCGTGAATTAAAATAAATGATGTTTCAAGGTAGAATAAAAGCAAGCTTTGTTCACAACTGTCTATATCTGCTTCCCTATTCAACATAACATTTTTGCTTTTTAGGAAGCTTCAACATATTGCCAATGGAGGGGTCTGTTGCATCATATGGAATACAATATCAGCAACGTTGTCGTTTCCTGTGTTACAGAAATAGCATTTGAACAGGGACGCTTCTTTTTGTAGGCCCCGTTCTGTAATAAAAACAAAACATTTTTAATTAAATATGGTTGCCTCGTTTCATTCTTAAGAATGCTATATAGCTGCCTCGTTTCCTTGAGAAACATGCCTCGTTTCCTAAGTGAGAGAATTGATATGTAAATATCTCAGCAATGCCAGTATTGATTTCTAATTTGTAATCATATTATAAAACCGGAACTTATGAACTATTTACTTGCCAAATATTAAGTTTTAATTTGAAGGATAAAAGCACGAAAATTGTAAAAAACAAAAATCTTAACGAATGAAATTTTTTCACGCGCCGCCATTTTGATACGAGGCAAAACCTCCCTCGTTTCCAGTTCATCCCCAGTGATTATAGACAAATAACGTTGTCTGATCTGATCTCTATTGTCAGATGACTAGTACTGTATTGTGATTATATTAAGATGTGATTATCAATCATAATATGATTGAAATGTGATATATATATGTAGTATCATTTAAAATGAAATGAAATTGCAATTGTGAATTTACATGTATATCAGGAAATGAATATATTTCAGATGTTTTTTGATATGTTTTATACATTTTTTCTCATTATTTTGCAATGATTTTGCAGAGGAACATTTGCCTTTATGTGTATATCATATTTAAAATCAAAAGTCTGCAGTCATCAAAAATCAATATGATTTTTACTCCTGCATCAGGCCCCTCTATTCCATTACCATCATTTCTTTCCAACATAACAAGAGTATATGTATATTAATATGGAAGCATGAAAGGCTTAGATTTGCCATGACAGCTTTCCTTTTTCAGTTTTGACAGAATTTTTAAGATCCACATGCCTGTAGCCAGGGGGGGGGAGGTGGTTGAGGGGGTCTGACCAAAAATCTATCCAAAATCATTTCATTTTCATTACAATTGCGAGCACTTTTCAAGTGATTTTGGGCCTAAATTGTCAAATTAGGTAACATTATTAGAATTAGAACATTTTAAAACTGGCCACACCCACCTGCAAAAGCTGGCTTTTAGCAAAAAATGTGAAAAATGATAAAATGTGAAACATATTTACCATCACTACTATCTTCATGTGAGAATCTTTCTTCCTGGTCCATTCTTCATATACATGTATGTTACATATTCTTCATACAGTCTGACATATCCTTCAATTGTCTTGGATATACTTGCAATGCTCTTTTAATTTTGCTATAACTTATACTTCACAGCATATGTCATCTGATATATGTAGTATGTATAACATTTGTTATCAGTCATCAAAACTTTGGAATAATTCTCGGCTGCTGATTTTGGTATATTTTCCAGATCCTACACTGATACATATGATCATTCAAGAGCATTCACAGCCAAGTTTTGGGGTAATCCAAAATCGTTCACTGCTGATTTTTAGAAAAATTCAAGACCATATAGTGTCTAAAAGCATTCTTACGTTCCATGACTTTCCATAAACTTTTACACCAATTTTGGTTTCATCATTGTCAAATTTGTCCAAGTTCCTTAAAAGTAATTGAATATGCAAGTTTCAAAGCTGCATGGATACTCAACTGTAATCCTCAAGTGACAATTCATGAGTTAATCAGCAGTAAACCAAATATATTTTCAGCTAGCTTGCTACAATGATAATCCAAGAGATTTCACACTAAAATTATTGAGTTAACTTTCCAAATATTTTCTCAATTTGTTGAGGTGATTTAAATTGATCTGCTGTACGTTGAAGTAATCCGAAAGTATCCAACTTTAAAAAGGCAAGATCCTAGATCATACAGGCCAATCCTAAAACATTAGGGCCTATCCTTGATCACAAGGGCCTATTCTAGATCTTAGGTATCTATCCTCTGATATGCAGGCCTATCCTTAATCATATAGGCCTACATCAAACATCACTATCTACAATCCTGTAGGCCAATCCTTGATTTTAAGGGCTAATCCAATATCAGCAAGACCTAGATCATTCAGGCCCTTAGATTACATCGACAAATCAAAATTAGCAGCACTGATTACACAGGCTTCTCTTTTCTCTAATATACTCTAGAGAAGTCTATTCTAGACAGCATTTGCCATTCCAAAGAACCAGTAGGCTCATGATCATTTTTATTTGCCCACCTGTTGACCTACATCATCCTACTGCTTTTTATTCAAAGTTCATTACTTCATGTCACAAATGTAAAAAGTTCAGTCAGTGTTACTTTCTTAATATCTGCTTGTTTGATAGATCCTTTGATGATAGCACACTTGCAGGGATGATGTCCAAATGTTCAGCTGTTAAAAAAAAGTTAATTTCATTACATTTAAAACCCTTGACATTATGAAAGTTGATCGGGCTTATAAAAATCAACATTCTTCATGATTAAAATCATTATTTAGTCCCTCCCTGATGACATCAAATTTAATTTTTCACAAACTGTTAACATTTGGATACTTTCCCTATATGATGAGCACTGAGGATTCCTAAAGTATGTATTGTCTCCTACAACCTACAGAGTCATCATCTCTAAATCATAGATCCTTTTTCACTTCCTCACATATCTCAAAATGATCATCACAACTGCAAAACAAAATATCATAATAGCCAGACTTTAAAAACCCAAAAATACCGAAAAACAGTGAAATTAAGAAGGAATGGGGTGGAAAAACCTGTAGCTGATACCCTAAATTGTATGGAAACATGAAAAAATCAAAAGTTTTAGTTTATTTTAGAGGGATATTGTACAGAATAAGCTCAACAAGGGTGACATTTTGGAACAGAAACCCAACATTCTTTTAATTCATTGAATTGTTCATTCCTCTATGTGGTTAGTATTCATCTATCATGTTTAATGTTTTATATATGAATGTCCCACACACGATCTAATTTCAAGGTTAACTTAGTTTTTTTCACTTGATGTGCCAGACTAGTCAAGTTCTATAAGCATTTGGTAACTTGATAATAATAAGTAGTTTTTGACACAAAGTTAGAGCGACCCGACCTCTATGTATCCTGTATGTTAGAAACCATCTGATAGAGAATCAATTTAATGAACATAATTTTCACTTTCTTGATTTTTCCTTACTTTCTGTTGAGATTGATGGCTGATTTTTACATAATTCGAACAGATGTAGTAATAAACAATATTTGCATTCTTGTTTAAGACCCCATATGCAGCCAATGGCATCTGCAATGTTTCTTAAAATCTCCGCCATAACATCTATCAAAATACAACTGGAAGGGAACCTCCATAGCAAAGATAAGACCAAAATTCCTCATTACTTTGAGAAAAAAATAAAGAAAATAAAAGTAGCCTCTAGTGGCTCAATTAAGTCGTTGTTATTGGCTATTTGCTTCAGTGCAAAAATCGTTGCTACTGAAGAGGCACAGACTTTGAAGAAAGCCAAATGACATAATTGCCCAGACTCATGCATTGATTAATATACAATGCGGTGTGTTAGTTATGACGCGATGCCATTTAAAGTTGATTGTCATTGCAATACGTATTGTGTACTTCAAATTGATTTATCACTAACCGTATTGCATGAGGAAAAATACTTCTCCTATAGTATAGTGACATTTACATAAAACTGGAAACAAAAGAGTCTCGGAATTGTTCAAGTTACTCAAAATCGCTCAAGCATGCAATGGTTCCTCCATGTCTAGGTCATCTGGCATCTTGCCTATTGCAGCTCTTCTGTGTCTTATATGCAGTGCTATATATTAACATTGATAATAACAATAGAATTCTCGCTCCTGTAATAGGAGTACATAATATGAATATTTTCTTCTCTAATGACATTTACTCCTTATGGGAAATTAAGGAGGAATTGTAAATTATAGAGGTAAAATGAGAATTTTTTTTCATAAAGTGAATATTTTCTTCAATTTATTTTTCATTGAGAGAAACATGACCAGTGCATTTTATGATCACACAAGGCACTTACACATGCAAAATGTCACCACCTGCCATTTGTTACAGATGCCGAACTCAGAATGCCAACTGGCGGACAATGAACACCATTGCAAAAAAGGTGGAGGCCATAACAATATGTCACCACTAGTGGTAGTGACATAAATATGATGCAATATTTGAATTCACCTGAATATGACCTTAACTCAAAACTACCCGAATACTAAAACTTTGGTCAATAAAACAGCCGAAAAAATGATTTTCTAAGCATATGGACATACAGTATGTGGAGTTTTTTTCATGGTGATGCTAATCAGAATCTAGATATATTCATTAAGGATCCAGGTTCTCTCCAGGATATTACTACCCAGGAATTGCTATTTACTTCAAACAGCAATAAGCATTAAGCCTGCACTTGTCACTCTCACCTTGAAGCTTTACATGTGACACACTGACTGTAGCATGTACAATACTCCCTTATGGTAAATGATCCCTCCCGAGTTTATGATCCCTTTAGGGTATGATCCCTTATGTAATGCTAGATCCCAATAGCATATGATCTCTGATCGCTCTAGCATATGATCCCTTATATTATATGATCCTTATAATTCCTTATAGTATTTGGTCTCTGTACTCATTCAGAAATTGAGTACATGTATCTATTCATGTATTATGTTTTGCTTTGATGTAATTGTCAACATGTGAGCACCTGACTATTATTACATGGCACCATCTTTATGCATCTCAAGCATGGTTATATTCCCTATGGCTCATATTGCCCAAGATAACCAGGTGAATAAAATATATAATCCAGGTCTTTCTGTTGTTGTTGCTATCCTCAAAGAATGTAAATATTTGATGTTCCGGTGTATCAGTGCTTCAAGGAATGCAGTCGCTGATTCTGATTTTATTTCCAATTATATGGTACTTTGAGATATGGCATGAAACACTATAAGGTTATTTGTGAAGATTGTACTTCGGCTCAAATATGCAATTCTTTATAGAAACCCTTACACTAAAAACCACGATCTCAAAACTATGCTCCATTCTTACACATATGCGCCCAAGATTCACTGAAGATATGCACTTTTATATATATTCTTATACCAGCTCTTCTCTAAATTCCATGTCTTCACATTTAGTTCCAGGAACAATATAAATGAACGAGAAGGGCACCAGACTTGAGATCTGTAGATGGAGGCCTGATAACTCGCATGTTACAATATTGGCTCTATAATTTCTGTGCACAATAAGGTTGGTGTGTTTTATGGTATGATTACTGTACTACAGAGTATGAAAAAATCAATGCCTAACTATCATTGGTGGAGGAACTCACAACTAAGCCTGCATACTTCGGGAACTCTAGCAAAGAAATTTATTCAAATCAGTCATATTAATGGTTTTATTTTCTCATTAGAATTGGATGTGTCAGATTTTTTATATCGTATATTACTCAGCAAGTTACTTTTTGTTTAATTTTCCTCTGTTTATATTGATCTAAGACAGATAACATTTAGATGTGACATTGACTGTCTGTAATTGGTAATAGCTGGACATAAAGATGGCAGCATAAACGTTGATCAGTCTAAAGTGGATGATTATAAATCTCATACATGAAACAGAAAATCATATAGTCTGCGACATCCGTAAATCAGTCTGTTAACTTATTACATGTAAATTTTCCATATCTACCCAGTACCGACCCTAATTCTAACTGTAGATGAAGCTCTTTTTTAAAGAAACAAGATCAAACTATGAGAAAGGTAGTCTAGCTACAAGCCCTTATGAGCTTCCCCCTACAACACACCCCTTCTCTGTGCAAGAAGGTATGTAGATAAGTAGTGGAAGATGGGGGGGGGTCATTTGGGCTTGTTGCTAGACTATATGGAAAGGGTAGCCTCTTTAAAAGGTAGGTAAAGCAGAATCATACATATCATGTCTAAAAGTCATGTTACACTGACTACCAGAAATTCGCTGCTAATAAATGTACTTACCGGTTCCTACTGCTCAATCTAAGCCATGAATGCTGGATGTTCTACTCTGGAAAAACAAAAAAAATATATAAAAAATGTGTATTTTACTACATGTAGAGGTTATATTGACAAATATGCCAGATGTGAAAAAAGCTTGTGTCAAGCACCTGTGTGGCAACTTTGACACATTTTAACATAAGGTTGGAGAAAATAAGCATTAATGAAAGAAACAGAGGTTTGATACAAGACTTATTTCAAATTTGAGTACTTCTATCATATTAGGCATTAACAGGACAAAATGTCAGCCAGGTTACTATTCACAATAACATAAGTGTTACAATATGTTTCAGGTGTCAAACATTGATACCAAACTCTAGCCACAAAAATGATTGGTTTTACAGAGAGCATCAGTGTGACATACTAGTAAATGTGCGGGCAGACCTGAGGAGAAGGAAATACATCAGATGAAGATAGGTCCATCATTTATGAATTCTAGGTTATTTTACCTCTTGTTAGACCTTGTTGAAGATGTTGAGGAACATGTCGATGCCAACCGTAGTATGACCCCACTAAAACCACTAGAGACACACAATCGTAGTAACATTTACCCCACTATCTACATATTCAATACACAAATTATTGAGTAAACTGTTAAATGTCCTTTTTCTGATATCAATACATATATGAACACATTAGAAAAGATGGCGGCCGATACAAATCAGTGGTCAGAGCTCCTGCCAATGTTCGACGATATACCGGACGATATAAGCAGAATACTTCAAAAGGCAACCGTGGAACCTAGGAATACTATCCTAGAAGAGCTAGGTAGCATTGCTGAGGAGAATACACTCCGTAGAACACGGGATATCATATTTGAACTTTCGACACGTAAACTACAAAAAGTGAACAAAATCTCTAATGTCGGAGGATTGAAACTGAAGGCAAGAAAAGCGGAAAGACCTACAGGATATTGCAAGGATATATACGATATGTTTGTTTACATCGCTGATCTGGATAACACGTTTCCGAGAGGGGTACTAGGTAGCTCATCGGTGAGTAACATTGATAATATGATATCGTCTGAAACCATGAACAATGCTCCGATGCGTATGTCTGCATCCGTTACGCCCAATGACGCCTCGTCTACGACACAGGCGTGCAACACGTACACTGAAACTGAATGGGATGGGAAGGCTTTATTTACGAAACTCGTACTGATGCAGCATCAGTTGCAAGAACTGTCTTTTGAAAATACAAAAATAAAGGGCGACATTAAAAAACTCCAGGGACAAGTCTGTAAATGTACATGTACGTGTTCCAAGTCCACTACGAACGAGGTCAGGTTGACAAAGACTAAGGAGCCTAATCCACCTAATACCACGTCTAGCAGCAAAGCGACTACTCATGTTTCTAACACTGATACCCACTGTGTGAGTGGTGCTAATAACGACAAATATAATGGGACTAATAAACCGATGCAAAACACAAACACGGCGTTTAGGTCTAACTCACTACCAGATGTAATGAGCTCCGTCCAGCCAAAGCCCTTCATGCACTTAGTCACAGCAACCAATACAAAAGATGTAAACAAACCCCACATATTGAACCATAACAACGAAGGAACACGCATTGAGGCCCGTGCCTCCACTCAACCGCCTCCCCCACCTACCCTTTCATACTCTCAGGTGACAAAGACATCTAGGCCTGTCGAGCGACACGATATGAGACCAACTCGTGATGTTCCTAGCAGACAGTCAAGCCTCAAGGGCATCAAACACGAACGGTATCGTTGGTTGTACCTCGAAAACATTGCACGATCTGAGTACGACGACGACGACGCAACCATACATCAGATCCAGTCACATGCGCATATTACTGGAATCCGAATTATGAAACTTAATGTGATACATAACCGATTTGCAATCGACAGAGTCGGGTGCAAAATTGCAGTCTCGGAGTCATCGGCGGATAAGGCTCTGGAACCAGTATCTTGGCCATACCCGGTGACATGCAGGGAATGGGAGCAACGTCCTCGACGAAACGATATACCAAGATACCGATCCCAGCGACGCAACAACTATTATGATAATGACAATTATGGCGACGACAACGACAACTATTAGTCATCATGTTATTCACAAATATCATACTCGTTTGTCTATATGTTATCGCAGTAACAGTGTTAATACCGCATAACATGATGAATCTTAGGCTTGCACAATGGAACCTAAATGGTGCAAACACGGCAAAACATGCACTTAAAGATCTATTAAATGAAAATGACATAGTTGCAGTTAGTGAGCATATGTTATACGATTGCAATATCAAACAATTAAATGTCAATGAAAATGATTTTTGCATGCATGCAATTAGTAGCAAGCACATAGATAACGCTGACTGTGGTCTAAAGTTTGGTTCAGGTGGTGTCGCAATGTTTTGGCGTAAAACCTTAGCAAAACAGGTATACCCTCTAAAAGCCTTATCAAATGATAGAATGATTTGTGTTAAATTATGTATGCATGATAATTCTCGCCCATTGTATATCTTCTCAGTATATCTCCCACAACAGCAGTGTAAAAAGGACAATTTCGAGGACGTGCTACTTGAGCTCGAAAATAATGTTAATCAGGTATCATGTGAAGGGGATGTTGTACTATTGGGGGACATGAATGCCCATCTGCCGTATAATATCCATAACGGTAGTCGTAGTTGGGGCAGCGGTACCCCTAATGGTAGAATATTTCAAGAGTTTATTTTACGCAACGGTTTAATTGTAGCAGACCTACTAGAATTTTGCGACGGCCCTAACTACACGTTTGAATCAGCCTGTGGTCACAAATCCTACATAGATCATGTTATTGTATCCAACACACTAGTGGCTCATATTTATAAATGCACTATTCTAAATACTTGTGCAAATTACGGCGCATCTTCAGATCACCTCCCTGTTATTACCGTCCTCAAAATAGAAAAAAGTACATGTGACACAGAAGTGGAATCTTCAGTAAAATCTTCATGTTTCAAACGTGTAGCGTGGGACAAAGCCACGTGGGAAATGAAAAATAATTATGCTGATATGTGTAGCTCAATGGTTCAATACGTGCAGAGTGAGTTTCAAAAGAAAGGTGATAAGTTATCAAATGCCGAAATAGATCAGTATTTAAATGTAATAATATCAATTCTACATCAAGCAGCCGAAGTAATATTTCCAATTAAACAATTTAAGAAGCATCAAAAGCCATTCTGGGCCCCACACCTAACAGTTTTGGTAAAAGAGCGTAATAGATTATGGCATCAGTGGCGCAATACGGGTAAACCAAGGTCGGGTGACATTTTTCAACAATACAAACTCGCTAAAAAGGCGTTCTCAAAAGCATATTACATGGCAGAAATGGAATACGAGCGAGCTGAAATGGCTAAATTATACGAATCAGAGTGTGTTGACCAACGATTTTTTTGGCACCTACTTCGACGTAGTAGAGGGCAACAGTCAAGGCCTAGTTCATCAGTTCGCAATAAAGATGGCATCATCGTCACTGAAGCACAACAGGTTCGCGAAGTTTGGCGCAATCATTTCAAAACATTGGCTTCTCCCGGGGATGACCCCCTATTTGATGATAAATTTAAGGATCAAGTTGATCGAGAAGTCAATGACTTACTTCACACTTCTCATCTTAATAATAATGATTTTCTCGAAAATGACATTTCAATGGAGGAGATAAGTTCAGCATTATCAAAAATGAAGCCTGGAAAAGCCAGTGGGCCGGACGGAATAACGGTCGAGCATATACGTTTTGCCGGGGGTCCAATTCTGGAGATTCTGATATGTCTATTTCAAAGTGTGATAAATAACGAGTATACACCCTTAACCTTTCGTACCGGAACTCTCATCCCCCTCTTAAAAGGGGGTGTGCGGGACGTACTTGACACTAACCATCACAGGGGTATAACACTCATGTCAGTCATACGGAAATTATACGACAAAATCATATTAGGAAGATACAGTTGGCGTTTAAAGTCGATTATACATCCTCTACAAGGAGGTTGTCTTGATGGGTGCTCCTCGCTACACTCATCACTACTTCTGCATGAGACAATTGGATTTAATACCCATCATGACAGTACCGTTCACGTGGTGTTATTAGACATAAAATCTGCCTTTGATACGTGCTGGATAAACGGCCTGTTTTACAAACTGTACCATAAGGCCGGGATTAAAGGGAAACTCTGGCGATTGTTATATGACTCGTACAAGAACTTTGAATGTAATATCCTGGTAGCAGGGGGAGTATCCGAACCCTTCCCGGTGCTCCAAGGAGTATTTCAAGGAGCCGTCAGCAGTATGCTGCTCTATCAATTTTACATAAGTGACTTGTTGGACGACCTTGAAAAATTAAATCTTGGAGCAAAAACCATGGGAATCAACA
The DNA here is from genome assembly GCA_903813345.2 of Owenia fusiformis. Classification (NCBI taxonomy): domain Eukaryota; kingdom Metazoa; phylum Annelida; class Polychaeta; order Sabellida; family Oweniidae; genus Owenia; species Owenia fusiformis. The sequence goes on from CAIIXF020000007.1 coordinate 6,917,676, forward strand.
CAGGCTCTATAGCATACGCAGATGACATTGCTCTCATTGCTATCTTCCCTAATGCAATGAACACTATGCTGCAATTAGCTTATGCCCACAGCAACAAATGGCGATACACCTTACACCCTGGGAAATGTGTAGCCCTGACCTATGGAAAAAATACTGAGGTCCCACAGTTTAGGTTAGGCACGGGCGAAATACCAAATGCCAAATCTGCAAAGCATGTCGGAATTCCACTGTCGACAGATGGAGTATTTAGGGACCATGTTAAAGACGCTATATCAAGCGGAAAGCGAAAACTATATTCACTATTCGGATTAGGTCATAGAACTGGTGGCCTTACCCCACTCGTAGCATCAAAACTGTATAATAGCTTTAGCGTGCCAAAAATGCTCTATGGTGACCAGATAATTAATTATAAGCCTGAAGATCTTGAAACACTCGAAGTGGCACAGCGCCAAATTGGGAGAAGATTACAAAGTTTTCCTAAATCCGCCAGCAACCCCTCGTCAACCATGACACTGGGATGGAACACAATGAAGCGGAGAATTGACTATGATATGCTACTTATGTTATTTGGAATGCTTATTTTACCACTTTCGAATATTTATAAACGTTTATTAATGTTAAGACTCATGAATATAACACTAGGATTGGCATCATGGGATTCCCCAATTTCCAGAATGTGGTCTTGTGTTGTAAAATATGACCTCACAGAGAGCTTACTAGAAATGATACGTACAGCACAATTTCCTTCTAAACTTCATTGGAAGAGACTGATTAAAAACACAATCGGTAATTACCAGAGAAACGGTTACATGGCAACATGTTCGTTATATAGACGCCATGATATATGTGTTAACATTTCCGATGTAAATATACGTGTCGGATCCCTTGGATCTATGAAACCCTGCGTCTGGTGGATCTTGGCAAGGAAAAAACCACTATATACCCCGCAGTGTAAAACAATGATGAGACTAGCCACTGATTGTCACGATCTACGCGTAAAAAATTCAGGTGTAAATAGTATTTGTATTGTCTGTAACAGGTTCGAAACAGAAACAATTGATCACTTTATCATGAGATGTCCAAAATGGCAAGAACATCGTAACCAAATAGGTTTAATTACAAGAAAATACGGTGCTTTTAAAGAACTAGATAAGATATTTGCATATCCCGAGTGTGAAATTGATGACGATGATATGATAAGTATTGCATGTATAGTGCATAAAATGACTATTGTTAGATCAAACATTCTGAAAGAATACGTTGGACAGTTGATTATTACATAATAAAGACACTCTTGAAAGAACCAATGTCATATAAAACATAAGCAGTATTCATCCATTTAAAATGGAAGCTTTTTATTTAATTGTGTGATGTTACCAAATGTAAATATGTTTGTAAAACCACTCTGTTTAAATACAGGTAAATAAATAATTAAATTAAATTAAATCACTGGAAAATGTTCATAATACCATTATTGTTATATAAATCATAATAAATTTAACATGCAAAATGTCACCACCTGCCATTTGTTACAATTGCCGACTGACAGACACCAAATCAAAACACCCAGTCCCTATAAAAGGCTCTGAAATCAAGTCCCTATGTCCTGGAGTCCACATTTAATTTGGTTCTTTTCATCAAAATTGCCCCTTGTCTTAAAGAATTTTGCAGATGTTTCCATGTTAAAATTATAATTTCAAATAATTTTGCCTTTTATTTTAATTTATTTTGCTCTATTCTATAATCATGGAATGTAGAAGACTTTACATATATGTCAAACCTTTGTGACCCACCTCCTCTTAGACACCTCCCTTCCATTCTCTAAAGTAAACTAAATAGGAGGGTGGGGTCACTGGGGTGGTACTTAATGCAAGTCTACAATGCAGGTAAATAATAGCATTTCTGCATACTACAAATACCTTACTATAATACATGTACTGTTTAAAGAAGGACACAATTCATGTCTCTAGTTAACAACTTTCTCTAAAACTATTCAAGACTAAGTCATAAATGTTGGTTATATTGTGTCAAATTATATATACTTCCTCTAGAAGAACTCAACTAAACAAACATATGTGTAAAAAAACTTTATGCTACTTGTAGTATAAAGATAAAAGCTACTGAATAAAAGTATGTGTCTAAAATGAAACTTCAGACTAAAAGGTGTCACTTGAAAGTCAATACCAGATTAACCTCTTGAATCCCAGAACATTTCCCCTTTTTGCACCATATACACTGCTTACATATATTCATTGTATTGTATTGAAGCCCTCCGATTGGTCAGTTTTTTTGCCGTATCAATCTGTATTGCTACTGAAATTGTCCGAATTGATCATCTCCGTAGCAATACAGAAAATATTCGTTCGGAGGGGACAATCTCAGTAGCAATACAGAGAATACAGAATATTCCTTAGGAATTATCTTCAGCAGAATATATCCTGTATTGCACTTCAAATCATTCAATAACTTATAGTACGATATGTGGCATTCAAGTTCATAAAAATATAAAAGTCAAAGCAATTAAACACATTTTCAACACAAGATACAAACACAGATAAAATTTGATAAATATTACAAAGTAAGAGTCATTTTGGTGAAGAATTCTGTCTCTGTGGGTGTTCAAAGAGTTAAAGTACCTTTAATGCAAGTTATTTATAACAGGTACAAGGGTTATTGGGTTAACTTTGCTAACAACCTTTTAACTCATCTTTCACATAATCAATACAAAAACAAGGCACTTAAAAAATAAATCATGTTTCCTTTTCTAAAAACAAACCATTTGTGAGCTTAAAAAATCAAAAACATGTATCTTTGATTCCAAGGATTGGTTTATGGTTTAACAAAAATTACACTGAAAAGCGGGTATGAATAATAGGAAGCACTTGAAAAACAATGACTTACAAGGTATTTCGATTACAATATTGGAAATTCTGTTGGTAACACCTGATGAAATAAAACACTCAAAATTCCAATAGAACATGTATAAAGTGTGAAACCAATCCTAGTAAAAACAAAAACCACAACATATTCTCTCACCAGATTTTTTTATAGATTCCTGACAATATAAACCTCTCTGTGAACACGAGAGTACTCCTATATTATTATGGACAGATGTGAAAATTAACAAGAAATGGGGGGCAAGAAAGTTTTTGAAAATCCATTATTGATTTTGGCCTACTTTTCGATTTTAAATAATTGCAAAAACTCATCATGTGAGCTAAAAATTCAAAACTTGTCTAATCGAACATTACACTGTCATTTGTAACTAATTAACTGTCATTTGCAACAGACACACACCAGCCAAATGTCAAAAGCAAAACACAGACCAACATCTACAAAAACGTTGGAGACTATTTACAATTTATATATAATAATGTCACCACTTCAGATGGTGACATAAAAAATTGAACCAAAAACAATTCACATTGTGAGGTGTTCAGATAAGAGAGCTGTTCAGATTTATAGATTTTGTACATGTATAATTGACTCCCACATTATCAAACCCACTCATTTTGCGCACTGTTAGGAAACCCAAGAAGCTTTTACTTCAGAAAGGATTTGCTGTATGTTATATTGTTACTTCTCTAAACATAAAAAATCAATGTATCATGCAATATTTATAATCTGTAACAGTTTGTTATTGTATTCAAGGAGTGGGTGGCGATATGGTTACACAATTCACAGGAAAAGCATCTAAGGCATTAACACGCAAAAGCTCACCACCTGAAATTTGTACTGACACCAAACACCAACAATGGAATGCCAAACACCAACTGTTGAACACTGACCACCAAACACAATAAAGATGTGTCACCACTTCTGGTGGTGACATAAATAACATGGAAACCTTAAATTCTCAATACTAGTATAGTTTGTACATTCTTACAATGGTTATATGTCGTGAAGCAAAATATGGATAAAATACACTGTGTTGATAAAATTAAAAATTCCCTTTTAAAGAATGTGTTTCAAAATGCATGTATGGAGGATTTATTTTCTTAGGTAAATCTTGAGATCGAAGACTAAACATACATGTTTATAATATAAAACAATGAATCACGCACAATATCTTAAAGAGGTCAGTCTGATCTATAATAAGTATGACATTGAAGACGAGTGGTTGTTCATCAAAACATTAAGTGGTGGTAAAACCCTATATTTGATATCTTAGGTCAGGTAAAGGGGCAGGATTTCAAGACAAACAAGGCATTAACATACAAAATGTCACCACCTGCCATTTGTTACAGATACCATGTTACAGATGGTGGCCACTGAAAACCAATCACTGTTCATATAAAAGTTGGAGACTATAACAATATGCCAATGGTGGTCTTGCTTCATGACTTTGGACCCCTCCCCCATCTACTTCTCCAATTCAACACCCTGGTGTAAAGTAGATAGGGGGTCCAGGATCTTGAAGCAATACAATGTCAACACTTGTGGTGAGGTGATATAATCAGCTGCTAGTCCCAGATTTTAGTCTTCTATCAAGCCCCTCCCCCTCAGGGGCAGGAAGTAGGTAACACAGAGGTTTAATAATACGAGACCATAATAGACAGTTATGACCCTATAACATCACTCTGACACCATTTCCACACATAATGTTCACCTTTTTTCGTGAGTTATGAATTATATATGGAGTATCTTTACAAGTTTTTTAGTGGGTGAAATGACATGTTAAAAAAACACAAACAAACACTGGCTAATTTAGTAAATATCATATATGCCAATAATTGGTACCAATCCTCAGCAAATATGAAATATTTGAGGTTATATAGGAGAGTGGAAAAAGCATATAGGAGGGACATTTCTTTATAGCAAATACCCCTTTACCTTTTATTTTCTCATTACACCTACTATGTGATGTGTACATCTACTTATCTAGCAATAAATGACAATTTTACCATTTTAACAGGCCTATACTTAGAATATTGAGTGTTTGCTATGAAGGTGTAAAAAACTAGGTTAGGAAATGGGGAAATAATACAACACAGAAATATTTTCTACGAGTCATATTCTGTTCCCTTTGTAAAGTTTATCTTAGCATTTCTAAAGCAGAGCCTCTCTATTCTACGATAATATTTTGGGTACCAGGGCATTTTTTTCTAAAGAAAAGCAGTGAGACTGAATATTCAGTATAGTGAAAGTATTCAAGATACAGATTTCACCATGTCTGAAGATATGCAGTTTTAAGTTATTTTTATCACCATATTATTCATTTTCTGACTTTAATAAAGAAACACAATGTCAGTGTGACTTCCTGGGCAATTTTTCATTTAGATCTACCATTAACATTCAAGTATACAAAATAATCTGATTTACCTAATCTGGTAATTCTAATATACTCCATTGTTATCTGGAACCCAAATATTTGAATAATGTAAAGTCAAAGAAAAAACTAAACCTTATATTTCAAAGATTAAACAATAATCTTATATTTATGTGTAAATCATTATAGGCTATAATAATTGGGCTCGAGTTAAAATGACATTACTAATATATAGATTACGGAGGGAGGAAGTGTAGGAGACTTAATTATGCTTTGCGTTTGACTTTGCTTCTTAAAATAGATATGAACAAATAATATAATACTGAAAAACAAAAGAAATTCATAGGAAGTAAATGATCAACCGATACTTATATCAGGGATTTCATTAGCAGCAGACAACAGGCGATTTTCACTGGTTGTTTTCACAAAATCACCTGTTGTTTTTAGGGACTTTCTAACTTTTCCATGTTAAAGTTATGATTTCCATTAATTTTGCCTGTTGTTTTAATTCATTTAGCACGTAGTGAGAATTTCATGTGAAGCCCCTGTTTAGATATAGATGTGAAATTATGAAAGGGTTTTAACGAGGATCGAAAAAAGATAAAGCAAATTCAAAATGAGTAAGCAAAAATTGAGCCTATTAAGATATTATATGTCATGAAACATAATTTTCACAGCAATTAATTTAATTTTTTTTAATAATAATGCACCATCTCACAACTAGCCTTACCCCTGGATAGCCCTATATAACATAAAATGTACAATGTACTTTTAATATGTATGTGATCGATTTGCTGTATTATTTGAACTTTTGGAAGCTATATAAGTAAGTGTCAATACAGTGTAAAGTGTAAAAAAGAATTGTATTTATGAATGAAACACTTATTCCAGGTTGTCTCTTTAAATGAACCATATGATTTTAGCACCCCATTTTACTTATATGTTTTAATATATACATACTTAAGCTACCCTGAGCAATATTAATCATTTACATACTCTAGCATTAATCATTTTATAGATAGGTACTCAACCAATAAGAAAGTACTCCAGAACCAGCTTACATAGAGTTTTTGAACAAATACTGGGGAACAAACATGGAAATAACCCCATGGCTGAGCAATAACAGACTCCGATTTGATCTAATAGTTAGTTTGGTGAGTTCGGAGCACTATCTGTAACATAAAGAGTGTGAGTGTGGTCATTTTTACAAAGGGGTAAGCTAAAGCCTAGCTTAGTTTGAAAGTAAGTAGGAATTTATATGCACTTTCATGACTTCAGCTACCCCATGGAATACCCTTTGCATTTGTTTGATTTCACTTCTAAAAGAGAGCTTCATCTTTACTCTTTCAGTTTACAACAAACCTCTGATCTCATCATGCCAATCAGAGTTTGTCGTCGAAATATGGACGACTTTCTACATGGTAATTTCCTCTGACATCCCCGCATAGTTAATGAGCATGTATTTAGTGCACATTCCTTCCACTTTGCTGATTGGTTGACAAAAGTCAGCATGGTCGATTTGAAATCATTTATTACCCGGGTTACACCAATCTTCAGGGCGGGGCTCCTAAACTGTAATATAGTCTATACTAGGCAGTTGATAACTAGATTCTGCACGGAGGGTGCCTATAGAAAGTCATGTACATACCAGTGATATCTATTGCATTAGAGCAACTGATTACCGCACCCTTTTAGTATCTGAGAAGTCTGAAAATTAAATGCCACCCTGTTAAATATCTCTTTGCACACTGCCAAAATGATGAAACATCTAGGTAAAATTATGATTTAGCACCATGTTCATAAAAATGATGATTGGTCAATAACACATCCAAAATGAGTCAGAAATTAGGTGCGATAAAAATGTTCATACAATAATAATGATAAAAGGTGTTTAGTAGTAAATCTTTGGTGCATATATTACTTCATCAGGAGTATGGAATAAAACAATAAAGCTGAATCCTCACATTGAGATATTTGGATTGGGATAAATGACTATGACAACGATTATCTCTATTGTAAAACTACTGCTTGGGAAAACTCATTTGTATGATAATCAATGCTCCAAGGGAATCCTAATGTAGTTATGCTTGAATGCCAATAACCTGATTCCAAAGATAACTATATGAGGCACAGGATATCTAAAATGTTATAAAGTTATAGGGGTATAATGCTAATCAAAGAGTTATAATAAACCCATTTAAGAACATTTTTATTTTCATCTTGGCCTTTGCCAATATTCAATATTTGGTCTGGTAATTGAAGATATTGGGAAGATATTCTGAAGGAAAAGATATACAAGCGTCAACTTTTGACTTCTAATAATCTGAGGCAAAGATGCTCAAATATAAACCTTACTTTTTTTAAGTTAAATTTTCAAATTTTTTCAAAAGCATTCAAAATACAAATGTATTTATGTTTTAATTTCAAAGATATGACCTCTTTTAAAAAGCTGTACCATTGTTTACATACAACTTTGGCAGAAGGAATAAATAGAAACTGAAAAAGACAATATGCAAAATCAGAAGCAAAAAATAGGAATTAAAACTGTAGTAGTATATAAGCTGATAAGGTGATTCTACTTGCCTTTCATTTCAATGCAGCAGGTGGCAAATTTCATTACTTGTATAGTAAGTCTTGCAGTCTTGTTTTACATTTTCACAGTTAATTATATGTTTTCGGGCTGCTTTTACAGAGCTTTTTACTCAAATCTAATACCAATAAAAGAACAACATAATTCTTTTTTTTCTTTTTTCAATGCAGCAGGTGGCAAATTTCATTACTTGTATATAGTAAGTCTTGCAGTCTTGTTTTATAAATATTTTCACAGTTAATTATATGTTTTCGGGCTGCTTTTACAGAGCTTTTTACTCAAATCTAATACCAATAAAAGAACAACATAATTCTTTATGTTCTAAATTCAAAGCAAAAATACATTACAATGATACAACAATACGAGTCTTTGAGGCATGCAAACTGTAACAGTCTATTTATCAAAACAATGACATCCAAGATAATGGTTTAAACTAAAACTCACTCACTACCCCCACACTTATTCTAGGTCAAAGTCTGTAGACATTACACTGCTGGGCTTAATAAATAAGTACTTTTTTTCAAAAAACATGAAGTGTTCCTATCGAAAGGAACTATTGGCCTATACAGCCTATAGATCACTGAGACGACTTATCTTAAAAATACAATGCATAAATAAAGCAAATGTCTTGTTAATATAGGCAAAATAATTTTACCTGTTAATTTTGCATGCTTGTCATTTGCTTTTCGTTCTATGGAATTTGTAAAAAACACTAATTCCCATGGAACGAAAAAGAGGACAGGAAAATATTTTTCTTTCTTGTCTCAATCATCTTTCATATCAAAGGAAAGTGCATCATGGACTTTCAAGAGCTCTTGAAGGCCTGTGCTTGCATGAAATTCACTGGTCTATCAATGATGGTACTGACTTCGAGGTTTTGGCCTGATTCAGGTTTCAATCTCAAGTTTCTGTAGAGTCCTAGGCTAGACCCTATAGGCATAGATTTTTCCATGGGCTTTCAAGTCATGATTTTTCTAATTTCCCAACCAAAGTGCATTCCTTAAGTTAGATAAATGCTTGTGTCATATACACCTCAAAAGTACAAGCAAGAATATCATGAACGAGCTGAAAACAATCCTCGATGTTAAATGAGAGAAATGTGTGGAAGAATGCATTCAAAATGATTTTTTTTTTCAAAAAATGAAAATCAAAAATATCACACAAGTTCTCTTTTTGAACCACAAGGGCACAATAATGGAAAATCGGTTTACTCACCTTATTTCAGTACGCTGTATGTATCATGGCAACAACTAAATAAGGTCCAAATACATTGAATTATTCAAGAATCTATCCAAAAATGCATTCAACAAAGTTCAAAAGTGATAAACCAAAATGGCGGTAGAAATAACAAAATCACGTGATCACTTCCTACTTTCTTTATTTCAAAATTGAAAATTGCTGCCATCTATAACTTACTGCCATCAATAAAACAGTATATCAAAACTTGTATTTGGAATTCAAATCCTTCTAGATAATAAACTTGATCACACCATGGACTTCCAGGGGGGGGGGGTTATCTGATATCAATGCGGTAGCCTGACAGTCTCCCCAGGTAAAATGAGTTGTAAACCATAGATCTATTTTTAAATGTTAAGGTTTTAAATTATATTCTATTCAAATTCTATCACTGTTAAATTATATATCTGCTTTATATGGGCTAATTAGCCTTTTGCAGATTATTGACATAGACATATCTCCTATAAAATGTGGACCTACCTTTATGCTCCCTTGAAGAAAAACTTGCTCTTCCACATTCACTGGTCAAGTAGGCATTACTGTGCATTGTTTTTCGAATTTGGGCATTATTTTTCAAAATTTGGCCCAATTTTTTTGTGGACATATCTGTGACCCTTTCCCTCTGTTTTTTAGGATCGTCTATGTGTTTGTATTTTTTCAATTTCAGGACAAATTTTCAAAAAAAAGGCTATAAATTTTCAAAATTTGGGCCCGAATTTTGGTTTTAGGGGCCCAAAACATTTTACGCGCGGCCCTAGGATGGGCCCAGAAAAAAAATGTTGGGCCAAAAATATTGTAGGGCCTCTTTAGTTGGCCTTTACTTGACCTTTTTACTTGACCTTTCAGGGCCTTATTTTTTTAAATCTTAGGCAAAATTTTCAAAAAACGAGCCATAAATCTTCAAAATTTAGGCCCAAGTTTTGCTTCTAAGGCCCTAAAAGAGTTTCCACCCGGCCATAGGATGCCCAGAAATATTGTAGGGCCTCATTAGTTGGCCTTTATGGGCCTTATTTTTTTCAATTTTAGGCCAAATTTTCAAAAAACAGGCCAAAAATTTTCAAAATTTGGTTCTAGGGCCCTAAAAGGTTCTCTGTGCAGCCATAGGATTGGCCCAGAAAAAAATGTTGGCCCAAAAATATTGTATGGCCTCTTTAGTGGGCCTTTTTGGCATTACTTGACCTTTTTGAGCCTTATTTTTTCAATTTTAGGCCAAATTTTCAAAGAAAGAATGGGCCATAAATTTTCGAATTTTGGTGTTAGGGCCCTAAAAAAATTTCTGCGCTGCCCTAGGATGGGCCCAGAAAAAAAATGTTGGCATTACTTGACCTTTTTGGGCCTTATTTTTTACAATATTAGGCCAAATTTTCAAAAACACATGCCATAGATTTTCTAAATTTTGGCCCAAATTTTGGTTTTAGGGCCCTGAAAAGTTTTTCCGTGAGGGCGGATATTTTTTCCTGACTTCAAATGTGGGTCCCCCCTTGTTAGCTTCCAGATCCGCTACTGCCCTTTACAATACAAAGGGGCTTGGTTTAGCATGGGGAATTTTTTTTTTTTTTGGGGGGGGGGTTGATAAATCAGCGATGATGTCTCCTCAATACAGATTTACATTAAAAACATGTCTTATTTGAACCCTGGGGTTATTCCCCCTCTGAGCTTGTAGGAAATGTAGAATGTTACTCAACTTTTTGGTGATTTTGAAGTCAAGCCTGTCATGACTTTGGGACCACATATTCAGCCCAGATAGTTTTCATTAGAATCGGTATTTGGGACCATGGGCATTCAATTGGTGGTGATATTAGGTCCCAACATCCACTTTCAATAGACATCGTAATTTAAAAATCCAGTACCTAGCACTGGTAGGGCATTGGATATATACGGCTTATGCACAAGAAGGTTTAAAATATGGGTTTATCTACCTAGAATCTTAGGAGATATGGATACAATCTAAATATTTCACTTAAATCTTGGACAAACTAACAAACAAGCAATATATAGATTTTATATATCAGGACTATTTCTTCACAAATATCAATATAATATCAATACAATACTAAACATATATTCATTATCCATACATTCAATCAAGTCTATAGATTTTGAGATTTAAAAGGATATCATCAAATGTTCAGATAAATCATATAACCCAAAGAGTCATGGATACAGTCATACAATTTTTAATAAATTTATAATATTTTCCACCTCTATATTGACAACTCAGCCATCTTTTTAAAAGTAATCAAACAGTTTTAATACATTATTATGCTTCCTAAGATCACATACTTTTTTCATATTGATGACAGCATTTTTTTCAATGAAGAAATGTAAGTGAGATAAGCACATATCTGAAATTCATTTAACTTCCTCTAAAATGTGTTTTTCTTCAAGGCAAAATGTGGTGACATTGAATTTAAAAAACAAAGAATGCCTTTTGACACTCGATTCGACTACTAAAAGTAGCACAACACATAGTAACTACAGTGTTCCCAGTATACTGATTTGGAAATAGTCTGAACAGAAATATCTATCGACATATAAATAAACAAGGTTGTACCCAAGATGTACCCAAAATATAAGGCAAATTCTATAAACCATACTAGCAAAATGTAAAATGAATTATTAAATGATATCAATATTACATCTGGCTCGTTGTATTTTTATTGATGTTGAAAATATTCAACTTTTCTACGACCATTTTCCAGAATTTTATCATGCTTTTCATTATAAGAAATCTCTTACATTTGGAAAGTTGTTTTTACATTAATTAAATAGTACATACAGCATAGGTGTAGCCAAGGTGTGATGGGTACGTACACCCCCTCCCCCATAACCAATAGAACCATTAGATAGAAGAAAAGAGTTTTAAAATGCTTTATATTTGAAGCTTCTAGCTCAATTTTTGGCTTGCTTTTACCACTATCGGAACCCCTCTGACTGAAAACTAAATTTTTGGCAATCGCACCCCCCCCCCCCGACTGAAAACTGGCTTTGCCCATGTAAAGTATATTAATTGGCTATATTTGCTGCAAAGAAATGTGCCAAACTATCATACATAGACTTGGAACATATAATTTACATGATAAAATGTCATCAAGATGCAATTACAAAAATGTAACCATTTCATACTTAACGCTGATCACAAAAAGTCTCTTACAAAATATATTATACAAACATGAAGTTACACTTGTTTTCTTTTGGTAGAGATACCTCATAAAAAACCTCAACACACTTTCTTATCTTCATATCAGGGGATCAGTTCAAGATTTAATGAACTAACTGAATAACAACAGTGACATCTATTTTATATCTATTCCTAACAATATATCAGCAGATAAAATGTCACTCCGAAATCTCAAACTGCATTTTTGGATTTTAAATTGAATTTCGCAAGAAGAGGGCTCAATCCCTATTTTTCTTAAGCACACAGAAACCTAATTGTTGACCTAATTGTTAAATAAACATTTGTAAGTGGAACAAGGCATTAACATGCAAAATGTCACCACCTGCCATTTTTTACAGACTCCATTAGTTACAGATGCCAAACTTTGAGTGCTGACTGCAAGACACAAAACACCATCCACAAAAAGGTTAGAGACTATAACAATATGTCACCAATTTTGGCAGTGACATAAAAACTCTAAAATGGAACATTTTTCAGGTACCAAAGGTGCCTTACTTGCAGGTTTTACTGTATTGGGGTATTGGGAGAGAGCACTTTTGGTCTTTTAGTACTTGTTAATTCCACTTCAATTTCACTCTCAATATTTCAAACATGACAAACATAACATAACATTTAAATAAATCCTGTAAATATTTTAAAATGTACAATATACTACATATACATGAAGAGGGTAACATATCATTTGTAAACTTGATCATCAAGTGATCACCCATTGACAGAATACAAGCGATAAATAAGAGATTCTTATAAACATGATAGGAGAAACTCATATAAAGGTGATTGTATAAACTTGATACAAAATTAGAGATAGTTAACTCATCTAAAGATAATAGAAGAATTCAAGAGTAAAGTCTAGTCAACTCATAGACATGATAGATGGATAAGAGACTTCTAGGAAACTGATCTAAAGATAACAGAAAAAATAGAGATGATTAAGTCAACTCGCATAGACTGGATAGATAAATTAGAGACTTATACACAACTTGTATAAAGAAAACTGATGACAAATCGCATAAGTATTGTAGTAGAATTAGAGACTAAAATCAAATAATGCACGAACAATACAAGAAGAAAGACACGATTCTTCAAAAGTTAAACATTATGGATGCATCATTGTTAAATGTATTGTATATTACCAGCGTGCAATATTTGACTTTGAAAATGTAAATACAAGTCATATAATAAATAAGAATATGATGAAGGAATAAGTACTCTTGGAAAGGCCACACATAAAGATGGGAATAAAAGTTTCTTCATCACATAAGTTCAAGTTAAACATGTGAAAATTAATACTTGAATTAAACTGTACTGTATTTGTCTTAAATTTGGCGCTACTTAATTTGGTGATTTTGTATTTTTGGGCCTATTGGTGTCTATTTAATTTGGTGGTTTTTCAAATGTCCCAGACATCCTCCCATCCAACCCAATTCAAGATTCAAGATTTCTTGTTGTTTATATTTTCTTCAATATTTCTTGTTGTTTATATAAATTTCTTCAATATTTCTTGTTTCTATCAATTTAAATGGCCCGGCCATCTTGGTATATACACCGAACAAAAAACATGTCAAATTCCCGAGGATATTGGTGATTTTTTAATTTGGCGATATCCTTAATTCACCAAAATTTGCCAATTTAAAACACTTGCCAAATTAAAGACAAATACAGTAACCTTATTGAACATTCAGCAAAATACTTCACTCACAAGTTTATTTCCATAGTTTCAAACTGGATTTGAAATTTGAAAAAAACTGTGTCACTGAAATATTTAAGTACATATTGCAACCTCAATATAACTGTACAACAAAAATGAACAAACGATACTTAAAGCCACTTAAGAATCAATTTGAAAGACAAGATAAACAAAAAAGATTACAGTTATTTTTGTAAATTTTTAACAAATTTTTTTATGATTTTCATTTCGGCTTTTTTAAAGTATACAAAAACGTACATATTGTAAAATACATCATAGGCTCACTGTGTTATCCAAAAATATTTATGTGCAAATAAAATTTCCAAAAAGGCAAAATTAGTGATTGAAATTTAAATTTATCTTCCTAACTATTACTTAGTCAGAATTTGATTGCACAATGTTTTCCAGTACTGAGTGTGTGGAAAACATCATTTTTGCAATGATAAAGATGTTGATTTCTAAATGAAATTGTAACAGATGTAAAAACACCATTTTAAAGCTTGAGAATGTAAGAAAAATTAATTGCACAAAATTTCTCTAATTACGCTATCTATCTAGCTCGACTCTGTAAATTATACAGAAAGTTATTACATCACATAGAATATTAGAATGATTCATCATCTAAAATTACAAAAACTAATAACATATGTATAATAATTTCAACAATTATTTAAAATAAATACTATTCTAACTAATAACACAATCTAAGGCTTCAGAATATTTCTTTGGGTTCCACTTTAACATCATGGACCTCTTGTTTAATTTCATTCACAGGAGGATCTCCTTCATCACTCGTACTGCTGTCGTCCTCATTGTATGTTACATAGGTGGCGCCATAATCCTTCGAAACCAAGACAGCAGTCTCTGGATCTTCAGTTGGATGTGTCCGTCTAGAATGCTGGCAGATTCCTTTAGGACGGCCCGAGTAGGATTTATTGCAATGAAGACACTTGTATATACGTTGATAGTTGTGTAGCATATAGTGTTCATTTACTTTACTTTTCCTTAGAGTTGAGAACTCACATCCACCGAAGTCACAAAATGTCAGTTTCTTGTCTGCGGCTGGCGATTTAGCTTTTGGGGACGAGGCTGTAGCTTTGGGGGATGAGGCCGCAGCTCTGGGAGATAGGGCCACAGGTCTGGGTGATGAGGCTGGGGTCTTGGGTTTGAGAGATGAGAATGCCGAAGTTGATAAAAGGCTTTGCACATATGCTAAGTCTTCTCCCTGTTTGGAATTCTCCGTGCGAAGAATAAGTTCTGGTTTAAAAGGCTCGGGGTGATAAACAGTAGGACTATCAGGAAGTGATTGGATTGCTTCACCATCATATTTGTCCTTTAGGCTTTGTTCTTTGTTGGGGTCCATAAGATTTGATGCTTTTAGGCTTACCTTGGGGATGTTAGTACTGTCATCCTGGGCGTGACTGCCATGATTGGCTTCAGGAGTCTGGGAACCCGATGCCTTCTGGGTAAAGGTGTTCACTCTATGAGTCCAGTCATGTGAGAACCATTGATAGTGAGATTCGCGATATTTCCCCATATAGTTACTCTGCTGTCGGATCAATTTAGAGCTACGAACTTTTTGATGTTTTGTAGATGCATGATCTAATGCTTCATCCTCTTTATCGAACACAAGATTACAGTGACGGCATTTGAACAATGACGTGTTGTGTGTATCTTTCATCATTCTTAAATGGAGGTACATCTGTGGGGACGAATCGGTAGAGTACTCACAGATGTTACAAGTGTAGCGAGGAATCGAGTGCACCTTTTGTAAGTGAAAATGAAGCATATCTTTGTTGTCCGGAATGGATTTTTCAGACTCCGGAGAAGTCTTAACAGGGGTGGATGACAAAAATCCACATAGATTGCACTTCGATAAAAACACATATTCTTTCCAGAAATCTGTCCCTTTGTCAGATAATTTGAAAATTGTGTCAAAATGTCGAGAATGGAGATCTTCAATTTGTACATCAACGTGTTCTGTCACATTATGTTCCACTATGATGTGATTCATGATGAATGTGTCGGAGGCAGATTGGCGGCCGCACAATTTGCACTGGTAATGTAATACATTATGCTCCTCACGGATGTGTTGGTATATCGACATCTGCTCAGGTTGACTTGTGTCATTTCCACACATAAAGTCACACAGCTGACAAGCATACATTGGGACGTCTAAAACGACATCTTTATATATAATCAGATCATCAATATCAAATGTGCGTGGGCTGTCACGCTCTCTCAAGTCATGTCTCTTCTCCTTACATTTTCTATCTTTCTTCCTTCTATGGTGGTGATGCTTCTCTTTCTTTGGGGATTTTGGTGACTTTGGCGTCCCCGTTGGTGACATTGTAATGCACTGTGGGTTGAGTTTGATCCGAAGTGGAGGTACTTTCGGTTCATCTTGACTGTGATTCTCAGCGTTGTTCTTTACTTCCATCTCAACTTCATCATTTGATATTTCTTCTTTAATAACCAAATCATTGTCTCTTTCATCATTTTCACCATTATTAGGACTGTCTATACTGTTTGTGTCAATCTGCATTCCATATCCCATCAACATTAGATCCTTGTCATTTTCAATCTTGATAGGTATGTCTGATGTAGGCTTAGTATAGAAGGACGTGGAATCCATGCTACGCTCTGAATCATTAGCGGAGTCGTTAATACTTTCCAATGGCGATTCTACAGTACCCACGGCATTTCTCGACCTGGACCTCCCAGGATTCAATTGGAGCTTTTTACCATCTTCCGGATCTCCAACCGTCATGAATGTTGAATGGAGATTGATTAAACGACCAGAACTGTTATCATCCCGAACTCCTCTATATAAGTGGCCATCTGGTTGTAGCTCGTGTTCTTGAAATATGTGATTACGAACTTCTTTTTTAGTTGGGAAGAGTCCCTTACATATACTACAGCGAATTGAAAATCGACTGTTATGCTCCTTAATGATATGTTGTTTGATTTCCAAATCCAAATCATCGGAAAAGTCACAGAGGCTGCATTTAAAGCGAGGCTGACCATGGTCCAAAGATAGATGTTTGTGAATACGAAGCCTCGGAAACAACTTTTTGCAAAGCGTACACCCAAATAACTGCTTGGAATTCTTCTGGCCATATTTTGAAAAATTAATTGTGGGAAACGAGCGGATGTCTAATTTAGAAGAACCTCCGTCAGAATTTGATGGCTTTAGAGTAGGGCTCACAGTATTAAGTACTTCATTTGGAGATACCATGGCAACTGGAGTCGAAACCCCAGACATGGTACTCTCTGTCACAATTAAAGATGGTGTTGTCAAAATAGGTGGCGCCGTTAGAATTGCACCTATAGATGGTGCTGTTGGAATAGATGGCATGGAGAGGACAGGAACTGGTTTCTTCTCAGTTTCTGGCTCATAAACTTTCATCTCAGATCGTATTATTTTGTCAATATCGATAACACGGCTGTTGGTTTCCTTCGGAACAGTGGGGCACATGGGTGAAGACATTAGCATGGATCTGATCAGTTCATCTGCAAACATACAACAATTAGGTCAAATTAATGAATATCAATTAATAAACAAGAAAAAAGCGAACATCTAAAATGAGATGTAACAATGTTCGCCATAGCAACTTCAAACAAACTTTAGCAAGTGGCAATAATAGACACTTGAGCCGACACGATTATTTGAGACCATCAGTGTGATGATAATGCGTCTCTATGACTATTTACTTCACCACTAATGTATTTGAAAGCAGAAGAGCCTCGATGGGAAAGATTTAAGATCATTATAAAACATAATAAGTAATAAGACACAACCAGCCATAAGGAAAACCCATAATATAATACTGATTCACTCTACAGTCTAGCATAATGAAATAAGAACAAAAAATACGATACCTTGGAGAGTTGCCAGTTTTATCTTTGATTCGCTATCATCCTTGTTTCCAGTATCCTTGGTGACACTGCCTTGGGGGAGAGATATACTCTTTATAGCAGATTTATCTAATCCCTCAGGTAAGGATATGGGTTTTACCCCAGATGTATTTTTGATATTCACCCCTAGCGTGGATTTATCCAATTCTGATAGAGGCCCCTTTGCTAGAGCTTTAAGGATCTCAGATGAGGATCTGGGAACCACCGATTGTCGTTTAGGATACACTTCTGGGGTGGTAGTGGGTAAAGGGGCATTGCATACAGGCTTCTCTGATGTAAGATCAATAGTACACAAAGGGTTGGACTGTTTTGCAGGGGAGCCACGAGATTTACTTGATGTGCGTCGTTTACGCCTTTTCTTTCTATTGGAGAAGTTGTTCTCCGATTCTAGGGTCCACTCTGGGCTGGTGGATTCTGAAGGGGTGTTTGGAAATGTAGAACTAAGATAGTCACTTATAGGAGAAGGGGCATGTGTTGTTTTAGATGCCTCTTTCGTTGCATCTATTTGCCGACTCATACTCGGTTTTGGTAGCATTGAATAATTCCGCACCTCACTTAATTCTGGATGACTTTTGTGGCTTTGGTGAGCTGCAGGGGGTGTCATCATGAATTGAAAGGCTCCCGGGGGTAAGGACTGCTGGGTTGTTTTACTGTGAGCAGGGGGAGGTTTCATAAAGGATAGCATCCCCGACTGTTCACTAAACGCTTGAGATTGGGCGGCAGCAATACGGTAATACTCCATCATCAGTAAATTCTGCATGTTAGTTGGGGGCAACCCTAGCCCTGGGACTCCAAGGGGGAGATTCCCCATACCCATAGGCCCTGGCATGGGAAGACCAAGGGGTCCTAAAGATCCTGGAGGATTGGAGCCAAAAGTCCCTGGTGGAAAACCAGGCATGCCAGCCTGCTTGGATTTCTTTTCAGCAGCCATTAATTGGGATACAAGAGATGGGGATGACATCATAGATTTCTTTTCAACCTTCTTGGTGTTCGAGCCTCCTATTCTCTGAAATCAGAAATAAATAAACTAATTAATTTTGAAATTTTAAATGAACTTACCCAATGTCATATATGAGTTTATACATTGCATGAGGCCTTGATAAAATACTAAAACCAAAGCCAACAAACAAGCCAAAAAATAATTAATGCATAAGAAAACATCTTAACGTTCTAATTATATGTACTTCATTCGAGTCCTTTCATTATCATAATTAACACTTGCAGAAAGTATGCTGACATGTACTTTTATAATAAAATCTGCTGATAAAACATTAATCACCATAATTTACAATTTTGGCCTTCATATATCTTTTTAATTATCTTCATGACATTTAATCATAAGACAAGATGAACCATAATCCATGCTATCAAACATTTTTATTTTATTTTCAATGTCAGTTTAACTTTGATATCATGGCAGGAGTTGTTTGTTGTATTACAATGTCGATGTCACCAAGGAGATTTTAGTAACCACACCAAGCAGGCTATATAAAGTGGCAAAGGGAAGCTATTTTCTCTTTTTGGACTCATAAAACAAATGGTTTATCCCCCATTCTAGCCACTAAGTTGTATAATAGCTTAACTGTTCCTACGTTACTCTACGGTGATCAAATCATCAACTAGAACAATGTGATATTGATATGATGGAAGTAAAACCTAAGTGAATACCTCTCTCTAGTGAATATCTCTCTCTAGTGAACACCCCTCTCACTAGGCTAATGAATACCTGTCTTTAGTAGACACCCTTCCTCCATACTCTACTGACCTCTTGTATAAATAACCTTCTCTGAAGTGAACACCTCCAAAAACTGAACATTTTTTGGCAAAAATATACACAGGTGTTACTGTACTGTATATTATATACAGAATATCACATCATTTTGAGTGATATCATTTTTATCGCCGAGTTGATAGCAAATATCAACACGAGTGAGCGAAGCGAATGAGTGTTGATATTTGATATCTACGAGGCGATAAAATGATATCACGAGAAATTATGTGATATTAGGTTTATCCCATGATTACAATCACCTTGTGATGTTCTGATCCAATTTCCAGGACATTGGCAGACAATATAAACTAGAAATAAGAATATCAATTGAATATTTGAAACACTTTTTTTAACAATTAAAAGGAAATAACATGATATAGTTCGTCATAAATACCATTT
Source organism: Owenia fusiformis (assembly GCA_903813345.2). NCBI lineage: Eukaryota > Metazoa > Annelida > Polychaeta > Sabellida > Oweniidae > Owenia > Owenia fusiformis. The sequence continues at coordinate 6,937,730 of CAIIXF020000007.1, forward strand.
TTAATCGTTAGTTAGCAGCCTTCTAATCAAATTATATACACAATCGTAATTCAATACACCAATGAAACTTAAAGAGAATAAATTAAGGGACCTGTTTTCTCAAAAGAGAATGAATTATCTGACCTAATTTCCAACAATATTGTGGCGCGAAATGCAAATGTGATATCACACGGATATGCGTGAGATGAACGATATCACACGCATATGAGTTTGATAAACGATTTTCTGGAAAATATCTCACGGATTTCAATAATATCAGAAATATCAATAGCTGTTATTGTACAGATAACACATTAATCGTGGGATAAATCTAGTATATCTAACCTTTTTAAATACAGTAAAACCTGTGCACATTGAACATTTTTTACCAAGAAAAAATGTTTAGTGTTGGTAGGTGTTCACAGCAGAAAAGGTAATTTAAACATAAGTCAATAGAGTATGTGCATGGGAAGGGTGTTCACTAGAGACAGGTGTTCACTAGAGAGAGGTGTTCACTTAAACAAGTTTTACTGTAGTTTGATTTCACAAAAAGAGAGCTTCGTCTACAGTAATTCTATTTGTCTCATCTTCAGAATAGCAATCATTTACAGTAAAACCTGTAAAGGTGGGAACACTTTAAGTACCTCAATAAAAATGTGTTCCACTTCGATTATGTTCCACTTAAAGAAAAGGATTTTTTCTACATAAGGGTAACTGAATTCCTCTTAAGGAGATGTTCCACTTACAGAGGATTTTTTTTATATGGGAAATTTTTTACATATGGGAAATCGGTAATTGAACTTTGAAAAGTGACCCTTTTAAGGAGGTGTTCCACTTACACAAATATTCCACTTTACAGATTTACCCTATGCTAATGCAACATACCATGGGGCTGCTGATACTACGTGGAGGTGTGGCAGACATTGAAGGTGGCGTCTCGGTGCTCTCCCGACCTGCCTGCGACTTCAGAAATGTCCTCAAGTGATTCCTGACGTGATCAGAGACACCTTGGGGAACATCGGGGAATGCAGGATTGATCACTGCATTGGAAGGTCTGTCATCTCCATGGTCGGACACTGCACTGTCATCCATCTCCAGAAGGGTGTATGATGATTCAATTCTCAAAGCTGGAAAATATTTTTGAATTCAATTTTCTGAGCACTATTGTGCTGTGTAAGGTATTTGAGGTAGTCATATTGTATAGAAATTTCACCAGTTGATTTTTGATCCTATCAGTATCTTATATCTACATCAAACTTGGTCAAATCATCAGACAACATACCAATATTAAATTCTATTTTTGGGAATACATATTAGAGCAAGAGTGTTCAAGAAGGGTCAAGGGGTAATACTGTGTATGCAATGGGAACATACTTGTGAAAGTGACACCCAGAACAAAGAATAAAATATTTGTTTTCATTTTTGTCACAGAGATGATTATGCAAGTCCTATTTTAGCGTTGTCCTTAAAGATATTTCAAATAGGAAATCTACAAGGTTGAGACAAGGCATTTACGTGCAAAATGTTACGGTTGTCATTTGTTACAGATACTGACCACCAAACACCAACTGGCAGCACTGTCCACAAAAGAGCTGGAGACTATAACAATATTATGTCCACTTATAGTGGTGACATAAAAATGAAAGTAATTATATTTGATGCTTAATTGATTTCAGCCTGGAATTATGATCTGGCTCATTTCATTCATACCCGATTAAAATAAAATGAATAGGAATATGGCCAATACCATGAAGACTCTGATTTTTGTATTCCATATTTATACAACTCAATAAGCATCCCATATTTATTAATTGATAAGACCTTCCTAAATAAATCACTGGATATTGGTTGAAACTGATTCGACTTTTTGGTCCTAGCGTGAATACCTTCAGTTTTTCTTATTAATCTATATTTTGATATTTTCTCTAAGAACAAACTATTAACAAACAAACTGTTCTTATAATTCGAAAAATAACCAAATAAATCCTAATAAAAATAGAACAGGATGATATAATTTTACTCATTTACCATTCAGATCATGCTGAAAAAGGTGAAATTTAAGATAAAATCATTTCCTGTCCTGCTAATTTGCAGAAACAGTTATCTCCTCCCACTCTGTCATTACATGTAACAAAAATAACTTCCATCTACAGCATGCATTTCATAATTTCTGTTTGCATAAATGTCATTTATTCTGATTCATATCACAGAGCAAATTTATTATGGTTCACCATGTTCTAGACAATGATCACCATCAAATGATATGAACAGATATAACATACTTAAAATGATAATAACAATATTTCGAAATTTGATATCATTTCATAGATTTTCCCACATATCCCGAATGGATCAAAATCTTAGTTTTTCAGCAAACTTTTTTCTCAAACATGGGAAATCACATTTTAATGTTAAAATATCCTAAGGGATAATATGATATCACTCCTCCGGGATAAAACCAATATACAATCCCTCCCTTGGTATAACCACATATGAAAAGTATAACAATTAAGTCCAAATAAGCAATTATATTTACCTGGTGGTTCTCCAACGGGACTACTTGGCTCGGCTTTAACAGAGGCTCTTTCTCCATACATCTCACCTTCGTAAGCTCCATCCTCTCGTTGTTCCACCTTGAATCCTGATTGGTTGAGTTCAGTATCAGCGTCCTCACTTGCGCCACTCAGCATCGTCTCGAGACCATAAGAGTGAAGCAGCTTGTCCATCTGGCGGGATGGATCCTCCATATAAGGATTATCAGAAAGGTCATCATCCGAATAATTCTGGATGACCTTCTGTGCCTTTGCTTTACGTCGACGTTTTCTTTTAGGGGGATCTGGCTCAGGTTCAGGAATTCGTTTATTTGACGTATCATCTTCTGGGCCAAGTTCTTGCGTTACTGCATGATTAACAATGTCACTAAGACTAAACGAGGATTTTCCTTTCATCAGGAGACCTCTAAGACTTGGAGCTTTATGAGCAGGAAGAGGTGGTTCTCTCTTCTGTGTGCTAAGTATAGATGTAATAGTCGGGTGTTTCTCTTGCACAGTTTTGTCGTCAACAAGAGAGGCCCGAATAACAGCCTCGATTGATTCTGTAATAGTGTCTCGATCTTGATTTTTTAATTTGACATCTTTATGGATAATCTCAGTTTGTTTTGACAGATCATCAAGTGGAGAATTAGAATTGGGACTACTTCTCTTAAAAAGATTATTTAATTTGCTTTCTACTGGTATATTAATGGGACTTTTCCTGCTTATTCCAACGTAGCTTTCATTCACTTTCGAGTACTTTAAAGTATCTGCATTGTCAATTGACTTTTCAGAAGCTATTATTGGACTGTCATGATCAACATTGTCCATCACTTTGTCAATGGTAGCTTCAATAATATTCCATTTTTTATTCACAGGAATAGATTCTTCCATTTTCTGAGATTCCTCATTTCTTGAAGTACTTACTGTTTCACCATCTTTAATGCTGTCATTACCTGCAATATTTTTGTCAATGTCGTCACAAATGTTCAATTGGTCAACACCTTTCAGTGTAGAGATTTGTGAACCTTCAATTGTTGGGAATTCTTCAACATTTTTCTCTCCCATGAGGTCATTATCCATGTTAACCTCACTGAACTGTGACTTTATGAGATCATTCTGTATAACAGGTGAATTGTCACTGTCAATCTCATTACTCATTTTAATCAAATTCGCTATTTCACTATGCTGTGTCGATTGAGAGCTCTCAGAAAACATCGGCTCTAAAGTAGCTGCTGTCATTGCTTGTGGTGAAACAACACTGGGCAAAGGTTCAGATAGATCAGTTGTGTCATCTGTTTCAGATTTTTTCCTATCAAACATTTCACTCTTGATATCAAGGTCTCCATTCTGGTTATGATCATCTGTATCAGCCCTTTCATTTATTTCGCCATTTGTTTCTTTGAGATTATTAGTTACTTTCCCTGGACAATCTTTCTCCTCATTTATAACATTATTTTGATCGCAGTCATGTAAAGATATTTCATTAGTTTCAGATGCACCTGACATCTTTTCTACATCCTCTGTCAACATTTTAGAATCATTAATCATAACTTCAGAGTCATTTGGCATAATCTTTAAATCATTCATCACAATTTCTTTGTCAACTGACATCATTTTGGAATCATTCACAGTGAATTCTGAATCTTTCTCCATTTCAAATTTCTGTTGAACAATGTCACAGTATTCAATAGGTTTAGGATTCGATTCATCTCCTGTTGAATTAAAAGGCTCAGATACAAACTGTTCCAAAACAGGCATTTTATAACATTCTTGATCACTTTGAGGACTTTTATTTTGTAGATTTGAGTCACTGTCTATTGAACTTGAATCAATACATTCATTTAAGTCATCATCACCTTGTTGACTTGAGTCATGATCCGTTTGATTTGAAATACTATATTGTCTAGAGTCATTATCTTGTTCATCCAAGTCAGCATTTTGTTCATTAAGTTCTATATTCTCCTGTTCATTAGTGTTAATGTCAATTTCCGACTCAATATTATTTTCTTCCTCAGTTTCATTTTCACATTCAATCTCCTCATTGTCAATAGTTTCACTTGGATCTCTTCTCTCTTCTTGGAGTTGAAACAGCAGGTCATCTTGATCAACAGTGTTCATTGATGGTTGCATCCAATCATCATTGTCAGAATCATTTACATTTTCCATAATTTTTATTTTGTTGACAGGGTCAGTACACTTCTGACTGTGTTGATCGATTCCACCATTGTTAAATGTTACATGCTTCCCATTTCCTATTACATCATTATTGTCAATGTTTTCATCTTTCTTACTTCCCATATCATCATCTCTCTCTGTAGTTATGCTACTGGAAACTACTGTGTTAAAATACGAGTCATAATTGTCCTCATTCGTAAATGACTCACTGAAAGTGATGAACTTCGGTGTTTTTTCCATTGAGTTTTCTTCCTCTTCATCCTTGTTTGCATCGTCATCCATTTTATCTGAAAATATATCAAACACAAAATTATACTTCAAATTGAAAATCTTCAGCAGAAAGTACTGTACATCAAAAAGCTTCCGCAAGGATGTAAAGACAAAACAAATCCCTGCTACATGCTATTAGGCAAGCATATAATAATTTCTCAGTAGAACATCATAATGATGATTGGTGACAGTACACGTATTTATGTAATACGTGAAGTACTAATATTACTGCAGCCTCATCTAATAAGACATTTAATACATGCTCATTCACTAAAGCGGATGTGATATAAGAAATCCTATCCTTTTAAAAATCTCATAAAAAGCTAGCTCATTTTCTAATGTCCTCCCTTTGGTAGGTGTTATGACAATTCCAATTTTCTAATGCTTCAAATATTAGTTTCTTCTTGAAATAATTTCAGAGATGTGATATGATTGAGGTATTATTTCATGACTAACACACATCTTTTGAATATAATTACTTAAAAGTTTCATGAGGTGATAATTATTTCGCGAGCCTGGCAAAGTAATAAGCAATAAGCAAACATCACCTGATACAATCTCAAACATTCAGGATTATAAATTTTCCCAAATTTCCTCCCTGCCTGGGTTATCTACATTTCAATAAAAATCTAAAAACGGTTCATATTGAAATTTCTGCTTCAGGCTATGCCATTTTAGTTTTTGGAAGTAATTTAACGGAATTTTCTTAAGGAGTCTCTTGATTCTACCATACCTAAATACAGTTTCTCGCTACTTTGGCTCCCCTTTGGAAGAACATAGCTTCCATCTATACTCTTCAGGAAGATGTTTTTAAGAATTTGTAGTTAGAAAATCATTTCGAATTCAAACTCACCAAAAAGTCATAAAAGCGTTATTTAAAATGCTGACTTATCAGCATATAACTGAAGAACAGTAGATATAGTAAAACCTACAATAATTCAAATATAATAATGATAATAAATAAATAATATAATATAATTCAGATAAGAACAAGGTATTAACATACAAAATATCACAACCTGCCATTAAGTACAGACAATGGCCGACATACTCCAATCACCGACTGTCAAACACCAAACACTGTCCACAAAAATGTTATGGACTATAACAATATGTTACCACTTGAGATGGAGACATGAAAATGGAACTGAAAAGGTGAAATGTTCATGTTTATGAGAATTGTTCATATTCTGATCAAACACAAATTAGAAATTGAATTTGAACAGTTTTTTCATATTTCAAAGCTCATAAATATTTAATACCAAATAATTGACAGTGCACTTTCTGTTTCGTCTACGAGGGAATAATAATTGCATTCTTTCATGTAAAAACACCCAGGGGTAGTCTTAAATGTCTGTTGGGTGTTAAAAAATCAACTCAACACCATCAATATGGAGAATTTGGACGCTACCTGTTAAAAATACATTTTGAAATCAAATTAATTAAATTTTGGCTTCATTTACTTCATCTTTCACCATGAAACATTCTTCATAAAACGTATATGTATGACCGTGAAATGAGTCAATTAGGTTTTAAAAAGTGCGATTTATTTTAATATTGGGATACTCAAAAGATTGATGATGCCAATATTTTTATCAAGACAAAAATACTGTATCAGAATTATAAATCTCAGTGGAAGAAGGATATATTAAATTACCCGGTCTTAATTAAATTCAAAAAGAGAGAGTTTGAATATCAAAAATAAAAATTACAGGCAAGCAATTTGTAGATTTAGGCTTAGTTCCCACAAGTTACATGTAGAACTTCGTTGAAACCTGTAGATGAACGTTTATGTAATATTTGTGATATCTTAGAAGATGAACAACACTTCATCATGATTTGTATGAAAAACACTACAGAAATTTTTGTTTGACACCCTAACACAATTTAATTTTGGAGGCAGTTCTGACTTTATTTTTTAAAGACTGATGTCTCATAAAAATTCTTATGTAATTTTACATTTAGCAAAGTGAGTGGCCATTTTGAAAATCGGCTTTTGAGCAGAACTTCTACCCCCATAGGGTATATGTGTACAAAATATGAACAAAATCGGGCCAACGGTATTTGAGTTATTGCCCAGACGGATGGAGGCGTTCCATATATTCCTCAGAACTTCGTTCGATGGCATAATAAAAGATAGATATATATAGTTAACCTCCCCCCACATTATCCCTCTATTAAAGAATGAGATGAGATATAGGGATGACTGGTCAATTTCACATCCAAGCTTAGTGACACAAGAAACAGTTCTTTATTCCAACGCTTATATATACATACATAACTGTTCATTGAGCAATGATGGGAAAGTAGCTCTGAAGATTGAGGTCTCCTACGACAATCAATACTTGAAGTGCGTGGCACGTTAAAGGTCACCTGTACATAGGCAAGAATTATATTCACAAAGCAGTAGATTATAAATAAGATTGCTTCTTGATATTTGATCTACTCATCGGAATTATAACGACTTATTTCTGATGGCAATAATGTATTAAATACGTCAAAGGAACTACCTTAGTATATCATGAGTTCATGTCATCTAGCCACCCTACCATCTGACGATAAATGCTAATGTCAGTTTTGATGCTGCAAAGATCTTAAATGCAATTTGTAGATTCCCTGTTGCAACACTATTCTCTTACTATCACCTATTGAGATCTTAATGGTCACAAATGAAATATATTCATGGATTCCTTGTTGCCTAGCTACAAAACCCTCTTACTGCAAATGTTACAATTTTGCTGATTCATTCTGATTGGATATATGCTACGTCAAAAAACTATGTCTATTTTAAAGAGTGTGGGCAGTAAGGCAAACTCTTTCAAAGGGTCTTATATACTTTGACCCCAAATTCCTTCAATTTGAGTCTTTGCTTGTATTATGTAAATATTAAATGAGGTATCAACATATTTTCCCCACATCCAGAAAGCATTAATGAATTACACAATCTAAAAAAACAATTTCTAGGTCATAGCTATATGCTTATAGCATAGATGCAATGGTTTGACAATGACATGTGTTCTATTTAGACCACACAAAGAAATTACATGATATCATATCATTTTGATGGTTAAGTTGTTTTTGTTCACATATCAAATACATAATTTGGATAGAGCTCACATAAATGAATGGTGGCACTTTAAATCATCCTTCATATAATGTTGATTAATCAAAATTTGAAAAAATACTCCACCTACATTTTTCAAAATGGATCTACATGTGTACTCTAGATTTACAAGTCAATGGTGAAGAACAAGTATCTGCTATAGACATAATGGTTCAGTTATATTAATTATGTAATAATTGTTTAAAACCTGAAAGTTTATTAATGAGTCTTGTATTTAGACAAACAGCAGTAGAATTATTCATTGAATTATAAGTTGATCTTAGTGTTACAAAGGTATCAAGTCAGGAATCCTATTGTATATGTAAGACAATAATACTTTCATAATACAGGGATACAAATATGTACAAGATGTCCCCCACCAACTGGTGAGATTCTCTTCCCATGGGTATAATGGTCTATCCCTTTATTCACTTAGGGGGCGAGGTAGCAGGGGGATCCAACCACTTGGTGCAGGACTTTGTCTTACTAAAATCAGTTTGACTAACTTTTCTCAAAAAAACGAATACAATCATAGAATACCTTGTCTAAGATATACATAGAACCTACAGTATTTGCAATAACTAGGTGATAATTGTGCTTCTAAATGTTCTTAAAATAAAGAAGATGGTTAAGTATTCTGACAGTCAATCTAAAGCCCTAGAGCCAAGAAGTGTGTTGTATTATTAGCTCAGAAATGACAAGCTGTCAAAAAGGCAATACAGTGAAACCTGTTAAATAGAACATTGCTTTAGTCAGTTTTACTGCTCCCATATATCATTAACATGACCAGGATTCCAATGGTCATGGTCAAAATGTCCCTTAACACAATGAAATAGCTTTTACAGCCCTCTGAAATTGTGACAGAAAAATATTAAAAGTTTTCCTTTCGGAAAGGTCACTGAACAGAATGATTTGAATTTTTCAGAAAATGTGCCCAATATATTGCTTTCAATGATAGAAGCTTGGAAAATATGAAAACATGTCTGAAAACACCTCTATTTGCAACACCTCTGTTAGTAGAACACTTTTCAGAATCCCAAGACCAACTAAGTTAATGTAATATGAAACTCTATAAGTGGAACACCTCCCATGTGAAACAATTTTTAGAGGTACCAAAGGTGTTCTACTAAGACAGGTTTTCCTGTACCAGTTGACTAGTGGAGCAACGATTGACTCGTGGACTCGAATACTACTCGCCAAACCCTGTAAATAGGATTCATCGATTGGTAAATTCTGACTCGAATTGAAAAAAAAATGAAAAAAATGATGAAGAAAATGTGATTTACCCACCTTTCAACCGCAATTTACATTAAAAAAAACACATCCAATGTACAACATTTCTGTACAATGTTTAGCAATGATGCCTTCCTTAATATATAGCATTGTAGTTTGATACCTTAACTGGAATAATAAATCAAATACGATAGGCTTTCTCGTGTTTGTTTTTATTTATTGATTACATCCGGTTGCGCATGTGCAATGCAATATTTAACGAGGTCAAACCAATTAGGGTAAATTGCTAAATTATTTACTTTTCAATGCAAAACAAGAACATATAAAGTGTATTGAGTTATTCTATTTGAATAATTTGATGGGTATGTTGGAGGTATTCAAGGTAGGTTAAGCCGAGAACACTTGAAAACATTGCTACCGGAAGTGAAAGTTTGTAACTTTCCGAAGAAAGTTTTTCTGAACTTTTTTCCAAAATCATTCATTTTAATCGCGAATAAATCGAGTGTTCAAGAGCCTCTACTCGAGTAGGATAATTCACACGAGTCCCACCACTACAGTTGACCTAGTTCCTGGCCAACCTTCATAACTCTGGAAATCCAACTACACTATACATTTATATGATCACACCTATTGCCTAACACAATCTATGCTTTGGTCTCACCATCCCCCTCCCCCTCAAAGAAACCCTGGGTTTGAATAACAAGGCATCCTTGGCCCAAGAGTAATTCATTGCATTACATTACATGCTATGAAAGCAGTGAAGGACCGATCTTGAAGGATGATAACAAAGTGATGAGACCAATATAGTCCTTGATGCTAGGCTTTAGTTGAAATGTTGATTTGTCTTCATTAGAGCCATCGTGACCCCCCCCCCCCCCGCTTTACCCAACAAAACTCATCTCTATGAGACAGAAGAATGCAAGACCAGATTTTATGTCCGTACTCTGTATGTCCATATGCACTCTCCCACATATTCATTATTCATTCAATGAATGCTTAATAAACTAAATAAACACTTGTACAAATAAATAGTCACAAACTCAATATTTATAACATACACACCAGTCTAACTCAAAGAAATCAATAATGTTACAGAGACAAATTCACTGAAAAAATCATCAAGCTTCGTTCATTGATCCTATACGAAAGTATGTAGACCTAGACCAGTCTGCAATAGATTCATCATTATCTGTAAACAACAACAAAACAAGAGAAATGAGAAAATGGTGTGAAGAATATCAACCTACCTATATGTGTTTTAATCAAAATCAATGCTATGGCGCTCCAAGTATTCACTATCTTTCTTTATGCTTAGCCTAGTGTCTACATGACCTGCCAGTGACCTACATCCAATATTGAAAAAGCAATTTTCTCAAAGGCCTCACTGAGCTTTAGAACTTGGCTGATTTACAGCAAAATTCAAGTAGGTCACAAGGCAATCAGTATTATGCCCTTTTGAAATGATTTCAGAATTGTTGTATTTTTTATGATTCTGATACATGTATTGTCATTTTCTATATTTTTCCTTGATATTGCTCCATCTTTAATGTCATAACTGTTGAGTAGTCTTTAAAAGCATATCAAATATGACATTTAGTATGTAACATAGCAACCATTATAGACCTCTAGATTTGCATGTATAGAGTGCATATAAAGGTTCATACTTGCTATAAATACGATGACCTACATAAAGGCTAAAAATACCCAAATGGATAAACATTCTGAACGAGAAGGCAAACACAGTACTACTTCACCCAAACTTAAAAGGTCAATCTCCCCGAGTTCATTTCATTATTTTCCTCTCAAAATTGTGAAAAACCATCACTTGATTTTTCCGTCAATAAATTAATTATCTGTACTATTTTCTCTTAATTTACTTTTTTCCCCATGCTATTTATTTTACCGGGTTTTATGATTTCAAACTTGACCCGTATCACACTATATTTTCTGGTTCATTATGTGTTCCCTTCAAACCTGAGGTCAGTCACATATATAAAAGCATTTGGCATGAACTTAAAGTCCCTATTTAGAATCAACCTAAATGAAATTATGGATATAAAAATATATTTGAGACAAATAACTATATGACGTGCTTCATGGATAGCACAAGATTTATGACTAAAAAAATTATTTCGAATAATTTTATGCTACTTTTTGTCCTTAATTTTTATTACTTTATTTGATTTTGTTTATTTCAAATTTCCCACAAAATAACTAAGTATTAAATATTTTTCGAGGGTACAATACTTCATACAGAAGAGAAACATTTTATTTTATGTGTTTTTATGTTTTTTCACCAGCAAATAATTAGATATGATCAAGGTATGAGACACAGATGATGACAATAGAATAAATACACATTCTGTGTTCCACAGTGTTAAAACCGCAGATCAGGATCCCAAGAGCCAATCAGATTGTTAGAATATCACAATCGAGTTTAGTATCTAAATAGGAAATATCCAACGAGGTATAATTGCAGATATTTATTACATGAGATATACGAAAGATGAGTCAAGATGACCCAAAGCGCAACAACAAGTATAAAAATAGCTTTGTAACAATGCATAACACTGATTACTAATTTTATGTCTCCAGTAAAGAACACCGCAACCTCCGTTGCTACTGACAACCAGTTCCAATAAAATGTCTAGCATATTTTTTGTATTCTTAATCATGTAAGCCTCGACATCTAATATATAGCTACTACTTAGGAAAATATCAAACAGAAAATGGTATTTTTGTTATAAAAGAGGTTATTATTGAATGTTGTCATCAAAGAAACTTTACATTGTAAAAATATAGAAAAGAATAACAATACAATACAACTACAATAGTTGTAAATTTCTACATCAGAATCCAGTTTCCAACAATGTATTGTATTTCTATCAGGGTATTGTATCTAGATTATTTAGTATTTAGATTTCAATTAAGGAATCATGGAAAGTACAATGGGAAACCAGTACTATATAAATTAATGTTCTATTGAGAGGAATACCTATGATAATTTTTATATTTTCTCATGCCTGAGAGTAAAGAGGATAAAGGAATACTGTACTATTTTTGGAATTGAAAAAGACCCAATTTTTATCATTCATTGTGAATAACTCTTATTCTTGAGATTGGGTATTAGAAAACAAATTGTAGGAAACATTCACACTTGTTGTAAGCACCACAAAAAATATAATTGTACGTTTTGCAGTAACATGGACCTTATCTCTTGTATAAGGTCTCCTTTAACTTCTTTGTTATCTTCTCTCTGTTATCTTCTCTGTCAGTGATTTATATTTATACATTTCCTGAGGTTTTCACAAAAGAAAAATAACAATAAAATACTACATATATATGTAAAACGTGTATACAAACCCTAAAAAACTCATCTATAATACAGGAATTACAAAATTTGTGCTGTGATATGATTATTATCAAACAAACTGAATCTCAAGATGCACAAGCTCTATCTGATATGGATTCCACCTTATAATACGAGTCAACAGTATAAATAAGGTCAACTTTAACTGCTGAACTTTTATTATCATATTTTATATTTATGGCTAAGGTTAACAGTACAAGGACACAAAAGAAGTCATATAAATGATTTGGGTAAACAGGTTTTGAATTAACAATATTTAGAATTTTGATCATCTTAACCTAGACAGCAGAAGGAAGTCGTGACATTTCTCATGGATCCGAATTTGCAGATGCAACAAATTGGGTTACATGTACTTTTTACCTTAACGCAGAACTAATATGTATAATTCAAATTAAATATATTTCTCATAGATTTTATTTACTTAATGATAATATATAGTGACAGTATTTCAACTAGGCCATATTCCATTTATGTTCTCAATATATTGAATGGTAATACAAAGTACATTACCTACCACCAATATAATACAAGGAACATGCCCCGGGACCATACACCACTCACTAAAATAAGCGCCACCTACTTTCATAAAAACCAAACATACACCATCATTTCACCACTCAGAACTTTTGATCAACTTTTACCTAATTTAGAAATGAATTCAAACAACCTTGTTGTCTTATTTTTATCAGATTTGGTTTGAAGGCTTGAGCTTCAGATGTTAAATTTCACTTGTAAAGAGTAATATAAGAAACGTAAAATTAAAACCAAGAGTTAATTTAATCTTTATTTCAAATACAAACAGACATTCTCCCAAACATAAATGATTTCCAGTCATAATTTCATAAACTACAAGCATTCTTGAAAAAGTTATATGGTAAAGGCATGGCTAACATAAAGGATAGGTATCGATATGGTGAACTGAATTCAACAATGTTTTTCTCTTAAAACCAATTATTGAAAAAATTCTGTAAAAAACATGGTCCTTTATGTAATGTTGACTGATTGGCAAAAATTTAATGCAAAAATTATTTATATATATTTTTTATAACTGTTTTTGTTAACATTTTTGTTTTTTAGTGCAATTGTTTTTTGTTCCTTTCTACCAATTCTTGAGAATGAAATAAAATGTCTTTCCGAACCTTGTTGGAACAAAATAGCATATACAACATTTTCTTAGACCTCTCAATATTATATAGTTATACAAAGGAAATTTTGGTTGATTTAACAAAAAGAAAACCCCCCAAAATAGATAAAAATTAAGATAAATCTTTTATTTCATTAACACAGGCTGGTATCGAAAGATTTGTCCGCTGTGACGGAGCATGCTATTTTTATAAAAACACTAAGAATGCTTCACGTTTTATTTTTTAACTCATATGTTTCGTTATATCAAAGATAATTACTTACTCCATGCAATGGATATATCATTTGCGTGTAACCTTCACTTCTGTTTGAAGTCCAATAACGCTTGGAGTAAAATCTATTGAAAACGGCGCCAGAGTATCAAACTCTAAAATGTACCATTTCTTTTTTAACTTTTTAATGGCATGATATAGTGACAGGATAATATTAACATATATTTTAATAACTCTGAATGTATTAATGAGATAATAATGCATTGGGTCTTTATAATTTTTTTTATAAAAAATTATATTAATATTTTTTGTCCGCTGTGATGGAGCATTTTCACAGTTCACATTTGCAACTGCTCCGTCACAGCGAACAAAAAAATTAATCATTATTTCTTATAAAAGAATTAAAAAGACCAAATACATCAACATCTCATTTATACCTTCATAGTTATGCTGAAACCATGTGTAAATATTATCGTGTCACTATATCGTGCCATTAGAAAGTTAAACAAGAAATGGTACATTTTGAAGTATGATACTCCGGCGCCATTTTCAATAGCTTTTCTTCCCAGCGTAATTGGACTTCAAACAGAAGTGAAAGTTACCCGCAAATGATATATCCATTGCATGGAGTAAGTAATTTTGAATGGTATAACGAAACATATGGGTTAAAAAATAAATCGTGAAGTATTCTTAGTGTTTTTATGAAAAATAGCATGCTCCGTCACAGCGGACAAATATTTCAATACCAGCCTGTGATTAACAAGATATTTTTTTTAAATCAACCAAACTTTCCTTTGTACAACTATAATATTTTGAGACCTAAACATGTTGTGTTTATGTCGTTTTGTTCCAATGCAGTTCGGATAGATGTTTTCATTTCATTCCGAACATATGATAACAAGAACAAAAGAAGTGTGTTCTAAAACAATTTCGAGAAATCATAATGTTACCATTCAAAAGATGACCATTAAATTGACGATATGTTAAATTTTCAGAATGTTTTGATGACTGGTTTAAGAGAATGACGTGTTCAAAATGTTCACCATATCGTTACCACTCCTTTAAGCATATAGTTCCCAGAAGCCCCACTGCCAGTGGCTGCCACAGCCCTTCAAAGGAAATAACCAAGTACAAAAAAATGTCCTGCTGGTGATAACAAACTCATGTTGGCTCAGTTTAGAAATGGCTATGAATCCCAAGTTCCGATGTGTCTCATCAAGAAGACGTTAGAGTGATAAGGATTATGTCATGTGCAGTATATAATTTTTTGTGCAAATTTTCTTCTTGGATTGAAAAATTTCATTTTCATTCGATAAACTTGCAATAGGTGGCGAAGGGTCTAAAGGTAGGTCATGGGACACAAAAACAATGATTCATTCACCAGATAACGTCGTTAAAAGGAGGTCAATTTTACGACAAACGAAAACCATTTAGCTCAGTTTGAATTTTGTTCTCGCAGTCGATCAAAAATGAAACTTCTTTCATCAATATTGAGGTGAGTGATTTTTTAAGGATCCGGTATTTTGACAAACGTAAGTTCAGATCATAGCCATTCTCCAGGGCAGGTTTAAGGCACCAACGATTTATTTTGGAGTTCTTATAAGGAATTATTCCCGATTTACCACCATTCCACATTTAAACTTAAAGAGTGTAGATGAGGCAAAATGTCACTACCTGCCATTTATTACAGACACCAACCACCGAACACCAACTGCCGAACACATTCACAAAAAGTTGGAGACTATTACAATATGTACAAGAAGCCACGAGTTTTATGCTTGAATGATGCTTGAATGATCTTGATTGGACATCAGGTTGCAGAGAAAATGTAATTTTACTGAGTGGCTTCAGGAAAAAATAAGCAGCATTATAGGCCACCTTAAGATTTGGTAATTCAAAATATTTGTTTACATAGGAAGTGCTATTCAAGATGGCTGATGGAGTAAACTAATTTGCATATTTGTTACTTCATCTAGCCTTATTTCCACTTGACAATATGCTGTGTTACTTTTTATTGCATGTACCTTACTTCTTAGCCTTGTCCAAGTGTGTATTTTTTTTACTTATCTGATCTTGAATTATTACCGCCTTGTACAATCCAATACATCTCCGCTGACATTATGCGGAGTTATTCAGCGGTTTCGAGATTTCCATAATACTTACGCTATCAGGGGTATCGCGAAACCTTATTGATTGACAAGATCACATGGACACATGGATGTTTATTGTTGGAATCTTCTCACCTCCGGTTATCCGATCGATGCTCCAGCATCCACTAAACTCTGATTGATATTTATCTGATAAAATATTTGTATTTTCATGATAAATTCGTGCAAGATTTGTTCGTGAAAAGTCCCGGTGAAAGTGTACTTGTTTTTGACCATGCATAATAATGAGCTTACGCTGCAGGGCCGTCATTGATTGGTCAAATTTTACCGACATAAACATTGGGTCGGTAAAGCATGTGGCTTTCTCTTGGGTACAAGGCGGTCATAATAGAAATCAAGATTAGTGTTGTCGTGATGTGCCATAATCGTACATCAATGCATCAGCAATTTTCAGTAGTAAACATCGATGCACATCGTGATGTACATCGAGAAAAAGTCCGAGAAAAGTGCACTGAAATACCGAACGCTAGTGCACTAAAATACCGAACAGAACAAATTAATAAGAGTACGCTGGTACATCCGGGAACTTCTAGTGATGGTGAAATGAAAGTAAAGTAATTGTTTAGATTAATGGTTCATTTCGACTAGCTAAAACAGTTTAAAAGCGAAAGAAAATCAGAAAACATTGGAAAATGAAATAAGACATGAGAAAGGTAAGGGATTAGCGTCAAAATAAGATAAGAAAGGGTGATTTTTAGCAAATTAATTTTTTTTAAAAACATTGATGTTTTGTTTCAGACATCGATGCATCGCCATAATCAGCTTTGGCGATGTATATCGCGATGTATCGATTAATCGCAACAACACTAATCAAGATAAGTAAAAGAGACCGACTTGGGCAAGGCTATTTACTACTGATTTGAAGTGTTATAATGTTTATTATTGTGAACTAATGCTTCATCAAATTGATAATTTTGTGCGAAAAGTTTCACTGTAATTTCCACAGGACTGTAGTATATCATAACAGACTGACTACCAGTCAGTCTGTTGGATCCATTTTGGTACAAGCACTCTGTTTAGTTTGAAAACTCATCCTTTATCATTTTGTAATCAGCACTATAGAAAAATGTCCTCATTCAAAGCATACAGCTGGATCCCATATGATATTTTCCAAAAGGTTTGTATAATATAAACCCAAATACCTATTTGAAATAGTATCCCAAAAACATAACGCTGGTGTTTTGTCCCGTGTTTGGGTTGTTATTTTTCATATTGATGATACATGTATGTGCTCGACACTGAGCGAAACCAGACTCAGACAGGGCTGATTAGGAGTGTGGACTTTTACTTGTATTATGCATCCTTTCTCAGGTACTTCAATGATATAATTAATCTACCTCAGTTCTTGGCAAGCAAGCTATCATAACATAGACATAAGAATGTAATAAAAGAACATCTCCATTATCGCCCACAACAAAAAGATTTGATGAAATTATTTCTGCATTTCAGAATGTAAAGACGTCAAGTATCATATTTATATATCTTACCTGAATCCTCGTATATCGAAGAATCTATTAGGAAGTCAAGATTTCTCGAAATATGTTTCTGCAATGTCTAATACTGCCATTACTTTTGTGACAAAATATTTTCGATTTCCACTTCAGTTTTGACGGGCCTCGTTTTCAAAATAATTCTATGGCTTGCCAACCCGATAAATTAATTTTGTCTTCCAATGTTGTACTATCACATTTATCACTGGCATGTAGCGATTATAGCGGTCCTGTCTTGGCTTATTGAATTGTTACGAAGTTACGTATGCGGTGCGGAAGTTAGAGAGCAAATGACCATCATTTCAATGTAATAGTTTATGCAGGAAAATTGAGATTAGGCCATTGGAGTATTTGTTTCATGCATTTGTAAAACGTTGCCCACTCATAGGTCATACTTATCGTTAAACCAATAACTCAAATATATGCCCTTGTACACCGATCACCTGTTGAAATTAATACAGGCCGATTTCAACAAATGTAAACGGCGATATATTTAAAATCGTATTCAAGCATGACCACGTCCCAACTTCTTTTGTTTTCTTTACAACTAAGCTATGACTGCAGTCTATTCAGTGTTGCGTATCGAACCTTGTTTATTATAAAAATAGTGCAACAACAAGCAGAATTCACACATTTACCTTATACTTATTCTCAACTGAAGACATTGAATTTTTCTCTTAGGTTTTACATTATAAATATCTTAACATGCAGAATACGAAAATAGAGGCTTAGGCCCAACTTTGTATGAATTTTATGAGAATAATCTGATTTTAGAGAAATGAAAAGAAAAATGTCCACACCCTACACAAAATATTTATGGTTCCCCGGGAATACGTATGTGCTGCTTGTATATTAGAATCGTATTCCAGTTACAGAAAGAAGTACATATCATGCTAAACTATATACAACAGTTATGCACTTGGAGGTTTTGGATACAATAACCATAACCCCTATATATTGGCCAAGGGATAATCCCAATATCCTGACTATAGGATAATATATATGTTTATCCCATACCAATCTTGGTCATCTGGTTCACATTGTTAAATCGTGGAAATATTTTAGAATATTCATGTCCAGTTTTGTTTACTTGGCCGTGGGCGGATTTTCATGTTCTCTCAAATATTCCCATATTTATTTTCTCGAATTTTTTATTGATAAAGTGGATGCTCTTTCCCTTTTTTTAACTATCAAACAGACCCTGATTGTCTGTGTTTTCTCCATTGCCGTTTACAGTCATTCCGCGAACATTACAAATTATGAACAAATATGAAAGCGGCGATTATGACGTAGCGGGCAGATATACTATATCTGCCCGCTTGGAGCGGGACGTAAAGCTTTATCCCATGGTTGCAAGGAGGATATATAGGGGTTATGCACTGGGAGGTTTTGGATACAGGGAATATCCCGAGGGATATACAATATATCTTGATGTATTGTATATCCCAAGGGATATTCCATGTATCCAATCCGACCGTGCATAACTGGTGTATCTCATACTTGAGTGGGTTTAGGGTAGATATAACCCTTTCCACCTTTTTCAAATGACAAGATATTTATATTTAACATTTTCGTAATATTCTTTTTGTTCAATACAATGAAATTGTAACATTTAAACTTAAAAAAATTAAATTTTAAAATTAAAAAAATTAAAACTTATGATATTTAAACTTTTGAAAAATTCCCGGGAGCGGGATGGATATATTATATCTGCCCGCATTTGGCCTCGAGCGGGACATATACAATATATCCTGCCCGCTCCTCAGATACGATATATATTCCTGGGTGATATCTACCCCAAACCCACTCAAGTATGAGATACAGATCGAATATCACATGATGATATATTTGATATGTGGATCAAGATATCATATTTTAGCAAACAATTTAAAAACCATCGAATATCACTTTTAAACTATCGAATATCACATCTTAAATAGAGGATATCCTATGATTTATGTGTGATATGATTTTTATCCACGAATGGATATGATATCTGCACGAGTGAGCGTAGCGAGAGAGTGCAGATATCAACATCCATGAGTGGATTAAAATCATATCACGAGTAAATCATAGGATGTTCTTTATATTCCATAGTTAAAGTCATCATCAGAATCTTCGGGAATTAAGTGATTTAAAACGAATTTTCCAAACGATACGGCGATATTGACACTTAGCCTCGTTTTGAGTCTGAAGTAGCAAAAATCCATAAACCATGGCATACGGCGCCGCATGTCATGGCTAAAACACCGTATGCTATGGTTAAGTGAAAATTTGCCAAAAATATCATATTTTACCACTGATTTCAAAAATACCGTTTTTATTTTGACATGTTATCCTATGGATATCATGCTAACTATGGAATAAAATAGGAATATCCTATGGCTCTGAAAAAATATCACTTATATCCATGAGTGGATATTGATATCTTCGCGAGTGAGCGCAGCGAATGAGTGAAGATACTGATATCCATGAGTGGATATAAGTGATATTTTTGAAAAACTATAGGATTGTCCGTTTATCCCATTGGGAATTATTATCCAGCGAACATTGAATAGTCAGATAAATTGCAATGGAAATTCCATTTCGTCTGACATTTTGATTGCGATAATTCAACGAACGTCATATACGTGACGTAACAGAGTGGTTTGTATTTAATGCGAACGCCGTAAAAACAAGATCCCAAAAAATAAAAATATATAATAAATATATAATTCAATTCAATTCAATTCAATTTATTTCATAATTCTTATATAATATACACTATAAAAACAAGCCGCTAGACACCCTAGTGGGTATATTTTGCGGTGTAACAGAAATCATTAAAATGACATCTAGACTACATATAAAAGAAAATACTTATATTATGTTACATGTAGGTATATAAAAATGGTATTAACAATTAATCTAAGGATGTACAATGTAAAAATGTTACAAAAATCAGGTATCAGTATAAAATCAACAGTATCGTATGATATTGGTATTATACATTATCGATAGATGAGTAGTTTTTTATATGAAGATTTGAAAATATTTAGAGTGTAGCATTTTTTAATATCATGGGGTAGAGCATTCCAAAGATAGGACCTATCTCGTAGATAGATTTTTTGGAAGACTGGGGTGCTTATTAAAGATTTTGTACATGAACTGACCAGTACAATATCTGTTGACATCAAAAATATTTAATATGTTAAGATCTTTAAATATGGGAGCGGAGTGAGAAAGTCTATCCTTATTTAAAGCTAGCCTTAAGAATTGTTTCTGCAGTTTATGTAGACGATCATAAAATGATTTAAATGTGTTACACCAGATTATGTTGCCATAATTTAATTGAGAGTGTATCAATGAGTAGTAAATTGTTTTGAAACTGTCTATTTGAAGTAGATGTTTAATGTGATAAAGAGAACCAATGACGCGAAAAATCTTTGTTTCAATAGATTTTATGTGCTCTTTAAATTTCAAGTTTTTATCAATAATAATTCCAAGAAAGTCAATTTTATCCCGGAAATTTATGTTCTCATTGCGTATTTTGAGATTCAGATTTGTTTGATTTTTTTGGGTCCAAATAGAATAGCATTGGTTTTGCCAATATTAAATAAAAGTTTGTTTGCTTTTATCCAGTCATCTATTGAATTCAAGTTTGCATTAGTTCTAGTCATAAGTTCATTTAAATCAAAATCACTATCAAGAAGATTGGTGTCATCAGCAAACATAATGAATTTTAGATTAGGGTCAACAAAAGGCAGATCATTTATGTTAAGAATAAATAATAGTGGTCCAAGTACCGAGCCCTGCGGAACACCACAATTTAGAGATGATTGTTTAGATTCATAATTGTTAATGGTGACATATTGTTTGCGGTCTTTTAAATAACTTTCAAACCAGGACTTAGCTATTCCTCTGATGCCATAATATTCAAGTTTTTGTATCAAAATGTCATGATTAATTGTGTCAAAGGCCTTGGAAAAATCTAATGTTATGCCAATGCTCGTTTTCCCCAAATCAGTTGATTTTCTAATTTGTTCAATGAAATATAAAATGGCCATGTAGGTAGAGTTGAATTTCTGAAATCCAAATTGATAAGTAAAAATAATTTCAAAACGTTCTAAAAAACCAGTGAGTTTGGCGTGCATGAGCTTTTCTAACAATTTAGAAAATACCGATAAAACTGAAATTGGTCTATAGTTCGAAGGATTTGTAGTGACTCATTTTTTAAATACAGGTGTTACTTTGGCCAATTTGAGGGCGTCTGGGAAAATACCAGATTTAAAAGATAAGTTAAATATATACAAGAGTGGATCAATTAAAAACTGTCTTACAGACTTAATAAGTGATGGTAGAATCCCATCAGGTCCAGGCGAGGAAGATTTTAGAAGACATATTTCTAATTCAAGCTCAGTTTTTGAGGTCTTTTTGAGATAAATAGATGATTGAACTTTTTGAGCTCTTGCTAGGTATTCATAAACAATCGTTTTGCTGAATTAATAAAAAAAATTGAAAAAATCAAAACCATCGAATATCACTTTTGAAACCATCGAATATCACTTTTGAAACCATCGAATATCACCTTTCAAAAAGTGATATTCGATGGTTTCAAAAGTGATATTCGATGATTTGGGAATTGTTTGCTAAAATATGATATCTTCATCCACGTATCAATTATATCTTCACGTGATATTCGATCAATATCCTACTAACCATGGGATAAATAAGGGTTATGTACTGGGAGGTTTTGGATATGGGGTTTTTCCAGAGGGAGATATGCATATCTACCTGAGGGACCGTAGGGACAGAAAGTAGATGTGCATATCTCACGAGGGATGAACCCAATATCCAAACCGACCGTACATAACTGCTTTATCCTATACCAAGTAGAATTTTCAGTAGTACAAGGTGTAAAAAATAAACAAATCATTCATATGCAAAGTCATTTTATTGCATTTCCACTTTTTGGAAGCGGGAAGATACGCCCCGAAGCGGGAAGATATGCACCGAAGCGGGAGATATGACGGGAGATATGGAGGTTCTTGATATGGAAACCTCAAAATCAGGATACGGGATATATCTTACCAACTTATCTCCCTAAAACCCTACTTGGCATAGGATAAATCAAGATAATTTCTACTCGCATCTAGTCTATTCCACATGTTTGGGAAAAGTGTACAGGAAAATCTCCATGTTCAATTGATGTATGATCAACCCTCATAGGGGTCAATCCAGTTGTCCGAAACTCAATTCTCCGAAACCCAGTTGTCCGAAACCAAGTTCTCCGAAAATTAGGGGATCTTATCAAAAAATACAATTTCTTAAAACGAATCTTGTCGCAACCTCTGCGAATCACGACAGCATAACATTTGAATCACGTTGACATCATTGCAAAAATAAGGCTAAATATGCTAAGTCAAGACGTTAATTAGCCCACGAAAGTTCATGGGTAACTTGAGAACTACAAAATACAACCAAATACTTTTCGAACGTACAATAGCAATATTTCTCACCCAACGTCTTCATAGTTTTAGGAACGTATTTTAAACGCATGATAGCCAAATATATCAAGATACTATATCTGCCTAAATGAAGTTATCTAGTGTTGACAAAGTTTTGAAATATATTTTATCCAGATCCATCAGAAATTAACTTATCCAATACATTTGTTCATAAGAATTCTCTAATTCTACCTCGTTCCCAATACGTCCTCAGACAGACAAGAAATTGAAGTCACACCCGTTTGTTTGCGTGGCATATTTATACGTATACGCACTTTCTCTGATTATTGTCAAACAAATACATTTCAGGAGAAGAACATAAAAAACAAATGCCTCCCAATTGAAAAAAGCCTATGGAAAATCATCTCCAATTATCACCTAACTTACTATTGATAATTAGTTGAAAGTTAGGTGTAAAAATTCACATGCAAATGAGCTAATTATCAACTTAATTAACGCTTAATTTGCAACTTAATTAACGATTAACTACCATCAATATGCAAATGAGCTATTTACGTTAATTAGTTGAAAGTTAGTTGTAAGTTTGATGTAAGTTAATCTCTAATTATCACCTAACTTACTATTGATAATTAGTTGAAAGTTAGGTTTAAGTCAGATTTGTGACATCTCAAAAATGAATCGCTTCCTTTTTGCTTCCCTTCACTCGGAGATTTTTGCTTCATCTTGAACTATTTTGTGACGGAATATTCATCTTAATTAGGATCTTTCAGAACAGACAACATTGAACTTGAACTATTGAAATTTCACAGCAAGAGGAGGGAAAACCCCATGATTCAATTGATGACATAAGATTTCCTCCTTCGCACACCTTCTTTTGTCGAAAACGTACCCTCCATCTTGGTTTTTAAAGTTTTCAAATTGACCTAGATTTAAACCAATCAACGATCGACTCGCTAAACCAATCGGCGACGATGTTATCTCAATACAGATTTACATTATAAGCGTATGTCATCTTTGAACTCTGGGGTTTCTCCCCCTCTTTTTTAATTCTATTTTGCAAATTTTTAAGATTCATGAAAAGCATGTGAAGACATCATTATTGCCATCAACAACTAAAATCAGAACACAAACATTAGACTATAATGTTACATAATAAGGACGTAACAGATATAATCAAAAATATGTTTTGAAATGTCTTTGATCTAACAATCATTATTTAGAAGAGCACATTTGGATTACCGTACTTGTGAAATATAGATAACCCATGTTAGTACCTAAATTGCATTCTAGGATTAATATTATATGATCTGATTCAAAAAGATTTTTAAATTCATAAACAATTTAGACAGAAGTGTGAATAAGATTTAACATACATTGTATTCATGTTCTACATACCCTTATGATAATGTTGACCAAATTTCATGGTAGTATACGCACCATTCACGTTGTAATTCTCAATTTTATGAGAGAAATATCTCTCACATGTTTTCTTTTTCCACCATCTTGAAATTAAATTTAGGGGGTTTGTATTTCTAAATCATGGGCCTAATTTACGACTAATTATCATTAAAATCATCCTATATGTTAACTATCAACCAATAATCTACTTCAGACCAAAAACGTTTTAATTTACCACTAACTATCACCCTCAAACATTTCATATCTTAATTATCAACTAAAAATCATAAATCAGCATTATTGTAAGTTAATTTACGTTGAACTTGCTACTGATAATTAGGCCATAATTATCATTGATTTAATTAACGCTTAACTTTAATTCCAATTGCCAGCAGAATTGTTGATAATTAGTTGTAAATTAGTTGGTAATAAGTTGGTAATTAGTTTTATTTTTCAATTGGGCTGAAACGAATGCCGAAACATAAATCCCAAGTGATTAAGTTTAGAATGTTTTATTCTTTTACGATTTGATAAGAGACTGAGACTAAGAAATTAAATGCGACGAAATATTTTGACAACGTAATTTGTATACTGTTTTATTCTTAAAGTTCTATGCGATAACTTATTTTATCTGTTTCAAAATGTTTCATTTTATTTTGCCTATATAAAAGAGATTGAAGAAGATAAGATAAACTGTTCCGTAATATATATTGTGTTTAATAACCTTTTTTAGAATCACAATGTAAAATAAATCTCCCGTTCCATTCTGGTAACGCCATGCAATGGATGCAATTCAAAGTGAGAGAGAGATCTATGAATATCAGAATGCGTCCATGCCATTAATTTGGCCAAATACATGGCATGAAACTGACGTAAGCTTAAGTAAGCTACGCCCCCCCCTTTCTCTGGTAAATTATGACTTTATTTTTCGGAGTAATGGGTTTCGGACAACTGGGTTTCGGGGAATTGGGTTTCGGACAACTGGGTTTCGGACAACTGGGGTGTCAATATATACGAATCGAATGTATTCTCGTGTGCATTACAATATCCCCATTGAAACATTTTTGGCCTGCAATGGACGTATAATGAATTAGAATATGAGGCCGTGTTATCATTCTAATGTAAAGTCATGGTATTTACTGTGGTATTGGGTTGCAAGTTAATATCAGATTCAATGCAAATTAATCATCTAATATCAGAAGCGCGATCAGTTCAATAATCTAATTTCAGGTCATCAGTTCGATATCTAGCACTTGTTCTAACGACACGGTATTACTAGACTATCATATTATAAATACACACACATATAAAACAATCAAACTGGTACACGATATAAGCACGACTGCTCTTTCAATTGAGTATAAATGTTGATAAACTTACCCGGAAGCCAAGACATACACGTTTAGACGATGCTATTTTCAGTTCAGTGTAAGAGTAAATGCCCGGATATCGAGGCTTTTTCGTGTAAAGTTTTAACCAAGCATCTAAAATCGGGTTATATTGCGTGTAGAATTTATCGATATCAGGGCCGCTACATGCCAGTGTTTATAGGAATATAGGATTTATAACATATCTACTACACATGTGAATTATTCACTCTTCTTAAAAACTATCCAAGAACAATGCACCTTCTTCAAAATTTGACCTGAAATTAAAAAATAAGGCCTAAAAGGCCCAGTGATGACCAAAAAGGCCCACTTTTTGGGCCCATTTTTTTCTGGGCCCACCCAGATCCATCAGTGCCTTCTGAACAAACTTTCTTAAAATCCCATTTTTCTTGATCCCAATAGTGAGCCCTCACCAACATTATGCAGGAATAGGCACGCAATGTGATGATCCCTCCCATCCTCATCAAAGCTTCTTATGCTGTGTAGCTAATGGATCACATGCAATATACATGTGGAGAATTCTTTAAGACATCTTTAGCTTTCCAATGATATATAAATGTGAGCAACTCAAATACTGTGATTCTACCTTCATTCTTCAGAGGAATTCATAGGAGGATTATGTTACATTGAGATGACTGTAAAGGAGGATCATGTTACACAACCATATGCATGAGAGGATTATGATACATAAAGAGGACCTCAAGGAGGATTAATTTTAAATGAGGATATTATGGGATGATAATGTTACATTGGAAGTACTAACATCAAAAATGATTGAGAATACAAATTTGAGTATACAAATACTAATAAAGTACTTCTTGCAAAAATTATGTAACATAAAAAATACATTTTTAATTTTTGAGCTTCAAAAGGGGATGATATCACATAAACGTTACTGGAAATAAACTAACCCCAATATCATAGGCAACCATATCACTATAACTATATAACAAGGCATTAACATGCAAAGTGTCATCATTTGCCATTTGTTACACATATTGACTGCCAGACACTGACCGCCCAACACCAACCAATGAACACTATCCAAAACAAAGTTAAAGACTATAGCAATATGTCACAACTTCTGGTGTGGACATAAAAATGGACCAAATTCTGAAGGACAACATAACAATAACAAAACACGAAAACAATGATAAATACGCTCATTCAAAACATGTTTTCATGTATTTCACTTACATAAAGCCATATTGATAGATAACATACATAACACTGTAATATTAATTGTGTTTCAAATCAACATACATGTATATCATAATATATTAATAAAAAAATATTCATGAAAAACATGACACAAAAATAAACAATTATTTGCCTGGGACATTAATGCTGATAATGAAGAGAATCATGATTAATTTCATCAATGGAGTTCATGTCTGTCAATAGATGGCCTCATGTTCAGTTGGTTCAAGTTGTATTCAGAATCACATGTAATACCACGGACTTTAAGTCAGGTCCTTGGTAATATGTATAATAAACAGTCCCGTAGCATGCTTTTTGGGGGTTTACTTTTCAAAAAATTCCAGGGGGTTCATTTTTGACAACTCTGGTCAAAAATCAAAAATTGATATACATTATTCAAGGAACTATTTTACATAATGTTTTGTTTTTTTACTGCCCACAGTATGGATACTCAGACACTGACTTTGGTAATCAGCGAAAGTAAAGCTATTGGCTACCATTGACCTTCAGACTGGCTTTAATACACACCATAATTAAAGTCATCATAGGATTATTTTTCAAACCACATACAGTAATAAATCATACAAAGATTATGATAAATATACATTGATTATTCAAGAATTATACAGTACTTTACTCATATAACTTCAAGTTGCAATGCCAAATTTGTTACATTTATCCCCAAAAATACCCTTTGGTTCAGAATTAACAACCCTGATATAATAAATAAACAAGGCATTAACATGCAAAATGTCACCACCTACCATTTGTTAATGATGATGACTGCCGAACACTGTAGCAGACACAAATGCCTAACACCAACTGCTGAACACTGACCACAACAAAGTTGGAGACTATATATAAATATGGCATTAACATGAAAAATATAACCACCTGCCATTTGTTACAGACACTGACCATCAAACTCTATTACAGACAAGAAATGCCAAAAACCAACCACCAAACACCAACTGCCAAACACTGGCCAGAAAAAAAGTTGGAGACTATATCAATATGTCACCACTTCTGGTGGTGACATATAAACCCTCATACACTTACAGCAATCTTGTGTATACATTGTATATCAATTAAAAAGAACATGTATTATATCATGTGTTACACGATGTATTACCACATGTATTATATCATGTGTTACACTATGTATTACCACATGCATTTGTATTATACTAGTATGGATTACCAAGTATATTACACTATATATTACCACATATATTATATCATGTGTTACACTATGTATTACCACATGTATTGTACCATGTGCTACACTATGTATTACCACATGCATTTGTATTATACTATGGATTACCAAATATATTACACTATGCATTACCCCATGCAGTATATCATGTGTTACACTATGTATTACCACATGTATTGTACTATGTGTTACACTATGTATTACTCTGTGCATTTGTATTCTATGCATTACCAAATATATTACATTACTCTGTGCATTACCCCATGCATTATATCATGTGTTATGTATTACCACATGCATTTGTATTCTACTATGGATTACCAAATATATTACACTATGCATTTACCTGTCATTACACTATACACTACACTTTGTATTTATCCATGCACTACACTGTACATTAAATTATAAACTACATCATCTAAAATTGGTGATTTGGTGATTTTCATCTTTGGTTTTGTACACTACTCATATAAAATTTCATTATCATCTATTTAAAACTTATTCATAACTCCATAAAAAATCTCTCATATGCTCAATATTGGAAAAACATGTAGTACATGATTGATGATAAACGGCCACCAGCTACAGGATTAGCCTATCAATTTGCATAAATTAACCCGTTAGTTTGAAGTTGAAATTTACAAACAACCTGTTAGTCAACTAACACTGATCATGTGACTTTTTATGCCATTGATCGAATACATTGAAAACATGTCTTGCATCTATGCACATGCGCAAGGTGTACTTCTGCTATTTACAATTTCGAACACCTCAATAGTCGGTGTCAGTTGGTGCTTTAATAGCCGGTGTAAATTGTTATTTAGGTCAGCTATTGCTTTCGGGGCGAGAGCTGGCAACTAACGGGACACATGGCAGGTACTATTCATATTTAAATGAGTTTTACATCAAATTGCAATCAACCCGCTAGCTGGTAGCCGCTATTTGCATTCGCGAATAAAAGCTAAGATAGGACTAGTCTTGAATGTGGACATTCAACATTTTCTCCATTCTACAAGTTCTTGCATCTGTTAAACTATGTTGAACAGTTTTCACGTACATGTACCACTGACATACATGTTAATGAACTATTGACATACATGTTAATGAACCATTGATTAACATGTTAATGAACCCTCTGTGTTAATAACACCCGTCTACATGGAACAAATGACTGCAACAATCGCATCTCGGTTTTGTGCATTTTACAGCTACACAAATTACAATACAAATACAAAAATAGCGCTTCAATTCAACAATTTTGGAGACACATCACTTGAATCTTCAAATTCAATAAGGAATTTGGTACAACATAAAATGTACAGGAAACTGACAGTCTTAAATTCTTGATGCTAAAGCTGGGTATAATCTTCTTTTTTCACATCTCTGCTGGTAGTTGGTTTTGTATCTAAAGTAGTACTACTGTGAGTCCCATTCCCTTCTGTTATAATGTTATCTATACTATCGGTATACCCCTTGCGTTTCTTGAAACCAGCGGATATTTCCTCGATTGTCTTATTTTTAGTTTCAGGAAGATATATGAACAGGAAGATGAAACACAGAAGAGTAATCACTGAAAATGGTACGAAGCTGAATGTTTTCAGTCCCGCCTGAAAAATAAAATACATCATTGAGTAAAGTGATTATTAACATGTACACACCCGGTGATTGTGAAAATGGGACGGAGGGGGGAGCAGGCAATTTCCGCTAGAAAATTCAACAAATCTGGTAAAATTATTTTTTCAAGACAGAGTTTACGATTGGATTGCAAATTGAATAAGCGCACGGTATGATAAAATATGTTAGGTATTCTAGGATTATTTTTCAACCGATATTCTTTTAAGATATAAGATCTATTAAAAAAGGCGCAACGCAACCAACGTGCAAAAGTCAAAGTTTTTGCTATAAATCAAGCAACAATGGACTACACGACCTGTAATAAATACTTGTAAGTGATGTTATCATAACTAAATTAATGTCATTGCTGAATTTATAAAATAAGTTTCCATACGTAAAATAAAAAATAATCGAAAATAATTAAAATGGGACGGAGGGGGGAGGGGACGGAGGGGGGAGTAATAATTCTATAAAGTGAAACAACTTCACACGAATTCTTGTATTTGAAAAATGAACTCATTAACTTAGTAAGAAACTGGATGATATACCCCTGGAGACTGAAAAATGGGGACATTTGGAGTAAAAGGACTTAAAGTCGCGAAACATCTCTAATCATGTCTTATATACATATTGCTCCCCCCCTCCGTCCCCTCCCCCCTCCGTCCCAAATTCATTATTTTCGATTATTTTTTATTTCACATATGGAAACTTATTTTATAAATTCAGCAATGACATTAATTTAGTTATGATAACATCACTTACAAGTATTTATTACAGGTCGTCCAGACCATTGTTGCTTGATTTATAGCAAAAACGTTGATTTGTGCCTGTTGATGGCCTTGCGCCTTTTTTAATAGATCTCATACCTTAGATGCGTATCGTTTCAGAAAAAATCCCAGAAAACTTAACATATTCTACCATACCATGCGCCTATCCATTAAGCAATTCAATAGTAAACTTTTTCTTGAAAAAATAAATCTTCCAGATTTGTTGAATTTCCTAGCAGAAATTGCCTGCTTCCCCCCCTCCATCCCATATTCACGATCACCGGGCGTGATGTAATATATCTAGCAAATCAAATAAATATTGATATTTTCTGTGCAACAGATACAATATAGGCTAATAAAAATACTTTGATTCTTTCTCAAAACTTATGAAGGATGAAGGATACAATTTTCTTTTTTAAAAATTCTGAACAAAGTATATAATAGGAAGAACATGTATGTCAAGGGTGAAAGGATGACATTGCAAATTAACTTGTAATATGGGAAAATTTTACTTGAGTAAATAATATATAAAACTGAACTCAATCATCTAAATACTGTATATATCTTACTTGTAGAGGAGGGAATGAGAGTCCCACTACAAAGTTTGCCAACCAATTGATCACAACCCCAATTGATACAGCAACTGGCCGAGGACCCTGGGAAAACAACTCCTGTGCTAACATCCATGGTATAGAGCCTACAATGGAACATTGAAACATGGTACAGAGCCTTCAATACAAAAACATTATAGCAATATCATACATTTAGGATCATAAAATGCCAATTTTTTTGCCTGTGTAGGCCAGACCCCAAAGTCCTCTCAAATGCTTAGTTCATTGATATTCTTTTTGTACAGTCTCATAATATTTCAAAGTTATGAATAATTACTTAACACCCTTAAAATATGGTTTGAGGCTGATGAAAGTATACCATAGGTAATTACATGTACATAAATATATATGTACAGGGTGATCAATAAATAAGGTAAAAGTATCTGGCATTTCTTCAGTTTTTACCCAATCCTCATAAAATTTGCACAGAATAATGTTCAAACATTATTGAATTGGTATATTAAGTTACAGATCAAAGTAATGTGATTGGTTGAAGTTATAGTTGCCATAGTAACAGAAAGCATGAAGACCCGGGGCAACTTTCAAAAGACTAAATTTTCAGTCGAAGCACTTTTGGTAATATATTTCAAATCACAATTGAAATGGCATATCATATTCTTATTTTATACTTCATAACCACTACTTAATGTCCTTTGTTTTTAACATAGGCCTATAGTTCTTGTCTTCTACTCCAGTCTTTGTCTTTGAAAACCTTTTTAAACCCATTTTCCCATAGCCTGCAAATTTTCGAGATAGCTGACTTCAAGTCTTCCAATGAGAAACTTCCTCAACTCCCTCTTCAGCTCACCATGAAGGTAAAATCATAAGGGGACAAGTCAAGAGAGTATAGTACATGACCTAACAGTGGGAAACCCAGTGCTTCAATGGTTTGTACTGTGAGAATAGCATATCCCAGTGCAATGTGTAACGTTTTGCAGGCCTCTTAGTCTTAGCTTCTTCCTCTTTTCTCTCATCAAACTCTTCTGTGGGTATTGTCTTTCATCATTGACCTGTGTCATAGACTATCTATGATCACATCAGTTTTCATTACATATTAATCTTTTCCGTGACATCAAACATCAAATTTGCAAGAAAATATGTAACAATGTAAACTAAGTATTAAAACAATTAATGATGGCACCCACGTTTATTTCTTTTCAGTTTGAAAAAGATGTGCTTTTCATCATTTTTTGTCCAAATTGGACGCAATGAAATTGCCCCGGGTAACCACGACTCCAGTTGCCATAGTAACTATAATATTAACCAATCAGATGGCAGAAGTTATATATTTCTATGTTTTAATTTAGAAATGTGCAAGGTATATTCTGACCAAATTTCAGGATGTTTGGACCAATATTTACAAAATGCCAGATACTTTTACCTTATTTATCGATCACCCTGTATATACAATACTCCTGTTTAAAATACATACTAGGAGGTTATAACTACAAACCTGGCCCGACAGCAAAGAAGACCACAAAGATTAGAGCACATGTAATGGAAATGTACTTGAACCAATCGACATATTGCTGAAAGGAAAGTACAGTAAATACAATTGAAGGTGATATTTTACATATCATAAAAAATAAGGAGTACAGTGTATAGTACAATAAGTAAAAAAAGTAATATTTCACGCATTTGGCATTATTTAAGAAATAAAGACCGAGATTTTATGATTTATGGCGTGATATATGACCGAAAAATTTATTCTGTTCATTGTTAAAAGACCGAAATCACGTTGCGATTGAGGTCTTTGGCAATAGCCAGAATAAAATTTGAGGTCTTATATTTGACATAATCATAAAATCAAGGTCTTTGTTACAATTCTAATATGATAAACAGACAGGAAAAAACAAATATTTGCATTTATGAATTTTAGTGTCATACATACTCCAATATCAGAATATAGACCAGTAAATCAATTGTTCTAGCTATTGTGACGTCATTTATCATATTAGAATTCTCAATATGAGTAATACTTGCCTTTATAGTTCACAGGATTTTATCTCCATTTTCTTTTAACTTTAAATTTCTTAATAATTCGTTTTAAAGAACACAAGACTTAATAAATTATTTAAAATAATGTTTCATCCAATTTCTAATGCGAATCTAGATGTTTCTTTACGTTAAAGGGAAGCTGAAACCATCATTGATACCATCAGTGAAGGTATCTCCTTCAACATACTGGGTAACCCAAAATACCCAGCCCTCTAATTTTAGAAGCATGCCACTGTATGCCAAGTACACGACTGTACACCACACAAAATAAAGTCTGGGAACATGTGAGTATTTTCATACTTTTTTAAAAAATGTCTCAATTTAGATTCGCCTAAACACACTCTGTACACATAAAAGAAAAATCAAGAACTACTCTTACAATAGTTTGATTTTGCTTCTTTAAAAGAGAGTTTCATCTACAATGTACATGGCTCTGCCTCTCAAGGTAGTTAAGAAAATTCCACAATTACTCAAGGGGCGAGAAGGAAAATTCTCAATAAATGGTGTATAGTTGGTTTGGCAGCATTTTCAATTAGGGGAGAGTCTTGGATGAAACTTCCACCTAGGTGATAGCTTCACAGAGTGGTAGGAAGTTCTTTTTTTTGAGGAGTTAGCCCCCCACCCCCCAAAAACACCCCACCCGGGGAAAAAAATTGTTCACAGTAAATAACCTTAGATATTTTGATGTTTGTAAGTGACATACATAGATATTATATATATGAATCACTTGCAGTATAATTGATACTGATTGCTCCTAAAGAAATTGAATATTAGTACAAAGTGTGTACCCCAGGGGGCAAATTCGTGACTCATTTTCTTACTATTTTGATCCTAACTTTTCAATTAGACACTGTAAGAGTTTGAAAAAATTCATGGGAAGTGCCCAATAGCAGGGTTAGTAAAACTGAAAGATGCAAAGCCATTGAAAAGGTAGGAGCTGAGAAAAAAATTGTTGATTTTTCGAAAAATTTGACATTTTTGACAGTTGGATTTTGTGTATGACTATAGCTGACCCCTATAGTTTCTAGATCCATCCCTCTATAGTGATATTTATGGTTTTATAGTGTGAAACTAAGATGTAAAACATAATTTAGATGGGTTTAAGGAAGCTAAAGGTTTTAAACAAGTCCAAAATTTGAAAAATTGTAAATATAAGGTCTCAAATTTACATATTCCAGGTATAGCCATGGCTGACCCCTATAGTTTCTAAATCCATCCCTCTATGATGATATTTATGGTTTTGCCATGTGGAACTAATATGTAAAACACAATTTAGATGGGTTTTAAGAAAGTTTAAGGTTTTAAACAAGTCCAAAATTTGAAAAATTGTGAATATAAGGTTTCAAATTTACGAATTTCAGGTATAGCCATGGCTGACCCTTATGATTTTTACATCCATACCTCTATGATTAATACAGTTTTAGAGTGTGGGACTAAGATTTAACATATCCAAAATGAATTTTAAGGAAGTTTAAGGTTTTAAACAAGTCCAAAATTTGAAGAATTGTAAATGTTAGGTTTCAAATTTATGAATTTCAAGTATAGCCAAAGATGACCCTTATGGTTTTTACATCTATACCTCAGGGATGAAATTAGTTTTAAGAGTATTTAATTAAAATGTAAAAGATACCTAAGATGAGTTTGAAGGAAGTTCAAGGTTTTAAACAAGTGCAAAATTTGAAAAATTGATCTCAAAATTGGTCTCAAATTCACGTTATTCAGGTACAGCCTTGAATTTGCCCTGATAATTGAAGGTTATGAGCATAATAGTATCAACTATGATATCATAGCTTAGAGACCAGGTGTAGAATATATACCTGTTGCAGCAGTTAGTCTGCTGCATATAGATGGAGTGAAAAGTCGTGAATTACAGTGAAATCTCTCTAATCTGAATGCTACTGGTATTTGGACCAGCTAAAAGCATTCTAATTAGGAGTGTTTGAATTTTGAGGTTTTTACATCTACAATACAAGTTCTGGATTTTGAAGAAATATGAATGCATTCTCAATGAAAAATATTAATATGAGGGGTGATCCAAAAGTCTTGGACGGCCTGATCTAATTTTGTTGGTTTTTGATAAAATTACTTTAAACTTCCCAATAATAAAGACCAACAACTGAACTACTTTGTGTATTAATTTCATGGAGAAATGATATATTTTATGTAGTTTTCTAAACAGTTTTTTATATAGGGACCCTGCCACCCGGAACGGTATTCACACATGGCAACTTTCAGCCTTAAATGTTGCCGCCATTTGACTTGTTTCGCAAGTCTTGATCACTATCTTATTTTGAATTTTGAATGATAAACCATGTTAGTTCACTTCCTTTGTTACTAGGCAACCAATTAATTGTGTTTGAATTATAATGTCACATATGACATTGGCCATATAAATCAAATTCAAACAAAATGACATCAGACAAGCAACCCTCAATCTGGTATCATTTGTGCTCCAAGATGGCTGCTGAAATGCAGAACATGAAAGAAATCAAGGTGGAACAAAGAATACTACAAAGATATTCTCACTACTATTGACCTTGTGTAGCAACCATATGCACGATGTAGTCTAGATATGGCTCCGTGAGATTTTCTTCCTTTTCTCCAAGTTGAAAAGGAGGGTTGGAAGAAACTGTTTTTATTCATTTGATAAGGTTTAGAGTGGCACTCCAGCAGCGTTTGTATCATATAAGCAATGGCAGTTTCATAAATATCTTCCATTCATTGGTAAAGAGGTACGAAAACTTTGTGTTCAAATTCGTTAAAAACATTAGAAAAGTAGGTATTAATATGTGACGATGATGATGGCAGATGACAATTAGATTGAAAATCTGAAATTCTCTCATATCATGACCGGTATTAGGCTGTGCATCTGCACCTAAAGTATTTGCCATATTAACCGTAGGTGTGACGTGCTTTGCTATATTTAAATACCTTTCCAGGTGGCAGGGACCCGGTATTTAAAAATTATTTAGAAAAGTAGCTAAAATTTATTATTTTCTGGTGAAACTTATACACAAAGTTGGTAAGATGTTGATCTTTATTATCTGAAAGTTTCATGTAATTATATTAGAAAATAGCAAAGTTCGAGCGATGCGTCAGACTTTTGGATCACCCCTCGTATTTATACTGACATCATAAATGACACTGATATTCTAATTTAATGACTATCATTTCAATAAATGTAAAAAATTCTTCAACTACTAGAAAATGTCATCTGCAAAGTCAGTATGTAAACATTTTCTACAATGTCTGTTTATTTGAAACATATTGATCATATATATCACCATATATACTTTTTTGATCTACATGAAGATTTTAGTGTGACAAGACCCTTTTACCCTGGAGTTCCTAATCTCATTGCACTAATGTTTCTAGGCCAAGCGGGGTATGATCCTTATAATCCTAATTTTCCCAAATAATTACTGTTGCCTGATGACAAGTTGTTTTATTGGGAGTGAAGTGATTATAATTTGATAATTTATAATAATATTTTGTATTAGGAGATGCATAACAAAATATAGAGAAATCATGTTTCTTTTAATTAACCATGTCTTTATGTATTTTGACAATGTAGAACATTACATCGAACATGTTGATGTGAAAAAGTAAAAATGCTATAATAATAAATATCATCAAATAATAATTAATTAGTTATAATCCATTTAATCAATCAATTACTACACTGTATACGATATCCCTAAGAGCAGTTACACTTTAGGGGGGGGGGATTTATTAACCTCTCACCCCCTTAGGAACTCTAGGGTAAGGTCCTCAACTCTAATGATTTTTCTTTTAACAATACTAGTAACATGGATCAAACCTGACCACAATATTTTCAACATCTAATTTCTAAGCTAAAAAGTCATACATTCCAAAAAAGAGACATCCAAGGCAATACCTGAAATCGTAAAGGAGGACTGAAAGTATCGCAACAGATTTAGGACAGTCACATGTTGGATTTTTGCTATTTTCTGAGGATTTGAGGAGGTGCATATGTTAGGCCCAATGCATTTCCTCCAGGAAAAGCACTCATAGAGATGATAAAATAATTTCTATTTGAGACAGGGTGCAAACATAACCCACCCACATGCATCAATATGTTGTGTTTTGACACACAGTTAACCCCTTTAAAGAAATAATGCATTCCATCAGGGGTTTAAAAGATATCAAATATGGGTGACCAAAATTAAGCAGAAAGAAATGGAGCACATGAGTTTTCCCTATGGGAAAATAACAGGAAAATATTGTTTTCTGCTTTATCTAAAAGAAATTTATTATTCCTTTTTAGGGGTTAACTATGTCTCAAAACGCAACACACTGATGCAACAAAAATTGAAAAAGCAGGGGTGAAAGGGCGTGAAAATCAGGACAACATTTCCGAAAAAACATGTGGGTGGATTGTTTTCACCTTCGATGTCTCAAAGTCCAAACTGTTTTATCATCTCTAAGAGTTCTTTTCCTTAGGTAATGCAATGGCCTATCATATGCACCTGGTTAAATCCTCAGGAAACAGACGCAATCTAACATATGACTGTCTGAAATATGTTGCGATACTTTCCGTGCTCCTTTGAGACCTGATATTTCTCAATTTTTCAAACATTGCACTTGTTAAAATTCTTAAACTTCCTTAAATTCATCTTCGGTATGTTTTACTTCTTAGTTTCACACTCTAAAAATATATGTTTCATCATAGAGGTATGGATGAAAAAGCCATAAGGGTCATCCATGGCTATACCTAACATTCGTAAATTTGAAACCTTATATTAACAATTTTTCAAATTTTGGACTTGTTTAAAATCTTTAACTTCCTTAAAAACCATCTAAATTATGTTCTACATCTTTAGTTCCATACTACAAAACCATAAATATCACCAAAGAGGGATGGATTTAGAAACTATAGGGGTCGGCCATGGCTATACCTTGAATTCGTAAATTTGAAACCTTATATTTACAATTTTTCAAATTTTGGACTTGTTTAAAACCTTTAACTTCCTTAAAACCCATCTAAATTATGTTTTACATCTTAGTTTCACACTATAAAACCATAAATATCATCATAGAGGGATGGATCTAGAAACTATAGGGGTCAGCCATGGCTATACCTGGAATTCGTAAATTTGAAACCTTATATTTACAATTTTTCAAATATTGGACTTGTTTAAAACCTTTAACTTCCTTAAAACCCATCTAAATTATGTTTTACATCTTAGTTTCACACAATGAAACCATAAATATCATCATAGAGGGATGGATCTAAAAATTATAAGGGTCAGCTATAGTCATACACAAAATCCAGCTGTCAAAAATGTCAAATTTTTCGAAAAATCAACAATTTTTTTCTCAGCTCCTACCTCTTCCATGGCTTTGCATCTTTCAGGGTTACTAACCCTGCTATTGGGCACTTCACATGAATTTTTCCAACCTCTTACAGTGTCTAATTGAAAAGTTAGAATCAAAATAGTAAGAAAATGAGTCACAAATTTGCCCCCTGGGGTACCTACTTTGTACTAATTTTCAAATTCTTTAGGAGTTATCAGCATCAATTATACTGCAAGTGATTCATATATATAATATCTATGTATGTCACTTACAAACATCAAAATATCTAAGGTTATTTAGTGTGAACAATTTTTTTCCCCAGGGTGGGGTGTTTTTGAGGGGTGGGGGGCTAACTCATCAAAAAAAAGAACTTCCTACCACTCTGTGAAGCTATCACCTAGGTGGAAGTTTCATCCAAGACTCTCCCCTAACTGAAAATGCTGCCAAACCAACTATACACCATTTATTGAGAATTTTCCTCCTCGCCCCTTGAGTAAATAAGCTTCTCCAAAATAAGAGTTGATTTTTGTGTCACCCAGTACATGTATGACAAAGAAAATCTGATCTTTACCTTCGTAGAGAAAAACACTGTAAATAAAATGCTGAAAGTCAACATTCCTGCCAAGCCAGTAAGGTGAAGTGTTCTACGTCCTGCCTTGTCCATCAATGGTATAGAAACAATCGTCATAGTAACCATAATCCCTCCAACACACAGGCTGATATATTTGGCAGT
Organism: Owenia fusiformis; assembly: GCA_903813345.2. Taxonomy (NCBI): domain Eukaryota; kingdom Metazoa; phylum Annelida; class Polychaeta; order Sabellida; family Oweniidae; genus Owenia; species Owenia fusiformis. Next base: position 6,977,104 of record CAIIXF020000007.1, read on the forward strand.
CCTCAGAGCTATGCCCATGCTTTCAAACAGTCCAGTGGAGTAGTAGAAAACCTATATATAAGTAGAGTAAATCCAGGATGAGAATTTCAGTAAAACCTGTCTAAGTGGAACACCTTTGGTACCTCAAAAGTGTTCCACTTGTGAGGTGCCTCTACACCACAACCATGGAAAAGATGGCCTAAAAGTGTTCAACACTAATATGCGAAGTTTTTGTACAGCATCGGTCACTTTCACAAATATGTTGATCATATTGTAATGTATACATGTAACTTTACTGGATAAGATAGGACCTTTAACAGTATCATTAGATGCCCTTGGACAATGATATAGGGATTTACAGTTTTGTTCACTATTTAATTATATGTATACACGCAACTCTACTCACTAAGACAGGACTTTCAGTTCAGTATAATAGGCATTTAACAGGGCAAACAGAGAAAATGGTCTTCCACAATTGACTAAATATAACACAGGGTCAAGAATCATAACACAGGGTCAAGAATCATAACACAGGCCTTTAACGGTATTACACAGGGTCTTTAACAAGCAATTGCCACTTACATTGTTTATTCCACTCAACTGCTGAGAGAGATGCATCACAATACAAATGATCAGGGGAAGTCTCAAAGTGGGGCTCTTGATGAAAGCTACAAAACCCATCTGAAAATAAAGGTATGGAATAATTATATAAGAGAATGCCTATGTTATTTGAGGAATGTTATCTTATTGGATGACTTTGAAGGGAATCGATAACATGAATGATAGCAGTTAATGAGTGACCATAGCTTATAATCCTCTGAAAGCAAGGCTCCTGACATAATCCACAATGTTCTTTACTTTTTAGAAGATTGATCCCTGGGGCCTGTGTTAGGCGATTGACAGGTCATATTCTTTGAGTGTTCAAAACTTCATAATTAACGAGGATTCAAGGTTTATAAGTGTTCTTAAATACCACATAGTTTCTATTTCTATGCGTTTTCAAAGAATATAGAGTTCATTGTACATGTATAACAAAGTATAAAGCAATACGAGGAATATTATGAGAACTTTGTGATCAATCCTCGTTTGTAAGTTACAAGGAGTTGTATTTGCACATGTGTCTATTTTAGTGTTCATAGTAGAGTAAAACCTGTTTTTTGGAACACTTTTTGAACCTCAAAATAGTGTTCCACTTTGGAGGTGCTCCACCTACAGAGGTTCATCTTCAATATGTATATAAATATTATATAACACCCTTGGTATACGCAGCTAACGAAAATTGACCGGTACGGGTCAAAAGCTGGACCGGTACGGGTTAACGGTTTTATTTGAATTTAAAATAGCCATTACTTGCTCAATATTGACTTCCTCGTGTCTAATTTGAAATATATGATGCCTCCCGATGCTTTTAAGTGCCCCAATTTTTTACAGATTTTTAAACGTACCAAAACTCTCTAAATGCTCATTTATGCTCTTTTCTCTTGAGAACGACTGTCTCATTTTCACGATAACTTTTATTTAGTACTTCTAACATATAAGATCTATTTTTCTCCATCAAGGTATGATGTAAATGACATGCTATTTACATCTTGTGAGTTTCAATGACGCGCGTTTGATTTTATAAAAAATGCCAAACTTTGTGACAAACTATCAGCTATTGCCCCGAACCGGTCCGTCTTCTCGTTGCAAGCAGATTGCCCCGAACCGGTCCGTCTTCTCGCTGCAAGCAGGATGAAATTCTTTGTCACAAAGTTTGGCATTTTTTATAAAATCAAACGCGCGTCATTGAAACTCACAAGATGTAAATAGCATGTCATTTACATCATACCTTGATGGGGAAAAATAGATCTTATATGTTAGAAGTACTAAATAAAAGTTATCGTGAAAATGAGACAGTCGTTCTCGAGAGAAAAGAGCGTAAATCTGTAAAAAATTGGGGTACTTAAAAGCATCGAGAGGCATCATATATTTCAAATTAGACACGAGGAAGTCAATATTGAGCAAGTTATGGCTGTTTTAAATTCAAATAAAACCGTTCACCTGTACCGGTCCAGCTTTTGACCCGTACCGGTCAATTTTCGTTAGCTGCGTATACCAAGGGTGTATAATATATATAAAACTTAAAAAAAGTGTTCAACTTTGGAAGTGTTCAATTTACAGGTTTTGTTGTACATTGTACAGTGTAAATAAAACAGTGTTCATTGTTAGAGGTTCATACCTTAGCTTCAGAGGCTTCAGCAAGCTGTTCATTCTTCATCTCTTCAATGTCTGACTTGACGTCATGAGTATTACGTAACCTTACAAGGGCCTCTGTGGCTGCCGTCTCGTCATCTTTACTGATCAAAAGATACCTAGGGCTCTCTGGGCAGAATGGCAGCATGATCAACTGAAGTATGGCTGGGACAATTGGTATTGCTGGAATACAGTACATAAATGTTGATACCAAGTAGAGGTATAATGGTTACCTAAATATACATTGTCCCTCCTTTCCATAAGGATATGCTTAATGATCCATTTACAAAATACCTGTGTTGGCATATCTTTCTTTAGATTCTCTTGTGCATAAATCTGAACTGAGAAAATATTGCTAACGTTTCCCCTACTAGAGAGACCCATCCCTTTCAAATCTTTACCACAATAAAAGTTACAAAATGAACTCCATGATATATCATGCTCATGGGACGAAAAATGCATTATTTTCTCACCATAGTAACAATGTCTGCATCATACTAGTTACCTTGATACCAGTAGGTACAACATCAGTATTATTTTACTTTTACACCAATTAATGTGTTTGACAATATCATAAACACTCTGTTATTAAAATAAGTAGAATGCTATTTAGTTTCATAAAAAATGTTGGTTGAAACAAAATTTTGAAGGTTAATTCATATCTAACGATCTCCCCAGAATTAAGGCAAGTGGGTGCAGCACCCACCTGAGATTTAAACTTGAAAATGAGAAAAATTGTGAAAAATGGGCATATTTTCACTATTTTTTGTCTGAATTGTGAAACTTTTGCTACCACTAGGGAGAATGCTGATATCTATAAAGCAAGGAGGTAATAAAAAGTTGGACACCATCAATGAAAGTCCTGAGTACAGTACATACCTACTAGGAACTGCCACCCATTCTCAGTGCCAAGGATCTCCTCTATTCCAAACACCTGGGATAGCAAGATCCCTATAGTAACCCCCAACTGGTGCACAGTTCCTATAGCTCCCCTCAGGTTGTTAGGGGCAACCTCAACTAAATATGTGGGAGTTAGACCAGAAAATAAACCTGAAAATAGTAGAACAACCTGAAATATACTAAAACAACCTGAGCTTTAGAAAAATTGTTAAAATGATATTTATGTATATAGACAATAATTTTGATTTTAATTTGACCGAAAAATAAACCTGAAATTAGAACATGAAATATAGTAGGATAACCTAGAATATATTTGAACAACCCGAGATACAGAAATAAAATGTATATGGTGAAAGATAATAATTTTTTTTTTTTATTTGGTTGTTAAAAAAGTCATTTTATTATCATATTAATTTTGATAATATTTTGTATTAATTTATTAATTTATTTTCTTGTCCCTATTTTTCTGCATATTCTAAGATTTTTCTTTTTGAAGACAATCACACATTTTTTAATCTTACCACATCCAAAACCAACGATAACTCGTCCAATGATAAGCATCTCGTATGACTTTGCAAGTTTGCTGAAACCCATCAGAAGTGCCGCTATGACGATGACTATATTCGTTAACAGCATTCCCTTCTTGCGGCCAAAATAATCAGACCACCACCCACCCATGACACCCCCAAACATGCCACCAATGGCAAAGATGGAGACGGTGACGCTCCAAAGAATCGTGAGTGTATTCCTCGCCATAGGGGAACCTGTTCTCTCAACATTAGTAGCATTATAGAAACTCTCAATAACCTGCAATTAAAATGAATATTTTTCTGCAATTAAAAACAAACTTCAGGGTGTGATTGAAATTGAATTCTTAGAGTAGTGCAATCAAAGTTAAAGTCTGCTCTCAATATTGATGATGACATGCGGTGTTCTGAAGATTTTTGAGTGGATTTTTTTATATTTTCCTACTCTGTCTAAATCGTTACATGTGGGAAAGTGTGGGAAATAAGTATATTTTTGACACTCCTGGTCAAAGTGTTGTAGTCAAAGTATTGCTCGCAAAAATATATGAGACAATTCATCCACATAATGGAGACAATTTTCTAATTGAGACCATTTATTTACACTTGAGTCTTATCTCTAAAAAGGAAAGGTTCACATTTCAGGGGTATCTAATATCCGCACCCATATTATACCATAGGCTCAAGCAGCTGACGGTGTGATCACCATTGATTGGGGCTTGTATATTGCACATGGGTATGGTAGAGAAGACACTTACCGCCTGTGGAGCATTGATGACGCTAGTCTGGAAGCCAAACTGGAATGATCCGAATACAGCAGCAGAGACACTCAATACTAAAAGGCCAGTCAGACCCTGAAACACAATAACATCAGAGGTTAGTGAAAATCACAAAAGTGACTACAAACAATAAGTGCTTCAAACCATCACCTATACAGTTCAGATGACCTGGTTAAATTAGCATTACAATCAGTCTCTACTACAGGAGGCCTGTACTATAATATGCATTCCTTTGCTATATACAAAATAAATAAATATGTACTGTACAGTACATGTATATAATATGATACTGATAATGCTGAACAAGAGCCCTTAGAAATATGATAAACAAAAATATAAGGGTCAAGAGATTGTGAGAATATATTTACTGGTTGTTTCCCAATCTCCTCATAGTCCATTTTCTTTTTCATATTGTTCAGCTATATGCTTAAATAAAGATGAAATGAAATCATCTCTCCTCCATCTGTTATAGACTTGTTTATTGTATATAAATAACACTGTAAGCTCGGGTCATGCTAATTACTCATGATCTGAGGTGTGGTATTTCTTTGCTTTTCCATGTTCAAACTTCTCAATCAATTTAAATCTAATTAACAACCATCTAGTATGCAATAAACATACAATGCTTTCTACTTGTATATTCATTAAATGTAAAGAACACACAATAAAGCTATTTAAATCTAAATCCGAAATCTGTATAGTTGTATATCCATCTTTTTGACTCGAGCATCAGTAAACCCGTCAGCTTATTTTTTCTCCCTTGATAAAATTAGTTCAAAATAACGTGTCAATTGAGTTTGTATTTTCCAAACAGCAGTTCTGTGCAATATCCCATTTATTCTGTTATTAATGCGAGGGTGGAGTGATATCTTCACATTGTCATTTTATCTTTAACATTGTATTGATTGAGTAGCATATCTGTTATCCTACAATATTGCAAATTGTATTGTAACCTTGGTATCATGTATATAAACACTTTTACAATTCATTCAATGATTGCTTGTTTAGAGCCATTATTGATTGAACAAATGAGGGTCACTGTATACATTACGATTAAAAACACCAGTCATTGAAAAAAGATCCTATCATCGTATCATGACCAATAGTAAATTCAATGAAAAAAATATCTTTTAACATATATATCATAATTCAAAATGCCACAGCCATGCAAAAGTGAAAATATCATGTCTTCATATGTTGTAGAACAGTTAAAAGATGTCACAGTCACGAGAACCTGTTAACATGAACATCTACATTATTGAAATTGAAAAGATCTTGTCATTATAACCTATATACCACAATTAACTAACATTGTACAGTAAAACTTGTTTAAGTGGAACACATTTACTTGGGTACCTTTAAAATATTACAGAGGTTAATTTAACATTAAGTCAGTTGGTCTTGGAACTCTGAAGTGTTCTACTAACAGGTGTTCCACTACTAGAGGTGTTCTACTTTACAGGTTTCACTGTTATATCTTTTTCCAGCATCACTACAACATTTCTAATATCTTTCCTAACATTGCAATAACTTTCCTAAAATAGCAAGAACTGTCCTAACATTTTAATTACTTTCCTAACATTGCAATAACTTTCCTAAAATAGCAATAGCTTTCCTAACATTGTAATTACTTTCCTAACATTGCAATAACTTTCCTAACATTGCAATAACTATCTGAACATCTGAAGCTCATTCCATTAATTGCAGTCTATTCCCTAATAACTGAACCAAATAACTGCAATAAAACTAATGTCTAATGGTGTATAATATCTGCTATTACATGAATTGATTAATAGATGCTAGAACCTAAAACAAAGTCTGCCATCTGCTGTGCAAAAACAAAATTGTAGTGCTTAAAATAACAACATTGAACAGGGCAATGAATTAAGAACGTTAATGTTGGGAAATATGTAATGTAATGCTGATTGTTACGTTAAATATTAAATAGTGTAATTATGCATGTGTATCAAATATTCCATCTAACCTATAAATTCATCACTGGATTATTTTATGGAAGGGATTTGGTGTAATTCTGATTTGCGTCATCAATGATTGAAGGACCTCCCCTACTGAACAAATTATACAGGCATAATATATCAAAGGCAATTATTTGAAATAGTTTGATAAATGTAGGTTTTTGTCCAAATCTGATTAAAAGAATGATCAATGCTAATGCTGCTTTCTTCCAGAAATAGCAAAAAATTGGTTTCATACCCAGGCATTTTCTTTTATTCAAACATTTGTAGATTTTCTTCCAAAAACACAGGGTAAACAATATCGCACTCTTGAGAAGAATGACAATACAGTAAAACCTGTAAAGTGGAACTCATCTAAAAGTGGAACCCCTCTGGTACCAAAGGTGTTCCACACATGTTTTACATATGGATAAATAAATAAACTGAGGTCAAAGATGTACAATATCACAATTAATAAGTAGTCTGTTGATATTATAGGAAGCACTTTAAAATATTGTAGTTAGATAGTAGTTTTAGTGAGTAGTTGTGACTAATGTAATCATGTAATAATACAAGATATCAATAAAAGTTAAATATATATTACAACTTACTTTTTACTAATGACAGGTCCCATGACACCAATTTCATCAAGACGTTAACATGCAAAATGTCACTACCTGCCATTTGCTACAGATGCTGAATACTGACCACCAAACACCACAAAAAAGTTGAAGACTACCGAAGCTGAGCAAACAACAGTGTTAACATATTCCATGATACATGATATATGGAAAAATAACCCTCAATCATGGTGATAGGGGCCAGCAGTAAAATTCTAGATGAAAACCTCTTTTAAATAGGTTAAAAAAGATTAAGTCAGACCAAAACTCTATAGAGTATACAAGCTGCCTTATCAATTGTACAAATACAACTGTAGACAGTGATTATAAAATATGTAATCTTAAACCCAATGTGTAATATTAGATAGACAATTTTATAATTTCTAACAAGTAGTACAAGTGGCACAATTTTGAGCAAACATACATGAAATAAGCTGATATGGGTTTATATGTCATAGATCATCTCCAGTACTCATGCTCAACACTGCAATATGGTCATTGCTTCAGTAATCAAGAGATACTGTTCTGATATGTCGGGGAGGGGATGTGACTTTAAAATTTGTTTATTGTCTTTGAAAATTAATTAATTTGAATTGTGATTTCTAGAAATGTCTCTTATCTGCATAGAGTGTGTTAATAAAACAGAGACTAATTCTATTTTCTGGACACATTCTAAATAATCAAAAATCACACTCCAAAAATTCAAGTGAAAATTAGTCCACTGAATCCATTTTTATTCAATCATTCTTTCAATGTAATACCAATAACGCCACCTGGTCATAAAAATGACTACTAGTACCCTAACATGACTTAACAAACTATTTGTATTGGGTAGCCTATATCTGTTTTTATTTTACCACTTGAGCTGTTTAATTACCATAGGTCAAAATGCTCCATCTGATATGAGAAGTAATGCGCAGACTTAATTTGTTGTCCTACTATACTATATGGTTAGGTTATACTTACTCTACCAAGTGACTCATCAAAAATTATTGAAAAATTATGAATTTAATCTACAAAAATCTTGTTTCTTGCAGTTCAAGATATTTTGGTTGTGAAATAATTTTCAAAACAAAAAGTAAGAAAGCATCTACAAGGCATGCACAGCTCACTCCTCATAAATGTGTGAGGACCACTCAGTTATAACACACCCGCTGATAAATTATGACATCTTGTTTCATGAATAACACACCCGCTGATAAATTATGACATCTTGTTTCATGAATAACACATTTGCTGATAAATTATGACATCTTGTACCCTTTGCATTCGTTTGACTTCACTTCTTAAAAGAGAGCTTCGTCTTCTTAGTTCGTAGTAGTCAATCTACGGTTAAATGTGTGATAATCACCTTATTCACGAGCAGCGCACCAGACTTAACATGTAGTTTAACTAGACTCTGCACGCAGGGTAGACATCTTGCTTCATTAAGCCTTGAACATGTCCGTTATACAGTAGTAGTATAAGTCACATAAAAAATTGGAGTTGACACGATTAAAATTATGTCAGGACTCAACAAAAAAATGTGTCAGACTCTGATGTTTTTATCTTGAAGAAAATTGGATTTATTCACCAACAATTTTCAGTTTTTGCCTCTTCAGCATTACATTTACATAATATTTTATACTTTCCTTTGAGAATTTCTTAATTAGTTGTAATTATGTTCGTGACAGCAGCTTAAAACTGATATTGCAAATCGCAATAATTGACAATGGAGACGACGCTATTTATTGAGACCCTCAATGTGTCTATGGCGCAATGACTATGTGTGTATTTTTTTGGGAAGACCAAAATAACCAGAGGCTGGAAGCAAAGTCCATGGCAGTGCTAGTCTTCAACATAATCTACCCAAGACACTGAGTGGGAGTTTGGGCTGGAAGCTAACACCCAATGGGCACAAATTAACCACCACCACAACAATACTTTCATAAAATGAAAAAGCAAAAAATCACATTTACCTTATCTTTAAAATCATCTGTACAAAGGATACTTGAACATGTTCGTTAAAGACGAGGAAATGATCAAGGGAAATATGTAAAAAACAACATTTTTCAACCGACCAATTATATGGGTAGATTAACCACGAAAAAAACCTAGCACTGTTTGAAAATATTTTGACGTTATAAGAAATTAAAATGTCTTCCCAAACAAATACACATAAAATCAGGCTTGAAATCCTTAATGAATTGCTCAGATAATTTTTTTAAGACCTACATCAAACCTACACCATTGTCTTTGCTTCAAATTGATTAATGGTGACACCGTACATCTAAAGTGTACGACGGCGTGTTTTGTCAATGTACGTTGTTGATGGTTAGGGGTGACTATCATAGAACCAATTGGAGAACCAATTATGAAATGGTGCAGCCCAAAGGTACTTAACATAGTTATATACATAACTATGTTTGTATACATATTCAAACATGTAAAAGTGAAAATTAATCCTCATTTGTGTATTTTAAACTCATGAATTTGACAGGAGTGAGAATGTGATAGCAAAAAGTAAATTTGTAAAAGCTTCAATTCAGCTTAAAGTTCAACATTATTTGGTATAACAAATGACAACAAGGCATTAACATGGCAAAATGTCACCACCTAGTTGCTCACAATATTATGAGTTCAAACTAAAGTCAGATTTGAATTTCTGAGAACTTGTAAAGTCAAATTTGAACTTCTGAAAAGATGTAGATGATTTTGAAAAAAAAATTTGGTCAATTTGAAGCAAGTTGAAAACAGACCTTTTTGACCTTTTTTGACCTTGAGAAGGTCATTAAAGGTCAAATGTCAAATCTAAAGTCAGATTTGAATTTCTGAGATATGTAGATGATTTTGAAAAAAAAAATTAGTCAATTTGAAGCAAGTTGAAAAAAGACATTTTTGACCTTTTTTGACCTTGAGAAGGTCATTGAAGGTCAAATGTCAAATCTAGAGTCAAATCTAAAGTCATATTTGAATTTCTGAGAACATGTAGATGATTTTGAAAAAAAATTTAGTCAATTTGAAGCAAGATGAAAAAATACCTTTTTGACCTTTTTTGACCTTGAGAAGGTCATTGAAGGTCAAATGTCAAATCTTAAGTCAGATTTGAATTTCTGAGAACACGTAGATGATTTTGAAAAAAAAATTTAGTCAATTTGAAGCAAGTTGAAAACAGACCTTTTTGACCTTTTTTGACCTTGAGAAGGTCATTGAAGGTCAAATGTCAAATCTAAAGTCAGATTTGAAGGTCAAATGTCAAATCTAAAGTCAGATTTGAATTTCTGAGAACATGTAGATGATTTGGAAAAAAAATTTAGTCAATGTGAAGCAAGTTGAAAAAAGACCTTTTTGACCTTGAGAAGGTCATTGAAGGTCAAATGTCAAATCTAAAGTCAGATTTGAACTTCTGAGAACATGTAGATGATTTAGAAAAAAATTGAAGTCAGTCTAAACAGTATTTGTTAAGTTATAGGAAGTTGTAAGAAATTGTTACAGACGCCGGACGCCAACCGCCGGATGCCGGATGCCAACCACCAACCGCCGGACGCCAACCACCAACCGCCGTCGCAAAAAAAGGGAGACCATAACAATATGTCACCACTTTTGGTGGTGACATAATAAATGGTATACCTAGCACAGCAGGCCTGTACCTACATGTATGTTTAGCAAAGTGCCTCAGTCGAAATTTTTGCCTCTAATTTTTTTTTTTAAATGAATGTTCTTTTCATCACAAATTCTGTACCAGCAGTCGACCTGTCATCCTCAATCTTACTGCACACAAGGTTTTGCAATCTTTCTGCATATCAAGTGTTGCAATCTTTCTGCATTTCAAGTTTTGCAATCTTACTGCATTCTAAGTTTTGCAATCTTTCTGCATATCAAGTTTTGCAATCTTACTGCATTCTAAATTTTGCAATCTTTCTGCTTACCAAGTTTTGCAATCTTTCTGCATTCTAAGTTTTATAACTACATGTAGTTGGTCTAATGATCACCTTGCATTAGGGAAAATCTAGTGAATATTTTGCTTTGGTAAAAAGGCCATTGAGTCAACAAATAACTCTTGTACAGATTTAGCTCTAGAAGACCTATAACTGAACACTTATTAGTGAACCTCTCTAGTAAAAACAATCTTCTAATAAATCTAGTTCTTATGAACTCACATTATTTTAGTGACCACATACCTACAGCGAACACATTGCTTTCGTGAAGAAGTGCCCATAAACACCTATAAGTGAACACCTCTCTAGTAAACACAACAATCTAATAAATCTAGTTCTCGTGAAGTCACATCATTCTAGTTACTATAAACCTGCGGTGAAAACCTGGCTTATGTGAACAATCCCCTCAAGTGAACAAGTGTTCATGAACATGTTTCTAGTGATTATTTTGAATATTGTGATTATTGTGATATTGTGATCTAGTGGAACCAAATTAGACTTTCTACACAGAACATGCACCTCCATGGAAACAATTAAAACATATTAGATAGGTGAAGTTCAAGCTCAGCTCACTACATATTTATGTTACGTTTTTTGACCAGAACATTTGTTTCATAGATTTATAATAAATAAAAATATTTAAAACATTTTAAGTGATTTTGGCCATTTTTGAACCAACATTGTCAAAAGTGAACCCCCCCCGGGAATTTTCCAAAAAGTGAACCCCGGAGGCAAATCCTGGCTAAGGACCTGAATAAAGCAGTTAAAAATATCTTTGAAACAAATTTTTCATTACAATAGTTTATCTTAGAATTCTCTAGAATAACTTACTCCTCGTTGCTGCGACTTCTCCATGGTAACGCAAAGTGTTAATCCAAAACTGATGAGGCAGAGCCTTCAGTAATATATCCTGTACTTTATTACCTTACTACAAATGGGAACTATGAAAAAAACACTCTATAGAAGAATTTCTAAATCCCTTGATATCATTTCTATTTGATGTTGAAAGCCTGACATTATGCCATCCTTATCTAATATAAGTCATGAGAAGTCTGATCTTATTGGTCGACAATGTTTGCTAAATGCTCAGACTTTTCTGAACTATTGAATTACCAAACAGGATTCCTATGCAAATATCTGCTTTGTTTTGGGGCTAAAGTTTAATTAGGGGTGGTCCATTCATCAAATCAGTGTTCATCAGTTAAAGATTTATTTTATAATTTTAAAGTGCCAGTACAGTTTGTACAGTAAAACCTATTTATACAGAACACTATTGGGACTGGTCAAAGTGTTTGGATTGGCAGGTGTTCACATTTCAAGGTTTTCAACATATAAGTCTATTAGGGCAAATTAAATATAAAAATATGGCAAAATTAACCATTAACCATTACATGCAAAATGTCACTATCTGCCATTCGTAAGATGTCGAACATCTAAATCCAAACACTGACCATTGGATGCTGCACACCGTCACAAAAAAGTTAGAGACTATAAGAATACATGTATCTCACAAATTGTGGTAGTGACATAAAAGGCATTAACATGCAGCATATCACTACCTACCATTTGTTACAGATGCTGAATGCCGACTGCCAAACACCACTCATAGTACATCGTCCACAAAAAAGTTGGAGACTATAACCACTTCTGATGGTAACATGACAATGGGACTGACAAAAAGTGTTCATATAGAGAGATATTTGATGAGAAAGTTGTCTCGAATAACAGGTTTTACTGTAGATTATAAAATAACTTAAAGTACAAAGAAGGCTTCATTCTACTGAAAAAATCTAGGTGAATTTATTCATAAAGCTTAAGTCAACAGTCATTCCCTCATGTCCTAAAACAACCAACACATACCCTGTGTGCAGAGTCTAGTTAACTACTAAGACAAAGCTCTCTGAGAGTCTCTTTTCAGAAGCGAAGTCAAATGAATGCAAAGGGTAATCAACACATACTTTTAACCATAAGCTGAATAAATAGTAAATAAAAATGACAGACCAATCAAATTGTCTATTACTTCTCTTTTAGGTCCTACTGGGTGCCAAAATGGCATTTCTAAAATCCATTTTTGCCCTTTAGAGTTGATCTTTTTTGTAAAACCACTGATATATAAAAGACAATATGCATTAAGCAACAGAGATACCCAGGCAAAGCAAGGTTGCGCTTTGCGTAAATGGCCATGGTAAAGTCCTTGAAGCAGTATTTATATACTTCTCTACTTTATTCAAATTTATTCTCAAACATGGGCAAATGTTAATAGGATTCTACCGCTGCTGCCATCTTTATATCAGCCCAAAACCTATGCTTTAACCAAAGCAACCTTGAATTTAAATCAGCATCAACTACTTTGATTGTCAACTTTAAATAAATAGTACTATCACTGATTTTGTGTGATTTTCCATTGCAACTACTGTACTTAAGAGAATTTTCTGATACAGTATACATGTAAACTCACAAACAAGTGTGGTATTGGCCCACTCCCTGAATCATTGAAAGTAGACTGCTTCCTAGCCTTGCCCAAGTCGGTATTTTTTTACTTATCTGATCTTTAATTATTACCGCCTTGTACAATCCAATACATCTCCGCTGATATTATGCTGACATATTCAACGGTTTCGAGATTTCCATAATACCTACGCTATCAGGGGTATCGCGAAACCTTATTGATTGACAGATGCATATAAGCAAAGCAATCTTCCCGTCTACGACTTGAAATTCAATGATCTGATTGATCGTTTCTTTAGAGTTACAATATATTATGTAATTAAATGTACATAGGGAATGTAAGAGTCATTAATATAAATTAAATCATGCAATAGATTTAAAACTGCTTTCGCGATGTAAATGCAAGTCCAATGTAGCGGGTCATGTAGTCGTCGATCAGTGAGTGATTGAATCTCAGCCTACATGTTCATTTGAATTCAGCGATCGTATCAACGTTTATTCTTGAAATCTTCTCACCTCCGGTTACCGATCGATGCTCCGGCATCCACTAAACTCTGATTGACATTTATCTGATAAAATATTTGTATTTTCATGATGAATTCATGCAAGATTTGTTCGTGAAAAGTCCCCGCGAAAAGTGTACTTGTTTTTGACCGTGCATAATAATGAGCTAACGCTGCAGGGCCATCGTTGATTGGTCATAATAGAAATCAAGCTAGTAAAAGAGACCGACTTGGGCAAGGCTAACTGCTTCCCTGCACCCTAAAAACTACCATTCACCTTCACAGTCCCCTCCAATTCACCTTGAAATGTCTATACCCTTTACACTCAAGTGAAAACCTGCCAAACAGTCATCCTGAACACTTCACTACCATTCACCAGGGGAAACTGTACTTTATCAATTATTAATCATCCCAAAAGCCTCTATACCATTCACCCTAATTATAAAAACCTACCTAACATCAACACATCAAACTGAAACTCTCTGACAATGTCAATAACTTTTAGTTACCCTGAAAAAGTCCCACCACTCAAATGATTCACGCTGGAAACAAATATATATAAATTGCTGACTTACCCCGCTGCTTGCTGCAGATGTCCCACCTTGTAGTTTTTCCAGCTCTTCCGCATTATTCCCATTTCTTTCCTTGTTAGCCCCCATTTTAGAATTTATAATATCTCACTATTTACTGACGTGTTATCTAAAGTCACTGACTGTATACAGCTTAATATATTTTTCACTTGTGTGATTGGAAATGTTCAAGTCGAATGTATTAACTTTTGTATTTATTTGAAATTTCTGTCAACTTATCAAAGTGATCCTGCTTTTGTTGATCAGATCTTAAAACATCTTCTATTTTTCTGTTCCTTTTCAGTTCTTGTCCTGTTTTTTTTGTTTGCTATATATACAAACAAGCATAGAATAAATAAATGTAAAATTTACTGCCTCAGTAGTGTTACAGCCTAAAATTGCCCATGAAACGTGACACAAAAGTGTCGATGATTTTATATGAGATTCAGTCTAATGGCACTTTAATAAATAAACTTGGCCAAATATATCAATACTGTTGAGAGAATGTATTGTGATGCAATGTGATATGCATTTTGATTAATTAATGTTATCTTCACTCTCTATGGCTCTCTATTAGTATGCTGTCTATATTTTTTTCAAAAAAATGGGAAGATATGAATGAGATTAATAAATACATTGCCAGAATGTGACTACAGTACACATAACTAAGTAACTATACATAAAGCTGGCATTCTGTCAATATCATATATAATATCAATAATAGTCATAATCAACTCTGGGGTTTATTCACCAGGAATTATAGTTATGTAAAGTATTGTGTATATCATTGAACTGGGTAAAAATAATACACTATTGTCATAAGATTCAGATCATATCTCCATTAAATATTATTAAGTCTTAGAATTTTCTGCATATTCACTCTGCGCCTTTCTCAAGTTTGTGCCTATTTTAATCCATTGTTATCCAATATGGGTGTTACGTAAATCTGATATCACAGCCAGTTACATCACTGTTCCTATGTCACATCTTATTGGCAATGGCATATACATGGATGTTGCCTAATAAGTGTTTTTAGTAACCTACAGCATATTATTGTAGGTCCTGTTTTACCTAGGAACTTGTCACTACACTTTAGTTGATCACTATGTTTCGATCAGTAACGTGTCACTGTATACCTCATTGTTCCATTGTAAAATAGTTCTTAAAGGAATCTTTCATTCTAGGCTTGTTCTTTCATATTATTTTCATTGCAGAAAAGTTTTTAGATGTCAGAAGCCCGGAGGCAGAAGAAACCCATCATACTTGCTGTTGCTATGGTCATAAAGTTAACAATTGTTGTTATAGTAACCATTGTTTAATAGGCATAAACCTGCAAATAAAAATTAAACCACATTCAATCATCTTATCTTCTGCTAACTAGCAGTAGGTCTACTTATTGGACATATAACTAGATAACAACAATGCCAAAGCGTAGCAAATCCCATTCAAATCCTTCGACTAGGCTACTTTTTCAGTTAAAGTAAAAACAGACAATCCATCCAACCAATCAAGCAAACAACGAAATACAAAGCAACGAACTAATCTACCAATAAACCAACCAACCAGAAAACCACGGTCATGGCAGGATCCTTGTGATACTTAAAAACACTAAGCTTAATTTAAATAACATGGTGACGGTTGTGGCAGGCGTAAGTCTTGCAACAGGGTCTCGAACATAGGCCAAGGGTAAGGTAATAGTAAGCCGTATATACAGCTTTTATTTTACTATTACTTTTCCTTACTGAACACAGCTGGCTCAAAAGCCAGCTGAAGCACCGTTAGAATATACCGTCCTGTGAAGCGGTTTTCTCCAACTTCCAGCAGGCGCGCTGGAATAAGAAACGGTATTTAAGAAGATAATTGAATGTAACTTGCCCTTTTCATCACGCGTAGTGACAATAAGTCCTACTTCTTGTGTAATTGCAGTTAAAATGGAGAAATTCCAAATCTGGCGCACACCATTTTTTAACTTTTTACGCATGCGTGCACATGCGCATTGTACTTTTATGCGCATGGGTATTACCGCTGAGAGATCACGTGACTATATCATATTTAGCTAGCGCGAGTTATTTTGTAGCAAATTTTTACTTTCGAAAGTCACGAGATCTCGCGTGACCTAAAATGGCTGGAATCTAAATTCAAAAGTTTTGTTGTCTACAAGAACATTGATTTACTACAACAACAGACTGTTGAAGGAACAAAATAAGGTAACAACAAATAAATTATGTATTGATTCAAATATATAGCGTATTATAAACGCTACTCAGTACAGCGTTTAGTCAAAATGGGCTCGATTTATTCTTTTCAAGTTCACATACATCCAACTTCCCAGAGCTGACTTCTGTCAGCTCGGTAGTTCAACGTCGTTAAACTCAATAACGGCGTTATTTATTATTAAGAATTTTCTTGGGGCCATTATTGAGTTTAACCTCTTTACTATTCTTTCCATTGATGCAAGTTTTGGATCCACCGAAACCATTTTTCCGCGATAACATGCAACTGATACTTGACAACAATATAAAAACACATAACATCAAGCGATTCAACACAATATTATTGTATTAAATGGTCATTTATACAAGTAAAATGAGGTTAAACTTACCAATCTCTAAAATGACATTTCCGCATGTCCTTCATTGTGTCTGTTCGTCCCGGGTTAAAATTTAAACTATTGAAACGAAATTGTTGTCAAATAGATTGATAATTATCACGCGATTACTCGGGATAAAATAGCCATTTTTGAGGATAGCAGGTATCTTTGATTGATTTATATAGCGCTTGTATACACACAAAATCGTTATTAATTGCAAACCTACTGTTCGTTGATGCAGTGTCGCAATGACGGTTAATTCCTGATATGATTTGCAATTTCGATGTTACCGGAGCTGACCGATATTTTCGTAAAATTCCAAACCTGTCTCCAATATTTTCGTAATTATGCATCAATATGGTCTAAGGGGGGTACGGGATGGTGTGTATGTATTTATAAGGTATGTATGCATGCTTGAATCACATTCTTTATGTAATATTACCATGTTTTCGGAGTTTAATTAGTTCCGCATGTCGAAACCTGCTGAACGATTAAATGATCGCAACAAGGGCAAAATCATCATGGAAGTTAGACCTAGCCGGGGCCATAAGACATGTCAGATAAGAAACGAGGCCCAGGCTAGGTCTAATGTTGTTGGACTATCAGCTCGGTAGAGTAAACTTTTCCCTTGGCCTATGGTCTCAAAAATAGTATAACTGACAAGAAGTTCAATGATCTGCCACGTGTATCATCTTCAAATGTGGACAACATCATAGTCCAGTAAATGAATATATTACAATATGCACTCACCTCACAAACATGTGTAAGTTTGATTAGTTTGTCGATATTTTGGAAAACAGTGCTTGTATTCGGCCGTGCCGGATGATTACTATTTTGTCGTTCAGTGCAAACTCCCGGGAATTAGACGGATTTCAAAGATGTTCAAATTAATCTGAAATCTGAATACTTTGCGTACCTCTACTTCGGAAAACATAGTAAGTCCCGTCTAATTAACATAGAAACACATCAAACTCCAATTACATTGTAGTTGCTAGATCCAGTCTACTGAGCGATGAAGACCAAATCCCCGGGATTTTGCTAGGGATTAAGTTAGCACTGACTTTAGACATGGGCTTTCCATGATCTTGAAAGCCCATGGCTTAGACGAACAGCATGACATATGAGACATCTATACTAAATTATCAATATTATAACCCCAATATAACCGGGTAGATTAAAGCATGGGCTTTCAAGAGAAACAATATTCTGAAAAAATCATAGGATGTTCTTGGTAAATCGTCGCAATATCCTCCGCGTAGCCTGGCGATATCCTTGGTTATTCATTTTACAAATAGATGATCAAATTCATCTCTTAATGATACATATTTAGTATTGTATCCTAACCTTACTTCGGTCCAAAGCCTTCTCTATATTCCGGCTTTGAGGAGGAAGATTGAGCTGCCTTAGTATTATAAATATTGTAAATCATTGTGTCACACGCACAGTAAATATGGCATAATAATATGAAATATACCTTTGTGTATAGATTTGAAGAACATCAGCTCACATCCCCGTCTGAATCTATTGTTATATTTGATTTCTTTCAGTGAGAATAATTTCAAATGTTATTCACGTCCAGAACCGGAAGCCATTTTTAGCTACAGCGAGAAAATTTCACCATGTGTCAAACTCCGAAATGAAATTTTGACATATCTAAATCCAGACAAGCAACGCTTCATCCTAAATATGATTAATATTCTTAAAAATATTTATAAAATTTATTAAAAATGAGTTCTAGGTGCGTGTAGGTGCGTGTAGCACAGTACATACGAAATCAATGAAGTTTCGTCTAGCTGTAAGCTAGAGACTCGAGTAATCCTAACCCTACTATCACACCAAACTAGTTCTCACTGCGTTCTCGAAAACGGGCTTCAACTGTATACGAACGGACTGGACCTACTAAGAACCGTTTGGGATCTATTTACAAACTTCATCGAACGTACTCGAACGGGGAGGTCCTCTAGAACTTAGACAATGCTCAAAATGTTCTCGTGGTCGTCACGTTCTACAATTAGAACGAGTGACAACGTCCTAACGACGAGCTGGACGTACTACGAACGAAATCATCGTACTTCAATCCTACTATGGACGTTTTAACAACGAGTTGAACTGTCTGCGGACGTATGAGAACGAGGTAGAACTAATTGCAAACTGATTAAGAACGTATTTAACACTGCTTATGAACGAGTTAGCAAAAATATAGCTATCACACCAAACAAGTTGCCACTGCGTTCTTCTATTTGATGGCATAGATGGCAGTTAAAACGCTAACAAAAGTAAACAAAGGCTCCGACTTATCCTGTTCCCGGACTATAGTCCTGTACGGAGCCAATACATTTGCCTGTACGATTACAACTTCACGGGGGATAAGCAAAACGAGGGCGAATCCACGGACTGCGACTCGCGTAACTTTACACCGCAGCCCAGCGCCAAAATGGAGGGACATCCGGCAGTGCCTACTGCTTCTTCCGACAAAATAGAGAAATCCAGGAATTTTAAATGCTATCGTATTGTCTAATCGGTGACCAAAATATTACTCTGTATCTACTGTTGGTCTGTAGATAAGAAAATAAGCAGTTGTCCAGATCAAGCTAAAACAGTAGCAAAGTTCTGATTTTACCTGTAAAATATGTGCATATTATTTAATTTACTATACACTTGAAAGGAGTTTTAACACGTTTCTGATATCTAAAGGTTAGTTGAGGCTCCGAGTATAATTCGTGAAAATGATTTGATAATAGAATGTGTTCATGAGGAGAAAATTAGATTCAAACTGCGCATTCATAGTGGACGCAGTCCAGTAAACAAAGCTATTTCAACAACGCAACACAGCCTCCATTGATATTCTAAGCAACGCAGTCCAGCCGCGAACACGAAATAAATAAGAAAGTGTAAACTATATTCCTACGCTATTATTGTTTCAGGAAAAGAAAGTCAGCATCCAGATTATCATTCAAAGTTACGTTGATTAACATATATATCTATTACCTGAATCAATGTCCCAAATTGCTATATTGTATCGTTTAAGACCTAGAAATATGGCAATTCAATAGCATATTTGGCAGAACAGTCGAGCGCAAGATGACAACGTAATATGTTTATTACAAACCAATTTGTGGATAGGATTAAATATATAGATAATTGGATAGTGGTGAGACTTTTTATAAGAAGTAGAAATGCGAAACAATTAACTTTTTGATGATGCAATAAAAGCTGTTGGGGAAGGGTACATTAACTATATCTAGTATTTAAGATATCAGGAAAATATCAAATAATTGGAGAGTTGGTGAGTTAATGTAATTTTGGATGATCTTTCCAACAGTCCATCAATATTGCTAGCTACCACAAATTCATGATTTCAGCTGTATTTGACAGCTTGTATATATTTGCAGAATGGATTGAGACACGATGTAAGTCTATTAAAATAGCCCTTTATATTCAATTTTGTCCAAAGTTGCTCTATTTCGGCCACACCTGTACACACATTGTGCTATCTACCTTTGGCTGTGATTGCGTTCAGCTTCAGATATAAAGCAACACTGAGTCGTGGACTGCGTTGGACAGATGGGTGGACTGCGACTATCAAAAATTCCAATTGTCTATGTAATTGTACGTTTTCCGCTTACCAAATATCACACGAAGATGTAATTGTAACAACAGAACATGAATAATTATATTAATTCGATGTCATTTCTGATTCCTTTGTTTAAATCGGTATATTAGGGACAAATATTGACAAAATTACATTTTTTGTGGCAGATTTCGAATTCATTTGTGATCATGCTAAACTATTGGACAGCCGAGCACCAAGAATGCCATTGCAGGTGGAGTATGAATATGTTGATCACCGACTGGAACATACTAGCTATTCTGTAGAATATCCAAACCAATAATCTACCCCAAATCCTAACATGCCTTCCAAATTAAGTTTGGACTTACCGCCATTGTTCAGCTATAATGCGTTGTAATCTCGTTTTGAATTACGCGAGTCGCAGTCCGTGGCTTCGCCCTCGTTTTGCTTATCCCCCGTGAACTTGGGAGAATTATCTACGCCCCTTCCACTTAAGAAACCTACCTCAATGCATTCTAGAACTCAAAATGTAACTTCTAATATATTGGAACCGCCGATTGTCTGGGTTAGTTGGCAGAACGAGGTCTTTTTGTTTCTTATGGCTCTTTTGGTCGAAGTTCGATTAAGATGGCGGTTATAACGGAATTTCCCGAACTCTTCCGTAATAGCACGAACTTGGTTTTTCGTTACTTCACTTCCATGTAAAATGGATTTGTTTCCGGTAAGAAACATTTTTAACCATTCGGTATACAGTTAAGAGCATAGGATGTCGACATGGCAGTAAATATTGAAAATATTGTCCGAAATTTTCGAAATTCCCTCTTACCCGAAACAAATCCATTTTACACGGAAGTGACGTAACGAAAAACCAAGTTCGTGCTATTACGGAAGAGTTCGGGAAATTCCGTTATAACCGCCATCTTAATCGAACTTCGACCAAAAGAGCCATAAGAAACAAAAAGACCTCGTTCTGCCAACTAACCCAGACAATCGGCGGTTCCAATATATTAGAAGTTACATTTTGAGTTCTAGAATGCATTGAGGTAGGTTTCTTAAGTGGAAGGGGCGTAGATAATTCTCCCAAGTTGTAATCGTACAGGCAAATGTATTGGCTCCGTACAGGACTATAGTCCTGGA
The DNA here is from genome assembly GCA_903813345.2 of Owenia fusiformis. Lineage (NCBI taxonomy): Eukaryota > Metazoa > Annelida > Polychaeta > Sabellida > Oweniidae > Owenia > Owenia fusiformis. The sequence continues at coordinate 6,998,828 of CAIIXF020000007.1, forward strand.
ACGGGATAAGCTCCGACGATTATGTCGGTTTACTACTACATTCTGAGCCATAAGTACATTCTAACTGTATAATTCTGAGCATAAATGTGTATGGATTAACCTTACCGATACAATTGTAGCGATATACCTTGATTTATCGCGAATTTTGGACGAAATAAAAACATTCAAGAAATTTTCCTGGATTTGTCAAAGATGGCGACTTTTGATGGAAGTAAGACCTGCCTTGTCGATATGAACGACCTGGACATATGTGTATATCGCTTGCTAACAAACGTGGAGTGAAAACCTAGACATGAAATCACTGAGCAATTGGTGATGGACGTAGATGATAGTCTGTTGATTGAGTCTAGAAGTACTAGTATATTGTTTGAAATGGCGAAGAACAAATTCTCAAATCAGTGCATGAAGGAATTTGGGCCGATTTCCGCCCGTGGATATGAACAGCTAGAGGATGTTAAACCCAAGAAACGGACTGGCGACAAGAAAAGCATGAGCATCGCTAATGATATTTATGAACTTTACACATACCAAACGGATCTAATCGACGTTTTTCCAAGGTGTGTGTCTTCGCCTACAAGTCACATTCCGGTACTGAAGAAGCGGGGCACACAGCCCCCTACCGCACCCCAAATGGATTTAACACTGAAATTGATGGATTTAACACAACAAGTGAAAGAGATAAGTAAGGAGTTGGCACAAGTAAAGAAAGACTATGAAAGTGATGTTAATAGACTGAACAGTAGCCAATTCCCAAACAGCTGTTCGCTCAAAACAACAACAAATAGGTGATACTAACAACAAACCCGAAACTCAAGGTCATTGCAACTCTACCTGTAATACTCAGTGTGCCGACTCAACGCCGACCTCAGGGGCAATGCCCCCTAGTTCGAATACTACATTCAGCTTTATACAGCCAAGCACCGTTATTAGGGACACAACTGTGATCGACAAAAACACACGTGAAAACATGAAAACGCCAAAAACTGGAATTAAACCCTCAACGACAGTAGCCATAGGTGATGAATCTAAAGAAGAAACCGATGGGTTCACGTTGGTTGAACGTCGTAGAAAGTCACCTCGCGCCACCGAAAACCGCTTTGGTGAAGAGAGACCAGCGAAAATGCAGACTTTAGGGAAGACCCCGAAGCCCAATAAACCACATGACGTTAAAGAGACGCCTGTTAACAAGCCAATGAAAGGTCTCAAGGGTGCGTCTTTTGAAAGATCGCAATCGCTATACCTCGAAAATATTCAAATGGACGATAATGATACCGATGATGATATTATTGCACTTGTTAAAGAACATGCAAAAAGAAAGGGGATCAAGTTAATGCAAGCATACGTTATCCATAACCGATTCTCGATGTATCGTGTTGGCGTCAGAATGACTGTTCCCGTCTCATCAGCAGATAAGGCTGTTGAAGATGATTCATGGCCTGCCCCGATAAAATGTCGCCAATGGCAGCGCTTCAGGCAGAACGCAAATTATGGTGACAACATTCCCTCCCGGATTACATATAGGTCCAGACGATATCAACATGATAATAACCTTATCGATCGACCGTCATGGGAACGCGATGATGAGAAAACTGATAATGACTATTTTAAAGACGACAATATGTACCACAGGAACATGTGTGACGCAACACGGGAGTATGTACGGGAGAAATTCGGCAATAACCTGGGAGCAACAGGTTCTTACGCTGACTGGTAGATAACTGTTTTTTACTATCGAAACACTGCCCTCATATTTGAGATGCATACCGTGTTTATAGTTTTTTCTCTTTTTAATTATAATTATACTCTTCTCTCAAATGCATGTAACAGATTCAACTGGGAAACAATTGGTTATATCCGCATGGAACGTTAACGGGTTGAATGCATCGAATGTAAGTCTACATATGCTTTGCGAAAATTCGGATATTGTATGTGTAAATGAACATTGGTTATTTGAAGGAAGTCTTAACGAACTACAAAATGTTCATGACAGATTCACTTATACAGCTGCTAGTAGTAAATCCTTGGATCCCTTAGATCAGGGCCATGTTATTGGAAATGGTGGGGTTGCAATACTATGGCGGAAGTCACTTAGTCACTGCATCTTTCCAGTAGTGAAATACAAGACCGATCGAGTGATTGTAATCAAAGTTCTACAGCCCCCCTACAAATGTGTTTATGTCATATGTTGTTATCTGCCCCATGCAAACTGTAAAACGGAAAATTTTCTCGAGGTATTAGATTATCTAGAGAACGTTCTTGAAGAGGTATCATCTCAGAACAGTAACTGTGTTATAATTGGAGACATGAACGCTCACTTTGGCGATAGTGTAGGTACACGTGGTACAGGTGCAATCTCAAATAACGGTAAACTCCTGAATCAAATGTGTAAACGAACTGGTTTGACTCCTATAGATATGTTCCCAATTTGTACGGGACCAACATATACGTTCTTTAGGGATTATACTGGTGAGTCGTACATTGACCATATTCTTGTCACCGGCGGTCTTGTTTCAAAATGCTTAAATGTAAAAGTGTTTGATGAAGATTTAACAAATATGTCAGATCATTTGCCAATTAAAGTAACTCTAAATATTGAAACTCAACCAGCAGCGAGAAAAAACGAGTCTCGTTCTTATAAGTCACGCCCCGCATGGAATAAAGCTACAGATGAACACTTGAAACAATATAAGCAACTGATGAATGTGAAAATTTCTAGCCTGATACGAGATATGAATAAAAGTGGCAGTATGTCAAACATGGACATTGAACTATTTTTTAATGAATTGTCCGATATAATTAATGATGTAACCTCCCAGTCCTTACCAAAATCAAGGTTCAACAAACATTTAAAACCATATTGGACGGAGACTGTAAAACACGAGGGGAAAGAGTACCCGTGTATATACAACCTACCGCCGAGCAAGACACGCACATACCGCCGAGCAAATGTTTGATAATGTCATCTCGTAGGAAAATGGACAATAAAGGTAATATAATGTCACTAACAATTCCTTTGGATGGTTAGAGTTGTTACTAAGATGTTCTAGCAGGCGCAATTGGCCTAGAATTATAGTTGAAATATATTTGTATGTCCAAATTAAGAGATAAGGTAAACGTATAATGGTTTCTGATTTGTTTTTCTCATTTATACTCGCTTTAATTGATAATGAGCCATACATAAGAATACTTGGGTCGGTAAATGGATGTGCATATGCATAATATATTAAGTGTCAAAATATTAGGTCAAAATAGCACTTTTGAACAGCAAAATCTTCACTTAAACTTTGTCCTAAAAGATCCGAGGTTATCGGACATCGGACCCGATGTGATCGACGAGTAATATTATAAAGATCCGAAAATATCTTGAGTAAAGGATCTCAGAATCCGAACATTACTTGAGTAAAATCTGTTGAGATCCGATTATATCGTCGAGTTTATGACGTGCTGATGAAAAAATAATAAACATACAATCTGCATCATTCATGTGAATCATTTTGTTGTGAACAATAAATGAAACTGAAAAAAATATAGCTATCACCAGTTACCACTGCACATCGAAACATTGTATTTCAGGTCCTCGGTACAAGCGCTTCCACTATAGTTATAAATCACACGAGATGGATGACTTTGTGGTCCACTTCAGTCAGCACCATCCATTACTGAGTATTAAAGTTAATGTGCCTGAGTTAAATGGCAAAAAATGGATTTACAATGTTTTTGACTATGGTATTGTATTATCAAAGAAAGATCACGGTAATTTTCGTTTCGAGGATATGAAGCTTGTGAAGCTTGGGATTCTTCAAGTTGTGTTCTTTGAGTAGAATGGCGCTTGCAATGCAGAATTAAATGTTTTTGGGTTGCACTCTTACCATAGACACATAGGAAATTATGGTGATTCAAGTGTAAGCATGAATTCAATGTTTCAAAGAACTTTGCCGGAAACAGACGTTGACGTATAGTGCTGCGGGAATTATATCATATTATATTATATCCCGGTGCCAGGAGTATATGATAAATAAAAAGGAATATTTGTGATATCGTCATGATATTATATGCTCATTCGAAAGCTTACTCACTACTTCATCGGGTTCTACTCACGGTATAGTCGGAATAGCTCGGTGGTAGCTTCGGGTCCTATATAATCGTACTCGTGACATAATCGGGTCTTTCATTTTCAACTTTCACCGGTGATTTCAATGATATGCAACGTATGGCAGTGAAATAAATATGATACATTTACACCTATTGTATCTTTGAATCGAATGAAGTAAAGACAGCCATGGTTGTTACTTATTCAAGATGTAAATCATCATTTAAATATTTAAAAGTTGAATTTAGCGATTGGATAGTAAACATTGCGCTAAGTACTCATTATTTTGCAAACATGAGTGCCTAGAACAATAACTTTATCAGTTACACACAATTCTGTGTTTTATCTGTTTCTCATATTGAGAAATTCAAGATATAAACAAAAGTTTATAACTAACCCCCTACATTTTCAGACATCTTCGGGTCTTTGCTCGGCGGTAGGTTGTATATACACGGGTACTCTTTCCCCTCGTGTAAAAGAATGCTTGAAACAAAAGAAAATGACGTGGAATAGATGGAAGTTCTATGGAAAATCTAGAGAGCCAGAAAATGCATATTGGAAGGCTTACAAGGACGCAAAAAGAATGTTTAGAAAGGCAATCCGTAGGGCTCAATATGATTTTGAAATTAAGTGTCAAAAGGAAATTGATGACGCTGCAGATTTATCCTTAAACAAGTTTTGGTACTTGATCAAACAACGCAAGGGTAATTCGTGTAAATCCATCGCAATACGAAATGATGAAGGACTAGTGCTCACTGAGCCCGATGAAGTACTAATGGAATGGAAGTCCTATTTTGAGAAGCTAGTGTCCCTTAAGAAAGATACACCATATGACAGCGAATTTGAAAAGATGATTAATAATGAAGTAGATGAAATGAAACGAGACAGTTTTAACAATGACGACGGAGCTTTCACAGAGGCACTAACGTGCAATGAAGTACATCTAATCACATCCAAGTTAAAAAATGGGAAAGCTCCCGGGTGGGATCAAATTACACCGGAGCACATTAAGAATGGGGGAGATTTATTAATCCAAGCTCTAACACTTCTGTACAATGAGATGGTACGCACTGAATATGTCCCAGAAAGTTTTAAGCTAGGACTGCTCATACCTCTCTTCAAGGGTGGTAACAAGGACATCTTATCAAAAGATGACCATCGTGGCATTACATTGATGACCACGTACATGAAAATGTTCGAGAGAATTATGATGTCAAGAAGCCAATTATGTGCACAAACAGAAGAGGTTTCAAACATGCAAGGTGTTAACAAGGCCAAATGTTCTAGTCTACACACATCTCTTGTTACAAGAGAAGCAATAGCAACAGGTTTAGAAAACGGTAATAATGTCATTGTGACGTCATTAGACATTAAAAAAGCATTTGATGGCGTTTGGCATATTGGGTTGTATCATAAAATGTATAAACAGGGAATAAACGGCAAACTATGGAGAATGCTAAGAAATTGTTATGATGGATATAAATGTGCTATTAAATTGAATGTGAACATAGACTCAATGTTTAAAGCAGTTAAAGAGGATTTAAATATTCCCCAAGCAATATCTCGGTTTCTAAGTGAAAATGCAAATATTTCAGATCTGTTTCCTGTGGAGCAGGGTGTGCACCAAGGTGGTGTTTGGTCAATGGAATTATACGCAAGGTACACCAATGAACTCTTAAATGAGATATGTGATAGTATGACTGGATGTTCTATAGGTAATGTTGTATGTAGCTGCCCCACGTTTGCTGATGACATGAACTTATTAGCATATCATGGTAATACAATGCAGGTTCTACTGCGTAAAGTTTTTGATTATAGCTGCAAATGGAGATTTCAGTTTCACCCAAAGAAATGTAAGGCCGTTGTGTTTAGTAGAGAGAGAAACCCCCCAAAACCAATTCTGAAATTAGGGAATCACATTATTCCCATCGAGAATTCAATAGATCATGTTGGGCTGCCACTTACAAATAGCAATTCAGTAAAAGAATACATGGACACACGTATCTCGAAAGGAAGACGAGCAATGATTGCCTATTTAGGAACTACAGCCAGCAATAACAATCCAACAAATCCTCTAACAGCGTCAAAGATTTACTGGTCAATATGCTTCCCCACTATGACGTATGGAATGAGTCTTTTGCCTCTTAAAGATACTGACTATGACAGGCTAGAGACAGCACACAAGGGAATAGCAAAGAAGATACAAGGGCTTCCTATCACGACCAGCAACCAGGCAACCATACAACAACTTGGTTGGAGAGACGTAACGTCAAAGATCGTAGTAGACAAAATCATGTTAGTGTGGCAATTGTTATCTCTACCAATGAACAATGTATATAAGATGATCGCGATAATGAGAATCATAGCGTACAGAACACGTGATCTAGCTTTAGTGTCCCCTATTGGTGATTGCATGAGAGTAGCTGAACGTCTAGGCATTCAGCACAAAATATATGATATGATAGATACAGGAATGGTACCAAGTAAATGCGAATGGAAGAAGATGGTGTCAGATAATACAAGAGAATATGCAATGTGGCAGTGGAAAATACAGTGTATGTTCAATCACAACGCTTCCCTATATAGGAATGTAATACGCTTTGGCACACCAATAGTGTGGTGGAAAATTGCATTTCGCGAATGCCAATATATTCGCATATGTAAGACAATGATGATCCTACTAACTGGAGGGAGTAATCTATGTGCTATCACAGGCAAATGGGGCGACATGAAAGACAGGCATAACGGGCGACTATGTAAAGCTTGTGGTGAAGAGGAAGAGACCTTGGAACATTTCATGTTAAAATGTAAATATTTCTCAGCCGAACGAAAAATCATTCTAGATATAGTTAAAAATCACTCGCTGATATTGAATCAAAGTAATGAGCAAATTCTAAGACTAATATTTGGTGAAAATGAACAATTGGCACCTGATCAGTACATATTAATTGCGAAGAATGTTCATAAAATGTATACATGTGAAAGCAGAATGTAATTTGCGTATCTCAAATAGTCAAAATAACTCCAGAGCATTGGGCCTGTTGCGGTTACGGGTCAACGCGGTAGCCTGGCGTCCGGCCGTTTAATAGGGGGTGCTCTGGATGTGATGTGATTACTGATTATGTTCCTTATATGTACACTCCCATCCATAAGTTTGGCAACCTTTTTTCCCCCATTGAACTACGTGTTAAAGCCTCTTTACCTTTGAATTTTTATTTACTTAACCTGCGATGAAAATACTTATACTATTGATGGAAACGTAATTTTACTTTAATTCCAATACCTCCAAATTTTCTCAATTTTTTTCCTCAATTACAATAGGTCGAAAATTGATGATAAATTTGATGAATTTTTGAAAATCGACATTCCCATGTTAACCAATGGGAAATGGTAGGTTTGCCGCAAGTCATATGACAGAATATCCATCCATCCGAGTCCTTGCAAAAAATACGAGTTAGGCAGGCAATTGAATTTTTTAACTTTATTTAACAAAATTCGATATGTTTCTTCAGGCTCAACAAAGTTATAGGGCTTTAAAGTCAACATTGTTTTTCAAAAAACCTCTCCCATTGAAATAACACAGGAGGCGAAAAATTATTTTCAAAAATGACTTTGAAGCGCTGTAACTTTAATATTCATCAAATAAACTAAACACTCAGTGTTCAAAAAAGTTAGACAATTCAATTTTCTACGTAAAAATATTTTTTGCTGAATCTTTTACTGAAACGATATCCTGATTTCTGATTTGCCCCGAACCCTCCATTTCCAATTGGATTACATGGGAATGACGATTTTCAAAATTTCATCAAATTTATCATAAATTTTCGACCTATTGTAATTGAGGAAAAAAATTGAGAAAATTTGGAGGTATTGAAAATAAAGTCAAGTTACGTTTCTATTAATATTATAAGTTATTTTGTCGCCGGTTAAGTAAATAAAAATTCAAACGTAAAGAGGCTTTAACACGTAGTTCAATGGGGGAAAAAGGTTGCCAAACTTATGGAGGGGAGTGTATATAATGTATATAACTTTTTGCTAATTTATTTTCTTTTATAAGAAATTGTACTCTTCAGAATTGGAGGAAATAAAGATACAAACAAACAAACAAACAAACAAACAAAAACTGGTTTTAAACTGTGTGCGAACGGAATGAACGTAGCTGCAACTTTCTAAGGTCTATTTACGAACTTTATGAACGTTCTCAGACGGGAATGTGATTTTAGAATTTTGAATCGATTCAAAATTCGATGACGACCATACCGTTCTGTAGTCAGGTCATGTTGACCTTCTAGACTAAGGGACGCGTTCTACGACGTTGCACTCCGACGTGGTGCGACCTGAACGAACTGCGAACGAGATGGACGTATTGAAGACTGTTTAAGAACGAAGAAGCTAATTATTTCAGACATATTTCCCGACCACAGTCAGATTGAGCCCGTTTAACGGCATTTTCGGACTGGCAAGAACGGGTAAGAACTAGTTTGGTGTGATAGGGGGGTAAGCGTAGGATATCATAATATGAACGCAAATTACAATTTGTCCTTTACTTCCTGGTCTAAGTTGATCATGTGTATACAATGATGAATCCTAAATTTTCGCACATTGCCAAATATTTTCTACCTTATCAATTAAAAGATACAAATCACTAAAAGAACATATTTTCAGTGAAACTTTTTGCAAAGGTCATGTTGTCAAAGCATCAATTTCAATCCAAGAGTTAGTTGTCACCTTGATAACCATGCAACGAATGGGTTATTGATTGGAAGGTGGCTCAAGAAATAAATGATTTATTGAGCCTGGAGACCAACGGGAGAAATCTGGCAGAGGTCCGTGGTAATATTACTGGAGGTAATTACCACCATTTTGAAATGAGAATTAAAGTTCGGATGCATGGGCGTAGCCAGAGGGAGGGAGATACGATCACACCAAATATAATGTAAATTTTAAAAAATGGGACTCGCTTCGCTCGCAATGATGCAAATCCAAAAATTCGCAACCCCCTTGACATTTGCTGGCTCCGAACCTGATTTGTCAAATGACTTTTTCAAACTATTTACATTGTAGTAGTACCTAAACATTTGAACTGATTTAATTTGAATTTACCCAAACATTTTCAAAGAAGTTAAAAACACATTTAAGTTACTCAATTTACACTCTGTTGATGAAAGGATTCAGCAGGAATTTTGTTGGAAGCCAATTCTAATCCAAGACCAAATTACCAAACTCGTTACCTCTAAACTACCGTATACCTATCTCCTTTCATTGTTTTAAAACCATTACGTCTTCTATCATGCCAACATTTTTGAGATTGAAGATGATATGTGTGATTGTTTAAATGATAAAACAACAAAACATCAATAACAAACTCGGCAAAGATGTCCTACGTCGTGTTTCTATATTTTTGACCACATTAACATGATCACCCCGGATTAGCCCGACAACGGTAAAGTCAGATACCGTTGTCACAAAATGGCGGACATAACCGTCGCTTCAATTAGATTTTTGGACTCGAACTGTATGTTTAAGAGAGCACATAGACTAATATGAAATGAGGGGTTTTGACAGATGCAAAAGATGGTAGATTACAGCTGATCATGATGTTTTGAAAGCTAAAAATAGTTTAGTAAGTTATTTATTTATATAATAGTCTTACAATTCAATTATAAAATATAAAAAAATTAATTACAATTTTACCCAGCCCACCTTGGGCTTATTAACCACTGTTAACAATAGAAAATACAAAACTAATACATGAAAATCAATATCACAGGTTGTAAATGAATTGCCTTCTCCGCACAAAAGCCATCTTAATAAATTTAACAATTTTACAGGTATGTTCCCTAAAAAGAAATTCAATTTTGCTACCTTCATTATCCAAATCTTTAAAATCTACCTCATCGAAATACAGTTGAAGCGACGGTTATGTCCGCCCTTTGTGACAACGGTATCTGACTTTACCGTTGTCAGGCTATTCCGGTGTGATGATAATCTATTTAAAATCATTTTCACAAGAGAAAAATGAAGGAAGTGCCATCATAATTGAGTAAGTTATTCATTCCAAAATTAGGGCGTAATCAATTAGGGGTCCAAAGCATGGTCAGATGCCCATGTGTACAATACATTTCAATGCGAAACTATTTTTCCCGTGTGTAGATAATCAATTTTTATTAATATGTGTTACTTATTATCACTTTTGCAGTATAATGGTAGCTTAAACAGTCTGCTGCTTCGTCTTGCGTTTTATCCAAAAAGTTGAGTGGAATGAGGTCCATAGCCGGAGGGGGAGGTCGGGAGGTTCGACCACCCCCACCCCTCCTAAAAGTTCTTTCAAAATCATGCAGGTTTTCACCATTCTGAGCATTTTTTCAAGTGATTTTAGTCATTATTGGGCCAAATTTTCAAAAGTGAACCCCCATTAGTTTTTTAAAAGTGACCCCCTTGGCAAAATATGGCTACGGGCATGCAACGTGTGCATTTTCTTACCTTATAACTATGACTCGTTATTGTTTAATGAATAATACACATATAAACATGACGATTAATTTCTTCAGATTTATGTGTATCTCTATTTTTGTCTATCTAATTTTCATATACAAATAACATTTTTAATTTTCATTCATGATTTTTAAATTGGCTTTGTTGGTTTTAGTTCCTAACAATATATTTTGGACGTTGGAAAGTGAGGAGGTTGGAGAACTTTCTGTTATAAAATAGGCTGTAATATCAACTGGTTTCTCAATCTAACTATACAGCTGATCATGATGTTTATTTTCTTCCCCAGCTACAAGTTATTCCACAGTACCAGTATCTTCCCCAGCCCGTCCATCGGATCCAGCATCCGAATCTACATCCTCTTCCGTACTCTGGAATTGAAACCGTAAACAAATACTTCTAATCATGTAATTCTTTGGCTCCTCCATGAATACTACATAATTATATCCATATAATTTAAGTCAGACATAGTTGATTCAATGTTTAGCTGAATCATGAAGAATATTCAAGGAAGTTAGAGCATAAAGTGCATTACTTCTGGGACAACCCTCGTACAACTTGATATGTGTTGAAAATTAATGTAATTGTTTAAATGTAGAGATTTCGTAGGGGTTCGGGTACTTTTTAAGTGGTTTTAGTTTACAATGGTCAAATTGGAACCCCTACTCGATTTCTTTTAACCTGACCTGAGACCATCATAAAGTTTATGTTAGTCTCAGACCTGACCCACACCAAAAGCTGACTACGGACGTGATCCAAATTCTTGCAATTACATATATACAGCGCAGATTTTAGTGGTTCTGTTGCAGATTTTACTTGGCCTATTGTCTCGCTGACTGAACCGCATTTTAAACCTTTAGATTGGATATATCATTTTTCGTTACTCATGCCAAAATAATTTAAACCTACTGTCATCTGCCTCATCCTCATTCAGTAATTCATCATCAGAAACTGGAACCATCCAATAAATGGGTAATTTATCACACGCCTTGCGCGCAGATTTGGGCAAGAGGCGTTTGTTCTTGACAGATCTTTCAGCTGGCATCATCTTAGGGTCGTCTGCGTCATCATCAGGTGGCTCTACAGATAACTCACCATCCTACAAGCCAAGTCGTACACCAGAGGTTATTGTACGGACATTACTTTGAAAACAACGGTGTCTTTCGCACCCGGGATAAGCGAATGTACTGAACGAAAATGTATGCGTTTAAACTATCTTCTTGAATATTTTTATTTTTTATTAATTTATTGCAATCACTTTTAGATCAGTGGCACATAGTTAAACTAGTGCAGCAGTTAAAACATACACTACATGTGTACAAGCACAATTCTAAAGCAGAGCTAAAAACATTTGCGCAATAAGACATAAAAACAAAACTAAAACATTTGCAATACATTAACTTGTTGATGCTACATATATGTTTTTGATAAAATACTTTGAGCATGCATCAAAAATATAACCTTGTTCTTGACCCAAGATAGCATAGGCCGCATCCCCAAGCACCCATTCTAAACCATTATTGGGAATACATGTCTTAAAATAATTATAAATGTGTGGAAGTCTATTCTCAATGCTATTATAAAATATAAACCTTTCCTCTTTAAACTTTGGGCAGGTAAAAAATCGATGTTCAGGAGTTTCTTTACAGCTCATATTACAAAAAGAACACATTCCATCACTTATACCCCATCTCTCAAGATCAATGGCGAGACCAAAGCATCCTGATCTGGCCTTGAATTTAAGTTTTTGAGCATAGAAGTCAAAATCAGTTTTAAGGTTTTTTTCCATAAGTGTGTTTCTTTTAATATTACTATATACTGTAAGTGACTTTTTCTGGTTTATCGAGTCAAAAAATGTATTGCGTAACAAATCATTAGATATTTTCAAATATGACGAGTACCAATCTGTGTCCTCTCTGTATATTACATCGTCTAAACCATGGTTGGTCAAAATATCTTTAATGCTAGAAAAATAAGACCAAGTGGCTGTATTTCCCTTTTTAAAGTCCTCAAACATATAATTGAAAATATTCTTGTGGAGCCCTGCTTTAAGAGAGCTCTTTAGTAGATAAAATAGTCAATCTTTTCGAATAGCATCGTCGGTTCTCACGCTCAATCACTACGTTCTATCGAGGATAGGTCCGAAGCTTGATGAAGCAAGATGCTTGAAAAGCAGGAGCCCAAATATTACAATTTCTATTTTCAATTTATTTAATGGGTGTATATGCATACAACAATACATACAAAGATGTAGATATTCTATCCACATTCAGTGGAAAAATTATCATGGAATGAAATCAATTAAAATTCGAATAATAATAAATTAAATAATATAATGAATCAAATAAAAAAAATAGAAAATGTAACTGAAATGCAATAGCTTTTAAGAAGGTTGGTCGCTCGATCTGATTCTGCCTCTAATTGACAAACCAGGTATTGCCATGGAGAAGAACATCATATGGTATCTCTAGCAAGAGGTTATATTCGCTTCCATACTTTTAACTCGTAGTGGCACACGCCTAACCATCGACAACGTACAGTGACAAATATACCATCGTACGCTTTAGATGTACGGTGTTACTATTAACTGATTTGAAGCGAAAACTATGATGTAGGTTTGATGTAGGTTTTAAAAAACTAATCTGAGGAATACATAAAGGATTTCATGTTTAATTACGTGTGTATTGGCTTTGGACCTGTTAGCTCAGTCATGTCAGCCATTTTGAATGTTTCACATTTTTTCAGGCATGATTCTTATAATAAAAATCTAGATCTGATTAGTTTTTTGGCACTCTGGGTAAATGCCAAGGCAGCCATTTTGGATTTTCTGTCCTAAAATCTTGTCTGTAAAGTCTTGTCTACGCATTTCCAGCTGAACCGTTTGGTAGGTCAATTTCAAATTTTCTGGGATGATTCTTAGTATCAAAATCTAGATCTGATTAGTTTTTGGCATTCTGGATAAATGTCAAGGCAGCCATTTTGGATTTTCAGTCCTAAAATCTTGTCTGTAAAGTCTTGTTTACATGTTTTCTGGTTAACTGTGAGACGGATCAATTTTAAATTTTCAGGGGTGGTTCTTAGTATGAAAATCTAGAACTGACTAATTATTTGGCATTCTGGGTTAATTTTAAGGTGGCCATTTTGGATTTTCCGTCCTCAAATTGTGTCGGTAAGTCTTGTCTACTCATTTTTAGGATAATCATTTGACAGGATCACCCATAGGTGGGGACATTTTGTACACATTTGTGTTCTTGTATGAGAATATGTTTCTTTAAGTTACACAATTAAGATCGGTTGAAGATTCAACGTTTTGACTACAATTTAAAAAAATCATAAGTGTACGTTGTCAACTTGATATACGTTGTCCCATTGAACTTACATGTCTCAATTCACAGTTAACCCTTATGTAGACAACAAAACGCCTTCGGGCAGGGGTAAGATACATTTAAAACTGAAACTGAACAATTACAGTATTGCCTCAACTTGATTAAACTTTTGAACCTCTACATTTTCCACTTTTTTAAAGCATAAACGGGATTTTAAAAAGTCTTCGACTAACTAAAATAGATCTCTATGAACTTCTCCAGATTATCAAAATTCATAAAAGTGTATCTTATTACCATAATAATGATAACGGTAACGTACAGAATAATCAAGAAGTTAATAAATAATCAAGAGGTTGGAAGCTAACACCCCGTGGTCACATATTAATCACCACACCAACACTTTCATAAAATAAAATACTATTCAACAAGATTTAAAAATCACATCTACCTTATCTTTAGCAACATCTGTATTAGGGATACTTGGACAAGATCGTTGAACATAACTCGTTACTCATAAAAAACCTGAATGGATTTTGAAATAGAGTTATTGCATTGTTTAATATTACATCTCGTGATTTTCAATTACACTTTATGGATTTTGAAATAGAGTTATTTCATTGTTTAATATTACATCTCGTGATTTTCAATTACACTGACAACGTACAGTGCTAGTGGAGTTGACAACGTACATTTCTGATTTTTTAAATTATACCAAATACATAATATTTATTAAATCTTCACTCATCCTAAATGGTGTAGTTTAGAGAAACATATTCTCATAAAATTAATCGACACTCTAAGGCGACAGGGGAAAACATAATCAAAGAAAATGTGAAAAAAATAACATTTTCCAACCGATCAATTTTTGTGGGTAGATTTACTACGAAAAAATCGAGTACTCCTTGAACATCTTTTAACATAATCAAAAAGCTAAAAAGTCTTCCCAAGCGAATACAAATGAAATTATACATGAAATCCTTTGTGTATTCTTCAGATTAATTTTTAAAACCTACATCAAACCTTCATCATAATTTTGGGTTCGAATCAGTTAATAGTGACACCGTGCATCTAAAGTGTACGACAGTTTATTTTGTCACTGTACGTTGTCGATGGTAAGGCGTGTGGCAGTTGTTTTGTGCTGAGTGCTTCAGGTCCTTTTCGGGCAGTTTCTTACGTTATGAGGAAACACTTTAGTACAATGATTTATGATAAACCATATATGACGCTATTATCCCTTCCTGTGAATAACACTTTTACTTACTGGTTGAGACTCCAGGTAACTTTCCAGGGCTTGAGGGGTCATCTCATTGCCTCTCATAGGGTTCAGAAAGCACCCGTATTTTTCACCGATGTGTGTTCGGACCACCGAAAAGCCCTATAATCATTAACATACAAGGTGTTCGATCGACGTTCAAACCTTACACAGGTAATGTAGTATATATACAAGTTCAACCAAATACAAGACACCATAACCAAGGAATTCGGCCATTTGACGAAAAAACTGAATTAAATATCGATGATTAAATGGAGAAATTCATTTGCGGACAAATCAAATTGATCATAAAGTGTGTTTCTTCCTTGGTATTTCAGAGTATATCAATTTTGGCGGCCTCCAATTCTTAAATGATATTTTGGTTGTGGCCGATGGATAAAAGCTGGATAGAATTAAAGCCTATGTTAGCTTCGAGAGTACTTACCATTTTGAAATCTTTGAAGACATACATGTCTTGTGTCGGATCATCGATCTCAATTGTTCCTTTCTTCGTGTTCACCGTTATAGTTTGGTTACTATCGGTACCATTGACACGCTTCACTAGAACGGTGTACTTTTCTGACACAACACCGAGTACAAACAGGAGAAGCAACGCTGAAACTGATAAAATGAAATATTCAATTGCCGTGTATACATGGGGCAGGGTTCTCACTAGGCTTTTAGACTTCGGAGATTCTCCGGTGTCTAATGTATTTAGACCCTCTTTCTCCAGAGTCTAATAGCTTTTCCAGAGTCTAAAGTGTTCTTCCGGATTCTAATTTTACATTTTTGTCACAATATTTGATGTAAAACTCTTGAGAAAATACAAAACTGTACAAACAAGAAATAGCAAGTCAGAAGCCTTTTAGAAATGTATATTGTGATTAAAATAGGAAAATAATCGTGAGTAGTATTTTGAAAAGTATACTAATAGTATATCTCTGATCTTACATGGGGGATGAGTCGTCGCGATACCGCTAAAGATCCGGGGTCTAAAATGTCCTGGTGAGAACCCTGTGGGGACTATCCAGGGCCCGTATAATCGCAAGCAATTTCCCGCTAACATCGCGAGCAATGAGCTCATGTTAGAAGCGGGGTCTTGAGAGATATGTTAAATCGAAATATAAAATGTTATATGAAAATTTAGGAAGTGAAACTCAGTACAACTTTATTTCATATACATATACAATGCTTATTTCGCAGGGCAACGACGTTCTTCAACCGTAACATATAGAAATAAATAGATACAGATTCAAGATGATACCATACCTCTCAAATATCGAGACCAGAAGGACATTTTGTCATACTTTTCTCCAGTATTTGCTTTTCTAGTCTTAGTAACATGTTACCATTGAAGAAAATTAAAAGGAAAAGCTTTGTACAGCATATAATTTAAGTAAACAAAAGATAACCCTATTTTCTTTTCATTGCTCGCGATGTCAGCAGGAACTTGCTCACGATTTCACGGGATCTGGATAGTGCCCGTGTATATCTATGGATTTCTTTCCTTTCAAGTGTCACACTAGTACGTTTTGATTCTTCGGCTTCTAGACGGCAAAATGAGAGTCATCTGCCATGTTTGTTGCTATGTCACCATCAAGAAGTGTAAAAGCGACAGTCAACCCTTCTACTGTGACTGTTGTTTTCGTCTTTGATGGTATATGTGCATATAAGTAACATACAGACAGCAAGTTGAGATGCAAGCGACTGATAGGAATCTTTGGATTCATGCCAAATAACTCGAGTATCAGAAGAAAAACTTCTTTTCACCAAGAGCATCCTGATATGAAAATGATAATGTCGCATTTGTCAAGGTTCTATTTTCAACCGGTATTCTTTATCTTTACATAAACGATCTTATACCCCTCCCCCCAAGAAAAAATTAATTAATTAATTAATTTTAAAAAATTAGATGAGACGAACATTCCATAGCCAGCATCACTTTACGTTTGTAATCAATAATTATAAAAATTAAGAAAAATGATCCCCATCTATAAAGTTAAAATATAATCATCCTTTTTACCTATAGATTTATAATATAACTTTGACTTACCTATGAAGATGCGCATCTTGGAAGATAAAAAAAATGAACGCATTCCTCCCTTTATATACAGAATGATGAAGTATAACATTAATAAAACCCATAAACCTGGGTATAACTGACCAATTGCTAATTGAATAACTGTACAGGGATAGACAGACAGGCATCATGGGAAATACCATCGTCCAAATAACGAACGCACATAAAATTCCACTAAAACGTAGATATAATGTTTTACCGTCTGATATTCAATAGTTTAGTGTAATTTCAACACACAATAGACGAAAAGAACAATTGAAATTAATGCTTATCATTGAAACGTTACATTTCATTGTCTGACTGCACACCTTGCATATCCCAGGCATTGAAATTGTACAACAATGAAAAGATGAACAAAACACCATTGTTTCAATTATTAATACTTAGCAGCACGATGTCAATCAAATAGCTTTAAACTATGCACCAAAAAATGGTTTGATTGTCAAATTCACTTCTGTCGTAGGATGCATGAACCGCATACCTGATAGAATACATGCAATACTTAATTATACGTGCATATCACTAAAATGAAACAAACGATTGAATTAAGTTTAAAAATACCAGACATATCAATGGATAAGGTAAGTTCATAATATCTCAAAAGGAATGTTTAAGTCATACAATTATATAGACATAGGAACAAACGAACACAGTGTCTGAACATTAATTACCTAGCCAGCTTTTAGTCATGGGGGGGGGGGTGATCGTGGCATACGCCAGCCCAAAAAAAATAATTTTTAAGATTTGTTTTGAATTTTACAAAATATGATGTAACTTCCTTTAAAGTTGAGCTAGAAGCTTCAAATAAAAAGCATTTAAAAGCTATTATGGCGTTCGCACCCCCTCCTCTACACTACGCCCATGATTACTTCGGAGACTTCTTCTTCGCTCCAAAATGCATTTGAGATGAAAATGAACACATTGATCGATTGGTTTTATCTCAAGAATAGCTGGTCACGGATTCTGCATATCTGCAATGTTATCTGACCCGAATTAACCACCTGGTGGTAAAATTGGGAACTACCTACTCGCATCTGGATTATTATGGCTGTTTATTTTGGGGGATACTTGATTGACAGAACTGAATCTTTTGGAATGTCAAATCTAGAAAATGCCACGATCGCTAATAATATATACAGTGCTCACCATAAATAAATGACACCTGGATTTGCTGAAGTGCGGATTACCCATGTTAAAAACGAGAGAAAATTCAAGGGACCATACATTAGTAGTTCAGAGTATACAAAATGTAAAATATACAGAACTAAAGAGGTGTGTATCTAGACATTTTGGGAAGTATGAAGTCTCAAATCACCATGGTCTGGGAATGGTGATAGAAGGGGGGGGGGGTGTATAGAGATATTGTATATCGTATGAGAGGCTGAATTTTTTTTGTATATTGTATAAGAGGGGGCAAAATTTATCGTATATGGTATAAGAGGTGTAAAAAATATGGTATATGGTATAATAGAAAATATATGGTATCTAGAATTAAAGAAGGCTAATTCTCGAAATCGTTGTTCCCTCTTCAAAAGAGGAGACGCGAAAATCTTTCCTTATAAGGTCAAAATATTTCCCATGATGCAGTTCGCGGAGGAACAAATTTATACTTCCTCGTTTTCCCTCATAGGTTTAACATGGGGATTTTCACACCTATTTTTCAAACGATATATTCGTTTATATTTCCGTACGAGAGTACAGAAAAAATTATTAGAAACGATTGGTCTCTTATTAGACTCCAGATTGAGATCTGGAGTCTATTGCTTTTGCCTGTTTTCTTATTATTATTTTTTTTATTTTTTTTATTCTTTCCATCTTCCTCCATACAGATTTTCTCACCAACTATAACATCTTACTTAAACCAACTTACATGGTTAACTAAGGAATGTTTCTGGCTTTCTGGGAAATTAGGTCAAATTTTTATCTAGGTCAAAGGTCAAGAACTAGGTCAAATCTTACATTTTCAACATTCTTTCAATTATCTTCTTCTATAATTATCGGAACTCCTTCATCTTGTTTTCATTATGTAGTTAAGAAATAGCCGAAGCAAAGATATGACATTAGATTTTTGATTACTTTTACCGATTTTGAGATATGGCGTCCGGAAAGTAGGTCAGAACAAAAAGTTCTCCAAATTCAATATGTGAGTTATGAAATAAGTGAAGAATGATCTCAGGAATCCGAATCTGCAAATCAAATTTGGATCGGACTTCCGGTTCGCAAGTTATGGCGTTTTAAAAGCTCAAAAATCGCTAAATTTGGTGCCTATGTTAAGTCAATGGGGAAAAAGACTTTTTCGAAGTGTAAAATACAAGATATAGACTGAGTGCAGCTTAACATAATGAATGCTTATAAAAGAAGGGGACCTCAAAAGCTACATAGCTTCAAAATTTGGACACCAAAATGCCTAGGTCAAAATCTAGGTCAAATTCATAGTTTTCCTTATTTTTACGATTCTGACACTACACTTTAATAATTTACTTCAAAATTTTGTATACAGGTAGCAAAGAGTGTGCTAATAGTCTTAGCTTTTTGCCGTCAGAAAGTATTTTGACCCACTTTTGAGATATGGTGTCCGAAAAGTAGGTCAAAATAAAAAGTTCTCCAAATTTAACATATGAGCTATGAATTAAGGGCAGAATTTTCCCAGGAATCCGAATCTGCAAATCAAATTACAATCCGACTTTCGGTTCGGAAGTTAAGCTCAAAAATCGCTAAATTTGGTGCCCCATGTTATGTCAATGAGAAAAAAGATTTTTTTGAAGTGTAAAATACCAGATATAAACTGAGTACAGCTTAACATTCTGAAAGCCTATAAAAGAAGGGGACCTCAAAGGCTATCTAGCTTTAAAATTTGGACACCAAAATGCCTAGGTCAAAATCTAGGTCAAATTCATAGTTTTTCCTTATTTTTGCGATTCTGACATTACACTTCAATGATTTGCTTCGAAATTTTGTATACAGGTAGCCAAGAGTGTGCTTATAGTGTTAGCCTTCTGCCGTCAGAAAATATTTTGACCCACTTTTGAGATATGGTGTCTGAAAAGTAGGTCAAAATAAAAAATTCTCCAAATTTAACGTATGAGTTATGAATTAAGGGTAGAATTTTCTCAGGAATCAGAATCTTTAAACCAAATTTCGATCCAACTTCTGATTAGATGGTTATAGCGGTTTGAAGTCTCGAAAAGTCGATATGATGATATCCCCATGTTAAGCCAATGGAGTCGAAGATGACATTCTTAAGAGTTGTCTAAATGTCTATATTCTAGCTCACACAGCTTATTCTGAATGACTCAGCTTAAAAAAAGTCTGAAATCTGGAGTCTTAAATTGAACTTGTTCAATTTACATGTCTAGTTAGTCTTAATATAACATCTATTTTTTCATTGTATTGATTCATAGCGTGGTGAAAACGATGATTGAAAAGTGAGAAAATATTCCGGAAGAGAAGGTCTCGTGATCAGTTGACTAGTCGCCATTTTGGAAAAAACAATTCCATTCGACTTTCAATACTTTCCTGCCAATCTTACCGCACTACAAACTGCAACATCGATGCAACAACTGAATAAAAGTATTCATCTTCAAATTACATTATAGAGTTACGTTGAAAACCCACAAACAACTGAGCAGTAGACCTTGAAAGAAGACGCGTCTATCTATAATACTCGTTTCCGAATTTTGTTGGTCATTGTACAATATTTTATTGATTAAACTCGATATACTGACTATTAAAGCAATGACAAAGAATAATACTTCCGATGGTGTCATTGTTTTATTTAGCGTGCGGGTGTCAAAACAAAATTGCGTAATTAGTTTGATTTAGAACTTTCGGGTCACGCAAATAGCTACGCGAAATGCATAGTGGGAAAATATTGACCAATCAAATGTTGTCCTTTTTGAGTGCTTTTTCAGTACATATTTGCGAACGTTCTGATTCAAAGAGCGAACCGCGAAAGGGAGAACTATGAAGAAATTGTACCCTAAAGTTCCCCAATTGTGCGAACTCTCTTACTGTAACCGTGTTGGAAAGACATGGAAAAGTAGTCTCTATAATTGGTTCCACATTCCAGGTCAATTAATACTGTACGTTTAGAGAAAATCCCTCTCAAACTAAGAGTTTTGTACCATTTTCATTCAAATTTTCACAGGAGGTGTTAAATATAGTCTCAAATAAGAATAACGCCCGACGATCAGAAGAAATGAACGGAGGGGGGAGTAGATCTAGCTGATTTTCGGTATGAAATTCAACAAATCTTGAAGATTTATTTTTTCAAGAGAAAGTTTACAATTGAATGACTAAATGAATAGACGCAGTTCACTCCCCCCCTCCGTTCAATTTTAATTATTTTAGATTATTTTTTATCTATCATTTGGAAAATTATTTTAAAAACCAGCAATGAATTTTGTGATAAAAATGTCGCTTATATATTTATTACATGTCGTGCAGACCATTGTTGCTTGATTTATAGCAAAAACATTGGCATTTGCATGTTGGCCACTCTGCGCCTTTTTTAATAGATTTTTTATCTTAGAACTAGATATCAGTTCAAAAAAATCCAAGAAGACCTAACATATTTCACTGTGCACTGCACCTATTCATTAAGCCATTCAATAACGCAGATGCGAGTAGGTAGTTACCAGTTTCACCACCAGGTGGCTCATTCGGGTCAGATAGCATGGCGGGTATAGTATAAAGTTCCCTTTAACTTAAATTACATCTGTTTTAGTGGTTCAATTTTCATACAACCCTTATGTATCTAATAGTTATGCAAATCAAAATATGTCCAGTAAATGAAAATGTTATCTGACCAATACAAGAAAAGATATTTCACTTTTGGTGATTTTGTAACATGGGCTCTATGGAGAATCAACCTGAACTAGAAGTCACACTTTCAAAAATAATTAAATTTTCAAATTTGATAAACAATTTTCGAAACCATATTTCTAGATGTACTTTTACATGTAGATTTCAAATATAACATCGCTTTGACTGAATTTTGAATATTTAATGGCGTAAATCAAGATTATTTCTATTGCATCTAGTCTATTGTAAACTTTTTCTTGAAAAAATAAATCTTCAACATTTGTTGAATTTACCGAAAATCAGCTACTCCCCCCACCATTCATTTCATCAGATCACCGGGCGTGAGACTGCCAAATGTCATTGACTCATCTTAACTTTAATGAAAAATATGGTCACTATGGCTACTCGTGTTTCGGGGTATGTGGGATAAATCATTAAAATATTTGAGTAGAAAGTGTTCATACAGCGCATGTTTTAATATAAGCATCACAATGCTAATATAGCATAATATAGCAAAAGGTGTTTATTTGGTCTTCAAACTGTCATATGTTGGATTTCGGCTATTTATTGGGGATTTGAACAGGTGCATATGTTAGGCCAATGCATTAACTCCAGATCAAGCACTCATAGAGGTTATAAAATAATTTGGACTTTGAGACAGGGAAGGTTTTTCTGAAATGTTGTCCTTATTTTCAGCCCTTTCTACATATGTTTTTTCAATGTTTGATGCACCAATATGTTGCACTTTGAGACACAGTTAACCTCTAAAATATGATTTATTTGGGATAAAGTGGAAAACAGTACATGTATTTCCCATGTTATTTTCCCATAGGGAAAACTCATGTGATCCATTGTTTTCAGCTTAATTTTGGTCATCCAAAATTGATATCTTTAAAATCCCTGCATGAATCATATTTTCATTTAAAGATGTTAACCGTGACTCAAAACGCAACAGAGTGATCGATGCAACAAACATTGAAAAACAGGTGTGGAAAGGGCTGGAAATCAGGACAACATTACAGAAAAAACATGTTGATGGGGTGTTTGCACCTTCCCTGTCTTAAAGTCAAAATTATTTTATAATCTCTATGACTGCTTGTCCTGGAGTTAATTCATTGGCCTAACATATGCCCCTGTTCAAATCCTCAGAAAATAGCCAAAATCCAATATATGACTGAAATCTGTTGCGATACCTCCGTGGTCCTTTAAAAGAAAGTTATTTCTAGTTACATAGAGTAGTTTTCATTCTCATCAATACATCTTTGCCTTGAAATCATTCGTGAAACATGTGGTTTGACCTTCATGGAAATTTGCTTAATTTTGACACACCTTTGTTTAACTTATACATGTTATACTGTTTTTGAGGCTGCCTTATCTGAAAACCCGAAGTGTCTTGTGAATCTTCACTATCTACCTGATAGTGTTAGTGAACATATTTTCCGCAGCAAACTTTATTTTCATAGAACACATGATGAATCTTTTATTCCACATTCTCAATTTTGCATCAATTATGTTTCAAGAATTTTTTTCCCTGGCTCACTATGAAGGATTCCATCGACATTAAAATAAGTCATGGGAAAGTAGGTCATGAGAAAGAGGAGCACTGAGTTCCATCCATTCCAATGATGCAGGTTTTGCTAATTTTGAATATCTTTATGGTACTTTTACAGGTAATGGGATAATGGCTTTAGCAAATTGCAGAAATGTCAAAGTTAGTTTTTTGGTCAAAGCAGGTTGTGAAATCACTAAAGCGAAGTCATTACCTGAAAATAAAATGTGGTCACAGCTTTTATGAACATGCGGATGTACCCGTATGGTGTCTTATTCATAATGTAATAAATGAAATCATTGTGGTATGTATGTGGAGTCTAGTTGTCTTATAATAATACATTTACTTTAGCACATGGATTCTCTCCTAATATAATATTATTTCCTTATAAATATCCAAACTTTAATCAAAAGCAGTTTCAAAATTATCGTATATTGTATTTCACCTAAAATATCGTATATGGTCTAAGAGCTGTGAAAAATATTGTATATGGTATAAAAGGGGTGAAAAATATTGTATATGGTATAAGAGAGCTGAAAAATATTGTATATGCATTTTCAAGACCCTCTATACACCCCCCCCCCATAGAAAATCAAGATGCCATTTATTTATGGTGAGCACTGTATTTTATCGTGTACCTTCAAAAGTGATAAATAAACGAAAGGATATCTTATTCAAACTACTCATAAAATCTTTTGAAGCAAATGACTAACAGTAGCAACCGACAATCCAATTCAAGTGGTTTGGTGTAAAATACAAACTGCAGTTATGAACTGGGAGATGTTGGCGACATCTGCCACAAACGACATGATAACCCCAGAGGCACAGCCTGCAACTGTTACACTTGACCCCCATTACTTGTTTAAAAGTTCTCGAGCTCAAGAACTTTATTTTGACATTTTGTCATGATGGACTATTAAGCTTTTGACTATGGTCGATAGGGTTGTTTTTTCTTCCTTTGAAGTGAGAATTAAGTATCTGAACCCCCGATTTACTTTCTCACCTTTTTGTAAAGGTGAAGTTGTGTAAGCGTTTGAACTTGGAGCAAGACTATAATGGGTCTCTAATTGTAAATAACAGTCACTTTAATAAATAGGGATATACTCCCCTCCAAATGTTTGGCAACAGAAAGTCCCCATTTGGATCATTTATCTAAGCCTTTTTATGTTTGCAGATTTGAATAAATCATCAAGTCATGAATTTCCGAACTATTGTCGCAGAAATCTCCAAAGTCATAAGAATTGAGCATATACTTTTTCAGAATCAATGACAAATAACCCTTAAACAATGGCGTTATCATAAATGAAGTCAGATATTAATATTCTAGAAGACAGTTCAGTAATGCGGATATCAAATACGATTTTCAAAATAATTTTTAAAAAGATAATCCTAAAGTCGAACTGTCCGAAGCTGTCTCAAACTGTATTCGTTCTTTGGCTCTTTTATCGCTTATAAAGTGCGAAATAGTCATTCAACGTAAGCACGCGGTACTAACTTCGACCGTTAATTTGAATTTTTGACCTACCGGATGTTTGAAAATCAAGGATTACGAGTCTTGTAGTGCACCGTTTGTCTTCAAACTTATTCCATTCAAAGCATAACAAAAATCACTTTCTGTTGGTACATTATTCTCTTAAACAGAGTCCCTACTTCCAGCGGCATTTTGGTCCCCAGCTGTAAGAAGGCCTTCTAACAGCTGGGGACCAAAACGCTGCTAGAACGAGGGACTCTTTACAATAAAGTAATGCACCGACAGAAAGGTAATTTTGTTTTGCTTTTAATGGTATAAGTTTGAAGAAAAACGATGCAGTATGACACTCGCAATCCTTGATTTTCGAGCATCTGGTAGGCCAAAAATTCAAATTAACGGTCGAAGTTAGGACCGCGTGGTAAGGAGCACAAACGTCAACCGGCAGCAACTAGAAGACTGGTTTTCAGGTATCTAATGACTAATGACTGTTGTTATCTCAACAGGCGTATCTTGGTCAAATTGAAGAACGGCACAATACATATTGTATTGTTGTTTTAAAAAGTACAAATACGATTGTGTGTGTATTATTTGGCTTTATGATGCTATGATTGGCTACTGAGGATACTTTTTCAATAATATAAACGGACTCGTACAAAAATGTCAATTTCTCGTGAGTATGACACGACCTTTATTGCACTTGAAAAGTTTAGTTGAATAGGTATTGACCATTTAAAGCTGTTTCTTTTTTTGAGAAAATCAAAGATTTGTTTTTATATTTGTCTGACATTGTAAGAAAGTCTAAATTACGATTCATATTATTGAATTAAGAGAGTCATACAAAAGTAGCATTTTAAGAATTCTAACAAAAAACTACACAGACATTACTTGTGATATTAATCGTATCGAGATTCGAGAAACAATATTTTCTAATTAAATATTTTCCATTGACTAAATGTCTTATTAACAGGCATGACATGTAATAGGATCATAAGAGTCACACAATTGCCCTGTCTCGACCAGATAGCTTTATTTTCAATTACAAACGATTTAAAACAGTCAAGCATTTCAGATCATAATATCACATATCCGATTGAAATGTGTTAATGTCATATTGGGGATTAGGACCTTTTTAATATGACATTGTACTCATACACGCAGTTTGTGACGGTCAACCAGGACTTTGTCTCAACGGTGGGCACTGCCCAACTGGAAATAATCCTCGGCTAACCCAAGATAACGTCTGCCATTGTAGGCCTGGATTTACGGGATATACATGCGAAATAGGTGAGTAAATCAGATTTGATATTCAGGTCAAAATTATTTTTATGTCACCACCACAAGGTGTGACATATTGTCATAGTCGTGGATGGTGCTCGGCGGTTGGTGTTTGGCGGTCGGCGTCTGCAACAAATGCCAGGTGGTGACATTTTGCATGTTAATGCCTTGTTCTAATATGTCATATTGATATCAACTTTTGCCATTTCGTGTAATGTGATAAGCATCGATAAGTTATATGTGGTCAAGACAATTAGTAAAGGGGATTCTTGGTTTGTTTCTATGGTCATTAATGTCGATGTATCATTGATAGTGTAGTAAACTGTGTTTTGTTCAGTATCAGTATACATTTACTCTCCTTTGAAAGTTGCTTTCAAGGAGGTAAGTTTCCCGATACTACATGTATCTTGTTTTAGTTCATAAAACATTGCATTGAAATTTGTATGCTTTGAAGTGGATGTATGCATGCGTGGTATAGTCGTACAAGTTTAAAACGTACAAATGGAGATTTCATTTTGTAATTATTTTTTGTTTTATTCCCTAGACCAGCGGTTGCTATGGGGAATTGGCATAGCAACAGTAACTATAAGCGTTGTAGTGTTGGTGTGCATCGTTATTCTTCTACACTGGTCCAGACAAATGAAGAAAAGCACAAGAATCCGACAAAATGCCTGGTATATATCAAGTTCCTTTATTTGAATATGTTCTTATGTCACGCATTTTAGCTCATAATAAATGTTGAATGTCCAATGACATTTATTGCAAAATATGCGCACGAGGCGTAAAATTCTTCGATTGATTCTTTTACCTTCCCTGTTTTATGATTTTCTTGTATTTTAGAAAGAACAGGTCCATTTAACAGACTATTGGTCCACTTAGACTTTTTCCAAAACACTCATTCTTCCATTTACTTTTAAAACCGATTGCAAATTGTAGATAAACCTTTTTTCTTGAAATGTGCAATTTCAAAAAGTGGCATTAGTTTTCAGATTCTTTGAAAAATTGGCAGTAAGAACCCCTATCACAAGACTGTCTGAATATGGGTACACACTATGTTTACCCTCAAAATAATATCAAAACTTATCATTATATAGAATTTATTATATGGAACATATAGCATACAAGCATTTGGAGTAGAACATTAACAAAATCCAGCTATATATGAAGTTTACTAATGCAAATCTGGAAAACATTGTCATTTTTGTTCACTTTGTTATCAAGTTTTAGCATAGTGCTCATTCCCTTTCATTGAAAATTTAACCATCAGCCCAAACTCCCACAAAAAAGATATTGAAACTGTATATTGCAGAGGCTGTGAGGTAGCTTCCCTGCAAATATCATTGTTGTGGGAGTGTGGGCTCACCACTAAAACTTAAATTTTGTGACGAAAATAAGGCTGACTGGTTTATGTTTTCAATATGGCTGCTAACCTGGGCATAAATGTACACTACATAACTGCATGTACAGATTAGGCCATTCAAAATTAATTATATGTTGGCATTCTGATGAAGGGCCTTATATTAAAAACTACAAAACCTTTATTTATTTAAAGGGTTTTATATATTATTTAATAGTGAAAATACAATAACACACTGTGGGAAGGCAAGTAACACACCTCTTGATTCAGATGACCTTGTTAATGAAGACAATACTGAAGCCTATATACACATAGTTTTTATTCAATCTTGGAACTCATTTCACTACAATATAATCCAAGATCACAATTCCCTTTGTCATTTATCATTTATATGCATTACAAGTACAGCGTACATGGGAACATTTTGTTTTTTTCTGAAAACATAGAATTTAGTGACATTAATTATAAAAACATCTTTGAATGGCCTAAGTGTTTTTCTAAATAGTGTATAAGTAGAGAATTTTAAGCAATCCTTTGAGTGTCATGCCATTTATACATGATGCTGCCTTATATTTTATGATATATATTGAAAGAGGATTTTTCTGAATTATTTGTATTTCAAATATGGGAACTGCAAACTGGCAAATAACTATAAATTAAGTGTCCATACAGACATTTAATTTCAAATTCCAAAGCAAATGCCAATGGACATTTATTAAAAGTGACCCTATAACTATTTAGAATAGTGCCCTTGTGTGCATTTAATTGCAGTCATTTTATCCTAATTGCCCATGGGCATTAAAACAATAATCACATCCCAACTCTTAAAATATGCTTAAGGTACTGTTGGAGTCTCAAAAGGCAACAAGAACATTCACTTTTGAAACAGGAAAATTTAGTCCCCCTAAAAATGCCCATATGGGGATTTTTCTCAAGATTTTCTTGTAATTGCCCGTGAGAATTTATTAAGAATATTTTTATTTCCATTCACATGTCTTATTATCAGTCACAATCAAAATTAAGCCAATTGCTTTCATTTCTTGTATTACAAAATGGCAAAATTTTGACAAAAATAGCATCTCTCAAAGTTGACCTTTAAACCACCCTAATGTCAAGGTCAAATGTCAAAATTCTAAGAAATCACATTTTAAGTAATAAGTCATACTTCCTCTTCAATTCCATGTCAATATATACTTGTTTTGTAGGGGGGCTAAAAGAGGGGTTTACCGCCACCTGTCCGACTTTCAGACTTACTAAAGTATATGCGTTTTTGATCAACAAATATTAAGCATAAATATTTATGCGTTTTTCGATCAACAAATATTTACAGCGAGAGAACTTATCAATAAGCTGGACCTATTTTAATTACCTTTTGAATATTTATGGCTTACCTGTAAACCATGGATAACAAGGCGTTAACCTGTCCTTTGTTACAGACGCCGAACGCCGATCGCCGAACACCGTCAACAAAAAGTTGGCGACTATGACAATATATCACCACTTCTGGTGATCATGTCATAACGGATATTGGACTGATCTATTTTCTTGCAGGTCGAAATGTGAAAATGGGTTTACCAATGCAACTTATTTAAGAAATCCTGTATATCATGAGCGAGAATTCGAACCACGTAGACACGACAAATCCGCTGCAGCGAAGGACAAACTGATGATCTCAAACAACAAATCGAGGCATTCGAAGAAAGCAGTAAACGCACTAAACATAGACGAAGACACAGTGATGATCTGAGTAAGTTTAGTAGGTCAGGGGCAGTCAAGGTTTGGATCACTGCGAGCGAAGAGAGCCTCAAAGGGGGGGGGGGGTGGGGGCTCACCACCGGGAATTTAAATAAAATTACAGTGTTTATGGTGCATTCTAAGCATTTCAAGCTATAATTTGTTAATGCTATTATCACAAATTTTACAAAATTGCCGTTTTCTTTTTTTGTGGGGGTGGGAGGGGGATTCGGATGTAGGTCTTTTTCTGATGTAAAAGTGCAGTTGCAAGTCGGCCTTTGTATATTGAGAGTTTTTCCGTTATTTGCACGCCAAATAACTTGTAATTTCTAGGCATTGTTTTGAAGAGGCCATATTATATTTGTATGATCCATTCTATATTTTGTTTAATTCACCCTAATTGTGTTTATTCCATTTCATTTATTGATGAGGACAAAAGGCCACTGTACACTAAATTGAGATCAAGTTTTCGTTCTCCGAAAATGTCGATGAAAATCACATTATTTTGACGTCCTCGGGCATGGGATAGTAACATAGTCTCAAAATAAAATCACATTAAATGCATTTTATGTCAATACAGACGACGGTATGACTACGTATATTATCACCTCAGACCCCTCGTGCATTTGAAAAAGATACTCATAATATACACATGTATATATTATGAACGAAAAAAATATTTCTATTTTTAGATACCATATATAAAACAAGTTGGAACCCTACAAATTACTACGGTTACTAGCAGAACAGAGACAACGAGAATTACAAATAAACTATCTCGAACTTTATTTTCCAAAGTTGAATATCTATATTGTGATCCATGAGAGTGATCTATTTACATTTTATACATTAATATTAGTAATCTACTAAATAGAAGTACAATTGGCTAATATTATTTTTCAAACAGCTTATATAAATCAAGTAAAAACCCTAGTCTGCAAGTAATCCCAAGTGGAAAGCGTTTTAAAGCTGTTGTTTTTAAATGTTGATTTTTTTTCCAACGGGGAGTCGGAGTTTCTACATTTTTTGACCGGAGTGTAATTTTAGAATTTCTTTATGTCGTAGTTGTATTTTTACTTGATACACGTAAGATATAATATTTACATGTTATAATAAATATATTGAATGGAAGATCTACTTTAATTAATTTGATATACACTGGTACAGGGTGTGCATGATGTTTGCATCCCAACGGCACGGTAACCCTCCTTGAAACAACACTGATCATTTTGAAGATTACAATGAGACATGTTACACTACTCCTTTGAATTTTAAATCAAATTGTTTAGAATCCGTTATGAATTCGCAGTCCACCAAAAAGATAATGGTATTCATATATGTGTAGTTAGATCATCTGAAAGTGGGCCCGTATAAGCCCATCTTGCTTCATCAAGCTTCGGACCTATCCTCGTAGAACGTAGTGATTGAGCGTGATGAACCGACGATGCCGTAAGCTCCCAGGACAACGAACAGCTTCGCAGTTGTTTCAAAATGCGAAGACTCCAAAAGTTGACGAAACTATATTATATCAAATACATTGACAAAGTTCAATGGTCGCACAGTTCATTAGATCTATAATACATTATGGCACATAGCTTCGTAATGGTTAGATTCACTCCCTCGCCATTGATTGGGCTTGGCAGACTTCATCTCCCCGCATTTCCTGAAAAAGTATAATAAAATTAGAATATGAATATATTTCAAAGTAGATGGTTCAGGGTATTGAAGCAAGACTACGTATAAGTTAAGATATATTAAAAAAGGCGCAACGCCACCAACGTGCAAAGGTCAATGTTCTGCTATAAATTAAGCAACAATGGTCTACACGACCTGCTATAAATACTTGTGATACTGGTCCCCTCTCAATTCCAGTTTTCCGATCATGAAAGAAGACACAAAACCCCGAAAAACGTACACAAAAAGTTGGAGACTATAACAATTCACTTTTGGACGGCGTTAGACAGACAATTAGCATTATTGGGAAGTCAGCGTTTCCAAACTTACATAGGTTGGTGTAGATGCTACAATATTACTTACCCTAGAACTCTGAACGAGAGAACAACATGGACAGAAGATGACGTAGATGTAATCCTGTGTAAATGAACCCTGAAAATATAAAAAGTTATAAATATAAAAATATATGCAGTGTAACGATGCTGCAATTCACAGAGAAATATTTTAGTGATGTGATATCAAACCAGTACGTTATTCATATATATTTTGACCGTCTCAATACCTCCAAAAGTAAAATCCCAGTTATCAAATTATATGAAATATAGATGAAAAAGTCTTCAAATAGACCTCATATCTGCCAATTACAATTCGTTATAAAAATGGTCTTCATTTCTTACCTTGATTCCTTTAAGGTTTCTGACCTTTCCCCTGGCGTCGGCCATGAAGTACCACGAGAAGAGAGGTACGACGGAGGCAATGCCGTAGATCAGGCAATGTTCCCCGACAGACTCCGCAACCTTGCCGGACACATAGCATGGGCAGAACAGCGTTAGAACACAGAGGCTGCAGTTATTAAAACAGCCAAATAGACCCTGCTGGAAATCAATTAGTCCATACTGGTTCTTATGGACCACTGCGTGAGCTGGTTGTTCTCGTATAGGTTCTTGTTGCTGTTGTGCTGGTTGTTGTTGAATCACGACAGTTGTCTGCGGTTGAGGTTGGACTGGTTGTTGTTGTACCACGACTACATTGTTAGATTGCTGTTGAGGTGGAGGTTGCTGCTGCTGCTGATACGGTGGAGGTTGTTGCTGTTGATACTGCTGGTCTTGTTGGCCATATGCGTTGCCCTGTCCTTGGTTGCCTTGGTTTCCATATGCGTTGCCCTGTCCCTGATTGCCTTGGTTGCCATATGCGTTGCCCTCTCCCTGATTGCCTTGGTTTCCGTATGCGTTGCCCTGTCCCTGATTGCCTTGTTGGCCATTTGCGTTGCCCTGTCCCTGATTGCCTTGGTTGTCATCTACCTGCCCTGGTTGGTTTGGTTTTTGTTCTTCCATTTTACTTATCACCAAACTAAACAGTGGTTTAGATAGTTTTATTCTGCTGTAATTCCACAAAATATGGAAGTCTCTCTCTCTAGAGCCAGCTCCTTAACGTTGGTGGTCCTTAACTACAATGTGTTTTGTTTTTTCGCTACTAGGAGCTAATTGAATAGATTTTTAAAGGCTATTATGTGAATTAAATATAAGTACTATAGTAAGCTAACAAATTGTTGATTTACTTTTCTGAAAGCTGACATTATCTCAAAAAATTACGATGTCTCAAAATTAGAACAAACTGATGACATCAGTTTTAGTTTTTATTCAGTTTTTAAGTTTAGATTTTAGAGGAGTATTAATATAGAAAGGTCAGGTAGTGGAGTTTAAGTATGGGCTTTAACTGTTTAAATCTGGTTCAAATAGTTCTTAAAAAACTACTCACTTTAACAATGTGGAATTTCTTTAGTTTCTATTGACTTTGCTAACAAATGAAACAAACAAACTATTTGAACAATTCCCTCTATCAAAAACGAATAATAGTAGCTTTAGAAAACTTTTTTTTTATCCCTTTAATGGATTTAGTAGCCCAGGGTTTTAACCTAATTTCATGATATCGCTAAATTAGTATAAGTTAGAATGCGATTAATTAGAATACTACTGTTCATGATTGGACGGATCATTAAATAAAAAGCCCATGTTCCCAGAAGATCGAGATAAAAGAAATTCGATTTTTGATGAAAAATATTGTAATGTAAAAATTGCGACTATGAACCTCAACATAAAGGAGTACCTAAATGTTCCTTTACGGAAAGTTAACTGGTTAATTTGTAACCCCTCTTGCGCCTCGATATGTTTGAGACATGTTGGAGGAATGTTGGTATGTTTGTCTTCTCGGTCATACTATATTGGACATATTTGACTGTTTGTGCATACATTAGTTACACAGCATATTGCCATCAACTGTAAAATCTATATGGGACAAAGTGGAATTCCAAATTTTGTACTTTGTACGTACTTCACATTCGATGATTAATGAACGAAAAATCTAATGGAAATCCCCGGGGATGTATAAACGTCGACGTCGATTAGTGAACCTAAAGGGCCCATAACCTTCCCAAAAATATTCTTGATATGTTTACATTGATCTGGTAAGATGCTCCATTGTTATGAATCGAATATGTAGCTAGTAACTAAGACCATTCTTTTTATATAGTTGTATAACATTTTATATTTCATATGTTTTTAATAAATATAGTACATAGTTAACATTCCATATGATTGTGTTTAAATTTTTTATACAGCTAAAAGAAAAAAATAGAGAGATGAGTATTACATTTTTGTTATATTGACATGCATGATGGGTTTGTCTTAGGTTGACGCGAAAATGTAAGTCATTGATTTTGGATAACTCTTTCAGCTCGTCTTGCAGTTTCCTAAGTCGTTAGAACGTTATTGGAGAGAACAGAGATACGCAGGGGTTTGCAGAAATCATGTTTTTCGTCTGAAAATCCTCTGACATCAAATCGTTCAAAAGTGCATTGAATATAAGTCTAGGATTGAAAAGAGTATTCCAAAATTAATCAATTACATTTTTGTGTAACCTTAAATGTTGTTATCATGAGTAACTGCAGTATAGGAATTTGGTTTAGAATTGATAATTTATCCAAGTTCAGCGTAAAATCATCCCCTACAGTAGGAAAAGACAATTATGCATCTAAATGTGGTATTCCTATAATAATTTGATGTGTTTAAAGAAAATTTGAATCTCGATAAGAATATAATACATTATATGATAGTTTTTATATCTTAACGTCGAATGTGCTGCCGAGGGGTTATGTAGGAAACGTTTGGACCGAATCCGACATGCATATTATATTTCGTTATTGGTTAAATAGTTTTAACTTAAGATTGAGAAAGGTTTAATTTGATGCCAAACTGGGATTAATCATTCAATGCAGTCTAGATTAATTGAGTCTCGATTAATTGAGTCTGATTAATTGAGTAGAGTAAAACCAATTGTTTGGTTATTTGGTTATTTGAAATGGTAATTGTCCACTGTGTTTCCTTTTTAACCTGAACGTTAGTACGAAATATCATCGATTTCACCTGATCATATATGGTAATATGAAAATTAAAGAATTGAGACCAGGGGCTAGCCAACTTTTTATTCGTTGCATGCTGACTCATATACATATTATGATCACACATCCGTAACCCGTTTGTGCATGATCTTTGGCAAAGGCATATCAAGACTAAATGTGTCGCTGACAGTAACATTGTCAACATTTACTGATTTATCATCAAAAGCGTCAATTTCGATGTCACTTATGGGCTCAGGCACAAAATAGTCTTCATCAGATGCCATCCCTGGCCTGTAGTTATCGTACTCAGATTCATAAGCATTCGAGCCGGAGTCATAGTTTATAGCAGGGTCACTTTTAGACATGTCGCTGCTTCCAATCGACGATAGGCTTATATTGTCCGCCACAAGGTATTTCCGTATGTGCGGTGGTATTGGGTAGAACGCACCGCTCTTTCTATGCGTTGTTGGACTTGGGCTGGAAGGTATCTTTGGACTACCTCCGTCCATCGATGACTGTGAGGAGACATCAGCATATGCCTCGTCACAGGTGTCCCCGTCACTTGGAAGGTACTCCAAGCTCTTGCTATGCTTTAGTTGACTACTATGGCCACTGCTTCGCCTTTGATGTGAATGTCCACTATTCGGGAAGCCATTTTGATATATTGAACTGTTCTGCCATGGCGCATCATGGCTTATATAAGGCTTAATTTCATTTTTGGAAGAAGTCATTAATGCACTGACACTCTGGATTTGTTGAATCGCAGCATCGATTTGGGCATCTGCATCCACGGCAGATGGCGGCATAATATTAGGTGTGGGACGCTCTTCACCAACCTTATTAAAATCCTTAGATTGTAACGGGGTGTCATCATCGTCATCATCATCAAAATCAGTACTACTTTCAACATTGTCCTTTAATGGCAGGGCCTGCACCCTTGATCTATTCAAGTTTGCATCTGGATTTGGGGAACTGTTGAACATACTGGCTGGTGATGTTCCCTTATCCATCATCGCCTGTGGGGAATCTGGTAACAAAGGTGTCAATGCTTCTTTTGGAGATGATTGCTTGGAGCTTGATGGGGAACTTGTAAAAGTACTAGTGGGTGGGGAGGAGGAGCCATTTTCTGGAGGAGGTGGGAGAGGGGGTGGGGAGACTTGCTGCACGATATCGGAAAGTGTGGATCTGCTCTTTTGACCAATTGGATTCTGGTCGGGGCTAGATGCTACCATTGGACAATTCGTGGTGGTCGTCAATGAATTCGGACTGCTGCTACTAATAGAAACGGGACTGTTAGAAGATAGCCCAGGACTTTCAGCAATATTTTTCAGATGACTTGGTAAAGTGTTATACTCAAGTGGATTTACTATCTGGGCTGAAACTTTCGTATCGGGACAGGACATCTGACGTGGAAGGGGTGGCTTTTTGGTTTCTTGTTCTCCTTTATCAACACCATCATCAGCTATGAGATTGAGAGTGTTTTCCGGAGTGACAGAAATGGGTGAAGGGCTTGGATAAAGGTTAAGTTTCACGGGTTCAACTATAGGAGATTCTTGTTGCTTCTGGTGGTCCTTAACATACTGGGCAATGCGTTCGTAGTTATGCCCTACTGGGGTTGGTGGTTTGGGTATTGAAAGCACGGGTCGAGGTTTCTCTTCCTTTATGTATTTCAATTGCAGATCTTTTGGTTTAGCAGCATTGTTTGTGTTATTTAGGTTTGTATGATTTACATTGTTGCCACGGTCAGCATGTTTATGATGATGATTGTGCAGTTGATGCTCAAACTTGGCTTTTGATTTCTCATCTAAACCAGAAGTGGAGGTTCCTCCATCAGTCTCTGACCAACACTCTGACATACAATGGTCATAGTCAGACATGACATGATCTGATGTTGAGTTGCTGTCTCCGCTCTTTTGTGCAGTCCATTTATTGTCTGTGGTTGCTCCCCTGTGATTCACTTGTGCAGCTTTAGGCTTTATATCAACTGGTACCTTTTGGTTAAATTTATTATCAAATTGTTTTAATCCTGGTACGATTTTTGTAGTGATACTAGTGTTATTATGTATCATATCATTGTTTTGTTGCGATACAGAATCATTAGGACCAGGGAAAGACATGGTCTTTCCATCAATCGTTACTCCAAGTGGAGTACCATTTCCACTCCCACTATGGGTCAGTTTCTGTACATGTTCAGCTTTGGCACTTCGTTTATCACCTTTAAGAACCTTGTTATTCCTTTCAAATTCATGCAGCATATCTTCCATGGCATTAATCTCATGATTCATATCTGGGTCAATATCTTCCTGTTGATGACTGGTTGGTTCTTGGTTCAAGTCTATGGGTTCAGCCCCAACATATACAATATGAGGCTCATGGGGAGACCTTACTGATGAGCTATTTGTGCTTGCTCCCTGGTTTCTCCTGGTAAGTGACCTTTGGGGTTCAACTGTTATATTCTGCATCATATTTACGTGACTAGGTGTGTTTGTAATACTTCCAAGGTTATTAAGACTATATTTGGTGGCATTGTCAATATGTTCTCGTCTATCCATATTTGCGTTCATACCAGTATCATTCGTCCTACCAAGGAGTTGCTCAGTCTCGGGTGATTGCGGTTTATCAGTTTTAAAAAATGTTGACTGAGTTAGTGTGAGTTCATACTCCTTTCTAGGTAAACTATCATTGTTTTGATTTATGTTTGTGTTCATGTAATGTACAGCAGGTAGATCAGGGGATGCTACCCTTTGATAAGGAACATCTGGAGGTCTGAGAAACAGATTTGATATTGAGGAGCTGCTAAGTCTCTTTGCATTGTCTCTTGGTCCCTGATCTCCGCTATTTTGCCTTCGCCGTGACATCTTTCCACTGCTTGGTGGTGTCCCTGTAAAGCCCTTCAGCGAATCAACACTCGTCTTGCGATATTTATTAGACGCTCCAGTCATTATGTGAATATTCTCTCTTGATCCTTGTTTCCCATTGGTAGACGTTGGACTTGGCAAAGGGAATGCATCCCTGGAATCGTTCGAAGGTCGTCTGTTCCAACCATTATATTCCAGACCAGGAGATGAAGCTTTCGTCGGAGATTTTGGTCCGATAAGAAAATAGGTTATGATGTCTCCTTTCCCTCTTAGATTTATCTTCCCTCGACATTGGAACTGGTATCTGGATTTTAGTGCTCTGTACACATCTTCTGTAACCTGAAATCAAAATATACTAAGTGAGATATTTGGGAAATCGTTTAACAGATAGATATCAGTACAGTAGCAATATTCTATAACCCTGCTTATGCTTATGGGCGTTAGCAGACGGTTGCGTAGGGCGCAACTGTGACTGCATCCCCTTTTTAAGCTAATGTTCCTGCGGATTGCGTTCATGATGCTGAGGAGAGGGAGACTCATAGAAAAGAAGAACTGTGTGCTCTAGCGAAAGAGATGGAGACGCTAGACTTCAAGTGATAGCAATGATGATGGATGGAGACCGTTTTTAGTTGTAGTTCAAATGTAGCTTTATGCGGTGTTTAGGTTTCAATACATAATCTTTATATCAGTCAGACGGCACAGCCCCTAGTTTGAATTGTCTACACAAAATATGATTTACCTGTATGCAATCTGATCTCCCAGTTGTCTCCAGTTTGCTTGCAATGTTTACAGTGTTGCCATAGATATCATATTGTGGCTTCTTTGATCCAGCTACACCTGCTGTAACTGGACCGAAACTTATACCTGAAACATATAAGATATATACATAGTTACACATAATATGTTACTCATAATAGTTACACATACATAAATTATATACTCATTGTATTAGTATAACAATTTGGAACATATAAACTATACCCCGAAATTCTACCATACATTTTCACTATACACGAATCATACTCAATCATAATCCAGTTCTTTCCTGTGAATTTGATTCAATGTGATAAAAACATTTGATCATTTTTCTAGTAACAATCACTATTGGTTTCTTACCCACTCTAAGTGTAAAGTTGGCTAATGCCTCTTCGTTGATCCTCGCTATTTTCTCCTTCATAGCAAACACAAAATACACCAAAATATTCAGATGGTGTATGATAGACTCGTCTGTATCCTGCAAATAATTTTGAAAAAGTATTAGTAACAGTGCTTTTTGGAATTTTTCAAATGTTTTATAGCTTCCCTTTGTATTTTCCCTCTACTTGCATATCAGCAAAGATTCCAGCTATTTGTACAATTGAAAGTCATGATAGAGAATAACATCACAAAATATAATTCCTAAGATATACACAATCAAACGTAATCAAATCAAATCAATATGAAAGATCTATGTTTAAAAGCTGGCTGGTACCAGTACAACAAAACAAATTATCCAAGAGAAACATTCCAAGAATCATAATTACAATCTAGAAACCATAAAATCGCTTGCAGAATTGAATTAAAAACAACAGCTTTAACCTGGAACTGTTATTTACCTGAATTTGTAGTTCGGGTCTAAGTCCTAGTGCAGTCATATAACTGGTTCCATGACTCTTCATTTTGTTGATTGCACGGAATCTATCATCAAGGAGGAGCTACAATTAAAAATGGTTGTGATCAAGGTCTAATAAATAACACATGACTTTTGATAATGTATTTAAATTCCATTTAAGAGGAGTTAAAAGCGACACATGACTTTTGATAATGTATTTAGATTCCAATCAAGAGAAGATGAAAGCAACACGTGACTTTTGATGATGTATTTAGATTCCATTAAAGAGGAGATAAAAGAAAAACACATGACTTTTGATAATGTATTTAGATTTCGTTAAAGAAACGATAAAAGCAATACATGACTACTGATTATGTATCTGCATTTTACCATTTTACCATAAAGAACATATGGATAGTGTAAAGTGATTATGCTTTTCCCCATTTCTCTAAACATAAGATGAAAGCAACACATAACACATAATGAAGATCATGCTATTCAATGTCATCCATTATAAAAGAAATCGTCCATACAATTCTTAGCTTGGCCACCTTACCTCATCAAATTCAATTATGATATCATTAAGTCTCTTGCCACATTCCACTGCTTGGCCATGGTTGCTAAGTTCCTGGTAATAGCCACTAAAGTTGGATACAGAGGCGAACATTACTGCAACCGTAGAGTAGAAATGACTGTGCAAATCCTGCAAAAATAACAAAATAGATTTTGCAACACTGGAATTCATATATCTTGCATTTTACAGATAAATATGAATGTGGATTTTTATTCTGGTTTTGAGGAATTAGACTACAGTAAATACAGTATGTATAGCCTGTATATAAATTACTATAATGAGATATATTTACATGATTTTGCTATTTCTTAACAGCATTCTTGAGGTGATCTGAATGACAATGTTTAGTTCAACAGTTAGTAATATTGAAAAAAGTAAATCAAAATACTATTGTTTGTTGTGGGAAATTCAGAGTCAACATACCTCGAAATAGTAACAGTAAACAATTATATATGAAGAACATGACTTACAGTCTGAAGTCGGTTGTCAATATATTGTATTGCTACGTGAGTAGGGACCATATTGCATAGGATCTGTCTGTTGTAATTCTTAAGGTCATCAAGTTCTGTTCTTTCATCTGTAGCCTAAAGAGTAGTGTGATTGGTGATTTTTACATTGTTATTTAAACGTGCACTGATATTATCTTATGCATTGGTTTTATTTGCAGTTTATTTGGACACAAACGTTGAAAACGCAGACATTAAAATATTGTTAGAACTATATTAAGTTTTTTAATCAATACTTAATGTCTTGAATGAGAACGGGAAATGTTGATATAAGCAATATTGTACATTATATTTAAATGTGTAACTGATTTCAAATCTTTGTTATTAATTTAAAAAAAAGTAATAAAGAGAAGTTATTCTTGAAAAACTGCAAGAATAACAAAAAACAACAACAAAACTTATAATTTATTAGTACTATATCATCCAAGCAACTAGATTTAACAATTTTTGTCAAGCGAAGTGAACAGCTATATACAAATATATACTTTTAAATAAATAATTACCTGTGCCTTCCACATAAATTCCAGTCTGTATATCCATTCAATCTGTCTCCCATGTAGGAAGAGTGCAAGCAGAACCAAGAACAGAGCTAAAACACCAGATAGATGTGTCGGTACATCAGCCCTGAAAGAGCCCAGCACGATTTTGAAACATTGCAATCCAAGCTCAGTTGGAAAATACACAGATAGAAAATTCAAAGATATGAGCCCGTAAATGGATTTGTGAAACATGTATTGCTTCGTAGATCATTTGTTGCGTTTGTTTTTCAAAATGCTGCCTGTTTAAAATCCATGCTGAACTTACTTTGTAAGAGTGTCATGCGAGACGAATAGTTGCGGGTGGATCACCTCGACCACGATGCTATACACAATGACCATGACTATCATGAGGACTACCTTCACAAGGGAGGGTAACTTCACGAACACTGCGACAGTAATACAGCCAAGGATCCCACTAATGTAAATGTATTGAGGCATCTCACAGGATAGATGGTAGTTGATCTCCTCCTGTGATATGGCAAGCAAACTGTAAAGGAAACCTTCCTTACAGCAAAGCTGGAATAGATTTGAGGGAAAGGAATTATCATACTGTACACTCCCCTCCAAAAGTTTGGCAACTGGAAATCTCAAACAGGGGTTTTCACGCTACCCAATAGAACTTCCAGTTGTAAAACTTATGGAGATTAGATAGGGTAGATGTATTGTTTACAACTCATAATGATACAGTTTTGGTTTTAGATTTTTCTTGCTCTTTAATGTAAAGAGTAAGTCCGGAAAAGCAGTAAGCGGTGTCTAATTGTCTAATGTTTCATATTTAGTTCTTGAATAAGGGTACATTTAAGGCGTACGTTTATTTATGTTGTGCCGTCCTACTGTATTAAACTACCTAAATACCATGAGATAGAACGAGTACTCATATAGAACGCCATGTCATGAACAACTTACCACATTGACTAGACCAACTGCATACACCAAGATTAAAGTAGTTGTTACTACAACCAGCCTGATCACTGGTGACTTTCTCAGATCACAACTTATACACTGAAACAAAAATGAGCATTCCAATCTCATGTATTGTTTTGCAAGGTTGCAATTGTAATTTTATTGGAAGAAAAAAACATTCTGATCTCTCATGCTTAGTAGCTACGTAAAAACTTGGTTATCATTTTGTCAATTACATATTGTAGAATGGGGAGCACATCAAAAGAGCAATGTCCCCAAATAAGCTATATTGTTTTGCGCCAAAACAAACTTAATACTAACAATGTTATCGTAATGAAGAGACTGCTCTTACCTTTATTTTGGCGCCCATGACTAGAATAAGCATTAATGATATCCAACAGAAAGCTGCTAGGAATAGCAGCAGAAGAAGCACGGTCCTTGGTAGGATGACGGCCTGCATAACGGCCAAACAGATCAGCAGTAGCAGAGTGCATACCATACTGCATGGAAACGTGTTATCCTTCGTTGTGGAATACTGAAATGAAGAGAGAGTTTTAGATAATCACTTTGTGGGGAATTGGGATTGTTATCAGGGTCTTTTTGTCACATATTTCTATTTGCCATAATTTTGAGTGTATGGATCAAGAATGGAACCGGAAGCCCCGAACTTTGAACATTTAACTTCCGCATGTAGCATTTTTCCTTTAGGCTAGATGAACTGATTGCAAACATTTCTTTATACTTCCAGTCTTCTACCAGTGACATTCAGCGCCAACACACTTGTTTGGCCCAACTGGGATCAGAATAAGAATT
This sequence comes from Owenia fusiformis, assembly GCA_903813345.2. Taxonomy (NCBI): domain Eukaryota; kingdom Metazoa; phylum Annelida; class Polychaeta; order Sabellida; family Oweniidae; genus Owenia; species Owenia fusiformis. The sequence continues at coordinate 7,041,112 of CAIIXF020000007.1, forward strand.
TGTTTAACATTTTGAACGTACCCTTTTTTCCCTGACTTCACTTTTAAACCTGAGGGTGACCACATTTGCGTGATGTGACATGGCAGTCCCGATACTCCCGATAGAAATGGCTTGTGCTAGATACTTGTTAACTCTGTTTGTAGACTGGTCTGTGGTTTGCCTGCAAATTCATACATGTTTGTATTATACAGTTGTTCATGCTAGTCTGTTTTGTGATTATTGATATTTTTGCAAGGCCAGCCTTTCTGTTTTCTATACACAGAGATATTTTTGTGTTCGGGGGTAAACCCAAGATATTGTGGCTCCTCGCTTTCACCAGCGTTGGTATGTTACGCTTTGGTTTAGAAATAGCATATTAGAGGAGTCTTTAAGCCCTTGGTTATTATCAGTGCTGTTGAGGGATTCAGCAGAGATACATACTCCCTTTCAAAAGTATGGCATACCCCGACGTTCCATTGAATAGCATTTATATTTGCAATTTTATTATTTTCCTAATTTAATTGGAATAAAGTATGAATTTTAAATTGCCAAACATAAATGACTTTTACATTGACCAATAGGGGAGTGGGAGTTGCTAAATCTTTGATGGGAAGTGTAAATTCATTATGCATATTAAGAACATAGTAACTTAGAATTATATAAGCACGAACTATCGACGTTGATATGAAGACTGAAACCATACACTGCATCACGATACTCCACATGATATTTTGAAAACAAATCTGATGTTTAATTTTGATATTGTCAAAATAATTTGAAGGTAAGTATATTTTGGAGATTCTAAGGCTCTGATTCGACATTGATTTGACTGCTACAAGGTAAGGAATGAGGAACACGAACTTAGGGTGTGTCTAGCTTTATCATATACATTTCTGGCATACCTTTTCTTGTTTTGTTTTCTGTATGAATCTGTGGATTTCGTCTGGAAATAAAATTATTGTGATATAGTTTATAGTCTCTAGGGGTTAAACAGGGCAAGTCATTCCCAGGGTATTGTGTTGGTTCTGCTTAGTTAGAAAGATATGTTGTTACATTAGTATCCTATGTAGGATGTGTAAATGGATCAAAATGAGATATTACAATTGAACATCTTCTATTTGTGAACTTTTGGAGGTACATCACACAAATATGAAATATTTGAGAAAAGATATAAAGAAAATTCCAAAAGTTATTCCAAAATTCTAAAGTTGCATTTCTGGCTCACCATGTATTTGAAATTATCTACTGAAGATAAAACAATAGATAATGACCTAATAACTTACTGAAAATAACTGGGAGTATTTATCTTCATTCTGTGTGGCCATTATAGAAGCAAATGGCACATCAGCATTGAATCTCATAGAGTGCATCAGTTGAATAAGGGATGATGATACACTATTGAATGACGGTACGGCGTTGGCCTTCGCTGTAGGTTCATGCTGGCGGAAATGTCTATGCAGCAAGCTTCGGTTCTGGAAAAGAGGGGGATAACCCAGAATTCAAATGAAGATAAACCTCCGGGCATAGAGATAGGTTCATGTATGAATTCTGGGTATTCACTTCTCTTGTTCGAGAATGAAGTGGTATATGTACACAATACTACGTATATTAATAATCGTCAAATGTTTTCACTTTTTATAAATACGTACTTAGGCCAGTGAATGTGTAGTGAATATTCATTTCTATAATCACTCTCATTACAAGCTGATTTTGAGAATGCAAATGAACTTAAATAGTCTGGAAACACCAAACGACAAATCTAACGAAAATTGCAACTATTATTAGATATTTACCCTTCGTTGCGGGTCCATTTTGACAAGGAATGTTTGCAGATTCGATTCCTTTAATATCTGATTTCTCTCCCAATTACTTGTAGTATCTACCTCGAACTCTCCGTCCAGGTGGTCCAGCGTGACCTTGCTAATATGTACCCTCCTGGAGAAAAAAGGAAATACTATACGATCCCCCAAGCTGGTAATGCAAATAGCCATTGCATAAGAAATACGGAAACCGTGTGCGTCTGTCAGCTTGTTCGAGGCCTGACCTTGTGCAGACATTTTTATTTTGACGTTTACGTTACTATAATTTCAAAATATAGAAATTGCAAAATAAGAAACTGAGACTAGCAGCTTATCTTATTAGGGCTTCTAGGATTAGGAGGATCAGGAACATGTATACGATAAGTTATGATATGTGTTCGACTCCCCAAATGGAATCTTATCAAAAAGGGATAGTTTGAATTAACCACTACGTAAAAAGTAACACAGTTTTCATCCATATCTGTGACAGCTTTATCTGAATATGGATGTAACATGATTTCGTTAGCCTTGCATATTACATTTCATATATATCCTTATACATATTCAAAAAGTGTAGAAAGTCTTACAATCATTACTAGATGGTTAACTCCAGAGGTATTACCAGGGGCATAACCAGCAGGGTATAAAATTAGGTGAGGCAAAAAATACAGGCGAGGCCAATTGAGGCTAAGGAGGCATTTGACTACATTTGCACTTCCTTTCCACAGTTTTAATTGGAAATGTCTCAAAAATATATTTCGGTAAACATTTGTTGAGGCGGTTGCCTCGTCTGCCTCAGGTTACGCCCATGATTCCTTACCCATGCGTCCCAGATGCTTGTATCTGATTGGCTAGGAGAACATCGTTTCCCCATACGTCATAATGCCACCGTTTCTGTCCCATAATACCACTAACTACTGACCCTGTATGAACCCCGACTCTTAAATTGATTGGCACTTCTGTGGTTCCCTTGATTGCACTAAAAGAAAAAGAGACAGATATTCAGAATTAATAATGAAATAATTTTTTACTCTAATCTGTATTTGAATCACAGTGTGAATGTTACTTTCATCATCAGCGTCACAAGTTATCTGCTTTGTCATAACTATAGTGTATTTTTCAAATTTAGTTGTAGCTACACACATTCATTATGTTCTTGATCCGTTTTCTTCATCACAATGAGCAAGCGCAGACGGCAAACATTAGAAACACATTACAAGCCAGTCTCACCTGATAGCTTCAATGAGGTCCAGTCCGAGGTCTACGCAACATTTAGCGTGGTCTGGTCTGGGGTCTGGGAGGCCACTGACGCAGAAATAACCATCACCGAGAAGCTTCACTCGTAAACAATGATTCTCCTGGAAAAGGAATGAACTTGGTCCTATTGTATGACAATCATAACATTTCTAAATGACTCATAATTGTAGAGTCCATTTCACTGGAAAATATATTCCTATTGTACATGAATGACATTTGTATATCTTGGATTGCTTCTAGTTTGGCTTATAAAGTGTGTGGCCTCTTATATTTGGATGCTCCTCTGCCATGTTATTTTCAATAAGATTAACATGGCTGAAATTCTTCAAATTACAAGACGGCACAGGCTTATTGCACAAAAAACTAAAAAATCTGAAATATACAAATGTCATTCATGTACATTATGAATATACTTTTCCATATATTATTGCATAATGGTCTCCCAATTTCTTATTTTTACCGTTCTACTGACGCAATGAAGCAGTGAAATGGACTCTAGAAAGTTTATCTTTATAATATCAAACAAGCTTAGGATATGGCCATGAAAATATTATTCATTGAATTGTCATTTGTAATGTAATATAATTGTAATCGCCATTTCATCGTTCTCTCGTCATACTTACAACTGCAAGTTGGTCGAACTTTCCAAACAACTCGTTGACAATACGGACAAGCTCCTGTGCTGTGCACTGAGAGGCAAGAGTGGAGAAGCCAGCGATATCAGCAAACAGAACACTTTAAAAAGAAGAAAATCATGATAAACAATACAGCCTGGAAATGATTAGGAAATCCTAATTCAATCTCTAATTTTGGAATTACTTTTCCACTGTTTGGTCAATCGAACATCAACCATAATTTTGGGATAAAGGGAGGGGTGGTGTTGCATTACATTGAACTATTTTATTCTTCAGAGGGTCTTTATTAAGGTAAATTTTTAAGTCCTACCTAACAGAGTTATGTTTCTGGAGATAAGGCTCTGGGAATACAGCATTGTCAGATGACAGCATGTCTTCTTTCACATCTGCTGCAAGTTGTTGCGGCAGTAGAGATTGTAATAAACCGTCCTGAAAATAAAACGACTTCGTTTTATTCATTAATTTCTAAATGATGTCGTAATGTACAGATTTGAGTTGAATGGAATTGTGATATTCTATTGGGCATGTTATTATAATACGAAATGTACACTTAATGAAGTTTACATGGTGCAGTAAAAACCTAAAGTTATGGTTATCTGATTAGATGGTAAAGCATTTGTTCCATTCAGTACGGCGATATTTCCTGGTGATATTGGGTCATGGCTTCAGTCTCTCCCTAAATTGAAAGCTTATCAATGATAAAGAAAAGATAAAATTCTACCGTTTACCAGTACAACATTTATAAGTATCAATCTTTCACATGTGATGACCATCTTCATAATCTATCATTAGTGCATGGACAGATATATCTCAAAGAGGGGAGAAGTGTTAAATACACAGTTTGATTCCGAGAAATTAGCACAAATCGTATGCACATAGTTTGTTCTATATTGTTCTAAATTACACAAACTGAAATTGATTTTGAAATCATGGCCAATCACATTGCTCTAATTGAAAAGATTCATTGGTTACTCATTTCCGCGGTGAATGAACGGTTCCAATGTTCTTTAATCACTAGAAAAGGAAACTGAAGTCCAACTGATCAAATTAATTAAGTATTTACTTCATTTCGGAAATTACATTCAACTGGCATCTGACATCAATCGACAATATTGAATTACAATACACGGCATATCGTTTCCTACAAATCTCATTTCCAGATATCGAGATTGCAACAATTTATTCTCTAAGACATCTCGTAAAATATATTTCTGTTTTGGAAAATACAATCGTGAAATCCATCTACACAGTGATCTCGGTTTAATTAAGCTCAAGGGAACATAATGTTGTCAAATTGTTTTATCTGGCGCTATTGTATCCGGTCCTTACGATTTGACATAGTTTTTGCTCGTTCATCGTAAAAATAATGTACATGTTTGTAACTAAGTAAACCTCATCTGTACCAACGGTATAACTAGCCCACCACATGGGAAATCAAATAAGGTGACACAATGTTACCTTCGTGAACATATAAAACGTAGAATGTAACTGATTTCATGTTGATCCACATTTAACTTCTTATGGCTTTACACATAAGACTGTAGATACTGTACTTAAATATAACATTTCTTATTATTCATATCATAATCTATCATTAGTGCATGGACAGATATATCTCAAAGAGGGGAGAAGTGTTAACTACACAGTTTGATTCAGAGTAATTAGCACAAATCGGATTCTTATGGCCTTACACATAAGACTGTAGATACTGTACTTAAATAAAACATTTCTTACTATTCTGTCCTCGTAATCTTCCACCTCCAGCCTTGCTGAGATAAAGGTACGCGTCTCCACAAAGGCTTTCCTCTGCGCCCTCTCCGTCATACAATGGATGAACAGCCCCGCGATGTTTGCAGCACCGAACAACACAGCGTTGGCGATCAACTGAAACAATCGAGAAAATATGGTTAGCTCAATGGAGTGAAACATTCAATGGAGCAACATTCCAGTTAAAACTTGTCCAAGAGAATTGGAGTTCCAATCCAGATTCTAGAAGATGGACGGTCTTTTGCATTGGAGTTTTGAGGTGGGTACTGAGTCTGGTTGCTTAGTTGTGTAATCAAAACGACTAAAATTTATCATGTGCACGACTGCACGACACTTTGTTACCTTATCGCATCTTCTTCCTGACCACATATATTTGTAAGAATAAGATGTGGTAATTGGTGGAATGGATAAGATCTACTTGAATGCATTGTGGGTCCAGTCTCTAAAATGATTTGATTGGATCATGGTAACAATCATTCCATTTATAATTTTCTGGACCGATTTAAAGATGTCACTTTGGTTAAAATTAAAATCGAAAATATCCTGACATATGTTTCTATAATTGAGCCTGTGTAAACTAAATGCAATGCTATTTGATCGCATTAATTGACTTGTTAACTTTATTCTGTAGTGAGAACTCTAGTAAAACATATGTTTTTCCAATAAAAGTAGTATTAATGTCTGAAAAGTCTGAAATGGTATTCATTAGGCCACGACTAAACCTGTTTTAGATAGAACAACATGTAATAGAACCAGGCCTTTGTTTGTTTAGAGGTATCATTTAAGAAGAGAGCTACCGGACGAGTCTTTTACCCCGAAATTGCAAATATACATACCAAAGTGAAATGAAATACTAAAATCCTAACAGGGCAAAAAGAATGTTTTGACAGGGGGTTTTGGGATCAGCAACCGCTAAACAGATATATAATGTGTACTGGCCCCATGAAAGTTTATGCAATGTAGTCTATGCCATACCGCATACTATGTGGCACGTTTTAATATAAAAAGGTATATTATGACATAAGGTACGTTTGACGTTTTGATGTTTTGTAAGAGTTTGCAATAGTTTTCGAAGAGGGTCGTAACACACCAGAAATCGAGGTGAATTGTGTTGGGTTCCTAGATATAAAGCTCGTAGAATGCTCAGAATGGTATTAAACATATCATTCCATAAGAGCACGAATGTGAAAAATGAACAACCAGAAAACATGATCTTGAACAGAGTTTAATTCCCTTTTACAGTTAACATTCTATGTAAGGCTCTCACGTAGCCAGCTTTTGCCAAGTTTTTCTTTAAAAATCCGAACTCTGGCCTTAAATTCGCGAAAAGTGTTCAAAATAGTGAAAAACAGCATGGTTTTGAAAGAAATGTTCCCAAATTTTCCCAAACCCCATCCCATGGCTACGGCCCTGACGTTTTTCCAAATTTGGTATCAACCACCAAAAAACACATAATTGTAAAATGGGCATATTTAGTAAAAGGTCGATACCTCGCTGTTATTTCAACATAAATCATATCATTCCTTATGAGTCTGTTGAGTAAGATTCTCGACTACTGACATTAATCAAAAGATGTGAATAGAAACCGTCAATAAAATGATTTCACGTAGTGCATGTCTTCGAGCGTTAACATCATGCAAAATGTTTTATTCAATGAGATACTGCTGACTTCCTGGGGGGATTTCATGTTCAACCAAAATTGCCATCAATACGGAAAATCAATTATCCGAAAAAATGAAAGAGCAATTTTCTCTTAGTTTATAAGTATAAGCTCTATAAAGTAGATAATTTACCGTAAGTTTGATAAATTGTTGTGGCCGTTTTATTTCCTGCCAAATTCCCACCTCGTGAAAACGGACAGAGAACCACAATGTAATTACAAACCACTATGACTTGTCTGTTTGATGTTTTATAAATCAACGTGTTTTGTTTTTATTTGCCTTTGACACTTCATTACCATGGTGATAACCCCTTGTTTCCACAATCAAACCACATACAATTAATCTTCCACATGGGGAAGTCCACCAGCTGAAGTCATATGAAGCGACATCAGAAAACAAAAACGAACCTATATCTAACGTGTGAGTTCTCATATCGAGTAATAGATGTGTTCACAACAAAGGATACTGAGATTTATGACTTAATTGCCTAAGGTTATTTCATTCTCTAATAGATCCCTTGCCAAATGATACCCTGAAACCAGAGGCTAGTACCACACTAGCCTCTTAGGACCTCAAAATGGTATTACACTACAGTACAACCTTCAAGACCTTACATAGGAGTTCAATTTGCGCATATGACATGAATGCTAGCTAATTATTTATGAGGGCACAAAATGCAGTGACTGCAGCTCCCCCTTTATACATCACCTCCAGAGGCAGGGGGTTTGGAGTCCAATCAAGATTAGTCAGTCTCGATCTGAACAATGTTGCATCAGTAAGTTGCTCTTATACCCATGAGTTGACAGATAAAACGTAATTGATATTACTTGTTGCAGTCTAAACAATCGGTGGATCTGAGGGAGTCCACATGGATTGAGACATCTCAGATACACAGTATCGGCATCAATCGCCGTCTGGTGTGTAAACATGGATCTTTTTTTGAGTAAAGTACATGTATGTCAATCATATCATATGTCTTGAGTTATTTCTTCGAATACCTTTATTCTGGGTGGGCAGCATGTGATCATTTTTTGATGTGGTGTTTGGAAATAGTACTTTAACATGGACAGCTTACCCCGTTAACCAGAAGATAAGGAAAACTATATGAATCTCATTTTTAGAATGTCATTGGTTTAGAAAAAGGTTGTGTTATTATTAATCAATATACGTGCAGCAACGTCTTAGCATGTCATTATTCTGGAAAATGCAACATGGGCAGCTAGGTCGTAGCATGTCATTATTTTTAAGTCTTCGGACTAGTAAAAACATTGGCAGCAACGTCAAAGCAGTTACTATTGTGATAATTCATAACTTTCGATGCAGCAAAAACTTCGTAACTTTTTTAGATGAGTAGTAAGAAAACTAAAAGTTCTGGGTCACGTTTGCAACAACAAACAGGAGTAACGTTTGTTCGTATATATTCAACTTCATTCAGACACATAGACGTTGAAGGTCTGCAAGGTTGTTGTGATATCTTGGCTGAGATAGGTCAGATCAGAATAACTTCAAACCAGTGTATGTACATACCGATGAGCAGTCAATATTCGGGAAATGTCAAGATAAATACTAAAACATGTATAAAGATGTAGTATGTTTTGTATCAGAGCTCATTAACGCTATGTTCGCGAATACACCTGGGCATACCTGTGTACGGCGTGCATTAAGGTGTGTATTCAAGAGATCTAGAGGAAATATGAAATCAGCCATTATGTAAAGCTACACATGCGCCTCTCTCAACGAAAGCAGATCTCGTCAAATTACCGTGAGATAAGATAAACTCTGGAATAACGCTACCCTTTTCAATAGTCGACTGCTGTTCGTTTCTTCAAAAGAGAGCTTCATCTCGTAGTTGCGTCTAACTTCTTGGTAGCCGGATTGGTACCATGGTTGATTACCACCAAAACGTACGATATCCAAGAGCTTGGATGTATAGATTGTACAATCTGTCTACACAGAGACGGTGAAATAATGAGTTTTGCATGTTGAGATGACCTAATGTTGTTTAATGTTTTCATACTTGGCATGAAGAAAATGTGTTTTCCCTTCTTCTGATCTTTTACCTGTTTATCTAGTTACCGAATGTTCATCTCACCTGGCCAGATGCCATACAGACTTCATGTCATAATCTAGCTTCTTAAGAGGATACTCTGAACCATGATCGGCTATATTCGCTAACCTCTCGCTAACAAATGATTCTTAGTTTTGAGTCGATCTCAACGTACTCAAATGAAGTCTTCGTGGCGTTTTATTGGAGTTTGGATTAAGAATTAATGTAACACATTTAGTAATATGTGGAGAATTTCTAAAATTATATTTTGATTGGATGTAGAGATGGACAAAGAATGATTTCTTGCGCTGCTTAAAGAGTGGAGTAGAAGTGGGACTCTTTCAAATAGTATGAGGGTATGAATCTATCCATCAGTCATTCAAAGATATGATTTATAGTATGACAACGCAAGGTTACTTTGTTCACAAGAGCTATCTCTTTACGCAATATATTAATCAGTGGAACGCTGTTGTACTTATAGAACTGGGTTTCAACATGAACCTCTATATATGGTTTTAAACAGGTTAACATGGTTCAATGCGTTAAGTTTACGATATTGCCCCTTGTGCATTCTTCACGTCTGAGTAGTCTTGCATCAAGCCATTGTCCTCTCCTTATTAACTATTCCTTGCCCAGTAATAGAGGAAGGATACACAGGGGATTGATGTATGACTAGGCTTGCTTCACCCCCTTATCTACAAAGTAAGGGGGAGAGGGACTAGGCATTGCGCCCCCATTATAAGTAAAGACCGAGTATGCGAAGATGTTGTGCCCCGTGATCTATATAATTTTGCATCCAAGCTTTGAATTGTAATACCCCATCCATCAATATCCCGACCCAGACCCTCTGTCAAGAGAGAAAGAAAATGTGAAGGACACAAAGGCATTGATGCAAGATTAATATGATGGAAATAAACATCAGGGTAAGGGTGAATTAGAACCTGGTTACAGTAGATAGCCTGGAAACCTGAGTGATGATTATCTTGCACATGGTGGTGGTGAGGTCATGTTCCATAACCTCGTAATAACACAACTTCTAATACGAAATACTGTCTGCTCTTGCTCTACTAGAGCTTGTATAGAGCCTCACGTAAAGGAATTTGAAAGTAAATTGTGGTCCGAAACAGAAACGTACGTTACGTGGTCCCAGTGTGGTAATTAAGCCTAGTCTCCTCCATTGAATTATATATAGCGAGATTTCAACTCATTTCTACATTAATCTAACGATCATATAAAAGGGGGACCATAATCCTTGGTCCTGCTGGACTGATTTCACCCTGTTGAAGGTTACTCAAATGGGGGCATCTAAACGGGCATTCAGGTTAATTAACACGGCATGAGTTGGATGAACCACTTACACGTGGCATATATTAAAAAAATATATGGCCTTCCCTGCATGCGTTGCACTTACCAGATTTTCTCCTTGAATTCAGATTCAATGGGGCAGACCTTACCAGAAATAAGTTATTATAAATAAAGTGAAATTATGAGTGCACGTCAATTTGCCTTTACAAGCCTGGATCGTAGCCATTATTGAGCAGGTAAATACTACAAATGACATCTAATCCCTAGAGAGGACCATAATTCAACACGTTCACGTTTACGTACTAGTTCTCTTAAAAACGTGTAATTTAACCTCCCTTTTGTTTCTGAAAACCAAAACTGACACGCGTGAAACTCGAACCTTAGAGCCAATTAATTCGAGCTTTCATATTGTCTTACCCTGTCCTCGTTCATATTTATTTGTTGTTTTCTTCATCTAATTACTTATTCTCTGACCCCCATTTGACCAGGGATACATTCCAGTAAAATATTCAAGAGGTTTGGGAAATGTTACTTATCAATTTACCATGTATATAAGTACAGATGTAGAGGTCAAATAAGATGGGCATATTTACCAAGTTGGATTGCTGGTGGTAAGTGCACTCAGTTATGATTTGATGGTATTTGAGTGGTAGTATCTCAAATGAAGAAGATATCCGACATTACATGCATGCAATCCACAGTCGTGCTGCTAGAACATGTACAAGTGGCCTCTTCATTTAGGTGCCACGTTGTTTCCCATACACATACTCGCTTGCCAGTAAATTCCAACTTCATACCTTAGGAATTCAAGAAATCCGATGCAAACACGAGATAAATCGATACGGACAGACGGACGAACGAACGACAAAGCGGGGCTAACCGCACAAACAGATCAACAGACAGGCGGACATTGACAAATCCACGCGTTTCATATCTGATTTTGACATTCACAGAAACTATTTACAAAAACTATTTACAATAGGTTAAAAAGTCAGCAATATAATCGATGAAGTCAACTGTGATTTAGATAAGTCTGATACTTCATGCTCCTTGCGTCCCCGATCGATCACGATTACGGGAGAGGAAGTTTGCAGAATACACCAACATGTTTGACTGATTGGATTAAAATTACCGTAACATCCGTATTTACAAACCACCAGCATCGTCAATCAACATAGTATTGAAAATCATAGGCAAAATTCCCAGCCACACACATAATCCAATTAATCCATGGATTATCTTTCGAATGGTTGATTTTACCCTTTATCTCCATTCCCTTGATATTTTGCACTCATATTTTATGTAATTGATAACAATATTGGGACTGTTATATGAAAAATAAGTCATTTGAGAATTAGTTTCATTTAAGCTAAAATAGTACATTTCAATTTGCTCTGCGCATCTGGCTTTGACTTACCCTTTCGATAGTCTTAGTTACTAGGCTCTGAATTTCAAGGTAGCTAATTGAAAGGTGTTTCTGTCCAGATGTTTCTTTACATCGATGGAAACGCTAGTTTCCGTTGTTATAAGAATCCCTAATTCATAGAGTCTAGTACTAACTGTAGTACTATCTCTTTTAAAGGGGAAATCAAACAATTGGAAATGATATTATTAGAAATTTTCATAAACACATTCTTTGAAACTCTCACTTTGTATTTATTATAGGATACAGTTAATCCCCAGGGGCTCGTTAATAAATGAAATAAACTATAATATACAAAAATCGAATTAACAATAAACGTTATGAACAGAACAATTGTATTTCACTTATTTTTAGCGAGTCTCAAGGGCCATTGCTTCCTAAAATAACTGAGTACTAGTTGTGGTTTTCATTCTCTGCATAACTTTCTATTCTGTAAGTAGGTCTACTCAGTAACGAAGCATTTTACCTGAAATATTATAAACTCTTCACCATCAGTCTTAATATTACCCTGCACACAGAGTCTAGTTATAAACTACCCTCTACCTAGTATAGACTATATTACACCATTTAGTTATACCAAAATGCGATACCTACCCTTTTAAGTAGCCTTAGATATCGCTAAATCCAAATCATGACATTTATTTTTCCTACTCAGAGGCATTCTGATTTATCAGAGTCTCTCTGTGTCTAAAACTCCCAGGGTATAGTAGGAACTGTGGAACTAACAATGACACAGGGGCATTTGGGCGCATATGCTCTGGGCCGCAAAATATAACAGACTTGGTTTAGAAACATTTCGAGATATGGCATTATGCAAAGGTATTGTGTTGAAGAATTGTATGTTTATTTGTACGAAACAAAGCATAGTAATTGCCAATGGTTTCTCGGTCCCAGAACACACCATACCTTAGAAATCCAAGATGGGGTATGCACTATATGCAGCTAAGGCTTGCATGCAAATTCTGATGAAGAACGTGGTCATCGGATACTATGTGAAGATCGTGGTATTTGTTCTCGAAATATTATTGCAATGAAGGGTTCTTCAACTTCAAAGGTTATATGTACCCTGGGATTTCTCAACGATAAGTTAGTTTACGTGTGTATGTTGTATCCCACTCGTGTATGTTGTATTACGAGTGGGGTGAGGGACTTTATTTAGTTTACTGAATATAGACAGTCGAGTGATATCTCTACTTACAGTACGGATTGAAAGCCAAGCTATTAAAGGCCATTGCAATGTATTAAGAATTACTATATCTGATATCACTAAATTGTTACAAATGGAAAACGGCATGCAATGTCAAAATATTGAGGTGTCATCGTGATCCCATCAAACCGCAAGCTTTCGGTTCAAATTGTTCGTATGCTCATCACAATTCCATTTTACACCTATTTCTTTTGTAAGAAAAGAGATGTGTTTCCTCATAATGTTTGTTAACATACAGGAAACGTTTGTAATTTCATTTAATGGAATGGTCTAATTACAAACGTTTTACAGCATGGTCGGCCTTCTGTTAGTTTTTTTAGATGCAGACATTGAAATATTTTTTATGTGTTTTAAATTGCGATAAAGAGATACCCCAAGGGTCTGTGCAATGTTACAAGCAAATCAAATGAACCTTGATGGTCTAAGGAGATATAAAGTTTCCAGAGAACACTTTGCAGATCCTCCCAGAGCAGTGTTATCTTACTGTTGATACAATTCAAACTAGTTCTTCAAAACATTTGCGGTAAATGTTTATTTTTATTTTCATAGCCTAGCATTCCTTTAGACCCATTCATCCCCGAAAGTATCATTTGATGCCAGTTTGTGTTCTTAATCAGTATATGTATTGTTATTTCTGAAATGTGTGATCTATGTGAATCTGACAGAAAGACATCTTGGATTCCAAAGAATAATGTGCTGATGCGGAAGCCCTCCTTTTGTAAAAAGGCCATTTGAGCTTCCTTTATTAGAAAATGCGTCTTACATTGCACGAGACGTTGATATATAACCTTGCGCAGTCTCTGCACTGCCCCGTGAACACATACACCTGTACGCCCCTACACAGTGGCTTGGCAGGGATAAGGTTAAGACTAGAGACTTGATGCAAGACTTCTTGCTAGAAATAAGCAATTAAAAAGAGAACTATAAATTACAAGGAAGAATGGATATTTTGACATTCCAGTAACATGAGGCGTACACAAGTTTTGATGACCCTCGTTGAACCCCAGGCTAAAGTGGCCATTAAGTTCTCTAAAAACAACTGTTACATTTTTCATTTATCTATAAGTGACAGAAAAACAGCTGTGGTGTAGTTGTCACAGCGTTTATTCGCACATTGACTCGTAATCCTAACCTCACACATTGTTTTAGTTATAGGTCCAATTATGTTGTTGATGTTTTGCAGCATGTTATGATTTAATATTACTGCCTATGATGTAACGATTATGACATTTGGGTAAGTGATAACATAGAAAATCTATCAATAAAACTTATATGTGTGATCTGCACAGTATTATCGAATGTTATGTTACAGGGGTAAATCTACCGATTACTATCATCGCACTATGATTCAACTTTGACTCCCAATGTGGTCGTCATTACCACATGAGAAAAAAAGAAGGAGGAAAAATAATTAGTAAATTACTCCCATTTCACTTGTCCCTAGTTTCCCTCGAACCCCAACTGGACAGCAGGTTGGCGGGTATTACAAGGAAACCAGCACCAGCTACAAATGTTTCACCTTGCCTATTCATTAGTGTACCACCAAGTAGTTCACCTTACCAATACAAGAAGGTGAAGTACACAGGTGGGTGGGGGGGGTACAAAGTCTTGAGGCAAGACTACAATCCATCGTAGAAGTGGCCTACCCTTTTCAAGAGTTTAATCTTGCGTATTTAAAAGAGAGCTTCACCTAAATGAGGGTTTATTTTCGAATTATTCGGCATCATGTACATATCAAAGTGTATCACGATTAAGAATGTTTTTATTCAAGGTAAAGGATGTGGTAAAAGTTTATGAGTCACAGAAAAGCAGGCGTGCCACAGCTCACTGAATTTCAAAATGATCATTTGATGATTAATATGAAAATTCGTTCTACGCACAAAAATGAGTGATGAAAAACACGCATTGCGCATTTGTAAAAAATGCACCAATTACAAATTGAACCATATTCATAAAATGCACCAATGATTTTGACAGATGATTGAGTGTGTAGTATGCAAAAAGGCGCAGAAGGCATCATGTATCTCTTCTACGTGAGTTGATACCTGTGAGACAGCGGAGAGGTATAAACCACTTGACCACAAGAATTCAGATCCAATTGCAGCTTATCACCATGGTAGACTGAAATGTATCTACCTTGTAAACACTTAGATTGGCAGATGCAGCTGTTTTGCTGTGTTTGACCAAGGAGAAGATTCAATTGTTTACCCGTGTGTTCTTTTGAACCTACCCCCTCCCTAAACAAACACTGGTACTTAAATAATCAAGGAAATAGAAAGCCCCCCCCCCCCCTAGAAAACGGGAGAGACGGGGAAACGATTGGTGTGTCTGCGATTGGGAATCCCAGTTTGGAATGCACAGGGGGGAATGAAGCATTGTACTTTTCCTTCCAGTTATATGAAGTGCCTTGATGGAAAAGGTTGGGGAAATATCATAATAATACTAAATCCGAGCCAGTGAAGGTTTTGGTATTTGTTTGATATTCAAAGAATGGCAATAAAACATACGAGTTGTGAAAGTCTACACAGGAGGAAATGTAATAAAGAATATAAAGTATCATATGATTGTAAATGAGTATGTTAATAAGGTAAACTCGTTAGTTTATAAAGGATACACGCATGGTGGTAAGCTAAGGATGATGGACTGAGGAGGGGAAAGTCCGAAAATAGTAGGTCCGTACCATATGCTGCTGTTGCGCATTCACCGTGTAGAGGTTGTACTTTTAAGAAAATAAGGATGGAACAGTACGCTATTTCTAGCTCCTACTCTTTTCAAGAGTTCGGTTCTGACTCTTAAAAGCGATTCATTTACAGCTACCAGTACTAGAATCTTAGCTTTACTTGCTTCGGGGTAGCACCTTCCTCACGATTTAAGGTGGGACCCGCGGGTTAGACATTAGACGTTCTCGCACACTATTCAAGCATATACGCAGGGTCCAACAAGTCCGATTATTTATAAATGTTCTACAAAAATATGAATAATATTACATCATCGCTTTTACTTGTTTAGTTAAAGTCCACCTAGCTGTTTCAACACCTGTGTTGATTTTTATCAAACAACCTGTCATACATGATAAACATTTGTATCTTTGGCCACTAATTATACAATTAGTATAAACTTATGATAAATAAAAACTTATGATAAACGTTGAATATAAGCCAAGTATCCACTTTATCTCGACCCCAAACAAATAGGTATAACAATAATTCTCTTCAGACGTCTCTGGCGACTGTTTACAATTCTGTGATCAATTCCTGGGTTTTGTGACCTTAAACGCAACCCTATAAGTTTACAAATCCCAATCAAGATAAATCATATTCAATATGATAACAAACTCAGATATGAGAGGAAAGGTTATTACAGGCCATCGATTGAACGATTTCTAATTTGCATTAAACCACTTTGATGACTCATTATTTTGCTTGGCCTTATTGATAAAATGGGCTTTCGTTACATACTTTTAAATAACATCCCATCAAGTTCTCTCGATGAAATTTATACTAATTGGATAATTTAATACTTAACAATGATCAAAGGGAGACAAATCATACATGTAAGGATACATATACGTGTAGGTTAATGTTTTTTCTGTTTGTAAAGTCTGAATAATAATAGCCAACAGCTGGATAATTTTTAACGTCCAAACCCTATCATTTTCTCCTCTATAAATTATTCTAGGCCTCTCAGGCCCATTAGTGAGAAGGACGTGACACTTGTTATTGTATTTCTACACGAAATAATGGTCCCCTTTGTCCTAAAGTCTTTCTTGTCTCGATTCGTATCGCTTTAGCATATATAGACATGCAATCCATCTTCGTTAATAAACTAATTCAGATTTTACGAAGTGTTGACGTACAGGTCGTGAAAGAGCTCATCCCTACGCAAAGCGTCACAAATAGGCTTAAATTTCTTTCATTTACATGGTCTTGAACAGCATTTCTCGAGGCTATGCCTCAGACTTGACTCACGAAAATAGCCCCTAAATCAGCGTTAGGAAATCCGAATTGACTGGTAAGTCTGACCTCGGATTCCAATATATACCCTTTGGTTGTACATCGTGGTTAAGAAAGTTTCAGTCGTTTCAACCTACCACCTTGGAAGCCGAACATGCCTTGATTAATTAACATGGAGAAGAGACAAAACCAACATGGCTGCTCCAACTTACCCAACGGCAATATGAGAATCTATATCAGGCTCTAACAAGCCTGTTAAAAGCTTTAATTTTGGATGTTGAACACATAGATAGCATTGGGGTTTCGATTACCCCGTTTCTCCGTTCTGGCAGATCCTAGTCGAGGATTCACCGTCATCACCATTTTCTAAAACACCTCTAATTGGGGAAATCGAGTCACAGACCAAATAAGAGATTGAAAGGTATTGAGAAACACGGTTTCGGCGTAAATGCATAGACGTGTCGCAAAAAGGTGGCGCATTTGTTTTTTAAGGGTATCGCGTGAATGTAACTTTGATTCCCCGGATTATAAGATAATATTCTAATTTAAGTTATATATCATTTTAAAGCTGTTTCGATGAAGATTTTAGATCAACTACACTCCGTTCACATTTTTTGCGCGTTCGTTTTTAAAAAAGAGTTTTTTACCAAAACATCTGGCAAATATCCCATGTTGACACGTTACATTTTGAATTATTTTTCGTCTTTAAACGCTCATAACTCAAACAATATATGACTATTATACTTATTTTTCGTCTTGATAAAGGTAGATGGAAGTTTTATTTCAAAGGATGAATTTTAGTAAGCGTCTCATATTGTGACGTCATAGAGTCTGAAAAATAGAATCTGTTGACAGCGACCTTTTTTGCTCATTTTTTGGTACCTTCAACTTTTCAGGTGTACATTAAACAAAAAATACGAGATCAATTTTGAATAAATCATACATGATTATTTTGCTCCTAAACTCTAGTTTATTAATAAATAGTTGATTTTGTTCACAAAAGTATGTGTTTTCTGTTGTATGTGGAAAAGTGGAGGACGAAAGGTTTTCAAAATTCATTAAAATAGGGCTAATTTACGCCATTCGCCTATTTTCAAGCACAGCAACACGTATATTTATTTCACCTAAAATATCAATTGATTCGTGTTTTATGATGCTCCTAGCCCATTAGCAATATATATATGATATCAGAGTTATTCGTCTAAAATGTTTTGAGATATAGAGGTAAATGTGGAGGACGAAAGGATTTTCATGTGTGTACATTTTTCTCAAAAACGTCACATTCTATCATGTTAAAAGCGAGGATCCTCTGGATTACGCCACAAAATGTGTAATAATGCGTGCGCGAGCTTTTGCGACACGTCATAGATGCTCATCCTAAGGCTAATATACGTGTCTTCATCTTCATTGTCTTGAGTGTTTTGCATTGAACAAGGTGGCATTACAGCTGTCATCTTTATCAGCATCAGCAGGTCCACGTCCTACCTCGAAAAATAGATGACTTGTTGACTTGGCGAAAAACATTTAAGGGGGTGATGCAAAAATGTGGGTCTTTGCTATCTCGGGACCATGATCTACTTCATTAAAACAATCATGGTAAATGTTGCAAAAATTGAAGGTTCCGGCGGGGATCGAACCCGCGACCCTGTGCGTGTAAAGCACATGTGATAACCACTACACCACGGAACCATCTTGTAAACTTGCTTTGTGTATGTGTATATGACTAGTAACTGATAAGTGAGTTTGACTTGAAATATAATTGTAATGTTCGTTTGATATTATGATCGGTGGCTTTCATCAAATATTGTACATGTTAATGACAACGTCAAACTTGCGCAATGTGTATACCAGTCAAAGATTTTTGACAATTTTAATTTGGATTAAAGATTTCAATTTCATCTTGAACTAGGATAAAGATCAAAAGATCAATATCTAATTTCATATTGAGTTTAACCATACTCGTTTCCCAGTTTGATTTTCAAATATGAACACATCATACCTTGGAAATCCAAGATGGAGTTTAACAGGGAAATTCCAATTTATAAATTTTTGCAAACATGTAGCTTTCTCCAACGAGATAAAGAAACGTTCAGGGCACAATATTTGTGATAAACCTTGGCCCAAATAGCCTGGCACTATAGATAATATTAAACAACATTATGTAAATACGTTCCTGTGCCAAATCAAACCGTTTCTTGAAAATATCTCGAGACTAACTATTTATCCGTAACTTTCTTACGTTGTTGCAATACTATTATTGCGGAGAAATTGGAACTTATCCTAAATGTAATTTGTAACAGGAGCAATGTTGCATGCAGTGACTAAAGCTTCTATCGATCTTATGTCACAGAAACCGTCGGCAGATCGACCTAGGCTTCAGATGGTACTTCGTTTGAGTAGATACACCAATCCCTGTGCCCCTGGGTTAGTTGCCCCTTAAGGGAGCAGTTTGCTCTGTTTAAAATGATATATAAATCATGTTCTCTTTAGCTGAGTTTGGGGAAATATATAGGATGGGAGGGGCAGAGGCATGGTGGTATATTTCACACGTCCTCATGGTCAAGACCAGTCCTGACAAAGACGTTAGGACTAAAGGGATTTGCAGAGCCAGCTCTGCCGCCTCTCCATATGCATGATTCATGTCGTATGCCATAGTGGGCCAAAGAGGTTTGCAGAGCCAAACCCGACGCCTCTCCCATATGCGTGATTCATGCCATATGGGGCAAAGGGCTTGCTTGAAAATCCAGATCTGACACCCCTCTCATGTACATGATTCATCATTTCATATGGGAAAGGATTGTTTGTAGAGCACCATGTTGAACTGATCAATCAATTACTTTATGAAAGGAATTACAACACGAGGATGTACATGATTGAAGTGTTGCCCATCGGGAGACAATGTGATATATGTTAGATCCTGGTTCGATAAGTCAATTAATGAAAAAAGTTATTGTGACATCACATATCCTGGTTTAATTCTAACATCGAGTTAAAGCCTGAAACAATGTTGGAAAGAAGTCCTACATCACCCCCTCTCCGTATAATCCCTTTACGCTGGGTATCATGTCAGGAGTGGGGCCCAAAGACCTGAGGCACAGGGGGAGGGTCTAAAACAACTTAGACAATGCGTGCCCCTTTACACGTCTATAGGGTTGAACTTGCGATAAGACTAAAACTAGATTAATTAATGAATCGTATAATGATACCAGATAGAACATTAACCAAACACACATTCCATCAGCCTATATATTTGCCATTTGATCGGCATTTATAGCATACAAAGTTACAAGTACAGTTCATTGATCTCCATCATAATATTGGCATTCAATTACTTTACAGGCTTTGTTTGACAGGCGTCTAGACCCATTATATCTCTAATAAAAGCATCATTTGACAAATGAATGCGTGCAATAAATAGGGGCTAGTTTGGATAAGTGGGTATAAGTACATTATACCTTGCTATTTAGTTTATCACTTATGAGTCACAGAGTGACCTCATTCCAATTCAAAGATATATCAAATGTGGAATGTACAATTATCTATTATGGTAAGGTAAAGGCATATTAGATAAACTCTTTAGAATACCCTTTGAAAGAGCTGAACTTCGTTCACAGATCTAGGCTCTAGCCAAGCAGTCAGTCAGTGCGACTAAGGGGTAGTGTAGAAAGTCGAGGGGGGTTTTAGAGCAGACAAAGGCCTGGTTCTCCATTTATGATAAAAGTCCCATACCAGCCCGCCTATGACTTTGCTTAGATGTGCGCTTATTGACAAAGTAACTTTTTTACAGGGCGGGCCAAAATTGTTACCCATGTACTGCAGAATGGGAAACATTTTTTGGCCAACCCTGTATACATGTAAGCTCGACAAAAAATATTTTGGTTTTTCCGACGTGTATGCAGGACTGCATCTATGTATTTCATATGACTGAAGGAATATACTGGTTATATTAGAATGCTAGCTATCATGAATATTTTCTACCTACCACTAACAAACTCAACATAAAACGCTCTTAGCAAACCGATTCCAGGTGATACCTGTTATTTCACCATCTGCTATCACTGGATCACCTCTCCTTCCCCTTATTCTCGTATGAAAGATATGTTCCATATGCTATCTGGTTGTTCCAGTTTTTGCCAGACAATAAGAGTATTCACAAACAATCAAGATGTGCCAAAGCGATGACTTGGTTGTGTAATTAGTTTCAAAACAGGTTCAAGAAAGAAGACGTGAGTTGGCATCTTTATCTTACCAAGATATAAAGATTCAATTTTCCAAATTCCAGGCATTGATATGAAATGCCTGGATGGGTCAAAAAGGGTAGACTTGGTTATAAACAATAATCATTCGCAAGCTGTTTCTCTCCCAACTTGAGAAATCATGGCATTCAATCAGTTTCTTTTCAAGAAAGTTACAGCTTCTAGTTGCAAAACATAAAAAAATGAGATGAGAATTAGAACTTTCCTCTCCCACTCCCCCTTCTCTTTCTCAACAGTGTTCACCCTGGGTCTATGCCCCGCCCTCTGCTTCTTTATAAAAAAAACTTCAAGTGCCTTGCTTTAGGTCTCGGGTTTTGTTTAAACTCTAAATTAATGAGAAATAATGCTTTGATACCAGAATTCATTGAATTCTACCCAAACCAGAATTTCCGTCACTACATAGTTATCTACCTATACGTAGCCAAGAAACCTTAAATATTTTACCTAAATATACAATGTAATTACCATTAAATCTATTTATGAGGCCATACATGTCATATGATATATTATAGACAACAGACAGAACTGTTAAATCAATTGCAGAACTCAGAGTGCAGAATGGCACTGCAAGCTCATTGATCCTAGGGTACACCTCATGTGGTAGAAAAAAACAGTGCACCTGACATACGAACAAACACTTCCTAGTGTTGTAGAGAACACCAGATTCAACAATCAGTTATCGCATGCCAAAAGGGTCAAGGTTGTGCCACATTTTATTATCTTCGTGTCAAAAATATAGCTTTTTAATGGAACATTACCAAATACTATAAATAAAATGATAGCTCTAATTAATTAATAGCTTTACATGTGTATGTACATCATGGCTAGGGGTTGAACAGGTACAAACAGTACTTAGGTATATTTTGATTGACTGTGCCAAGTTAAAATGTTTTGTTTTCTAATTTCGAGAATCCTCGTACCTTACCACTTTTGCAGTTGTTGAGAAAAATAATAATCACTACCAAGGGGCATGTATATAATGTAAAAGTTCCAATTATTGAAGAACAGCTGTAAAGCAAATTCAATGATTGGAAGGCTTATTACAGAACTAGAGCACATGATGTAAGCAATTGTTGCAAACAGAAGAACTGAGACCCATATTCAATGATTGCAAATACAGAAAAAGAAGAGCAGATTCAAAGGTTGCGAACAGGAAGGCGGAGAATAATTCCATGATTGCAAAAGCGCAGATCAAGAGATTGCAGACAGAAAAGTTGAGAAACAATTCCATGATTGCAAATACAAGAAGAGAAAACAGCTTCAAGGATTGCACAGGGAGTTGTGATACCCTGATTTAAATAAAAACTCAAAAAAGAAAAAAGAGCTAATAAATAAGCTGGGTTTAATGACACAAAAATTTCGAAATCATTTATGGATCGAAAACTGAGAAAATCTAATCCCAGTCAAATACACTATTATAAACAAATACAAGGAATAAAGTCATTGTAGAAGCAGATAGACACACTTACAGCGTCAAACTAATTAACAAATTCTGAGAAAAATACTGTTGAAAATGATAACCAAATACAGAAAGATGATAAACTCTCTGAACAAACAAGAATAACAATGATAATATTGTAAGGTCATTATTTTAACCGGATTCAGCGGCAAAACTAATCCTGATGTTACTTAGATATTGAATGTCATCAATATTCCAATTATACGGGATCAATCGCATCTAGATCCCTGGTGATGGCATAACCGTGTATCGTTTCTCAATAGGACTATCAATTTTTACAATGCTAAAAAGGCTAATCATTCAGACATGTCAGAGATCAATACAATAATACATTCGGGTTTTCAATATCAAAGAACTCTTGGATTGGCAATAAATGTTCCAGACAGAGATTTTTCAGAAATGATACTAAACATATGAAATGATAATTCTGCGAAAACCCTAACCATACGAGAATAAAAGGTCGATGTATCAAGGATCACATTATGTTATCTCTAGGCTGATCATTAAACTAAAAACACATCTCTGTCATTTTCAAGTTTATACGTGATTGTTTTATTACTGTGTTCAACTGGAGCCGGCGGTCTTGGAAAACAAGTGAATGGCCTGCTTCCTGTTTAGATAGGATTTCCTTGCTCGTGGCCGCACCGGTACTCTTCCATTAATAGTTTTGTAGTTAGTCATTGGGTAGAGTTTCTTCCATATCTCCAGAATTCATGAATGAGAATTTTAGATCTATCTAGTTCAATCCATCGATATTCTCCGTGCATTACTGAGAATTAATGCACGGCAATGTAGCAATATTTGGTCGAGAGAACAGTGTCATGTTTGTATGTATTAGTAAAGGAATAGTATATGTTTACTCAAACCCACAATAAATTGAACTTGAGGCAAAACAATGTTTTTTATGTAGGACGATTGTTTTTTACTTATATTAAACTGCACATATTAGACGTGAGTTCAGATCTTGAAGCAGAGCTGGTGAGAGCGAGTCGTTTATTAGTGTGAAATATATTTTTGGTATATTTTGTTTTTTAGTCCAAGTTGGTTCTCTTATTAATAAAAGATGCAATTACAAACAAAACTGGGTTGAAGTTGAAGGGCATGTTGAGGAAACAACTGTCGACGTGATTTATGCTATTTTTTCAGCAGGCATAGAGTCCAATCACAATCCCAGAGGGGAAATAATAAACAAGCCAAACACAAACCATATGTCTTTGATTAAATCCGTTTCAATGTCAAACATTTGATTTCTTGTTTCCTGCTGGCACTTGTGTTAGTTTTCACCAGATCTTCCACACAGAACGCAGTGGGCGAAGCTTATCGATAACATGACAAATTGGTGGAGTTGACACTAATCGATTTGCCTGGTACATTAGGTAGACGAAGCTCTCTTTTGAGGAAGCGAAATTATACTATTTGAAAGATCATGGGGGGGGGGGGGTCGAAATATGCTACAGTGTGCTCTTGCATCAAGCATTAATTGTGTACCTCTCCTCAACAAACAGTTAGGGGTAGGGTAGGCTAGGGTAGGGTACGGTAGGGTAGGGTGGGGTAGGGTAGGCACTGGATTGGTTGAGTAGTGAAGTATATTAAATGCAGGGAAGCCTTAGTGTCAGAGTATAGTCATCGTTAGGTGTAGCTTATGGGATAAAGCACATATATTCTTAGAAAATTTCAACTATGAATAGAAGATTGTTGCAAAATTCCTGCAAATCCTGTGTAATGTAACAGGTCAGTCTACAGATTATGGTTGAAATATGGCAAGTAGCTGACTGAACGAGTTTTTATCATGTCGAGTGGCGTAATGGCCCATGATATCCACCGGGATGATGTAACTTGGCAACCGTTGAGGAAAATGGAAGTGTACCCGAACAGCTCGATATACTACCGTGAGATACATTAATTGTAATCTTTTTGGAAATGCACTTACTCATTTTCAAATCGTTGGCACTCGTCCGCTCAATAGGCATAATGATTGCACTTAAGTGAATTACTTATTGATATAGGTTAACAATCGATTGCTTTAGTATTGTAAGTCTTGCATCGAGCCCTGAGTTGTCCCCTTTCTCAAAGACCTGATCGCGAATATTTACAAAGGCGATGAGAGACTTGATGTAAGACCTTTATATTCTCGATAGACTTCCATGCATTGTCTATGCCATTGTGAGATCCACAATCTCTAGTATCCCAAGAGAATGGAAGGGGGCCTAACAGTGGATTGGATAAAGAGAGACTGATAAATCAGAATGGGTCTATGCATTTAGAACAAAATATCATTTCAATGTACACCTCTTTTCCTACCCTATTCTTCCTCTACCCAGAGGACCGTGATTTAACAGACAAAACAAGGCATTAACATGCAAAATATCACCACCAGCTGCCATTTGTTACAAATGCCGAACGCCGAACACCGTCCACTAAAAAGGTTGGAGACTATAACAACATGTCACCACTTCTGGTGTTGGTGACATAAAAATCGAAAAGAGTATCTGTAAAGAGATATCGTATTTGATTTAGTGCATACTTGAATCCCAATATTACGTTACTTATATACACGTAGTAGTTGTGAACATGAAGTAACATAGCACAAGTGTTTACGTAAGA
The DNA here is from genome assembly GCA_903813345.2 of Owenia fusiformis. Lineage (NCBI taxonomy): Eukaryota > Metazoa > Annelida > Polychaeta > Sabellida > Oweniidae > Owenia > Owenia fusiformis. Next base: position 7,066,464 of record CAIIXF020000007.1, read on the forward strand.
AGGTTAAGACATGAAAGAGAGAGCTAATTATGGTATGGCGATCGGTCAGTCAAGATACAAGATACACAAAACAGTGCACTGGCTGATAATCATTTTGAGGGATCAAGACATCCTTCATTAAAAGGACTTCATTTATGACTTAATTCAAAAAGAAGTCCTTTGACCAAGGATGGATCAAGACATCCTATCAGTTTCTTGCTACTTGCAAAACAGTTGAGTGGCAGAGTCTAGAACATTAGAATGTAGATGAAGCTCTCTTTTAAATAAGCAAAATGAAACCATTGAAAAGCTAGTCTTGCTTCAAGACCCTGGGACCCCCCCCCCCATCTACTTTACGACCTTTCAGTAGATAGGGAAATGGAGTTCAAGGTCTTGGAGCAAGACTATTGAAAAGCTAGTCTTGCTTCAAGACCCTGGGACCTCCCCCCCCCTATCTACTTTACGACCTCTCAGTAGATAGGGGGAGTTCAAGGTCTTGGAGCAAGACTATTGAAAAGGGTACAGAACAGAAAGATGTGATGATTATCAGAATGGCTGATAATTAGTAGCTGATAATACTCTCTGGTCCAACATGATACCAGCATAGTCACCGGGGACTTGGGATTATAGCTTTTAATTAAAGGCATCCTCGCCTCTCTCGCTAATCACTTTGAAGTCAGGAATGTTAGAACAGCGCAACATTATATAGTCCTGCCTACAAGTCAGAAAAACACCACTAACTTTATCTCAAGTTGTAGGTAACACGTATTTAGTTTATATTATACACAGATATGTGTTTCTGGTTTATATGCTGCAATTATTTTATAGCATCTTCATGTCGATATGCAGGATGCACCACTTTGCAGATTAAATGGGACACAAGGGGCTGATTTGACATAGACTTACATAGAACTCTACATAGACACTTTACATCTGCTTGGGGAATTGCAAAGCTGAGTCGGAGATGCAGGACTCTTCATCGAAACATCGCGATTGTATATCTCATTCTGAAGATGGTACTCGACTGTAATACCCGCATCAACCAAAATACCTACTCAAGCTATCACACATTTCACATGTTTACCCGCAATCTAAAGGACATCATTTTATGTATTCTAGCATTTATCACTGAAAGGTACTATTAAAATGAATTGGACCTTCAACGTATGTGTGTGTTATTTGTAAATTGTTAAAACTATTTTTAAGTTTTGTCACGTTTGACTATTTATTCCCAGTGATGAAGTATGTAGTGTATTCATTACTATATTAGTCCAGATGTCATGTACCTACACAACTAAGCAACCTTTAATATTTATAATGGTTCATTTGGTGCAATAATATTTTTAAATTGCAAGTATATTCATAAAAACTAGTCTTGCTTCAAGGCCCCTGGTTCCCCATTCTCTACTTCAATAACTGTTGTTTAAGTCAAAGGGGGGGGGGTGTCCAGGGTCTTGATACAAGACTTAAAATTGTACGAATTCACTTTAAATGAAACTGAGTCTACTAATATCGTTCGGTACCTGATTTGCAAATGAGTATTTTTCCTATTAGGATTGGTGTGCTTTGAAGTAAAGATAAAGAGGAGATTGTATGTATATTTATAGACATGAAGAACGATGTAGTCTTGTATCAAGCCCTTGTGTATTTTATTCCTTTGAAATCTGGTATGTAAATATAGTAGGAGTACCACGGGTACTTGATATTACAAGGCTAACTGGGGATCATTTGGCCATGAAGGGTAGTCTTGCATCAAGCCTGGTCCCTGATCAATTTTTTATTCCCAAATACTAATATAAAGGACCATACCATTTCAATGTTCTGATTTAGGCATCTTTAAAAGAGAGTTTCATTTACATTTAATTTCGTCCCAGGGTCCCTTAGTGATATATAACGTGTGTACGAGGATATTAGTATTGGGGTAAAAATGGCTTGATGCAAGACTTCACTCATCGCTTGATACAAGACTTCACTGAGTGAAGGGTAATAAACAACAGTTCGCTCACCTGTCTCCAGAGTAGACCACTGAAGTCCGGGAAGGTGTTGGCGTATATGGCTGAGATTACGATGTGTAGGATAGAGAGTGCGAGGCATAGGGGCCCCAAAACCCATAGTTTCACAGGGAGCATTGCGTACATAAGGAACACGACGAATATCACGTTCCATACTCCTTCTGCGGGGCTGTATTTTGTCTCGGAGTCGGGCCTATCACCAAAGTTGATCGGCAGAGCAACAATCACAAAACTAGCACATAAGAATAGGATCACATAACATAACACTCGCAGATAGTTCTCTTTCATAAACCTTGTGTTGATAAACACAAAAAGCAAAATAAATATTGCACATTGAACGAAATAAAAGACAGCATCTACGGTGGCTGAGAGTGCATGGACGAAATCCAAGACAGCAAGCACTGCTGAGAGAATAATAAAAAGAACCAAAAGGTACTGGACAGTGGATTTCTGAAGCTTGAAAATGTAGCGTTCGTAGAGTGCCTCGAGCTCCGGATCTGAGAAGTAATATTTCTGTGTGAGGGCGGCACAGCCTCTCCACCCCTTTGCATTTCTCTCCAGGTCCTCCGCTTCTTCCATCGCTTTAATATCCAATAATCCGAGTTTTTTCTCAATTGTAATTATATCCGGTCATGTCGGGAACTTGGAGTGTTTAAGCTACACGGTCATGATCAATCGATGTGATTGTATGACTTTTGTTAACACAAAATGTAACATACAAATTCATCATAAAATGCACCGCTGATTCTGTAAGGCTGACCTTACTATTAAGCTCGATACCCATTTACTACCGCAGAGGTAAATGTCACACGAGATGCGAGTTGCCAATGTATCCTTCTTCAAACTCGTTGACTATCTATCTACTCCCATCTGAACACACTGCACTGACTGATGTTTATGTTCCAGTTATTTCGGTCCGCAATGAAATGCATACTTTCCCTTGCGCCGCATCTTACACTATGTATATACATTTATTCCCAGCATAGCTCCGCTGTAGCTTTAAGGCCACTAAAATGAATTATTGGTTATTGGTTTAATAAGCTCAACAACAGTCGGGATGATTTTTACTGCTATATAGCATGCGTAAACTTTTCAATAAGTTAGTACCATGTACATGGTAAATAACCACAGTTGGAATAAGTTACATATTGGGCCTTGTTAACAGTATTCACACCTTTACATGTTCTAGCAATTAAGTCAAATGATAAGAGTGACATATGTATCAATTATTGTTATATGCAATCTACATGAGTGTTTGTGTTTGTAAATTTATTTGCTTGTTTATTTATGTGTTCCTGATAATATACGTCTATGGTATGGGTAACATGAAGATGAATCTTGCTCGATACGCAACATCAGACAGCATTACTCCGGATCCCAGAGAACACTACAAATGAATCTCTTTTGAAAAACACTAAAATCAACCTCTTGAAGGGGTAAAGCACCTCATAATTTTACAGTTAACTTTCAGAATCGTTTTCCATGGTGGTATGCCCTGTGTATTCGTTTGATTTAGTTCTTAAAAGACTGCTTCATCAGATCATACCTAAACTGTAAACTCTGCAGGGTAACGGAGGGAAGTTTTTGTTTTGGAACAATTGAAACCATGCGAATCATGATTATTAGATTTAATGATCGTGAGAACGGATATAATGTCCAACTTAATCTTTAGTTTTGCAATGCATTGAAGGATAATGTTGGTGTAAGAAACGATTAGCGCAAGATTACAATTACTGAACCACAAACATTTGATCCGATTATATATGTAGCGTTTAGTAATTGATGGTTTTTACTATTTATATAAAGGCTGATATGATCTCAAATGGTTCAATTTACCTTTTTAGAGTGTTTTATTTTCAAGCATATATGTATCAGTTGCACAGTATGTAAATAATTTCATTATGTCATAATTATACATCTGTATTTATGTACTTTTCTACTTGTACGTTATTATGTCTATGTACGTTTTTTCTCTTCTTTTGTACACTTGCCCTTAAAGGGATTATTGGTACAATAAATAAATAACATAATTGCAACCAGGAAATCACTAAAAGTCAATCCAAACGTGTGTAACTTCTCCCGCGAACCCGATGGTAGTCGTTGTGCCCACAGGGTGTGTTGGGATTTGGCTTCATTTGATATCACTTAAGTGTCAAAGCCATGCCCATGGTTACACAGTACCCCGAGCATGGTACCTGGAAATCAATTTGTGGTATCTCGCAAGTGGGTCAATATTTTTTATTTTATGGTAGGGATCTTCTTTGCAGTGTTAAGGGGAGACGTCAAGGGTAGTGAACATGAAAAGTATATTTTATCGTTAAAAATCCAACACTGATCTATTTGAGTCCCTCTTTATCAAGCTTGTTCCAAGGGATAGTAGAGACTGGATCCCACGATGTTAAAAATCAGATTGGGAACAACGAGTGACATCTTTAAAATTACTATACAAATAAAACCGAATACCTATGTCACATTCTGATACTCATAGCATCTTTCTGTTCACCTGGGCTGAGAAGATTTGAGATGTCATGGTTTGACATGATGCCTATCGCAAATCATTAAAAGATTAAGCCTGTAAATGAAGTCTGGACAATTTCGAGCACGATGATCCGACTTTAAAAGAGGGCAGTAAATATTCAAAATATCAATAAAAGACATTCTGATTTATCAGAGTCCCTCTTTACCTAACGCTTTTGAGAGAACTATTCCAAAAGGATAGTAAAGGCTGTGGATCCCACAATGAATAAAAAAGGTTCCGGCGGGGTTCGAACCCGCGACCCTGTGCGTGTAAAGCACATGTGATAACCACTACACCACGGAACCATGTTACCATACCGCGGTGTTATAGCACGACTTAGGACACCTCTGAAAACGAGATTAGACGACTACGATCACTGATTTATCCAATAAAATGGCCGCGATGGAACAGAAAACTAAGGTTGATGCAGTATTTTCTCCTACTGTGTATCAATGAAAGGATGAACGATTTTTGTAGACCTCGCATTCGGCGATTTTGAACGTATTCTTTGCAAATTGATGCCCGGGGATAACATGAAATAAGCGAAAAACTGTTGAGTTTGAAATTCAAAACTACACAAAATTTAGCAATTTGTTTATTTTTGTCGTAAGGGTATGGTCTAAATTGCCTAATGACATCGGGGTATATAGATGTAACCTACATACGATCATAAAAAGCCAATTGAGCATTGGAAACCACCTAATATGTTCTACTTAAGCGATAATATTGTATTTTTAATTTGCGGTTACGCCAAAAATTGATTGACGGTTACGCAAACCTCGTTCAAATATGTATCCCAGATTCATTGTTATTAATTTTGTCATATTCATCAGTACTTGATGCTAATTCTTCTTTTGCCTCTTCATTGCTATCTTTTTTACTTAAATTAATTTCATTAATAAAGCAAAACACAATTTTTTCCTTGCCCTATAGAGGCTCAAACAAGAGCGTCTCTTGCGAGTCCTGAAAACAAATATAAGCAATTCAATATTCCATTTCTTACCCATTATAACAATTCAAGGAAAGAGGCTATCAGAACTAGCAACCTTAACTTGAAAGATGTACATGCACGTAACCGTCCGCTAAATATCTAATGTATATCTAATACAATACGTTACCGTCCATATAATTCATACGTAGTCGTCTAACGACATTGCGTTTAAAACCTTATTATTTACAATATGACCACGTTCCTGTTCTGGATTTGTCATGTTATGACTTGTTTATACACAGTTTACTTACTGTTAATAGTTTGAGTGGCTCTGAGGCACAAATACTGAGAAATCACGAGAATGGACTAAAAAATATGAACTTGGACATCTCAGTCGGTAAGTTTACAGCTTATATTCCGCTTCTAGTAAACCAACTGGCAGATTTGACCCGGTCTTTATAACCATCCATATATACGTCACCGGATGGAACTAGTTAAAAAGGAAATCTTATCTGAGAATCTTGCCTACAGGCGAGAAAGAGGGCATGCTGTCTTTCCCATCCGCCATTTTTTGTTATCGTTACTGCAAAATTTTGCAAATCGCCTTGACGTAACCGTCATGCTATAACTCCGTGTATATACAACACTTTATATTGAAATGATACAAAAATGTCATTTCTAGTTTTCCTTGCCGAAACCCGCGATTGAATTAGGGACCTTTAGATTCCTGGTAGATCAAGGATTGTTCACCACTTCAGTCTAACGCTCTCCCAACTGAGCTATTTCGGCGATGACTGTAACATAACATTGAGTACCATTCTTATTTAGAGAATGCTAGTTGATTTTTGTAAAAAGAGGTTCCGGCGGGGCTCGTCCCCGCGACCCTGTGCGTGTTAAGCACATGTGATAACCACTACACCACCGAACCTTCTTGGACTCGGATGAGTATTAATGATTTTTAATATTCTATATTGCCATATATTACTATGGCAAAATGAACCCCCAATAATTTTATTAAGAAGAGCTTTCGGCGGGGGTCGGACCCGTGACCCCGGGTGTGCGTTTTTAGCAAAAATGTCATTTCTAGTTTTCATTGCCAAAACCCGGGATAGAACCAGGGACCTTTAGATTCCTGGTAGATCAAGGATTGTTCACCACTTCAGTCTAACGCTCTCCCAACTGGGCTATTTCGGCGATGACTGATGACGTATCATTGATGCCATTGTGACTTATTGAATGCTAGTTGATTTTTGTAAAAAGAGGTTCCGGCGGGGCTCGAACACGCGACCCTGTGCCTGTTAAGCACATGTGATAACCACTACACCACGGAACCTTCTTGGAATAGAACTGACTATTAATGCATTTTAATATACTATACAGCCATATATTACAATGGCAAAATGAACCCCCAATGATTTTCTTAAGAAGAGCTTTCGGCGGGGCTCGAACCCGTGACCCCGGGAAAGTGCAATTTTAGCAAAACAGTATCATTAGAATGATACAAAAATGTCATTTCTGGTTTTCCTTGCCGAAACCCGGGATTGAACCAGGGACCTTTAGATTCCTGGTAGATCAAGGATTGTTCACCACTTCAGTCTAACGCTCTCCCAACTGAGCTATTTCGGCGATGCCTGTTGACTTATCATTGAGTGCCATTGTGACTTAGAGAATGCTAGTTGATTTTTGTAAAAAAAGGTTCCGGCGGGGCTCGAACCCGCGACCCTGTGCGTGTTAAGCACATGTGATAACCACTACACCACGGAACCTTCTTGGAACAGAACTGACTATTAATGCATTTTAATATACTATACAGCCATATATTACAATGGCAAAATGAACCCCCAATGATTTTCTTAAGAAGAGCTTTCGGCGGGGCTCGAACCCGTGACCCCGGGAAAGTGCAATTTTAGCAAAACAGTATCATTAGAATGATACAAAAATGTCATTTCTAGTTTTCCTTGCCGAAACCCGGGATTGAACCAGGGACCTTTAGATTCCTGGTAGATCAAGGACTGTTCACCACTTCAGTCTAACGCTCTCCCAACTGAGCTATTTCGGCGATGACTGATGACGTATCATTGAGTGCCATTGTGACTGAGAGAATGCTAGTTGATTTTTGTAAAAAAAGGTTCCGGCGGGGCTCGAACCCACGACCCTGTGCGTGTTAAGCACATGTGATAACCACTACACCACGGAACCTTCTTGGAACAGAACTGACTATTAATGCATTTTAATATACTATACAGCCATATATTACAATGGCAAAATGAACCCCCAATGATTTTCTTAAGAAGAGCTTTCGGCGGGGCTCGAACCTGTGACCCCGGGAAAGTGCAATTTTAGCAAAACAGTATCATTAGAATGATACAAAAATGTCATTTCTAGTTTTCCTTGCCGAAACCCGGGATTGAACCAGGGACCTTTAGATTCCTGGTAGATCAAGGATTGTTCACCACTTCAGTCTAACGCTCTCCCAACTGAGCTATTTCGGCGATGACTGATGTCCTAACATTGTGCTCATTTTCAACTTTGGGAATGCATTGGTTTTTAGTCTTCCCATAAATCAACCCGAAACAAGCATTGTTAAATCAGAATGATGACCAGGATATTCTCCTAATAAATGAAATTGAGGCTGATATGGTGCTGATACGTTATGAACTTGTGTATTGCCATGATGAACACTAGTCATATAAATCCGACCATCGTATGCTTTATTTGTCATTATTTTTTGATAATTTGGATATTCATTTTTTGTTCTTTTCTTGCATACTAGGGTCGTACACACTTCCCGGTTGTAAATTGAGGGAAATGCTTTCCTGGCCTGTTTAGGCAACCAAAATCACACAAATTATGTATTAGAATATGCTCTTCATCGATAATGTATTTAATCCTACCTTACACACGTCAAACGCTTGATAATTGAAGAAGTATAAGAATTTTTCTGGAAACAATTTTTTTCCCCATGTGTAGATGCATTCTGGGTAATGATTGTGTAAAAGTAAAACTCTAGGTGAAGCGAAAAACGAAATTACAATAAATAACAGCAGCCATATTGAGATCGAGATTTCAACTCGAAAGTTTATCATCGTCTTATGACAATTGAATCGCCTTCTCAGACACCAAGGAGGGTGAAGAAACCGAAAACAGATATGTTGGTAATAAATAATTACGATTTCGTTTTGGTTGCATGGTTTCACATTTAGACTGTATTCAGTGACCTTGAGTGACCTTGAGAACCATATTGGAAATTGGTTCAAACATATACAAAAATGATTACATTTCTTCAATTATCAAGTATTTCCTGTGTTTAAGGTAAGAGTTAATACATTCTAGTTGAAGCATTGGATCCATTATATCTTATCTGTGTAACTTTTGTTGAGCATAGAGGGCAGAAAAGCATTTACCGCAATATACTAGGCTTAATATCCTCGACGCAAATGTTGAAAACAAAAATAAAAAACAAATATCCAAATCGTCAAAAAGAAACGTGAAACAACAACATTAAGTCGAGTTCACTTGACTAGATGAACACGTGTGTGTAGATGCTCAACAAGTAGATGATGGTGAAAGTTGAAATTAGGGAATTATCAATATACAAAATATTATTGTTTCGACTAACAAAACAGGACAACATGAAACGATGCATATTTTGGATAGTTGTAAATATGCTTATTGTTTTTATTGTTTTTCATATTTTACTGGATGAAATATTAAATGATGCAGCTGATGTTCGGACAACGAACAAAGTTATAGCAGGGAATGACGTAGAAAGCAAACAAAGCATTGTGTCGTCTACGGAGAGAAAAGAGGACGGCAATGGTAAGACCTAGCATTATATCATATTTACACAGTACTCCACTGTCTCCAAACACATTTTTGTCGCCTACTTTGAAGTGTTGTAGAAAAATATCCAACAACAGTTTGCTCATGAAATTTTGCAGACTAGAACTTGAAAAAATTTGTAACTCAAGCTAGAAGCCAGCAAACTTTAATTTGAAAGGAATACTACTAAAACTATTTGTGAAATTGTCACCAGAATTCATATTTTAAGCCGACAATTGTACATAGACGTTCCGTCAAGTATGTGCAAAGTGTGTACATATGGTAAAGACAATAGGTTTACCAACGCCTTAAGATATACAATAATATATCATCATTTTATGTCTACACTACTTTCGTATGTTTGTGTTTGTTTTTATTAATTGCAATCAGAGTGGCAATGTTTTTCACTTAGTTAAAGTCTGCATCTGATAAATCATCATTGTTCAATGCAAAACATAAACCAAACAGATAAACAAGCAAACAAACAAACAAACAAACCATGATATGCTTTTAACCACATTTAAAACACAAACTTTGTTATTTGATTGAGGAGCTAGACAAAGCGGTGTCTTCACACTGCTATAGTCGAATCAATGAGAATTTGGTCAGAATTCTTTTGTAAATGCTGTTCAAATGTTTATTTCTGAACCATTGTATTCCTGCATTAAATCATGATAAGCAGGTGTGTAAATGATTTCAGAAAAGGATAGAAGACCTATATTAACAGAAGCCTCAAACTTGTTACTTATAAACGGGGCATCCTTTCTGGGACATCATTTGGGAAGAGCGTTTGTGCGAGAATCCATGTTGTCACTCCCTATGATAAATATTATAGACGCCATGCATACGTTGACGCAGTATTCTTGGGAAGATCTGCAGGTATTAGAACAAATCAAGTTTAGTTTTTATGGTTTCTTTATTTTCGTTTGTTATTGTGAATCCTTAGTCTATCGGTTGGTTCATACTACCACGTCGACCAAACTCTAACGAAAGGGAGTTTAAATGAAAAGTTAACAAAGCAGCAGCAAACCCCATTAAAAGACCTGGTTGACCAAAAACGTTCAGTTTTATTAACTTTCTTAAATATATTTTAGACTTGAAATATTTCAAAATGTACATGTAATGCTACCCTTTGCATTCGTACGACTTCACTTCTTAAAAGAGAACTTCGTCTTCTTCGGTAATTTATAGCTAGACTCTGCGCGCAGCTGGGTATGGATTTTCATTATATATGGGCCTTATTATCCTGAAACCCCTGACTTAGAAATGAGGAATCATGATCATTTCTGGAACGCGATGAGAATTTTTGCATTTTTATTTTTGCACGACAACGTAACGTTGTGTCAGAAAATGAAATAAAATAACAACCTTATTGAAAAGAGGAACATTTGTACCATTTTTATAGCGAGGAAAGGCGTTGTGGAAGAGGGGGGTCGACATAATCAAAGAAGATGTATCGGATGGTAACTATATAGAGTGCCTAATCAGATCAGCCGACTACACGCACATATTTGTATTCGAAGACAATATTCATGCCAACATAGAGGAGATCCGAAGTTTTCATAAAGTAATTCTAGACTCCATAAAAGATATTAAGGCAAGTTTGTATATTTATAGTCTTTGTTATAGTTATAGTCTTGTTATATTAGGCAATCAATTACATTCGGGTTCATCCCTATGATTGATAGAAGCTTCATCAAGTATAAATGTCAGGGGCGGGCCTGAAAATCAAAGAGTCGGGGGCGAGCAAAGAAAGGTTTGGCCCCAATTTTGACATTTAAAAAAAAAAATAGGCTCAACTTTAAAAAATGGTGCCCATTTATGCCAGTTCGTTATCTAAGTTGCCTAACTTATTTGGGGGGGGGAGAGATTTTGATACCTAATTTCCCCTTCAATTGTGACACTGAGTTTGGAAAAGGTTGAGTTACATATTGATATTTTGTAAATATACCGTTCTCTTTATTGTATTTGGTGTTTTTACGGAGTCTTACTATTAAGCTATCAATTTATGAAAACGTGTATTCTATCTGAAACTTACTTTACTTATACGAATATGGCAAATGTTAATTTTCCTAATATGTGTTGACTTTTTAATCTAAAAACAAATCCGTTTTACATTGCAATTGGTGCGCCCTTCATGCCATATTATTCCAGGGTGGGAAAAGGGAGGGAAATTAAAAAAAAACAAGTAACATTTTTACTAACATCATGAACTGCAAATGGAAGAAAACTCAAGCAATATACCAAAACCTGTAATAAGGAAGAACTTACATCAGAAGCTAGCTTCGCAAACCTTCGGGAAGTAGTGTACGTCAAATCGTGACCTCAATCTGGCTGATTTTGGACCAAAAATTTCGCTCGACGTGGGGTTACCCAGACTGGGCTCCGCCGGGGAGTTAAATACTCTCAGGCAACAAGCACGATTGATTTTTACAGGCTGATTTTGGGAAATAAAGTAGCAGTTTGACCAAAAATGCGCCCAACGTGGGGCTCGAACCCACGACCCTGGGATTAAGAGTCCCATGCTCTACCGACTGAACTGCCGGGCTGGTGACAGAAGATAGCAGTGTACGTTATTTCTGACCTAAATTCGGGCCAAGATGAGGCTGATATTTGGGCAATAAAGTTGCATTTGAATTATTTCAAATGATAAAGAAATATATTCGTCAATAAGAAAGTTGTTCCTATCAAACTGATTAAATAGATGTCAACACTGGTACCTGTTACACTGCTGGGTTGAGTCTAACGAAGCATTTTTTGTAACGAAGGTTAGCGAAAAAATTGTGTCCACACTGGCTTTATCCAACCCTAACGAAGCAATTATTTGGTGTTACACTGCACTTAAAATGCTTCGTTGCGCGTGCGCATTACTCATCTGCCCCACCCACTTATAGTCTGGGAGCAAAAGTCCAAATAAGAGGTTCCGTGTCCTTTTTAGAGGCGAGCTTAGCGACATACATTTTTATGAACTATACGTGATACTTACCAAGAAAAATGATGTTGGCAATTCTTGATCCGCGACGGCGTTGCTATGGTAACCAAGTGAATATGCCACGCCCACTTTTAGGGGCTCTTTTCAGTGTTTGGCCCCTATCTCCTTCATTATTGCTCAGATTTCGATGAAATTCACACCAAATGAAAGGTAATAGATAATACAATCAAAATATATTAAGTTGGCAATTCTCAATCCGCGGCAGCGTCACTATAGTAACAAAGTAAATATGCCACACCCACTTTTAGGGGCTCTTTTCAGTGTTTGGCCCATATCTTCGTCATTATTGCTCAGCTTTAGATGAAATTTGCACCAAATGAAAGGTAATAGATAAGGCAATCATATATTTGATGAAACATGCAATTAGGGTGATTTGCATCTTAATTATGACGTCATAACTGTTTGCTCTTGCATATTTTATCTTAATCATGATGTATAACTCTTTGAAATTACTGTCTTTCAAATGGTCAGTAATGCTTGCAACTAGTTTATTTCTTGTAGTTGAGTTTAAAAGCTTATTTCATTCATACATTTATGGTCATAGAAAAATTGAATAAATGTAATTAAAGATGTCTAATTCAAATAAAAAATGTTCAATTCACACTGTTGCTATGGTAACATCATGTAGCAAAACTGTTCACTGTAAACAAGAATTCTTTAGGAAATGTTACATTTTGACCAGTTGACTGACATGTACTCTTTTTATTAAAATCTGATGACAAAATAATCTAATAACTGTAGAAAATTATTTAATTTGGATTGTGTTATATTATTATGTCATAAGGGCAATTATTAATCATGGATGCAGCCAGCTTTCAGTCGGGGGGGGGGTAGAAGCTTCAAGTCAAAAGCATTTTAACCCAATAATGACAACAGATTGGCATTAACTATTAACTGTAATAACTATTTTTGAGGTTATGAGTATTGGCTATCAATTTCTATTTTTTTCTTGTAATGACATCAGTATGAATGAAATGTCCCTTGGTCTTCTGGTCTTGGATTGTGATATTGGTTCTTGAATGGTGGGGGAAAGGGGTATTAGACATTGTTTCTTTTCATGTTAGATCATGGTTTTGGGCTATATGGGGTTTGTTTTTCTTGACTGGTATACACTTAGAGTTTGCTTTTTCTTGCTAAGTTCACTTACAACTTTCGGTCCTTTCCCTTTGGCACAAGTGCTTATATATTGAATGCATTAGTATTTTTAAAATAATTTTTATGTTTTTCTAACCTCGGTAGCATAACTAAGAAAAAAAAGTTTTTGTTCTAGAGGCATCCCAAATACAGGACATAGACACAAGTGCCCATGATAACATTTTTGGGTTAAGAGGTTATGATTTCTTGGTTGTAAAACCTATTTATAATATCATATGATAACTTTAACAAACATGTAATTTTACACTGTCATTAACTTAAACTTAGTCTGTTTGTTATAATTCAATACTAAATAGGCCCCTCTAAGCATACACGAGGCTCCTATGACTCCCAAAATCATCCTAGTGTCCCCCAGATGCCCCAAAAAGCATCCCAATAGCCCCCAGATGCCCCCCAAAAGCATCATAGCGGCCCCATGTGCTCCTCAAAAGCATCCTAGTTGTCCCCAGTGACCCCCAAAAACAAATTAGTGCTGCTATGAGGCCGTCAAAAGTATCCTAGTACCCATCTGTGACCCATGACATCAACCCAGTGGCCCCCTGTGGCCCCAAAACGTTGCCCCGAAAAGCATCTCAGTGGCCCTAAGTGGCCTCTAAAAGCACTCCAATGGCCCCAATCTCATTCTAGAGGCCTCAAAAGCTTCCCAGTTGCCCCCTAGTGACCCCAAAAAGCATACTAGTGACACCCAGTGGCTCAAAAAAGCATCCAAGTGGCCCCATTATGCCCCCTAAAAGAATCCTAGTGGCCCCCGAAAGCATCCTATTGACCCCTGTGGCCCCAAAAAGCATCTCAGTGGCCTCTAAAAGCCCCCTGTGGACCTCAAAATCATTCTAGTTGCCCCCAGTGGCCCCAAAAGCTTCCCATTTCCACCACCAGTGGCCCCCAAAAAGCATACTAGTGACACCCAGTGGCCCAAAAAAGCATCCAAGTGGCCCAATTATGCCCCCTAAAAGCATCCTAGTGGCCCCGAAAGCATCCCATTGGCCCCCTGTGGTCCCAAAAAGCATCTCAGTGGCCCCAGGTGGCCTCTAAAAGCACTTCAATGTGCCCTAAAATCATTCTAGTGGTCCCCAGTGGCTCAAAAAGCTTCCCATTTGCCGCCCCAGTGGCCCCGAAAAAGCATACTAGTGACACCCAGTGGCCCAAAAAGCATCCAAGTGGCCCCATTATGCCCCCTAAAAGCATCCTAGTGGCCCCCAAAAGCATCCTATTGGCCCCCGAAAGCATCCTATTGGTCCCCTGGGACCCCAAAAACCATCTCAGTGGCCCCAGGTGGCCTCTAAAAGCACTCCAATGGGCCCCTGTGGACCCCAAAATTATTTTAGTGGCCCCAAAAAGCACACTAGTGACATCCAGTGGCCCCATTAGGGCCCCATTATGCCCCCTAAAAGCATCTAAGTTGCCCTTGAAAGCATCTTATTGGACCCCAGTGGCCCCTAAAACCACCCTAGTGGCCCCTAAAACCACCTTAGTGGCCCCCTGTTGCCACCAGAAGCATGCAAATGGCTCCTCATGACCATCAAAAGCACCCTGGTAGCTCCCTGTGACCCCTAAAAGCATCCCGGTGGCCCCCAAGCCCCAAACGTATTCTTGTGGACCCCCGTGGCCCCCAAATGCATCCTAGTAGACCCCTGTGGTCCCCCCAATGGCCTATGGACTGATATATTTGAGGGACATTGGGCCCTTTCCTGTGAAAAAATTCAAAAGATGTCTGCAAAAAACAAAATGACTTAGCTTCCATTTGATGAAAATTTCATATACACCAGAGCTATCATGATGACAAAGATAGCAGCAAAACTTTGGAAAAGTGGTGAAAAATGGGGACGGTATATTCACCTGGTTACCATAGCTCACATAGGCATAGCCAGGGGGTGTAATGAGTGCACCCCCTGTAACCAATAAAAATAGAACCATTAGACAGAAGAAGAGTTTTAAAATGCATTTGACACGAATCTTCTAGCTGAGTTTTGAAGGAAGTTGCATCAATTTTTGTAAAAATAAACAAAATCTTTAAAAAAATTTGTGTCGAACCACTCCCCCCCCCCCGACTGAGAGCTTGCTGCGCCCCTGATTAACAATTGCCCCTATGACATCATAATATAACACAATCCAAATTAATTGTTATATAGTTATTAGGTTATTTTCTGTCACCAAATTTTAAAAAGAATACATGTCAGTCAAATGGTCAAAATGTAACATTTCCTAAAGAATTCTCTTGTTTACAGCGGATCGTTTTGCTACTTGCTGTTACCATAGCAACAGAGTGAATTGGACACTTTCATTGCATTTATTCAATGTTTTATGACCATACATGTATGAAAGTAATAAACTAATAAACTCAACTAAAAGAAATAAACTAATTAACTAGTTAAAAGCATTACTGACAATTTTAAAAATAATAATTTCGCAGATTTATACATCATGATTAAAATAAAATACACAAAAAACAAACAGTTATGACGTCATAATTAAGATGCAAATCACCCTATTTGCATATTTTATTAACTGTGTGATTGCTCCATCTATTACCTTTCATTTGGTGCAAATTTCATTGGAATCTGAGCAATAATGACGAATATATGGGCCAAACACCAAAAAGAGCCCCTAAAAGTGGGTGTGGCATATTTACTTTGTTACCATAGTAACGCTGCCGCGGATTCAGAAACGCCAACTTAATATATTTTGAGTGTGTTATCTATTACCTTCCATTTGGTGTGAATTTCATCGAAATCTGAGCAATAATGAAGGAGAAAAGGGTCAAACACTGAAAAGAGCCCCTAAAAGTGGGCGTGGCATATTCACTTGGTTACCATAGCAACGCCGTCGCGGATCCAGAATTGCCAACATCATTTTTCTTGGTAAGTATCACATATAGTTCATAAAAATGTATGTCGCTTAGCTCGCCTCTAAAAAGGACACGGAATTACCTTTGCTCCCATACTATTATTATGATTAATATTTTTATCCTTTTGATATAAACCATTGATCAAACTCAAAAATCTAATTTTTAATCTTTATTTTAACAAATCAGCACAGAAAAAGACTAGTTCAAAATTCTCGGGAAAATAAAACAAGATGAATGTGATCATTCCGTACACATGTACATACATTTTTCCTATCATTTCGATTTTTATATATTTCAGCTGTCAATTACGATTACAAGTATTGTTTTCATTTTCTATCATTTCCTTTGGAAAACATATGGAATAAAAATAGGCCTATGTTAATTACTAGGAGGAATTGGATTTGGGGTTTATACAGACGACTAGTATGTTATATCGTATAAAAACGTTCAACTTCCAAATGGACTTCTCAGTTATATTTCAAATAGTGTAGCCATTACTAAAATATCTCGGTGTTCGGCTGGTGGTTTAACTCACGCGGTCCTAACTTCGATCGTTAATTTGAATTTCGACCTACCAGATGCTTGAAAATCAAGGATTGCGAGTCTCATACTGCACCGTTTTTCTTCAAACTTGTTCCATTCAAAGCAAAATAAAATTGCCTTTCTGTCGGTGCATTACTTTATTGTAAAGAGTCCCTCGTTCTAGCAGCGTTTTGGTCCCCAGCTGTTGGAAGGCCTTCTTACAGCTGGGGACCAAAATGCCGCTGGAAGTAGGGACTCTGTTTAAGAGAATAATGTACCATCAGAAAGGGATTTTTGTTATGCTTTGAATGGAACAAGTTTGAAGAAAAACGGTGCAGTATGAGACTCGTAATCCTTGATTTTCAAACATCCGGTAGGTCAAAAATTCAGATTAACGGTCGAAGTTAGGACCGCGTGTAACTACTATTTCATGACCAATTCATTTTAATATGAATATTACCCGTCTCGCCAATACTCCATGCATATTTGAGTGAGTTTGACATAAATTAGTATGTTAATCCATCAGCCGTCCGTTGAATTCGAAAATGGCGCAAATAGGAAGAAACTTGAATATCAGTTGTAAGCATCGTCTTACGACACATCAATAGTGTTTGGGGCTGGCCTAAAACATGCAGCCTCTCTGTGGCAAATATCTGTCGACAAGAAACAATTTTGGCCACCGTTCCTTGTCCGCAGGTTTTACCGTATTTGTATACGGAAGTTTTGAAACGTAATTAATTCAATATATTTTTAATTCAATTACAATTTAAAATCGTCGAAGAATAAAATAATGGAACGACTAGTACAAGTACATGTATTGCAATGGGGCGATAGCCAGTTGAATACGATTTCTGAAGAGAGACATTTTCGAATCAATCAAATCGGCTATATTCCCTGATGTGATTCACCGGGAAGCAATTGTATCAGTATCATGGTATTAACACCTTTAGAATAACATATAATTACGTATAATTATTCGAGGCGCAAGAAAAAATTAATATTAAACATGTATGGCACAACTTTCTATTTAGTAAGAAGCATATCTTATGTAATTTCAAAAGTTTACCCTTCCACACTTGAGACGGAGTTTTCCGAAAGAGGGACATTTAAATATTCTAGGTTTATTCTCTAATAGATCAGCTAAACGTTTCAAAACTAGCGTATACATATACGGTAAAACGTGCGTTTTTTAGATTTAATACTTTTTGTCATATCAATGCAAGGAAAGGCAGGGAATCGAATGAAATGCTACGAAAGACGGTAAATCACATTTGTACGTTGCGTTTAGGGCTTGAGTTAGCGTCAAACAGTGACGCAAATAGGTAATTATTTTAATCAAAACGTAGCATTATAATAATACGTACTTAAAAACATATCCTTTCCTTGTGATTCCTCTCATTTAATACAAAATGATGAATGTGTTCTTTATTACGCGCATGCGCAAACCGCCAACTAAGCATTTTCTAACGAAGCTACCTGTTACACAGGCCAAAAAAGCTTCGTTGAGAGCTAACCTTCGTTGAATTTTCTACTCAATTGCTTCGTTATCAACTAAGCTTTTCCAACGAAGGTGGAGGTGTTACACTGGCCCAAAATTGCTTCGTTACGAAGCTTTTTGTCAAATTGCTTCGTAACGAAGCATTTCTGACCCCTGTTACACAGGCCAGTTGAAATGCTTCGTTACGAAGCAATTTGGCAAAAAGCTTCGTAACGAAGCAATTTCGGGCCAGTGTAACACCTCCGCCTTCGTTGGAAAAGCTTAGTTGATAACGGAGCAATTGAGTAGAAAATTCAACGAAGGTTAGCTCCCAACGAAGCTTTTTTGGCCTGTGTAACTATGGCTGGCCATCTGGACCAATGTATCGTCATACTTTTAACGCCGTAAAAACGATTTTATACGCCGTAAAGAATTACTTTTAACGCCGTTAAAAACGATTTTGTACGCCGTCAAAATTGATTTTTCACGGCGTCAAAAATAATTATGTACGCGTAAAAAGTCATCTTGAACGGCGTCAAAAATAATTTTTAACGCCGTAAAACGATTTTATACGACGTAAAGAATTACTTTTTACGCCGTTAAAAACGATTTTGTACGCCGTCAAAACCGATTTTTACGCCGTTAGAAATTATTTTTTACGCCGTTAAAAATTACTTTTTACGCCATTTTTACGGAGAGAAAAGAGGACGGCAATGGTAAGACCTAGCATTATATCATATTTACACAGTACTCCACTGTCTCCAAACACATTTTTGTCGCCTACTTTGAAGTGTTGTAGAAAAATATCCAACAACAGTTTGCTCATGAAATTTTGCAGACTAGAACTTGAAAAAATTTGTAACTCAAGCTAGAAGCCAGCAAACTTTAATTTGAAAGGAATACTACTAAAACTATTTGTGAAATTGTCACCAGAATTCATATTTTAAGCCGACAATTGTACATAGACGTTCCGTCAAGTATGTGCAAAGTGTGTACATATGGTAAAGACAATAGGTTTACCAACGCCTTAAGATATACAATAATATATCATCATTTTATGTCTACACTACTTTCGTATGTTTGTGTTTGTTTTTATTAATTGCAATCAGAGTGGCAATGTTTTTCACTTAGTTAAAGTCTGCATCTGATAAATCATCATTGTTCAATGCAAAACATAAACCAAACAGATAAACAAGCAAACAAACAAACAAACAAACCATGATATGCTTTTAACCACATTTAAAACACAAACTTTGTTATTTGATTGAGGAGCTAGACAAAGCGGTGTCTTCACACTGCTATAGTCGAATCAATGAGAATTTGGTCAGAATTCTTTTGTAAATGCTGTTCAAATGTTTATTTCTGAACCATTGTATTCCTGCATTAAATCATGATAAGCAGGTGTGTAAATGATTTCAGAAAAGGATAGAAGACCTATATTAACAGAAGCCTCAAACTTGTTACTTATAAACGGGGCATCCTTTCTGGGACATCATTTGGGAAGAGCGTTTGTGCGAGAATCCATGTTGTCACTCCCTATGATAAATATTATAGACGCCATGCATACGTTGACGCAGTATTCTTGGGAAGATCTGCAGGTATTAGAACAAATCAAGTTTAGTTTTTATGGTTTCTTTATTTTCGTTTGTTATTGTGAATCCTTAGTCTATCGGTTGGTTCATACTACCACGTCGACCAAACTCTAACGAAAGGGAGTTTAAATGAAAAGTTAACAAAGCAGCAGCAAACCCCATTAAAAGACCTGGTTGACCAAAAACGTTCAGTTTTATTAACTTTCTTAAATATATTTTAGACTTGAAATATTTCAAAATGTACATGTAATGCTACCCTTTGCATTCGTACGACTTCACTTCTTAAAAGAGAACTTCGTCTTCTTCGGTAATTTATAGCTAGACTCTGCGCGCAGCTGGGTATGGATTTTCATTATATATGGGCCTTATTATCCTGAAACCCCTGACTTAGAAATGAGGAATCATGATCATTTCTGGAACGCGATGAGAATTTTTGCATTTTTATTTTTGCACGACAACGTAACGTTGTGTCAGAAAATGAAATAAAATAACAACCTTATTGAAAAGAGGAACATTTGTACCATTTTTATAGCGAGGAAAGGCGTTGTGGAAGAGGGGGGTCGACATAATCAAAGAAGATGTATCGGATGGTAACTATATAGAGTGCCTAATCAGATCAGCCGACTACACGCACATATTTGTATTCGAAGACAATATTCATGCCAACATAGAGGAGATCCGAAGTTTTCATAAAGTAATTCTAGACTCCATAAAAGATATTAAGGCAAGTTTGTATATTTATAGTCTTTGTTATAGTTATAGTCTTGTTATATTAGGCAATCAATTACATTCGGGTTCATCCCTATGATTGATAGAAGCTTCATCAAGTATAAATGTCAGGGGCGGGCCTGAAAATCAAAGAGTCGGGGGCGAGCAAAGAAAGGTTTGGCCCCAATTTTGACATTTAAAAAAAAAAATAGGCTCAACTTTAAAAAATGGTGCCCATTTATGCCAGTTCGTTATCTAAGTTGCCTAACTTATTTGGGGGGGGGAGAGATTTTGATACCTAATTTCCCCTTCAATTGTGACACTGAGTTTGGAAAAGGTTGAGTTACATATTGATATTTTGTAAATATACCGTTCTCTTTATTGTATTTGGTGTTTTTACGGAGTCTTACTATTAAGCTATCAATTTATGAAAACGTGTATTCTATCTGAAACTTACTTTACTTATACGAATATGGCAAATGTTAATTTTCCTAATATGTGTTGACTTTTTAATCTAAAAACAAATCCGTTTTACATTGCAATTGGTGCGCCCTTCATGCCATATTATTCCAGGGTGGGAAAAGGGAGGGAAATTAAAAAAAAACAAGTAACATTTTTACTAACATCATGAACTGCAAATGGAAGAAAACTCAAGCAATATACCAAAACCTGTAATAAGGAAGAACTTACATCAGAAGCTAGCTTCGCAAACCTTCGGGAAGTAGTGTACGTCAAATCGTGACCTCAATCTGGCTGATTTTGGACCAAAAATTTCGCTCGACGTGGGGTTACCCAGACTGGGCTCCGCCGGGGAGTTAAATACTCTCAGGCAACAAGCACGATTGATTTTTACAGGCTGATTTTGGGAAATAAAGTAGCAGTTTGACCAAAAATGCGCCCAACGTGGGGCTCGAACCCACGACCCTGGGATTAAGAGTCCCATGCTCTACCGACTGAACTGCCGGGCTGGTGACAGAAGATAGCAGTGTACGTTATTTCTGACCTAAATTCGGGCCAAGATGAGGCTGATATTTGGGCAATAAAGTTGCATTTGAATTATTTCAAATGATAAAGAAATATATTCGTCAATAAGAAAGTTGTTCCTATCAAACTGATTAAATAGATGTCAACACTGGTACCTGTTACACTGCTGGGTTGAGTCTAACGAAGCATTTTTTGTAACGAAGGTTAGCGAAAAAATTGTGTCCACACTGGCTTTATCCAACCCTAACGAAGCAATTATTTGGTGTTACACTGCACTTAAAATGCTTCGTTGCGCGTGCGCATTACTCATCTGCCCCACCCACTTATTATGATTAATATTTTTATTCTTTTGATATAAACCATTGATCAAACTCAAAAATCTAATTTTTAATCTTTATTTTAACAAATCAGCACAGAAAAAGACTAGTTCAAAATTCTCGGGAAAATAAAACAAGATGAATGTGATCATTCCGTACACATGTACATACATTTTTCCTATCATTTCGATTTTTATATATTTCAGCTGTCAATTACGATTACAAGTATTGTTTTCATTTTCTATCATTTCCTTTGGAAAACATATGGAATAAAAATAGGCCTATGTTAATTACTAGGAGGAATTGGATTTGGGGTTTATACAGACGACTAGTATGTTATATCGTATAAAAACGTTCAACTTCCAAATGGACTTCTCAGTTATATTTCAAATAGTGTAGCCATTACTAAAATATCTCGGTGTTCGGCTGGTGGTTTAACTCACGCGGTCCTAACTTCGATCGTTAATTTGAATTTCGACCTACCAGATGCTTGAAAATCAAGGATTGCGAGTCTCATACTGCACCGTTTTTCTTCAAACTTGTTCCATTCAAAGCAAAATAAAATTGCCTTTCTGTCGGTGCATTACTTTATTGTAAAGAGTCCCTCGTTCTAGCAGCGTTTTGGTCCCCAGCTGTTGGAAGGCCTTCTTACAGCTGGGGACCAAAATGCCGCTGGAAGTAGGGACTCTGTTTAAGAGAATAATGTACCATCAGAAAGGGATTTTTGTTATGCTTTGAATGGAACAAGTTTGAAGAAAAACGGTGCAGTATGAGACTCGTAATCCTTGATTTTCAAACATCCGGTAGGTCAAAAATTCAGATTAACGGTCGAAGTTAGGACCGCGTGTAACTACTATTTCATGACCAATTCATTTTAATATGAATATTACCCGTCTCGCCAATACTCCATGCATATTTGAGTGAGTTTGACATAAATTAGTATGTTAATCCATCAGCCGTCCGTTGAATTCGAAAATGGCGCAAATAGGAAGAAACTTGAATATCAGTTGTAAGCATCGTCTTACGACACATCAATAGTGTTTGGGGCTGGCCTAAAACATGCAGCCTCTCTGTGGCAAATATCTGTCGACAAGAAACAATTTTGGCCACCGTTCCTTGTCCGCAGGTTTTACCGTATTTGTATACGGAAGTTTTGAAACGTAATTAATTCAATATATTTTTAATTCAATTACAATTTAAAATCGTCGAAGAATAAAATAATGGAACGACTAGTACAAGTACATGTATTGCAATGGGGCGATAGCCAGTTGAATACGATTTCTGAAGAGAGACATTTTCGAATCAATCAAATCGGCTATATTCCCTGATGTGATTCACCGGGAAGCAATTGTATCAGTATCATGGTATTAACACCTTTAGAATAACATATAATTACGTATAATTATTCGAGGCGCAAGAAAAAATTAATATTAAACATGTATGGCACAACTTTCTATTTAGTAAGAAGCATATCTTATGTAATTTCAAAAGTTTACCCTTCCACACTTGAGACGGAGTTTTCCGAAAGAGGGACATTTAAATATTCTAGGTTTATTCTCTAATAGATCAGCTAAACGTTTCAAAACTAGCGTATACATATACGGTAAAACGTGCGTTTTTTAGATTTAATACTTTTTGTCATATCAATGCAAGGAAAGGCAGGGAATCGAATGAAATGCTACGAAAGACGGTAAATCACATTTGTACGTTGCGTTTAGGGCTTGAGTTAGCGTCAAACAGTGACGCAAATAGGTAATTATTTTAATCAAAACGTAGCATTATAATAATACGTACTTAAAAACATATCCTTTCCTTGTGATTCCTCTCATTTAATACAAAATGATGAATGTGTTCTTTATTACGCGCATGCGCAAACCGCCAACTAAGCATTTTCTAACGAAGCTACCTGTTACACAGGCCAAAAAAGCTTCGTTGAGAGCTAACCTTCGTTGAATTTTCTACTCAATTGCTTCGTTATCAACTAAGCTTTTCCAACGAAGGTGGAGGTGTTACACTGGCCCAAAATTGCTTCGTTACGAAGCTTTTTGTCAAATTGCTTCGTAACGAAGCATTTCTGACCCCTGTTACACAGGCCAGTTGAAATGCTTCGTTACGAAGCAATTTGGCAAAAAGCTTCGTAACGAAGCAATTTCGGGCCAGTGTAACACCTCCGCCTTCGTTGGAAAAGCTTAGTTGATAACGGAGCAATTGAGTAGAAAATTCAACGAAGGTTAGCTCCCAACGAAGCTTTTTTGGCCTGTGTAACTATGGCTGGCCATCTGGACCAATGTATCGTCATACTTTTAACGCCGTAAAAACGATTTTATACGCCGTAAAGAATTACTTTTAACGCCGTTAAAAACGATTTTGTACGCCGTCAAAATTGATTTTTCACGGCGTCAAAAATAATTATGTACGCGTAAAAAGTCATCTTGAACGGCGTCAAAAATAATTTTTAACGCCGTAAAACGATTTTATACGACGTAAAGAATTACTTTTTACGCCGTTAAAAACGATTTTGTACGCCGTTGAAAAGTATAGCTGGCAGCCAATTAAAACCAGCGTTACAATCTGGTATTCATTGAACAAACGAACGTGTATGTTCGACTTACCGACTGATTGATATAAATCCAAAACCCTAGTTTTCTGTCACTGTACATGTCACATTTATCATTTATATTGGAATTTTTATTTGCCAGACGCATTTGGTTGTATGGAAATCTCGGGAATTTGATATACATCGAGTTTTCATTGTTTAAACATTTTTTCGCAAATGATTAACAATGTTCTGTACGTTCGCAATTTCGAAAGGCGTAAAAAATCAGTTTTGACGGCGTAAAAAATAATTTTTAACGGCGTAAAAAATAATTTTTAACGGCGTAAAAAGTAATTTTTAATGGCGTAAAAAGTAATTTTTAACGGCGTAAAAAATAATTTCTAACGGCGTAAAAATCGGTTTTGACGGCGTACAAAATCGTTTTTAACGGCGTAAAAAGTAATTCTTTACGGCGTATACAATCGTTTTTACGGCGTTAAAAATTATTTTTGACGCCGTTCAAAATGAATTTTAATGGCGTAAAAAAATCGTTTTTAACGGCGTAAAGTAATTCTTTACGGCGTATAAAATCGTTTTTACGGCGTTAAAAGTAGATTTTACGGCGTTAAAAGTATGACGATACATTGGTCCAGATGGCCAGCCATAGTGTAACAGGTAGCTTCGTTAGAAAATGCTTAGTTGGCGGTTTGCGCATGCGCGTAATAAAGAGCACATTCACCATTTTGTATTAAATGAGAGGAATCGCGAGGAAAGAACATGTTTTAAGTACGTGTTATTATAATGCTACGTATTGATTAAAATAATTACCTATTTGCGTCACTGATTGACGCTAACTCAAGCCCTAAACGCCACGTACAAATGTGATTTACCGTCTTTCGTAGCATTTCATTCGATTCCCTGCCTTTCCCCGCATTGATATGACAAAAAGTACTAAATCTAAAAAACGCAGGTTTTACCGTATATGTATACGGTAGTTTTGAAACGTTTATCTGATCTATTAGAGAATAAACCTAGAATATTTAAATGTCCCTCTTTCGGAAAACTCCGTCTCAAGTGTGGAAGGGTAAACTTTGGAAATTGCATAAGATATGCTTACTAAATAGAAAGTTGTGGCATACATGTTTAATATTAATTTTTTCTTGCGCCTCGAATAATTATACCTTGAATGTAATTCTTAAGGTGTTAATACCATGATACTGATACAATTGCTTCCCGGTGAATCACATCGTATTCAACTGGCTATCGCCCCATTGCAATACATGTACTTGTACTAGTCGTTCCATTGTTTTATTCTTCGACGATTTTAAATTGTAATTGAATTTAAACTTCATGTTTAAATATATTGAATTAATTACGTTTCAAAACTTCCATATACAAATACGGTAAAACCTGCGGACAAGGAACGGTGGCCAAAATTGTTTCTTGTCGACAGGTATTTGCCAAAGAGAGGCGATGCTTACAACTGATATTCAAGTTTCTTCCTATTTGCGCCATTTTCGAATTCAACGGACGGCTGATGGATTAATACACTAATTTATGTCAAACTCACTCAAATATGCATGGAGTATTGGCGAGACGGGTAATATTCATATTAAAATGAATTGGTCATGAAATAGTAGTTACACGCGGTCCCAACTTCGACCGTTATTTAGAATTTTTGACCTACCGGATGTTTGAAAATCAAGGATTACGAGTCTCATACAGCACCGTTTTTCTTCAAAATTGTTCCATTCAAAGCATAACAAAAATCCCTTTCTGATGGTACATTATTCTCTTAAACAGAGTCCCTACTTCCAGCGGCATTTTGGTCCCCAGCTGTAAGAAGGCCTTCTAACAGCTGGGAACCAAAACGCTGCTAGAACGAGGGACTCTTTACAATAAAGTAATGCACCGACATAAAGGCAATTTTGTTTTGCTTTTAATGGTATAGGTTTGAAGAAAAACGCAATCCTTGATTTTCAAGCATCTGGTAGGTCGAAAATGCAAATTAAAGGTCGAAGTTAGGACCGCGTGAGTTAAACCACCAGCCGAACACCGAGATATTTTAGTAATGGCCACACTATTTGAAATATAACTGAGAAGTCCATTTGGAAATTGAACGTTTTTATACGATAAACCCCAAATCCAATTCCTCCTAGTAATTAACATAGGCCTATTTTTATTCCATATGTTTTCAAAGGAAAGATAGAAAATGAAAACAATACTTGTAATCGTATTCACTGTTCCACAACTGGATGACTCTAACTGCAGTTAGCTTCATTCAAGATGGTTGCCGAGATTCTTTCGTTTTCGATAAACCTCCGATTTCAGCTAAACTAAGTTGAATCTTGATTCCAAAAGTTTCGCCATGCAAATTAATAAAACTATGATTGTATTCAACCACAAATGAATGCTCTAACACCCATAATATTAGAGAATTTTAAAGAAAACGACTTCACTTAGAATGACTCTAACTGAAGTTGATGATCTACGCCATCATGACGTCATCATCAACTTCAGTTAGAGTCATTCTAAGTGAAGCCGTTTTCTTTAAAATTCTCCAATATCGCGGTTGTTTGAGCATTTATTTGTGGTTATTTACCATCGTAGCTTTATTAATTTGCATGGCGAAACATTTGGAATCCAGATTCAACTTATTTTAGCCGAAATCGGAGGTTTATCGAAAACGAAATGATCTCGGCAACCATCTTGAATGAAGCTAACTGCAGTTAGAGTCATCCAGTTGTGGAACAGTGGTATTGACAGCTGAAATATATAAAAATCGAAATGATAGGAAAAATGTATGGACATGTGTACGGAATGATCACATTCATCTTGTTTTATTTTCCCGAGAATTTTGAACTAGTCTTTTTCTGTGATGATTTGTTAAAATAAAGATTAAAAATTAGATTTTTGAGTTTGATCAATGGTTTATATCAAAAGAATAAAAATATTAATCATAATAAGTGGGTGGGGCAGATGAGTAATGCGCACGCGCAACGAAGCATTTAAAGTGCAGTGTAACACCAAATAATTGCTTCGTTAGGGTTGGATAAAGCCAGTGTGGACACAATTTTTTCGCTAACCTTCGTTACAAAAATGCTTCGTTAGACTCAACCCAGCAGTGTAACAGGTACCACTTTTTATTTGTTTGGATTGGGCCTGACTATGTACTTCAATGGTAAAAACATAATTTCATGATCTCTCAAAAAGTGTTGGTTGAATTTGTCTAAAACTCGATTGGCTTACTATGAGATGACCCTGCTAATGTACATACTCTGACTATTCATCACAATTTTGGTTGTTGAATGAATAAACCAAGGTTTCAAATATTTTTAACAATGCATCAATGGAGATATGGCCCACACATTTTTAAAAAAGTTGAAAAGAAAATTACTCATCATTTACGTCATTGTTTATATTCACTCTACTATACCTAACACCTAGAAATGCATAAGATACTTTGTTTGTCTAATTGTTTTGTTTAGTACATTTTTGAAAGTGCCTTAGTAACATCAAACATTCAACTGATAAACCATTAATAAGGAACAGACAAATAAAAACAAATACATAATCATTACTAATAAGCCAAATGGGTTGCTCATGAACACCAAATGCAAGGTAGGTATAGTAGAGTGATATTACACCGTGCAACACGAACTCAGAGTCATCAGGATTCATAATAGTACCAAAATCCGAGGATGAAATAAAAGTTTACTACTTCTTCATCATAGCAACTACCAATGACAAGTTGGTTCCGTGGTGTAGTGGTTATCACATGTGCTTTACACGCACAGGGTCGCGGGTTCGAACCCCGCCGGAACCTCTTTTTCTCCAAGGTATGTTATTTGTTTTGTTGTTATCAGGAATTATGTGTCATACTCTACCTACTAAAGTCATGTAATTTGATATACTGAAATATTATATTACAATCACGATGCAACCCTAAATGATCGACTTCGGCCAAAAAGTTGAGTGATATTGGTATATTGTAATATCATTCCATTTCCAAAAGTCTGATTTTGCTTCATTATAAAGCTGTGACGTGTGTTGTTTTTGAAATGATCAGTTAATATTCCGTAGTAATGTCAACAAAGCGAGTGCTACGGAATGGTTACCTGTAATACTAGCATAATCATAAATACGTAGCATCTCCTTCAATAAATCCTTACATAAAGCAGTGCCTTTGCCTATCATGTTTGGTGTCACGGTTGGTGTTTGGAGTTTGGCGTCTGTAACAAATGCCATGTTTTCTGTAACAGATGGCAGTTGGTGTTTTCAGCCTTGTTTTAGCCACTGATATGTTTGATATCGTTTAAATTAGACTTTCAACGCCATTCTACCTCTGAGGAAGTTGTACATCTCTTTTTGATTAACCTATACAAGATCCTTTTTAGAAAATTAGTCTGACATTTTTAAAATTTGATGAGGTAAGGTCTCAATCCATTGTTTTCGTAGAGTCAGAGAGCTGTATATTGTTTTATTCGCACGCTCTAAGAAGCGATAACCAAGCAAAAGGTATGTTGATTGTTTGTTCTCACCGTCTTTAATACTGTTAACTAATTGCATTATCAATTGTCTATTTTATAAAACAAAGTAAACATAACCACAGTGAAAACATAAAATGAACGGTGAGACGCAATTTATCCATCTTGATCCATCAAAGTATGACTGAAGGAATACAGTGGTTTGATAGTATGTAATTTATTATATATTGTATACAATAACTCGATTGCGTGCACAAGTGCCCGGCTAGCTCAGTCGGTAGAGCATGGGACTCTTAATCCCAGGGTCGTGGGTTCGAGCCCCACGTTGGGTGAAATTTTTATCTATTATGTAGTATGTCGAGTTATTTTGGAGGAAATAAAGATTAACACAAACAAGCATGTTATCTTAATTTTCACGAACCCATTTTCATGAGCCCTATCACCGTTTATCCGCTCATTAATTTCCGTTCAAGGCAGGTCAGAGTAGTTCCGTGGTGTAGCATTCTGATACTCATAGCATCTTTCTGTTTCACCTTAAACATCAGGGGTGAGAAGAAATGAGATATCATGGTTTATCATGATGGTGGTATAGTGGTTCGAGCCCCATCGGAGCCTCTTTTTATTGCAATCATTGATGGTTCATGGGTGGTTATGACTGTGAACATAAATTATATGGGACCATGGGACCATTTTCTTATCCTAAATCGACTATCTAGCTAGTTACTAGCACATGTGGCATTACAATAGTGTATAGCGATTACCTTTAGAACTGCTTATCCAATTCACCTATATACCTTTCAAGTCTTCATGTTGCATATCTTTTCTTAAAATAGTAGCCTTGCTTCGAGACTGTGGATCCCCCTGCCCCCCCCCCCTTATCTACTTCTTAAACACATTACTGGCTTGCTGAAAAGAAGATAGGGGGCAGGATCTTGAAGCAAGGCTATTAAAAAAAGGCAGTTACTGAACGTATTTGTTAAAGCATCCATGCCTTACCTCCAGTTTTAGTTCGGCCAAATGGTCATTCAAATGAATCTAAGTTTGGAACGTATTTTAAGTTTATACAACATAACATGATTATTTCCAGAATATTACTGTTCTCCCCGTTATTTCGAAGCCTCCTAATATCCTTACGACAATGGATATAACACATGACATCAAACTACGTCTTTTATCCAACATGTATGAACGTTATAGCAAGGACCATCATATCAGGACAATTATGGTAAACATCGAGAGTATTGTGATTGGTGATGGTTTAGACTCAGAGAGCGGAGTGATGAATATATTAGACCAATTGCAAAATGATTCAGCTGTCCAAATTGAGCAACAATTGGGAAGTGCAGTAGAAGAAAGATTCCAAACTCCATGGTTAGTACTGAATCGCTGGCAAAGTTGTAAGGTTTGGAATTGGATAAAGATTGCTTGGCGCTATTTCCTTTGATTTCAAGGACGACAAATGAAAAACGAAAAAATAGAATCTCATCTAGCCTGCACGCATTATATATAGACCTTATACAGGGTGATACACACACTAAATGCCAGACATATCGTGTTGGATAACTTTTTGGTCTGCATTTAATCGGACTTGTTCTTTATCACATTGAAACTAGGCTTCATGGAACAACTCCACAAAAAGTTTCAGATGACTAGCTTGCAGATAAAAAAGTTATGAAACATTATCTAGGTGGTTGGCATTTTCTGTGTCACTCTGTATTCTCCATTCTGTACTTGCAAAATTTATGAAGAGAAATACTAGTATATGTTCTTTTTCTTTTGTTATCCATGTATCGCAATCTTTATACATCTCTGATGTAACGTCAGCGATGAGGATCAAATATCAGTTATTTTACATTTTATTATCCTCATCAAATAGTACAGGTGATGACAGAATTGATCGTGAACTTTGCAATAAGATTACGAAAGTCTCCCATGTGACCGATGTCATTAAGCACATTACTGATGAACTGGCCAACCCGATACATGATGATTGGTTCAACGCAATTATTATCGACATGGGCGAGGAAGTCTCAATAAGTGAATTTGTGGACTCACTAAAAAGTGCACTTGACGGGTTTTCATACCTTGTAAGTATGGAACGTATTACTTGGAACGTCTTGCCTATTTCATAAAAATAGTTTGTCTACAAAACCATAAGACTGTGAACAATAATAGTGTGCTCATTTTCAGAAATGTATGAAAGGCTATGAAGATGCAAAAGACCTGAAACTGCCGCTTGAAATTGTAACACATCAACATAGTAAGTGACTTATTCTGGTAACTTGCCGATAATGAAACCGTTGTCCTTTATTAATCAGACGTGTATTGCCTTTATTTAGTTCGTGTAAGTCAAGGGCCAATTTTAATTATTCGATTTTTAATTCGTAGTGTATAACTAGACTGTTCGCAGGGTGATGCATAGGAATCCATAATCACCTTACAGAGACAAATTCTAAATATCTGTAGAAAATTCTAGAGAGTAACGTCACAAGGCCCAGATATATATATGTATTTTTGCTTCCTCTTTTCATTGCAGAAATTGCTCACTTCGTAGATTGGTTTCTGAAAAGAAATATTGGACTAAATGCAGAACTGGATAGTTTTTACGACAGGTATATCAAAAGTAATCAAGTTGAACGCTTGATCTGATAGGCACATGTGACGTATATATTATCTCCCAATGTATGATTGAGGCTTAATTATTTTTTTCCCAATGTAAGATTTCATTTTTTGTCTAATGCAGACGAATGGAAGAGTCCCTAGATGATAAAAGCGACTGCAAACGGTACTCCAATCGAGAGGTTGATCGCAAACTTCTGGAACAATTGAAGAAAAACAAAGAGAAGTATCTAAATTACTCTGATGACGTTAACATTTCGGATGCTGAAGAAAAACGAACATATTTTGCTTTCTTTGAAGGCGTGACATCTAGTGGTGGTGACCTTGAAATAGTTTTTCCAAGATTAAGAAATGATATCACGGTATGCATGTAGTTTAGATTTAAAGAATTCTTACTCAGTAGAACGGCACAAAAATCGAACAAACATCTACCGAACCTGATGTCGAGTATGCCATAACTATAACAATGGTCATATATACAGGGTGTCAAAAAACAATGGCACCCCCCTCTAAAGCGAAAAGTACTTAATGTTACATGGTGTGCCATATATCATTTTAAAGACAATTTAATTCTGGAGTTACATGAGAAATTTCACAGCTTTATAAATAATTCAACAGATTTACGTACAGCCGATTGTTAGTAGATGGTATGGTCACCACTTGCTGCTCTGCTAGAGGGGAGTGCCGTTGTTTTTTGACACCCTTTATATATTACATAATATAATCGTCATATATTGACATGATGACAGGAGCTGAGGAAAGAATGTCTTAAGATACCAACGTGCATAGCCTTCCTTACAAATGGGACCCTCAAATCAAATGTAAGGACGAAGCACTATTGGAAGAAGGTGGCCGAGTTTGGTAAAGATGAGGGAATGTACATAGCAGGTATATAATATTTAATAGGTAAAAGTATGGGTGCACATAAGGGTTGTAAATGTAAAAGAAATAGAAAGGGAATTCAAAGTTGTGCCTTGTCTACGACTTGACGTACAACCACATGTCCTGTATTATATATTTTAGATATCAATGTTTGTGAGGAATCACGGTACAAGTGCAAAGCTGGAACTACTTGTGTGTATATAAGTAAGTAGAGTCTTCATATCGATCCCCCATTTTCATAATCAAGTTTGAATCATCCATTTAAATATAATTCTATTCTCGACCCTAACGACACAAATGTTTTTACTTTTCTATAAAGAACATATTTTTTAATGATTGAAGGCCCTGGTCAGTTCGGTTGTGACTGTGGGGAAGGATATGAAGAAACGGTGACAAGAACATGTCTTCCTTTGTACAATAACACAGAAATACAACAACAAGTGCACAGACAAAAGATGGCACTGTCTTACAATGGAGTTAATATTGATCCACTAAAAGATGGCGCTGAATTTGTAAAGATTTCTGTAAGTCAAATGTGCAATTGTACTTCATTTCAAATAATCAATTTTGACCATACAAGTAATGTACGTATGTATTTCTACTAAGGTACGGATATAGGTCCATAAAGTCCATATTACACGTTACACATCAAACTTTGTATTGACTTTATCGACACCCTATATATGATTGGTTTTAGCAACAATATCAAGATAAGCAATTGGGAATTTGGGGAAGGAATATATGTACCTTTAATTAAAATTTTTAATATAGACAATGGATTAAACCAGACAAGCAATAAACCCAATTCAAGATATATCATGCATTTAGTATAAATTGCAAATGATGTTTCTCACAGAATGTAATACAAGCTGGAACATCATTCATGTCTGCCTCTCAACACAAAGAGAATACTACAGAACTTAAAGCCATATGTCGTAATACGCCATTATGTATAGGTGCAGTACACAATTTTATTTGCATTTATACCATTTATTCGTATACATTTATAGGGAAATATAGTACTATACTACTAACCAAACATTTCAAAGAGCCTTAGTTAAGCATGTCATGTTGAAGAACCCCTATTCCTACTGTTGAAAATGGATTCTAGCAATACTATCCCACATGAATGTACTTGTTGAGACCGGCGATCAACTTGAGTTCTTCTGAGAAAATGAGGATTTTGTATCAATCCCCGTGGTGACCACATGATGGTGTTTCTCAAAAACCTCAAGTTGTTCGAGTTTCAACAAGGAGATTCGTGTTGGATAGTACTGCTAAAATCCATTTCAATAGTAAAAATGGGGTTCTTAAATAGGACAATGGCCTTGCTTTTTAGAACTTGACTCTAATATGCCAATTAACTTGTACCAGTATCATGCAGTCGGCCTGCTTTCATCCATGTTATTTGTCACCCACAAGGGAGTTGAGAGGGGGTCGGTGCTTATCTTCATTTTATGTATGAGTTTAAGGGTATGGTTGATTTTTTGGGTTTGTAGAACTTCAAAAAATACACGCTATGGTTAAAGCTACAAAGATTTCCAAGCCTGGACAAGAATTTGCCAAAGTCTTATCAGTACAGTTTTATTGGATTTCCTAATAATTGAAACATTTTTTTTTTTTAATGGATTTTTATTTCAGTTCAAGCAGTACATTCAATACATATTTAGGTTTAGTCATTTTACAATAGTGTCGATGGGTGAGAGGGTAACATTGAAACTCTTGGCAAGCATTGCCTAACACAGACGTGTTTCACGTTTCCCTAAAACATTTAGCATTTACAATAGTATGAAAATTATACAACATGGAAAATATGAAGCAGTATAAACTTGTAGTACATGTAATTACAATATATTTTTAATATCCTTCCATTTATCTCCTCTTCCTACTTTTACATCTATTAAATAATATTCTTCTATGTTTCTCTTCAGTCCCAGAAAGGTCGGACGCACCTTTAGACATTTACATAAGTATATATATCTCCTGTATATAGATAAAATTGTATTTATCAATATTGTTTCACTATTTACTGGTCCTAAAGTGATTGTACTTTTGTCACATAAATCAGAAAGCTTTTTAGGAAGCCAGTTTTTAATATCTTGAATTACCATTTCGACAACCTCACACGTTAAAAACAGGTGCACCAGGGTCTCTATGTGTCTACTGCAAAAACAGCATTTATCAGATTCCTTAATACCACACATCTTTAAGTATTTATTTGTCGGTAGAAATCTGTGGATTACTTTATAGTTGAAAGATGCTAATTTAGGTTCATAGTTACTTATTTTATTAATTTTATTAATGTTTTTCCATTCATGGTCTTCAATATCAATATCTAAATCACCGTTCCATTTATACACATAGTTGTCGTTGTAATCAAGGTTTTTAATTAGTTCCCAGTAAATTATTTTACAAATTTTTTTATTTTCCATGAATTTTAACACATGTTTTTTATATTCAGAATAATATTCAGGCGGTTTATTATTTTCAGATATTATTTTTTTCCATTTTTCAGGAATTGTGTTTTTCAGACTTAGAAAATCTAAGAAGTTTATTTTTGTGTTAAAACGGTCCATAAATTCATTTAATCTCAAAATTCTTTTTGATTCGTGATACATGTCTTTTAGAATGATTAAGCCTTCCTGCTTTGTATTTTTTATGATTTTGTTCACATTCTCATTTTTGCTATATCTTAACCATGTGTTGCAGATTATATTTTCAGCATATGATTCTATATTGCATTCAATTTCGGCTTCTTTAATAGCTGTGTATGCGCGAAATATATTGATTATCCCTTTCCAAAAAGTATTTTCAATTTTAGCCTCTAATTTTTGAAGTGATTTTACATCATATGCAAATAGTTCTCTCGCATCTTTTATACCAATTATACCATGCGCTGCAAATTGCCATGTACCATGTCTGGTCAATTTCTGAAGCCAGGTTAATTTCTGAGATTGCTCGAAGGTTTGGGGATCGATCATTCTTAGACCACCATCTTTGTAGTCTTGACATATTTGATGAAAATTCACCTTTGACACATTAGAATTCCACAGGTATGTAGTAAATAAATGTTTTAGTCGTTTATGATATTCAATTGATATTTTTGGCAGAATTTTCATTATATGTACTATTTTTGGCAGAGCAAACGACTTTATTACCGTTATTTTTCCTATCAGGGACAAATTTCTTCTCTTATATCGATTTATCACTACCCTTTGCATTCGTTCGACTTCACTTCTTAAAAGAGAGTTCCGTCTTCACTCTTTCAAACTAAAATAAACCTGTGAACTCACCGCGCCAATCAGTGCTCGTCGGCCAATTTTGACCGACGTTCTGTATATGGTCATTCCCTCTTACGTCATCGTTAAGCCCGGAATTGACCAATGACAATTCACAATTTATTTTGGCGCGTGTTTCTTCAAGCTCACTGATTTGTGAAAGAAAGGTCAGCGCGTAGGTCAGAAGTGATTTATTACCCGAACTGTCAACGGCACCCGTCGTGGGGGCGGGGCTACTAAACTGTAATATGATTTCTACTAGGCAGAGTGTAGTTTAACTAGACTCTGCACGCAGGGTAATTTATCACTGTTTGCATTTCTATAAATTTAGTCTCAAGATTGTCTCGTTCAATATTCTTAAGGTCATTATTAAATTGAATGCCAAGTAATTTAAAGGTGGTTTCCCAATTCAGAGGAATATTTTTCAATAATCTTTCATCCGAATTACATTTGGTTCCTAACCATATTACGGAAGTCTTTTCAACATTAAGCTTTAGACCAGATGCCTCATAAAATAAATTAAAAATTTGCAAGCAGCTTTTCAAAGATTTTTCTGAACCATCGAGAACCACGAAAGTATCATCAGCGTACATACCGACTTTAATATTTTTGTCAAACATTTTCAAACCTTGAATATCTCTGGCGTATTTCAATTTGTTACAGAGTGGTTCTAAAGCAAGAATGAACATGTAGCAAGACAAACTATCTCCCTGACGACATCCACGTTTTATTTTAAAAAATTTTGAAAAGTGTCCGTTATTCACAACTGTGCTTTCCGCTCCGTTATATAGAACCCTGAACCATTTAATAAAACTATCTCCAAAATTGAATTTTTTCAGGCATTTTTCCAGATATTCCCATTCAATACTGTCAAAAGCTTTTTCGAAATCCGCTAACAAAAGTAGGCCAGACATTTTTCTCGTATTAAGATAGTCTATAAGATCATACAGAAGTCTCGTATTTTCAGCCATTTCACGATCCGGAAGAAAAGATTTTTGTTCAATCGAGATTACACTTGGAAGAACCCTTTTCATTCTAGATGCTAGTGCATATGAAAGAAGCTTATAGTCTGCATTAAGAAGTGATATTGGCCTCCAGTTTTTAAAATATTTTCTCATCTTATTAGGCTTAGGTAAGCAAGTTATAACGCCTTGTTTTTTTTTTTTGAAACATGATTACCCGGTAGCTCCACCACACACCATCGAATGCCTAAAATGTTATTTTGTATATATGATATGCGAATATTAAACGTATATTTCAAATTGTTTACACGTATTTTTGAAATATTCAAAATTAGTTGAATGAAATGAAATTTTTGTTTTAGGATTTAACTATTATGGGTTATTGATGAATAAATTTAGACCATTCAACACATGGTTGTTTGGCTATGACGAGGTCCCTGGGCATGACGTTTACGTTCTAGGTAGGTTACCATGGAAACCTGATTATTTTTGCCTTTATTTTGATATTCAATCATTATTTGGATCAGTGTATATTTAGAATTTGAACTTTGCAAGTTGACGGTAAAGCATGCATCACACCCAGCATTATGCCAATTGCAAATATAAGAACAAGAATCAATAATCATGCTAGTAAGACACACTTCCACGGTTTGTTGAGCTCTTATTTTAGGCACTTCAAGATATAGTTATTAGCAGGAGTTACCTAATTACCTCTCCTAGATTTGCCCACGCCCGGTGTAAAAGGGTAGGAGGTCCTATCAAATTATGGTCCTACTTTCCATTGATTTATATGGTGACCTAAATACAACTCTTTCCCTATATCGTATCCACAATCAGGGCCAGTAAGGGCCTTTAAGAAAGGGGACCATAATCCCCAGGGGACCATAATTTCTTTCACACCGGGCCTTTGCTCGGTTGTGTGTTGGTACCCGTTAGTGAAGTGATTGTAACGTTACGTCTTATTTCCAGACCTTAATTATTGTCTCCTCGCAGATAAGATGCCAAACAACAAGATAGTGACTTGTTATAGAATAGGACCAGGAATGTACAACACGTCAAATATTTAACTCGATGTATAATTGTATTTACAAAATCGAAAATAAAGAGAATCTGTTTTATCTATAGAAAGATGTCGCTTTTGCAATATTTTGAAAATGGTATAGTTCTCTTATATGCTACATCCTCGACAGTATAATAGATGTCAGTTTATATAACTAAATTCCAAGCTTCATATTTTCAATCCGATATATCAATTTATTTCAAAGACATTTTATTTCCAAAAATGAGCATGCTAAAATTTCAACGGGTCATTTTGTTTTTAGTTAATTCATTCATGAAAATTTTAATATAATGTGAGCAGCAATACGCCCTACCTAGATGCGTTTTTTCAAGCGACGATAATCTTCTAAATGGACGATTTTTAAAGCCATTAATCCTTATGTCAAATGATTTGATTTTAATTAATTTTTTACAAACTTTTTTAATCACTTTGACAAAGGGTGTAATGTAGTTTAAGGATGTCTTTTCAGTGGGGACCAGAGGCAGGTGGGGGTATTACATTCACTATAAGTGCTTAATTAATTTTCATGATCTTCAAATTGAAATATATCGCTTAATTCTTATGTTAGCTCGTCGTTTTGATTAATGTTAGAACACATGCTTTACCTTGTAGTCTTATACAAACTAGAGCACAAATTTTACTTGTTTTAAATTATTGTAAAACGCTGTAAACCAGCATGGGGTCTTTGAAGCTCACAGTTCATTTTTAAGGATAATTCGTATGTCCAGATGTATTTCTGAACCTAGGGTTAACTTCAAAAACTCCCATTTGTTGGCACCACAAAATTGGGAACATCCCGGCTCAAAATGAAATATGGTTGTCTAAAAAATAATATGCCATTGTGAGTGGATTTTTTGCTTGGTTTACGCTACTGGTGAAACGGATTTTTATAGGCGTTAAAACGTAATTATGCATCTAAAACTCACTCTTCTTTGTAACATAATTGTTTAAAATTGATGAAGTTTCACGGAGATCAATCTAATTAATTTTCAATGGAATCTTAAAGCTCTTAAATAATTACATTATGTTGTTAACCCCCTTGAACCATAAATGTTTTTAAAATCAAAACTCTACTTGAATTTTAAAAATCGTAACAACACGATGTACAATTTATAAAAAACATGAATAAATTAGTAAATAAATAAAAGTCACAAACGTATATTTCTAAATATGTGTATGCAGTCTCGGAAACCCCTGGAATATTGCAGGAAATTGACGTATTCCAAGTATGCCAGCAATAAGTTTCTGCAGACATTACGGTTATTATTTAATTGCCGAAGCGTTGAAAAGGCGGAGTAATCGATGAGGGAGTGAACCGCCCACCGTCTGTTCAGACAGATCTTCCATCAGGCGGATGGATCTTAACTTTTGGAAGACAATTCGTGTAAAAACCATCAACAATGATGCTTCGAGATTTTTACTATTTTTCTATCATCCTAGCGGCAGATATGAAACAAGACATCTGATATTGTAATCATTAGGTTCGGAATATTTTTTTTGCAAACAGGCGACAAAATCATGGGTTTTATTTTCGCCACTGTGTATCAATGGTTTATTGCACGTGTTTTGGTTTGGAGGACGTATGGAGGAGGAAAGGGGTGGTAGGGGGAGGTCAGTGAGACGCCTTATTATATTTAAAAGTGTACTTCAATTTGATGCAATTCCAATAGCTTTCGAATTCGAAAATAAACCATTGTATTGATCCTTTTAAAATGAAACATGCTAAACAAAACAAGAGGTCGAAAAAATGCTAGTGATTCATATAACGAGCATAGCGTCTTCATCAATTCCTCGAGTAATTTATTAACTAATTATTACAAGTTATTATAATCAATTACCAGTACCTTTGATGTATATTGGTTTGGTATTAAGGGAAGTGTTAGTTGCATAATTAATAGTGTGTTTTTAACATCCATAAACAAACTATATCCCTCACTCACTCAGGTTGATTTACTTGTGCCATGTAACGCAGGCTGAGATTTTTAAATGAAAGCGAATGTTCTGTACACTTTACCATTGAAATAAAGCACAACCTGCTTATATTAATAGCTGTAGAATTTCTATTAAGAATTTCTACTACAATACCACAAGTATGGAATCAAAACTTTATTGACTGGATTTGATTAATAAAAAATCATATATTCTATAGCTTTATATTTAAATGAAAGGTATTTAATAAAATAAATAGATAATTTAGCATTGACATGTTTTTGATTCAATATATCGCACGCACATGTCACTTGGCAGTATAAGGAATGAAATTCAAGAAGAAAATTAGCGTCTACATTTTGTATAGTCTTCAGAATAGATTGTTAAACGTTTGCTTCAGACACCTCTTGAAAAGACATACAAGAGCTTTATAAATCATGAAAGCTCATTCTTAGATAGGAATTAAGATAACTTCAACTCTAATTATGAAAAGGCTTTTCATAAATAGGATAGTACTATAAAAACATGCAATATAATTTTGCATATATTTTTGTTGGCAAGCCGTTTCAACATCTCCTGGGGTGTTTTCGAGTGGCCCGGCCGCAATCTGTTGCACTGCGTTTCAGAAACATTGCAACACATTAGCCCATATATCTGACTGTGCCCGCGGTTTCCCCATCAATATAATCCTTGTAATAATACACACATCGATTGATGATTAGATTCTTATTGATACCAAGCCAAGGTTTTGGTAAATTATACACGATCTCTGTATGAACGTTTGCCTTCCAAATCATAATGATAGTGTTTGAAACACGAACATATCTTGAGCATGATATTAACTGTTTAAAAATCAAGAGAGGAGGATCAGACTAACTCGAATGTTTATTTTATATTAAATAGACAATCTAGTTGTCCCCTGGTCATTAAACTAGAAACGCCCACCATACTTTCACAAGAACACGTCACACAAGGGGGACTAGCACTTGAACTAATACAGATAACTACCCCGAAGACATCCTAATCTAATCAGACGAAAATACATCCCTTTAAAAGTGTTACATTTTTACTAGTTATATCTCGTGTACATGTACTTGCATTTGAAACGTACTTTTTGGAAAGCTTATGATACAGTATGAAGATACATAAAAACACGCTTTTTATAACATTTACATTTTGCTTATTCGGTTGCTATGGCAAATGGGTGATTTCTAAATTCAGCAAACCTCGATATCTATCAGAGTATAATGCTTTTTAAGAAAATAGGTTCTGTAATTTAGAATACTTAGTACCCTAAATCAGGTCAGAACGTTTTGCTATGTAACGTTTTCGCGTGACATGTGTGGCATTACGATTAGTTTGTGTATTGATTATGAGACATTTCTCAAATGAATGAAATTGAAAACAATTTTAATCTATCAATGCTTCAAAATGTTTTTTGCCTCGTGTTTACTCTGCATACTGCTTATTCATATTGAGTCAGTGAACAACCTCGAATTTGACTTATTTTTGAGCCTTACCTTAAATTTGTTCTTGCAAATATCACTCAAGCTCTCGATGTCCATCATGTAACATTGTTTTGAAAATGCAGTCAAATCGGTAAATCCTTTTGTGTTATAATGCTGTACCAATGTACGGAGTAAATTGCAGTATAGGAAGACATGAAAAAAGTCCTTCTCTGGAGGTTTTTACATACTGAAACTCAACCGGTTAAAAATGTAGATTGGAATTTTTATATTCAATACTTTAGTACAATAAGCCACTACGATATAAAGAATGATGCTTCTTGTAAATAATTATATTACATAAACAGTGGATCATATGCAATAGGATGTCGTCCAGTTGAGATTGCATCTGTATTCCGCGCCTGTGTTGTATTTTAAGAAATGTAAGAGAGAAGAAACTGGACTCTGCTTGTGTATTAGAGCTGCTTGTCTCTTTCTACGATCTTTCAGTTAAACTCGCGATTATTTGGTAGTCTAGCTACAAGCCGTAGCCCTTGTTACCCCCCCCCCACCCTAGGGCGTGTAATCAAGTAGTGAGAGGGGGTCATTGGGGCTTGTAGCTAAACTACTATAGTAACTTGGAAGCAGCTGTAAATCAATGAACACAGTACAAGAGTCTGAAGTAATGATGATAAGTTTGTGTATGTGTAATTAGTCTAAAATCGTTACTTATCACTATTCCCCCAGAGGGAAGTGCGAGTGGGAGTGTCCAGTGTATGAGATACAGTCTCATGCTATCAAATGCTTGTTATAATTCCCTAGAAATATGTCTAATTAACCAAAATAAGCCATATGAGATCTAGTTTCGCCTACAATGGAAGCTGGGGTAACAAATTCAGCTACAGATCTACATCCCAAATGTTCACACACACATATCTTCTTGAACATGAAATGAATTGTGTCATTTTTTTGGGATTATCTCGTTGACCTCTTGAATATATTTGGCATTCATGTAACTTTAACTTCAACTTGATTTCAAAGAATTATAACAAGGGTATAGTACACCATTGCCTCGAATTCAAAGAATTATAACAAGCGTATAGTACACCATTGCCTCGAATTCAAAGAATTATAACAAGGGTATAGTACACCATTGCCTCGAATTCGAATATTGTGTGTATTATACCAAGCTTTGATATTTTGCATTAATGGTGTCCCACAAGGTTTAGTATTAAACCGGATGCTATTTAAATCATGATGCAGATTTATTCAAAAGAAAATTTCTTCCGATATTCCAGCAGAAAAGGTATACGAGTATATTTCACTGATTCATTTTTAAACTAAGTAAAAATTATTTTCACTTCATAGTGATTTAGATGATTATATAGTTTGATATAATTAAATGGTTTATACAGGTAAAATAATACAATTAAGAGTTTAATAAACTAGTTAAACAGTCATAGCCAAATGTCTGGTTGATTTAAAATGATTATGGGGTCTGCAGTTTGGATAAATTCATTGCATTGTATAAAAAAAGTTTTCAAAAACAGTTGTATTTGTGAAATGTGGCATTCATAAGCCTATTTTGAACAATCAATTTATCATTGGCAGTATGAATACTTTATGTATATATATTTACTAAAATACCAGGTATATAGTTGATTTTTGAGATTGTCTCTTCGTCCGCTTAATCATGTAATTGATTGGAAAAGACAGGATTATCATCCAACCGATTAGCTTTCATTTGCATCCCTGGTTTGTTGTAATCTTACTTAATCCTTTGTGTTAACTCCATTCCGAACATTTATATCCATCAACTTGTAAAATATAATTATTCATGGTTCGTGAATGTCTGAATTATTTTAGTGAATGTAATAAAGCTTTGGTTAATATCACATTTCAAGATTTCAAACGGTATGTTAATCACTTTGAAAAATTCTACAACAATTTGAGTTGATTGATTGTCACTTTCTAATTTTACCAGTCAAATATTGAAATTACTTGACAGTGCTTTATAACCCAGTTATTGAAGTATGCATGGAAATGTACCCTTAAACTAAATTTGTTCTCAAAGAAAATATATCACTCATGACTGCATAGTGACTTTGAGAAGTGTCTCCCAAAAATGCAAATGCGTTTGGAATATCTTTATCCAATTTGGATTATAGCCATTTGAACTTTTGTGCATTCTAATCCGTACATTTTAATTGGAATTTCGTGAATTATGAACTGCTCTGGGAATATATACTGTTGAACCATTGCTTTAAGTGTTTTTATTTAATGAATGACTTGTTGGTCTGCTGTGTTGTTTGTTTATCTATAAATCTAACATCAATCATCTTTAAAGCCATCATGTCAATCATTCTGACAGCTTTTTAGATTTGACCCTTTCAGAACTGATTTGAGAGTATCCACCACATTTAAGTATTTTGATGAGATGTCCATATATTCACCAACTGATGTACCATATTGCATTCGCTCTCTAATGCCATTATCATATCATGCATGCAGCGTTTTGTCCAGTTCCCGAAATTGCCCATAATTATACTGTGCACCATTACACCGGGTTTCCTGGTTTAATTTAATTAATATGTCTATTTTCAACATATGTCCCGTTAGGTTATTGAGAAAGAAATACAAGATATTCAAATGAAGATGGTCTGAATGGGACTCGAGATGCGTTATGATTCAGTCGTTGTTATGTGTTGGTTAACGGGGAGAGCAAGTTCCTGCACCCTCCGGCCAGGTTTTACATATAATAATTTAAGCAGAAAATTATCGTCGATTCGAAATCAAGGTGAAAAGGTTGTCTTTATTAGGAACTAATCATCGGTAATTGGTACTATGACATCGGGACTCTCGCCCAACGCTCAGATTGCATGCTTTGATGTGTATACAGCTTTTCTGCCCTCTAGAATAATAACCGTATTAATATCTATTAAAATATTATCTGAATAAAATAAATGGCATCTCTAAGGAGATGTATGAAGTTCTCTAGTTCACCTCCATATCAATTATTGTAATTTACACACATTACTGCTCCGATAATTGTCTTATTATCCTTCTATATCGGAAACAACATAATTCTATCAAAATGTTTATTGTATAAACGAGGGGATGTATAAAAGAAAAAAATCAATCGAGAGATGGCATAACAAAAGGAAGAATCAATTTGACGAAACGGAAATGTTTCTATCTAACGTCTGTCATGTCTTATTAGAAAACCTCAAATTTGTTTTTTTCTCGTTATCTCATTTCGTTGCTGTTCTTTCACGAGACATAGCATCCTCTCTTTTGCGTTCGATGACGTCCAAGTCTCTCCATATACCGCTTAATTACTTGAAATTGGTTTGAAATTACAGGGTAGATACAGCTTCAATCACATCCGTTACTCAAAGAATACAAGAGTAAAATAAATAAATTAAGTAGTTTCGTTTCATATTTCAAATCAATGTTTCGTTTACACAATTGTTTTTTATGTGTCAGTTCATGAAATTAATATTATATTTTGGGCATATTGGACATGAAAGGTTAACATGTGATTGTGATGATCACCCCATGTGTGGTGAGAATATTAAGTTAACACTTCGGTTAACATTTACCTTGCTTATTAGCCATTGTCCTGGTGAGCTAATCATTGTAGAACCTCCCTAATATTTTTACCGAATTAACTGAACGGTACTTAACCCTGATCACGCTTCATATTAAGCCCCGATGTATGAATCCTTCTATTATCGTCCAAATACCACCAATTA
Source organism: Owenia fusiformis (assembly GCA_903813345.2). Taxonomy (NCBI): domain Eukaryota; kingdom Metazoa; phylum Annelida; class Polychaeta; order Sabellida; family Oweniidae; genus Owenia; species Owenia fusiformis. The sequence goes on from CAIIXF020000007.1 coordinate 7,111,271, forward strand.
TCGCCCGGGGAAACTTTTGCATGATCTGCTTCTGCTGTAATAGACCGTCGGACATCGTCTGGGAAATTCAATGAAAAAGTTGGTCATGGTGAAAAACAAACATAACTGAGATTTTAGGCGAAGTTACGATTTGTATTGAAGTGCTTATTAGTCGTATGTTTAAAAGCAATGTGAAAGGTGACGATGTGCGTCTTAAAAAACCGGCAACAATTTTTCTTTAAAAATGGCGATATAATTATTTAGTAGCTATAGCTGGTAATTAAAGTGATTTATTTTCAATTCATTGGTTTTTGATGAAGTCGTATATGCAAATTGATCAAGTTTATTTGCGATTTAACACTTTAGAGGAGAAATGTAGTAACTCTTAATTATCCGGACATCCGCAGACTCGTGTCGTACCCCATCATTTTTTGTTCCTTACCAACGTTAGTGACCTTTAATAATCGGGAGCATCCTGAAAATAGAGTGGTATAAACAAAGATAATGTGGTATAATTGGAGCTAATTAAATCAATTATACCTGACTAGAAGTGTTATTTTAGCGCATAAATAGTAATGGAAGCGTGAGGGAAGTCCGACGATTTGCAAATTGCAATCAACTGATCAAGAACAAAATTTCCCAGTGAAATTAGTGGATATCAAGATCTCTAATTATTTCATATGTCTAACTTAGTGGACAAGCAATGACATGTAATTATAGAGATTATGGCATAGAATCCACCTGAGCACATTGTCTTACTATTGTCTATATTCTAATTTACTCATTTATTCATTGCATATTTTACCTGTTTAACTTTGAGACAATGGTTGAGATATTTTCCCGAGCACCTGTGCATTTTGTTCTTACTGATTTAATGATTGACTCTAACAAAAAGATGTGTTCATTAGACAGGCTTAGCATGAAGACATTATTAGATTATGAAATCACGATGACTTGATAGAGATGCACTTGGTGGAAATCTCAGATCTCTAGCTACACAGTCACTCCATCTTCGATCTTCCCAATTAATAATATCTTGGGACATTTGCAAACTCAAAGATGTAAACTTTTCTATATTTCGAAACATTAAATTTAGACGTGGGTTTATCATGTTTATATAGACTTATATTTAGTATTTGATATAATCCAATGTCATACAGCACAGCACAGCATAGTACATCACATCACAGCAAAGCCAGTACATCACAGCAAAGTACAGTACAGTTAGTACAGTACAGTATAGTACAGCATAGTAAAGTACAGTCCACACATACATGGATGACTTGCATCTGGTAACTGTAAGCCACCGTACACTAAATGGAAATGCAGCGCTAGAACAATGGTGATTGCATAGGGGACATATGTGCCGTCTAACTGACATAATGTTTCGTAATCCTATTAAAGATTACGACTTGCCTTCAAATGATGTACGGAGACGTGAGAGCGTATATTTATCGTGTATGTGCCCGGAATCCATACTCGGGCATTTCACATTGCCCTCTCGGGGTCTATCTCAGATGATCAAAAAAGATTTGCTGATTTTAAATGAAATGACTAACATATTTGGTCAAAAACGTTACTCTTGCAGTTACTTCCATGACTACACAATAGTCTATAATTATAAATCAAGGATTACTGCTAGTTTAAAGTGTAGACAAGTCTAATGGACGACTGTGCAGATATCACTGGGGCATCTCGGTACGTCTAAAAATTGCAAACTTGAATGGGGTGGGAACCGAAATGATAACGATTAAACAAAACAATTGTTTAGCTATATAGTTTCTCACTAATTATATGTACGGTATTTTCTTTTTCCAAAGGTTTAAAAAACGTTTTGTACAAGTTCCTGTTATATTCTATCGCAGGAAACTCTGAGGTGATCATGTTGCATATGATTACAGTTTTGACACGTTTTTGCACGATGACAGATTTTAAATTACGCCTGACATTTTGAGAGTGCAATCCATCCCCAGTGTACAATTTTGACGCTTCGTGCAAATAGTTTTAATTTTACAATTTCTCTCATTATCAAGCACATGTCTCTCTTTGCAAATCCATTCAATTCCTATCAAAAACTCGACGGGGTAAATTGGCCCATGGGAAGATAATTTGATTCAAATTCTCATTCTGAAGATAGTAATGTATGAATATGTTTGATTCTAAGCCCTACTGCATTCGGAAGCACGCAGCAGGTTGGTCTGGTGCACCAGAATCCTACCCTAAAGATGCAACAAAAATGAATCCCCGCGGATCGCCGATAATGGGTTGGTTTTACGATGTAACCTCTTTACCAAATCGTATTGTAGCAAGTAGCATGTTTCCATAGCTATCCTATAGAACATATTTCCAGTATATGTCAAGTGCGGGATTCCATGCGGGGATAAATGCACTCCGGCAATTTCCAGTCTTGATCCATTTGTGTTCGTCGACAAAAGACACTGGGAAAAGGCGTGAAAATGCAAACGAACACATTAGATACATATTCTAGTGGGAAACTTGTGGTTTTTAAGAGCAATATGAGATTCTAGAGTCCATGGAGGATTACGATGATGAATTTATTTTTAGGTCTATTTACTCTATTATCATTTTCAATGTATTAAAATTCTTATATTCTGTTTCTTCAAAATGTATGAAGTTTTAGTCTCACAAATCAACTACGCCAAGTCAGTAGTCAGAATTTGTGAAATAGCTATCCAAAATGGTATTTTCAATGCGGAGCTGAATAATTCTTCCAGGTAGACAATTGTGTTTAATTTCAATTAATTCTCATCATCTCTGTATGTTTTTACAATGATTTGTGTATAGCTATTTTAGATGTTTGGTGAACTGTGTGTTACCCCACGCAAAGCTACGGTCATGTAAACAATCATAAAAACAAACCAAAATATATGATTACATTATTTTATTTTCAAAACATGATAACTTAGTTGTACAGAAAGTAGAGACACTATGTCATCGTAGTCAGATAACGACATCTGTAGGTGAGCACGGAGAGAACGTGTTCCCTGCTAAATCTAGCTCACACCCCGACCGAACATGCAGTGGTAGACGTAACTATCCGTTAATAAATTATGTTCTTTACGATTATTTTACAAAACCTTTTGCTCATACATGAACATAGATATACAAACAAAAATATAAATCAGTCAAACAATAACACGCAAGCATTTTGCGTGAAAAATACTCAAAACTTCAATTTGTGCAAATAAATATTTTGGGACTATTTATAAGAAACTTGAAACATGTTTGTTTGTATTTAGCTAACTATCAACCAATATTTAATGAAAAAAAAAACTTAATATTGTGTTTAAATAGCCATAGATGGGCGAATAAGTGACAATTAATATGTCAAATAACAGTCTTCATATCTGTCTACAAACATAACTTATGAAACATGTTATTCCCGCAGAAAAGCATTCTCATAAGCTAAAATGCAGTAAACCCTCTCACTTTGAACACTTCTCTAAAATGAATGTACATTTTATGAACAAAAAAACGCAAGGACCAATTAAAGTTTGATACATGTTATGTTATCCGTTATTGAGTGGCGAACATTTTTGTAAACAAATATTCTGAAATACAGAAAATAAACCTGAACACAACGTTCTTGAATTATATTGTTTTTAAATAATCGACATTAGTAAAAAAGAGACTGCAGGTTAACAATAATATATGCAAATACAAAAATAACAGCACCAATATTATTTACAAATCTTACAAAAGTTACAATATTTACAAAGTTGGCAAAATACAAAACAGATTGAGAGAGACTTCACTGAGTATATAATTACATGTACAATATTTAAGAATACTGATAATATATTTTGATATCTGATGTGCAAACGTTGGGACTTTATATGAGACAATATATTGGGGATACCATATCGTAAATTTCGATTTAAAGATAACAGCTGCCCATTATGACGAAATACTGAACTGACAGTTATTAACGTTTTGAAATTATGCTCTTGTCGTAATAAATGAGGGGTGCCATGTATAAACTATGGTTTGTGGTTTCTGTGTCTCTGAATGACGTCACTTGTTTATTTTACTTGTGGGTTATGTTGGTTCTGATTGTCCGCTTTTAGATGAGACAAGGGTGTCGTTGGTGAAGCAATGTCTTGATTGACACTATTGATACTATTATTGTTACTATTTTCAGAGTCACTTTCCTTACCCTCTTTTTGGTCGCTGTGTGTTTTCACGTGCTTGGCGAGGTGGTCGCTACGCATGAAGCGTTTGTTACAAACGGGACAAGCGAAACGCTTCTCACCCGTATGAGTCCGTAAGTGACGTTGCAGTTCATCCGAGCGAGTAAATCGTTTTCCGCAGAACAACCAATTACATACAAACGGTCTTTCACCGGTATGCCAACGCAGATGAGCTTTTAGATGTGACGATTTGTTGTAAACCTTCCCACACCCTGGTATGTGGCAACTGTGAACGTTGCGTTTACGTAAATGAGCACCAGCAGGCCCTAGTCGGTCTGCTTCCACACAGTTCGGGCAGTCACATGTCGCCCGTCCCGTGTAGCGTCGTGAGGATCGGGGGCTTGGTAAACCAGGGAGGCCTCCCCGGGGTAAGAATGGCGAAGTGACGGAGCCAGCACCAAGTGGGTCGTTTTGAGTTGGCAATATAGATTTATAAGTGTCCTGTAGCAGTTGCCCACCTGCCGAAGATATTGAGAATGGGCTAGGATTTGAGCTAAGGGCATGGCCCAAAGGGTGCCCCAAAGAGTCCGTGCTTGGGTAGTTAGATGAGATCTGAGGGTGGAGACCATTTGCAGCCGCCGCCGAGTTTTGAACCTCTGAGAGCCAGTTATTTGGCGCTGCGTGAATGTCCCACCAAGTTGACGGTGTATTTACGCTAACTTCTGGCTTAATACTGGGTGGATGTGATCCAGTGGCCGAAGCGTATGGCCAGGATTCAAATGGATTAGTCCCTGGTACTCTGGAATAGACGCTAGAGTACGCCGGATTACTGATTCCAGGTTCACCATGAACTTTCTGTAATAGTGACTGACTTGTCTCCACTTGACCTGTGCTCGATGTGGATGGATAGAAAATGTCCGAACCGTAAGAACTTGCGCACGATGACGTCACTGCTGTTGTGCGGGGATAAGTCATAGATCCTGTCGTAAAATTCATATTTGCGTTTAACGTCGGTACCCGTTGTGACGCTAACGTCAGTCCTGGCGCTGGCGGAGATGGATCAGGCTTCTTCCACGGATGGAATCCTTTCCCGACCGTTGCATCAGCCAGTGGTGGCGGGCTCTTGTTCGTTATCTTACTGCACTGTGCCGCTAGCATAGCGAGAGGAGTGCCGCCAAAATGTGGGTGCTCCTGGAAAATACAAATAAATCCTTGATTAGTCGTTTTCAGTATGTATGCATTCCCATACAGGTACAGAACTATTTTTTACAATTATATCATTATTTAATATTTAAACCGTCAATGTCTGAGGAAGTGCTTCAGGAGGAGCCATCTGTTCGCTGTTATAGTGTGAAGTCAATGGCTGTTGGAGGAATGATACAACCAACAGACAACACTGCAACAGGCCTCCAAGCACTGAAGATAACAGGGTGAGAGCTACACACGTTGTCCCATCATTCAACAGTTATTATAATCACCCGTTTGATAATACATCAGCCACCGGCATTGCAGAATCTTCAAGAGAAACCCTCCTAAACTTACATTGCGGTTCTTTTTATGTTTAATACTTTTGCCCAAAGAGAGAAAACTCAAATTATATAAAAAGTGACTTTTAGCTGCCGAAGTGGAATGATGCATTTAAGATAAGAAAGATTTTTTATTTCAAATTATAGGTTTGTGGAATAGGTCGCTCGTGTACCATCTTCCCGTGTTGCTTCAAAGGATCTCTATTTTAAAATTTAAGTAAGAACTTCTGTGTTGGGCAGATGTCCACCTCTTACCAAGCGTAGTACTTTTAATGAAATTCAAAATAAACTCCGCACCGCTTTACAAAAGTCCAAGAACACCAATATACATTCGTTTTGAAATTAAGAGATAATCCAAAAATAACAAAGAGTTTCCTATAAAGGATCCGTTCCCGTTTCATGTGGTAAGAACGTCGCATGATCAAGTAAGAATAAGAGTAGAAATATCACCGGTATGAAAAAATCATTAGCATGGAAACAAGCTTTGATTGACAACTCCCCTCCCTTCCCGACCCTTATGGCTTTGATGGTAAGCGCACCTTCACGGAGTTATTGATGATACCTGTGAGCTACTTCCTATTTATGAAATCATCATCACTCATACATACCACTAATCAATAGCTAAAGCTCAATCAGATCCGCAACCTATCATAATTTTACGTCCGGCGCAATAATCTCAATTCAGGGGGTAAATAGGCGGATTGTGGCGACGTCCAATACCGCCATATCGATTTATCTGAGACTCGACTTCTCCACCCTTCAACGCCCATTTGTATGCGATATGTTCGGCTTTATAGCTTTCAGTCCAACCCAATACTTAACCGTCATCTATCATGTATTTAATTTCTCTCTTATGACACATTTGACCAATGATGACTTATTTTCTTGTTACTATTAATAGGAAAGCGACCACAATTTTTATAGCATAACCAGATAACAAAACCTAATTGATTTAAACTTGTATAGAACATTGAAAAATACATTATCTTCTTAATTTTAGGTTGACCAAACATCAATATTACAAATTCATAAGTACCGAATGACCATCGAAACTAGAACAAATTTAGTAAAATAAATTGATACTTTTCATATTTAATTGAACTAAATTATTTCAGTATGGATGGATACGAAAATGTATATAATTTCATTGTATTGTTTGTTGCAGTAAATTTAATGATGGTTTCTCTTTTTCGAACTTCGAGTTCAGCTCACATGCTATCCCTTTACAAGGTAATATAAATAAATGAAATAGCTGTCTACCTTTAAGTATGTTTTTAAAAGAAATTGATGCTAGCTCGACTCTTGTCTTAAACATCATAATAAAAATGGAGGCGTAATTGGGCGGAAAGTCAAAAGCGTTTGAAGTTGCATTTTATGAAAGACAAATTGAAAAAAGGAGAGTTAGTTAGGGGTACGGTATATTTTATCACTGATCGTCTGACTGGTGAAGATTTCGGCATATAATACATGGCTGGTACGAGTTAACTCCACTGTCCCTATGATTAATTGATTGTAATGTATTACAACCAATTATTCACTTAAACGGCACTTTTTATGTTACATTGATATTTTTTGATTTATAGTGATGTTTTTTTCTTGTCTTACGTTTCCGAGGGAATCCGAACCTTAAAGTATAGGCACTTGGTGAAAGGTGATCTCCACTTCTGTTTAAAGAAGTAATTAAAAACTATTATATTTTTTAAACTAGTGATTATTTCCATGTTTTTTAAACTGTTATAAATTCCTCCAAACATCAAAGCATAGCATTTGACTACTCTTAGACAGAGAGTGCAGAAAATGGAATATATAGCCTTTTTAAACGCACGACCAGATGGTCTCTAATGAAAGTACCGTTAACAGTTTATCGGTCAGGTAAGGTGTAGACATACTATAATATAAGGGCTGAAATAGCCAGCACGTGGACCCCGGCATTACTCAAATAATCAACAATACCTCTTTAATTTTCTCAGAGATGATCTGTTTAACGGAGGTTGACATCACGCCTAAGTTAAAAGATCATTGTTAAGATGATTGAAATATCGCTCTTTTGACACCAACTTACTCCGTTGTGTTACTACTAGAACAGTCCCATTAGATTTAAACCGTTGTCAGTCAATAGTACGACTTGTTAAAAATCAACAAGCGAAATTACAAAGTCAAGAAAATGAATTCTGACACCAGCGTTTTCTACAGAAGCTTTCTAACTTGATATGTCATCAAATAAGCCGCCGGTTTGTGAACATTGGGGATTATGGATGCTGATTGAACGTTTATTAAACGTCCCCGCAACGATGCTGATGTACGAGATACCAGCGGATTGACTGATAACTATTCAGTGAGCGTTTTGAAGATATTTATGAATGGAGTCAAAGGCTTCTTTGAAATCATCGAATGTAAGACCACATCTGAGATCATATATATAAGGTGTATAATTCAAATATTGTATTTTTCATTTTGGAAATAAAATATTTGTATTATTGAATGTTCAAATATTGCCAATGTTGAACTTCCATCATCTTAATTTCAAGTTTATCACATCTGATATCACATAATGCAGATGTGTTTTTTCAATCATTACCAGGGAAATCAACGTGTTCATATAATGATTATTCAAATCTTTTTCATCTTAGATTTTTCTTTTCTCAATCTCATAGAAATCGCATAATGCAGATGTTGTCTTTTTAATTTCCACTTTGGAAATTAGAAATTAAATATTCATATATATGATTGTTCAAATATTGTCCTTGTTAAATTTGCATTAACTAATCATAGTGTCAAAATGGCTTCCATCAACTCATCCAGGCATAAGGCCTAGTTAAGCTTTTAATCCATGGTCATTAAATTAAATGCAAAATTTATTCACTCTTATCTGTTGATTAACAACTTATTCCCCTCAGAGCCTTTATTGGATTAATTGACTCTGATTGGGTAATAAAAAAGATCATCAACTTAGCATAAAATACACATCCAAGTTCTTTGAAAGCCGAGAGCTCGAGAACTTTTTGCATGTTAGCTAGACAAATAGATTCAAAATGAAATTTTAATAAAGATAATAAACATAAATGCATAATTATTTATTAATAATTGAAGTACCTGGCTAGACCTTTTTATTTTTCAATCAGAGCATTGTCGAGATATTGCTATACATTTTGGATAATAGAGTAAAAGGTGTGAATAAATTTAAAAGTAAATGGGGGCACACTTTATTCATTATATTATCGCCCAGTTTATGTCTTTGAGAATACGATCTGGAGCGTGCCCCTCTGCTGAAAGCAGCTCATAGACAGCCAGTCCAATCTCTTGACTTTTAATTCCAAATATCTTGTTATAGCTTGAGAGACAGACAGCAGCATTGTTAGTTTAGTTTGATCTTTTAGCGGCTGCTACTTCTTAATTTGATTGAATTATTAAACATTGAAATTTGTCTAGGAAATTTTTAACAAGCGATTAGGTTTTAATGCATTCAAGAAGGTATCAGATGCAGAGATTTTGTCAATGCTGGTTGACTTTTCACCAGCAACTTTTGATGTGCCGTCAATGAAACTGACAACAAATGTTAGTTCTACAAGTCCTTTCAGTGCCAACGTAAACATCATGGTCCGTCATAGACAGGCGGGGAATCTGACAAGGAGCACTGATTAGCCCCTGACATATGTAGAATCAAGCAAGATGAATCAGTTGGCTTCAAATGAACTAAATGGTAATGAAAGGTCAATTTGAAATTACCCGAAATACTCAAATTTGTTTGTAAATTGCCAAGACACACAACTCCAAACAATAGTCATTGAATTACTAGCACTGAACAGCCAGCAGACGTCGAATTTGTCAGGTTACCCTTCTTTTTCTAATTGATGGATGTATGGAACTATAGGCATGCCCCCAGACTGGGACTCTAACTTCTGCAAGGCCCGAAGACGTGAATCTGTAGACTAAAAGAGACTTTTAACAACATCAAATAAAAGCTATTCGTGGAGGTTTTGATGCTCTTTACATTTATTGAATTTGTAGAACTTTGTTTCTATCAGCCAAGAAAATGGCATACAATGCAACTCTTGTAAGAGCGCTATGTCGTAGAAAGGCCTGGCATGACACAGGTATATAATGCGTGTAATTACCTGTAATCATGGTACATACTCCCTATAATTTGCAGACTTAATGATCATTATTGTCCGATAAATTTTGATATTGTTTTACACTTTCATTGATTTACAATTTCCAGCACGGAATCAGAGTGAATTATCCCGAAAATCGATCAATTAAGAAAGAACTTGAAAATAGCAAATGTGAAGTAGAAATTATCCCTTCATCTATTCAACATGCAAAATATTTCATCTCGAGATTTTTCTATTAATAATGTTTTTCTCGATTAATTATTTATATCCAAGATTAATGTGTTATTCTAATAACTAGTTATTCATATAATGTTATTATCTACTTCTAATAAGCTCAATTATTGTAAAATATCTAAATAAAATAATTATTTTATTAACTCAGTTGTGCAACATGTTTCCGTGCTTTCACACGAGTGTCATATTTTAGGTTAGGCCTAGGGGGGAATGTTCATGATCAATTTTGTAATAAATATGAAGTATTTTGTCACAATAATACATAACTTGCATTATAGTATTTGTCTGATTGAAATTTAAACTCCAATTTGAAAAACGCATTTAGTTCTTTTGTTCAGAATCAAAGGTACGAAACTATCTAGCGGTCGCGGTGTCGCATACATGTTACATTATGTAAGATTGATGCGTTTCAAAAGAAACAAATTAAAACAGATGCCTGCGGCCAGGTGGACATGAAAGAAATAGTGTCACAAAACGCTATCCTTCGAGGTACAGACCAAAAACAACATATATCGAATTGGAGTTGCGCAACTTGATAACGATTTCGTTAATAAGATACTTTCATCTTTTGTTCGGTTGGACATTGCTGCCCTTAAGCCAAGGACCTTGAACATGAACAAATAACATGTTGGCCTATTTGTTATTTTGAACTTCCATCCGCACACTGGTTCAAGCCTTGTGAAGTTAATGTTTCTTAGCTTAGCTTCACAACAAAACTGATATTTTATGAAAAATTGTAGCCTTTTAACATCCCAGTAGTTTAGGTGTCCCATGGATTAAAAATTACTTTTAAAACTGTTTGCACCAGAAAAGTTGACCTGGAAACACCAGGAGTTATGTTTATTAGCAAACCAATATGACTGTACGATTATTGCAGCAGACGACAAAACCCGATTCGAAACCACGAAACTAATTAAAATACGTTAAACAATGGCTTCTTTGCAAACAATTTGAATGAAACTACGACGATTTTTGACAGGTTATTTGACAATATTAGAAAATGATTGTGAGATGGTCTCAGTCAGAGGATATAGATGGTTAGATGATTGGGAATCAGTTGTCAAATTTGATTGATGTACAGGCTGATGTAGATGCTGGGTAGATACACGTATATGGAACTAATTACTGATGATATTAACACCACTAGTGGACGTCAAAGAATTGCTTGTTACACAACAAACCCAACCTTCATTAAAAACTTCAAAGAAATCATTAACAGATAGCACAAAAAATCTAAAAGATAATCACGATGAACTAAAGACGCTGTGAAACAATCTCTTCGGAGATAATCCGGTCTCAAATAGGATAAGGTTCAATCAGCGTTAATGAACGCTAAAAGATAAACATCATTTTGAAATGTATACTGGAAGAATGTTACTTCGGAAGAGCAATTAATGACACGAGCTGTCTTTGGTGTAAATTAAGCATGTAGATTCCTTGTATTAAATGTCCATTTGATACTTCGGCACAAGCCACATTTCTCTGCTTTATCCATCAAGCAAATAATTGTCTGACAATTAAAAATTCCAATTTTGAAATCCAAAATTTAGAGTTGAAATTTTTAACTTCATTTCATCACTTCAATTCAGTAAAAATATTCTTTTTTTTGAATAAATACAATTTTTTTAGCTTCATATAATTTTTTTTAGTAAGAATATTCTTATCACTAATACCAGTAGTGAAATTATAATCTGAATAAATGTGAAATAATAAAATCATTATTATACCTTCTATTTATGATGCTATTGGGGCTAAACCATCAGGAAACAAAGGGAACGACATAGATCTCAATACGAAGATCATTATTCAATGATAGTCGCGTATGACGGATTTTGTGCACTGTTTCTTTGGAATTAATATAACCAAAAACTGTTTAAGAAATAATTTGACACCCTTGGTATTAATTCTAGATATTTTCTCATCCATAAGTGATGTATTTACGTGTTGATTTAAGCCCTCCATTTAACCATAAACCAAATGCAGGAACACATCATCACTGCTGTTAATTTATAGTGTTTTCACTGATCATATTTGTCAAATATAATCTGTAAATAAATCCATTCTGTCTAAGCTAAGAAACTCAATAACCAGAAGTCGTTCGGGTAATAGAATTAAGTAGAGTTCTTTGTATATTGAGGGTTAATACAAATACACTCACGTCAAAGTATTTAATGTAGTATTTAGGTTATTCTATTTTGCAAATATATTGATATCAAGATATTTGACAGGCCTCAGGGAGATATGTCGAAAATATTACAGAAGACAGAAATTCACATGAGATATTTGTTGGTGGGAAAATATCAAAAGATAAAGCTCGTTTGTTTTACTAGTGTTTTATCTTTAAAAGACGTGTCAGATATGACTATCTGATAGAAAGACAATCTTTCAGCACTTATTTTTGTTCCAGGGGCAACGTATCATCAATTAACTCAACGTAATTAAAACGGTGTAATTAGGGTAATTAAAAAACAAGTTAACCTCTCAAAGAATTTTGTTTTTACAGCGTTTTTCGACAGGCAGCGTTTTATAAAAATCGTGAGAAGTGGATTTTTTCTTTATTTTGGAAATATGTATTAACATTGGTTAGAAAGTGAAGTATTGGCGTGCAAAATAGTAAGGATACCTTCTGAGGTTTGACAGCTAGCTTTTGAGTGATCAAAGACGTCTCTCCGTAGGATCCAGATTCTTAGACATATCATGGGGCTTTAAGTGCGAAAATAATATTCCAAACTGACACTCAACCCCGATATGAATTCATAAACTATCATTTAATATTATTCTCTAATATGAGTCGCATATAATCAGGCTTGTGTTGAACTTAACATAGGGAGTGCTGGCAAAGGTTTGTGGACAATTTGGTTTGTAACTGTGGTCATAAATCGGATTATATTTCGCAAATCATGATTTTATTAAATGCATAATTCATGGGTAAATACAAATATCATCATTATTAATTTATTACTTTTGTATTATTTACATTTCAATGATACCATGGCATTAAAACGACTAATATCTTAATATCAAAACATCATAACAAAGTAAAATTAAACCATTGACTATAAAAAAAAATTATAAACATACGAAAGTACCCGTTTTTGTACAGTGATGATGAACTACAACTTAACATTGAATATTTACTAAAGACCTAGTAATAAAACTGCAGTTTATAGACAGTTCTAAAGATGAGTTTTCGCTGTACCATCCCCTAATCATTACTGAACATATAAAACATCCTACCCGTGGTTTATGGATACTAAATTGTCAATCCTACAGTAAATAAACAAGAAAGTTTATACAGAGGATACGAATTGCGCAAATTAAAAGACCTGTAATTTTGTAAGTTTTCACTGGATGTTTAGTATTGTTTACATAATATAGTAATGAGCTAAATTTGAAAAAATCAAGATCGAATAAATTTTATTATATTTGCTTATATATTTTCTATTATTATAATGTTACAAACTTGCAATTCAATATGATTTGATACATTTACGGTGCATTTGTTTGTAAGACCACGATAATATGATTGCATTAGCTCTAATGCAATTATCCCATGGCTATCTATGTTTTAAAACAAAGCACATCACGCAATCGCTGAGATAATCTCGATGTACATGCTACGACGCTGTTTGAGAATTGTTATCATGATTGCAGAAAAACATACGTAATGAATATATCCCTAATATTGAATGTATACAATGGAATTGGTGTACAGTTGCAATTTTTGGCTTATATAACGATCTACATGTATATATGATTTTGCATTTTTGTCCTGTTGTGCATTGGTAAATTACCAAAAATATAACGATAACGGGGATCTTTAAAAATTATTTATATCATATACTTTTGTATGTGTTAAACAGCAGCCGAGAACTGGCAATAATGTGGTCAAATTATGCACCGCCAAAATGTCCAAAATGAGTAATGTAACCACTTGCCTATCCCCTGGGCCTTGGTACAAGATAAAGGTTCATGTAATACATGTTCGACATCTGTCCCTGTCCACAAATATTTATACAGCAGACACATATTTCATAAAATATATGAAAAGTGAAATTTACACATTGTAAACAAAATTGGTGTACTCGTTTGAAAAGACCTGCAGAATCAGGGTTAGAATCACACCGATGTGATTTTCTTTATAAATTACAGTTATAATCAAGCTAAGTTATTATGATTTGTTAGTAAAATTTGATCATAACTCTAATTGTAATACCACATTCTGTCAAAACGATGCAATAAATAATTTGCTGATAACCAAGTAGATCACCGCATGGTTTGTTAAATATTATTTTTTATGATTTACTTACAATTTTGACTGCTTCGATGGTATTAATCTTCCCTCGCCCGATCTTTACAATTTCCAAGCGTCAAGTGTTAATGAATCCAAGCGACGAGTATAAGCCTCCACGTTTTAAAATTAATTAAAAGAGTCGGAGAAGCCGGTGTATTAAGGCAACTTCGTCTAGTTTGGTTTGATGGCGAGTACGCATAAGAATATATACGCAATAATTATGTGTTGAAGGTACAATTAAAGATGGCTTCTCTCAACGAGACCGCCCCTATACTTACCCCAAGCATAGATGTTGCCATGGCTTTTTTCAATGATAGCAAGATCCCGTAGTGTCAACGATGTACAAGTACTCCTAAGGTGAGAGGATCCAATGGCAAGTCCGCCCATACTTTCTCTAATTGTAGCCCTAAAGCCCTTTGATGTTCCGCCATACTTGCGCATCAGCCAATCAAAACTCGGCATTCCGTTTTGAGTGATAGCTGCATTGACCCTTGTAACCTCGTTACTACACAGGCTAAATAGAGAAGAAACGTCAAGGGAGCTCGCCTTCGGAATACAATAACTTATATCCGCACTACTACCGTACGACATGCTAAATTCTTGACAGCCTCACAATAAAGAACACTGACAAATATTGTCACATGCCAAAAACATTTCTTCCAAATATTGCAGAACTAAAAATTCTTTTATATTGGTTTTGTGGCTTTTTGATTTCATATTAGAAAGTTGATCATTCATGCGACCCTGAATCAGAGATACGTCTAATTGTTGGATTTAGACATTTAATCGGACTTCAAATAACCAGAGATACTATCAAATATAAAAAATTCTCATGAGACTTTGCTTGAACTTTAAAAGTGATTTGACTTTTACAAAGATATCATTCAAAAATTTATTAACCTAACTGTCAAAACAGACGAAGATAGTAGATCCATCCCGCTGTTAGCGCGATAATAGCGTTCCTTTAGCTTGAAGGGGTAATTAAAACACACATTTAGCCAGTGATCGAAAACCACCGGTGGGTGACGTTGTAGTAAAATTGACCAATATAACTAGACGGTTGGCTCAAGGGAATAGTCGTATGAGTGACAACTAGTGCCCCGGGACAAAGTGATTCACTTGCCTGAGTTTATTACGAACAGCACCGTCGATGACAATGCTCCCAATGAGTGTGGTAATGATAAGGAAACCATTAGGTCAATTATGGCACACAGATTCAATGGCGAATGAACATAGATTCGCTATAAGATATCCCATAGTGATGATTTATCTGGACCTATTGTGAAAAATGTTCGAGATGATGATTACTCATTTATCAGAGAGATGATAGATGGACGATAAATCTCAAATGACAGCAGGAATCACCGAATCTGCCACGTTTATGTGTCAGGCTAAATACCGTTAGTCAATTACTGTTGACTCTCATCAGTTATAATTGTTTCTTTTGGTCTATTACAAGCGATTTATTGAAGTAAACTTACAACAGTATTATTATCTTCTGCGTCTTCATAAATTCTTACCGTTCATTTCTCCAAAGGCTCGCATTTGCTCCAAAGGCGGCCGTAGCTTCACAAAATCGATACAGAAAATCTACATCGCATTGCTTATCTGTTGAGTGTATATGATATGCTGCATATTTCTCTCAATTTTGGCCTGGGATTTTGGGAAGCTACGGTCGCCGTCACTGAGTACGGTTGCCGTACATCAAATATGACTGAGGCTTAAGATACCAGGTGAATAACACGAGTATTCCAGGGAACCTTTAAAACTCACGGTCGGGTTCACCCCATGCCAGCGAGGCTATTCGTACCTGGGTCATTTTACACTCACTTTTTGGAGAATGATTCAATTATTGCACAATATTGAAATATTCTTTGGTAGGTCATTCAATGGGATGTTCTTTGATAGGTCATTGGATATTCACCCATTGATCTGATTCCATCATTGCAATGGGATATGAGATGTCTGATTCAAGCATTACATCAATTGGTGAATATTGAATGACCCATCAAAGAATATCCCATTACATTGTATCGTCTGATTCAATAATTACAATGGGATATTCAATGGTGGACCACTTAACACTCTGATTCCATCATTGCGATGCGATGTTCTTAGCTTGGTCATTTAATATTTACCCATTGTTTTTTAGAATACATCATTGTAATGTGATAATGTTTGGTGGGTCATTTAATATTCATTCATTGATTTCTGATTCTTTTATTGTAATGTTAGATATTCACTCATTGCTGGTGGGTCACCATAGCTCACTACATTGATCAGAGGCTATCTCTAACTCTATATTCCATGCAGCAACAAAATTATTAAACAATACAAGAAACATCTAAACATTTCTACATCTAATCTATTATGATAATATCGACCCATACGCACAAGTCAATGTTTTCTGGAAAACATGCTTCTCGGTTGACTAAATTACACACTTCATGAAAAATAAGTGGAAAATATTGATTGCAGACTGAATATGAGCAACACATGAGACTATAAATACAGGTTAAATAACACGTATACCAAGTGTAATTTAAATATTCGTAAATATATGTATTATTGGTAATGACAATAATTTATGAAGTACAACGCGTGATAATATAGTGGCTAGAAAATGATTGGGTTCGAGGCTATATAATTTGGGCGGGAAAATCACAGTGTCAAATTGGGTAGCCATTAGTGATCAATATTGCTTATTAAAACTTGGTGATCCCATCATTATCGAGATAATAGGTTTATTATCATCAGGTACTTGCATTACTTAATATCATGCTTAATGAAAAGACTTATGCAATAAGGTGTGTTATGGTAAATTATGCAATAGAATTTCTTATTCATTAGTTCTCATACTCATCTTGGGCAAGGTATTTATGTGACAGTATTAGCGTTGTCAAAGCCAAGAAAAAAACGTGTGCCGCGTGGTTTGGTGAAATTCAAGTTAATTAGTTAAAAGAAGATCAGGTGAAGAAAAAGAAAACTCCGTGAGGTAGGGAGGTTACTGCTAGCAAGGTCAATGTGTTCTCAAAAGTTGCGCTATGATATGAGCATCTAGAATATGAAAAGCAAAAATATATATGACAGCCATGAGATTCAAATACTCGTGATCTAGACCCTATACAAGAGTATTTGGCGATATGTGTGTTTTAAAAATCACTCTTAATTAATTACATCCACTAGAAACACAACAAAACATTGCAGGCGTTTTGTCAATAAAATTGAAATATCGAACAGGAAGTTGATTGTATGTCTCACTGTTAGTGGTGTGTCGGGGCGGTTAGGGGGCGTGATACATCGGCCTTTGGGAGGCATAGGGTGGGTAAAGGCGTTTATCTTCTAACTGCCATCAGACCTTATACATGTCATCTAAGTACTCAACACTATTATTATCGATATGTTGACGAATGGTCGGATATATTCGCGACTTATTCGCATTTTTCACCTGCTTTTAATCTGACAATACAATTGAACGACAATCACCACCTTTCAAAATAATGTATCACTTTGGCCTGTTTATCTCTGCATCGCATATTGAGAGACTACAAGAAACTTTAGTGAAAAATAACATTTTTCATCCAAGGTGCATATTAAATAGATCTAAGGTCCCAAACGACTTAATAGCGAACATTTACTGAAGATTTTTCCAAATGAAGACCATTTTGCCATGTAATTTGAGGGAATTTGCGCCAATTGAAAGAAGCCTAATTGATGTCATTAGAGTCAACTATCTCCGCAAGAAAAGCACCGCTGATAAATCAGGAAGATGTATAATTGATCAATTTCTAATTCTGTGAATCCTTTAGAAATAGAGTGCATTGTATGCAAATAACAGTTTAGAGTTTTTATGCTCAGATTTGTCTTTGATTTCATGGAAATGAATGTTGAAATTTTCGTTTGACTTTATTCAGATTCATCGTTATTATTTCATTATGAAACAACAAGATGAAAGCTGGTCGCCGCTGCTTTTTGTTTTTTATCACTTAGTGCCTAACTAGGCTCTTTTGGCACATTCTCATCCAGTATTTTCACGCCAATTTAGTCAGATAACAATAGTTTGACAAACCAGTTTTCCTCGTGTGGAGGCTTCTCAATGAGGGGCGTTCTGATTCCAAACCCTATATCCCCACCCTCATTCAACCAAATAACCTTTATTTTACTAGTTGAAATTATAATTTACCTTACCCGGCAGCTAACTCCTTTGTTCTCGCCCGAATTTTGAAATCTGTTAATAATTCTCAGCTTTTATTTCAAGCATTCTTTAAAAGGCAGTTAATTTGAATTAGCCATATTTTCTGCATTTTATACTTGATTAGAAATTAATGTTTGTATCAAAAGTATGGAAACTCCCTCTCTTTGCATGCAATAGAAAACCATTTATAACTTTCAAATTAAACTGGTACTCTGGCCGATTTTTGTTGAATTCACAACCTGTTCTATTTACACGAGATGCTCTTTTCAAATCGTATAGAACTATTTACAATTCATAATTTCTTACATATATTTGTTTAAGTTTTCACATATGGATTGAAGTCGTGAGTAGTGAGCATGCTGCAGCGTTATTAAGCTTTGCAGCAATCAAATCAAAATTTTAAAAAATAATGTTACATTGACGTTTCGCATAAAATATTTGATTATCTCGTCAGTATGTACTTCGAATTCATTCCGAATATGAGCTCTTCAATGACGACTACTATTAATCTAGAGTGTACGAGTCTCCGTTCGGTCTTTGTCACTACTGAGTATTTGAATCGCAATTTTGATTTGAATATTTTAATCACTATTTTTATCACAATTTGCTTATAGGCATGTATAGTCGAGCACGGATCTCTGTGCGCGAGTGGAGAAATATGTTCGGGAGCAAGGAAATGGTGGTGCGCGACTAAGGATTTCACGTTCGCGATGTGAGAATCGTGGTTCGAGTGCAAGGAACTTGATTCGCGAGGTCAGAAGTGATGTTCGCGTTGGTGAAAGTCTCGGAGGCCTGGAGTCTGTTCTGGATGTGTCGCTATTTTAATCACAATTTGCATATAGGCATGAATGTGATCTGACGTCTGAGCGATGTATTACGAGCAGCCCGGATAGCTCAGTCGGTAGAGCATCAGACTTTTAATCTGAGGGTCCAGGGTTCGAGTCCCTGTGCGGGCTTTGTCACTATTTTAATCATATTTTGCATACAGGCATGAATCCAATATGACGTCTGACGATTGTATAACGAGCAGCCCGGATAGCTCAGTCGGTAGAGTATCAGACTTTCAATCTGAGGGTCCAGGGTTCCAGTCCCCGTTCGGGCTTTGTCACTATTTAAATCACATTTTGCATATAGGCATGAATGAGCATCAGATTTTTAATCTGAGGGTCCAGAGTTCGAGTCCCTGTTCGGGCTTTGTCACTATTTTAATCGCATTTTGCGTTTAGGCATGAATGCAACCTGACGCCTGACCTATAGGATCGAGTCCCTGTTCGGGCTTTGTCACTATTCTAATCACAATAAGCATATAGGCATGAATGCAATCTGACACCTGACCAATGTATAAGGAGCAGCCCGGATAGCTCAGTCGGTAGAGCATCAGACTTTTAATCTGAGGGTCCAGGGTTCGAGTCCCTGTTAGGGCTTTGTCACTATTTTAATCACAGTTTGCATATAGGCATGAATGAGCATCAGACTTTTAATCTGAGGGACCAGAGTTCGAGTCCCTGTCGGACTTTGTCACTATTTTAATCACAATTTGCATATAGGCATGAATGGAATCTGACACCTGACCAATATAACGAGCAGCCCGGATAGCTCAGTCGGTAGAGCATCACACTTTTAATCTGAGGGTCCAGGGTTCGAGTCCCTGTTCGGGCTTTGTCACTATTTTAATCACAGTTTGCATATAGGCATGAATGAGCATCAGACTTTTAATCTGAGGGACCAGAGTTCGAGTCCCTGTCGGACTTTGTCACTATTTTAATCACAATTTGCATATAGGCATGAATGCAATCTGACACCTGACCTTATATATTATAGCCAGGATAGCTCAGTCGGTAGAGCATCAGACTTTTAATATGAGGGTCCAGGGTTCGAGTCCCTGTTCGGGCTTTGTCACTATTTTAATCACAGTTTGCATATAGGCATGAATGAGAATCAGACTTTTAATCTGAGGGTCCAGGGTTCGAGTCCCTGTTCGGGCTTTGTCACTATTTTAATCATTATTTGCATATAGGCATGAATGCAATCTGATGCTTAACCTATGTGTAACGAGCAGCCCGGATAGCTCAGTCGGCAGAGCATCAGACTTTTAATCTGAGGGTCCAGTGAGTCCCTGTTCGGGCTTTGTCACTATTTTAATCACAATTTGCATATAGGCATGAATGAGAATCAGACTTTTAATCTGAGGGTCAAGGGATTGAGTCCCTGTTCGGGCTTAGTCACTATTTTAATCGCATTTTGCATTTAGGCATGAATGCAACCTGACGCCTGACCTATAGGATCGAGTCCCTGTTCGGGCTTTGTCACTATTCTAATCACAATAAGCATATAGGCATGAATGCAATCTGACGTCTGACCAATGTATAAGGAGCAGCCCGGATAGCACAGTCGGTAGAGCATCAGACTTGAGTCCCTGTTCGGGCTTTGTCACTATTTTAATCACAATTTGTATATAGGCATTAATGCAATCTGACGTCTGACCAATATTACGAGCAGCCCGGATAGCTCAGTCGGTAGAGCATCAGACTTTTAATCTGAGGGTCCAGGGTTCGAGTCCCTGTTCGGGCTTTGTCACTATTTTAATCACAGTTTGCATATAGGCATGAATAAGCATCAGACTTTTAATCTGAGGGACCAGAGTTCGAGTCCCTGTTCGGGCTTTGTCACTATTTTAATCATTATTTGCATATAGGCATGAATGCAATCTGATGCTTGACCAACCAGCAGCCCGGATAGCTCAGTCGGTAGAGCATCAGACCTTTAATCTGAGGGCCCAGGGTTCGAGTCCCTGTTCGGGCTTTGTCACTATTTTAATCGCATTTTGCATTTAGGCATGAATGAGAATCAGACTTTTAATCTGAGGGTCAAGGGATTGAGTCCCTGTTCAGGCTTTGTCACTTTTTAAATCACAATTTGCATATAGGCATGAATGGAATCTGACACCTGACCAATATAATATAATCTGAGGGTCCAGGGATCGAGTCCCTGTTCGGGCTTTGTCTCTATTTTAATCACAATTTGCATATAGGCATGAATGCAATCTGACACCTGACCAATGTATAACGAGCAGCCCGGATAGCTCAGTCGGTAGAGCATCAGACTTTTAATCTGAGGGTCCAGGGTTCGAGTCCCTGTTCGGGCTTTGTCACTATTTTAATCACAATTTGTTTACAGGCATGAATGAGCATCAGACTTTTAATCTGAGGGTCTAGGGTTCGAGTCCCTGTTCGGGCCTTGTCTCTATTTTAATCACAATTTGCATATAGGCATGAAAGCAATCTGACACCTGACCAATGTATAACGAGCAGCCCGGATAGCTCAGTCGGTAGAGCATCAGACTTTTAATCTGAGGGTCCAGGGTTCGAGTCCCTGTTCGGGCTTTGTCACTATTTTAATCACAATTTGTTTACAGGCATGAATGAGCATCAGACTTTTAATCTGAGGGTCTAGGGTTCGAGTCCCTGTTCGGGCCTTGTCTCTATTTTAATCACAATTTGCATATAGGCATGAATGCAGTCTGACACCTGACCAATGTATAACGAGCAGCCCGGATAGCTCAGTCGGTAGAGCATCAGACTTTTAATCTGAGGGTCCAGGGTTCGAGTCCCTGTTCGGGCTTTGTCACTATTTTAATCACAATATATACAGGCATGAATGAGCATAGACTGAGGGTCTAGGGTTCGAGTCCCTCGAGCAGCTTAGATACGTAGACCAGTCGGTAGATTATAAATCAAACTTCTAAACTAAGGGTTAGAGTCCCCATTCATTCGTCATCATTTTCCATCAAGAATTTGCACAAAGGTATGTGAGTCAATCCGAGGTCAAATATGTGACCTTCACTAATTATCTAGAGCAGTCGGTAGAGCACCAGACTTCTAATCTGAGGGTTCGAGTTCCCGTTCATGCGTCATCATTTTCCATCGAAATTTGCGTATAGTATAAGTCAATCTAAGGTCAAACACGTGACCTTGGAATTACATTTTAGAGTAAAAGTGTAAATGTGTGATAATCACCTTATTCACGAGCAGCGCACCAGACTTAACATAAGCGTCCAGGGTTCGAGTCCATATCTAAAATGTTGCAACCGCGATCGAGGTAACAACCGGAACTTTTGACTTTACAAGATGCTAAATGTACTAAATATTTTTTAAATTCTTGTCATTTAAAAAAGTAACATGTCCATTTCAGTTTTGCCGATCGTTTCCATGTAAAGAAAGTAGCTTATATGAAGACATTTGTTTGCGTCCCTATAAATGTCAATAAAATGGGGCATGCATTTTCTTCTTTCACTCATGTAGCATCATTACAATAAATTTTAAGAAACTCAAAAAATTGTCATATTAATATCGAGCTAGCTAGGTTACTTTGATAGTGGGTATTACTTGTCCAATACTACTGTGAACCGCTTTGAGTTAAGACCAACGTTTAGTATGTGTATGTTGCCAATTTAAAACACATATTTTAGCCCAATTGGGCAAAGATAACTTCAAACGCGAATTATGTCTGGCAATATTTAGAAAGCACGAGGACAAGAGAAATATGTGCTTTAAAGTTGGGATCATGCTGGTAAAAAGCCGAGTACGAATGAAGCATACATCACTGATTAGACTAATGATATACCCCACGCTTGCTTCTTTTAGATTTGTTACAACCAGTAGATAATTTTTCTCAATCGTTATTTTACACATTTTACCCAATTTATCCATTTGATTGTTCCTGTATATTTTGGCATATTATTTTGACTCCATTTATCTTCAACCCCCTCCATGTGCGGATAATAACCATTCCCCTGCATTGATAATGAGGTTGGTAATACGAGCACCGATTTCAGATGTTGATAAGCAGATTCGAGAGCTTTATTACATTTTACTTGTTAAAGGAAGATCCGAGATGACAGGTTGTACAATGATACATTCGGAACTACTTAACCGCGCAGTGATTTACGCTACCACATCACCGCTACGTCAAGATGATTGATCCTCGAGGGCTGGATGCTCAGCATCTTTTATAGATGCGCCATACAGCCGTATCTATTTCTTCTCACTTCACACCCGGGAGTACTTATTAAACTAGGCGCAGTCATTGTTAGCAGTCGCCGCTTTATGATTTTGTTATAATATTTCTCCCTCCGCCCGAAGGTTCGGATCAAATTCCGGCTCAATCACATAAAACCGATTTTACAATTTCAACATGTCGGTTAAATTAATTAAACTATGTTCTACAACTTTTAAAATTGTTTAAATCTTAATTTTACATGAGTTTGAAAGCTAAGATTCTGATGGACATCTGCTAGGCTTGTTATGTGTAATTCTAGAACGTGTTAAACGAATTAAAATACAAAAGTGAGCAAAAAGTATTTCGAACTGCATTATTACAGCATTTGGCTTTACACGTAATTACAGGGTTGGCGTATGACATGAAGTAAAAATATGCCAGATTCCCTTGCCCTCTTTTGTCCGATACGTTATATAGGGAAAAAACTAATTCTTCTTTGAAGAAATTGTCAAAAAGGTTCTCGTGTCAGTATAGGGTTGCATGACATTATATATTTAACATGGCGAGATACCCGTCGACGTGGAAGTGTCAGATTTTTAAGACTTTATTATTTCAAGAAAACTCTTGTGAATATCTTAAAATCAATGTGTGAAATGAATGTTACATTTTGTCGATTAAAGGCATATTCATATGATTCAAAGCTATAAGGGTGGCAAAATTGCAAGCATGCACAGATGACATAACGGTGTATTATTAACCATCTCAAATAAAGTATCTCCCAAAAGATGTTATTTAAGATATAGTTAAGAATATGTCATTCATTTCATACATGTGTAACGCTCATAAATTGCTCTATTTCGAATTCTGACAATAATTAATGCAAAAATGAAATAAAAATAAAGGAACTCCTCGCATTAGATCTACACCTTCACGGATTCGGCAAAATGTATAACAGGATGACACAATTTGTACATGGGCATGTTCATGTATGTATGACCCAGATATTACCCGATTCAGATATTACCAAAAAGATACCAATATCTAACCAAAGAGTCAAAATAACTATAGGCTCACGGTTATGCAACAGCTATGCCATTGATTTCTTTAATTCCAGTACTCATAATTATCAAATTATTGATAAATGGAGAATGAAAATAAAGAAACTCACAGTCCATAATTTTCGAAAAATTAATCCGTCAGAATCCAATAAAATTGTGGATATATTCGTATTCTGTTATCAAAGCGTTTCTGAGGACTAATGAACGAAATAATTTAATTCTTATTTAGCATTTGAATTTTGCATTTGCATACATTTAAAACTATCTGAAGTGCTATAGATAGTTCAGAAGAAATCGAACTGATTTTTGTGAAGTGCCCAATATTCCAGGTATACACGTATGAGCAACGATGTAAATCAGCATACATGTAAGATTCTCGTAAACAATCAAAGAACAAACACACATTCATAAAGAAAACATTTCCTTTATTTTTTAAGATTTTAACCACAATGTGAATAATTAATAACTAGAACGTTCCTAAAACGACAAGAAAATTACTGGTTTCCAGTTTCTGTATAAAGTTCGACAACTTTGCTGCAAACAATATAATGACTTTTAAACATGCATGAAACATGTGTAAAGGTTTTCCAGATGTGGATTATAATCGTCGACATAACAGATGTATTTTGACAGTTTGGAATTATGTCATCAAGAATGATGAATGGATGGAATTCGGGGAAAATAGAGGCTTCTATCTGCGAAACTAAGTTTCGGGTCTATCATTTACCATTAGATTCTCTTATATTTCGATATAATTTGAAAGGGTTTGCAATCAAGACTTAATTATAATTGGATATAATTTTCACCAATTACACCTCCTTAATTCAATCAAATCCAATTTAGACATTGAATGTGCTTTTAATATGGATACTTCATGGAAAAGTCAGAAAGCGCTCACGATTAAAGTAGGGTAATTTCTAGGGGATAATTTCTTATGTAGTTGATAACTGAGATCTCATCAGCTACTATCGGCGAAGCGGCATTAATGTCACCAATAGAATCTACTCTCACTTCTCCCGTCGCCATAACGACCTATACAATTCTTCTAATCCCCAATACTCTCGAGAGTTGCATTAATTGACAATTGAAATTCAAATGTAATAATTTTTAAAAGCTTTCCATCAAGTTTTCCCGAGCTCATTTTCTCTCTTTTATTCCAACTTGACGGCTTAATCACTCAAATTGACCCTTTCTTGTTATCATTTTCGGTTACAGTCACTAAATTATAAGGCTGGCATATTGGATTTGGTTACCTGTACAGGTAGACTATCATTAAGTTAATCTAAAGCGCGGAATAGGGTTGTTAATTAGTGTTATTTGGCTCTTGTAAGATACAGTTATGTGACCCGCGCATCCTTCCTACGAAATGATACCTATCCATAATGTCTAATTGGATAATGCTATCACTGATTGTGTACATGTTGATTAAACATAACATATGTGAGTCATGTACTGGAGGTGTGTATCCCTTATCATATGAATCATCACAATTTACATCATAAACGTTGCGATAGTATAGCAAATAGCCTCTGCAACCCCCCCCCCCCCCCTCTACTCGACTTTTAATTTTGAAAAATATCATAATTTTCCAATATTGTATGCACTCATCATTCCATGCCATGCCTTTGTCTAAACATACCTACAGTTCTGACATTTTTTCAAGATGTTTTTGGCCTAAAATATTTAAAATCAATTCTGGCCACTATTTCTCCTGTTAAAAGCCAGAACTCATGGTTTATCTAACTTAAAACCCACACTGACTGTTATGAAAGGTAAATGGTCCATAATCCTTTAAAGCTTAAACTATTCCACTGTAGAATTTGATTTATTTTGTATTGACTATTCTCTTATTGATACTAGAGGTAAGTAAGTTGATGAGTGAGAGAGTAGGGTCTAATTAGTAAAACTTCAGTGCACTACATGGACCATTCCAGGTACACTGAAGGCTTCCTAGTCAACTCGTACCCAAGACAACTTGTACCCAAGACAACTCGTACCCAAGTCAACTGGTACCCAAGACAACTCGTACCCACGTTTATTTTCTGTATTATGGGTGCATATAAGAAAACAAATTGAGTCTGTGTCAAAATGTTTAATGTTATAATGTTACTCAATATTTTTTCTGAATTTAGAAGACATTTTTTCTTAATGGATTAAGCAAAGCATTTTGTTTTAACTTGGATTACCTTTGAAGTGCTTTGAAGGGCTTGTTCTCAACTTTTTTTGTAATACATATATATAAATGAATATAATTAAAACAGTAACTTTTCAATAAATGAATCAAACAATTAATTAAGCTTAGTGCATTCAGAGAAAATTAATAAGGGAACTTTAATCTGTTAATTTCTTTTCCATTTTGAACTTAATTGGATTATATTTGAACACATGCATGCAAAGTGTATTATATCATGTATGAATAAGTATCAAAATAATATTTGATATTCATATTATTTAGAATATTTTTTATTGCTTAATTTTATGAAGGTGACTTCTTAGAATTATCATTCTTTAATCTGATAATATGAAATCCTAAATAGATTATCTGTTTAATAAGAAATAGGCGCAAGTTTTGAAAATCTTTATATTTTTGATAATACCATATTTCAAGATGAATTAGATCTGATACTTGTTCCAAACACTCATTAACATACAAAAATACCACTAATATTGTGAACAATGATTATGAATATGTGGAATAAACATAAATCTCTTCCCTCGAACATCTGAATCTGTGACCAATATATTTGGTCACAAATTTCAATCGATTTCTTCCAAAAACTCTTCTACATACATCAAACTATTCTGAACTGTATGTAACCGTTATAATATGTATATCTATACCCATTCCCAGCCCAACACTTGATTCAAAACAAAAGATATACTTGGGTACAAGTTGTCTTGGGTACGAGTTGTCTTGGGTACGAGTTGTCTTGGGTACGAGTTGTCTTGGGTACGACTTGACTTGGGTACGAGTTGTCTTGGGTACGAGTTGACCAGTTACCACACTGAAGACATTGAACTAGAAAAAATTTGTAAGTAAGCTTAGAAAATTGAAATTTAAAGAAATGCAAAGTAACAAAAGGAGAGTCTAAATGATGGAAATCATCAAAAACTGTCAATAGTATTTTGTGGCGCGTATTTTGTGCGTGTTCTCTAAAAGCAATAAAAGCAAAGTACTCTTCTTTTGATTCAACTAATTAACCACAATCGCCTTCTAATCGAGGGGTCGTGGGTTCGATCCCCACTTGGGTGGAGGGACTCTTTCACATCAACCCTTATATATTTGCACAGAATTTCGTTCTGTGTTTTCATTAACTCTTTAACCACAGTTCATTCTAATGTGCTGCAACCTAAGTGGGATTGAAATAGGATAACTCTTCCACGAAACCACTCTGCTTAGACATAAACCCGTTTCAGTAAGTGATAACTCGAAAGTTTCTTCCAAATCCATTACAAGATGATGTTTGAAACATTGTAAAATAAGAGAGCAAGGTTTCGATACTCTGCACGCTTCTACTACGCCACTCTGTTGTGATACAAACCTGATTTAGTAAGTAATCACTCGAAAGTTTATATTCAGTGAATTACAAATGTTTTGACACATTGCAAAATATTAGCAGAGCAATGTTTCGATCCTCAGACCTCTGGGCTATGGGCCAAGCATGCTTTCACTGCACCGCTCTGCTATGATACGAAGCTGTTACATCAAGTAATCACTCGTAGGTATATTTTTCTAATGGATTACAAATGTTTGGGTATATTGCAAAATATTAGGCAGAGCAGCACGCTTCCACTGCGCAACTCTGCTACGATACGAAGCTGTTTCCATTAAGTAATCACTCGTAAGTTTGTTTTCAGTGGATTACAAATGTTTTGAAATATTGCAAAATAATATAATCATTCGTAAGTTTGTTTTCAGTGGATTACAAATGTTTTGAAATATTGCAAAATAATGTAATCACTCGAAAGTTTATTTTCAACGGAGTACAAATGTCTTGAAATACTGAAAAAATATTAGCAGAGCAAGGTTACAATCCTCGGGCATCTGGGTTATGGGCCCAGGACGCTTCCACTGCGCCACTCTGCTATGATACGAAAATGTATCAGTAAGTAATCACTCGAAAGTTTATTTTTTCAATGGATTACAAACGTTTTGATATATTGCAAAATATTAGCAGAGCAAGGTTTCGATCCTCGGACCTCTGGGTTATGGGCCCAGCACGCTTCCACTGCGCCACTCTGCTATGATACGAAGCTGTTATGTCAAGTATCACTCGAAAGTTTTTTTTCAATGAATTACAAATACAAATGTTTTTATATATTGCAAAACATTAGCAGAGCAAGGTTTCGATCCTCGGACCTCTGGGTTATGGGCCCAGCACGCTTCCACTGCGCCACTCTGCTATGACACGAAGCTGTTACATAAAGAAATCACTCGAAAGTCTTTTTTTTCAATGGGTTACAAATGTTTTGATATATATTGCAAAATATTAGCAGAGCAAGGTTTCGATCCTCGGACCTCTGGGTTATGGGCCCAGCACGCTTCCACTGCGCCACTCTGCTATGATACTAAGCTGTTACGTCAAGTAATGACTCGAAAGTTATTTTTCCAATGAATTACAAAAGTTTTTATATATTGCAAAATATTAGCAGAGCAAGGTTTCGATCCTCGGACCTCTGGGTTATGGGCCCAGCACGCTTCCACTGCGCCACTCTGCTATGATACTAAGCTGTTACGTCAAGTAATGACTCGAAAGTTATTTTTTCAATGAATTACAAAAGTTTTGATATATTGCAAAATATTAGCAGAGCAAGGTTTCGATCCTCGGACCTCTGGGTTATGGGCCCAGCACGCTTCCACTGCGCCACTCTGCTATGATACTAAGCTGTTACGTCAAGAAATGACTCGAAAGTTATTTTTTCAATGAATTACAAAAGTTTTGATATATTGCAAAATATTAGCAGAGCAAGGTTTCGATCCTCGGACCTCTGGGTTATGGGCCCAGCACGCTTCCACTGCGCCACTCTGCTATGATACTAAGCTGTTACGTCAAGTAATGACTCGAAAGTTATTTTTTCAATGAATTACAAAAGTTTTGATATATTGCAAAATATTAGCAGAGCAAGGTTTCGATCCTCGGACCTCTGGGTTATGGGCCCAGCACGCTTCCACTGCGCCACTCTGCTATGATACGAAGCTGCTACGTCAAGTAATCACTCGAAAATTATTTTTTCAATGAATTACAAAAGTTTTGATATATTGCAAAATATTAGCAGAGCAAGGTTTTGATCCTCGGACCTCTGGGTTATGGGCCCAGCACACTTCCACTGCGCCACTCTGCTATGATACTAAGCTGTTACGTCAAGTAATGACTCGAAAGTTATTTTTTCAATGAATTACAAAAGTTTTGATATATTGCAAAATATTAGCAGAGCAAGGTTTCGATCCTCGGACCTCTGGGTTATGGGCCCAGCACGCTTCCACTCGGCACTCTGCTATGATACGAAGCTGTTACGTCAAGTAATCACTCGAAAATTATTTTTTCAATGAATTACAAAAGTTTTGATATATTGCAAAATATTAGCAGAGCAAGGTTTTGATGATCGGACCTCTGAGTTATGGGCCCAGCATGCTTCTACTGTGCCACTCTGCTATGACAGGAAGCTGTTACATAAAGTAATCACTCGAAAGTCTTTTTTTCAATGGGTTACAAATGTTTTGATATATATTGCAAAATATTAGCAGAGCAAGGTTTCGATCCTCGGACCTCTGGGTTATGGGCCCAGCACGCTTCCACTGCGCCACTCTGCTATGATACTAAGCTAAGTAATGACTCGAAAGTTATTTTTTCAATGAATTACAAAAGTTTTGATATATTGCAAAATATTAGCAGAGCAAGGTTTCGAACCTCGGACCTCTGGGTTATGGGCCCAGCACGCTTCCACTGCGCCACTCTGCTATAATACGAAGCTGCTACGTCAAGTAATCACTCGAAAATTATTTTTTCAATGAATTACAAAAGTTTTGATATATTGCAAAATATTAGCAGAGCAAGGTTTTGATCCTCGGACCTCTGGGTTATGGGCCCAGCACGCTTCCACTGCGCCACTCTGCTATGATACTAAGCTGTTACGTCAAGTAATGACTCGAAAGTTATTTTTTCAATGAATTACAAAAGTTGTGATATATTGCAAAATATTAGCAGAGCAAGGTTTCGATCCTCGGACCTCTGGGTTATGGGCCCAGCACGCTTCCACTTGGCACTCTGCTATGATACGAAGCTGTTACGTCAAGTAATCACTCGAAAATTATTTTTTCAATGAATTACAAAAGTTTTGATATATTGCAAAATATTAGCAGAGCAAGGTTTTGATCATCGGACCTCTGAGTTATGGGCCCAGCATGCTTCTTCTGTGCCACTCTGCTATGACACGAAGCTGTTACATAAAGTAATCACTCGAAAGTCTTTTTTTTCAATGGGTTACAAATGTTTTGATATATATTGCAAAATATTAGCAGAGCAAGGTTTCGCTCCTCGGACCTCTGGGTTATGGGCCCAGCACGCTTCCACTGCGCCACTCTGCTATGATCCTAAGCTTTTACGTCAAGTAATGACTCGAAAGTTATTTTTCCAATGAATTACAAAAGTTTTTATATATTGCAAAATATTAGCAGAGCAAGGTTTCGATCCTCGGACCTATGGGTTATGGGCCCAGCACGCTTCCACTGCGCCACTCTGCTATGTCAAGTAATGACTCGAAAGTAATTTTTCAATGAATTACAAAAGTTTTGATATATTGCAAAATATTAGCAGAGCAAGGTTTCGATCCTCGGACCTCTGGGTTATGGGCCCAGCACGCTTCCACTGCGCCACTCTGCTATGATACTAAGCTTTTACGTCAAGTAATGACTCGAAAGTTATTTTTCCAATGAATTACAAAAGTTTTTATATATTGCAAAATATTAGCAGAGCAAGGTTTTGATCATCGGACCTCTGAGTTATGGGCCCAGCACGCTTCCACTGCGCCACTCTGCTATGATCCTAAGCTTTTACGTCAAGTAATGACTCGAAAGTTATTTTTCCAATGAATTACAAAAGTTTTTATATATTGCAAAATATTAGCAGAGCAAGGTTTTGATCATCGGACCTCTGAGTTATGGGCCCAGCACGCTTCCACTGCGCCACTCTGCTATGATACTAAGCTTTTACGTCAAGTAATGACTCGAAAGTTATTTTTCCAATGAATTACAAAAGTTTTGATATATTGCAAAATATTAGCAGAGCAAGGTTTCGATCCTCGGACCTATGGGTTATGGGCCCAGCACGCTTCCACTGCGCCACTCTGCTATGATCCTAAGCTTTTACGTCAAGTAATGACTCGAAAGTTATTTTTCCAATGAATTACAAAAGTTTTTATATATTGCAAAATATTAGCAGAGCAAGGTTTCGATCCTCGGACCTATGGGTTATGGGCCCAGCACGCTTCCACTGCGCCACTCTGCTATGTCAAGTAATGACTCGAAAGTAATTTTTCAATGAATTACAAAAGTTTTGATATATTGCAAAATATTAGCAGAGCAAGGTTTCGATCCTCGGACCTATGGGTTATGGGCCCAGCACGCTTCCACTGCGCCACTCTGCTATGATCCTAAGCTTTTACGTCAAGTAATGACTCGAAAGTTATTTTTCCAATGAATTACAAAAGTTTTTATATATTGCAAAATATTAGCAGAGCAAGGTTTCGATCCTCGGACCTATGGGTTATGGGCCCAGCACGCTTCCACTGCGCCACTCTGCTAT
The DNA here is from genome assembly GCA_903813345.2 of Owenia fusiformis. Taxonomy (NCBI): domain Eukaryota; kingdom Metazoa; phylum Annelida; class Polychaeta; order Sabellida; family Oweniidae; genus Owenia; species Owenia fusiformis. Next base: position 7,143,620 of record CAIIXF020000007.1, read on the forward strand.
GTCAAGTAATGACTCGAAAGTAATTTTTCAATGAATTACAAAAGTTTTGATATATTGCAAAATATTAGCAGAGCAAGGTTTCGATCCTCGGACCTATGGGTTATGGGCCCAGCACGCTTCCACTGCGCCACTCTGCTATGATCCTTAGCTTTTACGTCAAGTAATGACTCGAAAGTTATTTTTCCAATGAATTACAAAAGTTTTTATATATTGCAAAATATTAGCAGAGCAAGGTTTCGATCCTCGGACCTATGGGTTATGGGCCCAGCACGCTTCCACTGCTCCACTCTGCTATGATCCTAAGCTTTTACGTCAAGTAATGACTCGAAAGTTATTTTTCCAATGAATTACAAAAGTTTTTATATATTGCAAAATATTAGCAGAGCAAGGTTTCGATCCTCGGACCTATGGGTTATGGGCCCAGCACGCTTCCACTGCGCCACTCTGCTATGTCAAGTAATGACTCGAAAGTAATTTTTCAATGAATTACAAAAGTTTTGATATATTGCAAAATATTAGCAGAGCAAGGTTTTGATCATCGGACCTCTGAGTTATGGGCCCAGCACGCTTCCACTGCGCCACTCTGCTATGATACTAAGCTTTTACGTCAAGTAATGACTCGAAAGTTATTGTTCCAATGAATTACAAAAGTTTTGATATATTGCAAAATATTAGCAGAGCAAGGTTTTGATCATCGGACCTCTGAGTTATGGGCCCAGCATGCTTCTTCTGTGCCACTCTGCTATGACACGAAACTGTTACATAAAGTAATCACTCGAAAGTCTTTTTTTCAATGGGTTACAAATGTTTTGATATATATTGCAAAATATTAGCAGAGCAAGGTTTCGATCCTCGGACCTCTGGGTTATGGGCCCAGCACGCTTCCACTGCGCCACTCTGCTATGATACTAAGCTTTTACGTCAAGTAATGACTCGAAAGTTATTTTTCCAATGAATTACAAAAGTTTTTATATATTGCAAAATATTAGCAGAGCAAGGTTTCGATCCTCGGACCTATGGGTTATGGGCCCAGCACGCTTCCACTGCGCCACTCTGCTATGATCCTAAGCTTTTACGTCAAGTAATGACTCGAAAGTTATTTTTCCAATGAATTACAAAAGTTTTGATATATTGCAAAATATTAGCAGAGCAAGGTTTCGATCCTCGGACCTCTGAGTTATGGGCCCAGCACGCTTCCACTGCGCCACTCTGCTATGATACTAAGCTTTTACGTCAAGTAATGACTCGAAAGTTATTTTTCCAATGAATTACAAAAGTTTTTATATATTGCAAAATATTAGCAGAGCAAGGTTTTGATCATCGGACCTCTGAGTTATGGGCCCAGCACGCTTCCACTGCGCCACTCTGCTATGATACTAAGCTTTTACGTCAAGTAATGACTCGAAAGTTATTTTTCCAATGAATTACAAAAGTTTTTATATATTGCAAAATATTAGCAGAGCAAGGTTTTGATCATCGGACCTCTGAGTTATGGGCCCAGCATGCTTCTTCTGTGCCACTCTGCTATGACACGAAACTGTTACATAAAGTAATCACTCGAAAGTCTTTTTTTCAATGGGTTACAAATGATTTGATAAATATTGCAAAATATTTTTTTTTCAATGAATTACAAATACAAATGTTTTTATATAATGCAAAATATTAGCAGAGCAAGGTTTCGATCCTCGGACCTCTGGGTTATGGGCCCAGCACGCTTCCACTGCGCCACTTTGCTATGATACTAAGCTGTTACGTCAAGTAATCACTCGAAAGTTTATTTTTTCAATGGATTACAAACGTTTTGATATATTGCAAAATATTAGCAGAGCAAGGTTTCGATCCTCGGACCTCTGGATTATGGGCCCAGCATGCTTCCACTGCGCAGCTCTGCTATTATATAAAGCTGATTCAGTAAGTAATATATATATCTTTTATTGACTCTCTTATGTCATTGCAATGACATAATAGTCACTACAAACTACAATATGCAAAATTAAACTAAGACTAAACTAACTACTTCATAGGAAATATACAAAGTTGTAAAATACAATTACAGCATCACAAAATGTAAAATACAAAAATATGAGATAGTTGTAAAATACAAATACAAATACAACATGACAGAATTTAAAACATCAGTGTGATGTATCATTGTCACAATATTAATCCAGTTTTTTGAATGAATGATAAATGAACTTTGCTAGATGTAAAATTACATACGAATTTTTATGAGACAAAAGCTTTTTGAAAATAAAATCAGGACTTCCTACAAAATTAAATTGTGTAAGGGTGTCAAACAGAAATTTTCTTTCTGTTGTATTTTTCTTACACATCATGATAAAGTGTTGTTCATCTTCTAAAATACCACACACATTACATAAACGTTCATCCAAAGGTCTTGGCTTAGGCTTCAAATGACGACCAATTTCAATATGTAATTTGTGTGAACTAAGCCTAAATCTACTAATTGCTTGTCTGTAATTTTTATTTTGTATATTTAAATAACCCTCTCTTTCAAAGACATTTTTGAATGTTACGGAAGTTCTTAAAACAGGATATTTGAAAATGTCTTTCTGCCATTGAGACTTATTATTCTGATACAGTTTTTTTGTTATCATCTTGATAAAAATATAATCATCATCAATCTTTTGAGTTCCCCAATATGAGAATAAATCACTTTTTTAAAATATCAGTGATTTTGTTTGACCAAGTGCCTTTAAAACCCAGTTGGCTCATTTCAAGGTCATGCGTATATGTTTTCACTAGAAAGTTTATTCAGTTAAAATAACAGACAGCAAATAAACAGTATAAACATTCATTCATAAAATATTTAAAATGCACCGTGCTTTACCTGTAAGTTAAAATCAGTAATGATGACAGCTCTCTCCACAACACTCAATTATAACAATCTAAATAGACTAATTACATCTTCATTTTGAAAATTTAATTTTGGAAATAATTCAAAATGGCAACAAATGATATGCCTCTATGTTTTGATGAAGTGATAGAAACACGTACATCAGTTCGGGTGACAGTGTAATTATAAGTCACGCGCCATCAAGGCGAGTCTACCCGATCATAACGTATCATCATCCCAGAAAATTATAATCATTTATATTTCTTCATCATCCTCTTTTAATTGTTTAATAACGATCTCGGTTTCTTAGTGTACGATATTAATGGAAACTCATGTAAAATACATGAATATGCTCATGTGAGTGCGTGTATAATTTTGGCTCGCAACACCGACTCCCTGCTTGATAATTTTGGTATGTGTTTTTATCTCAGAAAAAAATAAATGGGAATTCATTTTCATGACCAATATAATATGGGATCGCCATGCTCATACATATTCAACTCTGTTGGTAAAACGACTGAATACTAGTATACCATAAAAAATTTACTGCTGAGTCAGGTGCGTACAAGTTCGTATGTATAAATTTATGTTCTATATATACTCCTCGGAAAAAATGATTGAACCAGTACATAAAATTACAAACAAAATATCTATAGTGATGATAGTGATAGAGTGATAGTGTTCATTAAATCTAAAATACAATCTCAAATGGATATGCCGCAGTTCAAATTGATAATCATATACATAAACATAAGATAAACATGATATTTATTTGCGGTTACCATAGATACCATGTCTTCTACCTGCACTAAGATATTCACTTACCATAGTGCTTACGTTTTCTTAAAAATAAGTCACTCGAATCGACTTATGGAACCACAGTAGGCTCGTAAATTACGCTAGAATAACCACGATCTATTTATGAATTTATAATACGCGTGTAACAAGCATATTTTTATGTATTTCAATTAAAAGTTATCATTAAGATATCCTTACCAGTTTATAACTAACACCTGGGAACACAACGATGAGTTCTTCAGTTATTTTTATTTGATGTTCTGCATTGTGTTCCGTACCCCCTTCCCGTTAGTACAACTCGCTCGTATTTTTCCGCTATCCTTTTAACATGACAAGTCGACTATTTAGCAGCGATTTACTGCTTGCCGTTTTAACTTTGATAATTGATAAGAAAAAAGTAATATTTTGGTTTAATGGGCAAGAAGTACATGCAGACGTATGTACTACAACAAAACAAGGGCCATTTTGTCTGCGGGCTTCGTATCATTTTGTTTATCACCAATTACTGGAACTGTATTTTTCTCGCTGGTGCAACTTTAATGATAGAGAAGACTCAGAGACTTTAACTTTACTGTGTATGATAGATGTTTACGTCTTCATCTCAATAAAGTTACAAATCTAATTCATCACCTGACCACTCCCCTCTTACAGTTGAAAGCCGCTATGAACAATTGAGTCTCAATAATTGTGTATTTTTCATTTTCATTTCTCCAATTAAATTGTAAATAAAAGAGATAGCTTGGTGAGGACATTTGGAGACATTCAAGCTGCAATTTATGTGAGAAGATTCAAATTTTATGAGTAACATGTAAAAATAAATGATTTATATCTATCTAAGAATTTGAGATAAATCAGTCAATCCGAAAGTTTTGCAAAGTTAACCGATGATGCTGCAACACACAAAGTACCATGGCACAATAAATACAATGCAAACATTAAATAGTTTATAACATAGATCATGAGCACATATGAAACTTCCACTAAATCATAGTTCAAAAGAAAAAATCGAACATATTTCACCCCGTCGGTTAATTCACTTCTGATCAGGTACTAAATGTCCCACATCAATCACATGCTCCTTGTTTACTCATCACGAAGATGGACAAAACTCAAATTGAATGGATGTGATAGCAATGGCAAAGTTATTTTCAAAAAATTGAAAACGATAAGTCACCATTGATTTTTCAGTGATGCACGTTTAAACAATGTTTGAAAATTGTTATGCAATGAGTACAATTTAGGTTACTTGCGCACAGTGTACATGTATATAATTCGTACATTTGGTATATACCCTACTGTTTGAAATAAAAATTTGTCATGGTCCCTTGATCGGACAGAAAACAAGTAGGAAACGACCAGGTTTACTTCTCATCCCATTGCCGTCCAATCCGGGGAAACTCCGGGGAAGCATGGTCAGTGAAAACTCCCTAATGAAATATAGAAAAGCGATCATGATTAATGTTCCCCCTTACCCTCCCCTTGCCTGAGGCACGAGTCCTTTTTGAAAGAGTTCACAAAAGATGGACATAAAATTGACATCAACTTCTACATAAATGTGATATATGGTACTAAGTTTGATTTTCATAGATTATTTCCAAGCTGTATTGTAACGAGTGATGCAGGGCGTGAAAGCCCGAGGGTAGAGCTATTTTACGAGTAAAGAGTCTGTAGAGAGACGGTCACTGAGAAAGGTCAGACACCTGAATTCTAGCAGAGAAAATATTTTTCAAACGTTTAAGAGAATGAGAAAGTTATTGGTGAAAAGTTGTGCTCGTCCAAAATCGAGGGCTCGTAAATAATGTCAACCAAGAATTCTCAGCTACTTTGTGATATACGATTAATTTAAAAAAAACGAACTTATAAAATTTTGTATTAAGCATAAAAGTAGTTTTTAGAAAATTAAAGTCCATTGAATTACAGAACTGACATATGAAAACATTAATAAATGGTTATCAAAATGTTTTATAACCTTAACAAGAAAGTACCAGAATAAGGTTGCGATCCTCGACCTCTGGGTTATGGGCCCAGCACGCCTCCACTTCGCCACTTTGCTTTGCAAAAACTGTGTGAATAACCTTTCGCAAAATATTACTCATAAGTTACTAATCAATGGAATATGACATACTATTTGTTCCAATGTCTTTAGCTTCCGCCCGCAATAAAATACGTACTTTGCTGGGTGTGTATTGTAAAACGATATATACTAGGGGCTGGGCGAGGTTCTGATCCCCTGACCTCTAGAGTATTGGCTGAAGATGCCTTCCAGAGCGTCACTCTACTTGCACGTCAAACGATAAAATATTTCCAGTTTAACGTTTCATGACGTATTTTGATCATTTATTTCCATTTTTCATAAAGATTTACTATTTTGCATTTATATCATATTTTGATTTTTTTAATTGAGTTCACTCATGTAGGTGCTTTTAATTGTACTTCTGAAGCATCCGACATTGCGATCACCTCTGCTTTTAACTGACATTAAATTCGAGAGTGAACTAAAACGGAGAATTCGTTGTAATAGGGCCACTAATTTGCTTTCAAATTTAGATTCTTGATCAAGTGTTGATAATATAATAGCATACACAATCAATTACAAACCGGGCGTCTGCAAACATGCAAATTGACTTCATTTTTTGTCAATCGAAACAATGCAAACAGTTTCATAACATTTTGTTAGTATTGTCTTAATGATATATATATTTCAATCAGTTTTGATGAGTAAACTATGTTAATTAACATGGAAATAATCATTTAATCGTATAAGTGACGACTGACTTTAATCGTATGTATGCTTTATAATTAATTTAATTGATGAATTTATTCATTGACTTATCTATATCTTTTCATATAAATCCTGCACCTATGTATGATTTATTTTGCTCTATGTTGGATGCAGTCGGGGACATAAAAAATTAAATGACTCCAAAGGAGTGGAATGTTGAACTGTTAACTCATGTTGAACAGGGACTAGTTCTCAAAGAAACAGTTAGAGTGAACCATTGGTGCTGACATCTTAATTTCAAAAAATGCGCTAAAGGGATCTCGTTTGATGGGCAGGGATAGCAATGATGACATCTATTAATATGGTGTATATGCAGAAATATATAGATAGACCAAATACTTTATCCCAAAATGGAATATTGTTCCGAGGATCGAAACCTTGCTCAGCTATTATTTTGCCAAAGTTCTCGAACATCCCTTCAATCATTTCTAGCATAGCATGTATTCTGGATTGCGAACAGGATATGTGTGCTATCAGAAAGCAGAGTTGTGCAGTGGAAGCGTGCTTTGCCTATAATGCAAAGGTCCGAGGATCGAAACCTTGCTCTGCTAACATTTTGCCAAAGTTCTCGAACATCCCTTCAATCGTTTCTAGCATAGCATGTATTCTAGATTGCTAACAGGATATTTGCGCTATCAGAAAGCAGAGTGGCGCAGTGGAAGCGTGCTGGGCCCATAACCCAGAGGTCCGAGGATCGAAACCTTGCTCTGCTAATATTTTGCCAAAGGTCTCGAACATCTCTTTAATCATTTCAAACATAGCATGTATTCTACAGGTATATTGCGAACAGGATTTTGTGCTATCAGAAAGCAGAGTGGCGCAGTAGAAGCATGCTGGGCCCAAAACCAAGAGATGCGAGGATCGAAACCTTGCTCTGCTAATATTTTTCCAAAGTTCTCGAACATCCCTTCAATCATTTCTAGCATAGCATGTATTCTAGATTGCGAACAGGATATGTGTGCTATCAGAAAGCAAAGTGGTGCAGTGGAAGCGTGCTGGGACCATAACCCTTAGGTCCGAGGATCGAAACCTTGTTATGCTAATATTTTGCCAAAGGTCTCGAACATCTCTTTAATCATTTCAAACATAGCATGTATTCTACATATATATTGCGAACAGTATATGTGTGCTATCTGAAACCAGAGTGGCGCAGTGGAAGCGTGCTGGGCCCATAACCCAGAGGTCCGAGGATCGAAACCTTGCTCTGCTAATATTTTGCCAAAGTTCTCGAAAATCCCTTCAATCATTTCTAGCATAGCATGTATTCTAGATTGCGAACAGGATATGTGTGCTATCAGAAACCCAGAGGTCCGAGGATCGAAACCTTGCTCTGCTAATATTTTGCCAAAGTTCTCGAACATCCCTTCAATCATTTATAGCATAGCATGTATTCTAGATTGCGAACAGGATATGTGTGGTCTCGAACATCTCTTTAATCATTTCAAACATAGCATGTAGACTAATGTATTTTAGGTGTATATTGCGAACAGGATATGTGTGCTATCAGAAAGCAGAGTGGCGCAGTGGAAGCGTGCTGGGCCCATAACCCAGAGGTCCGAGGATCGAAACCTTGCTCTGCTAATATTTTGTCAAAGTTCTCGAACATCCCTTCAATCATTTCTAGCATAGCATGTGTTCTTGATTGCGAACAGGATATGTGTGCTATCAGAAAGCAGAGTGGCGCAGTGGAAGCCTGCTTGGCCTATAACGCAGAGGTCCGAGGATTGAAACCTTGCTCTGCTAATATTTTGCCAAAGTTCTCGAACATCCCTTCAATCATTTCTAGCATAGCATGTATTCTTGATTGCGAACAGGATATGTGTGCTATCAGAAAGCAGAGTTGTGCAGTGGAAGCGTGCTTTGCCTATAATGCAGAGGTCCGAGGATCGAAACCTTGCTCTGCTAATATTTTGCTAAAGTTCTCGAACATCCCTTCAATCATTTCTAGCATAGCATGTATTCTGGATTGCGAACATTATATGTGTGCTATCAGAAAGCAGAGTGGCGCAGTTGAAGCGTGCTGGGCCCATAACCCAGAGGTCCGAGGATCGAAACCTTGCTCTGCTAATATTTTGCCAAAGTTCTCGAACATCCCTTCAATCATTTGAAGCATAGCATGTATTCTTGATTGCGAACAGAATATGTGTGCTATCCAAAAGCAGAGCTGGCAGTGGAAGCGTGCTTGGCCTATAATGCAGAGGTCCGAGGATCGAAACCTTGCTCTGCTAATATTTTGCTGAAGTTTCTCGAACATCCCTTCAATTATTTGTAGCATAGCATGTATTCTAGATTGCGAACAGGATATCTGTGCTATCAGAAAGCAGAGTGGCGCAGTGGAAGCGTGCTGGGCCCATAACCCAGAGGTCCGAGGATCGAAACCTTTCTCTGCTAATATTTTGCCAAAGTTCTCGAACATCCCTTCAATCATTTCTAGCATAGCATGTATTCTAAATTGCGAACATTATATGTGTGCTATCAGAAAGCAGAATGGCGCAGTTGAAGCGTGCTGGGCCCATAACCCAGAGGTCCGAGGATCGAAACCTTGCTCTGCTAACATTTTGCCAAAGGTCTCGAACATCTCTTTAATCATTTCAAACATAGCATTATTCTAGATGTATATTGCGAACAGGATATGTGTGCTATCAGAAAGCAGAGTGGCGCAGTGGAAGCGTGCTGGGCCCCTAACCCAGAGGTCCGAGGATCGAAACTTTGCTCTGCTAATATTTTGCCAAAGGTCTCGAACATCTCTTTAATCATTTCAAACATAGCATGTATTCTACATGTATATTGCGAACAGGATATCTGTGCTATCAGAAAGCAGAGTGGCGCAGTGGAAGCGTGCTGGGCCCATAACCCAGAGGTCCGAGGATCGAAACCTTGCTCTGCTAATATTTTGCCAAAGTTCTCGAACATCCCTTCAATCATTTCTAGCATAGCATGTATTCTTGACCGGAACAGGATATGTGTGCTATCAGAAAGCAGAGTTGTGCAGTGGAAGCCTGCTTGGCCTATAATGCAGAGGTCCGAGGATCGAAACCTTGCTCTGCTAATATTTTGCTAAAGTTCTCGAACATCCCTTCAATCATTTCTAGCATAGCATGTATTCTAGATTGTGAACAGGATATATATGCTATCAGAAAGCAGAGTGGCGCAGTGGAAGCGTGCTGGGCCCATAACCCAGAGGTCCGAGGATCGAAACCTTGCTCTGCTAACATTTTGCCAAAGGTCTCGAACATCTCTTTAATCATTTCAAACATAGCATGTATTCTACATGTATATTGCGAACAGGATATGTGTGCTATCAGAAAGCAGAGTGGCCCAGTGGAAGCGTGCTGGGCCCATAACCCAGAGGTCCGAGGATCGAAACTTTGCTCTGCTAATATTTTGCCAAAGGTCTCGAACATCTCTTTAATCATTTCAAACATAGCATGTATTCTACATGTATATTGCGAACAGGATATCTGTGCTATCAGAAAGCAGAGTGGCGCAGTGGAAGCGTGCTGGGCCCATAACCCAGAGGTCCGAGGATCGAAACCTTGCTCTGCTAATATTTTGCCAAAGTTCTCGAACATCCCTTCAATCATTTCTAGCATAGCATTTATTCTCGACCGGAACAGGCTATGTGTGCCATCTTGCTCTGCTAATATTTTGCCAAAGTTCTCGAACATCTCTTCAATCATTTCAAACATAGCATGTATTAATCATTTCAAACATAGCATGTATTCTACATGTATATTGCGAACAGGATATGTGCTATCAGAAAGCAGAGTGGCGCAGTGGAAGCGTGCTGGGCCCATAACCCAGAGGTCCGAGGATCGAAACCTTGCTCTGCTAATATTTTGCCAAAGTTCTCGAACATCCCTTCAATCATTTTTCTAGCATAGCATGTATTCTTGATTGCGAACAAGATATTTGTGCTATCAGAAAGCAGAGTTGTGCAGTGGAAGCGTGCTTGGCCTATAATGCAGGGGTCCGAGGATCGAAACCTTGCTCTGCTAATATTTTGCTAAAGTTCTCGAACATCCCTCCAATCATTTCTAGCATAGCATGTATTCTAGATTGCGAACAGGATATATGTGCTATCAGAAAGCAGAGTGGCGCAGTGGAAGCGTGCTGGGCCCATAACCCAGAGGTCCGAGGATCGAAACCTTGCTCTGCTAATATTTTGCCAAAGTTCTCGAACATCCCTTCAATCATTTCTAGCATAGAATGTATTCTGGATTGCGAACAGTATATGTGTGCTATCAGAAAGCAGAGTGGCGCAGTTGAAACGTGCTGGGCCCATAACCCAGAGAACCGAGGATCGAAACCTTGCTCTGCTAACATTTTTGCCAAAGGTCTCGAACATCTCTTTAATCATTTCAAACATAGCATGTATTCTACATTTATATTGCGAACAGGATATGTGTGCTATCAGAAAGCAGAGTGGCGCAGTGGAAGCGTGCTGGGCCCATAACCCAGAGGTCCGAGGATCGAAACCTTGCTCTGCTAATATTTTGCCAAAGGTCTCGAACATCTCTTTAATCATTTCAAACATAGCATGTATTCTACATGTATATTGCGAACAAGATATTTGTGCTATCAGAAAGCAGAGTGGCGCAGTGGAAGCGTGCTGGGCCCATAACCCAGAGGTCCGAGGATCGAAACCTTGCTCTGCTAATATTTTGCCAAAGTTCTCGAACATCCCTTCAATCATTTCTAGCATAGCATGTATTCTTGACCGGAACAGGATATGTGTGCTATCAGAAAGCAGAGTTGTGCAGTGGAAGCCTGCTTGGCCTATAATGCAGAGGTCCGAGGATCGAAACCTTGCTCTGCTAATATTTTGCTAAAGTTCTCGAACATCCCTTCAATCATTTCTAGCATAGCATGTATTCTAGATTGTGAACAGGATATATATGCTATCAGAAAGCAGAGTGGCGCAGTGGAAGCGTGCTTGGCCCATAACCCAGAGGTCCGAGGATCGAAACCTTGCTCTGCTAACATTTTGCCAAAGGTCTCGAACATCTCTTTAATCATTTCAAACATAGCATGTATTCTACATGTATATTGCGAACAGGATATGTGTGCTATCAGAAAGCAGAGTGGCCCAGTGGAAGCGTGCTGGGCCCATAACCCAGAGGTCCGAGGATCGAAACTTTGCTCTGCTAATATTTTGCCAAAGGTCTCGAACATCTCTTTAATCATTTCAAACATAGCATGTATTCTACATGTATATTGCGAACAGGATATCTGTGCTATCAGAAAGCAGAGTGGCGCAGTGGAAGCGTGCTGGGCCCATAACCCAGAGGTCCGAGGATCGAAACCTTGCTCTGCTAATATTTTGCCAAAGTTCTCGAACATCCCTTCAATCATTTCTAGCATAGCATTTATTCTTGACCGGAACAGGCTATGTGTGCTATCAGAAAGCAGAGTTGTGCAGTGGAAGCGTGCTTGGCCTATAATGCAGAGGTCCGAGGATCGAAACCTTGCTCTGCTAATATTTTGCTAAAGTTCTCGAACATCCCTTCAATCATTTCTAGCATAGCATGTATTCTACATTGCGAACAGGATATATGTGCTACCAGAAAGCAGAGTGGCGCAGTGGAAGCGTGCTGGGCCCATAACCCAGAGGTCCGAGGATCGAAACCTTGCTCTGCTAATATTTTGCCAAAGTTCTCGAAAATCCCTTCAATCATTTCTAGCATAGCATGTATTCTAGATTGCGAACAGGATATGTGTGCTACCAGAAAGCAGAGTGGCGCAGTGGAAGCGTGCTGGGCCCATAACCCAGAGGTCCGAGGATCGAAACCTTGCTCTGCTAATATTTTGCCAAAGTTCTCGAAAATCCCTTCAATCATTTCTAGCATAGCATTTATTCTTGACCGGAACAGGCTATGTGTGCTATCAGAAAGCAGAGTGGCGCAGTGGAAGCGTGCTGGGCCCATAACCCAGAGGTCCGATGATCGAAACCTTGCTCTGCTAATATTTTGCCAAAGTTCTCGAACATCCCTTCAATCATTTCTAGCATAGCATGTATTCCTGATTGCGAACAGGATATGTGTGCTATCAGAAAGCAGAGTGGCGCAGTGGAGGCCTGCTTGGCCTATAACGCAGAGGTCCGAGGATTGAAACCTTGCTCTGCTAATATTTTGCCAAAGTTCTCGAACATCCCTTCAATCATTTCTAGCATAGCATGTATTCTTGATTGCAAACAGGATATGTGTGCTATCAGAAAGCAGAGTTGTGCAGTGGAAGCGTGCTTTGCCTATAATGCAGAGGTCCGAGGATCGAAACCTTGCTCTGCTAATATTTTGCTAAAGTTCTCGAACATCCCTTCAATCATTTCTAGCATAGCATGTATTCTAGATTGCGAACAGGATTGTGTGCTATCAGAAACCCAGAGGTCCGAGGATCGAAACCTTGCTCTGCTAATATTTTGCCAAAGTTCTCGAACATCCCTTCAATCATTTATAGCATAGCATGTATTCTAGATTGCGAACAGGATATGTGTGGTCTCGAACATCTCTTTAATCATTTCAAACATAGCATGTAGACTAATGTATTTTAGGTGTATATTGCGAACAGGATATGTGTGCTATCAGAAAGCAGAGTGGCGCAGTGGAAGCGTGCTGGGCCCATAACCCAGAGGTCCGAGGATCGAAACCTTGCTCTGCTAATATTTTGTCAAAGTTCTCGAACATCCCTTCAATCATTTCTAGCATAGCATGTATTCTTGATTGCGAACAGGATATGTGTGCTATCAGAAAGCAGAGTGGCGCAGTGGAAGCCTGCTTGGCCTATAACGCAGAGGTCCGAGGATTGAAACCTTGCTCTGCTAATATTTTGCCAAAGTTCTCGAACATCCCTTCAATCATTTCTAGCATAGCATGTATTCTTGATTGCGAACAGGATATGTGTGCTATCAGAAAGCAGAGTTGTGCAGTGGAAGCGTGCTTTGCCTATAATGCAGAGGTCCGAGGATCGAAACCTTGCTCTGCTAATATTTTGCTAAAGTTCTCGAACATCCCTTCAATCATTTCTAGCATAGCATGTATTCTGGATTGCGAACATTATATGTGTGCTATCAGAAAGCAGAGTGGCGCAGTTGAAGCGTGCTGGGCCCATAACCCAGAGGTCCGAGGATCGAAACCTTGCTCTGCTAATATTTTGCCAAAGTTCTCGAACATCCCTTCAATCATTTGAAGCATAGCATGTATTCTTGATTGCGAACAGAATATGTGTGCTATCCAAAAGCAGAGCTGGCAGTGGAAGCGTGCTTGGCCTATAATGCAGAGGTCCGAGGATCGAAACCTTGCTCTGCTAATATTTTGCTGAAGTTTCTCGAACATCCCTTCAATTATTTGTAGCATAGCATGTATTCTAGATTGCGAACAGGATATCTGTGCTATCAGAAAGCAGAGTGGCGCAGTGGAAGCGTGCTGGGCCCATAACCCAGAGGTCCGAGGATCGAAACCTTTCTCTGCTAATATTTTGCCAAAGTTCTCGAACATCCCTTCAATCATTTCTAGCATAGCATGTATTCTAAATTGCGAACATTATATGTGTGCTATCAGAAAGCAGAATGGCGCAGTTGAAGCGTGCTGGGCCCATAACCCAGAGGTCCGAGGATCGAAACCTTGCTCTGCTAACATTTTGCCAAAGGTCTCGAACATCTCTTTAATCATTTCAAACATAGCATTATTCTAGATGTATATTGCGAACAGGATATGTGTGCTATCAGAAAGCAGAGTGGCGCAGTGGAAGCGTGCTGGGCCCCTAACCCAGAGGTCCGAGGATCGAAACTTTGCTCTGCTAATATTTTGCCAAAGGTCTCGAACATCTCTTTAATCATTTCAAACATAGCATGTATTCTACATGTATATTGCGAACAGGATATCTGTGCTATCAGAAAGCAGAGTGGCGCAGTGGAAGCGTGCTGGGCCCATAACCCAGAGGTCCGAGGATCGAAACCTTGCTCTGCTAATATTTTGCCAAAGTTCTCGAACATCCCTTCAATCATTTCTAGCATAGCATGTATTCTTGACCGGAACAGGATATGTGTGCTATCAGAAAGCAGAGTTGTGCAGTGGAAGCCTGCTTGGCCTATAATGCAGAGGTCCGAGGATCGAAACCTTGCTCTGCTAATATTTTGCTAAAGTTCTCGAACATCCCTTCAATCATTTCTAGCATAGCATGTATTCTAGATTGTGAACAGGATATATATGCTATCAGAAAGCAGAGTGGCGCAGTGGAAGCGTGCTGGGCCCATAACCCAGAGGTCCGAGGATCGAAACCTTGCTCTGCTAACATTTTGCCAAAGGTCTCGAACATCCCTTTAATCATTTCAAACATAGCATGTATTCTACATGTATATTGCGAACAGGATATGTGTGCTATCAGAAAGCAGAGTGGCCCAGTGGAAGCGTGCTGGGCCCATAACCCAGAGGTCCGAGGATCGAAACTTTGCTCTGCTAATATTTTGCCAAAGGTCTCGAACATCTCTTTAATCATTTCAAACATAGCATGTATTCTACATGTATATTGCGAACAGGATATCTGTGCTATCAGAAAGCAGAGTGGCGCAGTGGAAGCGTGCTGGGCCCATAACCCAGAGGTCCGAGGATCGAAACCTTGCTCTGCTAATATTTTGCCAAAGTTCTCGAACATCCCTTCAATCATTTCTAGCATAGCATTTATTCTCGACCGGAACAGGCTATGTGTGCCATCTTGCTCTGCTAATATTTTGCCAAAGTTCTCGAACATCTCTTCAATCATTTCAAACATAGCATGTATTAATCATTTCAAACATAGCATGTATTCTACATGTATATTGCGAACAGGATATGTGCTATCAGAAAGCAGAGTGGCGCAGTGGAAGCGTGCTGGGCCCATAACCCAGAGGTCCGAGGATCGAAACCTTGCTCTGCTAATATTTTGCCAAAGTTCTCGAACATCCCTTCAATCATTTTTCTAGCATAGCATGTATTCTTGATTGCGAACAAGATATGTGTGCTATCAGAAAGCAGAGTTGTGCAGTGGAAGCGTGCTTGGCCTATAATGCAGGGGTCCGAGGATCGAAACCTTGCTCTGCTAATATTTTGCTAAAGTTCTCGAACATCCCTCCAATCATTTCTAGCATAGCATGTATTCTAGATTGCGAACAGGATATATGTGCTATCAGAAAGCAGAGTGGCGCAGTGGAAGCGTGCTGGGCCCATAACCCAGAGGTCCGAGGATCGAAACCTTGCTCTGCTAATATTTTGCCAAAGTTCTCGAACATCCCTTCAATCATTTCTAGCACAGAATGTATTCTGGATTGCGAACAGTATATGTGTGCTATCAGAAAGCAGAGTGGCGCAGTTGAAACGTGCTGGGCCCATAACCCAGAGAACCGAGGATCGAAACCTTGCTCTGCTAACATTTTTGCCAAAGGTCTCGAACATCTCTTTAATCATTTCAAACATAGCATGTATTCTACATTTATATTGCGAACAGGATATGTGTGCTATCAGAAAGCAGAGTGGCGCAGTGGAAGCGTGCTGGGCCCATAACCCAGAGGTCCGAGGATCGAAACCTTGCTCTGCTAATATTTTGCCAAAGGTCTCGAACATCTCTTTAATCATTTCAAACATAGCATGTATTCTACATGTATATTGCGAACAAGATATTTGTGCTATCAGAAAGCAGAGTGGCGCAGTGGAAGCGTGCTGGGCCCATAACCCAGAGGTCCGAGGATCGAAACCTTGCTCTGCTAATATTTTGCCAAAGTTCTCGAACATCCCTTCAATCATTTCTAGCATAGCATGTATTCTTGACCGGAACAGGATATGTGTGCTATCAGAAAGCAGAGTTGTGCAGTGGAAGCCTGCTTGGCCTATAATGCAGAGGTCCGAGGATCGAAACCTTGCTCTGCTAATATTTTGCTAAAGTTCTCGAACATCCCTTCAATCATTTCTAGCATAGCATGTATTCTAGATTGTGAACAGGATATATATGCTATCAGAAAGCAGAGTGGCGCAGTGGAAGCGTGCTTGGCCCATAACCCAGAGGTCCGAGGATCGAAACCTTGCTCTGCTAACATTTTGCCAAAGGTCTCGAACATCTCTTTAATCATTTCAAACATAGCATGTATTCTACATGTATATTGCGAACAGGATATGTGTGCTATCAGAAAGCAGAGTGGCCCAGTGGAAGCGTGCTGGGCCCATAACCCAGAGGTCCGAGGATCGAAACTTTGCTCTGCTAATATTTTGCCAAAGGTCTCGAACATCTCTTTAATCATTTCAAACATAGCATGTATTCTACATGTATATTGCGAACAGGATATCTGTGCTATCAGAAAGCAGAGTGGCGCAGTGGAAGCGTGCTGGGCCCATAACCCAGAGGTCCGAGGATCGAAACCTTGCTCTGCTAATATTTTGCCAAAGTTCTCGAACATCCCTTCAATCATTTCTAGCATAGCATTTATTCTTGACCGGAACAGGCTATGTGTGCTATCAGAAAGCAGAGTTGTGCAGTGGAAGCGTGCTTGGCCTATAATGCAGAGGTCCGAGGATCGAAACCTTGCTCTGCTAATATTTTGCTAAAGTTCTCGAACATCCCTTCAATCATTTCTAGCATAGCATGTATTCTACATTGCGAACAGGATATATGTGCTACCAGAAAGCAGAGTGGCGCAGTGGAAGCGTGCTGGGCCCATAACCCAGAGGTCCGAGGATCGAAACCTTGCTCTGCTAATATTTTGCCAAAGTTCTCGAACATCCCTTCAATCATTTCTAGCATAGCATGTATTCTAGGTTGCGAACAGTATATGTGTGCTATCAGAAAGCAGAGTGGCGCAGTGCAACGCGCTGGGCCCATAACCCAGAGGTCCTAGGATCGAAACCTTGCTCTGCTAATATTTTGCCAAAGTTCTCGAACATCCCTTCAATCATTTCTAGCATATCATGTATTCTAGATTGCGAACAGGATATGTGTGTTATCAGAAAGCAGAGTGGCGCAGTGGAAGCGTGCTGGGCCCATAACCCAGAGGTCCGATGGTCGAAACCTTAGTTCTGCTGGTATTTTGTCAAAATTCTTAAACATCCCTTCAATCATTTATTCTATAGAAGTATAAAATGCAGGATAGGCATGCTATGTGAAAGCAGGGTGTTCCAGTGGAAGCGGGGTGTGCCCATAAGTCCGAGTATTGAAACCTTGCTCAGCTGCTATTTTGCCCATAACCCAGAGGTCCGAGGAACGGAACCTTGCTCAGCTATTTTTTTCAATCATTTAAAACATTGCTGGTATTCTCGCTTATATAAGAACGAATTCAGGCCTCCTAGACTTCCAACAACGCGAACATCAGTTCTGATACCGCGAACTACGTTCCTTGCACTCGAACCACGAATCTCATATCGCGAACGTGAAATCTTATGTCGCGCACCACCATTTCCTTGTTTCCGAACATATTTCTTGTACCGCGCACAAAGATCCGTTACCGCGAACCACGCATCTGATCAAAAAAAGTCCGTAATTTTGTTCGTATTATTACGCATAAGTATAATTCCAAAGAGGTGTTTTCATCTGGAATTCGGAAGAAATATTTTCCCAGTTTTTCATGCATGTAAATGAATATCCAATCATTGACGATAACAGTATTTTCAAGCTCTGGGAAACACAAGATATTGGGACTACCTTGCAATCACGCGCATTGACATTTTCAGTGAAAGGGCTGGGTAATAACAACAAAAACCTGACTTTTGAGTAACAACACGTATGGCCAAATTAGTGACATCCTCCGATCACAGAGCTTCAAAATCCAGAATATCTTCTTTATTTTTACCAGCTTTTTCCAAATTTTTCCATTTGAGCCGATGATTGCATCATAATAAAGATGTGCTATATCTGTCGCTCCAGCTACTGATAATTTGAAGATGCTATCCTTTGCCTGTAAAACCACGATGCCCATGTCAAGCAACGCGTCTACTAGGCACGCAGTTTGAAACTCTGACAAACTGCGCGCATATTTCAAAATGGAAGACGGGGAGGACACGACTCCCAAAATGAGCCAAAATACGAAAAATACAAGGTTAGTCTCGTTCTTAAGATAGTACCATTCTGTGAAGATGAACTTAATTTACTCATAGTACTCAATGTTGTTCCCGATGTAAACCTAGTTATCTCAATATAAGGGTCTTAAGTAACTTTTGTGTTCAAAATTTACAGTGTAAAGTTATATCTATGTCTTTTTATCGTCATTTGCCGTTTATTCAGCCATTGTGTCTGTGTATGCTAGAATATATAGGATCACTCCATCTGATTAAAGCAGCATAGTTTGTGTGTAAAACAATATTCGAACATGACTGTATTCGCGCCTTCTATAAACTGTAAACAAAGTCAATGCTTCAGCTGGGTTATATTCGAGATCAATAACCCAGTTAATACGTGTAATGTGTGACGTCATAACGGTGGGTCGTAGAAATGGCGGAGCATGATGAATATTCGAAACAATTTGGTGAGTTTTCATGTTCGAATCGTAATATAGACCTCAAAGCGGGGCTAATATCGTCGAATACACCCCTTGGGGCTACGCACAAACGCTTACGAACCCCTCACTCCCTTTGGTCGTTCGGGGTACAGAAAACGTTTGTGCCTAGCCCTGTGGGGTGTATTCGACGATATAACCCCTGCTTTAGTAGAACCCCATAATTGAAACACTATGAGAGTCCATCCACCAAGATGGTGATCTGAAAATAAACGTTTTTTTTCGTTCCCAACTTAATTGTCAGACTCACTTCTATTATACATTTTGACTTTAAATATGAAAATCTCATAAAATCTGACGATAAAACAAAATTTCCAAAGCTATATGAAAAACACCTACACGTGCCTCTGTAGAAATTCCAATGATAATATGTAGTTTTAATAGTGTATGCGCCCAGTTTGCAATTTCTGGCTAAAATAGGCGCGCAGTTTGTGCTTTATTTCTTTTTAATCTCTGAAATAAATGTGTGTTGACGAGTCCTGTAGTTAATTAATCTTGGTTTTAAAACCGAAGCTTTCATTGTGGCCCATGGGCTGCCCCGCCCATGGGCCATTTTGCCCTACTCTCAACATTATTTTCGAACACTCTGAAAAATCACAGAAAATGTGAAATATAATCCCTTCATAAGATGGAACATGAAAGTTCGCGATGATTGACAGATTAGAAAAACATCTGCACGGATCAAACTATTATGAGGGCCGTTTTGCCCCATGTTCCCCAAAAATTCCTGACTTCAGCAACCAGGACGATATCTGACCCAAGACATGTGGAGCGCTAAAATGTCGGACCCTTTTTTCTGGGCCCATCTCAGAGGGAGGGGCGGACCAGTGCATATACACAGAATACAGCCATAACTGATTACTACAATGTAGGTGTACTGTATAAAAGTAAACCTTGTAGTTAAAGGTCGCATGATGCAGTGTGACCAGGATCACACTGACCATGGTCAGAATGACCCTAGACATGATGAAATAACTTTTTCAGTCCTCTGAAAAGGTCACTGTAAATAGTTTTAAGTAGGAGCATAGGAAAGGTCAATGAACTGAACAGAGTCTTTTGAATTTTTCAGAAAATGTGCCCAATATATTGCTCTAAATGATACAATCTTTAAAATTTTAGAAACTTGTCTGAAAAAATGGCGGTCATAAAAAGGAAAAAAATATCGCTTTTACAAATGACATCTCCTATTACACCACACCGTGCGCAGATACTCTCTGATCCAAAAATGAATGACTGTGGGACGCCGTGCTTTCCTTTGACACATCATTTAAAGCCCTGCCAACTCGGGGCGTGGATGTCAATCTTAAAATTACGTTTTAAAATACAGTGACGAATGGGTCATCTAACATGCAAGTGCATGCTTTTCATAGGAACGAAAGTCCGGCGAAAGCGGAGGAGAAACTGAATTTCGTTTCCTTGTTTCACTCCGTTGCATATTGGTATATACATGTAACTTGGAATCCCAAACACCCGGATGTATTATGTACAAATTGTTCGCGGTAACGGATCTCTGTGCGAGGTACAAGAAATATGTTCGGAAACAAGGAAATGGTGGTGCGCGACATAATATTTCACGTTCGCGATATAAGATTCGTGGTTCGAGTGCAAGGAACGTAGTTCGCGGTATAAGAACTGATGTTCGCGTTGTTGGAAGTCTAGGAGGCCTGGAATTGTACATGATATGTCTATGCAGAGTGGCGCAGTAGAAGCGTGCTTGCCCAATATCAAGAGGCCCGAGGATCGAAACCTTGCTCTGCTTATATTTTGCCAAGTTCTCAAACATTTCTTCGATCATTTCAAACATAGCATGTATAAAACTCGAAAAAAATACAAATTACGTCGTGCACCACCATTTCCTCGGTCCCAAACATATTTCTCCACTCGCAAACAGAGATCCGTGCTAGCGAGCCACACAACTGATCGAAATGGTGGTGCACGACAAAAGATTTCACGTTCGGGACGTGAGAATCGTGGTTCGAGCGCAAGGAATGTAGTTCACGAGCTCATAACTAATGTTCGCGTTGGTGGAAGTCTAGCTACGAGGTCTGTATACGTACAGATTAGGTGTCAAAGCAGAGTGGCTCAGTAGTGCTGGCCTCAAAGCTCATCAGAAATCCGAGGAGCGCACCTTGCTTTTAGAACATTTCCTCGCGCGATCATTTGAATATTTTTCCAGTGTTCTAGATCAGAAGTCAAAGTTTGGCCATTTTATGTGAGAAACCTTACTCTGATAATTACCAAGTTTAAAAACAATAAATTGTATCTGCATCTCTGAGAGTCTGCTTTAAATACTATCAATTTGTTTTGTTTTTTTCGTTTAACCAAATTAACAAGTAACAAATAACAAACATAGTTTTAATGTTCATTGCAAAATATATTCATAAAATAGTTTTCAAGTTATTAAATGTAGATTTGAATCATTGAAGCACTCTGTATGGTTGATACTGCCCTGCTTGATTGTTTGTAAAAATCCTCATTTGTCTCCTATATACTACCAAATCCTGGTATAAACTGCCTTGTTGCTGAAAAAGTAATACATAGATAATATTTTATTTGTCGTTACATATAACAATAGACTGACATATTGTCTCAAACGGGCCTTGTAATTACCCATTTTAAGAAGCCATTTGCTATCAATGAGAGGGTGTTCTCTATGGACTCACTAGGAAATTGGAATGGAGGTCAGACTCTTAAAGCCGACCCTCTCAGCTTTCCAACGATGGAAAACAATGCATCCTTTTTCATAAACATAGGAATTATATAAATAAAGACACTTACTGCAGCTAGTTTTCTTGTAATGGGCACAGAGATTCTTCTGGTAGAGGGTGTTGCAGGATGTAGTGAGGGTATGTGGCCAGCAGGTGCCCTCTCCGGCATTATAGTCAACAGCCATACAACTACCGTCAGCAGTACAAGCGGCCAGACAGCCGGACAAGCTGTAGATGCCACTCAGTGGTGTTGCTCCGAAGATATGGTAACCAGTGATGAAGGATGTGTATCCAGTTGGTGGAACTGAAATATAGTAATTGCGTAATTTTACATCCGGGTATTATAGATATTTCTTGCATCTTAATTATTTGTTTGCAAATTGATTGTTATTTATATAGCGAGATTCATCCATAGCATTTTTTCTCAGAGCATACAACTCGCCGTTGAGCGCCATTGTCCATATTGAATCAGCAACAACCCGATGAATGTGATTCATACCTGGTCCAATGGCAGGAGAACCGCTGAAACATTCGATTCTCTTGTAGTGTTGACAGAACGCTTTGGAGACGAGGGCGTTGCAAGAGGTGACGTTGGTGTGGAACCAACAGCTTCCTTCAGCGTTGTAATCCACGGCGAGGCAGGTTGTGGAGGCTGTGCAGGCGGATAGGCAAGAGTCAAGGGTGAAGGTACCGCTCTGTTTGGTTCCACTTAAGACGTGATATCCGGAGCTAACGGACAGGTAACCGCTTGGCAGACCTAAAATAAATATTGTACACATTCTAAACGGTGAAAATGTTGTTCCATATAAGTATGATATCCCATTTCCTTTGCTTTTGCACCGATTTGTGTATAATGTACACGTATCTTTTGAAAAAAACAAAATTCCTATTTGGGCTACAATCAAACAAAATATAAAATATTTAGATTTTCACAGATATATCCAAATCAGATTCTAAAAATAAATTGTAATCGACATCCATAATGTATGATTGATTAACTTACCAGCGTTTTGTGCACAGGCAGTCTTTCTGAAGTGAACGACATTCTGGACATTCATGTTGAGGATGCCGAGGGTAGCATCGGTGTGCATGTAGCACTGGTTGAGGCCGGTGTTGAAGTCAATAGCCATGCAATCAGCCATTATAAGACATTGTTGTTTGCAGGTTTCTATGGTGACGATATTAGCAATCAGAGATCCACCAGCCATGTTGGCATTGTCCGTCCTCAAGAAAGGAGCGGGACATCCTGGTAAATAAACGCCGTGACAATAACAGGAATCAAAACAAATGTAGTGCACAGAAATTGAACCAGTCCCCCTTTACAACAGGCTAATATTTGACATACTTAAATAGGACGACGACACTTTGTAGATGATAAACATGGTATCGGTGACCTCCACCGTTGAGCATTATATCTTATATTGGATAAATATGTCACACTTACCAGTGTCTGGGATTGTTGCACTTGCAGCTGCTGTGGTAGTAGTAGAAAGAGTAGATGGAACAGCAGTAGTTGTTGCAGTTGTTGCAGGTGCAGCTGTTGTAGTTGTGGTAGCAGGAGCAGCTGTTGTAGTTGTGGTAACAGGAGCAGCTGTTGTAGTTGTGGTAGCAGGTGCAGCTGTTGCGGTTGTGGCAGCAGTTGTTCCAGCTGCAGTCGTTGTGGTTGCAGGAGCAGCGGTTGTTGTGGTTGCAGGAGCAGCGGTTGTTGTGGTTGCAGGAGCAGCGGTTGATGTGGTTGCAGGAGCAGCTGTTGATGTGGTGGTGGCGGGTGCAGCTGTGGTTGGTGCAGCTGTTGTTGTTGTGGTGGGTGCAGCAGTAGTGGGTGGCAGGGGTGTAACTGTGTCGGACAGATGTTTATATATGTTTGTATTTTGATTAATTACATTGCTTGACTTGAAATTATTGACTTTTCCGAGTTTTCATTCAATTACAAAATGGAGATACTTTTACCTTTAGAAAATTACATTTTCAATCAGAAATATACTGTATATAAAACGACATTTCTGCCCAAAACAAAACAAATTGGACCTATCGTGCCCCTTGTCAATTAATGGAATGTTATGGATAGATTAGCCTTGCCCAAGTCGGTATCTTTTTACTAATCTGATTTTGAATGGTCATAATAGAAATCAAGATAAGTAAAAGAGACCGACTTGGGCAAGGCTATGGATAGATAAGAGTGCCAGATGCACGTGTATATCGAATATATAATATAACTATCTTTACTACTAACATAATATCATAACCCATTTAGTTTTATTTTAAGTTGTTCTTGGTCTCCTATTTGATCATTCCCACAATCCTTACTTGTCGCGCTCTGTATTCCACAGGTGCCTATGATCTGTGAGCAAGGACTTCCACCGCTGCCGTTATCAACATAGTTGCTTGGGACTCCGGTTCCAGGAGCACATCGGAACTTAATGGGTGATAGTCCCACACAGCGGAAGAAGAAGCAGTTGTCAAATATATCCCTCAGGTATTCGCCGTCGAACTGGCAGGCTGGCAAGTACAGAATCAGTTTTTAGTAACATTATACAGTAAAACCTGTGTATGTTAAACAATATTTCGTGAAAAACCTTCACTGTGTGGGTAGGTGATCACAGAAAAGGTAATTTATGGAGGATTCAATAGAGTATTTGCCAATGAAGGGTGTCCACTAGAGACAGGTGTTCACTAGAAAGAGGTGTTCACTAAGACAGGTTTTAATGTATACTGACAACATATAAGAATAAGTATACGAGCGAATCAATGTGAATTTATCTTAATTAATGTAATAACTAATACAAAGATATATAAATCGTGCATAAATTAAATACATCGAAATGTTTTACAACACTTTTTATGTTGACTTTCAAATGATATTGAAATTGGCATAGATTTTAGATGCACATTGCAGAATCTATTTCTTTTGACAAAACAAACATTATATCAATAAGAAACTTCTTCATATGATGTCAATAACAAGCACCCTTTTTATAAAAATTAAACCTACCTTTTGATGGTACACTGGCTTTAGAGACAGCTACAAGAGCGAATAATGCGATAATCCGTATAGCGTTCATTTTGCTACGATCTCTCAGTAGCTTCGAAATGGAATACTTACTATGACACTGAAATGAAATCTGAATCCAAAATGTTTCAATAAGTAAGATCAGGAAATCGTCAATCCCTAATACCCCCTGGCCAATAATCATACACGCTTGCATCTAATTAATCGACACTTGCACCTACAACAGGTAGATTTTGATTGACATAGTGGAAATTGCTTTTATTAAATTGGTTATTCATTACATTTTTGCCAAAAGGCATGATGCGGTCATTTTATATTATGTTAGGGTTTGTCATCCTGTAATATCCTTTAAAATATATATTTCAACCATGATATGAGTATTACGTCATTTTTTCAATCTGGTTTACAAGATGCATGATGTCACTTCCCTGACTAGTGCACAAAGTGCAGCATATTAACCGAATCAATTGTTACTTCAAAAAGCAGAGGATTCGTACAGAGAATGGATTTCTTGTCTTGTGGATTAAAATGTAATTTTAAATGAGCCATTTTCAAGTCATATCTTAAAATTAAAATTGGAGTGAAAGTGAAAATATATGAATTTCGAAAAGGATTTTGTCCTACAAAACTTACAAAACTCCTCTCACATTTATTTGAGAGACAAGCCAGAATTTCTTGAAACATCCTGTCGGGTTTGGTTTTTGATAAAAATAAAGTTTTAACACAATCCTTTGATTCAAACATACTTTAAACAAGCAATGTCCAGTGGCTACAGCCTTTCACATCCAGCTCCAGTGGCGCAATCGGTTAGCGCGCCGTACTTATAGACAGTGAGCAGGCCTCCAGTGCTACATAGTGCTAGGAAATGCGGAGGTTGTGAGTTCGAGCCTCACCTGGAGCATGGTTTCTTTTATAAATCGAATTCGACACATTACATGTAAGTCGGAATTAAAGCTATAAGCTTGCTTCGATCAAAATTGTTGTACTTTTTAAAGTTAAAGCATATTTTAGTAGTCATGGAATATATTCAAAGCGTTTTGTAACTTTGACAATGTTGCTAAATTAAGTGTAGGGAAAATAGTAAACTTTGGCATAAGAAGGCATCCCAAATTATTCAATATTCAATTTTTTGATAAAATAGTAACCGTGCTCCAGGTGAGGCTCGAACTCACAACCTCCGCATTTCCTAGCACTATGTAGCACTGGAGGCCTGCTCACTGTCTATAAGTACGGCGCGCTAACCGATTGCGCCACTGGAGCTGGATGAGAAAAAATGTAAATGCTTTTTAAATTGTTTTAGCAGTACATCGTAGTGTTTATCGTAGTTTAATTAGCATGCTTAACAACTCAATAGGTTTCGCTAAATTAAACAACTCCTTGGAAATAAAATGTAACTAGAAAATATTTTGCAGCCCCTAATTCAAGTCATTTTTCATTACTTAAAGGGATCCAACACCTTACAAAACTTCTTAACGGAGAGGAATAAGGGAAAATGCTTGCCGGATTCTGAATCTGTATATTTTTTAATGATTTTTCACCGTCTTAGAATTTCAATTTATTTCCTTTGAAAAAATGAGATTTGCATTGTTTTCCAATTAGAAAAATGAGTAAACATGAATAGCTCGAAATCTAACGGTGAGATTTTGTTTTAAAAAATCATGGATATCAAGGCTAAATATAGCTATAAAGTAAACATAAAAAAGCAATGCGTGGACTCTTCATATTCACACAAAAAATTAATTAGTAAATGAGGTTTGATATTTGTGAGAATAAGTTGTACGAGGTGCAATGCTCTACAAACACCAGACTACAGGGTGGATTAGGATCAATGACACACATAAAAATTAATTTAAAAATATTTCATGATAATTATCTCAAACAAAAGCAGTCGGCGAAGGATACGTTTCATTACACTCAATAAATAGTTATCACTTTTGACTATATATACATATCTCATGGGAATGTATTTCCATCTGCTCAAGATATTATATTTTAGCTTCGAAAATCACAATCGTTGGATAATACATTTGTCTCAGAATGATAGGCCACCCTGTAGCAATGTAGCTTTCACTTGAAGTGTACCCTTGAGAATAATGAACCTTAATACTTTCAAATTGGTCTTGCTTTTGTGGTGTATGTGGCTTTTTAGCAAATCTGCCACGCTCATTTCTTTCCAGAACCATCATCTTGTTCAAAAGTATCACTATACGCGCATGTATAGACAGATGACATAGATATACATATAAATTATATATTGCACCTGTATTTACTTACATGGGAATATACAGGTATACCCTTTGGAAAAATGCAAATGCATGAACATATATTTTCAACTTATATATGACTTCAAGCTAACATATTATTTCATATTTATATTTTCATAGTTAGTTTAACATGAATAATAGATCCATGAGAACAATATTCTTTGTTTTTTTTAAATTGATGGGTTTACTGTGAATTCAATAAATTACAATTTGCAAGGGGTAAGTATACTGTATGAGCTAGCTAGTGGCTTTGTATTTTATGTTAGGCCAGGGTAATTAAATTAGTTGTTTCTCTTTCTTCTATTTTTCAAAATGGATACGGGAATGACGGTTTTTATATTACCTTTTTTTGTCTATCTAAAATGCTAATAAGGGACGGGGTGATTTTTTCTTTAAAATAACTGTAAAAACAAATAAATAACTTTGAAGGAAATAAACTGAGTTTATCTTGAATTTATATGTTGAATTTAGCCTACTTTACTGGTATATTAGATCATATATCAGTACCACGATATTGTCAATTATCCTGATCCATAAAAAGTAAAAAAAAAAGTGTTTCACACGCCATGGATGCGCGCGAGGTACGGTGTTTTTTTCTCAGAAATGGCAGAAAAAGGTGGAGGGGGATTGGGCCACACGCGGGCAAGAATGAGAAACAACTAATTTAATTACCCTAACCTTAGTTCATCCAGTAGTACGTTTTTAGTGCAAAGTAGTGTTTTTATATGCAGCTTAATAGCATAAAATATGTTGAATGAAGCATATGGTGTGGATTAGTCGTGTGACACACAAACTGACCAATACATGAGGGTATTAGCTACTTTTCACATAAACCAAAGGAGGACAGTGCTTTTATTTCAACTGGGAGCTTACCTCCACACGACTGATCATGTGACCATGGTGGTGGTCCCCTTTAATGCTAGATTTTTTGTTTTTATGAATGAACTGCAAGTATTTCTCTCTATAAATTGATACTCTCTCATACATTTGGTTAATTAAGATGCTGATTTGAAATCAGGAGTTGAAAATGTCTTCTGTTCATCCAGTAGTACGTTTTTAGTGCAAAGTAGTGTTTTTATATGCAGCTTAATAGCATAAAATATGTTGAATGAAGCATATGGTGTGGATTAGTCGTGTGACACACAAACTGACCAATACATGAGGGTATTAGCTACTTTTCACATAAACCAAAGGAGGACAGTGCTTTTATTTCAACTGGGAGCTTACCTCCACACGACTGATCATGTGACCATGGTGGTGGTCCCCTTTAATGCTAGATTTTTTGTTTTTATGAATGAACTGCAAGTATTTCTCTCTATAAATTGATACTCTCTCATACATTTGGTTAATTAAGATGCTGATTTGAAATCAGGAGTTGAAAATGTCTTCTGGAACCGTTCTTATTTTCGAAAAGCGGCTTCATATGATGGCCCTAAAGTAGTCATAGTCCATATGTGTAATTTGACACATTAACAAACATGTATTGTGTGTTAACAAAATTTGATTTTTATTTATTTTTTGAGCAAAAACATTTCAATGTCAGTACTACATTTCCTCAAAACGTAACTATCCATGAACATGTAATTTAGAATCGAAATAGAAGATACCATATTTATCTATATTTCTTTTGACATTGCATTCATTTAAAATATCACAACCAATATAGTGCAAAAGTTAAATTCAGATATAATTTAAATTAAAGTAGTGTAATTTCACGCAGTGTAGTCAGTCAGGGCAAACTTTCCTTTCACTCTCACACGGAATCTTAGTGTTACAAAAGTGTGTTACTTTATAATATATACATTTCTATATGTAAACAACTAAACATCTTACATCCGAATTCAAATCTTAATTCAATAGTCCAGATGCGAGTAGAAAGAATCTTAATTTACATCATTAAAAATTCAGTCAAACTGATGTCATATTTGGAATCTACATGTTAAATTACATCTAGAAATGTGGTTTTGAAAATAGCTTATCAATTTAAAAAAATTAATTTTCTTTGAAAATGCGACTTCTATGGTCGGTGAGATTCCCCATAGACCCCATGTTGTAGAATCACAAAACGTGAAATATCTTTACTTGTGTTTGGCAGATAATATTTTCCTTAACTGGACATATTTTAATTTGTGTAACTATTAGATACATAAGGGTACTATGAAAAGTGAACCACTAAAACTGATGAATATTAAAGTTTAAGGGAACTTTGTAATACCCTGCCATGTCATTTCCCCCGAATTAGCCATCTGGTGGCGAAACTGGTAACTACCAACTCGCATCTGAGTAATTGCCCAAAAGTTTGTTTAGCTGTTATATACATGTTCAAAGTCTATCATAATACAAATCTGCTTGACAAGAGGCATTGGTGAATTTGAAGAGTTTTCGCAAATAGCTATCACTAGAAATAAAGTGGATGTTTATTTACTGACTTTGGATAACAGACTAATCGATTAAAATAGTATATACTAACATTAAAATGTAAACAATGGGTAAGCAGAACAGATCTAGAAGAATCTATTATAATACAAAATATAGATAACCTTAAGTGTAAGCTTTAAAATTGAATTTTATAGGCGGAACTGGACTATATAACAGTAGAAGCAATGTACAGTGAGTGATAATACCAATTATCAACCTTTTTCTCCTAAGGCAACAAAGTTTTCAATTCTTTAGAAATAGCTATCATTCGTTTAAATCCTATTTCAAAACGTATGAAAAAACATCTTCATTCAATGTGCAAGCGCAATATTATACAATATTCAATATAAAACAC
Source organism: Owenia fusiformis (assembly GCA_903813345.2). NCBI lineage: Eukaryota > Metazoa > Annelida > Polychaeta > Sabellida > Oweniidae > Owenia > Owenia fusiformis. The sequence continues at coordinate 7,173,320 of CAIIXF020000007.1, forward strand.
TATCCTTATTCTTACATCCGTCTGATCTCTTTTGGTAGTCTAGCTCCAAGTCCAGTTGTTAGCGTAGATAGTCCAGGATCTTGAAGCAAGACTACTCTGTTGGTAAATAAAGAGAAGTGATGAATCAAACATGGACTGCGAAATTTCTAGTCCAATACAAAGATGATATTTGAACCATTTATGAATACAAACTATGTCCATGATTGTTTATATAGATGTTGTTCTGTGTTGTCTTGGCAGTGTTGTTATTGTAAGAATTATACATGATCAGTGCCATCTATATAGTCTCATTAAATATATTTACACCACCGTAGATGTTGATGTTATTATCACCACTGAAATATAGAGAGCCAAAATTTACATCTTACTGAATACACTGTCCGCTATAAGTTTAAAAATCGGAAGTCCTTTTTTGGAACAGGTGTCCAAACCTGTTTATTCTTGGCAATTTTAACAAAATCAAAGCTGTCATAAATTTCTGAGCGTTTTCGAATATTGAAGATTTAAACATAACTGGCTTTAATACCTGACCATCGGGGACTTCCGATGGCTAAACAATTGTTTGAATGAAGTAATATAAAATCAAGTCATTCAAACTTTCTGAAATCCTTACTCAATTGAATGTACAAGACAACCCAAAATTCAGTCAACTTCATGGTATGCAGAAGACAGGAATTGTTTTCAAAATAAATGATACTTGTAGGCATTATGAGGTCGTTATTTGCCTTATTATGAGAAAATAACACAACCGTAATTTTTTAACGAGAGCATTTTTATCCGAATAATTTATAGACCACATTTCGTATAATAACATTAAATTTGTGAAACACATTTAAAGGTTGCTGTATCATTAAACTTGAAAGTAGGCATTAATTTAAACGAGACGACTGAACATGAAGTTATGATATCTTTGTTGTGCTTACGGTTGAAATACATTGACACAGTATATACACTCCCCTCCATAAGTTTTGACATCTGGAACTTCTCGATTGGACAGCATATAAAAGTCTATTAATATTGTATCTTAATGTTGTTCCTTAATTACAATAGTTCGGAAATTTATGACATTTTTTGTTAATTTTTTAATTTGCAAGACATGAACAGGATTTTATAAATGATCCAAAGGGGACTTCGTGTTGCCAAGATTATGATGGGGGTGTAGGGGGACTTCCTGTTGCCAAGATTATGATGGGAGTGTAGGGGGACTTCCTGTTGCCAAGATTATGATGGGAGTGTAGGGGGACTTCCTGTTGCCAAGATTATGATGGGAGTGTAGGGGGACTTCCTGTTGCCAAGATTATGATGGGGGTGTAGGGGGACTTCCTGTTGCCAAGATTATAATGGGAGTGTAGGGGGACTTCCTGTTTCCAAGATTATGATGGGGGTGTAGGGGGACTTCCTGTTGCCAAGATTATAATGGGAGTGTAGGGGGACTTCCTGTTGCCAAGATTATGATGGGGGTGTAGGGGGACTTCCTGTTGCCAAGATTATGATGGGAGTGTAGTGGGGACTTCCTGTTGCCAAGATTATGAATGGAGTGTAGGGGGACTTCCTGTTGCCAAGATTATGATGGGAGTGTAGGGGGACTTCCTGTTGCCAAAATTATGATGGGAGTGTAGCTAAATTAAATTGAAAGTATGCCTACCCCAGCATCCTCGTCATCGTCGAGCTATAAAATACAAAAAAATAATCCTTTTAGTGTATTGTTAATTATCATAAAAAATAATGTAATATATAATTATGCTATTGTAATGTACTGTCCTTATAAACAATTTATACTTAACTATGTTATAAAAAATAAATCAGGTATCAAAATTACATTGTCTGGGGGACATGACGCCATAGGAGCAAATAATAACTAATATACATTATAATATCTATTATGATTCTAAAATTCACTCACAAAACTTTTCTTCTTGAAAGTAATTTTCTCAGCGGTAGCTGAAAGATGTTTTTCCTGGAAAGTGTAGAAATAGTGTTACAATATGGGACTTATAACATTTAGAAATCTAACAAAGCTGTTGTAAAAAAGTTTTCTCTTATCTTGCATGCATGACAAATGTAGATGATATATACTTTTTATTGCTTAGTATGATACCGTATGCATTACGTTAAAGGCTATGCAGAATGTAATGTTTACAGAACTTAACTCAAAAGCGAGAAGAAAAGTGGTTAAGAGAATTTCAAAATTTGATTCTCATTGAATCCAATGGTGCATAAATATTTAAACCATGATAAAAACTGAATTTCAACATACATAGGCCAATAATATTGTTGCATGTAGAACGTTTAGCATATTTGATAAATATTTGTAGAAGAAAAAGTTTTTTGACCATATACGAAAAATTATTTGAATACCCGAGCGTGACATAATAGCAGTGTACACGTATCATCCTGACATCACAATTTTAGAATGTATTAAAAGTTTATTATATATGCTTGAAATTGAATGATTGAAATATGACATTTAAGTAATAAGTACAATGGAATAGAGAAAAAATACTTTTTCAAAGTTAAGCGTTGTATTTGTTGATCTAAAATCTAAACGTTTGTTTCTGAAATTCAAATATTTGGAAATTATAAGATGAGCAACTTTTTTCAAAAGTCATATTTTTCGAAAAATATCTCAAATGGTTTTTCAAGTCATTCAAAATAATAATTGACTCATTTACCAATATTTTCAAACTTTACATCGGACCTTTAAGACTGAACTAATTTGAGCATATATATTATGTAGGGAGTGGCACATACAAAGCAGTTGTTCAATGAATGTAAATTTTTTATTTTAGATCCTAAATGCAATGCATTGTACATAGTTCATTCAACTGTACAATACTATTCTGTAAAGTGTAAAGATCTATTCCATCATGATAACATACATATACAAATAGTCAACGTCTCTCTTTACAAATTGATCTGTGCTCTATATTTGCTACGGAAGTAGATCATCAGTGAATTTTACACAAAATGCAAAGTCGAAATATCTACGTTCAGTAAAAAGGTACATTTTAGATGAGAGATATGTTCCAGTTTTTTATTACCGTGTATATGTTTAAATGTTCATGATGAAAGTTTCACACTTATGATTACATATATTTGGAAATATTTTTTCTATGTTGGCAGAGTAATTGCAAAAGAGTCACGATTAGCAAGAGTTTGAAGAGATAGAAACGCAGCGTTCAAGGCTAAAATACTTTGAACACATATGGATATACAGCATGTATTAGTAGTGATATGTAGTTGTACTTTACCTCGGCAAACGATGATGATGATTCGCTGGATGCTTCCACCTTAGTTTCCACTGAAGAGGGTAGAGGAAATATTGGCAAAGCAAAGATTAAAATTGGATTGATTATTATAATTTTAGACTAATACTAAAATGTAATAATCAAATGTACAGGAGAGAGGATGTAGTATATGTTTCAAAATTCGCTTGAAAAATTATTTCACTTCAATTTATGTTAACAAGTCTGTTTGTTTATTTTTATTTTGTGTCTAAACATCATATATCATATAAATATGTATTTAAGAAGCTGACATAACTGAAATTACATTTAAATAAACGTTAAAAGATATTGAAAAAGAAAACATAAAATGGTACACGTGAAATAATTTGTTCATAGTGACAAAAGCATAAGAGCCTTCCATAGTTGTCAAAGTTATGTGCAATGTCAATGCTACCATTTAACATAAGTAATAATCATACAGTTCATTCACATGTTTCTATTTCAATGGTACATGATACATGTACATAACCATTTTGAAATACCATGGGTGACTCTATTGGTAAGCAATTAACTACACAATCCAAGGCATAGTTTCAAATGGCTCAAATTAAGATAATCCTACATTGTTTTTATCGACGAATTTTGGGGGTCTGATCGTTAAGACTGCAAATCTTTTTACGATGGAACATTAGTTTTGGTTGGATTAGGGAATTATAAATATGATCAAAAGTTGATGAGATATCTTTACGTATATATTATCAGTGCTTTTATCTAATTGAATTTAATATTATAGTCGTACTTATATTATTTACTTATTTAAATCTCAATTAGTGTAGATCGAACTAATAGTAGGAAATTCATGGTATCGAAATGTATGGTAACACCTCTACCTAATACAAACGTTGACACGTGTTAATTAATTAATATATTATTCACCTTTAGTTTCGGATCTACTGGATGTCTTCACACTCCTACTTTCTTCGTGTCTGGCTGTACCCTAAACATACAAATCAAACAGTGATCATTAAAGATCATCTATAAAAAGTTACAACTATTTTCATACTTTCGATTGCATTTCCATCATACCAATTTTGAGGGAAAGAAGAGATCCATTTTCATTATATGTCATATAAACCTTCTTCTGTTGAATGAGACCTAATCCAAAGTTATCCGATATCTAAACATGCCTACAGATCTGAGTTTATACCTTTTCTAAACTTTCTGCATTTTCCTCTTCCTAAAATACAAATAAGGAAGTTATTTAACAAATCAGGATGAAGAATATAAGCAGAACGTATGATATGCTGTTGGTGGCAGAGATAAGCGTCATTAGATCATACATTTGGAAGATAGTGATGTTGATATCATCCATACATGAGTAAATAAGAAGGATGGGTACATATTTGAAGCAGAAAGAAAGCTAAATAGACACTTAAATATACACTTGGTGTTTATATCACTCATACAAAAGAAAATCACTTGGATAATATTTGAAGCAGAAAATTATATATAATATATAGAGGCTATATAGAATAAACATTCCATTCCAAACCCATGTAACAGCCAAGCGTGACACACAATATACTGTAGAAACGCGTCATAACATAAACATATTCAATCGAAACAAGAACGGTGCATTCCAGCAATTAGTACGTTTTCCAAGGACAATCATATTATGTAAGTTGGCAGGAAGGCCAGTCGATCCATGCTTTTTCAATGAATGAAGCAGATGACATACGTGCTGATGAATCATATGAAGTAGCAACCCATTGATAACGAAACATGAATGTGGTTTAGAATTTAAATAAAATAAAATTGTTTCAGAGTATCGTCCGTAAAACATAGGATTAGTTTCATTGTGTTTTCCTTAATCTTGCAATAAGCCATATTAGTCTGTGGTAACAGCTTCCTCAAATATGATCTTTAAACCATGGTCGAAAGCAAACAACTTTGAAAGTTACCAATTTTTGAATGGATTGTGTTTCATCTAAGCTCTCTTGTCGAATTTGTTTTGCTTTAGCCTTCAGAGCTGCTAAATCTGCTTTAGCTTTGGCAAGGACATCACTAATCTTGATCTCTTCAACCATAGGCTGAACATCCTCAACCTCAGTGGTTGTAGTTTCACTGACTTCAGTTACCCCACCAGAAGTAATCTCAACCCTTTCGGTGGTAGTTTTAGAAGAGAACGATGAGCCAGATTGTACAGTGGTTGTTTCTGATGATGACCCTTCTGTAGATGAAGCCAACAAAGAAAGGGCATCTTTTGCATCTTGTTGGACCTTGCTGACAACCTAAATTGCATTATTTCAATTTTAGAGATTGGAAAGAATTGTTAACTCTGATCAAAGAATTTTCATTCAAATTCTAGATCAAATCGATATGTTTATTTTTATTATTCTGTTTTCGAATAGGTAGCACGAGTGCTTTTAGGTTAACTGGCTGACAATTTGTTAGTCAATCAATATGTAATAAACACTACGACATAAAAATCAGTAAAACTAGTTCAACCCTATCCATTTCATTCGTCTGTTTGGTTGAACTAAAACTGAAAGGAAAAAATAATTGTAGGATAAATCAAATACTATCAGTTTAAGATAAAATAATATCTGAAAACGTGATCATTCTCCAACTTCAGTGCAGTCACCAATACCTCCATATCATCTGCAACAGTGGAATCTTCATCTGTTGCTGGTTGTTTAGAGTCGTCACTGCACTCATTTGCCTCTTCCTTTGGGGACTCGTCTCCTTCCAAGTTCTCCCCATCTTTGGTGTCATTAGATTCTGAATTTTGCGGTTCTGAAAGCTCTGGTTCACTTTTTGTTTCTTCTGCCTTTACATTTTCCAAAATGGACTTATCAGTTGTTTCCTGGTCTGGGTCCATTAACACATTTTCTTCGATTACACACTCTGTAGTGTTATCATCCGGACCTTGTTCTTCTTTAGTTGATCCTTTCTCCGCCTCGTCGTCCTCATATGACGACTCCTGTTTACTGGCATTTAAACTTGCTTCGTCTGCTACACCATTATCTTCTCCTTTGGCTTCACCAACTTCACCAACTTCACCTGTGTTATCGCTACTTTTAAAATTGTTCGTTTGATCCCTCTCAATCGTCTGTGCCTCCTCACTTGTAATCAAGTTTATGGATTCTTTATTTGATTCTTCTTCAACGACAGCATTTTCTGTCGAATTAGAATCTTGGCTTGCATCATCTAGTCCAGCTAGCAAAGCTAAAGCATTTTGGGCATCTTGCTTAACTTGATCTTCGTTTGTGGTCTATAGGTACAGATCAATGTTAGAAGCATTTCATGTTGCAACTAACGATGCAAACATCATCAACATTATAGTTTGGTGTACATACCAATAAAATATAGATTGAAAGAAAGTAACATTTAAATACAAAGAAAAATAGTTTGGACAAAAAGGTTAAATAAGAAGTTCAAATTACAAAATAACATAAGTTTTATGAACATGAATATATTTAGACTATATGGTAAAATAGAGAAAAATAGAATGAATGTCTCAGTGTGGTTTGATAATTTGCGTAAATGACTGACTGCTATAAGTGAATTCGATAGAATCAAGTTTTTGATCAAGAATTGATTAATTTACCTCGGATTGTTCATCCAGTTTAGCTTCAGCTGTTTTTTCTTCAGACTTATCTAGGGAAGCGAGTAGTTCTAATGCATCCTTGGCATCTTGTTTCACTTTCTCATCATCCTAAATATATATAAATATATTGCTTGGGATGCAGCCATTTTAAAAGAAAACATTCATTTTGTTGATGTATTTCTGTCATGTCCAAATACAAAATACGTTAAATAATGTAGTTGAATCGTATGGAGATGTACGATACAAGATATATATTCATTTATAAAACAAAACAATAATTTGAATCGTATTTCATTATTGCAGGTACTATCTTAATCTATCTATAGTTATACGTATTTCGGTTGGATACAATCTACACTTCTAAAATATTGTCTCTAACTAAAAGCAACCAACATTATAAGATACATTAACAAGACACAAACATAACATGTTTTACGTCTATTGGAAGAGAAATCATCATAGTCAACTAAGCAGCACAACGTTCAGTGCGTTCTTTTTGCCTCTGAATACTTTAACTATTTCTTGGCCCCGGGTTCTTGACATGAATCTGAGATAAACCAGCGCTATATTAACATCTTCCAGAAAGAAGGAAGAAGCTTCGAACGCACTGAATGAATTGCTGGGAGATTGTCTTCCCATTATGCTATAGCTATCTATGGCAAGTGCAGATATACCCTACAATAAGTGCAGTAAAAATCAATGTATATATTCAAGAATATTTTATAAACATCAAAAGCCAAACAACCAGCATGTTATTAAATTTGACAACCACCTTTTCATCAAGAGCTGGCTCCGTGTTATCATCATCCTAGTTAAAAAACGAATTAATAAATTAGTAAGTTATTTACCCAATTTGTAGTCTCACCCTATTCTGTTCTATTTCATGTATTTCATGCTAAACCCCTATCAAAGATTGAATGTGACCGCAGTTAAGGAATTCAATTATTCAAATAATTGGAAAGTAATTCAAACTGAAGAGTACATGTATATTCAATATCAGTCACAAGTCAATAAAGTAAAAGGACAAGAGTTGATAATTACTAAAGAATTCTATGTAGCTTACCCAAGGATCTCTCTTTTTGAATGTTACTTTTTCAAGCACCTAAAGAGCAGAAAGGCAAAAGCAATGCGTGTTAATGCAGTATATGGTCGAACACAGCTTGTGAAGTCATTCGAGAATGCAATGTAAGAGTTGTCAATTTCATTGATAACATTCTGTATATAGCCTACTGTATTTGAAATCAAGCAAAACAATATACTAAAAATTGTGATTGGTGATCTAAAATGTACATTGAAAACTGAAACTGCAATATGTATATGAAATGAAAAATAAAATGTTTATATTATATGGGATGCGATGATTGGTGTATTGGTAATCAGTGCGCGTATATTCTTACTGATCGTCTACGCAATTCATTCCCCAAGGTGTCACACGTCGTTGTGCCTGGGCATTCCAATTCTGCCTAAAGTATTGCTTTGCGTATTACTTGCAACCATAACGTTTTGTAAGCATTCTGTTCTATTCTGTATGTGAATAAAGTGTGCACTAAAATCTACATATATGTGCTATGTGCGATATACCTCTTCTTTTTCATGTACTGTTTCTTCTTTACATGATTCAGTATCGGTTTTTACATCATCATCCAGCCCATTCACTTCTTCCATAGCAACATCAATTCTAGGTCTTTCAGAATCAGATTCGAAATAAGCTTCGATGCTATTGTTAGCAATCGAGTCGTTGGTTCGCCCAGACTCTTCAGATATATTCTGTTCTGGGCCTTTGTTATTAGGATAGGATTCATTGCCTATATTAGATATATCTTGACTTGAGTCGGTTTTAGTTTCTTCAATCTTAGAATCCACTTCTGACTCTGAATTGTCATTGTCAAGTTTCTGTCCTTCAATTTGTTCTTCTCGTTTTGCCATTCCAGACAAGAGTTTTAAAGTATCTTTTGCATCCTTCCAAGTATCCAACATAGTTCCAAGATCATCATCGTCGTCGTCGTCATATTGGATTTTATATGGCTATAAATTGATGTACGATTGGAACCGTGGGTAGATTATTTTGTGATACTAACAATATCCATTAGAATATCGAGATATGATCTACCGAGAAATCTGATATCGAAGATTATAGTTTTCAAAGACAACTCTTAATAATTTATATATTAACCAACGCCTAAATTGACATTTTGGCGTCTCGCACATATTGGATTATATAAAAGCATTAATCAGTTTTAGTTGCAATATAACATGCACATAATGAATTATATATATGGAAATATGCTTACCGTTTTCTTCTCCTCTAAAGGCTGAAATATTGAATTGTATACTGCTATTATATTTTCAGATTGGATCCAATGGATAAGTATCATATACATGTATGTACATAGTTACTAATAATTAGTACTAATACTAGTACATAGTACTATTTAAATATACAGCATCACTTACGTCTATTAAAACATTTAAATTTGATCAATGTCAGATATTACATATGCTTCTATATTCTATCATTGGAGCTGGGACCTTAATAAAAACAATTTAATCTTAAAAGGTTATTTGAAATTAATGCATAAGGACTCACAAAATTCTTTCGACTAGACTAATTGTTACTTCTTGTTATTTTTCACAAACAATATTTGGATAAATCAGTTTTGATATATTGGGATTGAAAAATGGCAAATATTGCAATTGATACCAGGGATGAATAGTAAAGTGATAGTATAGTATAGTATTAATGTATAGGATAGTTTCACAAAAATACTGATAGAAGTATAGTATTGACAAACCAAAAATCAAAAAGAGTGTTTTAAGGGTTATTCAAATAAATTGATAGAAATATCTTGATTAGACAATGTTCACTCCCTTTAAGCTGGTAGCATAAGAGTTCATTCTCGAGCTCCTTATAATATCATGACGTATTATCAGCCTAAAGGGTAGTCGCAATTGCAATTATAAGGCTACATTATATGATAACTACTGCCCAATAGAAGTCTTTAAAGTCCCCATGTAAAGTTTGAAAATATTTTTTATCATTCATTTACTATTTGTCATGACTTTAAAAGTTATTTTAGAGATTTTTGAAAAAAATAAGAAAAAAAGTTGTGAGCATTTCATATCTCAAATATTCAAATTTCCCGCAATTTTTCAAAAAAAGTTGAAACTTTTTAATCATCAAATATTTCTTCATACATTTCAAAAAAATATAATATTTTTAACACCAATGCAAAGATTGAACAAAGGACACACTATTTCAATAATAAAATGCCATATTTAATGGCCACTTCAATGTTTTAGCATATCAAAAACATTTTGCATCATTAGTGATGTCATTATGACTCACTCAGGTGGCAAAAACTTTGTGAAAAATTGAGTTTTTTTTCTCTGTCAGTCTTTTCTAAATAAGCTAAACTCCAATAATAAACCAATGTTGATTGTCTAACCAGGTTGAAAGGAAGAATATATATTATGTTTTTGATTTTATTGTACCATTGGTTTCTATGTAAACTAGAATTTTGAAATGCATTTTTCTCTGAACAATTTTCATGCACTGATGAGTTCATTTCTAGCATATTTATGAACCGATTTTCTTAATTTTTTCGGCAAAAACATGCGAGAATGAATGCTATGCCTTGAAATGAATTGTGGCTTATTAAAAGATACTTGTGACCTCTAAATGTTAGTTTGAAATAAATACACGATTTTTTTTATCAAAAAGTTCAAAAACCACTTTTTGAAATTAAAAAAAAAGTTTCACATGTCACACTTTGCTAACATTTGGTAGGACTACAATATAGGCCAAAGTGGTTTAAACTTTATATGGGGACTTTAAGCAACATTGCACGAAACTTCCATTTGAATTGAAGGTCAATTTGAAGGTCATGTAACCATATGTGATCGAAAACTCGAACTCAACTTCATTCCCTAATATAGTAGACTTTAAGGAGTTCGCGCCAGTCCATTCACTGCCTATAGGAAATATGTGAGTATCCCATTTCTGCCCAGCCTGTATAATGTTCGTTTTTCATTTACATTCCCATAAAAGGTCATTAAATCGAGGTCATTTCGATGATATTAGCGTCTGAACTGTAAAATCATTTTGTGATTCACTTATCATATGAGAGGGACTCTTGGGGTATGATTATTAACACATTTGCACCATGTTGCCTTATAATCAAAATAAGATAGCTTGTCAAAATCAAGTATATTTTTGAATTTCATAGATTACCACACTTAATACTTCAAAATATAAACTTGCTTTTGATTTTCTACCTTGGTACAAACCATTTCACGTCTAGTCAGACATATCAATCAAATGGTAGAAAGACTTCAATTGTAGGTATGTGTTTGGTTCACGTTCACGCCATTCTCAAAACTAAGAACACCCAATACCTTAAAATCATTAAATAAACCCATCGTTTCTTCGGTTTGTACACCTATTGAATTTAATCGACCAGTAATACGTACAACTTCAACGGTCTTTTCCTCCTCCTTGGACTCCTCCTTGGTCGTTTCATCGACCTAAATTAAAATTGTAACATCAAAAATCATAATAATGTTAATAACAGTGTATTATTGTCAATAGTGTTACGGCCTTTGTGTATAAAGCATGTTATATTAGGATTTCGGAAATACTAAGACCTTTCTCACAAATCACGTCACCTATTGCTACATCAAGAACGAAGTGTAAATTGGCTAGATACTCATGTTCTTTGGTGTAGCAATAGATCCAAGAGTTTGTTGTACTATAACTACGCGAATGTCTATGGTAATCTAAGGTTAAACTGCGTTTGAATCAAGAAGAGAAAATATGATAGGCAATGGTTAAGTGGCATGGTATTGGTGAACTAAAAGCTATTGAAATAGTTATTTCTGATGGTAATTAAGCACAATTTAATTACTTTTGATTCTTCTTTGGGGACTTCTGTTTCATTAACTTGTTCTGCTTCTACCACATCATCCTTTGCAGTTGCCTGCTCCTCATCTGCAGCCTTTACGTCGACACTGTCTTTAACATCCTCGCCACTGGAGCTTTCTGACTGTTCTCCCTTGCCTTCTGCCGTTTCCTCGTCGACCTTAGTGTCTTCTTTTGTTGTTTGTTCTTCTGTTACTTCACCTGCCTTTGGTTCTTCTGTTACTTTGTCCTTCTTCGGTTCTTCTGTTGCTTCATCCGCCTTTGGTTCTTCTGTGGCTTCATCCACCTTTGGTTCTTCGGTGGCTTCTTCCGCCTTCGGTTCTTCTGTAACTTCGGCCGGTTTTAAATCTTCTGTTACTTCATCCGCCTTTGGTTCTTCTGTGGCTTCATCTACCTTTGTTTCTTCTGTGGCTTCATCCGCCTTTGGTTCTTCTGTGACTTCGGCCGGCTTTGGTTCTTCTGTTGCTTCATCAGCCTTTGGTTCTTCTGTTACTTCATCTGTCTTTGGTTCTTCCGTTACTTCATCTGTCTTTGATTCTTCAGCGTTTTCTTCTGCCTTTGGTTCTTCAGGTTTCTCTTCTGCTTTTGCTTCTTCGTTAGACTTTTCTTGTGTTTCCTCTACCACATCGTCTTTGGCCGGTTCTTTTACTTCCTCTTTTACGTCTTCAACTGTTTCAGATGTAGCTTCATCATCGACACTATCCTATAAACAGTAGTCAGTATGTCCAGGCATGCTACTTTGATTATGTTTTGGTATTTGTGTTGTCTTGTGAGAATAAAAATATTATAAAATAGTTAAAAAGAATCTCGACTGAAAAAACATGGGATAGGCCTATGTACTTTTAGTAGCGATGGGTTTTGAGGATTTTAGAATCGAAGAGATAAAGATAGTTTGGTTATGGGACTTATTAAATTATTTGTAAAGCATCTTTAACTATACTTAGATCAATATTTTATTTTGCATATAGATATGAACTTACCCAGGCATGTTTGGCACGGAAGCTAAGTTTGGGCAAAGCCTGAAGAAGCAAACAGCATAGAGGATAGAAAAGAAAAGCTAAGAAATTATATTATTATATGACTAACTGAAGCATTTCAAAACAACGAAACATTTGGTTATTTGATTTATAACATTTGAATGCTATAACTCAAACAGAGCCAAGCATTCCGGCATTTTGAAATGAAGCGACTACCTACAGTTATTATAAAACACATATCACAAACTATTATTATTTAACATTTATAAAATAACATGACCAATTCAAAAAATAAAGCTCGAGAATACTGGTCAATGATTGGTATATCATTTAAAACTAAAGCTACACCCTAATCAGCATCACCTCTCAAACAAATAAGAATAACTTAGGGTAATTATGAAAGTTTGACTTATTCGTAAAAACAATTACAAACACACGACCAATTATATTTGTATGTGAATCAGTATAATAACGTGTTACCTTTAATTAAGTGAATAACAAATTTGTACTTGTGCAGCATAAAAACACACGTGCAGCATGTTCACATACCATTCCTTTCTTATCTTCCACCTCCTTCTTTGATGCATCTTCTTTCGTTTCTTCTTTAGCAGTCTCTTCTTTTGGTTGATCCCGTTCCTCTTCTTTCTTTGCTTCTACTTTGACATCAACTGTTTTTGTCTCTTCTTCTGCTGCCGCGGCTGGAGTGTCCTCCTTAACATCTTCCTGTTTTGAAGATGGTTCGACTTCCTTTTCTTTTGTCGTTTGATCTTCTTCGACGCTATCCTCCTATTAATGTAGATGTTATATTTTTTCGAATTTACATATTTTTAAAAGTCACAATGTAGTTTTCAAATAAATCAAACGTCTTATGTATAAATCCCACGGCTTACGGACAACTCATCCCCTAGACAACTCATCCCTGGACATCTCATCCCCTAGACAACTCATCCCCTGGACATCTCATCCCCTAGACAACTCATCCCCTGGACAAGTCATCCCCTAGACAACTCATCCCCTGGACAAGTCATCCCCTAGACAAGTCATCCCCTGGACAACTCATCCTTCATCACATGAAGCTAAATTGTAAAGTGTGTCTTGAAAATAAATACTTAGTAAATACATCTTAGATCATTCAAAATATTATTTTTTACTTTACTGACACAAATAAACAGTCAAACGATGTCATTAAAACTCTCATCTCTTATTCTTATATTACATAACTCAATATTTCCTGACCAAACAAATAAAATTCTCTTTGTGTCTAAGTTAAACATGAACTTCATTAACTTCATCTGTGAATGCTGTGAAAAAATAATCTTTGGATTAAAGAATATTTGAGCTATGAACAAACATTTATAACATCAAAGGAACTTCTTCAATCAATGGTAATACAGAGACATATAATGTTTTATATGTCTCTGGTTAATATCATATCGAAATGAAAAATAAATATTTACAAAACAAATCACAGATTAATTGGTTGATTATCTCTTTGTTTTTAGCAATTTTCCCCTCCAGAAAGATTTTGTTTATCACTGGTACTCCACTAGATTATGCTGGTTACGGAAACAGATCGTAACAAAATGTCAAAGAAACACTTTTGATTTTTACCTAATTCCGGTGTTGCAGCCAGAATTCCCACGACATTTTTATCACAAACGTTTGTCGGTTTCATATGTTTAAGAAAATGTACATGTTTGACAGAATCGTTGATTTAATACCTCACTATTGTTACATAAACGGAATCGGTTAGAAGTGCAGATCTTAACCGTTTTAGAAGTTCTGTTTACATAAAGTAACAAAAGTGAGATATAGAATGTCATGGGAATTCTGCCTACAACTCGTGATATGAGGAAAAAAGAAAAATCGTATATACCTTTGAGGCTCGAACATTTTGTTACCCAGACGGATCAACATCATAATCGAGTGGAGTAACATTGTTCATGTAATATATGTTTTTTGAAACTTAAAGCTGACCATATTCACAACCAAAACATTAAAAAATCATTTGAATATCAGATATGAATTGGTAATATAATATTAAATTACAATACTCAAACATGCTTAAAGATTAGTCATCCAGGGGATGAGTTGTCCAGGGGATGAGTTGTCTAGGGGATGAGTTGTCCAGGGGATGAGTTGTCTAGGGGATGACTTGTCTAGGGGATGACTTGTCTAGGGGATAAGTTGTCCAGGGGATGAGTTGTCTAGGGGATGAGTTGTCCAGGGATGAGTTGTCTAGGGGATGAGTTGTCCGGTTACCAATCCCACTTCGTGTTAGCATACAAATATTCCTAAAACTAAATTTTACTCTCAAAGCCGTTTTATGATAATCAAACACTCTGGATATGTGAACTATTTTCCATATGGTGGTGTTAGTAAACTTACCCAAGCATGTTTGCTGCGGAAGCTTAGTTTGGGTAAAGCCTGAAGATGCAAACAGATGTGTTATCTTAATAAACAAGATATACACACAAACAACACACTGACAGAAACAAACAAAACACAACAAATATTGCGACCCTTGACTTGAACTTCGTAGATTTTCCTCTCTGACATTCGTATAATCAAATATACAAGTGATATCTATCACTCTTAGGGAAATCTTCAATCTGGTTACGAAAACGGACCCTCCTCGGTTACTAGATGGAGCAGCCTGGTAGGTTTATTTTTTATGATTTCACGAGTTGTAGGCAGGTTCTTCATCACCTTTTGGCACACACAGTCGTATATCAGAATCATATATGTTTTAGAAACGCTAAGCGTTTGCGAAGGAATACTTCGTGAGATCCATGAATGATCAAAACAATTCCCACTATCGTTACGGAAATGGACGGTTCCGTTTACGTAACAAAAATGAGGAATTATATTCTGGTGTCTCGTGAACTATTATTAAGCAAACGCTTAGATTTCTCAAAACACATGATTCCAACCCACGTTTGTGCCGAAAAGGCCGTGGATTAGATGCATATATCCCATGAAATCATGGAAAGGGAAAAATCGAACCTTCAAGGGTCCTCCATTTTGTTAATGAAACGGATCCGTTTTCTTAAACATGCTATGGGCTGAGCCACAATGATACTAGGCAGGACATGGCTCCATAGGCCTTTAATCACTTGGTATTAAACCGAGAGTTTTGGAAAAGTTAAGGGCTTAAACATCTTGTGAGTAATCACGAAGTACAGTATTGGTTCAATACATGTTCACACAAAAACGTGTCATCACACTTAATCCAGCGACACATTTGACATATACATATAGATACATCGTTATCTATGATCTATATGTTTAAATAACTATGTATATCGATCACTATGAACTCATATTCTAGCTTTATTTGAAGGAACAATTGTCAACTTAAAAGTAACTCCACAAAAGTCCCCTTCAAATAAGAGATTAGAATGGTAATCGACAAAGCAAAAGCCTCGGTCATATTTGCTCCCATTTATCGGCCGGCGTCCGGCCGATTGAGTCTACAAAATACTCAATCGGCCGAGCGGCGGTTGATGAATCGGAGCAAATGTGGCTCAGCTTTTATTCTAACGCCTAACACAACTAACGCCTGACGGCTACCGGATTTACCTGCTATTTAATGGGCAACTCATTTAGATATGAATAGTACCTGCCACTATTACATTCATACTTGAATGAGTTCGTCATGAAAATTAGGTTAATCTGGTAGCCGAACGGCGTTAGTTGTATTTGCGAATACAAGCTCAGGCTCTAGTTAGGATTTGATTATAGGCATGGGTCTCTAACAAAACAAAGGCAATTTAAATGGATGCATTGATGTTTAATGTGCTACCGTTTTACTATATGTACTGTACATACTAATCAACGTGTAAAAAGATTAAGTAACATTAAGTATAAAATGCATCTTTTAGAACTAATTTCAAAAAGGCCTTAGTTAGCCTTAATGTCCTGTTTAAGAACCCACATTCTTATCGAAAATGGATTCTTGCAGTACTATCCCATGCCACATGTTGAGACTCAATCAACTTGAGTTCTTCTGAGAAAAAATAGGATTTCAGCAAGGGTGCATTGATGTTTAGAACTTTTTGTTGGTACAATTTTGAGGTTTTGAGAAACACAAAATGGTCGTAAATAGGTTATTCCTAGGATGATATTCAATCCGTATTCAACCAAGCTCCAGTGGCGCAATCGGTTAGCGCGCCGTACTTATAGACAGTGAGCAGGCCTCCAGTGCTACATAGTGCTAGGAAATGCGGAGGTTGTGAGTTCGAGCCTCACCTGGAGCAAGGTCATTTTTAGAAAATTGGCGAAGGTTTTTTAATATAAACCTTGAACCGTGAACACTAACTTTTGAATAGAATTAAATATCACAACTATGACCTCACCCTCATCACACCAAACTAGTTCTTGACCGTTCTTGCCAGTCCTACGAAAACTCCGTAAAACGGGCTCAATCTGGCTGTGGTCGGGGAATATGTCTAAAATAATTTGCTGCTTCGTTCATAAATCCGGGAACGTCCATGAAGTTCGTAAACAGACAGTTTAAAACCAATTTTGAAGAACGCAGTGGCAACTTGCTTGTTGTGATAGCTATATTTTTGCTAACTCGTTGATAAATACGTTCTTATTCAGTTTTAACCCGTTTGCAGTTAGTTCTACCTCGTTCTCAATACGTCCTTAGACAGTTCAACTCGTTGTAAAAACGTCCCTAGTAGGATTGAAGTACGACGGTTCCGTTCGTAGTACGTCTAGCTCGTCGTTAGTAGGTTGTCACTCGTTCTAATTGTAGAACGTGACGACCAAGAGAACATTTTGAGCATGTTCTAAGTTCTAGAGGACCTACCCGTTCGAGTACGTTCGATGAAGTTTGTAAATAGACCCCAAACGGTTCTGAGTACTCCAGTCCATTCGTACACAGTTGAAACACGTTTTCGAGAACGTAGTGAGAACTAGTTTGGTGTGATAGTAGGGTAACGTATAATAAGCAACACTACGGAGTTTAAGATTAGCATAAATAACCCATTTACCAATACCTATACGTAGTTTGTTATAACACTAAGCGGTATTTTACCTAAGTTACAGGGTTTGCGATACGTAATTACATTTAAATGGCCGAATATAGGTAATTCGAAAACGTATGCTTTTATCCAAGAAATTATGTCATTTGTAGATCAAATATCATTCATTAAACTTTAAAATAGTAACAACAAACAGTTTTCATTCGATCTGCATAAAAATTAGGTGGTCGAACACATTCATTGATGCGATAAACGATGCCATGTGATGATGCATGAAATTGTTGGATTTACACATTCTTCATCAGTTTTGCTTATTGCATGGGCTCTATCAGAGTGGTAGAGCCCATGCTTATTGTAAATGTATGAAATTAGCCATTTTCTCGTGGTTTTAATTGTTTAATTTTACTATTTGTTCACTCTCATTGCTGGATCATGCTAGAAGTTAACATTTCGCCCACTACCCAATTTGCGGGCCAACAAGGAACACCCCCTCCCAACTACAGTAGTAGCTACACCACTCTCTCTGAAGTATATAACTTCTTGGAGGTGACATGTACTGGTATATGCCATATAAGCCATCGCATGGTTTTCGTTCTACAGATGTCATTTTTATCATAAATTGTAGCATACGGTTTCGTAGCCTTTTTCGTTAATCTTAAACTCATTTTGCAATACGCATTACCTATACGCATCCGTGACAAACATACGGATAGGGATATAGGTACACGTATATTTTTACGCTAATCTTAACCTCCCTACTGTATGATACTCGCTCCCAACTATCATATAGTTCAGGAACCAGCATTATTACAATCCAAGATTTCAAACGCACTGAAGACCATTACAACCCACGTTGAAGAATAAATTATGACCAAAACTCTGGAAATCAAAAACTGTTGAATATGAGGATTCACACAATGTGTTACTCAGGTTCGACTAATGGGCCTGACAATATCCTGTCTCAAAAGTTCATTAGAGTATCAAAGGTCAACACCAATCTTTTCAAACCAGTCATAATGATAATTAATATAACCGTAGCTCCAGTGGCGCAATCGGTTAGCGCGCCGTACTTATAGACAGTGAGCAGGCCTCCCGTGCTAAACAGTGCTAGGAAATGCGGAGGTTGTGAGTTCGAGCCTCATCTGGAGCAACGAACTTTTTGCTACAAAAAATCATATTTGCCAAGAGTGCCAATTGAAGAAATGTAGGTTTGTCAATGATAATAGGGAGTTTAAAATTAGCGTAAACAACCCATTACGCATACCTATACGTGGTTTGTTATTGCACTAAGCGGTTTTTCAACTACGTTTTAAGGTTTGCGATACGTAATTATCTTTAAGTGACTCAAGATAGGTAATTCGAAAACGTAAAACAAAGTATGTCATTTGTGGATCAAACAGCATTCATTAACTGTACAATAGTTGCAACAAACATTTCCTATTCGATCTTTAAAGAAATTAAGTGGTCGAACACAACCATTGATGCGATCAACGATGCCATGTAATTAAGTGCATTTAGTCCTTTTCTCGTGTCTTAGACTGTTTTACTATCTTGTAACTCTATTGCTTGATCATGCTAGATATTTAACACTTCGTCTCAGTTCATTGCCCCATTAGCAACACCCCCCCCCCTCCCGTATCCGTAGCAAACATACGGATAGGGATAGGTATATGTATAATCTTACGCTAATCTGAAACCCCCTAATATGACTTAACGTTATTTAAGTGCTAAGTCGTATGGATGGTTATTACTTATTGTTCTGCACCATATTGCATCTTTCATTTAATATTTCGTTAATGTAAATAGAAGATTGAAATATTGATCGCCATCGCGCTATGCAAAACTTCACACAATCCGATCCAATTAGCACATGATCAATCAAACACCCCATTCAAGCTCCAGTGGCGCAATCGGTTAGCGCGCCGTACTTATAGACAGTGAGCAGGCCTCCAGTGCTACATAGTGCTAGGAAATGCGGAGGTTGTGAGTTCGAGCCTCACCTGGAGCACAGATATTCTTTTACCCTAAGTTTTCAATAAATGTAAGCATGAATTGTGATGCAACTGCGAGGATATCCTCGGTTGTTTTAGTGTCACTTTATATAAAACACAAACAAGCATAATTACGGTAGATTTCCCTGTGGCATCCTCTTTGAGCTTAGAGTCGTCTACAGGTTTTTGCTCATCGTCTTTCTTCTCAGCTTCATCTCCTTCATCAATTGGTGCCTCGGGTTTTACCTGAAGGATTAGAATTTTACATGCATTCTATTTGTTGGTGCCCATTTCCCTAGCTAACTGGTGATAAAACCTGAAGTTCTAAGACGTGCTCCGTATATAACCATACTATGCGATATAATCTCCTCACCTCAGGTGTGTCTCCGGCAACCTTAGTTTCTGGTATTTTGGCATCTACGGCGTCTTCTGGTTCACTTGGTTTATCCTCTGAATCTGATTTCTAAAATATAATATATACAGTATAGTCGAATAAAATATACTAATGGCCTACACATATATCGGTGTAATGTTTTATATGTCAAAATGCGCAATAAACCGAGCTGAACATATTAGTATCAGCGGGTGAACGTGAAGTCTTAAGAATTGAAACTATCAAATAAAACAACCCATTGAAATGCAATTGTGTCATGAATCTGAACGCCATTGGATGAAATCAAATTTAAGATTTCTGTGTTAGTTTTAATTACAAGTGAATCAAAGACATGTGATGATAATAGATAGAGAGTAGTCTTGCTTCAAGACAATGGACCCCCCCCCCCCTATTCTTCACCGAATCAACACATCCTTTAGTTAAAGTAGATAAGGGAGGGGGTCCAGAGGGTCTTGAAGGAGACTGGATTGAGAGCAATGTCTGCAGAAACACACCGCGAGCGAGATTGTTACCTTGACCAGAGGCGCCAATTCATTGCTAATTGTAACATTGAAGCCTGGTAGCTCCTCGCCTCCCATTTTCACAGAAACATCCTATTGAAATGACATGCAAACAGCAGAAACGTGTATGTTAAGTGGTGTCAACTCAGAGAAGGTGAGTCCATAAAAACAGATTCAGAAGAATTCGCTTTTCTCCTATTTTCATGAACACCCTCTGAGAGGAACATACTTGCCAGTGCAATTATCAGATCAAAGATTGGTCTAATATCTATGCAGCTGATTGTGAAAAAAGTTGGCGTTTATCATGATATCTGGAAGAATTTTCAATCAATATTGAGTAAGAGACTGCCAAGTATGTTCAGACAAAATGTGCAAAGTATAGCCTTGAGGCGACATCTTACGTTTTGCATTTGGAGTTTTCGCTTGGAGATCAGTCACTATGGTTTATCTCTTATCATACGATCCTTTACAATTGATTTTCAAATTGGTAATTCTTCTTAATATATGATAATATTATGTATTTAAAGATGTCTCTCAAGGCTATATTACAAAGTACAAATAGACTGCGCATTAATATCAGCTTAAATTATATGATACTACTATTCTCAAGAAGTTAATTTTGAGTCTACTAAAAGGAAAGGAATTCGAAAAAGAAGTTCAAGAAAAATAGGAAGAGAAAGATATACGAGAAAGAAAGAAAGAAAGAAAGAAAGAAAGAAAGAAAGAAAGAAAGAGAAGTACATGCAAATCAGTAAGTAATAGTAGCACGGAATAAAGTAAGTGATTTTACCCAAACGGCATCTTTGTCTTTTGGTGTATTGTCTTCATCCTGTATGGTAGTAATGAATACGAAGCAAGCATTAGTAGACGCACATGTTGGTCAATCCATGTTGTTTAATTTGCGAGTTGTGGTTTTATCATGTGGAATAAAAGCTTATTATTACATTACGCGTGTGGCAGTGGAATCACGTCGAATCACATGTGCAGATTGAACCATACGTGTTTTTATTTCAAAAGGTAAAAGTATATACGTAGGTAAATTGACAGTCAGTAATATGTAGAAATCATTACGATATTTCATGTTTAATATAAGCATTTAAATCATTACTTATTTACATAAGTTACCTTATATGTGTTATAGCATGTTGTTACCTTTACAGTTCTGTTACTTATGAATCCATGCTTTAATGTTAACAATTGTCTTCGTGACGGTCGATAGATGGCAGAACTGAACTTTGAAATTAAACGATGTATTCTACATACATTGCTATATAAGGAAATATGTTTTAATAATAAACCCAATTGTAAAAATAGTTTACATAATGTAAAACAATAAACCAAATTATAGTAGTTTTAAGCATATTATTTTCCTCAGGGTTATTGCAATGGTTTTGAATTGCAGTTTTACTTCTGTTGAAGCAGCATTTTCAGATATGGCGTGCCATCTATACGAGTCCCGAAGACCACACTAATTAAGAATAAGAATTATCAATGTATTACAATAGAAATTATTCATACGTTACATAACCTACCCATGCACTCTGTTGTTTTCGAAACGTTAGTCGTTTCTGCTGTTATAAAAATAAGTAAAGCAATATGAGAATCGATTACATGTAGCTGGAGAAATCAATGATTAAACAAAAAATAAAATAACTTAAACAATGCATGCATCATACAAGGAAAAAAATATGACAACGTTTTATAGAAAATGGCATTAGTTGCATGCAAAATTTACATTTAGTACTACATGTAGCATAACATAGGAAATAGGGAAATACAGGGACCTATATGTACGTCTAATTCGAAATCACTGTTATAAAATAAATGAAAATTGATCAAGTCAAAATGTCTTACTTACCATAAATGCTGGAGGAGTAGTAGGTGGGGTGACTTTCGAATCCTTGAAAACAATAACTTTATTCACGAGCACATAAAACAATCTGTCACCTATATTCCTATAATAGTAGTAGTGTTTTACATTGTTTTTCCTTCATATTTCTTTTTTTAATTTTTATTGCAAAATAATATTTGCAATTTTCTCACATTGTTCTCATATGTCCAAAATAAGATTTATACATTGTGAAATCGATGACAATGGGGAAAACATTGAAACATTTTGTTTTCAGTTGTTATATGTTTTACATCGATTGATTTCAACCCGTAGTCTTTATCAATTTCTATTTGCGAATGCTTTGGAAATAATTTTTAGAATTATCAAACTTGTACTTACCTTTTCTGATTTTTCTTCCTCTTGTTTCTCGACAACATCTTTATCATGTTCTTCCACACTCGTAGCTATGGCAACTACAGATCTACCAGCATCTTCAAGACCAGCATCACTCAACATCTTCTCAATGGAATCGTCTAAAGCCTTTTCGGTTTTCTGTTCTTCCGTCAACGGTCCCTTTGCTTCCTTTTCCTCAGCCTCGTCAGTTTGAGGTAAATGGATAACCTTTTCATCTTTGGCATCCTTGGGTGTGGACTCTATTGGTTCAACGTCACTTGGTTCGACTGCTTCTTCCACAACTGGTTGAGATTCTGATGGTGCTGATTCAACTGCAGTTATTTCCTCACTCTGAACTTCCTCTTTTACCGCTGATACGGCCTCTTCTTTTCCTTCATCAACATCTGCTTTATCCTCGATTGGTTGTGATTCCGAAGGTGCTGATTCTACTGCAGTTACTTCCTCGATTTGAACTTCCTCTTTCACCGCTGGTACGTCCTCTGGTTTCTTATCTGCTTTATCCTCTGCTTTAACTTCTTCAGAAGGAGCCCTTTCATCTTGTTTATCAGCTTCTGTAGGTGCTTCTTCAACTGGTGTTTTCTCTTTTGTTTCTTCCTCTTTCGGTACATCTTTTGAAACAGTAGCTTCGTCTGCTGGTATGGGAGTTGATTCCACTGATGTTTCTTCGACTGCCTTATCACTAGATGGCTTATCTGAAGGCTTTGCTGCTGTATCCTCCTCCGACTTAATATCTTGCAATGGTGCTTCGGATTCAACGTCTTCTTTTGCTTCTACTTTAGATTCAGTCTCTACTTTTTGTTCTTGTTTTACATCATCATTACTACTTATGTCCTTAGAAGTTGTTTCTTCAACTGATTTATCTTGTTGAATATCATCAACTATTTTGCTTGCTTCTTTTTCTATTTCAGAAAATGACTCTGTTTTTGGTGCAGATTCCACTGGGGCTGATTCAACAACGGATATTTTCTCAGTTACAATTTCCTCATTTTGTGTTTTCTCTTTATTTTTTAAATTTTCTTCAACAACCTTTGCATCCTCCTTTAGTTCACGTTCTTTCCTTTTTTCTCGGGCCGCTTTTATCAATTCCTCTTTTTCTTCTTCTTGTTTTTGTTTTTCTTCTTCTTTGCGTTTGAGTTCCTCATACTTTGCATTGTCAATAGGCTTATCTTTATCAACGTCTCTGGCAGCATCAACCCTTCTCGACGGATCCTTCTCGCCGAAATCTTCTCGAAGAAAACGAGATTTTTTCTTCTGTTTGTCGTCATCTTTGTTTGTTGCATCCTTCTTCTCTTCCTTGGCCTTCTCAGACTGAAAACCATAATCCCAAAATGGATAATTTAGTCAACCGATATTTTTAACTAAAAAAGACTTAACCTCGGACTATGTTTTCTTCATTAAAATCAATAAGAAAAGATTGGAAGCCGGTATACTTAGGATGCCACGATTCGATGATAACAAGTAAACTAATTACTTATTCGTGAAAAACTTGAATATAAGAGTTAAAGGAGGAAGTTCCGCTGAACATTGCAAGTGAAAAGGTCAATTACGTCTGTTTCATCTCCAACTGGCACCCAGTGAAATGGCTGAGCAAGGTTATGAAATGTAAACTCATTTACTTCAACGTTTACAATAATATATTTTTCCTCTCAGCAGTATTCGAATAAAAAAGGTGTAAACGCTAACGGCGTTGCACAAAAAACTAGAAACACAACGTTACAGTAGAAGAATTTGCAAAGATTGACAAAGGCATATGTTGCCTCTTCATAAACATAACATAATAGATAAATCGTGAAGTGTATGTTTTGGGAATCTATGCAACCATCCATCCAGTTATAGAAAATTTGTCTTATCAGTGGACGCTGAAAATAACTGACCAGTATGCCAAAATTTAGGAACAGACACTTTGCGTATTAATCAGGGGGAATATATTTATCTTATATTCTGCAGCA
The DNA here is from genome assembly GCA_903813345.2 of Owenia fusiformis. NCBI lineage: Eukaryota > Metazoa > Annelida > Polychaeta > Sabellida > Oweniidae > Owenia > Owenia fusiformis. Next base: position 7,198,122 of record CAIIXF020000007.1, read on the forward strand.
GATAGGCTAAGCAAGTTAGCATGACTTGTTTTGTTGTTTTTCTAACCTTTCCATTTCTATTTAAGAATGCTATTTTAGGTTACACTAGATACATGTACTTAATTTCAGATTTATCAATTGCAGCTTCTATAATTGTACGTATTAAAGTAAGTGTCCGTTCAGCAGTTCACTGTTCGTTACCCTTCGCATTCTTTTGACTTCTTCATAAAAGATAGCTTCGTCTTCGTTACTTCAGAACTAACGTCTGCGCTTAGGGTACTGCTCACTTGTAAGTATCCTGCTTTAAGGGCGTGGCCAGTTTTCAGTCAGGGGGTGCGATTGCCAAATTTGTTTTAGGTTTTTAGTCAGTGGGATAAGCAAGACAAAACATTATTTTAAGAATTGTTTTGAATTTTACAAAAATTGATGCAACTTTCTTCAAAATTGTGCTAGAAGCTTCAAATAAAATTTTTAGAGCTCTTTTCTTCTATCTAATGGTACTATTTCCATTTGATATATGCTAGGTGCTGTCCTACGTTTATTCAATGATTAAGAGTAAAGTTAACACTATTTACAAAGAGCAGCATGTAAGAGACATGTTCAGCAAAATGCGATATAAAACTAATGATAAATATCAATTGTTGAGATCCTAAACGCATAGATTCTGTAGATCTGACTGGCCCGGCATGATATGCCCTAGCAGTCTATGAGCCAATCAAATTCAAGAAAACACAATTATATACCTAATAGTCGTCTTTTGACCAATCAGATTAAAGATAATTTTAAGTGATATGTTATATATTTACAACGTATACATATAGAGAATACAAAGTATATACAAAGATTATAATGTATCGTTAAAGTTGGATACTAAAAAGATCACCTACCCAGGCTTGGTCTTTGGTCATCCAGTATCCCTTGTCGGGCGACTGTAAATAGAAGTAAAGATCAACTGCCATGGAAATGAACGATAGAAAGATCATTTTGGTATGTTAAAGGGAAGACTACAATCAAAGAAAATGCTTCGTCCTCTTCGGAAAACACCGTGATGTAATCAAACATATCTTTTTGCGTTTAGTGTTTAGCTAGCTGTAAATGTGATTTAAAATAGAACTACTTTCTTGTACAACACATCGGCACAAAGATAATCATTACTTCTGAGCAGATCTGCTTCTCTACCTGAAAAGTGATATGGAGAAAACATTCTGAACCCACCACGTGTCCGTAGGTACTGTAACTATAACAGCAGGGACTGTCTGGATCATATAGCTTTAGTTACAATTACACTTAAAGGGGCGTAACCAGAAATGGCGAGGCAAATTTTATATTTGGCGAGGCAAATTTAGGATAAATGTGAAATAACACTATCACATTCATAAATTAGATTTAATTGAATTTTCTTGAACAACTTGGTGAGGTAACTCATGCCTGACTACGCTCATGTCTTATGTAACACGTTTTCCTACACGTATTTTAAACATGCAGACTGTGATTGCTTTCATTCTGATACTCATCACATCTTTCTGTCTTTAAGCCCATGGTGAAACTAATAGAAGACCATGATTTCTCATGATGGATTGCTGCATATGTTGGATGCCAGTGTGTAGCTTAGCTCGATAACTATTGTAATCTTATTCTTGTTAAAAGAAATTATTTTCAAAATAACTATATTTATGGGGTATTTGACATTCATTTTTATGCTTTTGCCTGCTGTTAACCAAGTGGTGTATAAAATTAGAGTGTTACTATACAACATGAAGTTGATCCACTTAAAACCCCAGTTAAGATGGTTTCTGAATAAGATAATTTAGTTCCGTGTTAATTTATACGTAGAATTGGGATGTGTTGCGGATGGGCCATTTGTGCATTCATTTTGTGATTTATTAAGATAATCTCATTCTGATACTCATAGCATCTCTCTCTGTTGCATCGCAGATCTCTCCAGAAGGATAGAGATGGAGAGGGCGTGGCTTACCACGATGAGATACCCTGCTTATGACTACAATACACACGCATAGTTGACGGGCAAGAAAAGAAAAGTAGATTAGGATTGTGGACTAGCTACATCCGGGGACCATTTGTGTGAGTATTTACAGAAAGAATTAGAGGGTGCTTAAGATGACAGATAAATCAAATTCAATCTAAGATAAAATATCTTCAAAACCATTTGATCAAAACGAGGATGGTAGACGACACAACTTATCGAAGACATGGCAATTAATGCAAGATACGAATTCGAAGAAGGTGACACTACACCAAGAAAGGTCATCTAACTGGACCACATCTAACTGGATCACAGGGTGACGATCATGTTATGAAAATCACAATTCAAAATTATTGGGTATGGTACTTGACACAAACGCATACATTTCACCTTACCAATCTTGTTTTCCCCATGATGGAATCAAGAATTTTCCATTCATCTTTGGGGATCTCAAATGGATCGACCTCACTCCGTATGATGTCCAAGTCGTTGTATTTACCTTCCTAGAAATTATGAAACAATCCCGTTTTAGTCGTGCATGAAGTACAGGCGAGATGCCTTACGGTGTGATTTTGTTTGGCAATAAATAAATTATTTTATACCTTTTTTTAAGAAGTGAAGTCAAACGAATGCAAATGGTACCTTTTTTGTCGATAGAGCATTATACTTTAAATCTGAGGATCCAGGGTCCGAATCACTGTTCGAGCTGTCAATGTTGACCTCAATTCGAGAGAATTGCCAAGTAATTTGTTTATATTTTGGTTACCCTATTATACTATTATTGTGCATCGTGATATGTATAAATAGCCTTTTATCGATTCCTTTTCATTTCTAGAAGGCTGTGAATTTGTCCAAGATATGAATTTAGCTATTTGGCTCAGTGAGATCTATCGGAAATTATGGGTGTCAACTATCTTAAGTACATGTTCATGCTTCATGTCATCATGAGCGCCCGGATAGCTCAGTCGGTAGAGCATCAGACTTTTAATCTGAGGGTCCAGGGTTCGAGTCCCTGTTCGGGCTAGCAAATAATTTTACCACTTGTTTCTTTTAGAAAGATCTAGGTACACGTCGCACGAAACTGGGGACAATTAGTATAACATAATATCGCCAAACCATCGCGTAGGTAGGCGTCACCGTACAGCGTCAAAAAATAGCGGAGTACAGTTTTCTGTACGGTGACGCAAATTAACTGCTTTGAAGCAAAAACTATGACAAGGGTTTAAAAAAAAATTGACTAATACGATTTCATGTGAAATAAATACAGCATTCTCTTAGGAATGGTTTTAACTTTCTAATTATGATAAATATTTTACGAGCACTGTTCGGATTTTTTCTGAGTTAATCGGCCCACATAATCGACCAGAGTGAAAAAGAGGTTGTTTTTCACATTTTGTTTGGTCATTATTTTCCCTGCCGTCTGAGATTATGAATTATTTTTATGAGAATATGTATTTGTTGACTACACATTTTAGAATGGGCGAAGATTCAATAAACAACCATTCATTATGTATATTTAAAAAATATCAAATTTGTACGGTGACGCATCATCTGTACGTTGACGATTCATTATAATTTGTGAGAAGTAATATAAGGAATTCATTTTTATTACTTCAAATCGCATAAGTTTTGGTGTGGAAGTATCCCTCGTATACATGTTGTCAAAATGACCAGTGAAAGTTACTGCAGTCACTTTTGCATTTAAGATGGCGGACAGGAAGTGTCGATCTCGATATTTTTAGTTTCCATCGAATTAAACTTCTTTATAGTTGGCGTTATGCTTTGATGAACTAAATGAGACTAGGCTTATATATGAAATGGAAACTCTGGAGTATGATCATTTGTTCATATACGAGTATAGTGCATGGGCGCTACAATTCAACGATATCTTCAATCGCTAAATGGAAGGTTACTGGAAATGTGTGATACGGTAGGGATCATGAAACCAAAAACTCAGTATATTTCACTATGTAAAATCCTATGATTAATACTTGTGATAACATCTTATATTGATGTTTAATTTGTTGTTTAATCCAATATCACAGAAAGTATCATTCAATATTATAACATCTGATCCGGACTCAAATATCATTAGAGAATGATACCCGATTAAATCAAAATATATTCCAGTTTAACCTGATATAATTTAAGTCAGGATCAGATTAAACAGTATTATACGCATATAATTTTCTATTATAACAGGTTTCAAAGTGGTATAATACAAATTATACATATCATTTTTGTATAATACAAATTAAACTGGAACATACCGAGACCAAACAGATGATACTGTATTATACGGTTCAGAAATTAATGGCACTTTGTTTTCATAACGTCAGACCTTAATTAAACAAGCTAACGTAAATATTTACATAAGCTAATTCTAGAAGTATTTTGAAACTCATGTTTGACCATTTGTCTCAGACTGAAATCCGATATTGTTTTTTTTTGGCAATCGCACTCCCCCCCCCCCACCCCCCGACTGAAAGTTGGCTACGCCCCTGTACATGGCTAATAGGGGCACTATTACGCTACGTGCAGAGTCTAGTTATATACTACGAGAAGACGAAACTCTCTTTTAAGAAGTGAAGTCGAACGAATGCAAAGGGTAGGGCACTATAGAAGGGGATCATACAAAAGCACGATCTATTTCACAACGCCTTTAATTTTTGCTCTTCAACTGTTGCCCTTTGTGCATTTAAAAAATAAAATATCTTAATCTGATTTGTTCAACCTTCCTTATCGCTCAGTTCTGCAATATTACGTCCACATGTTATTTAGGCTTACATGCATGTCATTTGCGAAATAGCTGTAAGACATTATGAGAATGAATATGGGAATTTCCACGTAATATGTTGTTCACATGATTATATACACATATCTGCATAATAATCGGAGACAGAAGTCAAAATATTGTGCAATAAAGAATCTAACATTTAGTGATAACAAAAGCATTAATTGCTATATAGTTCTCTTTGTCTTAGTCTTTGTTTTCATAACTGCGGAAGTCTACCAACATCACCTAGATTACATAAGAGATCATCTAACAGTCTAAAATTGCTTTTAATCGCAAGTTAAAGTATTCCGACCAAAAGTTGTATACCTGTAATTTGGGGGGGGGTGATGTTACATCACATAACTACAACGTTCATATAGAAATAAGCATGTCGTATAAAAGCTAAAATTATAAATACTCATTTCAAAGTCATTCTGTTCATGGAAGCGTCAAGTTATGAAAAACAATGCTAAACACTAAAATAAACAAATCGACTTGATTACGTTTTAAAACTTCTTGAGAGATGATGGACAAATGTATTTTTCTAACTCATTAGAACGTCTGTCTGATTGAAATACTATTTTTTAAATACAAACATAAATGAATAAATCTTGGTCAGAAGTCTGAACATTGTCCAACGAAATAATAAGAATCTACATTTAACATTTAATGATTACAAAAGGATTAATTGCTCTATAGTCTTTGTCTTAGTCTTTGTTTTTCTAACGGTGGAAGTGTACCAACATCACCTTGATTACAGAAGATCTAACAGTCTAAAATTGCTTTTAATTCCCGGGTTTTAATTACATTGTATGAATAGAGTTTTTTGCCTCTCTTTTCATTTTTAAACCGGTCTCTGTTTCCGTATTTAACAATTTATTGTGATAAATTATTTCAGTTAGTGTCGAAATCAAAACAATTTTCTACATTATAGTCCCCTCCTCTTGCACTGACTAAATATTAAAATAAGCCAGTCTGATTGCGAATTTACAAATCCTATAAAAGTAGCTTCAAGCCGCCTTTTAATCAGAGAAAACAATAAGTTAATTCATCTGATTGCGAAAAAACGAATCAATCTAATTATCTGATCTCCATGCTATTTGAATAGTTGCTATGTTATTATTGTTTTAAAACAAGGGATGTCACAAGTAAATCTCATCTTGCACGTGTGACTTTTAGGATGAAAGATGCAATATCTTGCATGGGGTAAAGACGGCTATGTAGGCTATCTTTGTTAGTCATATGAGAAAAGCCTGGTCTGTATTTCAAATGATATCAAAGCATTGCGTCAACTTTCAAATAGTTAATTCCATGAAAACTAAAAATATCGAAATTAATACTTCCTGTCCGCCATCTTAAATGCTAAGGTGACGGCTGTAACCTTCGCTTGATACTTACCAGTGATAATGTAGATCTGACGCTTCTTTACCTCTTTTTCGAACAGTAAGCTTAGAGTTGAATGTGTTTCAGTATTTAATCCTTGTTATCAGACATAAGAATTGATCTTTTCAATGTTGAATGGGATACAACATTTGAATTTCCACACAAAAACTTATGGAATCTTAAGTTAATACTGAGGTCATATATTACACTTCATGAAATCTAAGGAATCGTCACCGTACGGCAGATGCGTCACCGTACAGATCTGATCGTTTTTAAATAAATACACTGAATGATTATTTGCCGAATATTCATCTGTTCTAAAATGTCTAGATAACAAATACATATTCTCGTAAAAATAATCCATACTCTCAGACGACAGGGAAAATAATAACCAAACGAAAAGTGAAAAAACAACATTTTTCTCTCGAGTCGATTGTGTGGACCGATCCAGTCAGAAAAAATCCGAAAAACTTTTATCATAATTAGAAAGTTAAAACCATTCCTAAGAGAATGCTGTTTTTATTACACTCGAAATCGTATTAATTTTCATCTAATTAATTTTCTTAAAACCCTCATTATAGTTTTTGCTTCAACTCAGTTAATTTTCGTCACCATACAGAAAACTGTACTACTGTATTTTTTGACGCTGTACGGTGACGCCTGCTTACGCGATGGTTAGGCGTGATAATGGCGTCAAAAAACCGAAGTGTCATCATGAGCGCCCGGATAGCTCAGTCGGTAGAGCATCAGACTTTTAATCTGAGGGTCCAGGGTTCGAGTCCCTGTTCGGGCTGTCAAATAATTTTACCAATTGCTTCTTTTTAGAAAGATCTAGGTACACGTCGCACGAAACTGGGGACAATTAGTGTAACATAATGGCCAGGGGGGGAGATTTCCCAAAGATGCCCTATCATATTAGCACGTTCGAAAACAAATTTTATAAACAGGCCTCAATTTTCCGTTGAAATGGATCTCCAAATGTTCACTGTAGTTTTATGAGTATTCTCTACAAGTATGGATCGAGTAACCTCAATAGTATTACCGTAGGTTTGAAATGACGATGTTGAACTGATGTAAACGCCATTCTCACGATTTAAAATTTAACTCTGCGCATGCGCAGCACTGAGAGAGCATGTGCCCATGATTGTTCACGTGATCGAATCCTGCAATTTGATTGGAGATGATGCAAGAGATGATGTAATGGGGAATCCCCGAATACGATAGAATATGAAAGAATTATGGGAGCTACTCACTCCTCCTGATAATGGCGTCAAAAAACCGAAACAAAACAATGGTATAGGGCGCAAACAGCCTTACAACGTCAAAAACGACAAGCGTCACATTTTTTCAAGTTTAGTCAACCTAAAAATAAAATACTTCATCCTTATCTAATCATGACAAAATTCACAGTGTAGCAAGATCCATCCTCCGATCACAGGGCTTCAAAATCCAGAATATCTTCTTTCTTTTTACACCCTGCTATAAGCAGTTAGCATTTCCCCGATTAAGAACTCGCAATCTGATTGGTTGTCGCAACACTGCGACATAAATCATGTATAAGTCATTGCGCATAATGAGATCACGTGATTCAGTTTAATCGGGCGCTTCCAAATTGGTTATAGCAGGGGGAAGAAGGAGGTACGGATTCTGGATACCTGCTTAGGAGGATGAGCAAGATCTCGAGGACAATATTTCTAAAATGTTTTTGAATTTTGAAAAACGGTCAAGAAATCCACTTGGGGCATTAGTAAAAATTCACGTCACAATTGCTTAACGGCTACAGTTTAAATTATCTTATACGAACGCTTTCAAATGATATATGAAACACATAGTTAGCTTTTTAAATAAGGCCGAGATTAACGCTCAAATCTGAGATCAGCACGCATTTCCCGAATTGTCCCAAGGTCATAATGTCAATTATTTTAAAATTTTCCAAAATGAAGTTTATTTTAGAATAATTGCATTCAAACAATCTTTGAAATGATGTATTACAGAAGGCTGTTTTTCGATTCGCGGATCTAAAAGTAATTTGTTTATCTCGGGTAAATTCAAACTTGATATATATATTATAAGTATTATTGAGGGTACGGCGCTCGAGTCCCTGATCTTTTTTTACCTCTTAAAAAGCAGCTAATTGTCCATAATGTGAACGATTTCTTATGTTTATTTTTGGGGTTTCCTTTTTACAATATATCAATAATTAAAAATATATATTTTCAACGCATTCAAACAATCTTTGAAGACTAATTTTCGAGGTCGTGAGTTCGTGAGTTTGTGAGCATATATTTTTGCGATTAGGCTCAATAAAGTCTGTAATCAGAGATTATCGGTGGCTATTATGTGAAATAAATATACATGACTTCTAATTAACTGTATGAGCGCCCGGATAGCTCAGTCGGTAGAGCATCAGACTTTTAATCTGAGGGTCCAGGGTTCGAGTCCCTGTTCGGGCTATCGCTTTTACTCTTGAAACGTTTTGCCAGAGTTTTTGTGTTTTCTTTTTATTGCCAATAAATGAGTTATTTCACACATTTTCATAAAGTAGTTCATTCTACATTCAAACATTCGAACAAACCCTTTTATAATTGGATATTGGCATGCACTTATTTCAAATTGTCTCATTTATAGTCTCCACATTTCATCTCTCAATTTATCTTCGTCAAATCGTTTATCTCTTTTGGATGTCAAACTTCAATTGCATATTTTTATATGACGGTTTTCATTGCGTATTAATCGTAATATGTGACATGAAAATAATTGGTTATAATCCATTTGAGACCATCTTAGTTAGATTACCTATACTATACTGCACATAAACTGAAAAGGTTAAAGGTACACAACAGATGTTTATTTTTAAGCTTACCACGGCAACAGGTGAGATAACGGTTATAAGTCTAAAACTAAATAGCAAGCAATGTCAAAAAACAGCTTTGCTAGAAAATTACGATGGAATAACTGGCATTTTTAATTCTTTCGTTTTGTTTGCTCAATGTTACGTTTCTTGATATGTCATTAAAATGAAAAATGCGTGTTTTCTTGTAAATTCATAAACTTTTAAGAGATCTTAGAAGTGCTGGATTTGTATCATGTACGAGGGTTGTCCCAGAAGTAATGCACTATAAGCTCTAACTTTCTTAAATATTCTTCAATTCAGCTGAAATTTTGTGTATATAACAATTGAAGTTTTATCTATTATATCCTGAAGTTTCAGCATCCAACATTAATATTAAGTCTTAATATGGTTACTATAACAACATGGGGGCAGGGGTGGGCGGGGCAGGTACCAATTTTTCTAATTATGAAAAGATCTAAAGTGTTATTTTATTAATATTTCTTTCCTTTAAATGGTCAAAATGTTGGGGAAATTGTTAAATTTATTCAGCATGATGTTAACCAAGTACGAATAATGACATTTAGCACTGTGATGTCATAATACCACATTCCAATAGTCATGAATTCAAATACAGTCACAGTCAAGAAATCGCAAAAATGGCTGCAATTCTCACCTGATAACAGAAGGCCTTGCGTTTGGTGGCCTAATTTCATACTTCACTCGAACTCACAGCCACGCAAAACAATGCTACCATGAAGAAAGTATATAAGGATTATATACCAGATAGAACTACAATTATGGGGTGGCAGAAGAGATTTAAAAGAGACGATTTGACCCTGTATGACAACTCAAAACATGGGAGGCAAAAACTCCACAAGTCACAGTGGAAGAAATTGCCAAGAGTGTTTGACCTGACATGCATCAAAAGTACATAACATGCAAAGGGCAATATTTTGAGAAAATGTGAAATGGGATACTGTGCAATATACATCCATTAAATCTAGGATGTGCTCATAGTAATTTAGTATCTTAAAATGTATTTTTGAGCATACTTCTTATAGCTACAACAAATGGTATTTGTTGATTAATTATTTCATATTTTCAATTTTTTATTCTTTTTGACGTGACTGTATAACCTGCCCCGCCCTACCCAAACTCACCAACTTGATTTTATCATAACATCAATACAGTTTTATCAGTCAACATGAACATTTTTAGAACAATCAAAATGTCTCCAAGGAACATTTACAGAAAATTTCATGGAAAAATATCAATTATTGATAAAGTTAGAGCATATAGTGCATTACTTCTGGGACAACCCTCGTACTTCAGCCAAACAAACCTACTTGTCTTTATAACCATATTTATCTATGCCTTTGATGTTGGAAGTACCCAAAGATGATTTGATGTAAATAAAAGTGTTGCAACATATCTGGGGTGTGGCAAATGAATCGCTGCCTTTATCTCAGCCCCTGTTGGCTTTTAATCCATGTATCTAATGCAGGTTACCAGATAGGCCTCCTCCTAAAAGGCAGATCTAGGGCTCCCGGCCGTATCAACCAAACAACCCCGGTACATCTTTTCTCAAGGAAATGCGTATTGCTCAAATATTCCCTACTAATATTAATCTTGATTAGAAATATTAACGTTAGCGCCTTTGTCGGGGTGCGTATCGTTGGGACGTAAAATGCATTTTGGATTGGAATGGGAAAACTGGTTAGAATTCATGTTCGTTCAAAATGAAAGAATGTGTCAAATTCACGCATATGCCTGTGTGTTAACGTCATGTATGCGGTGAATAGTCAAAACTGTGGACCGTTTTAAACTAATCATAACCGAGCATTGAGATAGTGATACTAAGATCATCTCCGCACTATCGGTCTTGATAGCGTTCATCGACCGACGGGAGCCGAGTGAACGAAAATGAGCATAGTTGGGAAACACATATTTGCTATCTATTATCCATATATTCAGCCCTCCAACAGTTAAGCTTGCAGAACACTGCTAATGTCGGTAGCAGTTACTATTCAAACTCTGTTATCGATAAGAAGATAAACTTTCTCATGGTTCTCTGTTTCTGGCGTTCAACAAGATCTACATGATGTTATACGTGAGCAAAATACTTGTAAGGTAAATCATATCTGCATCAGATATACCAGACCAATTTTAGGTTTCCTTTCAAGACCATACTTTTATTTTGTTTATATATAGGTGCGGATTTAGGTAGGCCGAGGGATGTGGTTTATTAACATGGATTCTGTTATGAATGTTTGTATACTCATCCCACCCAGCCCAACTTAAATCGCTTTCCCACACTGAGCCTAATCCGGAGATTTAAATATCAAGTTAGTAGATGGATTTACTTCAGTTTTGAATCATAGTAAATTATCCAGTGGAGTATCATACGCCAAGTCAGTGGTTACTGGTTAGGTTGCCCAGACTAATCAGGCCGATCCGTTCACCTTTGGATTGGAAGTCATGTAATTTATTAACGTGGTGATAAACAAGATATGCAAAATGTATCACATTCTTAACATTATTTGATGTAGTATTACATTACTGTTGATTATTTATTTAATGAGAAAATAATTTCTAAGTATACACTTAATTATTGTATAGATAATTTATGTTTATCTTACTTTTGGAAAATATAACCGTATGAGGTTCTCTTACCCTAGATTCAGATGTCGAACGGTACCTCTTCACAGGCATTTTAATAATCTTGTCGTCGGATGTTATGATGATACCAAAGCCTGCATATTCAGAAAATTTACGAGGTTGGCTTTTGTCAAAATTATCGAAGTAGACCTCCGAATCGTGAAATTTGCCCTTCTTCGCATTTTCCTTGTCTTTCGTCGATTTCGGCACTTTGACAATTTCATATCTTTTTTGTGATGGCATCTTTGACCTTGAAACTGAGGACACGCTAGATGATCGTTTCTTTGTTGATGATGTATGCCTACGAGGGGGTGACACTGATGGTCTGTTGCTATAGCGATTTTTTCTTGGTACGTATTCATATACAACTGGTCTGGGTGATGTACGGTCATAATATGCAGATTTTGAGGGTATATATTCATAGTCATATGCTTCAAATGGTTGGGGCGTTGGCTTATATTTTTTCGACTTTCTTGCTGCTTTATAGTCATATAATTCCGTGTCTAGTTCGTTGTCAAGATTTGACAAGTCAGGTTGAAAGATTCCATCAAAGGTATATAACCCTGGTCCAGAAGTTATTTTCCCCCTATTGAAGTCGGATATAATGTCAGCAGAAGACGGGACGTGTGGAGACTTAACTGGCTCCGGAGATTTGGTCCTATAAGATGCTAAAGACTCTGATGACCTAGAAAACGAAGTCGAAGACAATGGTGCAGCAAGTGGTCTCTTAGTAGATGTGCCCGACGAACTTGACCTGTGAGGAATTGGGGTTGGGCCGTATTCTGCTGCAATGCTATCGTAATAATTCGATCGTCTTCTATAAGAAGGGGTGTGTCCAACTGAAGAATACCTTTGAGAAGACAGTTTATCTGTAGAAGAAGAATAAGCCACAGGTCCATATGACGATGGCCTCGACGACCGTTTTGCATATTCAGGCCCGTATGGTGTTTTCGAATAAGCTACAATAGCTTCAGAAGAGGGTTTGGCGTACGATATTGGAACATAAGAATCCTGGGTGCTTTTCTTAGGTAGCCTATAGATGATATAATCCCTAGTATTGTTCGCTGATCTCTGACTGGACGAGGACCTCGTAGATTCAGGTTCCACCGTCGATGCTCTGGTGGCGGCCCGAGACCGAGAGGGCACAGGTGCAGTGATCGCAACATACTCACTCTTGCCAGCCGATTGAGACCAAATCGACATTATGGTAAATCCTTGTAGATCCAAAAATCGGTAACGAAACTACTTGGAATTATTTCTCTCAACAGCGGGCCTTCATACACTAATTCGTAGAATATGCCGTTGGTTATTCCATGCACATCTATATTTATATATATTTGGCAATGGATTCACCTCAGATGATGAAACGTGAACTTTGCTTTAGTGGTTCTCACCTGTCGATTTCGAATTCACCTGAGGTTTCAGCCCAAAAGATATTCCACATCAATGTACTGGCACCGCCTGTAAAAAACGCCCGTATATTGTAAGCCTAATCCCAAGGGTATTTTCCAAGTATTTGTTGTGATCTAAACATCCATTTGGTAATCCAAACTAATAAGCAAGGAAGATACCGACTTGAGAAGGGTTGCAGCTACGGTCGGAGGCTGATGATCATGATCCTAAATTAGTACAGGCTGTATGTAAGCCGGCTCGTTGTTTATTTTCCGATACGGAGTTAACATATCACATGGACTAATAGCGTCCAATGAAAACACGGAATTTTAAAGGTTAAACCAATCAAAACACGCAATAGCGATCACGTGATCATGGATCTTGTAATTCATGTGTTGGAAGCTTATCTATCAGGTAAGAGAGCATCCATCAGCTGGTATGCAACTCCCACTAATCTGCCGTATTCGGTTTCAAGCCAGCAACAAAAATGGTAAATAGATTAGAAGGCACTGTACATGAGGCATCGCTCTTCTTATTACCAATTATCTCAGGTTGTACATTGCGGTTATTCCTTCTTTCCATTACGGATTGGAGGATTAGTAGCAATGTATTAGAATTATGTAATGAAGAGAGATGATATAGTAATACGATTGTCTAAACAAATCTTGCCTCCCCCTCTTTCATACAATTTATAATAAACCGGAGAAGGGGATTTATCAATTCATACTTTCCAAATTAATGTTTATAATTGAAATACTGTCCTCGATTCTTAAATAATATAAGAAAAACTCATTCGGTTCAGAACTCCAAACGACCAGCTTATTTTAATAATTCTAATAGACCAAATGAAAAGAGTGTTTTGTAACGAGTACGAGTCTATCATATTAATACGAGTGTCATGTTTTAATGAAGGTGCCAGTGTCGGATAGTAAGTATATGGGTGTTGTGTTTTACGTATGAGTGACTGTCGTATTTTAAATGCGAGCGTCTTCTTGTATGTACTACGAGTGTTGTATAGTAAGTACGACTTTTATGTTTTAACTACGAGTAATGACGAGTGTTATATTGTGAGAACGAGTGTCGTATAGTAAGTGTTGTGATGCAAGTACGAGTATCCTTTTAGTAAGTAAGAATACTAGTCTCGTGAGTACGAGTGTCCTGTGTTAAGTGCGAGTCGCGTGTTGTTACAATGTGTCGTGCTTTACGTGCGGGCGTCGTCTAGTAAATGGGGATGTTTTAAGTCATGAGTGCTTGGAAAATTTCGGAACATTTTATTTTCAACAATAAATACCTTTTGACTTTTATTTCAAATCTGATGATGTTAATGTTATGGAACGCCGTAGGTGGAAACGGTGTTTCCAGTTTATCGCTGATTTTATCAATACAAATAGCTTTCTTAAGTTCGATTTAAACAGGCCTCGGTTAAATAGGGTATTTATCCTTAACTTTGGAAAGCAAGGCAAAGGGAAAAAAGATTGGTCAACTTTATAGGTCATATAAAAAAATGAAGACATGCCAAAATAATTTTAAATCCGACATAGCCCTATAGTGACACTAAACCTGTTCAGCTGTATTTAAAAAGTCGACAATGCACGGGGTGTTACATATGAAGTTCAAACAAAAGAAACAATGTTGTATAATGATGAGGGTATATTGTTTATATCATGATCACTGTGATAGTACGTGTATATAGCAAGTTAATAAAAATAGTATTGAGCTGCCATACACCCCAAATATAGCCCACGTACACCGCCAGAAACATCCCGTACACCTCATCTCTGGATTTTATGAACTACCTATCCAGGCCCGTAAGACACTTTTCTCCAAGGGGGGTGCGGTTTTTTGCTTTGAGAATATAATTTTTTTGCCGCGTAAATCAAATCGCGTAAGACAGAGGGGGGGGGTCAGTTACTCCCTGTATTGGTTTGGAATTAACAAATGCATGCAACTTCCAAACGTTCCAATTGTTTTGTGGGGGGTGTAAGGAGTTGTCCACTCCCCCTAGAAAATTTTATAGTTTTGAGATGCTATTTGGTGCTTTCTGGGCACTTTCAAAGTGTAAGTTTCTAAGTAGTACGCCACCACCACAGGAATAAGAGTTGAGTGAATAAAAAACTGAGCATTCAGGGGGGTCCGGGGGTTCTCCCCCAGGAAATTTTTTAAATTTGGTTGTATTTGGAGCGAATTTGCAACCATCTGGTACGCCTGTGCGTTATGAGTCAATAAGAAAAATGTGAATTTTTTTCAAATTCTTTTGGGGGTGTCAAAAAGGATGAGAGGGTGAAGTGGGGTGGGGTGCCAGTAGGGGAGCAAGGGGTTGTCCCCCGGAAACATTGACCATATCAAGGTGCTATTTGATGTCTGTACACTTAAAGAATATCTGAGACAATGGCATGAAATTCAGAATATTTTCTTTTGTTTTGTGGGGGATGTGAGGGGTGGCTAACTCTCCTAGAAAATTTTACAATTTAAAGATGATATTTGGTGCTTCTGGGCACTTTTAAAGTATATTAGTCAATAAAAACATTGAAAAACAATCACATTTTTTTTTAAATTTTGGGGGGGTTGTCAAAGGGGGGAGGGGTGCCAGAGGGGGAGGTGGGGCTGGGGGGCAAGTGTTTGTCCCCCATATCAAAATTTACAATATCAAGGTGCTATTCGATGAAGTTTGGGCACTTAAAAAGTGTCTGTGCCTAAAAGTGCTTATTTCCCAAGAAAATTTTACAATTTTAAGATGCTATTTGGTGCTTTCTGGGCACTTTCAAAGGGTATGAGTCAATAAAAAATTTTGAAAAATCTCAAATTTTTTTTTTGGGTGGGGGGGGGGTGTTAAGGGAGGGGGGCTGCCAGAGGGGGAGGTGGAGTGGGGATGCCAGAGGGCGAGTAAGTGTTAGTCTTCCAGAATCATTAACTTTATCAAGGAGCTATTTGAAGATGTCTGGGCAATTTAAAAGTGTCTGAGACAATACATAAAACAAATTCAGAACTTTTCCATTGTTTGGTTTGGGGTGTGAGGTGTGAACCAATCCCCCTAGAAAATTTTACAATTTTACGACGCTATTTGGTGCTTTCTGGGCACTTTCAAAGTGTATGTGTCAATTAAAGAACTTGAGAAAATCAAAATTTTTTTTTTTGGGGGGGGGGGATCAAGGGGAGGGGGGGGGCAGAGGGGAGGGGGGGCAGAGGGGAGGGGGGGGCAGGCAAGTGCAAGATGCAAGAGGGTGAGTAAGTCCCCCAGAAACACTAACTATATCAAGGAGCTATTTGATGATATCTGGGCACTTTAAAAGTGTCTGAGACAAAACTCTAAAATAAATTTAGAACTTTTCCATTGTTTTATGGGGGGTGTGAGGGGTGGCCAATACCCCTAGAAAATTTTACAATTTTAAGATGCTATTTGGTGCTTTCTGGGTACTTTCAAAGTGTATGAGTCAATGAAAAAAAATTACAAAAAAAATATTTTTCAAATTTATTTTGGGGGGTGACAAAGGGGGGTGCGGTCGCACCCATCGCACCCCCCCCCCCCATCTGACGGCCCTGCTATCGCGTTTCGTTTCTTATAATTTTGTCATTTGTTTATTAATTAAGGTCATCACTCAGTCGGGATTGTATATTGGGTTAATCATGAGGGATGATATGATATCTTCCCGAGATATAATCGTAATCAATAATGAGATATTTCTTTATCTTGCTTGATCTCTTTATTTGAACTCCAATTAAATTTACATTGAATCCAAATGTCCTCTCCAAAGGTAAGCGTTGCAATAATCATCCAACGTGTGAAAGATCGAAATGAATCAATAGATCAGACTACCCAACCCTCCCCCTGTCCATCTAAAAAGGCTCAATCACAACGGGATCTAGTCTTCTAACCTGCACGTTTGGAATTTGAGTGTGCAATACAACGACGTACACGATTAGTTTTCTGTTTAACTACACTTTCTTTAACTACAAAATGTATAAACTTCTTTAAATTCTACAAAAAAACAAAAATGTATTGCAACCATTTACAATCTGAATGATGTGTATTTATTTTGTTGATTCACATATTGGATATAATTATTGTCTACAATCAGGTAGTTAGGTAGGTAGTTCGATATGTTATAAATAAACAAGTGGATATTTTAAAGGTCAAATGTGAGATAGTGAACTTATCTGTAACTTGGCAGCAGGTGCCAAATAATATGTCTCATAATATCAGAGCATGTTTCAGGTGAAACAGAAAGATGCGAGGAGTATCAGAATGCTTGAATGCAGGTCACAGATACTGGTTCCTCAACTGCCCGGCTAGCTCAGTCGGTAGAGCATGGGACTCTTAATCCCAGGGTCGTGGGTTCGAGCCCCACGTTGGGCGCATTTTTTGATCCAAAGCCTACCTTATTGTCCAGAAATCAGCCTCGTGTAGGTCACACAAAAAATGCACGTTGCCCATGTGTCCTCAACTGCCCGGCTAGCTCAGTCGGTAGAGCATGGGACTCTTAATCCCAGGGTCGTGGGTTCGAGCCCCACGTTGGGCGCATTTTTTGATCCAAAGCCTACCTTATTGTCCAGAAATCAGCCTCGTGTAGGTCACAAAAAAATGCACGTTGCCCATGTGTCCTCAACTGCCCGGCTAGCTCAGTCGGTAGAGCATGGGACTCTTAATCCCAGGGTCGTGGGTTCGAGCCACACGTTGGGCGCATTTTTTGATCCAAAGCGTACCTTATTGTCCATAAATCAGCCTCGTGTAGGTCACACAAAAAATGCACGTTGCCCATGTGTCCTCAACTGCCCGGCTAGCTCAGTCGGTAGAGCATGGGACTCTTAATCCCAGGGTCGTGGGTTCGAGCCCCACGTTGGGCGCATTTTTTGATCCAAAGCCTACCTTATTGTCCAGAAATCAGCCTCGTGTAGGTCACAAAAAAATGCACGTTGCCCATGTGTCCTCAACTGCCCGGCTAGCTCAGTCGGTAGAGCATGGGACTCTTAATCCCAGGGTCATGGGTTCGAGCCACACGTTGGGCGCATTTTTTGATCCAAAGCGTACCTTATTGTCCAGAAATCAGCCTCGTGTAGGTCACACAAAAAATGCACGTTGCACATGTGTCCTCAACTGCCCGGCTAGCTCAGTCGGTAGAGCATGGGACTCTTAATCCCAGGGTCGTGGGTTCGAGCCCCACGTTGGGCGCATTTTTTGATCCAAAGCCTACCTTATTGTCCAGAAATCAGCCTCGTGTAGGTCACAAAAAAATGCACGTTGCCCCTGTCTCCTCAACTGCCCGGCTAGCTCAGTCGGTAGAGCATGGGACTCTTAATCCCAGGGTCGTGGGTTCGAGCCACACGTTGGGCGCATTTTTTGATCCAAAGCGTACCTTATTGTCCATAAATCAGCCTCGTGTAGGTCACACAAAAAATGCACGTTGCCCATGTGTCCTCAACTGCCCGGCTAGCTCAGTCGGTAGAGCATGGGACTCTTAATCCCAGGGTCATGGGTTCGAGCCACACGTTGGGCGCATTTTTTGATCCAAAGCGTACCTTATTGTCCAGAAATCAGCCTCGTGTAGGTCACACAAAAAATGCACGTTGCACATGTGTCCTCAACTGCCCGGCTAGCTCAGTCGGTAGAGCATGGGACTCTTAATCCCAGGGTCGTGGGTTCGAGCCCCACGTTGGGCGCATTTTTTGATCCAAAGCCTACCTTATTGTCCAGAAATCAGCCTCGTGTAGGTCACAAAAAAATGCACGTTGCCCATGTGTCCTCAACTGCCCGGCTAGCTCAGTCGGTAGAGCATGGGACTCTTAATCCCAGGGTCGTGGGTTCGAGCCCCACGTTGGGCGCATTTTTGATCAAAAGCCTACCTTATTGTCCAGAAATCAGCCTCGTGTAGGTCACACAAAAAATGCACGTTGCCCATGTGTCCTCAACTGCCCGGCTAGCTCAGTCGGTAGAGCATGGGACTCTTAATCCCAGGGTCGTGGGTTCGAGCCCCACGTTGGGCGCATTTTTTGATCCAAAGCCTACCTTATTGTCCAGAAATCAGCCTCGTGTAGGTCACACAAAAAATGCACGTTGCCCATGTGTCCTAAACTGCCCGGCTAGCTCAGTCGGTAGAGCATGAGACTCTACCTAGGGTCGTGGGTTCGAGCCCCACGTTGGGCGCATTTTTGATCAAAAGCCTACCTTATTGTCCAGAAATCAGCCTCGTGTAGGTCACACAAAAAATGCACGTTGCCCATGTGTCCTCAACTGCCCGGCTAGCTCAGTCGGTAGAGCATGGGACTCTTAATCCCAGGGTCGTGGGTTCGAGCCCCACGTTAGGCGCATTTTTGATCAAAAGCCTACCTTATTGTCCAGAAATCAGCCTCGTGTAGGTCACACAAAAAATGCACGTTGCCCATGTGTCCTCAACTGCCCGGCTAGCTCAGTCGGTGACTGAGCATGGGACTCTTAATCCCAGGGTCGTGGGTTCGAGCCCCACGTTGGGCGCATTTTTTGATCCAAAGCCTACCTTATTATCCAGAAATCAGCCTCGTGTAGGTCACACAAAAAATGCACGTTGCCCATGTGTCCTCAACTGCCCGGCTAGCTCAGTCGGTAGAGCATGGGACTCTTAATCCCAGGGTCGTGGGTTCGAGCCCCACGTTGGGCGCATTTTTTGATCCAAAGCCTACCTTATTGTCCAGAAATCAGCCTCGTGTAGGTCACAAAAAAATGCACGTTGCCCATGTGTCCTCAACTGCCCGGCTAGCTCAGTCGGTGACTGAGCATGGGACTCTTAATCCCAGGGTCGTGGGTTCGAGCCCCACGTTGGGCGCATTTTTTGATCCAAAGCCTACCTTATTGTCCAGAAATCAGCCTCGTGTAGGTCACACAAAATATGCACGTTGCCTACGTGTCCTCAACCGCCCGGCTAGCTCAGTCGGTAGAGCATGGTTGCACGTTGGGCGCACTTTTTGATCCAAAGCTACCTTATTGTCAAGAAATCAGCCTCGTTTAGCTCACACAAAATATGCACGTTGCCAACTCGTTAACTGCCCGGCCAGGTCAGTCGGTAGGGCATGGGACTCTTAATCCCAGGGTCGTGGGTTCGAGCCGCGCATATTTTGATCCAAAACCTACCTTATTGTCCAGAAATCAGCCTCGTGTACTAGGCCACACAAAATATGCATGTTGCCCATTGTTCTCAGAGCATGGGAATCTTAATCCCAGGGTCGTGGGTTCGAGCCGCGCATATTTTGATCCAAAACCTACCTTATTGTCCAGAAATCAGCCTCGTGTAGGCCACACAAAATATGCATGTTGCCAATTGTTCTCAGAGCATGGGACTCTTAATCCCAGGGTCGTGGGTTCGAGCCGCGCATATTTTGATCCAAAACCTACCTTATTGTCCAGAAATCAGCCTCGTGTAGGCCACACAAAATATGAATGTTGCCCATTGTTCTCAGAGCATGGGAATCTTAATCCCAGGGTCGTGGGTTCGAGCCCCACGTTGGGCGCATTTTTGATCAAAAGCCGACCTTATTGTCCAGAAATCAGCCTCGTGTAGGTCACACAAAAATGCACGTTGCCCATGTGTCCTCAACTGCCCGGCTAGCTCTAGGCAGAGCATGGGACTCTTAATCCCAGGGTTGGGGTTCGAGCCCCACGTTGGGCGCATTTTTTGATCCAAAGCCTACATGTACGTACCTTATTGTCCAGAAATCAGCCTCGTGTAGGTCACACACATATGCACGTTGCCTACGTGTCCTCAACCGCCCGGCTAGCTCAGTCGGTAGAGCATGGGACTCTTAATCCCAGGGTCGTGGGTTCGAGTCCCACGTTGGGCGCACTTTTTGATCCAAAGCTACCTTATTGTCAAGAAATCACCCTCGTTTAGCTCACACAAAATATGCACGTTGCCAACTCGTTAACTGCCCGGCTAGGTCAGTCGGTAGGGCATGGGACTCTTAATCCCAGGGTCGTGGGTTCGAGCCGCGCATATTTTGATCCAAAACCTACCTTATTGTCCAGAAATCAGCCTCGTGTACTAGGCCACACAAAATATTCATGTTGCCCATTGTTCTCAGAGCATGGGAATCTTAATCCCAGGGTCGTGGGTTCGAGCCCCACGTTGGGCGCTTTTTTGATCCAAAGCCTACCTTATTGTCCAGAAATCAGCCTCGTGTAGGCCACACAAAATATGCACGTTGCCCATTGTTCTCAACTGCTCAGTCGGTAGAGCATAAGAATCTTAATCCCAGGGTCGGGGGTTCGAGCCCCACGTTGGGCGCAATTGTCAGTAATCACAAACAAAACATATCAATAATATTTTATATCATTCATATTTAATTTGTTTTCCTATATCAGATATGATTCAACCAGAAATCAATCACCTGCTCGTGCTATATACGTATATGTTAAAATAAGGTTTTCCCTTTAAACTTAAGCAAAAAAAATAAAAATTACAACATGTCAATATTCAGTAGTATACACTACTATACGCTTTAATCTTTTTGATGCTTCTTGAAATCCAGTATAACAGACTGGTATCAAACGATGGATATATCATTTGCGGGTGACGTTCACTTCTGTTTGAAGTCCAATAACGCTGGGAGGAAAAGCTATTGAAAATGGCGGCGGAGTATCATATTCCAAAATGTACTATTCCTTGTTAACTTTTTAATGGCACAATATAGTGACACGACAATATTTGTATATGTTTTCAGCAGAACTATGAAGGTATAAATGTTGATGTATTTGGTCTTTTTGATTTTCTTATAAAAATTAATGTTTACATTTTTCGTCCGCTGCGTCACGTTTTAGAGTTTGATACTCTGGCGCCGTTTCCAATGACTTTTACTCCTAGCGTTATTGGACAGAAGTGAATGATACCCGCAAATGATATATCCATATCATGGAATGCACGTAAGTAATTTTCTTTGATATTACGAAACATATAAGTTAAGAAATAAGTTGTGGAGTATTCTTAGTGTTTTATGAAAAAATACCATGCTCCGTCAAAGCGGACAAAATTTTCGATACAAGCCTGTGAGTATGAAATCTGATCATAACTGATCAGTGTTTAGACATTCTAAATATGTATAAGATGATTTCAAAAACATATGGTCAAAATGATTTCAATTTCAATCTATAGCTATCGCTTATGTTTCAGGATATTTTTGTTTGACTGTTCATGATGTGTTTTCGATTTCCTCCTTTCCATAGATTTTACGACATCATGTCGTCTGATCTCTTGCAATGCCGTACGAAGGTCTATTACGTTTGCCTTTGAGTTCATTCGCTTCCATCTTAGAAGACTTTGTTTCGCCTGTTCTTTTAAAGGTGTCGTAAAATGTTTGGTAAGAATATCGTCTATGTCTCCTTGAATTGTTTCCTCTCCGCGTGGAGGGTAAAAAGGGAGGAATCGATAGAGCTTCTGCCAGTCCCCCTCGATGGTTTTTGTGACTTTCGTAATTGCAACATCCAGTGGATCTAAAATTGAGATTTAATGCAGATGTAATATAACGAACATCAAATTTCTTGATTTGAAGTGAGATGAAGCATCTGATTAATTGAAATATTGTCTCGCTAATTCCTCGTCCTTCTTTCAATTTTCGAGAATTATTTTGGTAATGGAATACAACATATTTATAAAGCTCTTTATAAAATGGGTCTTGGTTTTTAAACTCGAATAAGTAGATTCAGATCTAGAGATTATAACTAGTCTAGCTTCAAGCTTTTTGTGTGTGTGTTGTGTTGGTGAAGTAGATATAAGGAGGGATCCACAGTCTTGAAGCTAGACTAAATTATAATTAATGATGTAGCCTACCTTTTCTCTCTGGTGGAAGACTAGCTGCCACTGGGCCTTTCAGTTTCTTGAGTTCCATTGGTCGCTTAGCAATTACAGGCATGTTATGAAAGAGTTTCTTCACTGCAGTTCCACTGTTCTTACACGCTAGGATATGTTGCAGCATATTCAATGTTTCTTTGATAACGACAATATCTATTTGAATTTTGATATTGTCTTGTTTGCACCTTTTTAATTCCTCTGTGAGTTCCTTGATCAATTGTTTATTGGTTTGCAAACGTGTTTTCTTTTCATAAAGCCATTCTTGTTTTTTCTTTAGATCATTATACCGTTTTTCAACATCCCAATACACCTCTCGGAAACCAACCACTTCAGATGCAAGTTTCGCAAGTTCAGCTTCAAAAACATGCGGTTCAAAAACTTCCTTAGCTTTTTTATGACCGTCTCTCTCTTCCTCTTTTGTTGTCAGATCATATTTCGCAAGTCTAACTTCCTTTTCTAAAACGATCTCTTCATCGATGAACTGAAGTTCTCGTTTACGAAGTTGCTTAATTTCAACTTCAAGGCTATCACACTCCCGGTAAAGAGCTTTGAGTCTTTGTTCAACTTGCCCAGTCTTTATCTGCTTATCACGCAATTGTTTCAGCAATGGCGCCTTCTTGCTCTCTGCATTTACAATGTCACTCTCTATGAAACTAGCATAAGTGGCGTCCTCTATAATCCACTTTTTGATTCCAGCAATTGTATTTCTTATTCTTTCACAGCATTCAGGAAACAATAACAAAAACGGAAGTGTTAAACAGTTACATTTTCTAGCAAGATCTGTCGCATTTAAGGTAAAATTCATAATATGTATGCCTCCTTCAACAAAAAATCTGTCAGACTTTACCAAAACATCGTCCAAATTTATTTTACATGCTTTATAGAAGTCCCGACGTTTTGACTCGTAGTGGAAAGCTGTCTCTAACTGACGTGAAACCTTCCTTCTCTCCATAGTTCCCGTATAAAAACTATCGCAATACTTGTTCATGAGCTCAAGAATTTTATTCATATTGTCTAAAATGTAACTGAATTTCTTGGGGACGTATTCCCTGATTTTGTTGTAGCATTCTCTGAACTGAGAAAAACTTGTTTTGTCAACCGGACTATCAATATTCCACTGTGGATCGAGTGCTCGATGAATGACCTTCTCCACCGCGGATATCTGAGGAATGGACGGTACTCTCGTCTGAGCTAGAACGGCCTGTATATGTGGCACAAATCTCGATATTTCCTCTTCTATGTTCATGGTGTTTCCATAGTAAGCTCTTTCCAGCTCTTGGACCTGTTGTTCAACGACTGTCATTGCCTCTTCGACAATATTCCTGAAATGATCCAACGATTTTGGTCTTTCTGTTTCTAAATTTTTAATCTTTTGGGTTTTTCGCATGAACGGCAGTGCAGCGGTTGTAGGGCCTGGCATTGTTGTCAGTCCACCGATGGTTGTCATAGTAATCGGATGACAGGTTTTATAGTATGAAGCTGATATTCTCAGGACGTTGGATGTAATTTACATTATTTTCCTTTATCCTGCCGGTATCACCTGGAATGAAGTAATATTTCTATCAGCATTTAAATATGAATTGTTTCAAATAGTCATATTACAATATTCGAGCTGAAATGTTATTTTTATTGACTTTAGTTCAAGTTAACTTTGAAAAAAGGGCGATCAACAAATAACACAAATGGAGCCGTGTCTCAGAAACTAATTTGAGTTAGAACACCATATGATACATGGTATCACCAAACTTTCATCAAAATTCCCAGAAAATTTCAGGCACAACCGAGCGGAAATGTTCTTTTTATTGACTCTAGTTTGGTTAACTTTGTGCCAACTGACCGCTAACGTGATAATAGAAATAAAAATTGAAAATAAATTGTAAAAAACTTACTCTCCATAACTGTCATCCCCTCTTCACTTTCTCTGCCTGTGTATATGGTAGGTAAACTATACTTAGCAACGTTATTATGGTACAAATCTAGATCTACCCTTGTATGCGATTAATGCCTTCACAAAACATTAAATTCATTGCTAAACGATTTAGCATTTAATCCATGTGTTTTCTAAAGAGGGTTTATGGAGGTCCATTGCGGATCAATTTGACAACTTTGTATGGAGAATGTATTGAAATGAACTCAATGCAAAGTGGTCAAAGATTAAACTCATGGATAATCCTTGTCCAATACCACACGGGTTACGTAAATCGTACAGAGGTCGATGTATATCCATTTGAGACTCCGTTAACTTTGTTAAATTCAAAAATGTCTTAATATGCTGGTTGCCAAGGTAACTATTTGTGTGCCAATGATCAAGGTTCCATTTAGCTGACAATGTGCTTACATATTTAAATGTATATATTAAATGTTCTTATTTTTATTTAATTATCACTGTTATGCCATTGTACAGCGATGACGCCATTTTTATACAAGTGTGTAATTTATTAACGATAATTCAGACACGCTCATTCCTTCACCATGGTGATTACGATTTTGCTGACGTCATCGTACAAATGAACATCCCTTACTTCATTAAATGAAAGCTTGAATTTACAATTTGAATTTTAACATAATTGTTTCGAAATTGTCTGCAATAATTATCGTGGTTCAACACACTTCCGAAATGTAATGCCATATTCCACTGAGATGCTATATTCGCAAGGCCTATCATTGTTGTCTTTTCTATTTACTGTGATTTGCTTCAAAGAAAAATCACTTTACACATGCTAAATCACCTATTGTCTGCTTCTAGAATGTTCTTGCATAAAGTCATTTGTATGAACAACAACCTTCAATTACTGTACACAAATAGACCAATTTCAATGTCTTGCGACGTAATTTGCCCATTTACCAATATCTAATTTGTACCTTATATTCACAATGCAAATTTTACAGAAGAACGCCTGGGATTTATTTCAATAGCATGTTCAGATTTTATTCCACAGTAAGTTTATTTTAATTGATGGAAATGTAATAACAAATATAAGATACCTATATATATAAACTATGAAGAAAACATGAAAAAAACAATAAATGATTTTACACGATAAAGTGTACCAAAATTTACAACAGATGAATAAATGTAATATCAAATCCCTCAACAATCATATATGTCGCAGTAATACATAATCTGATTCAGCAATATATTTATACCGTTTTGATTGTTTAGCCCATAACATACTCATGCGTATCCAAAAGGGTGCAAACTCTAGGTTAATATTAGTGCCCATTGAACTAACTGTCTCTTTCAAGCCCATTCTCTCCAACTCAAACATCGACAGTATAGTCCCTTTGTATCCAACTCAAACATCGACAGTTAGTCCCTTTGTATCCAACTCAAACATCGACAGTTAGTCCCTTTGTATCAAACTCAAACATCGACAGTAAGTCCCTTTGTATCCAACTCAAACATCGACAGTTAGTCCCTTTGTATCCAACTCAAACATCAACAGTTCGTCCCTTTGTATACAACTCAAACATCGACAGTTAGCCCCTTTGTATCCAATCCAAACATCGACAGTTAGTCCATTTGTATCCAACTCAAACATCGACAGTTAGTCCCTTTGTATCCAACTCAAACATCAACAGTAAGCCCCTTTGTATCCAACTCAAACATCGACAGTTAGTCCCGTTGTATCCAACTCAAACATCAACAGTTCGTCCCTTTGTATACAACTCAAACATCGACAGTTAGCCCCTTTGTATCCAACCCAAACATCGACAGTTAGCCCTCTTGTCTCCAACTCAAACATCGACAGTTAGTCTCTTTGTATCCATCTCAAACATCAACAGTTCGTCCCTTTGTATACAACTCAAACATCGACAGTTAGCCCCTTTGTATCCAACCCAAACATCGACAGTTAGCCCTCTTGTATCCAACTCAAACATCGACAGTTAGTCCCGTTGTATCCAACTCAAACATCGACAGTTAGTCCCTTTGTATCCAACTCAAACATCAACAGTTCGTCCCTTTGTATACAACTCAAACATCGACAGTTAGTCCCTTTGTATCCAACTCAAACATCGACAGTTAGTCCCTGTGTATAGCTTCTTCAATGTGTATACACTGATACCCAATCTGAGCAAAAGTGAAAAAAATATCTGATACAAAAAAAGAGTCAGTCACTCAGTAACTACACCCTCTTCCGTTTTATATTTTCTATATATAGCAATGCCGCCACCACGTTATCCCATGGTCAGAGACATGTCCACGACACAATTAATGTTCACAACTGAACATACATATAAATGTCACTAACTAATCGTTCAAGGTGACATTGACATAAAAGAACACATGGAAGTTAATCATACATGTGAGTATATGAACAACGTTGACTCAAAAATAACATGTGCTCGTGTCATATCATGCCTCCATAAGTCCGGTCCCTGCAGTGTCACCAAACTGTTTATGTGTCGTTATGGGGTTGATTACTGCCCCCAATGGTTGCACCGCGAAGGTTAGCTTGTGTTTGTTTACCCGTTCTTTCCGTATTACAACCTGTAAGCCAATGCGCAAAACAGAAAATTGGTAAAACTGACAGTCTGTTTTCTATGGTTATTTTCAAATTGTTTAATTAACTACACATTGTTATAAAGCTCACCTTTGCTATGATATTTAAAAGGACTGTCGCTAAACTACCAGCAAGTATGAAACCACCAGACACACCATATGTGACAGTAGGATTTATTGTTACCAGGACCGACAGTGGCGCCCCTACTACACTCAAGAACAGACACACGAAAACCGATATAGCGAGGTAATTCACATCGCTGAAGTAGTTCTTTGAGGATATTCTGAAACAAAATAAAATTTCTCATGTTTTTTTACAAAAAAATATCTTTTTACTTTTAAAGTTATTTCTTAATCCACTCGCCCATTTTCTGTCGATTTTAGAAAAAGATCTAATTTTATTTTATTCGACAACGATCAATAGACTAGATGCGAGTAGAAATGATCTTGATTTACGTCATTATATATTCAAAATTCAGTCAAAGTGATGTCATATTTGAAATCTACATGTAAAAATACATCAAAAAATATGGTTTCGAAAATTGTTCATCAACTTTGAAAATTTAATCTTTATTGAAAATGTGACTTCTAGTTCGGGTTGATTCCCCATAGACACCATATTACAAAATCACAAAAAGTGAAATATCTTTTCTTGTATTGGACATACTTTAATTTGCATAACTATTCGATACATAAGGGCTATATGAAAATTGAACCACTAAAACAGATGTAATATAAGTTAAAATAAAATTAACTTTCTACTATAGGCGCCATGCTATCTGATCCGAGCAAGCCACCTGCGTTATTACCTTTTAACTTACATGTAAATGGCACCAGTAAACATGCGTGTTTATTGTTTACTATCCAGCGCATTTTGCACAAAAGGGTAATGCATATCCCAGGATATGTACACAGGCGTAAAAGCATTACACTTACATTGCCGGCCATGAAAAGAATGATGCAAAGAAGAGCAAGATTCCAAGGTAGAAGAACATGCCCATCAGGATGTAGTATTGTTTGGAAGAGGAACAGCGAAAACAGACGTCTTGTTGGATCGTTTCCGTCACAATGTCGTACTGAAAATAAAAATGAAACAATTTGTCCGATTAACAGTTGACCCTTGTGCAGACACACATTCGATTCATGGAAAACTAGAAAAAACGCGACAAAATATCCAGGGACACCCTGTAACGATTAGATAGTAGTGAAACCTAAGATAACCTGAATATCGTTACTTATTTCAATCTTCAAGAAACTTTACACAAATAGGTAGCCTATATTAAAAAGCTTTACACAAATAGCTAGCCTAGATTATTATAGATTAAAAAACAGATGGCATTTATTATATGCACTTGATAACTCCTGCATTTGTGTAAAGATTATGTAAATTAATCAGACTCTGTTCGTTGCGCTTGTAAGTTTACATAAACCTATTAAGGCAGTTATGCTTCCTTACCTTTTCATATTTTGTTTCTTGCCGTAATGTGAGTGGATCCATGTGAATCCAGGTGCCGACGATGATAAAAGAAAGTAAAAGACAACCAATCATTATCATTAGCGGCACTGCCTCTGCCTGTCTCTAAAACAATGAGGAAGAACAAACGGTAACATTTAAAAATAAAATAAATGAGAATAGATAAAATAAGCAATTTGGACAAAATAGAGGGTTTTCTTGGTTTTTACTGTTTATTAGGTAGATGCATAAATCCGGGATCCTAAGAATAGAGTCCGGAGGGGGAGTCACAGTGGCTTGTAGCTATACTATGTTTATTGTCCAAGATCTCGATATTAATTGTGACCGGTTTCAACTTATCACACACACAGATACAAACACAAAATGAATTTACACGGGGAATTATGGCTATTAATTGATTGTATCCTACCTCAGAGACACTTTTTGTGTGAATAGTATAAGTTAAGCCCATACGCACGACCATTGCAGACAGTAACAAAGTTGCGCCAATTGAATATAACCAGATCACCACCTAGAATATAGTCCCAACAGCTCCGTGAGAATTGTAACTCTTACTTCATCTTTATATTGTTACATTACATAAATCAATCTAAACCACGGAGAATAACATCACATGAACAGATAAATATAACGGTAACCATTTGTTAGTTGTATTAGAGTATGTGTAAAACATTTCCCGATAATTCACTTCACATTTTCGTTCAGTGTATGCTGCGTTGTAAATCAATATTTGTTGTATCAAATAAATGGAAACCGCTAATAATTTTAATGTTTGTCGATTACCTTACAGTTATAAAGACCATTTGCGTCTGAAATGCTATTAATACTGAAACCATCTCTGATGACACCTACACACAAGAAGAAGGCACCTAGACACATACACACGTTCAACACATGCATGGAGTATGAAGGACTGTGAAAAAAAGAAATACAAATAAATTGCATGCATTTTTCTAGTTTCCTCAATGTACATGTAAATCATATATGTATTCGGATACGGTCAATGGATATCAATTTTAACCATCTCAAGAACCTAATAGTAAGTCGATTAAAAAATTCATCGAGCTTTTCTCAACTCAGTCCCATTTTATGGACCACAAATACTCGTATGTGTATCGTCGATGGGTTTCTCCATTCACATCGAAACAATCAAACAGCCTATCATCATTCAAAGTGAGTTAGAGTTTTCGCGTTCTCTAATATTCGCCTTTTGGTTCTGCAACATATTATAATGATGCGAACACTACGATAAATCTTAAAAACAACATTAAATTACGTTTCAAATGCTTTTCTATGTGTCCACTCCATGACTATTGAGACTGTGGCTAGGACTGTAGTCAAGGCGGCTATTATCGACAGCACGATATGTAGAGGCTTTGATATCAACATGACATTTCGTGACACCTGATCGCCATCTTTCGGAGCCCTACCGGCTAAAACAGAAATGAATTACATATCAAGTTTTAGTGGAGGTATCGTCATCATCTTTGCGATCCCTTGCGACAAAAATGTGAAATGGGTGTAAAATATTGGAAGTTATAAACTCAGAAAGCAAGAAAATGCTGCCCTTACGATTCTTATCTTATTTTTGAATAAAGCTTATACAGGGTGTCAAATAAGTCCCGTCCCCCCTGCTACAGCTAAAGCCTTAACAGACGGTACCTAGTGTGATATACCATTGGAAAGATCATCCAAAGTTATGTTAACTCACCAACTCTCAAGTATTTTGGATGAAATTTACCTATATTTTTATGATGTCTTTTATAGTTTACGTGCCCTCCTTTAAGTAGCTTTTTTGCGTCAAAATGACAAGGATATGACCTCAGAAATACGTCAAAAAGTTGATCTTTTTCGCATTCCACTTGTTACAAAATGGTTTTCAGCACTTTCCTTGCCCCTCTATTTTCTACACATCTAACCCTATCCAGAAATTGGTTAAATTCATTGCCATAAACATATTTAGTCATCTTTTGGTCCCTTGATCTTTCTTATACCCGATTCTCAAAATCCTGCCAAATATGCCAAATTGACATGTTTCTAGGCATATGGTCACCTCAATTGATACAATGTAAAAAGTTTTGAGATTGATTGACATGTGTCAGATATATGCCAATCAACGTAACTTTGGAAGACCTTTCCAATGATATATCACACTTGGTACCAAATATCTTGGTTTTGGCTGTAGAGGGGGGACAGGACTTATTTGACACCCTGTATGTCTCTGGTTCTTATAAAGATTTAAGGTCACGCGTGGAGGTGCAGAAATGTGACAAGTTTTTCATAGGTAATCTTAAGTGTAGGATTATGTTGGAATAAAGTCATAACTGTTGAACTTTTTATTCAATAGACATGACATGGAGTGTAGTAAAAAATATTGTAAACTTGTTACAATATTTGACACTAACTTTCTCTCTTCATTTCTGTCCATTCTTTTTAACAGAAAAATAATATGAAAGACACAAAACAATAATATGTACACAATAATATTAGACAATATCACCTTCTTCATTGTGAACTGAATGAAATACAGGGTGGGTATAGTCTAATCATCTTTATTATGAACTGAAGATTGATGAGATATATGTGCCCGTCAATATGTGCCCGTATATGAAAAAATAATATGTTTTGTTATTGTGATATGAAATATTTATTGATTTAGTCTAGATCATGTGGAATTATTGCAATGAATGAATCATAATTTTTATAAAATTTGTACGTACAGTATTACATATTTGTTTTCATTTTATCTGGTTAGAAATTCTACATAATTACAATGTATGCATGTAGGAATACGACTCAAGTCTATAGCTCAAAACTAAAAAAAATGATTGACAACAAATGAACATATTATGCATGGGTCTACGCTTCTTTGACAAAGTTCGGTAAAGCACCAAATAACCTTTACTGCTACCTTCATTTGATACAGTTTTGAAAAATACTTTGTTCACCTACATAGCCTTTGTGGTCGTACATTGTACTTAGCTGGCAGAACATAAAAGGGAGGTAAAAGTCACACTTTTAAAAAAATAAACTTGCACATGAATGTGTAGAATTATGGTCCTCTATGGATTAGTTTTCCCATTTTTAGTGTTTACTTTTCCGATTGAGTATAAAGGTAAATGGAAAATAACTGTGATTAGGTCACTGGGAAAGTTAATAGAGAGCGGGACAGTAATACCTGGGGTGGAAATACAACACGCTCACGTACAGGTTCTCTTAAAAACGTGCAAACTTAACCTCCCCATTGACTTACATTTTGATTTCCACAAACTCTGCGTGTTGTCGTACCATTTGATTTTATTTTCATCTAGTTTCATCGAACCTTTTCCTACTCTTTTCCCATCTGAAATTTAACAATTTGAAATGTTATATTTTACAAAATGAAAAAAACTTTATACAACACAACAAAGACAATAGCACAATGCCTACAATAAAACAGAACACAATGCAGCAATTTTTGAATGATTAGTGCGATGAAAGATTAGTGAATACATACAACATGATAACGTGACATGCCTGTGATGCTGTACAATTACAATTGCAATGCAATACAATAATACCAATCCAATAAGTAATAGGGGTTTGCATCCCATATTACCACCAAACAATTTTCTTACATGAATGAAGAGGATAGACTCCCGGGGATAGACTGAGGTATTTGTAATTACAACCTTTTGATTTAGTGTGTTCTACTCTGTAACAACAAGGCTGGGCAAAAATTTGGACAAAAACTAATGTTATTTTAACATTTGTAAGTTGGGATTTGCAAAACTAGATATGACTGTATGCTAGATATTACTGTATACTAGATATATACCCTATAGTTGGTAATATAAAAAGTAGATAGATAGAAATAAATAATACAATCTCTCTAACCTACGACTTGATACAACTCCATAACTGACATCTTATCGCCATTTTCATCAAATTCAATAGGTCCCTAAAAAAGAAATCGGTGCATGATTTATGAGCGACAGATCTGATTAGCTATAATCAATTTTATAGGGTACTTTGTTATGCCTTCCTTTTCTGTACTTCCTGGGTTTTTATTTATTTATTTCATCCACCATATTTGATGTGTTTAAATAAAAAATTTACATTATTTACTTATAATTATAACATTATGTAACAAGATGTAAATCTGTTAGATTTAAGAAAAAATATGTCGCTCACCGACATTCCCTCAAAGGCACGGTCTTCCATTTTGTTTTTAATTTTTGTTGCCATTTCAATGTCATGATATTTAAACGCCCCCAGGCTCCCCTTAGAATCCTTTTCTACTGCGTCTAGAGCGAGAGCTATTGCCACAACCGAATCATACACTTGGCCAAGATACATATTGGCCGTCCACAGGGTGTCATAGTCGGGTACTTTCTCTTTCAATTTTGCGAAGAACTCATTTCGTGTGGAACCCAGTGCCGTCTTCTGATCCATGTCCAGATGTGATGTCTGATGATACAACAGAAATGATCCCTCTGCAGATGTTTTTACCTCTTTACTAGTACACCCTTTGACTTTTCCTAGACTATTGTCTAAGTTAGAAAACTCGGGACCTACTGAAATCCATAGGTAGTTTGGCCCATACATATCTAATTTGTATGCCTCACAGTATGCCTGGACCTGCGAGGAGGTGAATAAATCGGCTAATATGATTCGACTGTCACTTTCGTTGATATCTTTCACAACATTGCTTAGGTGAGATATGTTGTAAAAATCTTTGGCGGCAATTACCTCGATGTTATTGTTATCAAGAGTCAACTGCATTCGACTTCCTACCTATGATTGACACAAGAAAAACAAAATAGCATTACTGTAAAAAATACATTTTCTATTTCATATTTTGTTAAATAACAATATAATGTATAGATCCCTTCATCCAATCACCCAAAGGCATTATCGAAGGGCACATGAAATACAATACGAGTACAATTTCACTATTGTGAGGTTAATTCTGCACTTGGGATTGGCCACGTACTGAAAATATTAAATTTGGATATTTTTCTAAAGTAAGTAGGGAGCGAAAAGTTTATAGGTTAGTTTAAATGAATCCTGTAATTAAGGTTTTGAGAGTTAATATCAGAGCCATGTTTCATCAAGTCAATGAGATAATTGTGAGTTGCATGCTTTTCCGATATTCCAGCTATATAAAAACATTCCGTCTCATTTAAGGTAGTTGTCTACTGGCTTTGTATGACTCTATTATATGCTTTAACATATCAGCGAGTGTTCAGCGTTGGGTCCTACATTGAAACGTGGTATCACACTTTTGAAAATGAGTTATTTACTTTATATTGATACATACTTTTGATGGATTCAATCAATTATACCCAGTAATGGCATATTTTATGTATTTTTTGTTGCACTTTGGTATACAATCAGCAACATATTAGACTTAAAAACATACAAAAATTAAAAAAAAGAGGAGTAATGATGAAAAATGTCGGTGACCTATCATTCTTATTTTCTTAAAATTAACATTAACTATTAAACTTTTCAGTGTGCAAATATTAAGAAATTCTGTCGTTCAGTTTCTGAGACAATACTGTCTATTTATCCCAGACTCTTCTATTACCTATATGGGGGAAGATATTTTCAAGCTTTGAGTGAAAAACGAAGTCGGTGGCACCAATTATTTCCCGGTCATTTCAATTTAAATATCGTAACGTGATTTTAGGCCTCTGGGTATACAACTGCCTAAACTTTATATTTTAGCTGAACAAATAATCGGAATAATAATCGGCCAAGGTTTTTATGAAAAACGGAGATTGAAATACTTGACAAGTAAACGATTTAATAGTTCTACGAGTAAATTATTCATTTTGCTAGGTTTATTAAGCCGTATTGAATATGTCTAGATGGTTTGAATAATAGTTTTATTAATATGTACGAGCACGGACTTTAAGAAATGGATTGGAAACTCCCATTGATCCAATGGTCTCGGCCTCATTTTGCCGCTAGAGGCGCTGCCGTTTTCACGCATGCGTAAATCATTGTTTACATATGACGTCATTGCTAAACCAAACAAATGACGTCATGAAAATCACTGCTCAACAAATCTTGGCGATGACGAGAATTCTCATCTCAAGAGTAGATTTTCCAACCCTGTTAAAACTAGACAGTATTTGCACTTGATACTTGGCAGAGACATAAAAATCAATTAGTTTTTACGATTTAGACTGGTTTTGATTGTGCAAATTCTTTATAGGTAGGGAAATTGCAACAGAAATTGCGAAAATTTCGGAGACCCCTTGAAAAAATCGAATAAAAATCACCGTATAACTTCGATGTTTTTCATGAGCTTTTCAATGTCTTTCTACAAAATAACTACCTGGTCAACGATGTAAAATTGAAGTCTTTATCGTGAAGGTATTGCATAAACCTCAAAACTGCACAACAAGTGAGGTTATTCACAATAACAACCAGTCTTACTCCTGTCTGCGCAGGAACAATGTCAATTAGTGAGTACGACATCTATCCGCAGAAATGTTGATTGACCTAATGGTCAAGGATACCGGTCACTGAGTACAGTGACCCAAAAGGCAAATAACAACGTACCGATTACTAAATACGGTTACCATACAGATTACTGAACAAGATAAGTTCTTTTGATGATCCAAATCAAATATAAAAATTCGACTTTTAACTTTTTAACCATTTATAAACCAAGTAAATTAAAAAAATATATATGCTAAACATAACAAACAAGAAATGTTATAATTTAGAATTATTCACATTTATTTTCACATTCAAATACATTTATATTTTATATTGTACAGACAATTGAGAATGGATAATTGCAAAAACTGAACATATGCCTTCAACACCACTTGAATAGATTTCCCAAAATTTTTGTAATGAGGATATCCCAAAAATCTAGTTTTCATGAATATTATTGTTTTTGCTTCTTAACATAAAAATGATAGAACAAGACACACAGCAATAAATTGCTCTCAGGGAACATAGAACCAAGTAATTTACATACCAAGTCATATCCTTCAGAATTATATTAAAGCTTCGTGTACATTAAAACTGAATCCCACGAATTAAGACAACAAGGCATTGGTTTCCCAGGCTTCAAACTCTGAAATATTTTTTTCCCCAAAAAGTCCAAACAATTTGTCCAGTGATGGTTTCTATGCCAAAAAATGCAAGACTGAACTGCAAGGAGAATGGCTAATATGGCAGCTACTGTAGATTGGGTTAATTTGAAATTGAAAAATTCGCCAATATAAATCTTCGCCAAAATTTAGAATGAATCCCCGGGAATTATATAGGGTATTTCGTCCAGTGTATTTAGGTCACTTCGGGTTCAAATATGAAAAAATGTCTCTCAGAACTGGCTCAGAACTCGTCAGTCACTCATTAATACTCAGACAAAAACTAGAAAGGAAAAGCGCGGTATAGTAGCAGCATCGATCTAGGCGCAAAATGTAAAGGATGATCTCACAAAAATGTACAAACGTGGTGAATATCGCCAGTGGTCCTCAAAAGAAAAAATGAACATAACCAAATATGCCCATTTACTTGGTAATTCGCAAACAGCGCACGTTTAACATTTTTTTGCATATCCACCAAATTAAATAGCCGCCAATATGCCAAAAGTGGCAAAATCGCCAAATTAAGTAGCGCTAAATTAACCCAATATACAGTATTTAATTTTGAATTCATGACGACGCTCCGTATATCATAATCATATATGGCAAAATACTGAGCAGGGAACCCTGGGAGCCAATCCTCCTAGATCTTAATGAAAAAATTCAAAATGGAGGCTATGTATTATTTACCTTTTTTGTCTAAAACCTAATCAGTGTTGGCTCTAGTTTGCATAATCCAAGTATTTTTCAAATGCAATTTAATTAAACACATAATTTGCCATGGTGGTAAATCACGAAAAAATGGTCATCTTTGTCAATTCCCCAGGGAAATATAAAGTTTGGTAGACATAAATACTGTACATTCTTGAAGCATTCTTAGTGCTATAGGTAATATTTTTAAAACTTCGGGGGTCTATAAATTTTAATTTGTGAAATTGGCGAAATTAAATAATGTCAAAATATACAGCGAGTACAGTGTATGCCAATGAGCACAAAATGAGGACAATGTAACACTTTGAAAATGTCCTTTCAGAAACAGTTTTGGTTTCATATCATTAAAATAAAGTATTATCATAATGTCAGAGTTGTGTTATCAATCATCTAGTGTGTCAACAGTTTCACTGCATGATTTCACTGTTTCGCTTTTTTAATTGCTACTCTCAGTACTTTTTACTAGAGCATAATCAAAGATTTTTGAAATGTGAGGTGTGAATTCCACACTCGCTTAGAATGCATATACATATTTTTATATCTTGGTCTGGTCTCATAATCTCCATGTGTATCAGGAATAGAGTTTTGCATGCCAAATTGTTTTAGCCATGCT
This sequence comes from Owenia fusiformis, assembly GCA_903813345.2. Classification (NCBI taxonomy): domain Eukaryota; kingdom Metazoa; phylum Annelida; class Polychaeta; order Sabellida; family Oweniidae; genus Owenia; species Owenia fusiformis. The sequence goes on from CAIIXF020000007.1 coordinate 7,235,332, forward strand.
TATAGTACATTCTTCTTGTGAGCAAAGCTGATTGTGAATGATGCGAAATTACAATGCCAGTTTGTTGAGTGTTTTTTAAGCTGTAAATGTATTGGATTTGAGCTGGATATTGCTATTGTATCAATCAGTAACCTTGGAAGCCAGTCATTTCTTGCACTTATGGCAGGGAACATCATCCATTAGACACTACCAATCTGAAAAATAGAAATATAGGCTACATGAATATCAAAGTTATTCATATATTACAAGAAACTTTCGAGAGAAAAAATTGATTTATAAACACCACTAGCAATCTATCCATTTAAGTGGGTCACCAAGGGTCTCACATGGCAGGAGCCCCAATAAAATGCTAAATACCTGTATACTGATCTTTTGACCTTGACTGACTCTTGACATGTTAAATACCTAGATATACACCTTTGACCTTCAGAAGACCTTGGCCAATTAACACTAACTTTTACCTCAGGTACTTGATCAGGAGATGCCAAGGGTCAGTAAAACACCAAATACTTATATATTAACCTTTGGCCTTAAGATGAGCTTGAAATGAACCTTTGACATTGGAATGAACTTGACCTAAGGTCACATAATCATGGGTCGCCAAGTGTCACAGCGACACCAATTTCCTTAAAACACCAAATAAAAAGATATTGACCTCTGATTGACCCCAACCCATAAAGTTGACCAATGAAACACTGTAAACTGGGGTGATGCATACCTTGTCAAGGATGTTGACTTGGATTTTTCCTACTTCCTCCCCATTAGTTCAGATGATTTTATCCTCTTGTACACCATTATTTAGATGTTGCCTGAAATTAAAAATTGCTATGTATACCTGCACATGTTATTTTCTGGTACAAAATAAAGTATGAAGGTATGTGTGTATTTCCTTGTTTTTTCCTTGCCAGTGATCTCCCAAGAATTTAAACAAGTGGGTGCAGCACCAACCTGAGATTTCAAATACAGGCTTGCAACCACCTGAAAATCCAGTTGCACCCACTTGAAAATGAGAAAAATCATGAAAAATTGGAATATTTTGACCAATTTTGGTCTTAATTATGAAAATGAGAATTTTGCACCTGCCTGATAAAAAAATACTGGAGAGATCATTGCTTGCATTGTCTTACTTTTAGTAAACCTGGTAACTGTTGACTTTCAGTTTGACATTGGCATTTTAGGTAAATAGTGTCCAAATTATTTTGTCATTCTAAGGGGTCCTTTTCCTTAAAAACATATGTCTAGTTAAGAACCAAATAAAAAATACTTAAAAAGCTCTAAAACTTGTATAAACCTGTACTTATATTATATTTATTTGGTAAATAGTGCCTAAAAGGACTTTTCTCAATGCTCATGCATTTACCAATGGAAAATATTAATGAACATTCACCATTTATTGGATACCTACATTTTAGATTCAGCATCTGGAGCACAATATCTGTGGTCATCTGCTATCCCATGGGAATAGCTGAAAGAACAAGGAGATAACTTTATATATGAAAACTTAAAAGCATAACATTTTCCAATGACATTTTGGCTATTAAATGAGCCTTTTGAAACAAGTCAGCCATTTTATGTGTGTTATATTACATTTTGGCTAGAATATATGAGAGAGTTTATATGTGAATACTAAGAACAATTCACTATAAATTCAAATTTTGGGGGATTTACTAATGCCAGAATGCTATGCCTTTGCACTGCTGTTTCAAACTAATTATTGGCAATAATAGTGTAATCTACTTTGTTAGTCTTACAACTTACTTGATCAGCTTATGGTTAGGGGCACCACACCTCCTCCAATATCTTTCTCTCTGTAACAAAGGGAAGTTTTCAAATTAGCTTGATCATTACTGCTTATAGAAAAATATGCATCTCTCTCAATTTTAAAGTCTAGTTTGATTTATTTGTTTTTGATTTAATGATAAGATATAATTTTAAGTCATGCTGCAAATTCTAGGTACTTGATTCATGTTATCAAAGCTGAAGCAGATGGCAGCACAACTGCCTAGCCAAAGCCAACGTGTTCAAATAGCTAGTGTTTAAGTCAAGTGACTTGAATTAAGACTAGATAGGGTTATGATATGTGGTACAGATCTGATGAAACCTCATTTTTCAATTAATTCAATTGCAGTACATGTATCAATCTTATTCTTACCTATATATAGGCAGTGTAGGCAAACAATCCCTGCTTTCATTCTTTTGTGTAGACTTTTCTTGTTGGGCATCTTGGAAGATGAAGGAAGGCTAAAAATTAAAATATCTTTCATCTAAAATTGTACTTCAATAACCTTAATCTACAAAAAATATTGTGTTGTCAGTAGATAGTTACAGTCTGTTTAACTGCTTCAAAGGCCAGCTGATGAACTTATTGAAATAAGCCTGTGCCCCTTGTAATTTGAGGTCTATCCGCAACATTATTTTTTGCAGAATTAACATAACATAGCAGAAAAGCATCAAAATATAAGAGGTTACAGACATTGAGTTTGACATGTCATTACACATAAAGATATCAGAATTTTTCTAGGAAATACCCGCTAAAGAAACCTCTAGGGGGTATTTCCTAAGAAAAACTCTGATGTTTGTGAGTATGCATGGTTAAGTCCATTTCACTGTTTTAGTTCATCAGTAAAACCTAAAAAATAAGAAATCAAAATATCAATATGCAATAATATATGGAAAAATATATATCTATTGTACATGAATGACATTTGTATATCTTTGATTGCTTCTAGTTTGGCTTATAAAGTGTGTGGCCTCTTATGTTTTGATGCTTCTCTGCCATGTTATTTTCATTTCAATAAGATAACATGGCTGACATTACAAAGGGCTCAGGCTTATTGCACAAAAAAACTAAAAAATCTGAAATATACAAATGTCATTCATGTACAATGTGAATAGAATACTTTTCTATATATTGTTGCACAGTGGTCTCCCTATTTCTTATTTCTGGGGTTCTACTGACGCAATAAAACAGTGAAATGGACTTTACACAAAGTCAAAATAATGAAATTCTAAAATTGTGGTGAAATGAAGAAGCTTCAAAGTGATATATCATATCATGACACAAAAAGGTAACATTTCACTCAGATTTTTGTCAGATTTGGAGACAAAAAAGACCAGAAAAAATGAAACAACAAAAATGTGGGGTCCTTATAGACTATGAAAATCAAGTCAGAATAATGTGAAACTTTCCAGGTAATTAAAATGATAGTTAATCTAGTTAAGTCGGATGTTTTGAAATCGAACACGATAATAATAAAAGCAGGAGTGAATAATTTATGAACAAATTCATTGAAAATGGAAGAAACACGGAGAATGTTGATTTCAAATTGTGGGGTCGTTAACCGCTATCTAAATCAAGTCGGAATGATCTGAAACTTGTTCCATGGATAGAACAGTTGTTAATCTAGTGAAATGTGATACTTTCGACCATATACGATCAATATAGCACGATATACAGGCGATAAACTTACCAAAATTGACATTCCGCCATTTTTTCTCCCAAAAAATGAAACGTCTGCGCATGCGCCGTAGACTACAGCGCCTCTAGCGGTTGAAATAGGCCGAGACAAGAATTTGATGAGTTTCCAATCCATTTCTTCAGGTCCGTGGTACGAGATAAGAAACACATTTGCACAAGATATGAAAGATTCGATCTATCCTAGATGACAAGCCATTTTTCATGTTCAAATGTTTGAAGCGCAGAAATTTAGCTATTACGTAGTTGAATATCGGTGTATCTTTTTCATCAAAAATATATCTTATAAACTTTATAAGGTATATTTAGTCCAGTACCATGACAAGGAATGCTACGAACTTAGATAAAATCAGGCAGTGACATCGGTTAAAAATATTCAGTGTCTGATTGTCCATTTAAAGTGTTATTTATAAAAGTGACCTAATGTTTTATGACACTGGATCTAGGAACCAAGGGATATGTCTCGCTTTCATCATGTACATACATGTGATTTTTATACTGCAAACTTCCAATCGCTTTATGTTGTAAATCTCATTATGCTGATAGTTTCAATATTGAAATTAACTATTGATTTATTTGTTTCTTGTGGATTAAGGTAGCATTCGCGAATATAGCTAGCGGCTGAAGGCTGACGGATTAAGGACAGGGTGCATGTTGGGAAATTTTCTGCATTCCTCAATTGAGTCACATGTTATTTTACAAACAAGAATAACTCCTTCCCCACATTGTCTACATCTTCCAAGTTTGCACAAAGAGTGCACTTATGTGCCTAGAAAAGCCTTGTGAGAAGGTTTGTTTTGTAAAATGTAGAAAAAATGAGAAAATTCAGTGAAAAAAAATTCTGAAAATTTTCTGATTTTTTTCACTGAATTTTCTTGTTTTTTGTACACTTTATCAAAACATTCTTCTCACAAGTCTTTTCTAGGCACATAAGTGCACTCTTTGTGCAAAACTGGAAGATGTAGACAATGTGGGGAAGGAGTGATTCTCGTTTGAAAAATAACATGTGACTCAATTGAGGAATGCAGAAAATTTCCCATCATGCACCCTGACCTTAACCTACTATTTTATGTCCAACTCATTTAAATATGAATAGTACCTGCCGCTTCTCCATTCATACTTGAAGTAATTTGGAACGGATGAAATATTAGTTCAACCTACATATGAATCAGAAAAACTGAATCCCAAAGCACGCTGGTACATATAAACATCGTTTTTACTGACCTTGGTTGTGTTTTGACTTCACAATTCAGCGTTTTCAACAGAAATAAATTTGCTCACACTTGCACATTGTTGGGGATTCCCTAGCCAAAGGTCATGTGACTAATAATCAGAACGAGGCTATGACCTGTGAGCTATTTCAATTGAGAGGTTAGGAGAATTTTTTCATATTTCATATTTCTGACGGTTTTCAAAACAATCACTGAATCTCTTTCTTGCTAAAGAATAACTATTATATCAGGAACACATAATTAATAAAACATTATGTAATCACTATGTACAGAACACGAAAATTACTCTTTTCAAAAGTAGGTCACATTTTCTCCCAAGTTTTATATGCAATATTGCTCTGAACGAAATGCAAGAAAATGTGTTAACAAACATACTTTGGTGACGTCATCAACTTGAGTGCAAAATTCGAAGTGGACGATGTGAAATCAAATTCAATGTACCCACTTCAATATGAGAAATCTCCGCTATCCTGGAGTAATATGAGCTGAAGTTACCCCAGTAGCAAGGTAATACATTGCTCTTCGTGCGATATTCAATAGATTTTGCTAAAAATGCCTTAAACGAAGGCCATATCACTTTAAATGAGTTGCCCATAAAAAGTAGGTTAAACCGTCAACCGGCAGTTGAATTCGCGTATACTACTTAAGACCTTACGGTAAGTAGTGGTTCCGTGAGTTGTGTCAACGTGGCCACTTTCTTCCAGTTAAACTCGTTCAACAATTTCAACCGGAACGAATTGAAGGCGCCATCGGAACCACTAGTCCGAAAGAAGAAGGGATTCCCTTTTCTGTAAGCCAATTTTGGAGATGTCGCGCCATATCCAACCTATGTAATCATACACAAATTATATGCAAACACACTTTTTAATTTCAAATCTGATGAATCAAGACTGAGGACTGGAGTCTAATGATGTTGCATCGGATTGTCTTTCTAAAGAAGGCATATGAGAGTGAAAATCCATTGTTCTAGCAATTACATAAAAATACTCTAACTAGTATGCAAAATACTTAACATGAGATCCCAGTCTTCGTATCCATTTCTTGATATCAATTATAAATAAATAATATAAACATCAAACTAAAATCAAATATCTACATTAGATAAGGTGTCACCTGAACAATTCCCCAACGTCCTGTTAAAGGTGCAATTGCAATTGTGGGGTTGGAGTAGAAAGGCCCAGCTACTGCAATAATCATGCTGCCATTGTACTGGGCATAGTTCAGATACTCGTAGAGGGCATCTACAGTTTGGGCCTCCTTACCCTTTTGAATCAAAGAGAAAACATATATTAATGTAATTTCATTCCTCTCGGTAGTTTTCTCTGCTTTCTTTCTGAAAAATCCATTATGATAATCCATGACATTTCATTTCTTCTTAGCCTCGTGAATATATAAGGTGTTTTAATAATGACCTATTAAGCATTCCAAAGCAACCCAGGGAGCTCTAAATGATAATGGATTATAAAGTGATCTACCTTTCTCTATAAATCCATTACGAATAATAGTCATTAATGTAGCAAATTAGGCTGAAAGTGACTACCAACAAACACAAGTCACAATTAGAGAAGTTCCCAAATATCAATCGTGCCAATGTTTGGCTCGTCAGTCTATTTAAAGAACGAATGGCTATAGACACCCCTGCGGTCACTTAACAATTTTTGAAAAATACGATGTAGTTAATATCCTTGATATGTAGGATCAAATTGTAGATAAATATGTATATTTTCAAGAAATAGCAATAAAAAGCATTCAAGATCACTGATATAAGTATATTTTGGTTGATTTGGGAGGTATGTATCACTTCCTGTGAAAATGTGAATTTTTTATCAGTCTCAGAAAATGGCTCCAGAATGTATAAACCCAACTTGGCAGATGTCCCATTGTTTGATTGTGTCACTCTATACACTCATTGGATTAATATTTTGTACATATAAATAGTCATATTTCAATAGTCATTGAGTAGGGATTTTTTTTTAAATTTTTATATTTCCTTTATTTCATAATACATCATACAAACAGATACAGGGCCTACGCCGAAGCATTATTGGCCCTGTTGAAGTAGTTACAATATAAGTTAAAATAGGTCACAATGTAAAAATGATAGATATAGAACATATTTATGAACATGAAAATAATCTTGAAAACGTGAAGACAGGTCAGAGATATATGTATCAATTAATGAATATTGGACTATTTAACTTCCTTGACAATAGAGTGTAAAAATTCGGCTGTTAATTCAATAGCCTTTTTATTTGTAATTGTGTCAAGAGAAGGATCTGCAAAAAGTAGAGTAGGGATTAGTTATGTTTGCAATTGTGTTGACCTCTTTTTAGATAGAGGAAGGTCATGATAAACTGTTGCTTTGTTCATATAACGCTTGGTTCTTACCTAGAAAGTTATATGTATTGAGGGAATAGTGTACTTCCAAGGTACTTCTTGAGATATGTAAAAATCTAGGTAAGGACCAAGCGGACAAAATGGAACTTCATTTCAGCATGAAATTAAATGATGTCAGCCATTTTGAAAATCCTTAGAACGATTGTGACAGTTTTTTTTTTATATATTTGAGTATATTTTCTTTATTCATATGATCTTTTCATGAACTAATATGTATACTTGCACTGGAGTATGATGTCTTGAGAAGCATAATAACATGCAATTTCTTTCAATACATTCAAATGAGATGATTGTTGTGCAATCATTTTATCTTGATGTTTTATGTATGAATATTTTTTTTATATTATCACAGTTCACTGGCTGATCATACCAATGTTCATCTTTAGAAATCCAGCTCAACTTTATTGCACTGGCGGATTAGGGGGGGGGGGGCTGGGGGCCCGCCCCCCCCCCCCCTTGGGTGGGCCCAGAAAAAAAATTTTGGCCCACAAATTAGGCCTTCAGGCCCCAAAAAGTGGGCCTTATTGGTCATCACTGGGCCTTTTAAGGCCTTATTTTTTAATTTCAGGCCAAATTTTGAAGAAAATGGGCCTCAAAATTTCAATATTCGGGCCCACTTTTGGGTTTTAGGGGCCCTAAATTTTTTCTCTAACTTGAAATTTGGGCCCCCCCCCCCTTGTTGATTCCCAGATCCGCCCCTGTTATTGTACAGAAGAAATATACTGTAAGTCACAATCAGTAGGCGGAAAACGACATTTGCTAATAAAGTCCCCAAAGCAAAGGGAGCTGCATGAGGAGCTGCATGAGTGAACTGCAATCTCCCAGTACCCCCTGTATGGAGACAAGAGGGTTACATCTAAATCATAGTCGACTCTCTTGAGATCAAGCCAACCAATTTAAACGATGCACTGATGACCATCTTCAAGTAGATGGGAAATATACCATCATTGTTAAAAAAAGATACATATGGCCTCATTTGTGTAAAAGTCCAGTAATCGGTTTGTGTCCTCTAAATCTCATTATACAGGGTGGGCCAAAAAAAACAATACCCAACTTCATATCAGGATAAAAATAGTTACATTCAATATGGTACATTGACTTACATATCATTTTAAAGGTTATACAATTTCAAACAATTTGGTATATAACACTATGTCATGAATTCAATAGTAAAGTTTTATTATACTTATTTGTTAGGCTTGGTTGCTATTTAAGGTCACCAGATTTAAGGGAGAAAATAGTAAATCTGCGGAATTATGCTAATTTTTTATTTATACAATATCATTCTTTTGTTAGGTGAATACATGCTTGGATATTGATATTTGCATCATTGTGTGACTAAATCTATTGTTTATGAACTTCAGTGCTGTTAAATAACATTTTACACTTTATTTATTTAAACAATTTTCACAATTGCTCAATATACCCCATCCCCCTCCCCTCTGCATCAACAATAAGCTTCAAGTGGTAGCGCAATCTATCAATAGCCTTATTGAGAGATTTCTGTTGCAATTCATTTCAGCACTTTAGGATTCTGTTTCAGCTCATCAATGCTGTTTATTGGATGCTTTTGATTGTACAATTTCCTCGAGATGGCCCCATGTATAGTAATCAAACACATTAGCATCGGGGCTGTTGGGTGGCCAAGCATCGAGATCAAGCAAATTGACACCTTGTTTGCAAAGGAATGCCAATGTCTCCTGAGATCTTTGGTACGAGGCAATGTCTTGTTGGAAAAAAATCCTCATCACATATACGTTTAATGTCTTTTAACAGACCCCCTTTGAGTACTTATTGATAATAAACAACACTAAAATTCATAAACAATAAGTTTAGTCACACAATATACAAATATACAAGCATGTATTCACCTAACAAAATGATATTCTATAAATAAAAAATTAACATTATTCCGCAGATTTACTATTTTCTCCCTAAAATCTGGATACCTTAAATACCGACCCGGCCTCCCAAATAAGTATAATAAAACTTTAATATTGATTTCATGACAAAGTGTTATATACCAAATTGTTCGAAAATGGATTACCTTTAAAATGATATATAAATCAATGTATAATATTGAAAATAGCTATTTTCATTCTGATTTAAAGTTGGGTATTGTTTTTTTTGGCCCACCCTGTACATGGGTGTAGTATAACCCAGATCCAGATGTATGTAATAGTATTGATGCAATCACTGGATGGTGTTGTACATGCCTTGTTGGGAGTAGGGTTGTAGGCACAAGGGGTATAAAAGCAAAAAGAAATGCACGAAGTTTGACATTTCAAAATCGAAAGATATGTATGAAATGTTGTCATCTGAAGATGATGATAGCTCAGAGAATCTCTTATAATGAACAAACACATGAATGTGCTCATCAACAGTTATATGTAAAGTCCATGTGTTAACTGCATATGTGCAAATGATCTCAAGGCAGCAGATCAATATATAATTGATTGATATGCATTTTTGACTTGTTAATTACTTCATGTGTTTCTAAATGTTGACCCTTGTTCTTTCTCATTGTGATGTTTTAAAAAACTCAATATTCTTTTCTGACATAGTTTCGCAAACTTTTTTGGTAGACAATTGTTCTAAATGAAGTATAAAGAAGATCATTATTCAATATATTGTTTGTATTTTTGACTTGTTATATGTTTTCGAATGATGCCCAATATGCTTTGTCACTATTATGTAAGATAATAGCAACAGGATCAATTAAAAAGTCTTAAATGACTGAAAATAATGATTACTTTGATAATAAATAGAAACATTGACAATAATGATGTGAAAAAAGTGATTTTTCCTTGAAAAGGTCATTTTATACACGTTAATAGAATGACCTATATTTTGAAATATAAATGTCACAATGACCTAATTTTTGGATTTGGTTATCAAACAAAGTCTCTTCTTTCATATCCTGTACAATTTTTTCTAAATATCTTGGGGGCTAATATAGGGTCTTAAAGCCACTCGTCCTTTATTTTGATGAATATATTATCTATCACGTGATCTAGGATTGGCTTTTGATGTTGACGCTCATTATGGAGTACCCAGTATTTTATATACCTCGGTAGCTTTCTTCTGAAGGACCAAAGTGTGTGAGGGCAATACATCCGGGGCATTATTGACGTCATAGACGGCAATATCAGCAGCAGCAACTAACGCTTCCCTGAATTTACTCGTAAATTTGTCAACATTAGGAAACAGCCCACCGATTGTTAGAACTTCTTTATCGCCCCCTACAAAGGAGAGCGTATTTTAGACACAAATACAATCACAATGTAGTCAGAAAGGGCGCATTGTACATGTATATTGATGCTGTTCCCCGGGTGCTGTTCTGACATGTAATATTCAAAAGTTACATGTGTGACACCTCCTGCATTACAAGAGGCAGTGTGTTTATTGTACAAAAATTAATCAGAATTAACAAACGTTTTGCGTGTAAAATATGAATGTATTTCTGATACTTCACTGAGGTCATTTGATTGCTTATTTTTTAGACTTTATTGACGCACAACCCAATTGAAATTGTCTGAAGAGGGTTACATTAAAATAGTTTTGCACCACAAAAAGAGTTGAAAACATGTGGAATGTTTTTTTCCATTTTTGATTTCAAACTAGTATTAAGCCTATGTATTCTTTAATTATATAATGTGAAAATGCTAAATATCCATACATTATATTAAGCTCAAAGCTGAACACATATATCCGATGAATGTGTGTATGAATATTTAATACCGAGTAGTTAGTGCAGTATATCAACACTTTCATCCAAGCGTATTCCAATTATGAAAACCATAAAAGCATAATCGATATTTAAATCCAGGGTATAATTCATAACGATGAAGCTCTTATTTATGAAACCTTTTCTAAGACCTGCATACAGTCATATACATATCTCCCACATATTGAATGTTATTGAATATTGTATCTTTGATTTTTTTCATCCTTACTATACAATGGTGGATCCCAACTGGCCAATCCAAGCATACTGGTTTTTGCTTTCTTTTACAATAAGACAAACTTCTCTTTTAAAGACTTTATTTAACCTATATTAAAATCCTGGCAGTCCAGACGTTGTGTTACTGGTGTCACATATCATTTACGTGCCTAGGATCACAATAGTGCGGACATCGACATACTGAAATGGGGAGTTCAGCACTCTAAAAATGTGCATCTAAGTATTCTATCTAAAGTGTATATGCCATTTCCTAAATAATATCGCAACGTGGTATTTTTGCTTTTTGCTTTTTTTGATTCAAATGGTACTAATATGCGTATACTTACACATGAATAGGGATGAAAAATGGACAAATGATTATATAAGAAACGCTATTTTGATACATGTACATTTAACAACTGTGTTTCATACAGTCCGAATCACTTTTAATATTTGTGAGTCAATCAAACCTCAAAAGTAAGCAATCAACACTGGCGGATTAGGGGGGGGGGGCCTGGGGGCCCGGGCCCCCCCCCCCCCTTGGGTGGGCCCAGAAAAAAAAATTGGGCCCAAAAAAAATTTTGGGCCAAAAAAGGCCTTAAGGCCCCCAAAAAGTCGGCCTTTTTGGTCATTACTGGGCCTTTTAAGGCCTTATTTTTTAAATTCAGGCTAAACTTTGAAGAAAATGGGCCTCAAAATTTCAAAATTTGGGCCCACTTTTGCGTTTTAGGGGCCCAAAATTTTTTTCCGCGCTAGCGCGGACGTTTTTTCCTCTGACCGGAAATTTGGGCCCCCCCCCCTTGTTGGTTCCCTGATCCGCCCCTGATCAAGGGACCGCAAAATAACATGTCGGAAAGCATCAAAGAGGCACACATTGTCAGCCAAACAACAGGCGATCCAAAATATACAAACGTTTCATAACTAAAATATGAATGAGTTTTTTCATATGACATTAAACCTAGTGGACATTTACTTGGTTATTTTTAGGTTCGATAGATTTGCCTTTACTGCACAAACATGAAGAAATTCATTGGTTAGAATGCCCTTTTGTGTGTGTTTGAGCTTTCGTCATCCTTGAGAAACACAGCCTTGATTACTGTAATAAGAATGCATTTTAAGGTGCCATGGAAGTTAACAGGAAATGACAAAACAGGAAATGACAAAACCATACTGAATTTGAAAATTTTTTGAACCAAGATAACAGAGTTCTATTTGGACCTCCAGTCAGTTTAACTAGTTCCACATATCATTTACATGACCGGGAACACAATGGAAATGGTCAGAATGACCATAAACATGATGAAATAACCTTTTCAGCCCTCTGAAATGTGACTATCATATCATCTTGTGTTTTGCAATCAATTGTAATTCATATAATGCAGTTTTCCAGTTGTAACTCTCTATGATTAGATGTAAATAAATTTACAATTTACAATACGGAAAAGCAAAAAAAAGAATCTCTTTGGGTTTACAAGTTTGTTACTGTGCTTTTATAACTTAAGACTTAATTCCAGTAAAATGCCTACCTGTAGCTTTAATGAGACAGTTTACCAAAATCAGCAAATGAATCAGCTTTTGCAGCATTTTCTATCCAAACCAGCACAAACAACGTGAGCAACGTAATAAACACGAGTGACTAGTTTCAATCACTCAATAGGCAATATAAATTTCCAATAAACATTTCTAATGTATCTATATTATAGTGGTCTCTCCATGACTCCACGTTCACTAGCTTTCACTAAAAGGTCGACCAGATTAGCGTGCATCGTATTGAGAGACGGCAATAAGTAAATTGAACTTGAATGAATCCGGATTGAAAAATATTTGCATGCTGTGTGGTTTTAAATAGAAAAAAAGAATGGAAACTGACTTTTATATTCATTGACCGATTTAAGGTACAGCTGGAAAATAACATTTTGGTAAAACATTGCTATACCTGCACATGTTATTTTCTGGTACAAAATAAAGTATGAAGACATGTGTCTATTTACTTGCTTTTTTCAGGAAAGTATCATGACATTGTCTTCTTTTAGAATATCTGGTAGAAGTTCAATGGGAACTCCAGGAAATTCTGATATTTGAAATTTTCTTTCAAAGTTTCCAGACAACACAGGAGCTACCATTGGCCTGTTCCCAGGTTTACTAAAAGTAGACAGTGTAATGATACTTTCCTGAAAAAAGCAAGGAAATACACACATGCCTTCATACTTTATTTTGTACCAGAAAATAACATGGGCAGGTATAGCAATTTTTTACCAAAATGTTACTTTCCAGCTGTACCTTAAGCTTTAAATTGTACCTTTTTGTCATTATAACATGTACCTCACCGCAGCCGATGAAAAGCCATTTTTGCTTTATTACCCAGTCCTTGCACTGAAAATGTGAATGCATGGAATCGCAAAGTAGTCTCAATGTTTTGTGTTCCCTGGAGCTTGAAAATACTGTTATATACACGAGAGCTCTTCAAACTCCAGGAAATTCTGATATTTGAAATTTGAAATTTTTTCAAAACAAATGGGCCGAAAAGTTAGAGGTATGCGGATGCTATTCTAAACGGAATGGTAACTCAGCTGAACTAAACTAAACGTTATCGCGTATTGGGGTATTAGGTCCGTCAGATGGGGTGAGTTGGGTGTGGCAGCAGCCTCCTCTTGACCTCCCCCCTCCCGAGAAAATCACAGACACTCTCCGAATGTTTTGGTTTATTCTACTTTTCTAGAAATCGGAATAAAAAATCAAACAATTGAAAAAATACTCAATGCACACAAAAAAAGATAAATTTAAAAAATATTTCTGTTTTTTGGGAGCTCGAGTTGTATTTGTAAACACTTCAAAAGTGCCCAGAAATTCGAAATCTCTCAAGGTCATTTCAATTAACTTGGTTCAAATTTAACATATCTGACCTAAAATTTGAGATTTGACCCTGAGCTGACCTTCAGTGGCAGTCGAAAGGTCAAAAAGTTGATTTTTCAGATTAATTACATAATTGGTATTGGATTCAACATTTCGGTCAACTTAATTACAATTTCAGACTTTCAAGGTCAAATTTCAACTTGCTTTAAATTGAACATACATCATCTAAAAGTTGTCAGGAGTTCATATAAGACCCTAAATTTGAGATTTGACCTTGAAATTGTTAAAAACGACAACGGGGACCTCCTACAAAACTGTGAGCCCCTACAGCCTAAATGTGACAGCTCCATAACAGAAGAAAGTTTTAATAGAAGTTCACATATGAAATAAATGTTAGGTTCTTATGAAAGAATAAAACTTCAATTATAATCTGGCAGTTCGGATAAGAGTAAAACTATGTGATATCCCGCCTCCATCCAATATTAATTTGTTTCGATTATTTTTTGTATAACGCATGGAAAATAACTTTAAAACTGAGCAATGTCATTAGTATTGTGATAATAACGTCCCTTATACCTATTTATTACAGGTCGTGTAGACCATTGTTGCCAGATTTATAGCAAAAACATTGACTTTTGCACGTTGGTGATGATGTGCCTTTTTTAACAGATCTCATATCTTCAAAAAAATACTAGATGGCCTAACATATTTTGCCATGCAATTCGCCTATTCAATTGGCAATTCAGTTGTAAATTTTCTCTTGAAAAAATAAAGCTTCCTAATTTGTTGTGTTTTCTTGCAGAAATCGCCTAATCCCCCCTCCATCCATTTTGTACAATCACCAGGCTAGTAGATGGGTTAACTACATTTGGACTTCATTGTATGATGCAAATGTCCCCTTTGGCATGGAAGTACCTTAGGGCAATAGAAATAAATTTATCCAAAGACACAAGATGATAAAGATGGCGCATTATATTGGAAATATACACATTTTTCAAAATGGCCGCCAAAAATTCATCAGAGACAATATCTTTGATTCTGTGCATGCTACAATTATAAGATTGGTGTCAAAAAATACAGCGATGTAGTCGTAGAATCTATTTTATAAGATCTTGAGTCTTGAAAATGAAGAACTTCCACTTTAAATTCAAAATATACGCGTTTTTCAAAATGACTGCCAGAAATATAACAAAGAAGATATCTTGAATTACGAATACTTACAAATTAAGATATCTTACCTTACAAAATGTCCCCTTTGGCATGGACATACCTTAGGACAATAAGAACAAATTTATCCAAAGACACAAGCTAGATGGCGCTTTATAGTAGAAATATACACATTTTTCAAAATGGCCGCCAAAAATACATCAGAGACAATAGTTTTGCTTCTGTGCATGCTACAATTATAAGAGTGGTGTCAAAAAATATATTAATGTAGTTGTAGATTCTATTTAATTAGGTTTCGAGTCTTGTAAATTCAGCACTTGCATTTTATATTCAAAATATATGCATTTTTCAAAATGGCTGCCAGAAATATAACAAAGAAGACAAGGAGGATTGGCTCCCAGGATCGAAACTCGATATTTTCCAACAATGAAAACGTCGAAATGTCGTTATTTTCTGAAATTAAAACCGACTATAAATTCAAAATAAACAGTTCAAAAGATTCGAACCAATATCTCGATCATTTCTTGTGAGTTTTGGAATTTTTCGTTTGGAAATAAGACCAAAATTCACGATTTAAATGTTGAAGTGAACAAAATGGCGGCTGTTTGAATTCGAATTTTGTATTACGACATACCCATATATGGGACAGAATATCGGTGGTGCACTCTGGGAGCCAATCCTCCTTGAAAGAAGATATCTTCGCTTCTAAGCATGCTGCAATGATAAGAGTGGTGTCAAAGTATACATAATATTGGGTTGTAGAATCCATTTAAATAGGTCTTTCATAATAAGAATTTTCACTTTATAGGAAATTATGCGTTTTTAAAAATGGCCACCAGAAATATAACAATGATGATATCTTCACATCAGTGCATGCTACACTGATACGATTGGTGTCAAAATTTTATATTTATGGGGTAGGAGAATCAATTAAAAATATAACAAAGATTGTATCTTTGCTAACAAAGATCGTACCTTTCCTAACAAAGATTGTATCTTTGCTAACAAAAATTGTATCTTTGCTAAAAAAAAATTTTACTTCTGGGCATAATATTTCATAAAATTGGCTTCAAAATCTACATTTTTGGGAATGTAAAAACTATTTAATTACGCAGATGCAAGTCGGTAGTTACCATTTTCCCCACCAGGTGATTAATTTGGGTGAAATAACATCGCAGGGTATTACAAAGTTCCCTTAAACTTGAATATTCTTAATTTTTAGTGGTTCACATTTCATATTACTCGTTTGTATCTGATAGTCGTACAAATTAAAATATCTCCATAGTTAAAGAAAATATTATCTGCACAACACAAGAAAAGATATTTCACTTTTTGTGTTTTACAGCATGGGGACTATGGGGAATCTCCCTGACCTAAATGTCACATTTTCGAATTTAAAGTTGATTCATTTCAAAACCACATTTCTTGATGTTTTTATGACGATTCCAAATTCAACATCAGTAATTTTGAATTTTTAATGACAAAAATAAAGATTGTTACTTCTCTTTTTGCTCAAATTCACCATAAAGACCAGTGTCTCTTTAATAACTTGCAATAAACATGCATTTACAAGGGTAGTGCAACTTTTGTTGTTGCAATGCAACATACATAAGAGAGAAATGTGATAGATAGAAACCACGCAGGACAGACATACATATTATGTACCTATAGTTAAAAAGGCCAGAAACCTTCTGGTGAGAGAAAATCTTGAAGATCGGAATAGATTTCAAGGGCTGCATATTATGACAGTATTGCAGAACCCTCTTCATCTCCTCTGATCAAATCATGGACGATGTCTCTGTTTACCGAGTCTTCCACTAATCCAACCAACAAACTATTAAGCTTGTTGTTGATTGGCAACCATTTCGTAAAAAGACATGTATGTACACACATACAGCACTGAATATTGTCATATTGAGAAAAATATTCTTATTTTCTCATTTAAACATTTAAGAGATTAAGATTTTAAGATTTTAAACGGCAATATGTCTTTTGCCATGAGTACTTCCAGGCCATAAATACAGCGTTTATTATTAAAACAATGTGTTTTATTCCAAGTGAAGTCCCCATGATTGTAAAATATGAGTCCAACTTTCTGGAAAATTATGGATTAGGATCCCACCTTGGCACTTTTTTAAAATGTTAAGCTTATTTTGTAAAAAGATGATCTTGTTTTTCTCAATTAAAACATATCAAAAGTTTCCTCACTTTATATCAACAATTACTAAAAAGGGGACGGTATTTGAAATGCGCTGAAGTTGAAAACCACATCTCCCATGCTATCCATTGTTTTCAGCATATACTCGGGGTGGAAGGTGTGAGAATTGTGCAGAAAATGACTTTGTGAGCTGGATGGAGTTTCTCTGTATTTTTCATTCTATTGGGGTTTCCTGCATAAGGGATTTCGCCTGCGAAGCATAGAACTCTTGCGAACATATCTAAATATTGGTCCCAAGAAGACATACCTTGAATTTTTTAGAAAAAATTGGCTAAAAATGGAAACTACAAAAAGTCAAAATGTTCAACTCAAACAAATTTCTAGCTATCTAATATTAACACTATGTATTATTTAATGTTTTTCAGATGTTTAAGGGCCTTCATTAGTGTACTAGTGTCTAGAAACAAGATAATTAAGGACAAAATTTGGCATTTTTGATCATTTTCGCTTTCAGCAGTAACATATAGTTCCTTATATCTTGAGTTTAATGTTGACTGGTTGTTGCAATTATGATTAAATCTGTGCTTGTACATGTCTTCTTCCATTTAAGATACAAAAAATGTATATTGGACCACCAATGGTCATATTAGAGCTTTCAGATCTCCCCTACCCCATTTATTATGAAAAATTACTGAAACATATGAAAATATAAAATAACTTGAATTTATAAACTTTAACAATGTTGTAGCTATTCTATATCAATATTATGTATTATTTAATGTTTTTCAGATATTTCAGAACCTTTATTGGTATACTAGTGCCTAGAAATGAGACATTTAAGGACAAAACTTGGCATTTTTTAAAATCATTTTAGCTTTCAGCAGTAACATATAGTTCCTCATACATTGAGTTTTATGCTTACTGGTTGTTGCAATTTTAATCAAATCTGTTCTTGTAGATGTCTTCTTCCATTTAAGGTATAGGAAATGTATAGTGGACCACCAATGGTCATATTAGAGCTTTCAGATCTCCCCTACCCCATTTATCATGAAAAATTAAAGAAAAATATGAAAATATAAAATAACTTGAAACTATAAAGTTAAATAAAGTTGTAGCTATTCTATATCAATATTATGTGTTATTTAATGTTTTTAAGATATTTCAGAACCTTTATTGGTAAACTAGTGCCTAGAAATGAGACATTTAAGGACAAAACATGGCTTTTTTCACCATTTTCGCTTTCAGCAATAACATATAGGTCCTTATATCTTGAGTTTAATGCTGACTGGTTGGTGCATTCTTAGTCAAAGTTGTTCTTGTAGGTGTCTTCTCTCATTCAAGATATAAAAAATGTATAGTGGATGACCAATGTTCATAGTAGAGCTTTCAGATCTCCCCTACCCCATTTATAAGGAAAATGACCCGAAATATTAATAAAAAGTAAAATAACTTCAAATTATGAACTATTACAAAGTTGTACCTATTCTATGTCGATACTATGTATTATTTAATCTTTTTCTGATGTTTCAGGACCCTCATTAGTATTCTAATGCCTAGAAATGAGATATTTAAGGCTTTTTTTCATTTTCGCTTTCAGCAATAACACATATGTCCCTATATCTTGAGTTTTATGCTGACTGGTTGGTGCATTCTTGGTCAGATCTGTTCTTGTACATGTATTCTTCCATTTAGGATATAGAAAATGTATATTGGACAACCAATGTTGATATTATGGCTTTCATGTCTCCCCTGCCCCATTTATAATGTAAATGAAAAAGTAATTTCAAATCATAAACTTTAACAAAATTGTAGCTTTTCTCTATCAATACTATGTATTATTTAATGTAACCTTCATTTGATTACATGTGTCTATTTGGCATTTTTAGCATTCTGCATTTAGCAGTAGCATATAATTTTCCACAATTATAATTCTTTGATGATAGATTTATATGTGCTTTTTATTGAATCTGTCTTCTCTGATTTAGGTTAAAGAAAATGTATGTAAGACAACGAATGTTTTTATTAGAGGTCTAAGATCTGCCCTCCACCTTTAAATGAGAAAAACAACACAAATGTTATTATTGCATGTTAATATTCTTAAAACTTTTAAAAAGTTTAGCACATTTATTAGCACACTAAAATCAAAAAATGACACATAAATGGGCAAAATGACAAATTTTTCACTTTCAGCAATAGTTGTTTATATTTTTAGTTGAATGGTGATTAGTTGACATATTTTAGATCATATATATTCAATCATGTGTCTTGTGACTGATATGTCATTTACATGACATGGTTATTGAGTCAATAAAAGATGTATGTATATCTTCAAAGCATGGAAAATGTGTTTTAAACACAAATATACATATTAGAGATAAAATTACTACACTACCATATTTTCAAAAGATTACTCAAAAATAGAATAGTGCGTAATAATTTTGTAATTTCACAGTTTACTCTCATGTGAATCAAAGGATATGTCTATATATAAACATGATTGTTCACAACTCTCGAACTTAATCCAGCAACAGCCTGATTTTTCAAATCTCCCTGGTTCTATGTTAGAGCTGCATTTAAGTCATTTTAAAGGTCTAGGTTGCTCATGACACCACAAGCTGTATATTCAGATATGTAAGATCTCTAAATAATTTTTATAGTTCTAAGAAACTCATCCTTAAATATTGTCCAACGATGTGCACTTGTGTATTGCCATATGGACAGGAAGCAATACACCCTTGACTAGAAACTTTGTATTTGCAATATTCGGTGCCTTTTGCCATTTTACATTTCCTAATTGCCAAGGACATATGTTTCTTGTGTTGCTACGAAGGTTTGTTTGTGAGTATACTGGTACAAGACACCCATCTTTGATATATCTTCAAATAGGTATTGCACTTTGAGATTCATATAGTAATTTAGAATGCTACCTTGAAGGACATAAGAAACTGTAAGAGCTCTTTTTAACTCTCATCCTTCTTTGCAAGCAACATTCTGTATCATCAGACTGAATACAAATTCTCTCAACATTGAACTCCTTTGTCTTGTCTGCAGCACTGCAATAGACATGGGCCATAAGGAGAGTGTCAACTTCTTCATGATCAGTATTTGATAGATAAGTTGCAACTATCAGTTTTGCAAAGTTCAATAGCAGCTCTGCAATAAGTGAAATTCATCCCATTTTAGAGATACGGTAACATTGCTTCACAAACCAAAGACAGCTTACCATTTTGTAATCCTTTCCAAAATCATCCAAGAACATGGCTGTTCTTCATTTCACAATGTTTACATTTACCAAAACATCCCCAAGCCCAATATCTATCATGAACTTCCTAATTACACAGCCCCTAGGTGTAATATGGAAACCACCAAGCCTTTGACAACATTACAATTACTCAGATGCGAGTAGGTAGTTACCAGTTTCGCCACCAGGTGGCTGATTCGGGGGAAATAACATGGCAGGGTATTACAAAATTCCCTTAAACTTATATATTTATCAGTTTTAGTGGTTCACTTTTCATATTACCCTTATGTATCTGATATTTATACAAATTAAAATATGTCCAGTAAAAGAAAATATTATGTTATCTGCCCATCACAAGAAAAGATATTTCCATTTTTGTGATTTTACAACATGGGGGCTATGGGGAATCTCCCCGACCTAGAAATCACATTTTCAAAGAAAATTAAAATTTCAAAGTTGAAAAACTCTTTTCAAAACCATATTACTAGATGTAATTTTACATGTACATTCCAAATATGACATCAATTTGACTGAATTTTGAATTTTTAATGACTTAAATCAAGATTATTTCTACTCCCATCTAGGACTGATATGAGGGAATTCAACCAATATGGCTTGATCACTGGTTATAATTATCACAGTACTATGACCCCATTACTTTAAAATATATTCCAAGTGTTGTACTATACATTGCATAGATTCATGAGCAGTTTGCAACATATTATAACCAGAAAAGCCCAAATAGACAAAGATAGAGAATACCTGCCTCATTTGCAACTCAACTTTAAATGTGTAATTTTTAGACTTGCATACTCATGAAGTTCCTGACACATCTGAAAAATATCAAATAATACATAGTATTGATCTAGAATAGCGACAACTTCGTTAAAGTCTATACTTTGAAATTTTTTTTTTTTTATATTTCTGGTTATTTTTTCAAAATAAATGGGGTAGGGGAGATATGTAAGCTCTAATATAATGACAGGCTTTCCAATATACATTTATAAATACCTTAAATCAAAGTAGGCAGGCAAAAGAACAGATTTGATCAAGAATCCATCAACCAATCAGCATAAAACTCAAGATATAAGGAACTATATGTTATTGCTAAAAGTGGAAATGATGAAAAATTTCTCGACACTATTATACTAATGAAGGTCCTGAAACATTAATTACAGCAATCAATAACACATAAATAATAGTTACATCTTTGTTAAAGTTTATACTGGTAGTTTGAAGTTATTTTTTATATTTTCCAGTCATCTTCCCTAATAAATGGGGTAGGGGAGATCTGAAAGCTCTAATATGAACATTGTTTGTCCACTATACATTTTCAGTACCTTAAATGGAATAAGACATGTACAAGAACAGATTTAATCAAAAATGCATCAACCAGTCAGCATAAAACTCAAGATATGAGGATCTATATATTACTGCTGAAAGCAGCATTGATTAAAAAATGCCAAGTTTTGCCCTTAAATATCTCATTTCTAGCCACTTGAATACCATTAAAAGTTCTGAAAAATCTTAAAAACATTAAATAACACATAATATTGATAATAGAATAGCTACAACTTTATGAAAGTCTATAATTTCAAGTTATTTATTTTTTCATATTTCTTGTTTATTTTCCATAATTGATGGGGTAGGGGAGATCTGAAAGCTCTAATATGAACATTGTATGTCTACTATACATTGTCTATACCTTAAATGTAAGAAGACATGCACAAGAACAGATTTAACTGAAAATGCAACGATCAGACAGCATAAAACTCAAGATATGAGGAATTATATATTACTGCTGAAAGCTAAAATGATTAAAAAAATACCAAGTTTTGTCCTTAAATGTCTCATTTCTAGCCACTTGTATATTGAAATAGGTTCTGAAATATCTTAAAAACATTAAATAACACATAATATTGACATAGAATAGCTAAAACTTTGTTAAAGTTTATAATTTTAAGTTATTTTATTTTTTCATATTTTTCGGTAATTTTCCATAATAAATGGGGTAGGGGAGATCTGAAAGCTCTCATACGAACATTGGTTGTCCACTATATATTTTCTATACCTTAAATGGAAGAACACATGTACAAGCACAGATTTAATCAAAAATGCAACAACCAGTCAGCATTAAACTCGAGATATAAGGAACTATATGTTAATGCTGAAAGCGAAAATGATTTAAAATGCCAAATTTTGTCCTTAAATGTCACATTTCTAGACACAAGTATACTAATGAAGGTCTTGAAACATCTGAGAAACCTTACTTAACACAAAATATTGATATAGAATAGCTACAACTTTGTTTGAGTTGAACATTTTGACTTCTTGTATAGTTTCCATTTTCAGCCAATTTTTTCTAAAAAATTCAAGGTATGTCTTCTTCGGACCAGTATTTAGATATGTTCGCAAGAATTATATGCTTCACAGGCGAAATCTTTTATGCAGGACACCCTAATATAATAAAGAATACACAGAAATTCCATCCAGCTCATAAAGTCATTTTTTCCTTAACGGAGCCTCTTAGAAAATTTTCCACCCCGAGTAATAGTTTCCGTCATCGCAAATTGATATTCAAATCTACACTTTCAAACGATTCTACTTTTGAAGAAGTTTATGGGCTCTTGTTAGATATAATTTTTTGTAATATTTTCCACAGCCATTGAAAATAGGCATGCATTTTCAATAAAAAGTGAAAATGTTGGATAACTAATAGACATACAGTACAATATCAGAATTTCCGCTGATTTAAACATTTTGGTGACCATTTAGTCAATGCAAAAATTATATTTAGACAATAAAAAATTGAGATCTAACTTAATATAATGTAACCATACCTTGACGATATATCTAGTAAGTAATAGCTCATCAACTCCTTCTCTGGGACATTTTGAATTTCCTGAGGTATTAATCATAGAATTAACACTATCTTCAATTTAATTGAGTACATATGGTCATACTTTGAAGGAATCTGACAATAATTGCAAAATCATACATAAAACAGACAATGAACTGACAGACTGACGGACGGAGGGCTTCACTGTATCCCCACTGAACTTTCTTCATTGGGAAAATATTTTATTTTTTTATTTATTAAAATCATATAAACATATATACATATAAGTGATAATGACACCCTAGTGGGTGTATGTCTTATCACAAGCTAAAGACTATAAACCTTATCAAATGAATTCTACCACCCATTAATGTATACTTGGACATCAATCTTACTATTGCAGCATGCATACAAGTGAAGATATCATCTTTGTTACATCTCTGTCAGCCATTTTGAAAAAGGCATAATTTTTTGATAATAAAGAGGAAGTTCCTAATTTTCAAGACTCAAACCCATACTATATTGATACTTCACCAACAAAAATGTATATTTAGGCACCAATCGTATCATTATAGTATGCATAGAAAAAAATATATTGTCTCCGTTGTATTTTTGGCAGGCATTTTGAAAAATTTGAATATTTCCAATATAAAGCGCCATCTGGCGTGTGTCTTTGGATAAATTTGATTCTATGGTCCTAAGGTACTCTCATGTCAAAGGAAACGCTTGCATCATAGATTGAAGTCCAGACCCCCTAAAATGCAGTTAACCCATCTACTAGGCGTGAAAATGATGGAATAACTTTTTCAGCCCTTTGAAAAAGTTACGAATAATGGCTAAAAGTAACACCTCGGAAAATGTGCCCAATACTGTATAAGTGGTAATTTTGCCTACTCATTTAATTTTCCTATTTCCTAATTTTTGCCAGGTTTGGAAAATTAAATGTCGGAAATATTGTCTTTATAATGTTATCCAATGGGAGGTTTCTTGTCATTAGGAAAATTAAAATTAGGAAAATGATGAAATTTGACCATTCGGAAAATTAACCACTCGGATTAAATACCACTTATACAGTATATTGCTCTGATACAATCTTTGATATTTTAGAAAATTGTCTGAAACAGAAATGACGGTTATAAAAATCCAGGTCATGCAAATCATATGTGGAAGTGGAACTAGTTAGATTGCCTGGAGGTTAAAACAGAACTCTGTTATCTTTGTTTAAAAATGTCTAAAAATGCAGCATGTTTTGTCACTTCCTGTTTTGACATTTTCTGTTAAGTACCATGGCACCTTAAACTGCCAATTTATGAACCTGAACACATTTGAGTAAATCCCTTTGTTTTCCCCATTTCAAAAATGTTTGGAAAATCTGCCAAAATTGCCGCCATGGACCTTCTGATCCTTTGTCCAATGTTATTTGAATGCCTTCTATATAGCTGCTATAACAGTGAAGTCCGATCTTGTAGGATGGAACCTATTATTAAATCAACTTAGAACGAAAAAAGCCCTAAGCCGACGTGGTCACCTTGTCTCCGATTTTCAATACATGTGTGAAAGACATTATGGTCCTCCAGGGATTATAGTCCCCCCTTTTAAAGGCCCTTACTGGCCCTGATTGTGTATAAGATAATAAGGGAAAGAGCACAAAGAGGTCACCATATGAATCAATGGTGTACTGACGATATAAAAGATGGTGTAAACATCAATATCACTTAGTATAGTCAGCCATATATGTACAAAACATGTATTTTTAGACTATATGAGATTTCAGTTTAAAAAGATGGCATCTAAAAACTATCTAATGAATCTTCTTTTAAAGATCATGGTTCGTTTGTATTGATACCATATAGACGATGATAGATGGCATAACTGTAAATTTTATCTTATATGTAAATGTGTGGGAACTTTGTGTTAAAGCGAACGTTTCGTTTGTATACGTACATGTAGTCTCGCTCATATCAATTCAAACGGTGACTCTTAACGCCCACTTTTTCAATCTACCATATACTAGATGCTGGATGCTAGATGCATAATTTACCTAACTAGGCTATTGATACTGGAAAGTCAATCCTCTGATTAATTATAAATTTATATTTTGATACGATTATTCTCAATAAATATTTTTAATAAAAATTAAATTAAAAAATAATTCGACTTATAAGTCATTCACTGTTGGGGCCAGCTATATATCAATACGAACTGAGGCAATATTCCTGAGGGACAATGTTCTATTTTACATTGGACAATAAATATTTAAATATAACTACTGATTAGAAATTGGACAAGGGGGTGGGAGCTTGTCTAGTCTCTCAGAGTCAGAGGCTCAAAATTCTAAGCTTGGACCAATCAGAATCGAGCATAGACTGAGGATATAAAATTGATTTTTGAAGTTTTAGTTATTAGACAAGGAGGATTGGAAGCCAGGGTTCCAACTCGATATTCTTTAATCTCCACGCATGCGTCTTTTGCTATTCGTGTCTGTATAATTTGTACGACTGCATGGAGAATGACCCGATACTCTCCAACAAAGCTATCGCTAGGTGATTGTTTTGCAGAATATCGGTGTTGCATTCTGGGAGCCAATCCTCCTTGGTTATTAGAAAAAGAACTTGACAATGGTGGAGTTTACAGGCTTTTTGGAAGAACCATAATTCTACTTCTTAATGCAAGAGTATATTAAGTGTAACTGATGGCTCAGAGCCGAGTATATAATGACGTCAATTAGAGAAGCAACGTCCCGCATCTTTTGGCAGATATTGTATTTGACACCCGGGATTTGACATCATAAGGAATAGATTGGTTGGCCAATTGTACATATTGCTTGTAATTTTGTCACCCCTACAGATCTGATATCTGCCTTTAACGTCCTTGTGGCTAGAAATGATGTAACAGGTAAACTAGAACAAACATTTTTTAGTTTTCTGTAATTTATTGTTGCATTTATTTACATAAGTTAAGACATACATTAAATAGCCACTGTGAGCCGGTATTATCAGACATATTTACGTACGCACGATCCGTGCGACTATATTTGTGTTACCGGTCCTGAAACAGCCCCCTATCATCCCCATCATTTTGAAATAAATTCATATTATTTCTTCTTTCCTTTTTTATACAAATGTCATTATATGAAATCTACATTTACAATGTTTAAATACACAACAGTCCACACTTTAACAAAGAAAGAGTTAACAAAAAATAAACTTAGTTAATACATATAGACATTAAAACTTGTATATAAACACATTTAAATAAGTAATATCATGTGAGTACAACATAACATGTGATATGCAGCTTGGGACTATTTTATAATCACTGTATACGTACATAACAACATTACATTATATATTAAAACCATGCACGTGTCAAAAATAATTATGGACTTTTCATTTTAGTATATATATAGAGTTGCAAATTTTGCAACGTGGGACAATCTGAACAATTATATATAAAATACCTTGAGGAATTCACTTTAAGCTTACTTACTACAATTTTTACATTGTAAATCCACTGAATATCAATAATAGCGACGTTTACACGGTCTCACAACCATTTGAAACATTGTACAATATGTAAAATCAGAACAAATCCACAGTACAAAAATAAAAACGAATGCATCCTCGTTTTGAAATGAACACGTGATTTTTCAGTCATAAATACCTACAATTATAAACACTAATTTCTCTATTCAGATCCCTGATTCACTTGCTATCTTTCCTAATCTACAATACGAATATTCAAAGGTTAATTATTACAACCTTCAGGTATGAGGTGCCTCCGTGAAAAATCGTACTCGCAGGCTATATACAAGGCGGTATACTTAATATGGGCATTTAGAACGCCTAACAAATTAAATTTTGAATTTACACCTATATTTTTCCATTACTTTATGAAAGAGACAACAAACATTGAACAACAATTTTAGAGACAGTATAAAAAATGCGGAGACGTTGAACACTATTTTCGTTACAATAACAATAAGGTATTTCTATTTCTTGTCGTATTCCTATTTAAATTGCTATTTAAAAACATATTTATTAAACCACCTTGTATTTCAGATTAAAATTAATTGACGTCCTAACATATAGGTCTACAACACAAATTGCATCACAGTCACATATTACAAATAAATTATATTCTTCCAGCATCCATAATATTTACTCACAATTATTCCCAGCGCAGTGCTCTGCGAAGAAATAATATTTTGAATGTCGGAAATACATATTTCAGCTCTACTTAAAGCAATACATGTACAGAAGTATCATATATGTACACCACTTTACATATATAATTAATTATGAACACATGATCCTCAATTGTGTAGTAACAACAACAAATGGAAATTAAAAGCGTCAGAGACGGGATTTGCTCCGTATTCTCTGGAAGCACCATCTATTCTAAATTGCACATTACCGGGGACCTCCAACAATACAGTACCATTTAAAAAAGAATTACTCCCCGTCTCAAAAAGAGCAGTACCAATACAATCAACCATAAATACTGATTGTTGTAGAACATCTTGTTTAAGGCCAGGTGTATGGATGATGTATTAATCCAACATTTTCCAGCTATAAGACCATGGTCTATTTGATGGAAACCTCCGGTACAATATCGTTAATTTAACATGTGGCTTATCAAAAGCAGCTACAACAGGTAAATGTTACATGCATATATATAGAACCACGTTTAACATTAAACAAACTGCACGCTATATATGTGTATTGACTGAATTGAGCTAAAATGTCACACAATGTGTTTACTTACAATATCTCGTACATTACATCACGTTTTTATTTTCACTCCAAATTTTCACCCTAGTCTGAGCAAGTGAACACAACTTGAATTTCTATAGATGGCACTACTGTATTCGGGCCTCTTTGACCTTGACCCATTCACCGGACTCATCAAGATTCGGTGGGTAATGACTTGCTATAATATACTATATTAAACACAGCCAATGTGAGTCCTTACTTCAGAATGGTAGCTGACTGTTCAAAAAGAGAGTTTCTAGAAATAGAGGTACTGGGGTTACTGCCTCAAGTTTGTGAAAATATAGTCTCTGTAAACCCTCCCTACTGAGCGATCTTAGGTCTGGAATTTTGCCCAGTATTCGAGAGAAGAAGTTTGACACCTTCTGAGCCTGACTATTATAGGTACAATGATCTCTTAAACAGTCTATGAGTTTCATCTGTAGTTCTTCCATCTTCTTCGGCTCTTTGAGACCATGGCGCTCTGAAAAACATCGAACACAATTCCGGTAAGAACTTGTCAATAAAACGAATTATGATTAGGCTAACACAAATATGATCATCCATGACATCCTGTCAGACCCACAGTTTGGATGTATTATGGTCCAGTTATATGATGAGGTGGACAGATAAAGAACTGTTTGTTGTTGCATCATTACTTCCCTTCAGTTCACACACTTACACAGGAATATTAATTTTATAAACGAAGGAATTGATACAAGACAACCAAATCTCAATATAAATAGAGTCATTAAATAATAAAATCTGAATAAAAAAGAATTGTGCAATATTTATTAAAAAATTAATCTACTCACGGGTAACCATGGTGAGAGCAGCCATACATGACAACGATGAGATATCTAGGGGCATTCGGTGGAGATTCAATCCAAACTCAAAGATTGAGTTGATCCAGTCACCAAATGTTTTCAAACATTGATGTCTATGCAGCACTTGGCCATTGCAGAATACAATTCGGTCATCATTCGGCTGTACCCTACAAAAACGGAGAATTGCGCTATGAAACCTAATGATTCTCTTGTCTTTTCATGATAATGGTATTCAAGTTAAAAATAGTAATTAAATTAAACTGGTTATGTGAGCTCAAACACCTATTATTTAACCTCTATCAGAAATTAATTACAATTTTCTCATTAAACTAATACTCCAAATGTATGAAAAACACTGCCCTCCCTCCCGATGTCATTTAAATCTTTTTGGAACATTTCGCCAAATATACTTTAGAGATATGAACCGTCACCTTTAAAGATATTCAAACTACATACACATTCAAAAAACAATTCAACTCAGACGAAAATGCGGAACATAACCTCATCTTGGACGTAAAATTTAGATTCTAACTTGGATCTTGAATCTTTTAGACCTACCTGTATGCAACTCGCAATATGAACAGCTCTAGAGACGCTGATTGGAACAGCAGCTCCTGGTCTTCCGCACATAGCTCTGTAAATCCGGGAATCTTTTCAGCCCAAACTTTGATGACGTCCAGACAGGCAATGAGGATTTCGTAGAATTGTTGGATCATATCACCTTGACTGTTGTCGATAGTCTCCAAGTCACCAGATTTGAACTGAAAATTAACGATTCATTGCTAGTTATGTATAATTTTGCACTATATGTACTCAACGGTGACCTGGATGTTCAACAAATGTATTAAATATCATGCGGTTTTTATGTAAATCGAGTGTACAATGTTTAGCATGGAATTTAATGTGAATTCATTTGCATGATAAATTATATTTTATCATTTTTATCCACTCTTGGATCTGCGCTCACTCGTGGAGATGGGCGATATCCACTCATGGATAAAAATGGTATACTTCAAAAATCATAGGATATCCTCTATATATGCTAGGCCAAATGGTAAATATAACTTACAGGAGTAAATTCATAAATAATAGTTGCTCAAGCTTATGTTAATTAAGGTCAAGAAAAGAAAATAACCAAGTACCAACTCCCAAGCATGGCCGTAAAATACTCAGCAACAAGCACCGAGCAGCACTTATTTGAAACGAGAACAATCTTCAAAACCAAACTTAGTCTCATTCATTTTAACATAGGTGTTCGTTGAGAGAGTTATTGTACACACCTTGGAGTAGTCTAGGTTGGGTATATCGGGGGCAGTATCAACGTGGGCGCGGACTAAAGAGGTGATTAGGCTGACTGGTGGAGATGGAGGTGACTCCTGAGGACTCTTGGGCTTAGATGGCAACCTCCCTCGTCTTCCCTTCAACCCTGCTGTTCTCACTACCTCCTTCACCATCCCAGTAGCCATGCATTTTTGAAAGCGACAGAACTGACATCTATTTCGCCGCCGTTTGTCCACTGGGCAATTCTTGTCAGCTAAACAAACGTATTTGGCGTTCTTTTGTACAGTTCTCTGAAAGAAGAAAACGTTAATCATCAATATCAAAACGCATTCTGACTTTTATACAGTTTTCTATGAGTTCACTAGAAGAATCATCAATTACAAAAACGTATATTACGTTTTTTCCTTACGGTTCTCTGAAAGAAAAGTAGGTTAAGCATTAATAACAAATTAATCTATGCCTGCATTAGATACAGACGTTGCCTTCATTATATTACTATCAATATGTGCTTCTCTAACCTTTGCTCATTAGGGTCCTTTGATCTCCATAGACCATTTATTAGCAATTACATTCAGGTTATTCATGAATAATTACATCTGTGAAATCTGCAATATCGTTATTTTGTGCAGGAACTGTACCTTAAAAAATCCTTTACAGCCCTCGCAAGTTCTGACCCCATAATGTTGACAGGCGGCGTTGTCTCCGCAAACAGCACAAAGCTGGCCCTCTTTGACGGGCATCTCTCTGGAGGGGGAGGAACGGGTTGAGGTGGGGGTGGGGGAAGTCCCGGGGGAGTGAAGGTTGCTGTACTTGGCCATATCCATGCTGAAAGACAGAGGGAGCCTGTCTGTATGGAAGTTACTCAACGCAAAGGACTAGTAGGCTAGGTCTGATTCATAACAAGTAGTTATATTACTCAAGACTGTTAGAAAGAACTGCAATTACTGGGGTGACAGGCGTATTAATTAAGCAGAAGGCAAAGAGTGAAATTACTTTATTGAATTTCAAGAGAAAATTAATGATGTGAAAAAAGGCTCTTTGCACACTAATGAACTTACCTCGAGTCCGGCGTGAGCGGGCTGTTGAGATTCATCGAGGATCGGCGCCCTGAGAATGGCTGACGGGCAATCTGGACGTTCAGATCAGCTCGATATGGTACACCGCCTTGAAACCCTGACTCTTGTGACAGCTTAAAGTCTTGTTCGAACATCCCAGCCTGGTAGCCTTGGTATGCATCCCCGGGGAACATTTGCTGACCTGCAAACTGTGAGATCTTAGGTTCTATAAAGCCCGCTTGGAATCCTGCGCATGAGCTGTTACTATAATCCGGGGCTTCTCGTTTCTGGAAGAATTCCCCTTGTTCTTGTCCCTCGCCGCCAAAAGGCAAGCCTTGTTTAAAATAATTAGGCACATTGTCAATAGGATATTTTTGATAATGTCCCTGATAGTGCATTATGACGTTAGGTTCCTTATCAGACTGAGTGGGACTGTTGCCTTGGGCGGGACGCTCCGATAAACACTCGTTGCTGTCATACATGAACGACTGACTGGTATAAGTGTCTTGAAAGCTTGGCAAGGAGTTGGTGGTGGAATAAGATTGAGTGCCCTGCATGGGATTTTCAAATGTCTGTTGGTAGGACTCACACGGCGGTGTTCCGCTGGTGAAACTTCCCTCGCTTGGGTACTGCTGTGGAAACGACGCTGTCTGATAACTCTCGCCTCCCATATTATTGATGCTATTAACACAATAGGCTGACGACGTCAAGTTCTCCACATTGGGCAAGCTTGAGTTGAAGGTCGTCTGAAAATACACCAAATCATGCACGTTAATTTTGTCTCAACTGAAAAACATGTGATCCGGAACACGATGCAATGTGGAGCACAGATATACATAATTGATAAGAGCGGTAAACTAACATCCTGAATAAAAGCATTCTTCAATTCGTACATCCTCTGAAAGAATTCAAACTTCATCATCATCGAGTGTGCTTATCATCATTGGTGATGCTCATCTAGCATAACAATCGCCATCACTGATCAGTCTTATGATTCAATTTAACACAGCAAATCGTATTGCCTCATTTCTCAAAGCCCATGTATTCAGTTTCTATAATACTTTGTCTACACATTTGTGTAAACGGTAAATCAGGCCTGAGAACCAACATGTCCTCGCACAGAACTAGAAAATGGTGAGATTAAATGGCTTAAAGACGCGGAGAATTTCACGGCAACGTATAAATCTCTTTTCTTTAGTTTCTGATTGGTTTCTACAGACTTTGTTTAGCCTCCTACTGTTTTAAACATTCCAATATATTTACAACGGAAGGCATGACACAAAAGAAAGAACATGCATAATCTGGCTTTTTGAATATTTCTGTCAATGTAATAAATTTTGCACATTAATGCGATGCCAATGTTCCCACGTTTTATAGTTCTCGTCGCAATTATCTTGTTTTGACTGAAGACGAGACACTAATGCATTTGGAAAGAAAGATATGACTATTGAATTAACTATGACATAAAGCCTAGTGCGCCCCAGGGGTGAATTTTCTTTCGAATTGGCTTTTTCGATATGAATTTTTGCGATTTCTTAAACTGTGTAATTACCAATTACGTAATAACTAAAGTGACTAACTTAATTAGTCGTTTACAATTTTTTAGTCAAGTTTTGGTGTTGTTTTTACTATTTTTCAAATTCGGCTTAGTGTATACTTTCATCGAGATGACTTCAGTTCCTATAAACGCTATATTGAATAATATAAATGTGGCAAAGTGACATGCCACAGTGCTATGTAACGTAACAGGTAATACAAAATTTAATTTAATAATACTAAACACAATCTGATTTTACTATGACCACAGTTTGAGATGTTTGAAACATTCACAAATTGATACATACAAACCTTAGTACTATTCTAAAAAATGAAATAACACTGCACAACTTCGTGAAAATTGATCGATTTAATGCATGGTTTAAAATTCATTTCAATTAATTCATTTTCTGTGTTTTGACAATATGAATATTTTCAAAGCATTGAAAATGTGACTATTTTCTATCATATTAATCAATTTTTTGCTCAGAATGGTTGATAATCATCAATATATATCTTAATATGATATGATATAATTTTATCTTTAAAAAAAATTAATTTAAAAATCTTTAGCCGTAGTCGGACGTGATTTTAAAACGATTAAAACATTAAAAATATATTGCATGCCAATTGCGGGCTATATAGAATTTTTTCTAAGACGCTTCGCAAATTATATCAATGATTTTTAATTGTTCAAATAATTGTCCTTTTTAGGAGCTCTTTGAATAAAAGGAATCATTATTTTACGCTAGACGCTCTGGGCCATATTTGTTGAGAATAATAAGATATAATTTTTATATTGAAAATGTCACGACAAGGCCTGGACGCGACATACCTTTCATCAAAAAGCGAGTTGTATTGTTTTAGTCCAATAGGGAATTGATTTAAACGGGTACATCAAAGCTTAGTAGAGCTTACCTTTTTAAATACGTTTTACTTTTCCATATAGGCATTTTATATTCTCGATGTTTTGTATTCTAATCCAAAACGACATGAAATAGAAACACGATGGGCTTTAATAAATTTTAATCATTGCTAATTTCGGATCAAGACCTTTTGGTGTAAATCAGGATTAAAAAGTTACAATGGAACTTTTTCTGACTCGGATCGACGTTATTGCGTTGTACAGACGCTTTGCTTTTTAGTTTGTGAAGACAATAGTTGTAACTCTATACCTTTCACGTACTCTCAGGCCATTACTGAATAAAGCAATTTGTCTCTATAGCTTCTTATTAAGACATATATTACTTCTATATCCCCAATATAAGTTGCCAAATTAGGAGTTTTTAATTTTAAGGGCTTTTTAATTGACGTTTGCAGAATGCACGGGGTTAAAAGTCAAGTCTATTTGTATAGGGTCACATATTACTACGCCATATTGAGAACCGGGTGTCATGGCGCGGGGTATGCACGTGTGTGTTAATTCGTGTAACACTATACTGCAATTTATCAAACGATTTTTCTGTCTTTTTTTAAATTGTAACATTATACTAACCATTTTTCAAACGACATTTGATTTTTAAATTCTACTTTGAAACAAATTGGTTAATTCTTATAGACTCCCCATGCAGCATACGCAATACTAGATAGTATAATATGTCCACATCATTAATTGATTCTTATTTAATTTTGGGTCCTGGACAGGTAGGATCCCCTTTTCCATTTATATATAATTACAACCTTTTTCCTTATTAGTTTATACTCCACCAGGGCATGTAAGAGCTAGACAGATATGGGACGATAAACCCTGGGCGCTCCACATCGGATTTTTGAGCAATTGACTACAGGCTCATTGATACTTTAGCCGAAATGTTTTTCGTATTAATTTGTGTTATGTTTACCTGCGCCTGTAGAACCAACATTGCTGTCGTATCGGAGCTGTTGTTGGGTAAAATAGTTCCGGTACTCGCCGAGTGGGGCGTCAATGCTTCCGCTGAAGACAGCCTGTTGGTTGTGTTTGTCGCAAGTGGCAGTTCTGGTGATAGTGCTGCAACATACAAAAATACAATGTTTTGAGTTTCTTTCTTAAAATTGAACATGATATTACTTGTTTATGATAACTGTACCTCTGAATCGTATGCCCTCGCACAATCCTAATTTGTAGTTAGCAAGTCTCCAATTGATATGGAAATTATACCATCAAGGTATAATCAGTCCTAAGGTTTACACCATTTAATGGATCTCATTTATCTCCCCTACCTATATCTAAGTCATTTTTATAATAAGTTGACGCGTTTCACTTAAAACCTCTAAATGTTGGAATCATTTATTTGTGTATTTTGGATAAATGTATGTAAATATGGTAAAACAAAAAAATATATTTACTTTTCGTTTTGTTTCGGGTTTAATATCTAGCCTGTCAGTAATCAAAATACAATTAAGAATTGAGGTTGGGCGGCAAAGCCAGCAAAAACAAAGTTAAATATATTGTATTTCCCAACTTTTTGAAATGAAGTGAGACTCGAGTGCAAAAAAACACAAATGGATTAATAAAGCCTTTCAGCCGTCTGTTTGTATCAAGAATTGGTAAATTGTAATTGCGTTCAAAGTTGCTTCAGGTTTTTTCATGT
The DNA here is from genome assembly GCA_903813345.2 of Owenia fusiformis. Lineage (NCBI taxonomy): Eukaryota > Metazoa > Annelida > Polychaeta > Sabellida > Oweniidae > Owenia > Owenia fusiformis. The sequence continues at coordinate 7,270,657 of CAIIXF020000007.1, forward strand.
TTGCCTTTGCTTATTTGATGACTGTCCTCAACTTGACTTGACGTTTCGTCGGCATTTCATTCAAAAGAAAATCAACGATTTTTGTTGGAAACACGTGCTCCTCCTTGTCTACGTCTGTCTCGCTACAGTTGTTTTGAAAGTTTTGCAAACCTACTTCCATCCTTGTACCCGTTTCTTGTCTCTAAAAATGGTTTGGATTTCATATCTGGAGGGATTAGACAATTGTAGCATAAGTAAAGAAATATGTTTTAAAAAGTAGGTATATAATAGTGAAAGAATATGAGGATTGTCACTGTTACGCTATATCACTCATGAGTGCCCCTTGAGTTGCCAATTGCCAGTACCGTTCAAAGTCGGCTTGGCATACCCCTGTTAGCAGGAGATAAACTTTACATGTTTGGGTATACAAACAAGCCTTGACGGCATCCAAGAATAGGGCCCGCTTACTAAAGCCATCACATCACTTGAAAGTAAACCACTTGATGATGCATTTTACGCTGTTCATTTGTATATAACGACCTTTGTTTGTTCAGAAGTCGCAATAAGCAATAACAAATCAGTAATTATCGGGAAAATGTTTTAAGTTAATGATACTTTCCGGCGTATGCGAAGGTGATTAAACGTGCTCGGGTAGAATTATGGAGCTCTCGTTTGTTCGCCACCAAGTTCAGCCTTACACAATGACCCGCATTCTCTACAAGTTGTTAAAAAACTTGACGATCTCCTACACTAATTTGCCACATTTTAAAGTTATGTCCTAAGATATGAAACCTTTTTTTTAAATCGCGCTAGGTATAAGCCTATCATATCGCTAGGTGTGTCATATTTTCAGCAAACTTGAAATATCGGTAGGAAAGATCTGCTTCATATAATATAAATTTAAAAAAAAATCTTAATTTGGAAAAATCCCACAACTGTTGTTGAGACACTGTTGTAAAATTTTCGCCCAAAAATGGAACTGAACGTATTCACGAAAGCGCCTATTATAAGTTTTCGGCAAATGAATTCGCGTATATAAATATCCCCATCTAGCCCTCCTTTGAGACTAGGTATTATTACAAGTTAAAACCCCTCTCACTCAAACGATGATGGGGATATGTTTAAATTTCTTCAATCACTTAATTGACTGCGGTTAAGTCATTATCTTTTCTCACTGATTAAATTCCATCAAATACTCCGCAAGAGACTTGCTGACATTTTACTGTATTGGCCCCCTATTTCGTGACATTTTCATTTAATATCAATTAAATAGTTGTTATAGCAATTACGGGAGATAGGCAAGGAACACAATTTATTAATTGATTACTGGATGAAAACTTCCGAAAATTGTGGGTATACTTTTATCAGACACCGTACTTCGGTTAACCCAGCGATTAGGTTTCTTTAGTTGTTTGATGTGCAAATACTAAATAACTACTTTGATCATTGGATAATTTGAATTGAATTGAATTGAATTTTGCCAAAAAAATAAAAGTTAAAAAATAAGAGATCTAGACTAGCTTAAAAGCTAGCAGTGTAATCAGATATATTTTACACTTTATCGACTTAAAGGCCGAGTTCCGGGAAATATTAACACAATTGAACATGTTGAACAACTAATATACATACTTTCTGTGGCTTGGTTGAATGGCTATTAATCCCAAGTTCCGATGTGCCTCATCAAGAAGACGATAGAGTGACAAAGATTATGTCAAGCGGGGTTTATAATTTCTGTGCAAATTTTCTTCTTGGATCGAAAAATTTCATTTTAATTCGATTAACTTACGATAGGTGGCAAAAGGTCTAAAGGTAGGTCACGTGACACAAAACAACGAATCATATGACACGAAACAATGATTCATTCGCCAGATGGCGCAGTTAAATGAGGTCAATTTTACGACAAACGAAAACCGTTTAGCTAAGCTTCAATTTTGCTCTCGCAGTCGAACGAAACTGACACTTCTTTCGTTGATATCTAGGTGAGTGATTTTTTTCAGGCTCCGGTATTTTGACAAAAGTAAGTTCACGTCGTAGCCATTCTTAGGGGCAGGTTTGAGGCACCAACGATTTATTTTGAAGTTTTTCTAAGGAATTATTCCCGATTTCCGATATTGTCCCTTTAACAACTTTTATTACATCCGTTATCATTTTAATAAGGAGCTAATTAGAGAAATTAAATACGTTTTTTATGTTCACACGGACTCGTAAGCAAAAGAGAAAACGTTATCGGATTCACTTCACTACGTATCACTATAATTAGTGGTTCGCTATCAGAATAAACTAGAAAATAGCTGTTTTTAGCGTCTTGTGCTGATCTATTATCTGTCATGCGACATTGTACATCTAACTTGTAATTAAAAGTGATAGCGAAAGGTAGATGTAGATACATGGATGTAAACACATATTACTGTCACGTTGTTTTAGTTATAGTTGGAAATAAAATCATTTTCAAATTCCAAATATGTTCGCTGTATTTGGAGAACGCCTTGTTCTATGGTACTAATTGCAATTTTTTTTTAAAAAACAGTAATAAAACTGAACTCAATCCAACAAACATTTGGTTTTCAGCCACAATTTGACCTACGCAATAATCATAAAGAATTCCGGTGGTGATTTTTATGTGCCATTTTATTACTAACCATCTGTGAAAATTACTCTTTAACTTACCCGTTTACGTTCTGGTTGCAAAAAAACATTAATTCTCCAAATCTAGTACTTAAACGCAAACAAGTTAACTCGTACGAGCTGCAATTTTTTAAGAGTCGATTAAATAATATTTACAACTCGGCATTAATACTCCCGAATCTTGCTCTCTCGGTGATGATGGCGTGGTTAAAGTGCATCATATTATCCAGGTCGCAATACTTACTAACAACCTTGCTTTCGTAAGTTACCCCCTCCATGGGTTTCATTGATGGCGAATAAAATACATGACGTCACTTTTCATTGATGTTAAGGATCTGAAGACGCTTGGAAAACTTCAGGAAACGAATGTACTAAGTACTAACCCCCTGCCCTGAATTATTCACTCTTGCCTGCATAGTTGCCGTAAGGATGAACGGATGTGAGGGTAAAAACTGTGCACACGTCTTTACAGTGTGCTTATTTGACGCATCATTTGATCGAGAAATACTCTTCCAAGATATTTAAATATTGATTGAAAATACCAAACGAAATGATTAAATTGAAATTACTTTTTTATAATGATAAAGCAGTTCTTCTGATATGACTTACCGGAGTTTTGCCGATTCCAGTTTGTTTGCTGTTGTCGAGACCAACTTTGGTCGTGATACGCCGAATGCCAGTCTCCCAAACTGACTTGACTATGCATAGGCATACTATACATTTTATAAACTGATAATATAATAACGATAACACTATTTCCCTTAATTGTATGCTCATTAACATATGTAAATGTTTCCCTGGTGTATTTTCCTAATTTATTTGTTTTCGTTTTGTTTTTGCAATTATGTTTTATGAGCTATTATTTTTCTGCTGATCTGAAAGTAATGTGACACGATGGGGGCCCTGTATCCTCTCCCGGTCCATCCACAACTTCTTATTCAAGATGATTTCTCATATGAATTATTACTGAATATGAATATGTAATGATTCAAAACGTGATGTTTGAATTAAGGAAATGAAGATTAAAGTCAAAACACCGCCAATTTGGAAGAGACGCTATTATCTTGCATGATACATGTAGCTAAAGGCAAGTTTTGATTGTCAAAAAAACTTACCGTTATAAGTGATCGCCCTTAAATGATGGTACAACTGCGCCCCAAACGGATAACTTAAAGTATGCATCGCATAAAAGCACCATTGTTAGTCACACTATTATCTAATTATTACACATGCTAATTATCTTGATCACTAGCTGAGATAGACCTTTGTCCAGGAAAAAAACGGAACCTGTTTTAGTGCCGCTGTTAGCACAACTTTATTTGCGCCAAGACTTAAAATGACGAATGGTGAAATGCATTTTTTATTGCTAATAATATAATCAATTGATAAATTAAATGTCACAATAAATGTGTAACTTGTAATTTTGCACGTACATCTATCAAGGCATGTCATTTATATAATTGTTTCTGAAACACCTGTAGACTGGTAGTTACTATTAAAAATGACAACCGTTTCCATAGTGACCTTAAGAATATTCATAGTTCTGAGAATTGTTGTTTACCTGTCAATGAAAGTTTTTATTAGAGATAGGCACCTGAATGCTGGTTCCCTTGGTAATCGTTTGATAAAACAATAAATTAAAACAATAAATAAGTACTAACAATCAAGTGTTTGTTAATTCTTACCCTCAAAATGCTGGTAGAAATTGTGAGGTGATGTGAGTTTTGCAACTTCCATATACATTTTCATTCTTCACTCCACGTGCCTCCCACACACCGCACCATAATATACTACATCATAAATTGCCGCGATTCTTCATAGAGCAAGACCCACGAAGCCTCCCCTCATTAGAAATACCTCAATCAACAGACAACACGGGTCTTGTAAACCAATAGGAACACTAAATATTAAAGTGATAATTTGCATAATTAATAATATACTTATCATTTAATAGCGTATCGTGACATTTTAGCTAGGAATGGTACGATTCATATGTTTTTGAAATTGTCGAATGCTTTTTTCTAATCAAATCAGATTAAGTATTTGACTTTAGCGAAAGAGTGCGCGAGGGAAAATAGTTCATGAGACGTTAAAATTAGAGCTTTTGCGGAAAAAGAATGATGTGTTAAGAGTTATGTACCAGTAGATCAACTGTAGTAACGATGACATTTGGGATGAAGTTATCATACATTGACCGATAAAATGCGGGAATTTGTGTTTTCAAGTGAGACGTTCCCTGCGGGCGGTTGATGTGAACATCGAAGTTGATTATAAAAAATATTAAATCATAATGACATTTTATGCCAAAAAATAATTTGTATACAGGCTCCTAAAAGCCAGACGTACTTCTGATCATAAAACAGGCCAATGAAGTGATGGCACTTTAGATTTAGAAGATATCTCTGATCAGTAGGGTTCGCCACTCGTGAGCGGGGATATGATTTAGATGCCGACTCATGAGAACGTTACTTCACGTGCAACAGTCACTAGGGACCGAACGAGAGACAATCTTAATTAATTAATGTAGTATTTGACTTAAATGGAAAGCTTACGGAACGAGAGTTATGAATATCAATTACAATATACATTATAAAATCTGTTACCAAAATGCACAATTATCAAAGTAAGCACATATTACGGTACCCTAGTCCGGTGCCTTGGCTTTTTGTTTTCATTATTTTATTGTCATTTAGTGATTAGTGATTTCAATAATATTTAAACAATTAAATTTTACTATCCTGGCTCATTCGGCTTCACAAAAGGCTTGCGTCAGATTTGTAATAAATAATGTGTTCTTATACGGAATAATAATTAACATGGAAACGGTTTTCATATTTTAATACAGCCTAACTTTTGAAACCGATACTGAAAATGTATGAAATACTGCAAATAAGTGTGTTTTTATCAATTGTAACAATAATTTAAAGATGCGTTTCGGTAGTCATATAACGCCGAACTGGTCTTTTAGATAAAATATAGAGAGACCAAATTAGTTAAAATATATACCTGTTGTGTTGTATTGTGTATGAGGATAGTACGATCTGCGGGAGTGGAAATGATAGTCCGGGTAATCAGGGGGAGTGAGCATTTGAGAGAGAAATGAGAACATGAATGTCCGCCCAATGATTATCCCAACCTAGTTCCGGTCAGTCATGGATTGTTTGACACCTTCTTATAACTTGAATATATATAAAAAGTTCGGAATTAAACCGCCGACACTAAAATGTCTCTGCCTTCGCCGTAGAACTTGTATGGCCCTGTTTATTGATTACCACGACATCTATTTGAATTCTTAAAGATAATCGATGTCTTTCTTTAGGTAAGATGCAATTCCACTTCTTCAGTAGATGAGACTCTGTATCGATTCCGTTATTGATCCCTTGCCCTTGAACGCATTCAGCAGACGATCTACTGTATAGTTAAGACGTAGGAGAATGTTGCTGACGTAAGTTCTGTTCCAATCTATCTATACCCTGGTGTAACCCCCACGCACTCCTACAACTCTCAGCCTTCGGCGCCTGGATCTTTATAAATTAAAATCACTTTGCAATTTTTCTATATCGCCATGTAATACTGATACAGTTCAAAAGCACGTGTTGCAGTTTTCGAGAGGTTGTAAAGCTTTGATCTGGATGCCGTATTGTCACTCGAGGATGGGCTCTAAAGCGCATCTGTGTCTGTCCCTATCGCCATGATACGTCAACCAAATTTGACAAATTACGCTTAATAAATGACCAACTAACAATAGCGTTTGTTCCTGATTTTAGTTTTTACAGATAGATATATATCCTACTTCATTGTTACCATAGTAACTGATGATATCAGTACTTTAATTAACTGATGTTTTCAGAGCCAGATCTGTCGTTAAAATATGTTTGTAAGATAGATGTTGTTCTCCTAGAATCTCCGATTATATCTAGGATTTGTAATTACAATCGTTACAGCTGTATAGATTGTGTATCTCCGAAATATTCATGCATGTGTCTCACTATATATTTAACTTGTAATGATTTCAATTTTATAGTCACCACTGTCTGTTATACTCGTGTGTTTACCCACTTGAAGTCACGAATTAATGGTAAATTTTGAATAGATTAAAGAATTGATAATTAATTAAACTGATTTCAGCATCGCTTTGTATTGATGTGTACATTGAGTGTTCTGTAGGTGGTGGTTGTTTGAATGCTTTATCCCCAAAACCTGTAAATGCTTATTTTATACTAGCAACTACTTGAAAGTGATCGCTCATCTACGTATGCGTATATACACAGACGTAAGAACTAATAAATTAGGCAAGAAGAGAGATGCTTCTTTTTGACATGAGCCTCAGCGTTTCGCTAATTTATTATCTAAAAAAAGAAGTTCTAGAAAGCGGTCCGCCAAGTATACGGTAACCATGGCAACGGAAGCAAGTGGCCATGGTAAGTCGGGTGCCCTTACAAAAATGAAACTGCTAACTCATTCAGGATGTTATTGTCAATGAGCATAGCATTGAATTGAACAAATAGCAAGCATGAATTACGGATGTTGCAATTATATGAAACCCACGAATTAACCTTGGAATATATTTTTTCACGTAAACATATCAAAACCTCCAAATATTTCTTGACATTCTGCAGGAGCAATGTGTTAGGTAAGGTAAAGCATTTGGTAAGTCGATGCTATATATATTGAGTCTCAGGTACACGCAGGTAATACGGTGGTACCCCTAATAAAACTAGAATCACTTTAAAAAAGACATAAAACATTAAAATCAACAAAATATAAATTTAAAATATAGGCATAATAAAACTCAACCTATAAACCGTTGTTTTCTTACTTAGAGCTCAATATCATGAATTATTTGCAAAACTGTTCGTAGAATGTAAAAACGTTTGGAAGACAGTTAGGGACAGGTGTGAATAGTCCGATGGGCGACCCCTACTTCGTTCGAAAATAACACCTCGTGCCTATCTGTGAACATCGGTAATTGGCACCATGGGCCTCGAGATGAGCTAGTTTCATTTTTTACAAATTTAGTTTGTTATCAGACGCATTTCTACTCATGGTAAATAAATCTCATCGGAAGAGAGAAGTAATTTAATCTCTCAAATTAGTGAACCTCGAAATGTATTGAAAAATAACAGGTATAAAACCCAGTCATTACGGCAATATCCGATCGTATTAACTTGGCTGAACTTTTAGGTTCCATTAACCCATTTTGACGTCGATGATTAATTCTCCGTAACTTGGGACAACCCCACGTGGAATACAAAATAAGAAAATCGGAAAATGATGATCGGTTAAACATTGAGAACATTGTGCGTGAAACTGCGGAAATTCTGTTAGATTTGGGTTACCATCAGACCCGTAGATAGCGTGAATCCCCCTACAATTGGCCATAAATCCTTTCAAAATCATGCAGTTTTTCACCACTCTGAGCAGTTTCGAGTGGTTTGGGGCCAATGTTGTCAAATGTGAATCCATCTGGAATTTTTTGAAAAAGGAACCCCTTGGCAAAAGCTGGCTAAGGACCTGATCACTATCCATTGACTTTCACGATGCCGTGAATCGATCAAGATCACGATACAATAACAATTGAAATGATCATAAAAAGACACATTCATATTTTCTATTGATTGACTTGCACGTAGTCCGTGCATCGCTGTTTCTAAATACGATAAGCGTGATCTGGAGACGCCTACGCCTTGATAGCGCTATTAGTACGTATACGACTGAGACAAGGAATCATCGTAGGATCATCATACATTTGACATTTGCTGTTGGTTAACCATGCTCCTTTTTAGTCACATGTTTTAATTTATTGATTTGTATATATACTGACTGGATGTCAGGGCTTCTGATAAATATAAGCAATAAACGTGCATTTTTATGTTCACGACAAGGCTAAGTCCCATTTACGAACAAATAAAGCTGATTCTAAACAAATTGATGAAGTAAATAATATAATTATCAATTTGCATTTTAATCACTCCGAATAACCATTAGAGGAACCAATACCCATGCAATTAATAGTAATAAACAATCTAATATATGACAGATAATATGTGTTATATAGGTCTACATCAATAAAAATCGCTCTTGAAACAACAGTTTATTTATGAAATTGTCATTCAAAATGCTATCAAAAACGCCATTGTTGTTCTGGTCGAATACTCAGAAAACATGTGTGAATTTCAATAAATAAAAAAGGATGCTAGATTTTCCAGGAATAACAAACATCATGAATATTCACGTCGCACTGACAAGAAAGAGACGTAAGGACCAGATCAATGTTTGTTTTGCTTCTAAGCTCATAAAACACGTTATAATAAGTACAAATAAAACAATTGTAAAAATGAATACATTCCAAACAAACAACAAATGCATCGTTAAGATATGCATATTTCTAATAGTAATAGTCATCAAGTTTGCACGGTTTCACTTGGAAATTGGCCATGGTTCAATGATTATTCACTTGAACATAGTTGATTACGTTCATCTACCTTTAGTTGTGATGCGAGAAGCAGTTATGCCCAAAGCGACAAATCCATGGTCACAAAATTCTTCTCTAAAATGATCTGATTTAAGTATTTGGCGCATTTTTGTTCAATGTACATTTTTGCTTTTGTACAGTTGAAATTGTTAGAACGTTAATAATACACCGTGGCTCGTATTTCTGGAATATTTTTAACTGTAATATTTACAAGGTTTTTAATTACAAAAGTATTCAAAATATTGTTCTAAAATGTGCACTTAAAAAAGATGCTCCTAGGGACTTTAATTAGTCTCAAGAATACTCTCTTTTACCAGAATTTTGACGGATTTATCCTTGATCAATGAAAATGTGAACTTAAGAACATAGATATTGAATTTACTTGAATATTTCCTTGATATTTAAAGGATATAACCAATAAAAATCCTCTAAATCTGAAAAGGCCATCATCAAATGAAAAAGTGTACTGTTACAGAAAGCGACGTCGAACATCGGCCCACAAAAACGGTGGTTATAAACAATAGGGAGTTTAAGCTTGCAATGTTTTTTACAACCTAAACGTGAACGGAAAATATTTAAGCGACGCATTTGTATGGGCGATTGGTCATACGTATAGGTTGGCGTTTCGATTTTATATGCAAACTTAAACTCCCTAATGACGACGTCGAACATCGGTCACAAAGAACTTTGGTTATAAACAACGTCACCTCTCACTGTGTGAACAATTTTAAATATCCTTTAATCCTGGTACATCTGATTGCTTTTAAATAAATATATAGAATAGATAAAATTCCAAGGTAAATCCTTATTGCCCCTTTATTTTGAGAATAATTACCTTCAATATTATCCCCTGGCTTTGTTTTTTCAGTGAGCATCAAATAAGCGTTTATCCTCTACTGCGTTTAATGTCTCTAAAGTGTGAATGGAACCTCCCAAATAAAGTCACATTGGTACTGTACAATGCCGTCCGCTCTAGTATCCAACACGTAGAACTTATTGTTGAACGTATATTATTTGATTGATGTAAGAAAACTGTTTCTTAGTCAGTAGTGTAATTATCTAACTAATAAAAATGAGCGATCGACTTCTTCTTGGGCTGTGTTGTAACTAAGTAGAAACTACCCCCTCAGCTCCTTATGTGTGACGTAGATCAGCCTTGAAGCAGAACCTGGGAGAGGACATCTTCAATGCAGTGATCGTTTTCTCTCGTATCCTCAGTTCTTAAATACGCATGTGCGCTATAATCGTTTAGTAGGTGATAACATCTAGTCCTCCTAATATGCATATATATTTTAATGAATCAATTCATAAATGTTTAAATGCAATTATTGTTCAGGGGACCAGCCATGGTGCATTTGTATATGATACTGTTGTTAGAGTCGTATAAGTGGATACTCCCCGATTGTGTATACAGTATATGCCGAATGTTTGCCTTCTGACTAACTCCCTGAACGATCAACTGATAGGGCAGTAATCTTGCACAAAATAAACCTCATCAAAAGTATAAAACGTGCAAACTAGGTTGGCCCATTTTGGTTTTACTGTCTACGAGTGAATTGATCAAACAAAAATCAACTCCGGATCCACCCATGTTCTGTCGTGTATCCAAAATGGCTTTGTAAAAAGCAATTAGTTAACGTAATTTGAGAATGCATTAATTACATTTGACCTAGTTCCTGATTTTTTCAATCTTAAGTTCTAATTGTTTTCTTTCGAATGTCCAAGTTCTGGTTTGGTGCATGTTCCGCTCATACGCACGTCTCGCATCAGTGAAACTACACAAGCTTGCATCCTATTCAGTTCACCTTGAATATCCTTCGACTATATATTTTCCAAGATTCCAGGTCGAGAAAAATAATCCATTTCCAAATATTGCGCGTTTACTAGTTCTCGGTGTTTGTTTACGAATTCTTTATTTACGGGTCCAACTGCAACTGTCTGTTGAGGCCAAGACATCCACGCAACAACTTTGTCTTTCCAATAATACGGCATATAATCGATCAGTCCTTATGATTATCCAGTCTTAATTCACCATCTTAAATCCGTTATAATTCCCTCGTATTTTGAATACTATGCTTAATGTTAAATAGATATTTTTAATACATATGAACACTTAAATATAGAAAGAACCACTCGGATCGGCTTGTTGGTGGGGGAGATATCGTGTTACATAACAATCTATAAAATTATATAAGTCACCGGGGAAAACACAGCTAGATTCTCTCAAATAAGCAATAATTCTGGACGGGGATAAATTACTTTAAAAGTGTTCACAAATATACTTTGCAACTAATAGTTATCATTAAACTTTATGATTTATGAATCTAAATAAAAAATGACAACGTCTTGTGGAAAGTTCTGAGGTCAGCTGAGGTCAGGTAAAAAGAATTATGCTAGAATGCTCTCAAATGAATATTATTTGTCATCGTGCTCGCAGTTGTGCGCTTAAAATCATGTATTGTTTATGCTGATATTATATTATAGTGTATGATTTATTTTGTTTATATATTGTCTATGTGTACACGAACAGGTGTGAAATTTCAAAGACAGCTGATAATGATCATAGACTTACCTGGCTTGGGGGGTGAAGTGCCGTATGCCCTGACCCAACCTCCCGATTCCAGTTCACTATCAGCTCCTGTAATCCACTCGGTGTTCTGATAACGCATGAATGTATTGCCCACCACACACCGTCCGTCTTCGTGCTCAACGTTACAATTCTCAGGGCAAATTGAAACATGGTTAGTATATATTTCACTATCATCGTAAGGCAGGTCCCGGGGAACCGTGAGTGACGTAGAGCAGCGTCATCCCTGACGTCACTGCATTACAATATGCATTCCTAGTAATTAGTCTGCTATATGGCGGTGCTACTATTGGCTCATAGATAATTTCCAGTGTGCTTGTAATACCGCTGTCCGTCAATGCACGACTGCTTCGTTGCAGTAACGTCACTGGGGTATTTGACGACATCGGAGTTCCCCCTCTTGCAACTAAACATAGAACAAGCACAACATTAGCACATAATATACACCGTCAGTAATCAATATTATAGTTCTAGGAGAGAAGGTCGATAAAGTATTAACATAAGTCGGTTCTTCACTTGCCTTCTACCTTACTGCTTTACGTATTCAATCGGGAACTGTCGTAAGGAACGGATATTTTTAGCACCGCTCGATATTTTGCAGAGAATCTGCTGCAATCGAGTACGGAGTACAGGAATTGATAGCATCCCTGCTAAGTTTCTTCGCGTTTGGGAACTCCCCCTCACCTTATATGGGAACCGCATCACTATTTATACCCAATACTCGTGTTTTTGTTTATTTTTAGCATGTATTGGTACAGATCTGTTATCTTCGCCTGATTTGAGTATTAATTGGAGGTAAATAAAACATGGCAATGACCCAGTTAACTCAGCTGAGACTAGCACAACAGGTGGAAATCTCTATTCATGATTCCTTTAAGACTATTTATTGGAAAATTCTTGGTTGATTGTTTCTATGGCATTTTGTCAGATCGCAACACAGCCAAATGACTCATAACCCATACTTGATTTCTGAACGTGTAGAACAGTGTGTCTTTCTCATCGATTATTTTGAACAGACATATAGTATTATTTATATGTCTATAGATTTAATTGTGAATTACCATAGCAACAGTTATTTCTTCGTTACATAGTTAAGACATTTTGAAGCGCTTCAATCATTAACCAAACTGCATTCATGCATGTCCTTGATAACACACAATGTCACCACAAGTACAGTCCCAATCGAAACAAAACTTACTGTGGAAAATCCCAAATCATTCCAAAACGACAGCATGATAAACCATGACATCTCATTTCTTCTCAGCCCTGAGATGTTTCAGGTTAAACAGAAGATGTTATGAGTATCAGAATGCCCAAACGATGAATTCACCATATTTGTCCATCAACACCAATAAAACACATACAAGGGACATTAACTATATTTGCCCAAACAGCTGACTTCACAAGCATCATCGATATAGCCTTCTCACCTATATCGACATACTTTTCGAACACCATATTGGGGCGATCAAGAGTGATTTCGTCAACCATCATCATATCATCATCAACAAGTTCGACACAAATATTGTCCCATCAATAGCCTTCTAATAGCAAAGTTTCCATTTTATCCACCTATTAACAGTACTATTGCCAAAATTTAGTCCATGAGGAATTTGACTTTAATTTACCTCATAAAAATATGGTTGTTTTAGCAATGCATTTGCCATTATAAAGTAATATATCAAGCATGGATCACAGAATCGGGAAATAGACATGGCTGAAAGAGGTGAGGAGGTTGAGGTCAGGAACAAGTGTTTATATGAGAAAAATGATCTCCAATTTGATTTGTTTAGTGTTTTGTTTCTATTCCAAGACTGGGTTTCGTGTCCTATTTACGTATACCTCCCCCGCCGCATATCTATTTTTAGGTTCATATTTCACGGCCAGCAATTTCAGAACCGCGTTATAAGTGCCTCGAATATCGGAATGACGTAGGTACGACTGCGAAAGAGGAAATCGATGAAGGGGTTATTAGATTACGGGATAGAACTGGTGATATATTATGCGGTGTGATGCAGAAGCATTGATTAGAGTACCTCTGACGTAGTCCCGCTAGTTCCCCATGTGAGTGCGTCTACCCATCAGAAGCTCGATGCTATATTGGTTTCCTTGCATTTGATTCCTTCTCACCAATTGAAATTTTCAAGTTTGCTCTATCAAGCTGCAGGGGCATTTTCATGAGAATTTCTAAACACAATTTAAAGAGTTAAAGATCGTATGTTTAGATTTATAGTTTCATGTTTTAGCACGATTTTTAAGGCATATGTGTATTTGTTATCACGGTAAGTTTCAAGGGCCTACTTATTGGCGCATTTACGTCACAAGCAATCAATATGAAACGGGTTGCGTCTGTTCCCAGATCCTCGCGTATCTCCTGTTTTTATGACAAAGTGTTTAATTTTAGCCATTAACGGATCGATTAACCCAAAAATATACCACATTTGAACATATTTATATAAGAGAAGTATTTTTAGATCACAGACCATCAATAATTCCTTTGATTCCAATTTCGGTGACATGAGCGATACCCCAGCCTTAAAAACTAAATTTGTTTATTGTTTGAATAATTCGTGATTAATATAATTTATATTCTTCTGGTCGTTTTCATTATTTTTTCTTTAGATATTTCATTAATAAATCATAACCATACACTTAACTCTGTCAAATGAATTGATTGAATCCTACTCAAGGTATCTGACTGACAAGGCTCTTCATTAAGACATGCTTTATCTAATAATTTAATAAAGTATACATTGTTCATTTGTTTGTATAATTGCGAGTTGATTAAATATTAATTTATACTGTTGCAACTGAATAAACGAAACAACCTATAGTGAATAAACGGTCATTGGGATTGTTTGCATTGAAGTGGCCTCGTGGCATGGAAAACACAACCAAGTTGCATAAAGGTACATTAAGTACAGTGGTCGCACAAATTACACTAATGACCTTGTTGACGGTCATTTGGAAGAACATTGATGATCACGTAGTACAGTTTTAGTAGGGAGGGTTAAGGTACACGTTTTTTAAAACTTGTGCATGAACGTGTATGATCACGTATTATGATCCTCTATGGATTAGTTCTCCCATTTGTACTGTTCACTTGGCCGACTGAGTATGAAGATATATATGGTAAATTATTGTAACTAGGAGCAACTACGGCGTATCTGGAGACGTACAGGTTCTCTTGAAAACGTGTAACTTAACCTCCCTTTAATGTTGTGTAAGATACATAAAAAACTTGATTCAATGAAGAATAGGTCGAATAAATTACACTCGACCCACATTATCATGAAAACGTGTTGCTTGAACCACACGGATCGTGCGCATTGGTCATGGATTGAAAAAAGGCTATGAAGGTGTTCGAATACTCAATGCCTTCATAAATGCAAGAGGAAAATCACGAGTCATAATTAATAAGCACATTAATAAGTAAATATAAACATATATTGCACGTATACACAATCCGGTGATAAAAACTGCACTCGTTCTGAAATCGGAACAAATATCATAAAAATATCTAGGTTTAACAACTGTTTGCGATGTGCATTAATTATGTGGTCATTCTTTTGATCTTAATTTTAAAATACACTCAAATTTCCTAAATGTATTAGTCCCCAGTTGTAAAACAAAGACAATCACAACATTAAATTAATACAGGTGTAGAGATAGGTGAGGATAAACTAGTAATATATCCAGAAATAGGTACAAAACGTAAAAGGAAACTGGGAAATCCCACTAAGTGCTATTATTAGTTGATATGACGTCGAACGTTTTAAGTTCCTTGTTTATAAATGCCTGTATGGTCTGCATTGTAGCAGAGGAATTAATAAGTGAGATGCGCTATACGCGGAACTTATGCTTTTGTAGAACTTGCACTGTCTTGCTTCGGTTATTCCTGGTACGATTTTCATATGGTTTTCGCTAAGTTGTAGTTCTAGGTTTTTGCTATCTAGGGAACACTTTGCAGACAAATTGCAGAAGTCTTTAATGGGTAAAAGTGCTGCCTTGCGTCCTCATTGTTTTTTAAGTATATAATCCAAATTTGATCGCTTTTTGGTGACGTAATATATTCCATGTTATACTGTTTTGTAATCCAAGTGGTGTATGTAATAATCTTTTAATCCATAATTATCCATGTGAAGTAAAATCCAACAGGTGAGTCAAGTATATCTCCATTGTCATGTAACTTGTGGTATAATCCATTTTCAGGTACACTAGCATTTGGTGTATGTATGTATTTTCCAGTTTCATTTTAGAGAACTCGACTTGAATTTTGACTTCGATTATAAAAGTTTTTCCTCAAAACAATCTTTACACCATGAAGAAATAAATACAAACAGTTTAATTACACTTACCGTACGTGTTGATAGCACAAGGGAGTACAACCACACCCCCCATCGGTAGATTATAACGACGTTGAACCAATTCGTTTTGAGAAATATTAAGTAAAGAGTCTTACTTTAACATCTTCTGTCGACCAAGAGAGAGACAAATTCCTACTAACCTTTAAATGAAGGCTCACCCACCTTATCAGTGGCGCAATTTGCCTCGTCTCCCTAAATGTCACGAGGTGAAATCTCTAAATACACTCTCAATTTTTGTTAGTATCTCACTTTTGACATTTGTACACGTTGTCTTAGTAGAATTCCAATGTGTTTCGGTTCGATATCTTACGCTGTAATAGACATTTTCAGGGGCAATTGTAGATAATTAAACATCTAAATCTTAGAGAAATCGCGCTACGAGAAATACCAAGTATTCATTAAATCTTTGTGGGAAATGTCAAAAGCCAACTCGAATGTTAAGAGACTATTCTTGGATGTGGATAGAAATGCCAACAAGGCAATTATCAATATTCTCGATATATAGCTTTTCTGATAAAGCCAATTACCCGATGATAAATTCCCAATTATAATAACAGGAGAAAGTTCTATTAAAATATAAAATTGATAACATAATTATAATATATATTTACTTTTCAATACCTTGTCAGCTGCATTATATTGAATAAATTCAGTTGATTTAATTCTGTTAAAAACGCACAGCTATAACATAAAACACATATAAATTATTAGACGTAGGTTCCCATGACCTTTCTATTAAGATTGTTTATCTACGTCTTAAGGGATATTTAACAGCTTTATCACGCAGTTATGTAACGATACATTTTACAATCGTTTGAATTTCTTTTTTCACTTAGATGAGTATGCGACTAGAAACATTCGAGACCATCCGCTGAACCGTCATTGACAATAATATCACAAGAAGGACTTAAGTTGTATTGTGTTTCTACACTTGCAACCATGTGTTTTACCTTACCATTATTGTACTTTTACCTTACCAAAATTGCATTTGTTTACATTGTATTTCATACCAACATTCACATCTCATTCGATTACTTATCTATATTTTTTCAATTTAAGTAGACTCCCATTCAATGTATATGTAGCATGTCATCAGGTCATATACTATGTGCTTAACACCTATTAAGGTTAATGTAATATTTAAAGAATACTACCTGAATCTGAGATGCCGCAACATTGTTCCAGTATCTTGTGATACCCCATAGTAGGACCACACACCTTTTTACAAATCTGTTGCTTAAGGAAGAACATCTCGAACCATCACTTGACTTGTACTTTTTGATGACAATTAAAGCAAGATTTAAGTTCTTACCTATGGATCACCCATGTCACCTGGTCAGATCTGACAACGTCTTTCCTTGGCGTCGTTGACATCTTCCAACGTTCAAGAATACGGCAATCAAAAGTAGAAATCGGTATCTACGTTTGTCGGAATAGTATATACTATCAGGTTTACGTAGACTCTTCTCCAAGAGTTGGTAGCCGCGCCATGTTTCGTATATTTGCGTCATTTCTTACGTCACTGTTTCCATAGAATCTTAGAAAATCGATACGCTGACGTCCGTAGGAACCGTAAGAACGTCAGGGCTACTTAAATGTAATCACCATTAAGAGGCTGTCTGCCTCCGAATGTATAGCTTTATGCAGGGAATAATGTATAAGGCACCATTGATAGGAAATTGTTAGGCAGATTATCCGCTAATAAACCCGTACCATGAAAGATATTAGTAGACATCGATGCTATGCGGCATTTCATGAATTACTCAAATCGACACTACAGTTGCCATGGCAACCAGAGCCAGAGTATAACATTCTTCTGCTTTAGAAATCACAAAGTGGCAAATCAAACAAGGCAACCTGATAAGAGTATACAGATATGGACAGAGACTTTATATAATCCAACCGTTTAATTAATATTTTTATAATAACACAGGGAATATTGATCCTCATTTTTCAGACACCCTTTTTCTCTTGTAACGGTACTAGAAACATCGATTTCACTGCACAACTTATTGCCAGAGTGATTGAGACGAATTCTCCTGCTTGAAGTGGCCTCTATTCCCGGGCTTTATTTCTATACTCCTCCAGCCATCACAAATCGGCATTCTTTGAAATCTGAAACTAAACAAGAAATGAAAAAAGTACAATTATGTCAAAAAATCGATGCAATGTTTAGCAGAATATGATCTTAAGCCTACGTGCTCTGTAATATTCTATTCTATGTATCACGGCAGAAAGTAAGATGATTTTCAACTCAGAATATTTCTTCAATTATTAAGTGTGACAGCCAAGGCAGCGTTACGAGTTATTATTGTCGCATTGTTGTTTAGTTTATAAACAGATGTAAGTACAATTATAAATCAAATGCTCATCGATTCGACTTACCGACTACTTGATATTTTCCTTACATATAATCTTTTGCCACTCTTGATTTTTAAAGATTTTAGATAAACAGATTTGAATATGAATTTAACCAATTGATAAATTGAATTGAATATTTTGTTATCGATTTTCCGATGTTTGTGACTATATATCTAAGTTTGAGACTCGCTCTTACCTCCAGATACGCCGTAGTTGCTAATGACTGGAACCGTTTCGCAACTAAATTGGCATTTTAAGGATGCAGAGTTTTGTTGAGAAATATAAACCCGGGATCAGCCATGTCCATCAAATTAAGTGCGATAGAAAAAGGTCAGAATGATTCGAAATGCCAGGCCATTTAAAACGTATTTACAAAGTTCTCTCACTACATACATGGCTTAAAACAAAAGGGCACGGGATAAAATTGTGAACTTTATGATAAATGTCGCCCTTGTTGCCGTGTCTGGCTGACACTGTGTGGCATTGTGTCATTTAGAACCTTATATTTTGCAAAGCAATAAAGGGTAGATTTCTGCTGCAAGGATAAACAATTCTTTAAAGCATAATCAACAAACTGCGTATATATGATGCTAATTAATTTGCATAACCAGTCTACCGTGCAACTACAAATGCCTTATATGCGTTAAAATACAGACCCGGGACCTTTAGAATTCATGTTGCTCTTTCCCTTGAATACAATGAATAAATTTATGTTTTCAAAAGGTTGAAATTATAATTGTAGCAATCGTGTATTGCTTTGTCATTGTATATCGAATCATAATTGTATTGTATCGTGTTGAATATATTTTCAAATGTGACTTGCTATAAAAATATCTAAGCTTACATATTATATGATCAGAACCAACCTACCACTTGTTGAACGTTTTCATAATATATAGAGGTTTGTATAATGTTCTACAGGTTGGCACAAAAAAAATGCAACCCTCTTAATTTCTAATAAAAACCTTCTTAATGTAATCATGATATGTTCATGTATTTTCGTTTGGAGATTCTGAGATAAAGCGTTTATAATGTGAGAAGCAGTTCTGTACAGTAAAACCTGTAAATGGAACACCTCTGTAAGTGAAACTCTTTTCCTAGATCAACTGACTTAATGTTAAATGAACCTCTGTAAGTGGAACACTTTTCAGAGTCCAATGACCTATTGCCTTTTAGAATATAAATGTAAGGTACCAAACGGGTTTCACTTAAACAGGAATGCACTTTATCGTCAACAGAATTGAGATTTAGAGAAATTACACTTTCCGTTATGACATGTTCTCACGCCAGTTATGCAAGCTTCCAATGTGTCACCCTGTATATTATCTTATGATAAATGATAAATCCAAACACTAACTAAAGGTGGCGCGTGGCAATCTGTGGCACCTGAGACTAATGTCCGAGTCATTTGAATTCAAACACAAATCAATTTTTTCGAACATTATGTCAAATAAGACCCACTCCCCCTGATACAGCCAAAACCTCAATAAATGGTACCTAGTTTGGTATACCATTGGAAAAATCATCCAAAATTACATTGATTCACAAACTCTCCAAGGAAAGACTCCCTGAAAAGACCGTACTCTTGGTTTGGACAGTAAAGAAAACAGAATATCACGGATACATTGATGTTACAGGTTTTCTGCACACATTCCACCCTCAATGTTGTAACCTTTGGCTTTCTCTCCTTCTCAGTCGGTGTGACCTTCCAGGCTCAATTCTTTTAATCTGATGAATGAACAGGCATGTAACGAATTTGAGGATCTGTCGATCAAATTACATACAGGTAGTCAGCAGTGACATACTGACAAGTATTTCATTTTTTAAAGTAAACGTTTTATATCAATATAACCCGATCCTGGATCGGATGCCAATATTTATTGTCAGTCTGGACCATTCAATGGAATTGGCACCTGTGGTCTGACAGTGTTCAATTGCATTTAGCAAAGGTTGCAGAATCAGCATACCTGGACACCGTAGCTGGTAAAATGTAGCCTTTGATTGTATCCAAGTCAAATTAAAATCAATATTTGTTACATCTTTTAAATGAATTAAATAGAATGACACGTTGAGCAGGCCATCTGCCCTATTCTTGATGAGGCGGGGGCAATGCAATCTGATTATTTTTGATAGAATTAATGGATATTATTTGTTCGCACACCCACGCGTTTTGTTTATTCCCCTGGGGGACAGCGGAGTCAATATTCAAATGTTGTAGCTTGATAGAATCATGGGAGATAATCCTCCTTTGGTGCAGAATGGATTGAACGTACCTAATCCATGATCTTACAAAGAATCTCTTGATCTGCGAGTCTGCTGAATTAGATACTCTTGATTTTTATGATCAGAACATATACACTGAATAGAAAAATGTAATTTATTACCATTACATCTTCGACTTCCAAGGTGTTATCACACATGACGTTGGGACAACTGAACCCTTGTGAATCAAGATGAAAGCTTAAGACATATATTATACTTTCCTGTACATACTATATCTTGAAAAACTCCGAGGGTCCCCGCGAATTAAGGACCGTCCTTAGTGGATGAGATATAGGCTAGAGCGGGACTAGTGGCAAATTCCGAGAAATTAAAACGTATAGTGACAAAAAGTGTTGAATGAACAAGATTTGGACACAAAATAATTGAATAATAGTGGTAATTATATCATTAATACTTGATCAGAGAGGTTTTTCCATTTTTACACTAAACAATCAAAAACAAATTAACAAATTGCATTATAAAATTACCTCAAATACCAATCTTATATTTTCAACCTTTTAATTGATACATTTTTGATAGCATACATTTAGGGACAGCCTGATAAAAAAATACGCTGAGGAACGTTCTGATGATACTTCAAAATTTGTACTTGATAATATGTTTCATATACAGATAATGCCTGGGAAATCACAGACATTGATACATTAAGTTTACTGCAAAAGATGTAATCATTTCAAAATGTGGATTACGCAGTCAATAACGTTTCTAGGCAGAGCTTAAAAGCTTATTTAAACTTCCAGATATGTTATTTATCAATGACAAACGCCCAAATGAGATTTGCTTAAAGGATCTTCTGCCAAGTCTTAGCTAATCAATAATTAAAATTGCGTTTGTTGAGGCTCTGTGGGCATATGGGGCAGTTGATCGCAATGCAGTAATCGGGACTCTATATATTTATTATCGAAAATTAGTCCTAAACAAATTCGCATAAAACATTTCACTTATTTTTGCTGCACTTCAAAAAATAAACAAGAATAATTTTATTGGCTACTAATATTATTCACTCAAGTATAATATACAAGGCATTAAGCAAAATGTCACTACCTGCCATTTGTTAAAGACGACGACCGCTGAACTCCGACCATTTAACCCTCGAACGCCGAACATCATGGTGAGATATCACAGCCTCCTATCAGTTTCCTTCTTGAAGGAGCATCACAATGGCCAAACATCGTTTTCGAAAAAAAGTTAGAGACAATAACAATATGTCACCATTCCATCTAGTGGTGACATAATTATATATATTGTATATATGTTGTATACAATATGGGTCGTTGTAATTGTTAGCGGATAAGATTTGTGCTATGAATTCATGCTATAAAGCAAACGTACCTCTCTTTATATTTTTGAAATACCATATCATATCGTTGTGAAAAAATTGCTCTTAATCTGATATGACAGTCAAGGTTGAAATTCATTAATAAAGCAAAATTAATCTTCTGCTATATCAAGCTATCGAACTGAAACTTTGCAAATCAAGATGAGATTTCATGTAGATTGTAGTGCAATGATTTATTTTGTATATTCTGATGTTACACTTTGTGCTGTCTCGTTTGTCAATACTCTTTGCATTCGTTCGACTTCAATATTCTTAAAACTAGAGAGCTTCGTTTATCGCTAGACTCTGCGCGCGTGGTATTTTATCAAAGGGGTAACGAGGACTGCAGACGAGTTGTGAGCAACTTCCCAATGCCATTTTTCTATAAAGTCCAAATTACAAACTGAAAAATATTTTTATACAGATACACATGCACTATTGAAGAATACCTCCTTGTTTTTACGTATAAATATCAAATTGGGTTGACATTTAATAATAGATGCCTTGAAACAAATTCAGTGAAACTTCTACAATATCTTTTGGCCTTTTTCAATATCCCAGATGCGAGAAGAAATAATCTTGATTTACGTCATTAAAAATCCACAATTCAGTCAAACTGATGTCATATTTGGAATCTACATGTAAAATTACATCTAGAAATGTGGTTTTGAAAAGAGTTTATCAACTTTTAAAATTTAATTTTCTTTGAAAATGTGACTTTTAGGTCGGTGAGATTCCCCATAGACACCATGTTGTAAAACCACAAAAAGTGAAATATCTTTTCTTGTGATGGGCAGATCATATTTTCTTTTGCAGGACATATTTTAATTTGTATAACTATCAGATAGATAAGGGTAATATGAAAAGTTAACCACTAAAACTGATGCATATTCAAGTTTAAGGGAATTTTGTAATACCCTGCCATGTTAATTCCCCCGAATCAGCCACCTGGTGGCGAAACTGGTAACTACCTACTCGCATCTGAGTAATTTACATGAAACGTACAAGTAGTCAAATGTAACAATGTAGCAATACGTATGTAGTCTTTACGTTGTTAGTGTTTGGTCGACTTTTTAAAGATTAGCAGTTATTAAGGGGCTTTATATGATACATTCCTATTGCAAATACAATGAACAGTATCTTTTCAATCTGGTTCACATGATTTATAGGGGTTTTAAAAAAATCTGCTTTCTTTCGTAGATGTTTCTATTATCAAATAATTGCTTTAATAAACAGCACTTAATCAAGTAGTAATAGAAAATAACTGTCTTATAATTTACAATATTGATTTTTACAACTGGCTTTTTTCAATAATAAATCTTCTAGTAACAGTATAATGAGAAAGTCATATGTTTGCCTATGTATAAGCTACTCAATGAGGGATAACTATCCCTAACAACACTAAAATCCTCATTATCCGTTTTAATAGCTCTATTTTTAGATATAATTATCTTTTAAAACATTTCCTTGGAGATCTTGTTCAATCAGATTGGTATTCAAAACATTCGTCTGTTATATTGAATTTGTAGGATGTATTTGTGATTTGGTCCGTTTGATGCGTTTTATCACTTTATATCTAAATTTTAGAAGATGGAGTTTCAGGAAAAAATAAATTGAAACATTTCCTGTGTGAGCTGTTTAATTAAGGTTGATCGTAAACTCGATTTGTTACATTAAACATGTAATATCAGGAATTTCATTTGATCGGCTTTATGTATTATTGACTCATTTAATGTATATTTCCATCTTTCTATATACTACATTAGAAATAATTTTACAATGGACCAACATGACCAAAATTTAAATCAGTAAACAATTTGAAAAATCAACTTTTTTACCTTTGGAAGGTCATTTATGGTCACCAAAAGGTCAAATCTGAAATCCACTTATCAACAATTACACCAAGAATTCAATACACATATACAATCCAGGCAGAGTACCTATCAAAAATCGTATTACACATAAATAAACACAGGAGAAAGGGAACAAGTGCCAATATAAGGACATTCTTGTAACATTGACTTAACATCAGTAGATGAGTGGAGAAACTGCAAAATATGGCAGATTTCAAAGCAAATTAATTAATGGATCGTTTTTTCAATAATTGATGATTAGTATTGATACTAAAGGAGCTCTTAGATAGTGAATATTTGGAGTATTTGAACCCCTGCTACACAATAACTTATATATTACATAAACAATGCATTTGTATCACAGTCACCATTTATATGTTTAAGCATTAAAAAATTAATAATTTTTTATGAAATATTGTGTGTGGTAGTGTCCTCTCTTTAATTTTGCTTTGTATTTAGTTAACTCATTATGGGTATCTCAAGTAATAAAGTTAATAAATCTAAATCTATACATATACATATCGATCATCTAGTACATACACACACCCAAGCCTTACAATAAGAAACAGTAGAATATAATAAATTTATTTCACACTTATATTTACTTTAACTTCACTCAAAGAAAATGTTATTACATAAACAATACTCTTAATCTTAATACTGAAAACAGTGAGCTTTGGTTTCATACAAATGTTTCATTTTTCAAAAAATATCACAGTTGTAATGCTATATGTTTTTATAAGTTTTAAATAAACTTAAGAATATGAATAAATACATCGCAAAAAATTGTAAATTAAACATTTTGACAGTTTTCAATGAGACAGTTCATAAAAAAGATTTTCCCTAAATGAATGCAACTTCAAAAAGGATTTCTATTTAGGCAATGGATTCTCAGGTAAGGCACATTAATTTCAAGCATAGATTGTTTTCTTAAATTGATAAGTATCTACATATTTACAATTCTCCATATAAAACAATGCTGATGCACAAATGGATGGACTCATAAAATGTAATATTCAAAAATATGTACATGATTATTTACATTATTATAAGCATTTAATACAAAGCAATATGGTTTCATACACTTCAATGAAATTTGTAACATTTCAATTGAACATCACAAGAATTTCTTTAATCAACTGTATCTTTCATGAATTTAATCACATCTTAATAAAAATTCAGTTAATTAAGTCAGATATCTGTGTATATTTAATTCTAACATGCACTGTTAAGTACATTAAAACCTGCATATAGTGAACACCCATGGAGCCACAAAAAATGTTCACTATAAGTACAGTAGGTGTTCACTACAGAGAGGGTTTTTTATACAAGAGTCGATGTCTTAAAGTAATGCTCACTTGACACAGGAATTCATTAGAGAGAGGTGTTCACTAAAACAGGATTTTCTGTATTTGGTTATATGCTGATCCACCATGCTACATTTTCCAAGTGTTTCCATAACGTATTCTTTTAATAATCTTCAACTCCAGAAAATTAAAGAAAATGAGATTTTAACATTTTAATGGAAAAAAGCATGTTATAGTTTTACATTTTAAAAATTAATTAAAAATTGACTGTAATTGCTTTTTAATGTCAATTAGATTATGTGTCTAACTTTCAACATCCTGCTTTGATGGTATGTATAGAGAAGTCAATTTTAGATTTCACACACCATTTACTTAAAAGTTTAACTAATTTCCATAACATTCGCTATGCTCTGGAGCATAGAGAGATTGAGATTTCAGAAATTTGAGATCTACAAATAAAGCTATATGTTCAGCTAAATAAATAAGATTTTAAGAAATATAACCGGATGTATCAAAAACTCATAAACATTGAATATGAGTGGTACAACAAGTACAAAGTGTATACTGATACAAGATGTTATAGATGATATAAGTAATAGCCTATGGCCTGTGTCTAGTCCACAAAAATAACAATTATAACATTTTAATCTTATAAACTTCCCTCTGACCGAGGGCAGTAAACATTAAATACTTTGTTCAAGCATTTGAAAAAAGAGCTGTATTTTGCGAGCTTTTGTCAATTTAAAATGTACACTGTCAAAACTGTTCAAAGATAAACCCTTGACCAGCGAGAGTTTACACTGATTGAATGTCACCCAGTATATTGTTCCCATTGAAACCAGTCTGTTTGTTTAAGAACAAAGATGTTCGTTGCTAAGTGATGGCATCAAAATATCTACCCAGTTGTATGGAATGCATCGTACCATAGTTCCCCATATTCCTGTAACGACCTGCAATGTTACAAAAATAGCAATCATTAGAGTGAACCAACAAAGCCAATTTCAACTTGAGCTGACATTTAAGTCTTTAATACCTCTTGGTTCATAAAAACAAAAACACCACCACTAATGCGTTAATATGGAAAAGTTTCTATGGCCTATCATCTCCATTCATAAATAAAAAAAATTATGACAATAACTGAAATGTCATAAAAGCAATGATGAGGCTCTATTCAAACAATCATCAAATTTATTTTCAAGCTGATTAAAAGTATGAATGTCAAATCTGAGGCTTGCCTCGAACATGCTGGCTGTGGTAAAAAAAAAGTTCAATGACAATGCATCTATGAAGTTCAATGACTCGACATAAAAATAGTTGTGTTCGACGGCACGCATGCATGTCATGTGACACATCCTGACCAATCAGAGTGTACATCGTACATGAATAAGTCAGGGGATAACAACATATGCATGGCGAACGTGAGCTCAATACCATCGACTAACCTTGGAATATCCGCGAATGCCCGATACAATGTTTTACTAACATATGGGATACCATGCTTCTTTGCCATGGCTTCCACGTGAGGTTTAATCTTGATGTAGTTGTGCCTGGGCATCGTTGGGAATAGACTGAAAATAAATATTAGAAACAGGTTTTTAAAATTCTGTTGTGAAACAAATTCTGAAAAAATAAACGTGTGAAAAAACAATCTTCAGCTCCAAAATGTCCATAGTTAGTCAAAACTGACAATTTCACCCCAAATAAGCACAAAATAATCACAATAGATAGGCAAAAATGACAAAAAGTAAAAATATCATAACAAGAGAGAGGTTCATCATGTAAGAAAGACAACCTGGCCCTGTAAGTTCCATTTTAAGAATATTTTCATGATAATTACTGTATCCCTCATGTGAGAGATGTATATTGTATATTTACAGTAGTAGTTAAAATATCAAGATTTTCATTCAGTGTTCATTTCACAGAGCAATTGTATTATACACATAGGGGTTCCACCTTTTACATGATAGGGGCTTAAGAGTCCTTCTGCACGAGTAATCATTCTTGATGAATCAACAATAAACATTTTTTTATAGAATGCAAGTAGGCAAATATTTTTGCATGAACATAAGTCTACCAGTATCTCAAATGAATGACACTATTGTGCAACTGATATTGTACATTGGATGACACTATTCTGCAATTGATAGTAAGCTATTGTACACTGGATGACACTAATGTGCAATTGACAGTAAGCTATTGTACATTGGATGACACTAATGTGCAATTGATAGTAAGCTATTGTACATTGGATGACAGTATTGTGCAATTGATAGTAAGCTATTGTACATTGGATGAAACTATTGTGCAATTGATAGTAAGCTATTGTAAATTGGATGACACTAATGTGCAATTGATAGTAAGCTATTGTACATTGGATGACACTATTGTGCAATTGATAGTAAGCTATTGTACATTGGATGACACTATTTTGCAATTGATAGTACGCTATTGTACATTGGATGACACTATTTTGCAATTGATAGTACGCTATTGTAAATTGGATGACACTATTTTGCAATTGATAGAAAGCTTTTGTACATTGGATGACACTATTGTGCAATTGATAGTAAGCTATTGTACATTGGATGACACTATTTTGCAATTGATAGTATGCTATTGTACATTGGATGACACTATTTTGCAATTGATAGTACGCTATTGTAAATTGGATGACACTATTACTTAAGCTATTGTACATTGGATGACACTATTTTGCAATTGATAGTAAGCTAATGTACATTGGATGACACTATTGTGAAATTGATAGTAAGCTATTGTACATTGGATGACACTATTGTGCAATTGATAGTAAGCTATTGTACATTGGATGAAACTATTGTGCAATTGATAGTAAGCTATTGTACATTGGATGACACTATTGTGCAATTGATAGAACGCTATTGTACATTGGATGACACTATTGTGCAATTGATAGTAAGCTATTGTACATTGGATGACACTATTTTGCAATTGATAGTACGCTATTGTACATTGGATGACACTATTTTGCAATTGATAGTACGCTATTGTACATTGGATGACACTATTTTGCAATTGATAGTAAGCTATTGTACATTGAATGACACTATTTTGCAATTGATAGTACGCTATTGTACATTGGATGACACTATTTTGCAATTGATAGTACGCTATTGTAAATTGGATGACACTATTACTTAAGCTATTGTACATTGGATGACACTATTTTGCAATTGATAGTAAGCTATTGTACATTGGATGACACTATTGTGCAATTGATAGTAAGCTATTGTACATTGGATGACACTATTTTGCAATTGATAGTAAGCTATTGTACATTGGATGACACTATTGTGAAATTGATAGTAAGCTATTGTACACTGGATGACACTATTGTGCAATTGATAGTAAGCTATTGTACATTGGATGACACTATTGTGCAATTGATAGTAAGCTATTGCACATTGGATGACACTATTGTGCAATTGATAGTAAGCTATTGTACATTGGATGACACTATTGTGCAATTGATAGAACGCTATTGTACATTGGATGACACTATTGTGCAATTGATAGTAAGCTATTGTAAATTGGATGACACTATTACTTAAGCTATTGTACATTGGATGACACTATTTTGCAATTGATAGTAAGCTATTGTACATTGGATGACACTATTGTGCAATTGATAGTAAGCTATTGTACATTGGATGACACTATTTTGCAATTGATAGTAAGCTATTGTACATTGGATGACACTATTGTGAAATTGATAGTAAGCTATTGTACACTGGATGACACTATTGTGCAATTGATAGTAAGCTATTGTACATTGGATGACACTATTGTGCAATTGATAGTAAGCTATTGCACATTGGATGACACTATTGTGCAATTGATAGTAAGCTATTGTACATTGGATGACACTATTGTGCAATTTATAGTAAGCTATTGTACACTGGATGACACTATTGTGCAATTGATAGTAAGCTATTGTACATTGGATGACACTATTGTGCAATTGATAGTAAGCTATTGTACATTGGATGACACTATTGTGCAATTGATAGTAAGCTATTGTACATTGGATGACACTATTTTGCAATTGATAGTACGCTATTGTACATTGGATGACACTATTGTGCAATTGATAGTAAGCTATTGTACATTGGATGACACTATTGTGCAATTGATAGTACGCTATTGTACATTGGATGACACTATTGTGTAACTGATAGTAAGTTATTGTACATTGGATGACACTAATGTGCAATTGATAGTAAGCTATTGTACATTGGATGACACTATTGTGCAATTGATAGTAAGCTATTATACATTGGATGACACTATTGTGCAATTGATAGTAAGCTATTGTATACTGGATGACACTTTTGAACTTTGGATCACACATTATTGTACATAGGGGCATTGTAGAAATATATAAGAAATGAACATTAGCAGTTTATATTATTTTCTATCATTAACTTGATTTCTGACCAGTATATATAGTTTAGAACTATAAATAGAGTACCTTCCTGAGTATCTTCGAGGTCATGAGAGCTTTCAGGTATTTTTTCTAAAGCATAATTGTTTTACCATGACCATTAGTAGAGTAACAGATTTATACTCGAAATAGACTGAACTAAGGCCAAGGGACCAGGCCAAAATTTCAATATTGTTTCTCAAACATAATTAAGTACATGTCAGATTGATCGCCATTCTCTCCCAAAATGTAATTGAATATTCATTGATTTTAAAAAGTATTAAAAGTTGCTCCCTTTTGAAAATCAATGTTCCGAAACAAAATGAAATGGATTTTACCACATACCCCTAATAAAACAAAACATCATATTTATGGATGTACATCAATTTATTGACCCGCTCCCTTAGAGTTACTAATTATAGTAACATAATCTCCCAAACATATTGCACATTATCAATGTAAAAATCGCAGTGATATATTAAAAAGTCATTAATTAAAAAAACATGAATGGCTTGAAAAGCAATTGCCGACTGAAAAAGTTCTCTTTTTAACAGATCAGTAACCAAATGAGACTGATAACATTATACAATTAGGCATATTAATAATCAATATTCTTTTATATACAAGGTTTGTAAATCAAACATTCAAGCAAGATAATTTCTCATCTTCAAAGAAAGTTAATGCAAGTTTATATTAAGTTTTAATTATAGCATCATTGATGATGAAATGAGCCAGAATGCTTGAAGTTTTATGAATTTACCATTTAGGTTGATTTATGAATCAATTTATGCTCTTAAATTATTATTTCAATTGAGTAAAACTGTTTGTGTTGTGTTGTGGATTAGCTCTGTAGCAAACTTTACTATCTCGGATACTCAAAATGAGACTTCTAGGCAAAATATGGGCTTCAATCTTCTTTTAATGGCTACATATTTTTCAAAAAATGAGCTAACTTTTGAAAAAGGGACCAAAAATGTTGACTCGAATTTTCAAAAAGAAAATGTTAGCACCCCCCTGTCATTTTTCATGTTTACCCCTGTTTTGTAATTTTCAACTTTGGATGTTTTCAGAGAATAGGATTCAAAATTATATTTTTAATATATTTTCTAGAGATATTTTCTGGGTGGTTTTAAGTATGTTAATTGAACATAAAATGTAATTAGAAAAAAAATTCAAAACTGAAAATATATTATGTATTATGTATTATGTATATATTATGTGAAAAACTAAAAACATATATAAAAAAAATATCAGAGCTTACTTAAATCAAACAATTCAAAATTTACTTATTTGATAAAGCAATGAGAGAGATCTATGTAAAAGCTAGATTTTATCTACAGATGTTGAGATATCATCCCTTTGGGACAAGTAATCAATGGAGATGTAAAGGGCAAAGTAATTAGAGTAAAATATTGAAAATACTACACAAAAACTGTCAGATATTATCCTATTGATGGTATAGGTTTTTTGTTTGGAACCATTTGTGTTTTGTACAATACATTTAATCAATGTTGAGTTGATGATGCTTCAAATGTACGTAATAAACTACCTTGTATATTGACGATGGTTTTCATCAAAATCGCTATCACCAAGGAGGAGAAAATAAATAAAAATAAAACAATCTGATTGATTAGCTAGTACCAAAAAACATCTTAAATCAATTTTACTATGATAATCAGCCGTTTTTGGTCCATTAACCAATATTCATCCACCATTGAGATTTTAAGAACAACTGATATGGGTACAATGAAGTTGTTGATTGGAAAAATTGATATACCACCTAAACTTGTTTTCTATAATTTGAACAAAGGCCATCTTTTCTAATAAACTGTATAAAATGGTAAATATACCCATTTCTTTAATCAAAATATAGATACCAGAGACACCTTTAAATCAATAAATAAAGCAAAAACTTTTTTTGAAACTGAGATGATAAAGAGATTTTATGCATGGAAACAGTTCACTTTTAACAGGTGACTTTAATTAATAATCATAGAAAATAACAAAAGCACATGTTATATCTTTCTTAGAGCAATGGATAAAGTTGATGTTCTGTTTGGGGGTAAGGATTGGTGATAAGAGGGATATGTTAAGACACTGTTTCTTTTTAAGTTAAATCAGTGGGGAATTATTTCCTTGCTACCTGTTGTACCATTTCTTTTATATCTGTGTTTTTGGCCTTCAGGCTTACACCACTTCCTTGCCGATTTTGTACATGAAAGTAATCTTTTGGCCCCAACCTGTGCTTAATGAATACAGTCAACTGTTTGGCCCATCCTGAATATGAAGTATTTTTAGGCCTACCCTTTAAGAATGCAGATTTGTTTTAAGCCCATTTTGTACCTTCTTTGTTCATGTACATGAGAAATGTATTGTAAACTACTTGTCTGGCTTACAATGTACAAAGTAGTCAATCATTTGGCACACTCTATACACGATAAAATACAGTCAACTTTTTTTGCCCAATCTGTATACGAGAAAATTAATTTCACTTACTGGTGTTCGATCTGAAAGTTGAGATGTCCCGTGAACCAATCATTGAACAAACTTGGATGAACATTACACGTTGACTTCAACTGTGATGTGAACCAATCAGCTTGTTGATCCTTCTCAATCTCCATGGAGATGTGAGACATCTGTGTGACCCAGACAAACCAATGAGATTCTAGAGATCTGAAACATAGCATCGATATTTGTAGAAAGGATTTACAGAGTGGATTACTTATTTTAAATAAAAAGCTACTGGTAACTAATTAGAGTTACCTTGATTGCGATTAAAAGGGAGTGTGTTATCTAATGGCCGATTATCCTTGAAGGACTTTTCACACAACCGTGTACTCACCGTACTAACATGTAGAACCAGAAAGCCCCCCATCCTCCTAACAGGGGACCATAACACACAAACCAACGAACGAAGAAAGAAACAGTCGCAAACAAATCCTGGAATATAAAATTTAAGATTTTAAGACTCATTTTCAAATCATTTTGTTATTTTGTAAAATAAACATAAAAATAAAATTTAAAGCACACCTGAATAAGATTTATTCACTGGCACAGCCAAATGACAAAGCGACATATTGATTCCATGTAACATTGAATATACTGTACATGTATTTGTCCGGAGGTCCAGTAAGTCTGTTAAATTGGTGCCTATATCAAATCATTGGGTAAAGGTTAATAAATATAATTGAAAATCAAAAAATGGTCTACTTACTCCCCAAAGTTTTCTCTTGATGACAAAGTAGATGTTTTCAAAATGGAAGTAGGTGGGAAGAAGTAAGGGAGGTCCAACTGAAAATATAAATATAAAATAATGTTCTGTTGAAATCTACAAAGTGGGGTTTATAATGGACCTGGACCAGGTATCCGGCCGTAACGTCTTCAGGAAAATAAGATGAAAACAGGCTCATAATTTAATTATGAGCAATGGATCTGTTGGATTTTGTTACATACAATAAGGTGAAACTAAAATAAAATAATAAAAACTTGAGCATGCTTTTTCCATTTAAAGGACATTTACGATTGCAATATCATTTTTGGGATTTGACTTACAAACAAAATAGTATATATGCTGAAACTGGTATGGTAGAAATCCTTCTCTCTTTTTCTCTCCCCAAACTCTCGCAAGTCTCTTTCCAAGGATGAAGACATATGGCAGAGAGATATCGGGATCCATGAGGGCAACGTTGGGCTTTGCGTGATGCTGGTAGTGCCTATGGTTCCACCAATTAGAGGATGCACCCTGGAATCATGACAAGGAACAGTCTACTATTTTCATGACAGAATCACAAACTAACTTTAAAATATTGTAATAAATAATTTAATACATTTAACCTAATAATATCCAACTTACAAATAGTATTTGATTGTGGTAACGAAATTATACAGCTATTCACATTGGATAAATTTGGTCATTTAAAACCATATAAATAAATCAAGGGTATATAATGCGTGGTAATACCCTTGGACCAATAATGAAGGAGCCATACATACCTTGAGAGTACCAATGACAAAGTGGTGCATCAAATGGTTGAGTTTACTGTTAGGAAACACACTGAGATGACCGTAGTCATGCTGGGACCAGCCAGATTGGGCCTACAATAAAAAAAACATGAAAAGTTAGTTTAAAGGTGAGGCCGATTGTCCAAGTTTCTTAGTATGTAAAGTCTTGCTTCAAGCTTTTGTAGCCCCCCCCCCTCCCTTGTCTATACAACCCTCCTTCACATGAAATTTTACAGCAGATTAAAGTAAATTTAAAGTAGATTCAAACTTGCGGGAATGTATTGGTACTTGTACTTGGTAGCACTTGTAGACTTCACAAGAAAACACCAGTCAATAGAGTTGATAATTGACATAAGATGGATAAACCCAAACAAATATTACTCTTGATTGATAACTAATAATAATGACCACAATGTCAATGTCAAATAATGGCATAAATTACTTTATTTCAAATCGAATCATTCTGAAGTCAACACATTGCAATGACTTAATGCATGTAAAATTCCACCTTCTTCTTTACTTGAAGGTCAACCCGACATTATTCTGCACTGACTCACAAGTCATAACTATTTATCAACCCTTCAAATAATTCAATTATTTACTCAACAAATACTCATTCATGTTATCTTTGGTAAATAGTAGGTTCATAAACTGTGCCTAGTATGGGTATATCTATCTAGATTCCTTATCAATAGAACCACATAATACTTGGTATTAGACAAGAAAATGATGATACATTCATGTATGGGTCTAGTCCCAGGAAAACACAGCCACTAGGATATAGGAGCATTGCTTAATTTGAGAGTTCCTTCATTTGAGAATTACTTTATTTGAGGGTTGCCTCATTTCAAATTTGCTTTATTTGAAGGTTGCCTCATTTCAAATTTTCTTTATTTGAGGTTTGTCTCATTTCAAATTTGCTTTATTTGAGAGTTGCCTCATTTCAAACTTGCTTTATTTGAGGGTTGTCTCATTTCAAATTTGCTTTATTTGAGAGTTGCCTCATTTAAGCAATGACTTGCAATTAAAATTGACAGGAAAATTAATCCTACCTGAGCAGTAGCAAGAATGGCAGCAGCCAGTAACCAAGGTCCCCATCCAATACCATAGTATTTGAGGAGCAAATATCCGATAACTTCTAAGGCAATGATGTGACCAATGTGGGCCAGGTAGAATGGAGTTTTCACTTTGAACAAGTCCATTTCTTCAGCTTTCTCACGCAGCTTGCGGAAGTCTCTTTTGATTTGTACCTATAATATTAATAATAAAAAAATTATACTTTATTAAATTAATTTTACTTGTAGCGCTATTGCATATGTTCAGTGGTAGATTATTTTTCATTTTTATATTTTCAAGGGCCAACTCCATTTAAAAATGGCACCATTTGGTGGGCTCAGATGGTGATTCCTTGTTTTGCTATTTTGCCGTCATAAAAGATTTCTCAAAAATGAGGCAAAAGAATGAGCCGGGATCAAAAGAGCCCCATTAATTGGATCAATAAATTAGTTCTGATAATAGGCAGTTTTTAATTTGCCTCAGCATTGATAATGATCAGACTAATGGACAGATAAACAAATGAACAATGGACAGGGGGTGATTCATAAACTCACCAAATGAATCGAAAATATACATAAAATTGGATGCAAATTGTCTAGATCCAACCCCTAGAATTTCGCATCCATATCATTTTTAAACACAGTGGCCCAATATGAATCTGAGTTGTGAAACTGAATGTTTGAAACATGACATCTCAAAATAATGTCCATATGGCCTATGGTAATGTAATAACAGCACTACATGATTTGGAGGCTTATGGAGGCTCATACAAGAGTCAGAAGCATTTTATTACTTTAATATTTCATACAGTCTAATGCACAACCCCAAAAATATGCTTAAATTAAAAATGAATGAATGAAGGCATTGAAAGGTTGCCTCGAGTCAAGACCCTGGACCCCCCCCCCCCCTTACTTCAACAACAGGGAGGATCTTGAAGCAAGATTTGAAGCATTTCCTGAGACTATGCATTAAAGTGCTATGATAACTAAGCAATTCAAACTTAACACCAACCTGTTTGTCATTGCACAGGGTTCCAACCTTTATAGGCTTCATGTATTTAGACACCATGTCTTTGTGGTCATGGAAAGCAGTCCAAGCATCCTAGAACAGAAATATTAAATTAAAAACACACGAAATGATACATCTAATATTACTGATCTCCCCAGTTTTGAAGTGAGTACAGTAAAACCTGTCTAATACAAACGCCAAAAGTATTTGGATTAGCAGGTGTTCACATTTTAAGGTTTTATAAACCTGAAAGTCAATGAGAACACATGGATCAGAGAAAAGGCTTTGACATTGTGAGGTGTTCGGATCTGAGAGGTGTTCGGAGATACAAGTTTCTCTGTAGGCGTAGCCACCACCTGAGATCTTGTCTATTGTTGGATTTATAAAAATGAGAAGTTAAAAAGTTCCTAGGAAAAATTGGAACATAAGCACTGTATTATATACTACTGATAACGTAAATAAATCTTATATGTTTTGGCAACTTCATCTATTTCAAATCAAATGTAATACATAGTCCCATGTGGCATTTATTGATATCAACTCACAATCGAATATTTTTTCCAGTGATTTATTCATGAAGCTGAGAGTTTAGTGCAAAATATAGATGGCATTACTGTAAATTCATCCCATTAAAACATTTACATATTATAAAGATGAAGTCTCATCATCCTCTCTCAAATACAAGATTGAAGAATACTCAGCTTAAAATTCTCTCACCTAAGTTACCATATAATCAAGAAGAAAATCTTTTGTTTTCTGGGATTTACATAAGCATCTGGGGATATCTAAAATTATAGGTTTGCTGTGGCTAAAGCCTCTTATAACTGGCTTAACTTGAGAAAGGATAAGAATTTGGTCACTAAAGGGTTTATTTAACTTGTATTTAAGAATCTAGAATACAGTAGTCAGAATGGATTAGATATACACCATGTTATAAAACGAATGTAACCATGTTATGCCACTTCATTAATATGCCGCAGCATCATGTTAATATTATGTTATTTTTATGTTTTAGTTTAGTTTGCACTAGTTTTTTAGTACATGTATCTACTAAAGGGTAGTCATCACTAGCTAGGCATAATGTGCAAATCTAATCATGATGGAAAATGAGTCTTCCTGCAAATAATTCAAAACAATTCAAAACTCAGAATCAGAAAAATATAGATGATCATTTCCTAATTTCATAAAAATATGGCAACGGTTACCATAGCAACCCATGATCATGTATTCTATGATAATACATTGTTGTTAAGGTAGTTCTTGTAGCACACAACAAACATCAGATATCACAGAGTTGCAAGTCTATTTGAATTATAAATAATATTATGTCTATATGAACCATAAGACCGGTTTCCAGTTGTAAACATGACTTTTTGCATGTAATTCATCCATTAACTAGCATTTCGTCATAACCTCATAAAAGCAATTATAACCACACTCAGTTGACTTCTTTCAGGAGAAGCACAGCACAGTTTCAACTGTCGTATAAGAACCCGAGGTACCACCAGGGAGCTGTCAGATACAGAGTGTGCAAAATTCAAAGCCCAATGCGGGAACTGAACTCAGAACCTTCCGGCTCAAAGTCCGATACTGTACTGCTGAACCATAAAGACTTCAGCAACTAGTAAATTGCTATCCAGGGTCTTTTAGAGTGTAAAGTAACTATGGCAACTGAGATATAAGACATTCGAGAATCAAAATTACAATAATGAACAAACCTTGATTGAATTCCACACCTGTACTTTACCTTACATAGGTCTAATACATATCAGACTTAAGACAAATCTTGTCAAGTCAAACCTCTCTGGACTTAGATACTTCCTATTTTATCTGTTTTGTTGTAGTTATAGGGGAGCGATAGCCAGAGGGAATCTCCATGACTCCTGGCACCAGATAAGGGATCGCCACCAGGGGCTTGATGAAAGAATTCTCAAGCGAGCTTTGAATATTAGTATATTACTACTTTCAGCCTTCATTCCGAGGCTCTATAGGGGAAGGAGTAAGGTTAGAAGAAGGATAGATTACTTTAAATTTGAGTGTATTCAATATCTACAGAATTAGTACTCACAGTAGCATCTTGTCCAGCAAAATGTGAGATCAACCTTGCTCCACCAGGGTGCTTTTTACTGAAGTGTGTAATGTCATAAATATCATCATTTACAACGATCCATTTGTCATCCATGTGAGTATGTTCACCAACCTCATCCCAGGTATATGTGGGATAGTCTTTATGTCCATTTTTATAACCACCTTTCCCCATTTTAAATGAAAACCGTGCAATTCCAAGCGGCTTCCTTGAGTAACAGTTAATCTCTCATTTAGTTTGCTTTGGAAACTATAGGAGAAGTAGGTCAAAGTTCACCTGCTTATGAAAACCTTTCATCGGCGACGGGAATAACCAATTTAAATATACGCTATTTTATCATTTCTAATTGACTAATTGGAACAAAATGATGCACAACAAAGTAAAATTTAAATTATTTTTAAATCATTCAAAATATAAATGTGATTGATAAATCAATTAATCGGTTATTGGTCGATTAAAAACACTGGGAATATTTGTGTGAGCGGTCCCCAATTTTCAGAATGATCAGCTCCCCAAGTCTATTCAGGGGGAGTGAATAGAACAGCCAATTCCAGAATCCGGCTGCACGTTTTGTCAATCTAAGGAAATCTACATCATTTGATCAAGCTGAAATCATTTAATCGTCTAAGACCAATAAAAGACACAAGTAAGTAAAAGTCCACCTCATATACTTTTAATCATGTAAGAGAATTTTGGCCATACCAGATTGAAAAAGTTCGAAATGAAAGTTCTTTTGTTGAATGATGAATCTTGAGGAAATGGATATGAGATATGACAGTACAATGGTTGAATACTTGAAATATAAACATTGCACAGTGGTTTAATTCTCTAACTGTTGCACTTTTAATTGTTTTTCTCTTGATGTGATTAAAATATTTATATGATATCAAATAGATAAGTGTAAATAGATCTTTTGTGTGCCAAACAAACAACAATGTCCAGATTAGAAAATCTGCAAGTACAAAATGAAATCATTTGATTTTATCAGCAATTCCATGTCTGTCGTCTGATCTTTTACTTTAAAACATTGATGATTACTTTCGCCTTCATCAAATGATTCTCTCATTTTAGATAATGGCATCAACAAGTGGAAGGGGACGTGGTGGAAAACGACCAAAAGAAGACTCAAGCTCAAATAACAATAAGAATGCGAAGGTGATGAGCACAAGTCTCAAAAGGTATGAATTACTTTTATTATTAACAGTCTAAGATTTGTACTCGTTCAGTGGTTCGGATATAAAAATCAAATTGATGGGGGGCCAAGGGCGTGAAAAAGCTTTGGGCCCAATTTTGAAATTTTGGATCCGAAATCTGAATTTTTACAATTAGGCCAAAAATTAAAAACAATGCCTAGTTATGCTAATTTGCTACCCCTGGTCCACCCCTCCCCCAGATCCCTGCCTCCCTCCTCAGATGTGTGTCTTGTGTAAGCATTTTTATGTTCTTGTCATTTCCCTTCCCCCCTCAGATGTGTGTCTTGTAATTGCATTTTTTATGTTCTTGTCTTATCCCTTTCGCTGCTATTCATATATTTGTTAATGGATACTCAAGTACTGGACCAATGGGGTAATATGTAGAAATCTACCCATTTCCTAATTTTATAATTTCTCCGTAAAACAAAGACTCGATAATTTGAGATAGGATGTTCCAGTAACGAATTTGTTGTTTGTAATTATTTTCAATAGCTGCCACAGCTTTCTTGGAAAAGTATGCAGTTATAGACTATCTAATTGATAAAATAGAATGATGTTTTCATTTTAGTTGCCAATAAATACCAATCATATTGTATTTAAATGAGAATCAATGACATTAAAAATTTACAACTCATGTACCTTGGGCAAAACTGAGTAAACATTTGGATGTTAACCCTATTAAGGGCTATATGGCCAATGAAGAAAATAGTTAATTGACCACTAAATCTTATTTAAAATTTCAGGATTTGTTTCATATAAATCACTCATATACTTTTCCACATGAGAAATATATTTTATGATTTAATTTCTTTGTTAATTCAACTTGCACTACAAGTGGTTCAAATTATGTTATGTTATATTGATATTCAGGTTTCTGCCAAGGGTTTATTTGCTATAGAGCGCAGTCTAGCTCATTTGCATATAACTTTCTAGCAACAATTACATCAAACCTGATGAAAATTTTCAAAATTTTTTTCTACAGATATATTCAGTATGGGTAATACTCTATCCGTAATAAATTTTGTCTGAAAATTTTATCTTAATATGGAGATTTGATTAAAAATGTTATTTGCTGGAGTGTCTATTAAGGGTTTAGTTGAGGTTTCAATCCATATTACTGCTTATAAAGCTAAAGTATGCTTGAGCCACAAATGTACTTCTGAATCGTTTTCTTTGGTAGTTCATCTAATGTTAACAAGATATAACACTATGTAATTTAAAAACTGACACAAAGATTTAGATTATAATTGACTTGCTTGTCTGTTTATCCGTATAAATGAATGTTTTTGTATTTATTTTTTGTAAGAGTTAATCTTACAAGTAATATATAAACATTTGGGTTAAAGCCTGATTAATGTTATGCACTGGTTTGACATACAGATATCAAATGGTCATTGAAACTGATACAAAAATGATTTGAATAGGTGAACATGTCTTTGTATTTATTAATTTTATTTTTTGGTGATATTGTTCTCACTTGTTTAAGTAAATGCTGCTAACCCTTGTGTTTTGCTGGGGAGTACTTTATCACTTGAGTTATGACTGTTTTCTGGTTACTGGATATAGTGAATGCAGAGTTTGATTTGACTTTTGAAATATCTTTAACATACAAATAAAAAATTAGGATGAAATGGAAAAAAAGAAACAATAATATGTGACCTTGATATGTTCATTTTGTGGAAATTGAACATATAGCTCTACCTAAGTGACTAATATGTCATGATATGACATCTAAAGAGTCGATAAAAGATATATATATATATATTCATTATCTTTTATTGATGCATCGTATCATTACATGATAACATCAGTCATATTTACTCTCTTAATATGTACTTAATAATCTACTTGACTTCTATTGGAAAATATGTAAAGATTTTATATGCAGACAAAAACAAACAAAATTTATCATGACATCGTACAACCTATATGCTCTAAAGGAGCCTTTTATCACAAAAATATCACTCTCCTCTTCTGACCCTATAATTAAATTTAATGTCAAAGCAATCACAAGTATTCCTTGCTTCAGTTTATCAGAAAAGATATCAATGAGATCATAGGTTAATAAATAGTTGAAGGTTATACCATATTCATTTTGTATTCATCTTACCATATGTCTGCTTAAATGTGCAGACTAACTTTGGCTTTTCGATTCTAATAAATAGATAAATAGACAAATTTGCTCCTTAAAATGACCATGTTCCATATTTGATCATTTATCTAATTCTTTTTAGAGATTACAACATGATTGTCATGGAAACAGAACCATTGGCATGCGGTTTGAAAAGATTACTGTTTAACATTTAACACTCTTTTCTTTGTTGTGCCCACTTCAAATTATTTTATAGTGAGGTCACAATTTAAAATATCTACCCTCTCATGTATGGTGTTACCCTTCACATATGGTGTTACCCTTCACATATGGTGTTACCTTTCACATTCGTTTGATTTAGCTTCTTAAAAGACAGCTTCATCTACTCTCTTTCAGTTTAAGAGAAACCTTTGAACTCAAAAGCCAATCAGAGCTTGTCATTGAAACACATGGACGATTTCTATATATGGTCATTTCCTCTGTAGTCGTTCCCTAGTTTTGACCAATATTGAACATTATATGCGTGTTTCTTTTTGCTGATTGGAGAAAATGTCCACGCGGTTGGTTTGAATCGATTTATTACCTGGACTGTCATTGCCAGCGTCAATTACTCATATGCGAGTAGGTAGTTACCAGTTTCGCCACCAGGTGGCTGATTCTGGGGAAATAACATGGCTGGGTATTACAAAATTCAAATTACCCTTATGTAATAGTTATACAAATTAAAATATGTCCAGTAAAAGAAAATATTATCTGCCCAACACAAGAAAAGATATTTCACTTTTTATAGTTTTATAACATGGGGTCTATGGGGAATCTCCCCGACCTAGAAGTCACATTTTCAAAGAAAATTAAATTTTCAAAGTTGATAAACTCTTTCCAAAACCACATTTCTAGATGTAATTTTACATGTAGATTACAAATATGACACCAGTTTGATTGAATTGTGAATTTTATTGTAAGATTTGTAAGATTATTTCTACTCGCATCTAGGATATTGGGCAGGGCTGCTGACTCTAATGTTTAGAGGCTCCTTTAGAACTAACCTTTGTGGTCAGGGTAGTCTGGTCTTTACAGCCAAAGTTGTAACAACATTTCAATAAGTATTGTAACAGATCTCCCCGGCATGAACATATTCTAGTAGTACAATGTACCGTCTTTGATCCCTTCCCCATATATTATTTTTCCAACCTTATATACTGTCAAGTTAAAGGTATAAGACCTCCCAGAACATTTAATACAAGACTCACAAAACCATTGGTTTAAGGCATCACTATATTTTGTAAATTTTGGTTTAGGATTTGTAAATTCTCTATATTTTGGTCTTTCTAAAACCCTTTAAAGGGTGACGCATATCGTTTAGCAAATCGAACGCTCGTTTCTGGTGTTGCTCACCGTTTAGTATAAAAGGCTCGATCCCGGAATAATACTCAAGGGTTCACAGGCTCGAGGTCGTTGTGTCAACACCTCTAACTGTTATATAGCATAAGTATATTATAGATCGTCACATATTTATGAAACGGTGATTTTTATTTTGACAAATCAATTCCACATTTATGGGTGAAGTTTCAGGATCTTCTATTTGTGTATAATAAGGAAAAATTGACATCTAAATTTCCCCATAACGTAATAGCCCACAGCTTGGTATATGAAATATCCTACAAATGAAACAAAGCAGTTCTAATACAAGGATTTATATTGGCTGTTGTACATATTCTTTGAACGCAATCAGTCTATGGATAATGTTTTCAAAATCATTATAAACGGATTACTTTATCTCAAAGACAATTTCAATAAACTGGATTTTACAGAACTCCCCTTATTTCTTAAAAATGGACTGATCCAGTCGATTCGCCTGGAGCCGCCATATTGTTTTTATACGGGATGCTTATCGGAACCCTTTAAATGTAAGGTTGAAGCTTGAATTAATTTTAAAATATGGAGTGACAGAGAAAAGTGTATTAATTTTGTTAAAACCCATTTCATGTCGCTAGCATGATGACCCCCTGGCCTAATATAATATGATTTATAAAAGTTAATAAGACAGGTCATTTAATTTTGGTATATTTGAAGAACAAAGTTGAGAGTTAAACCAATTTAAGATAGCATTCTATAAGTTTATCTCGGATCTCTGGTCATCATATGTTTGATACTATATTTTGACATGGCATAGTTCTTCTATTCTTCAGTTATTGTGCTAATACAACAGTTCGCCTTTTATACCATATTGATACACAGAGTTATTTCATAGCCAATGGAATATTCATAATAAAGGTCAATGGCACATCTTAATTCTGAAAGGAATAAAAATGCTTCATTATTAGACAACTTGCTTTTGAGCTCATGATTAATTGACTCGGCTAGTATGGAACTGCTATAACATAATGAGCTCAAATCATAACATGCTTTGTTATCAAATAGCAGTTCAAGCTTCTTTATAATGCATCATTTAAACATATGTATCTAGTAAAACCAAGACAGTGAAACCTGTATATCCAAATACCTCTCTAATCCGAACATTATTTCAATGTGAACATTTTTTCTTGGTTCCAATATTGTATACTCCCATTGACTTACATGTTTAAAAATCTGTGAAATGTGAGCATCTACTAATCCAAACATTTTTTCTGGTCACAGAAGCATTCAGGTTATACAGGTTTTACTGTATACTTGTATTTAAACTATATAGTTTCCAGTATTGGGATTACTTTAATGCTGGTGAAATCAATCTTAGTCATATATTGAATATG
This sequence comes from Owenia fusiformis, assembly GCA_903813345.2. NCBI lineage: Eukaryota > Metazoa > Annelida > Polychaeta > Sabellida > Oweniidae > Owenia > Owenia fusiformis. The sequence goes on from CAIIXF020000007.1 coordinate 7,314,461, forward strand.
TTCCAAGAAATGGTATCACTAGGGACGGTTGTTCACTGGAGAGATGTTCGGTAGACCATTTGAGATATTGTAGAAACCATCGATATGTGCATTTGAAATATACAGTTGAAATCATTTGCTGTTGAAACCTGTGTTGGATTTAGAAAGTCCAAGGCACTAGCGCATCAGTATTCTAGTTTGCCCTTGTGTTAATTATCATCCTCTGTACACTTAACCATTTTCTTGAAAATACATTTAGTTAGGTGTTGTTGCAATGCTTCCCTTGCTATTCCTTTAGCAACAGTCAAGCTTGTGAAACATAATCGTTGTTAAGTTTTTCACCAGACAAGGGAACATAATGATTAGAATATAATAATTTGCTTCATTCTGCAAGAGAAGTCAATCCAATGTTAATATATCTTTAGTAGTATAAAGCTGAATTATTCACACTTGTAACGAACCTTTGCAGGAATGATTGACTCTATATTAAGTAATGAACTTTTGAATGTTGGAGCCACTGAACTTTTGAATGTAGGAGCTTTTCGTGTTTCTGTCATTGTAATAAATAAGTAGCTTATTAGTTTGTGGTACTCCCTGATTGGTTGAATGAAAAACAAAAATTGATCTGTCATAGTCAGAGATTGTTATTCTTAATAGTAATCCAAGGGTTGTATAACCTGCAGTTGAATTATTCTAAGGAGCCTAAAGGTTCTGGTTTGAAACCCAGATATTTTCATTGCACTTAAAAAGTGCTATCAATAATGTAGTCATCTTGCGCTGATAGAGCATGTAGACTTATGGTCGGTATTAAAAATTTGTCACTGAGATTGCAAGAAACCATTCATCTGTTTAACTTGAAACTTTAACAAATGCAAAAACAGAGTACTGACTAGTGCGGCACTCTAACTAGTTTTTGGGCATGCTGGGTAATCAACAAGGGGGCCATTTTGAATCTGAAGTGCAATATTTATGTATGTGTGTCTTGTTTCACAATCTAGTTAAAGCTGCTGTTTGCCCCGAAACGCAATCTTGGGTTGTTTCGGGGGTGAACTTTATCATTTTGAGCCTAATGAAAGATTTTGGAATGATGAACAAATGGGGCAAATCTTATGTATAAATACTTACGATAAATGTGTCATTTCAAAGATTGTTCATTGAATTGCTTCGATTGGTGAAGACGATATGATTTTGGAAAGGTTTCTAAATTAAGAACGTGACGTCACTTCCGAATTATAGCATCCAACTTAACTAACGTTTAATTACTCTTACCATTCAAAATCGCTCAGCACGCCTAGGTTCAAATCCCACACTCACTTTTTTATTTTTTTTGACTAAATGATTGTTCTTTGACATTACGCAGAAAAACAATTTTTATTTCCGTAAACTTTATATTAGAGCTTGAAAATGTAAAAACAATATATGTCAACATATTGCGTTTTGGAGCGATGTGCAGGTTTAACTAAAAAGGATATAGATGAGAAATTGAGATGTTTAGTGTATAATGCTAACTGGTTAACGAGTAATAGATTGCCAAACATATCAAACAGTCTGTGTTACATTGACCTAATGTTCTTTCGTTTTGTTATGATGTACAAAAAGAACAAACTAAGCTATAGTGCCCTTTGGTTCTCCAATTTCTATAAGGACTTCCAAGAGAACAGATGCAGGGGCTAAGATCTGTAAATTCACTCAAAATCCCTTCTGAAAAAACTGTTAGATTATTATTTTAATGAGGCTTATTCTCCCTCCCCCATGCTGAGATGTGCCAGTTGAAGAAGTGATAAAGATTAAACTTCACATGCTCGTTCTTCACCTTGTTCAGACAATGGAAGATGGGGTTAATACCATGATATTGACTAATATCACAAAATAAAATAGTCTTTACTGTCATATACCTAAGTAGCATCTAAGTAATTTGATATTCAATATCATCAGTACTGTAGTATATTATAAGAGATCATGTTGAAGTTCATTTGAAGTGATTTATGAATTTTGTAAGAAGTATGAGATTTATTTTGAGCAGACTTTTTAGTTAGTGAGATTGTCAACTTGTCACCGTAATAAATTGTTCAACGATGCCCTTGAGAAACAATAACAAATGGTCAAAATTTCAAAGCCAAATGTCTACCACTAGTAGTTTAATACATTAAAGCATAAGAATATCAAATTCAACTAACTATAAACACCGTCATTTTGAAAAAGAAGGTAACAGCAGTGACTTTCTTCCCATACTGACTCCTGACAATATATAAATAAAGATTAAAGTGTATTGAATTATAGATAAAAGTGTATTGAACTGTGGATATCCACTGACCACACATCAGGATATGAGAGCTTCTTCCTTAGAATTTTATTGCTATAACAAATTTTTGTTAATAACATTTATAAGAACTTGTATATTTATTTTTTGCAGGATTCAGAAAGAACTGGCAGATATTACCTTGGACCCTCCACCAAACTGCAGGTAAATGATCTCACTTCTATATTACTAGGGTTTGTTGATATTTAGTCCGTACTTAAAGCAGTGATTTAATTGACCTGATAAACATTTCATGGACGTTTTCTTTCTGTTAATCTTCTCTGGTAGTTTTGTTTCTGATAATATTTTCTTTGGTAATAATCTATCTGGAAATCTTCTCATCAGTGATATTGCGTTTGTTAACCTCTGGAAATCAGCTTTCTAATATTCTTCTCTTACCATCTTGTCTTTGATAATCTTCTCTGATAATATTCTCTCTGGAAATCTTCTCATTGGTGATACTGCGACGCATTTGTTAACCTCTGGAAATCAGCTCTCTAATATTCTTCCAATCTTCTCTTTATTAATTTTCTCTCTGAAAATCTTCTCTTTGGTAGTTTCTCTCTGAAAATCTTCTCTTTGGTGATATTATGTCTGTTAGTTTTCTGTGATAATCTACCTGAAAACCACCTGAAATTCTAATCAAAGCTTGATTGGGAAAAGATAATTATTATTTATTTTCTTTGCTCTGTAACATTTATTAATAATAAGTAATAACCAGAATATATGTATCTCCATTTAATAAGCTGATATGCATCGTGATGACTCTAGTCAGATGATAACATCATATTGCGAATATGAATCCTATAAGATGACAGCTTTTAATTTAATTTCCTTCTTGTAAAACAAGAAAGGAATCATTGATTCTTGAATAATGTGAAGTTGAATCAAAAGGTACTTATATAATGTACCAATAACTTCAATTCAAAGGCCAATTTTATGAAAACACTGAATGAAATGAAATTCTTTGCTAAGGGCTGATATGAAAAAGACCAAAGGGTACCCTTTGCATTCGTTTGACTTCACTTCTTAAAAGAGAGCTTCGTCTTCGTAGTTTAACTAGACTCTGCACGCAGGGTACCCAAAGGGCTACATACTGGAATCTTGTCAGCCGAGGGCCGATTATCACCACCTATTCAGTACAAACTCATTATCTGTTCTAGACCAGGGTGGATAATGACCACTATGGTTCCACCTATTGCTCTACCCTGCGTGCAGAGTCTAGTTAAACTACTGAAGATGAAGCTCTCTTTTAAGAAGTGAAGTCAAACGAATGCAAAGGGTACTATTGCTCAAGTCAATATCATAAAATATAAGCCTTCTAAGCTTGTACTCATACCCTGAGACCAGGCTCACAATGTGGTGATAATTAATATTTCTACCAGTACAAATCATAACTATGAGGCGAATCCAAATGTATAATAATTATAGTATCATTATTACATAGTATTGCATCCATGATTCCCTTTAAGACCATAGTTCAGAAAATTGATGAGTGCAAGATAACCTCTATATAACCAGGATGGTATAAATATAGTGATTTTTAATACCAAGAAATATTGACAAAATAATGTAGAGAAAATTGATATATGTAGATTGACTCCAATATTAGCACACTTTATGGCCATTAGAGTACAGTTAAACCTCTGTAAGTAAAGCAACCTTGGGATCATGAAAAGGTGTTCTGTTTACAGAGGTGTTCCACTTTTCACTATATATTCCAGTTTTTACTATATATTCATATATCACATATTTTGCAATTTGAATATTACCTTGAATGTTTTTGTTATCAAGTATTTTACTCTTTGATTCATCTATAGAATTTATAAGGGATGGTGCTCAATTTTCGAAATCGCTGTTCCCTCTTCAAAAGAGGAGACGCGAAAATCTTTCCATATAAGGTCAAAATATTTCCCATGATGCAGTTCGCGGAGGAACAAATTTATACTTCCTTGTTTTCCCTCATTGGTTTAACATGGGGATTTTCACACCTATTTTTCAAACGATATATTCGTTCATATCCCCGTACGAGGGTACAGAAAAAATTATTAGAAACGATTGATCTCTTATTAATCTTAATATAACAGCTATTTTTTTCATTGTATTGATTCATAGCGTGGTGAAAACGATGATTGAAAAGTGAGAAAATATTCCGGAAGAGAAGGTCACATGATCAGTTGACTAGTCGCCATATTGGAAAAAACAATTCCATTCGACTTTCAATACTTTCATGCCAATCTTACCGCACTACAAACTGCAACATCGATGCAACAACTGAATAAAAGTATTCATCTTCAAATTACATCATAGAGTTACGTTGAAAACCAACAAATAACTGAGCAGTAGACCAAAGAAGAAGCGTCGCTATTATCTAGGTCACTCTGTTCAGTGGTTCGAAAGCAAAGCTATAGTACTCGTTTCCGAATTTTGTTGTTAATTGTACAATCTTTTATTGATTAAAACTCGGTATACTGACTATTAAAGCAATGACAAAGAAGAATACTTCCGATGTTGTCATTGTTTTATTTAGCGTGCGGGTGTAAAAACAAATTGCGTAATTAGTTTGATTTAGAACTTTCGGGTCACGCAAATAGCTACGCGGAATGCATAGTGAGAAAATATTGACCAATCAAATTTTGTCCTTTTTGATTGCTTTTTCAGGACATATTTGCGAACGTTCTGATTCAAAGAGCGAATCGCGAAAGGGAGAATTATCAACAATTGTAGAAGAACCTGGAACAAGACATTGTGCTTGTAGAAATGTTGATTTTTCAATTTAAATGAAAGCAAAACAACTTTTTCGAATTCCAGTCTTCATCAAATTATGATGAATGGATGAGAGAAAATATCAAAATCAAATTTCATTTACCACAACTTTTAATATTTAGATATCATCCATAAGTAAACCTTTGCTGTCAGGAAAGATTAATACCAGGCTTACTTATAAATATTCTTGAATTAATGTAGCTGATATTACTGAACATATTGCTTGTTGCATAACTGCCTGGTTTACCTGTCAAAAGTGAACGCCTTAAACTGTTCATATTCAGAGAAGAATCTACTCCTTGATTAGCTTTTAGGCCCATCAGTAATTTCAGAATGGAGATTTAGCACTAACTATGCCTGAGTTGTTTTAAAGAGATCGAGTCGTCCAGATTTCTATTCTGGACAATCAGTAATGTCCCAATATAATTGCTCATAAAACATCATATATACCTTAGATATACCTTGAGACCAAATCATAAGCACGATATCAACAATATATTGAGGATATCAACAGGACAACCAAAAGAACAACCAACTGTCAGAATTGAACGCAATAAGTCGAAAACAGAATACAATGTTTTTGGGGGGATTTATCTATATTGTAACCCCTTAGAAGTAATAAATATGACTTCTCTAAGCCAAAATAATCTGAAGGAAAAAGCCAATCAGGCTGGAACAAACAGCAGGCTTTTTAAATTTAATTTGAATTTCTATTGATGAAAGTGGAAATTCATGGCTGGGAACAATCATCGAATTGATACAGTTAACAAATTAATTCAAGCCTCAGAATTGATAAGTTGATAAACAAACTTGTTTTACATCAAATAACACGAAAAAATCAGGGGGTTACTCTAATTGTGTTTTTAAGGAGACCCGATCTCTTTAACAATTGGCTATTATTAAGGCGGCTTTATTGTATATAGAGATTTATAACATGAGTCTGTGACCATGTTGTAGTCTTGCAAAAGCCTCCATCCTCCCCCTCCCCCACTATATATTTCAATACCCAGTGGCTGAAGGTTTATGCTAGTAGCCGAACCATAAAAATTTGCCAAGCACATAAAGCCAATAGACTTTGATCTTATATTTATCATCTTTATATATGAACAAATTAAACTTTTTAATAGGCAGCAGTTACTAGTTTTTCTTTGCTTTTAGATAAAAAAAAAGTCTACTCGTACACTTAAAGAGTAATAGTCTTACTCAAGACTGTCAATCACTACTCAAATATGGGTGATGCGTATATGAGGCCACATTGCCTCTGCAAAACTAAAAATCAAAGTCCATTAGCCTTATTGGCTTTATGTAAATATGTTGTTCAATTTCAGCCATTTCTTTGGGGTTTGATCTTCATTAACTGTAATCTCACTTGATACTGTCATTACACTATTTTGATAACCCATATTTTCTAATTTGTATATTCTATACTGCATATTCCAATAATCAATCAGTGTTATGTCAGTATCATCTATTCTGCAGTACTGACATTATTATAAAACTGCAAAGGTAAATGTTTGGGTAGCGATCATTCAGCATCAGTTTTTGTATTCCATCCATGTACAATTGACACATATGTTTTGATTAATAGAAACAAAGTCTTACCTTAATGCTGTGCTTTATGTTACTTTGCGTTTCATGACCTTTTGTGTATTGATTACCCTGTCCAATAGTTTGATTGTACATATTTAAAAGAGAGCTTCATTGACACATTTTGAATTTGAGATGATCCTTTGATCTAACATAATCCCCGGGGGGTTCACTCCACATATTTGGGGCGGCACATAGGTATTAAGAAGTATATTGGAGTGAAACCCCCAGGACATAATCCAGTCAACATTGTTTAGGCTGATAAAAATCCATCTCCATAATCATTACTGTAGTCTCAGAAGTTTATATCTTGGTAAGTTACTGGATACATGTTCATACTTCTAAGATCATATTATATGTTGTATCAAAACTATTTGTTTGAATTATTCAGAGCATAGTTAGTTCTAGGCTAGGTGTCCCAGGGTATATATCGATATTAACATGGTCATCATTTTCCACATTAAACTCTCTAATCTGCAAGCCAGTAGCCAGTCCCCTAGCCAAAATTCTTTCTAAATCATGCAGTTTTTCACCATTCTGAGTTCAGGGTGCATGTTAGGCCTGATCTGATTGGAACATGGGCGGTGAACAATATATACAGTCTACCTCAGTCCTGTGACCTCTAGTCTCCGTCAAGATGGCCATATAATTATCATACTGTACCTAACTGTCTAACTTTTGAAAGTAAAACACATTCTCTAATTACCAACAAACATGAAATATGCTAAATGTAATCATGTGGTGACTTTTAATGAGACCTTAATTATTTGAACTGTAGCATCCACTTCCTAACTGTTAACTCCTATTGGTAATCTGCATGCATCTAATGCATTACTGTGATGTATTCCCTACCCGCTGCTACCATGTGTCTACAAGTTGTAGGTCAGGATGACCTCAGTGATAACATTGATTATTGCTATTTAGAATGATTTACTTGAAACACTGAGTTTTTTTCTTGATGCATTGTTTTCAAACAAGGCCCCTCAATATTTAGAATGCCTTATTTGCTTTATTGAATCATGTTCTTCCAGATTTTTAAAGTCTATGTTTTAAGTCAAGCTACTAGCCCTTGTCATACCCCCCCCCCCCATCTACATATCTCCGAACCTGGTGGTAAAGTAGATAAGAGGGGTCCAGGGATTTAAAGCAAGACTATGCAAATGGGCATCTTTAATTTAGGAGAAATTTTATCAATGCACAAAAAATATATGATGAATCGTTGATGGTCATAAAAGGATTAAAAGAAATTACTTTCAGAAAGTGACATGAGCATCTCTTTAGAATGTTACCTGAAGATAAAAGGAAATTTTCTGTCTACTCTGGCTCATAGATGAGATTAGGCACAAACCACATACATATATTATGTGTTGTATACATGTACTGTTTTATTTAAAGCTTTTAAAGAATTCTTCCCTCAAAAACCGCTACAGTTTTTAGAATTTGGCGATAATTTTTACAATCATCTTAGGAATACTATAAAATAGGCATACTGCTTTTACTGCATTCTGTTAGTTCATCCTGAGAAGGATGTTACTACAGTAAAACCTGTTTGGTCCAAACACCACTGTGGGACTGACCAAAACATCGAAGTCTATGGCACACTCCTATGGCAGATTGAAAAATGGGACCAAAAAGTGTTAACATTGTGAGCTGCTCAGATAATAGAGGTGTTCAGATGAACAGGTTAACGGTCATTTGAAATGAGAGAAATGTGATCTGTGTCACAGTGTACTTCCTTATCACTTTGGATTTAATATGGAAATGTTATATCCTATAAATCCAAGATATGTAAAAGGAATTGTCTAAAGATTAGCAGTAAGAAATTCTACTTACTGTGAAAAAATCAGACCTTTGAACCAGACAGTTTAAATTCTACATATTTCACAGTTGTTCCTATGAAAAGTTTTTATTAGGCTCAGTTGTGATGCCTGAGATAGGATGTAATCAAATATAATGGCAGAATAATATATTGTTAGAGATGCTTAGAAGACATTTCCAAACACTTATGGGCATCAGAAAGTATATCCAGAATTATCACTGTTCATGTAATTCTGTTTTTATCTACTATATGTTATAGTTTAAATCTGAAGATTAGGGATGTTTGGCTTCGAGATTTTGGTATTTTTAGTGATGAATACAACTCCATTATGTTTTCTTAGGGACAAGGTCAATGTATGAAATACGCAACAGGGCTCTCACAAGGAAATATTTGGGTTGTGGTGGAAACATCTTCAGCATAACCATTTATTCATGATAAATCATGTTTATTTTTTATGTTATATTTTATCCCTTTAGCCATAAGTGGTGACATATTGTTATTAGTCTCCAAATTATTTGTGGACAGTATTTGGTGGTGGGTGTCTGTAACAAATGGCAGGTGGTGACATTTTGTATGTTAATGCCTTGTATATAGGAATTCGAATGATGCAATAGCTACTTATCAGTCATCAAGCCCTTGTGATGCACCTCCCTCATATTCTCTCTTATGGGTCGGGGGGGAAGTACAGTGAAACCTGTATTTCGAATACCTCTCATTGTGAACACTTTTTTCAGTCCTATTTTCAGCTCACACAGGGCAGGGGAGCTATTGTAATCACCCACTTGTTTAGTCATAAACCTCCATGTTAAAAATCCTTGAAATGTGAACACCTTCCAATCCAAACACGTTTGGTTGATCCCAGTGGTGTTTGGATCAGACAGGTTCTACTGCATATATAAATATAAGGTGACAGAGGCTTGATGCGAGACTACTGTAGCTCTTAGATTTGGGATAAATAAGCATGATTCTCTTAAGATTTTTTTTTAGCATGCTGTGGAGAGATACAATAAATCAGTGATTCTGGCCTTGTATCCTAAGGGACCATGTCAAAATAAATAGAAAGGGAAAGGTAATATGGAAATATTATAATCGTTGAAGGACCTTCAATTCATATCTACTCTCATTGAATTATATTTTATTTAGATTTGTGCTGGGGGGGGGGGGTTAATGCGAAACCTGAACTAGCCTATACATTATAAAATCATGCATTTCAATTTTAACATTACAATCATATTTGGCACTCATTGTATCAGTAGGTTCATTTAGTATGTCATTTAGATGCTCATCACACATTTGTAACTCGTAATTTACTCAACAGTATATTATTCCTTCATTTCTGTTAATGCATCATTTCCTGAACATAAATGTATCATTGTGTTGCAGCTAATACTCCCGAGGGGGGAGAAGGGGGGGGGGGTTATAGCCACTATATTCTCTTTGATTTGAAAAATTTGATATAATTCGATTAGATAATAAATTTTTAGAAAGGAAACTGATACAGTGCTTTGATTGCCCATGACTCTTCCTTGTGATGTCTTAGATCAATTTTAAATTGAGAAATCATGCTTCTGACTCTGGTTTTATTTGTGCAGCTGTTGAGATAACTCCATAAAATACTGATACAGTACAGTAGATAATATCATATAATAAGGATTAACATTTAAAAAACTGATTTGTGTTCATTAGATAGTACACATGATTTCAATAAAAATGTCGCGAGAAGCCTGTAGAGTCTGCTAGTTACATCTGTGTGCGAAGGTTTATAGATTCAATATACATACAGGATATTGATCTCCGCAATTAGACCTTACAGAATATCTCTACTGCGATTTACCTAACATTGAAGCAAGTAGGCATTGCACTCACTTGGAATATTGAAAATAGGCTTGTATCTACCCAAAAAATCATTTGCATTCACCCAAAAATTGAAAAGTTTGAAAATTGCCACATTTTTACCAAACTTGGTCAGAATTGTGAAAAAGAAAATTTTGCTCCAAATCGGCGAAAAATCCTAGTGAGATAAGTTGATAAAGACGAAAAATTGTTCTTATATTAATGCAAAATGAGAAATACCATGGTAACACATCTTCTCTTTATCCTTGGCTCCCATCTGTGGCCTACTGTTAGTATACACATTGAAGACCAATCTTGTGAAAGTGATGGTGACAATCACATTTCAATTTTTTTTATCTTCTACAATTCTATGAGTCTTATAATTTTTACATTTACAAGGTAAAAAAGGAAAAAACATCTGAAAATGACCATATTGATATTTTCTGAAAGGTTGTACTTTTGCTTCTTTCCCTGAAATTCCTGTTTGAGATGCCTTGATAGGCTAGAAGTAATAACCAGAACAACGGCAACGCCAAAGCGTAGCGAATCCCATCGAACAGAAATGGCTGGCATTTTTACAAACAAAATATATAGCAAATATCATAAAATGACACACATAAGAAAGGCCACCATTTTCAAAATGATTGCTCACTAGCCGAGTTGTCATCAGAAGAAGTAATATGCTTTTTAGTAGCCACGTATAAAATTTTTAAAAATTGCACACACGTACATGTAAATGGTGGCCATTTTTTAAAATGGCCGCCTACTACCCAAAATGTCATAAGACAGTTTGCAATCCTTACGAGTATTCACATATCAAATATGAACAAAATCGCTCTCTTACTTTTTGAGTTATAATAAAAATTGAGTTATAATAACACACATGAAAATGGTGGCCATTTTTCAAAATGGCCGACTACTCCCGAAAGTTTTATTAGACAATGTACCATGCTTTAAGTATTCACATATCAAATACGAACAAAATCGCTCCAATACTTTTCGAATTATAGCAAAAAATGTAAAAATGACAGCCATTTTTTAAAATGGCAGCCTACTATGCGAAGTATCATGAGACAGTGTGCAAGGCTCATGAGTATTTACATATCAAATATGAACAAAATCGCTCTACTACTTTTCAAGTTATAGTAAAAAACGTAAAAATGGTGGCCATTTTTCAAAATGGCCGCCTACTACCCAAAGTGTCATTAGACAGTGTGCCATGCTTATAGTATTCACATATAAAATATAAACAAAATAAAATATGAACAAAATCGCTCTACTACTTTTTGAGTAAAATTAAAAAATGTAAAATAGCACACGTAAAAATGGCGGCCATTTTTCAAAATGGCCGCCTGCTACCCAATTTGTCATTAGACATTGTGCCATGCTTAAAGTATTCACATAACAAATATGAACAAAATCGCTCCACTACTTTTTGAGTTACAGTAAAAGATGTTAAAAAACACACGTAAAAATGGTGCCCATTTTGAAAAATGGCCGCATACTACCCAAAATGTTTTAAGACATTGTTCCATGTTTCAAGTATACACATACCAAATATGAACAAAATCGCTCCACTACTTTCCAAGTTACAGCAAAAATCGTAAAATGATGTGCGAAGGCAGCCATTTTTCAAGATGGCTGCCATGTATTTCTTCTTTATTTACATTTCTAGCTTAATCAATGTCCTATATAACTTTTTTACATTCAAAACATATGGCTATTACAGTTTTATATGCTGAACCTAAATTACTGTAAAATCGGCACTAAAATGGCAGCCATTTTTAAATGAGCGGCCATTTTAAAAATCGGTTTTTGAGCAGAACTTCTACCCCCATTGGGTACATGTGTACAAAATATGAACAGAATCGGGCCAACGGTATTTGAGTTATTGCCCGGACGGACAGACGGACGGACGGAGGCGTTCCCTATATCCCTCCGAACTTCGTTCGATGGGATAATAACACTCTGACTACTATAGGTCAGGCCTGTAGACAGCTTTTGCAAGGGGGGGGTTACTTTAAAAAAATTCCAGTGGGTTCACATTATGACAACTTTGGCCCAGAATCACTTGAAATGAATGGGGAAAATCTGTGATTTTGAAATAATTTTTGGTCAGGGGCAGGTGGGGCCGCTGAATTGTAAAACTGTTTTAACTCAATTCAGAGGTTAACTCATCTCTGCACTCAGAGTGTGTAACAACTTTTAAATAACTTTGAAAGAAGCTGTCTGGCCTTTCATGACATGTTTGAATGTAAAATAAATGCCAGCTACTATTGGAAGCATTAAATTCTGATTAGGTAAGGCTTGATCAAAGGATCATCTCTTTTTTTGTAGAGGGTAGATGTGAAATCAACCTGTTGAAAAGGGTATATAAAATTTCAGTATGTTAAAGGGTCTGATAAACCAGAATACCAGCCAATGTATTTTATAAGGGTAGATCAAAAATTTGAGAAGGGTAGGCTTTAAGTCCCATTGATCAACATTCCTAGAATTGCTATATTTATTCTATATTTATCTATATTTATATAAGATTTGTTCTTTCCCAGCCTCTGTAGTCTCTATCTCATTGACATCATATGATATTCAAGTAATTAAGAGGATGTAACAAACAGAGCAGCTTATAATAGATATTAATCAGTGTAATTAATGAATTACAAGATGGGAAAAATTATTTAAAAATTAGATATACGGGCAAGAAGTTAATGATCAAAAGAGAAGATTGGCGCGACCTTCAATTATGAGAGCAAAGACATTGTGAAGAAATTTTCAAATCTTATTCGTCGTATCTCTATTCCTTCTAGTGCCTTAAATATTACATCAGTATGGTAGACCATGGACATTTTTATACAAGAGATTGTTGTGAGGAAGGAGAATAGCAGATGTATTAGATTGGTTGATGTTTTTCATTATATCAAAAACACTAGAGAAATTAAGACATTCACTGAGTAATAACCAAGGGAAGGTTGATTAGCACCTCATCATGTAGTTTGTTTTGAGTATACCATACCTTATGATTTCAATAACAAGTTATGCAAGATAAGAAATAGTCTCGCTTCAAGACCCTGGACTTTCTACTCTAACAAGCTCTAACAACTGTGTCATATTAAGGGCTTGTAGCTAGACTAGATTAGAAAATGTATGACATAAACACAGTGTAGTTTAAACAACAGATCGGGATATGATCAATTAGATCAATATAAGAGTCTTATTGTATACTAAAGGTAGCAAATCAGGTCACTGTGCCCTTGCCCCTTCAATATTGTTACATGTTATTTCACATTTTGTTATATTCTTTTCTTTCAGTGCTGGACCCAAAAACGACAATTTATTTGAATGGGCGTCGACCATCCTTGGGCCCCCAGGTTCATGCTATGAGGGTGGAGTATTCTTCCTTGATATTCATTTCTCCCCTGAGTATCCATTCAAGCCACCAAAGGTAAGTGTAACATATGTTACAAAAATGCAGCTTGGACTAGACCATGTAAAATGTTCACATTAAGATGTTTATTTCCAGAGTAATTGGGACATTTAAAGTATAGAAGTAGAAATAAGTGTTCATGTCGGTTCTTGTCAGCTGTCTGTTTCTACTTTAAAATGGTATTTTTTATCTTTGGTTTTATGTATTTCGAATCAATGTAGAAAATTCAAACTGTTATAATTGTTGTGATTTTAACTGAAGCACAGGGATATTTTCTCAAATAGGTGTAAATTCTCGTTTACCTGGTCTAAAATGAATCAGACATTTTCATGATTTTTTAAAAAACCTCTACTGGGCAGCTAGGTTTTCATTTGAGTCCATACACATTTGGAAACTCATACTTAAGTGCAGGACTTGTTTGCTTCAACTCAAGAGAGATCATTTTGACATAGACCATATTGATACTTAAGTGTAAGGTCAGAAACCTAGTACCCTTGCCAAGAGCCCAGCTTAGTTTACACTCTAGAAAAATAGATCAATCTTTGATCTAGCTCATCTAGAATCAGAATTTGAAGTCAGAAAATCACGATACTTAATAAATTTTGGATATGGACAGAATTTGTTAACCTCATTTCCCACCCCACTCTCCTATCACCCTCTGTCATATGAAGGTACCCACTTACTTAAACAGTCTAGGAGGATGAGAATACCATGAATGAAGAATATAATGTAATAAATTTTCTATGATGTAATGAGTGTTAGAATGCTAATTAGTCTTACATTTAGCCTCTGGACCCCTCCCCATTCCCCAATTCCCCAATCCCCTTTCTACTTTTCTCCAGAATCTTGTCTTATATGGAAATCATTCATTCACTCTCTGGAATTAGAAAAAAGTGAGGTATTTTTGAGAGGGACAAATTCAATGTCAGTAATTGTTTTTGGTGGTACTTTTATAGTATACTATGCACCTATTAGGGAATGCTAATACTTGGGTTCACTTTCACTTAATAATGATGTTGTGGTTGCTAATGATTGATGATGTGGTTTAATAAGAAAACCAGGGTGGTTTTGCATATACAGTTGTATCTCATATTTGAGTGGGTTTGGGGTAGATATCACCCGGGAATATATATCGTATCTGAGGAGCGGGCAGGATATATTGTATATGTCCCGCTCCAGGCCAAATGCGGGCAGATATAATATATTCATCCCGCTCCCGGGATTTTTTCAAAAGTTTAAAAAAGTTTAAATATCAAAAGTTTTAATTTTTTTATTTTAAAATTTAATTTTTTTAAGTTTAAATGTTACAATTTCATTGTATTGAACAAAAAGAATATTACGAAAATGTTAAATATAAATATCTTGTCATTTGAAAAAGGTGGCAAAGGTTATATCTACCCTAAACCCACTCAAGTATGAGATACACCAGTTATGCACGGTCGGTTTGGATACATGGAATATCCCTTGGGATATACAATACATCTTCCCTCGGTCCCTCGGGAAGATATATTGTATATCCCTCGGGATATTCCCTGTATCCAAAACCTCCCAGTGCATAACCCCTATATATCCAATGTTGTTACTTTTCTAAATATGTGCATGGAAGTGCCATATTACATTGTAGATTACCACTTTCAATTTGTGTAATGCATTATTAGGAAGGCACTCACTTTTTAGGAAGCAGGGAGAATTTTGGTTCCCCTTTATATTTTTAGCTCACATGGGTGAGGTATTGTTATCACTCACTTGTCCCATTTTAGCTCAACAAGTACCTGTACAATCAACCAAATTTCATTTGCAAAAATTGGTCTTGTCTGCTACCGTTAAATATTAAAAATATTGAAAGCTTCCAATGTAAGCCCAGCCCCAGTACACATGGTGCTATTTTATTTAGTTTGAGATCTGTTATTCGTGTTTATTTATGAACTGTCATATCTGTGTGTTGATTTCATGACAAAATTGATTTTTAGCTAGTAGATCTAAAGCTCCAAATAGTTGCTGAACTAAATTGAAATAATCTTCGATTTATTATATACCGTATCCATTCAAAAAAATGCCTAATGTGAAAATATTGAAGCTGACAGATCGCCTCCTTTAAAAGACATGATGGAACAAAGAAAAGTGGACATCATGATTAAGAAAGTGCTGATTTATCATGCAAGGGATTTGTATTGTCTAAATTAGAGTCATAAATTAGTCAACTCAATTAACCCGAATATAATCCAATAATATATTGATATGTGCTCAACATGATAACATTCACTTCAGTTTAATTAAAGCTATTATAGAACATAGCAATCTGTATGATACTGTGAAAATTCACCAATTCTTTGGACCACAGGCCCTTAGCCCAGCTTTTGCCAAAGGGGCTTCACTTTTTAAAAAATTCCAGGGGTTCACATTTGACAACCTTGACCCAAAATCACATGAAAAGTGCTCAGAATGGAGAACTGTATGATTTTGAAAGATGATTTGGTCGAACCCCGAAGCCCCCCTGGCTACGGGCCTGGACCAAAAACATTCTGTTTACATAGATCACTTCTTTCCTCCACATCCTCCCAAGAGTGTTTCTTTTACACCATAACATCTGCTTTTGAGGCCAATGAGATCTTATTAGCATCTATGAATGAAGCATGTTAACTATTTTAATGTAATGATTGATTTGATACCGATCTACAAATTAATCAATGTAAGCATTGACAGTATCATGATTTCTTATTTTAGTATAATTATTAACTTGTGATTATATCCATCTCATACAACCTTTGATCATTTGTACAACCTTTGATCTCTCCTACAACCCTTGATATTTCTCAACCAGTAACCTCTCTCGTATAACATCTCTTTCTTTTTTTGTGACAGAATTGAGTTCTTATAGGCGATATGCTTCTTACTTTTTCACCTAATCTGTGACTTGTAACACCGCAGCTTTCAAATTCCCCTTACCACACATAGGGAATAGATTAAAGCTTGATATCAAGAAGATGTTTCTGTTTGATCAATATCTTGATAATTTATTGTTCAGCTGACATATTGTTATAGTCTCCAACTTTTTGTGGATGGTGTTTAGTGGTTGGTGTACGGTGGTCAGCATTCAGGGGTTCGCATGGTATGCTATAAGCCTTGACTTCTTAGGATTATCAACCATGTATTTTTTAAGACCATGCATTAAAAATAATATGGTAGAAAGACAACATGGAAGAGCCCACCCACTTTTGTTAGCAAACCACAACAGTTATGAAAATATACAAAAGTTAGGTGTCTAACATATATGTTTATATTTTACAATATCATATTGCACTGTTGATGGCTTATTTCTGTTAAATAAATCAGCACATTTGATTTTGATATTGGCATGTTTTAGTTTCTCATGAACAAAATGATTTAGATTCAAATTTCCCATTATCAGAAACATTTTTTTTCATTGATTTATAAAGAGTAAAGGGTTAATATCCTAGATGCTGTACTGTGGCCAATTTAATAGGAAATAGGAATGGAAATACAAGGATGCAATCGTTGCATTTGGAGCACATATTACCGTTCTGTAGAATAACACAGTCTAAGTTAGATACTTGGATGTTTCACTAAGTGCAAAATTTCATTTACCCAAAATTTCATTTACCAATTCTGTCAGAGAAATGGCTAAGACTGCTCGTAAGACATTGTGAGATCTACAGTCTTTACTATCTCTTGGAATAAACTCTCTCAGAGGCTTTAGGGAAAGAGCAACTCTGATAAATCAGAATTCTGAGAAGAATTTTTTTTCTATTGCTATTCTTCAAATTTTCAATCAGGTACGGTTTGGTGCAAATCAATTTTTAGCTTGGTACAAATAATTTTAGTTGGGTGAAAGGTAATTTGTTTTTCCTTTTTATAAGAGTTAAATTAATAGCTCATTAAAAGAGGGCTTCATATACTCTTATTTGTTTCGAAATAATCCTCTAGTTTGATGAGGCCTTATCTTATCAGATGTGGTGGTCATAAGAGAACTAGCCAATCAGATTGCTGCCTCTGGTTTGAAAAAGATATATACATGTAGTTCTCTTCAAAATACTGTCTGTCTGAGGCTTGTACCAACAATATGGAAATTGCTGTTGCACAATATTGTAGTATGGGAAGGTAGAAACCAGACTGCTTATAGTCAGTCCATAATAATGATAATATGCCTGCTCCAAAGGCAATGCCTGACAGGGAGTGGTCTCACCTTACGGATCTCTATGGATGACACATTCATTTATATTATTGGTCTGTTCTACAGCAGAATATTCCAATATGTTGAAGAGGCCTTTACACATTTCAAGAGTTTGATTCGCATCTTCAAACTAGTCTCTGGGTTCATGGTAAGAGTCTATCAGATCACTCGTTGAATTTTCCTGGGAGAAACGAGAAAGACCTATGCATAAAGTCAGCATCAAATGCAGTATTAAACCATTACATGAGTATTTATATCATACCTCTGCTTTATTCAAAATTTTTCATCGTGTAATTTTTTTTCTAAATTGCATATTAGTTTGTGCCTTTGCTTATGTTTTCTTTATGTTTTTAGTTAATCATTGATTGTATGCTCATTTGGAAGGGTGATCTGGAGAAGTTGTGATTAAAGAATTGATTTGTTGCAACTAATAGTGATCTCTACTGCCATAAGCACAGTAGGGATGCCTAGAAAATCTCTCCAATCATCTCTGTTTTCATACCATATCTCTCTGAAATATGAATGAATGGCTAGATTTTTTACATTTCTATACACTGTTAAGTTTGGACTCCATGCCAGTCTATTTTATTCCTTGTTTTTCAATTCTTTTTCTTCACTCTTTTTTCCATTTTGAAATATATAAATGTGACATTTTTTGTAAGGGAAATCTCAGATTTACATCATCTCCCATTCAGCTCAGGGAAAATGGAGAAAATAGCATGACTGAATTAGGAATTGTATCTTTGTATAATTTGTATGACTTTAAAATGAGAGCTTCATTTACACTGTGTTGGAATATGTTATCTGTGAGAAATATTGGATTTTTCAAAGGTCTCTACAATCATTAGATCAAAAGATTTACGCTTATTAATGCCATTCTTTATTTGAAAAATCATTTCGATGACATTTCACATGTCTCACTTTTAAAGCTTCATAATAATTATTAATTTTTGTGCAAACTACTTTTCAAATATATTTAGTTAGCACAAGTAAGAAAGAGCCCAGGCTCAACGATTAATATTGCAAACCCCCCCCCCCTTCCCTTAGTCATACTAACATGGTGAATCTCTGCTGTATTGTAACTTCCAATAAAATCAGAAGTAAAATCACTTTTCATTTGAGATCATGATAAACTCATGAATTTGTCGAATGGTATCTTTGATAGCCAATGTCTGGAGTTTTTATAGAATAATCCCCTTTAGAAGAGAGTATTCACAAATAGACCTATTAAGATACTATCGAAAATAACCCAGAGTAATTCATTGAGTTGTTAATATATAGTTCTTGATTCTGCAGACAAGCATTAGATATTCTTTATTAGTCACTCTGTTTGCTGTTCAGCATATTACCTTTTTAATAACGAACCTGAAAGACACCCAAGCATCTTCTTCTAGAGGCTCGAGGATGTGTTTAACAAGAGGCTTTTCTTGAAGCTCGCTCGTGTTTCTAGTGATTTCCCAAACATTTAAGCAATTAGGAGCTGAAAATTACATACCATCTTCTGAAAATTCATTTAGTTGTCTACATTATGAGCTGGTTATTACAGATAATTTTTACACATTCCTTCTATTCAACGGGAAATAGATAATGGGGTGTAGGACCAGCGGTCCGATGCAAGGTGATATCCATTTATGTCGGGGGTATAAACGCTATGCAGTTACTAATCAGTTAAAAGCCTAATTGACTTATGGTAATAACCCTAATTGTTTAATGCCAATACTTTCCTGTATTTAACTATAATTTGATACTTATTGTTAAGTCAGTGTTATATGTTTTGGGAGGCAGGGGTTTCCAAGAGCAGGGAACAATACTGTCATAAAATATGAGCTATTTGTGTATGGAGGAATAATGAATATATGTCTAGTAAAATATGTTTCAAGAAATCTTCATTACCTTATTTCTATTCTTTATTATTTCTCTCTGGATTAATCATTAAGATATGCATCCATCAAAGCCAATCATAAACTGTTAATTGTACCCTACATACATGTATATAACACAATAAATAATATTTCACCCATTTTCACTCCAGGTGACGTTCAGAACGCGTATCTACCATTGTAACATCAACAGTCAAGGCGTCATCTGCTTGGATATTTTAAAGGACAACTGGTCACCTGCACTGACCATCTCCAAAGTGCTCCTCTCTATATGTTCCATGCTCACTGACTGTAACCCTGCAGACCCCTTAGTGGGCAGTATCGCTACCCAATATATAAACAACAGGCCTGAACATGATCGTATTGCTAAGCATTGGACCAAACGTTTCGCAACTGGCTTATAGCATTATAACAAGAGACATCTATTCATGAAGGATATATTTATTTTGCCATAGAGCGGTGCATGTATGACATTATACCATCTTAACAGAGTACTTATGAACTACTAGTGGAAGCTTAAGCGAAAACTACTAGATAAATCTACACAGATGAAAGCTATGAATTGTTTATGGATGTTAAACTGCGTACATATAACAGCAGCCATATATCATTTTCAAGCATGGTGAACTAATAGAGAGTCAAAGTCATCGATTATCAATGGAATAGCAACAGGGAGTATAAATAATATCACAGATCAATAGTGTATTATCACGGATCAGTGATGTTGTGTCACAAAGCACTGTTGTGTCAAAGAACAAAATGATCATGTCACAGAACACTGAAACAGTGTCATCAATCGATTCAGTTTACAGATGAAGAGATTCTTGATTTGGACGAGTGGACACTTGAGAACCTTGGAAAATATTTTATTGTCTATGAACATGATGCTAGTGCTGTTCATCAGATTCAATTCCTAACAGGGTTCTCATCAGGAGATTTTTAGACCCCGGATTTTAAGCGGTATTGTGACAACTTTTTTCGCGGTATCGCGACTACTTCTCCTCCATGTGAGATCAGAGATATCCTATACCTATTAGTATACTTTTCAACATACTTCTTAAGATTATCTTAATCCCAATATTTATTTCTAAAGGGTTTCTGATTTCCTATTCCTTGTTTGTATCCAGTTTTATGTATTTTCTCAAGAGTTTTACCGCAAATAATGTGACAAAAATGTAAAATTAGACCCCGGAAAAAACACTTTAGACTCCGGAAAAGTTATTAGACTCTGGTGCAAGAGGGTTTTAAGACATTAGACTCCAGAGAATCTCCAGAGTCTAAAAGCCTAGTGAGAACCCTGCCTTAGAATCAAGACTGTAATCACTATATATTATAGAGGTTACTTACAAATGAGCCATTGATGAAATGTGAACTGAATGGGGGTTTAATTATTTTGAAGTAGGTAAACATGCAAGTACAGCCTACACAGTCAGTACAAATCAATTTGAAGGTAACATAATAAAAGTACAATTTTCTCATGTGAACTTTGTAATGTGTATCGGAATGTTTATAATGTAATTTTAAGGCCATTTATTGATATCCTGGTTGCAGTTTTTGGGGCTATTTTAGTATCAATTTTAGTATAGTATACGGGGAAATGGCATAAGTTGAAAATAATTGAGTTTTATTGGGTTTAGTTGATTGTTGTGTAATCAAAAAGAAATGCGGATGTTGAATCAGAATGATATGCTTTTGCTAATGATGAAAAATGAAATATGGGTTCAGTAAGTACATTCAATCTTTGTACATTTGATCAACATCTTTAGGAATTGCCCATGCCTGATTTGGGACGTTTATGAGAGTGATATATTAAAAATGCTTCTTTTCAAACATAGGCTCGTGTAAATTCAATGTCAGTTTAGTAATATTTGGCTGGTCATCTAAAAAGATTGTGCAATTTTTCCATCATTTCAACATGTAGTTTTGATTTTTTAACTAAGAAGATAAACCCTGAACTACCAGTGCTCTTCTTGGTTATCTGGAGTCTATTCTCCCAACAGACAATTTATTTATAGGGGCCTAAGACCAGTCCATTTAAACATGATACTTATATCAGCACTCTTAAAAGTCTTTAAATACAATCAAATCCTGTTATGTTAGACATTTTAAATTGTTTATTTGTGTTAACTAATCCAGACACAATAAAATTTATTGCAGTAAGACAAAAACAAGTATTTTACATTTCTCTTGTTAAACCCCCTCAGATATCTTAACTGTGCAATTTTCATTCAAAATTCAGACTTTTTTGCATGAATTTATCAATGTATTTTGTGAGATGTTAGGCATTGTATTAAATTGTGAGTGTACTTCAAGTGTAATTGTTTTCCTACAGATATTCCTGGGTGGTTATATTAATAGTGTTTGATATTTCTCTAACTTACCTGGTACTATCAACATGTTCCTGGTACTATCAACATGTTATGACAGACCAGGCCCTTAGAGAATTCTTCAATCGGTAATTTTGAGGGATATATTTTTGGCAAAAGTGGCAAAAAAGCTACAAAATACTGCCAAAATATATTTCCCATAATGCCCAAATTCATATAAGGTGTCAGATGTGAGGAAATTGTCCCTGGAGACCATATTTGGGGGGTTTTCCATATTTGGTCATTTCAAAATTACCACGCAGGAATCTGTTAGGTTTAGAGCTGTGTTCAGTTGAGTTGAATCTGGCAGAGGGCAAGATGTAATTACAGAATCTCTGTACATTTTATTGTCGCAATGTAAACATTGTAACAGGTAATAAAAAATAAAATTATATATGAAATATATTTCTAGTGTTTTGATCGCTAAATGGTATTTTCAATGGGACATCCATGCACAGTTAATTGAGTAATATCTGATTTATCTTTTATGCCACTGGGACTGGCCAAAAGTTTTTTAATTGGCAGATGTTGACATTTCAAGATAACTTAGCATGGAAGTTTATGGCATTCTAAAAATGGGACTGAATAAGAGATTACATTGATATGTATGAGAGATTTTCAGATATTACAAGTTTTACTGTATTTAAATTGGCTTCCTACATCAAATCATCATATTATCAGTGATAAATAAATGTTTATCAATTTTTCAATGGTTGATAATTGAAATTTCCAAGCACTCATTTCAATTTGACATTGATCTTTTTCTAAAATTATAGTAATATAATAAAGTGATAATTATTAAGGATAAGGGGCCATTACCTTCATGAATTTATGACACCCAAATGATTGTAACCATGTAGCCATGGATATTATAATGCCATAGTAAGAGAGTGATAGACCTTGAAGTTCTTAACTTCATGAAAACGTCTGGTTAAGAAGACTGCCTTAGAAATAAGGACGTCAAACATTTCCACACTATATACAGGGTGGGCCAAAAAAACAGCACTTTTTTTTCAAGACACTACAACTTTTTTATTTTCCAACCTACATACCCCAAATTTTGCAGTTATATAGTGCCAGGGGTTCTTAGTAATAATATTATGGAACAAGTCCTTCAACTTGGATTATATATGATCTAAAAGGGGAGTTCAATTGGTCCGCCATCCTAATTGATGATATATTTTAGATTTAGTCGCCTTGCTGATATAGCAGTATCAATGAAATGTTAGCTAAGTTTTTTAAACTGTCTTAATTGCCAGCTTTAGTTGAGCAATTTTCTAGATTGGGTGCCTTCATACAATCTCCTGGAGACCTTCCCATACCCTTTACTCACCGGTGTTTGCATCAGGGCTATTAGCTTGGCGATCATCAGGCCGTATCAGTTCAGGAACATTTTGCAAATTATGCTTATTTCTCATGGCACACCACATGTTTAAGTGAGACGCTGGTGACATGTTTTTTTCAAGTAAAAGTGAATAATTCATGATCCATGGCTAGATAACAACCTCAAGTTTCATTTGGTATGCAAAGTATGATTTTGTATCAAAAATTAAAAAAGTTAAAGCATTTTGAAAAAAAAGTGGTGTTTTTTTGGTCCACCCTGTACAAAGAAGTCCAAAAATCATTGGACAAGTCTTAAGATTCTTATTTTCAGTATATTAACAACAAGTTGTTCTTAGCACACTTCAGTGGCAATCCTCAGATTTAATATATTGATTAGACCCCTTGCCAAGGAAATAATTTCATTTGTATCATCACTAAGGCTACAGCTTGAATTTCAAGAGTAAGATGTTAAATGTCAAAAACCCTTAGATTTTCAGCTAAAAAACTTCACTCTGATTAGAACGAACATTTGGTATTATGGTTTGCCTCTCAACCAATCGGAGTACAGCAGAGATATCATTATATGATTGAACAAATATGTAAAATTGTGACTGAACAATGACCAGCTCGTATTGGGTTGGCAGGTTAAGAAGTTCATGAGTTAACGCAGAATGAGAACTTTATTTTCTTGAAAGGGTAAAATGTCAAGCTGACTCAATACTGTAGATATAGGAGAAGCCTTTTTAAAATGTCGTCATGACAAGTCATAAATGATATTAATGTGCAAGAGATCTAATCAAAATTGGTATTTCTCTTTTTATCACTTGTTGCCATACGAGTGAATCAGTAGATAATTTTAGATCTATGAATGATGGTTATTTAATTATTTGGATTCTTTTTTAAACCAGTTGGCTAAGATGCACATAGTGTAGATTGGGTTAATTTGGTACCTACTTCAATTTGGGGAATTTGGTGAAATAGAAAAAAAACGCCAATTTACATTTTTGCCAAAATTTAGAGGGGATCCCCAGGAATTTCATCTTGTGTATTGTATTTAGTCATCTCCCATCCTCCTAAGCAGGTGTCCAGAATCCGTACATCCTTCTTCCCCCTGCTATAAGCAGTTAGCATTTCCCCGATTAAGAACTCGCAATTTGATTGGCTGTCGCAACACTGGGACAGCAATCATGTATATGTCATCGGCGCATAATTAGATCACGTGATTCAGTTTAATCGGGCGCGTCCAACTTGGTTATAGCAGGGGGTAAAAAGAAAGAAGATATTCTGGATTTTGAAGCCCTGTGATCGGAGGATGGTCATCTCCGGTCTTGAAGGGTTCAATTTTTAAAATATTAAGATTATTCAATCTCTGTCTATGCTGAATTGTAGATGCATTAACGCACATTTACTACATGTATGATCTAACATTTGTCTTGTGCTAATAGAAGCCCAGAATTGCAAAATTGTTTATTTATCTTTGATATTTTATCCTTCATCAAAATTGCGCAATTGAAATGTGTGTTCACTATACAGGTAGTGTTCATGCTTTGATTAAATAAAACATGTAAATTGAAACACAGAATTGCATTTGACAAATCCCCAACATATTTAAAACTAATTTAGCGTAGATTTTCCCTATTCAACGGGCCTTTGAATGGCGCTGTTTTGACAAAAAAATAATAAAAAATCACATTAAAAAATTTATGACTATAGTATACTATGAGTGCATTAATACAATCAAGTTAGCATTTACTAAGATTCAATAATCTTTTAAAAGTTAAAAAATTGAACCCTTCAAAGACTGTATCACAACCCATGTATGTGGGTAAGAGATTTTTATACAAAGCCGCCATAAATGGCAAATTATCAAATTAATTAGCGTCAAATTAACCCAATCTACAGTACCCCCAAACTCAATGGAAATATAGAAGTCTGTTTGGCTCATTGCAGGTTATTTGATTGTTACCGTGAGAACATATATAGACTTCCACATCAGGTTAGGAACCCTTTAATGTTGAGGTGGACCCCTCCTTGGTCCAAAGGTATTTCAATTCTTTCCTGCAATAGAAGTGAACCCTGATCTTGAAGGATGAGGTGAACCTAGAGTTTGTAATTTGCATATTGTATTGTATCATGGGTGAACAAGTCCTTAAATTTTCCTCATTATACCCACCTTTACAAATTTTGTTTACACAGTAAAACCTGTCTTAGTGAACACCTTTCTCAAATGAACACCTGTCTCCAACAGACACCCTTCCGGACTACATACTCAACTGACTTCTGTATAAACATCCTCTCTGTAGTGAGCACCTACCTACAGTGAACTCTTTTGTGGCTTCATAGGTGTTCACTATACACAGGTTTCACTGTATATTTATTATATTTGCCTGAAGCCAAATTATAGTGACCGCTATAATTTTGTCACACTGTTGTCACTGTAAATCCAGTCCCCTATAATTCACCTATTGAAACATCAACTCTTGTAACCCGTCTCATTAGATATTTCAACATTGTTCTAAACCTCCTCACATCATGTTGGAATACAAATTAAAGGTTGCCTCAACAGAAAAACATGACAAATACGATTTCAATCTTCATATTTTTTATTTATCATTTCAACTCCTGTTTCTCTACATCAAATCACATCATTTGATAATCAAAACCACATGTCCAAGTTTCATACACATTGTAATATACAGAATTGCAATAGGATATTTTGAAAAAACTAATGTCACATCCTTATTACATATACCCATTGGGAAATTGAGTAATCCAAGTCTCATTTCCACATCCTTTCAGCTATTTTATCATCCCCATAGGCACTGTAGATATTGTATTCAACAATGAGTTACCATCACAATTTTCACTTCGCTAAATACATGTTACTCAATATGTGATAGACTAATTATATGGACCAAATATGAAGTCATATTATTCTATGGATTCCACCCCTCACACCCATTTTCTTTGTGTTCTACACCAGAATTTGATTCACAATTGAATTATCTAGGCATACTTCTTAATTTCGTAGGAACGATGACTTCAAGTGTTGAGAAAAGGAAAACATTGTTATTATATAATACAGGTAGTTTGTTTATGGTTCACTGAGACAGTAATACTGCAGTGTAGCCGCATGTCCCCATCGCACATCGATAATTCATAACAAATAATATATAAGCTAAGCTACTCAAATAATTCTACACGACTATTGGAAATAATTAATCAGTCTAATGCAGTGCTTCTAAAATGGGCTCAAATTGAGACAATCTTCCATTTGTTGGTCAAGTTTTCTTAGGGCTGTGTGATAGACTAATGTTGTAATTATGATCTACGCAAATACACTCCCCGCAAAAGTATGGCAACCTAACCGACAGGTAGATAGCCTGTTAATATTTCAAGTTAAATTTTTCATCATGATGGAATTCATGACAAATCTGACTTTTTGGAATCATCAAACATGAAATAGGCTTAACAAACACGCAGGGTAGTCAGTGCTGCCAACATTTTGAAGGGGGGTGTAAGTGTATTAATCTCAATATGGGTAAGAGATTAAAGACTCTTAGTACAGATCTGCAATTGCATGTCTCTTAATCAATCCATGATTTCATCTTAATCATTTGGTAAAAGGGGTCATTGTATGTATGTAGGTGAAGGTTTAAATAGTCTTGTATAGAGATCCTGTCTCCATTCCACCCATTTTTTCTTACCTAGAACAAGAGAGAAGACGAAAGGATCCTAATGCA
Source organism: Owenia fusiformis (assembly GCA_903813345.2). Lineage (NCBI taxonomy): Eukaryota > Metazoa > Annelida > Polychaeta > Sabellida > Oweniidae > Owenia > Owenia fusiformis. Next base: position 7,341,669 of record CAIIXF020000007.1, read on the forward strand.
AGACTAATTTCTGACATATTTTCCAATGTCCCACAATTCCTTCAAACTAGTCTATCTACAAGTCATTGTGACCCCCCACAAGTAGTCAAATAGTGGGAGAGGGGGGGGGGGGGTGACAGGGACTTGTAGCTAGACTACCTTCAAACCATACAGGATTAACTTTCTCCCTGGATGAAGTGTCAGACTTTGGTACAATAAATTCAATGCACAAAATTAAAATAAGCCAAACTGTTTTAAATGCCCTATTGTATTACCACTCTTACTTATTGCATGTCAAATGTTGAAAATAATAATGACTATAAAACATGTCTATTTCACTTACATTTTATTTTGATTATTTCAATAAATGCTCTGATTCGTGAATTAAATCAAGTTGAAATTTTATTATTTTCCAATTGATATCAATGTACAAAATAATTCATTATGCAAAAAACAAGGAAATTCTGAATTCATGAAATACAGCATGCGTGACTTAAAATTTGTTTTATACTGTAGATTACAGTTGAAACATTAAACACAATGTTTCGCCCATTTATCAAATTATCACATTCAATACTGAAATCAGTAATCAGTCATATTGTAATACATCTTATACAAACAATTTTAGTTCCATTGTAATACACACACACTTTTAACCACATATGAATATTACTAGGTATTTCCATGGCCTTTCAATTAACAAATCTTAAAACATAAAGACTTAGAAGATTTAAACTTCTAAATCAGAGGAAATCGCATCTACATTTATCACTGTTCTCCCCAGGACTTTTTCTCAACTGTGTCTTACAATCTTACCTCGATTTAGCGAGGATAAAATTGTTGTTCCTAAGCTGGGAAGACCACAGCATATCATAAACTTCTTTGGTGGGTTGGAATTACATACAGGGTGTTTCATATGTATATATGTAGTATTAATACTACTACAGTACATATCATGTTGTATTACATACCTAGCGAAGCATTTGTATGGAAGTCAATGGGAAAGTTAGCGAGCTATATCCACCGATATTGCCCGATTACCCCGATATAGCCCGCTTACCTCGTTTTGATATTAGATTTCTTTAATAACCATGATAATATCATGACGTCACGTCATTGATACAAAGTAACCATGGGAACAAAGGCATGTAATACATCAGTTATGTCACTATGACGTGAAATATGCCTTCGTTCTTGCCCAAATATAGAGCCTCCCAAGGTCGGCCTATATTGGGAGAACTCAGGCATATTTCACGTCATAGTGACATAACCTCTAAATATACCATTTTGTTCAGTTTGAAAAGTTACACTACCTTTATATACAAGTAGAATTTCATGATAATGTTGCTCTCATCAAGTTTAGAGGGGGGGGGGGTGCATATATATAAAACACCCTGTATATGTGGTTCTTTATCTGTAAGTATCTTCATTTCAAACTGTCATTTACCTTAAACTAAGAAATTGAACCATTGAATAATTGAAAAGCCAATTTGAATATGATACTGAGCTGCAATATTTAGATTGTAGAACTGTGCAAGAAACTATAATGCAAGTGCTTAACCAGGTAAAATTTGTGTGTTTTCAGCCTGCATCTAGTATCTTACAGACTACAATTAATTGGAAATGGGAAATACATTGTAGTATTGATATGCACTGTACTGATCCCATTCAATACAATGAATATACACGAGGTCTGATTATGCACAAGGAAATTACAAATTTTGATTTTCAGTTTCGACATAAGAGTTAATTTTTCCTTTCATTTTTTTTATTTTTATTTTGACTACGATTTCAGGGCTAAGGTTATGAGAAAGGAAAAAGTGCATGTTTCTGATAATGTATTCTAACTGAAATCATATTCATGGCTTGACTTAACAGTGCCTTATCTGAACATTATTTTCACACATAAATTATCTACAGATGGCTGTCTGCTTACATACTTGGATGCAATAATACATTTGAATCCATGTTGTTGAAAATCTGAACTACATCAAATAAACCTATTTTAAGTTTAACTCCTATTCAAAACTAGATTGGTTTATTGAGACTTCATATGTCACCCCAGAGGTAGAGTATTTCCCAAACAAACACACAGGAACTGTACCCATAATTCAATGGAACAGTAGTATCAACTGTACTGGGAGACAGTACAGGGAGGTACATTAAAATATTCTGGTTTTGATCTGCTTTCCATTATTTATAAACCGAGTCTTGTATTTCTGAACATTTACTGACTGCAAAATATCCATAAATAAATCTGATTAAAATAAAATAATCGCCTAAAACTGTACATGACCATTTTCCCTAACTGTCCAATCAAAATCATCCAAATTGGAAGGAAAATCCCCCTGGGAATCCACCTCCGCCTCCCCCTCCTCCACTGTGGAACCCTGGGCCACCGCCAAATGAGAAGTGGTTTCCACCGCCTCCACCGCCGAAGAATGATTGGAAAATTAAATTGGGATCAATATCCGCTGAAAGTAAGAAAAAACACACTTGTATTTTATTAATATTTGGACATGTTTATTAAGAAATGATGATACACAAAATTTGGACACGTTTATTAAGAAATGATGATACACAAAAGGTAATAAAAAAATCTTTACAAAGAATCTTGTGTCAGGAACATTGAAATAAACTGAATTAGCCATTCTGCAGTTTACATTAGCTATTCTGCAACATATACATTGATTTGAAAAAGTCTTTCCACTTTCAAGCACATGTTCTTACATATTTGTTAAAAATAATTTCTTCATGAGATTTTTCACTACTTACCTCCAAAGCCTCCTTCCATCTCTTCTAAGTCTTGTCCACTGTCGTATCTCGCCTTCTTCTTGGGATCACTTAGTATACTATATGCTTCACCAAGTTCCTTGAACTTTTTCTCTTCTTCTTTTTGGACCTCGGGGGTATCATGCGAGTGTCGATCTAAAATTCAATTGGATCTATTTTTTCACTAAGATCAGTATTTAATCCAGTACCAGCAGATAACATGCATCCATTACTACAACTATGAGAAACTAGGGCAGAATTGATAACAAACTAGAAAAACAGCAACTCCACGGAGTAGCAAATCCCACCAAACAGCCACCTTGAAAATTTCTTCTCAAGCAGAGCTCCTTTATCTATAGGCATCAGTATATAAAATTTGAAGTAAATCCGTCCAATGGTATTTGAGTTATCAAAGATTACCTTTTTTATGAAAAATGGCAGCCATTTTGAAATTCAGCTGACCCCTTTGAAATTTCTTCTGAAGCAGATCTCCTATTTCCCTAAACATCAGGATATAAAATTGGAACCAAATCTATTCACTGGTATTTTAGTTATCAATGATTATGTTTTTTTAACGAAAAATGGCGGCCATTTTGAAATTTAGCTGCCATCTTGAAAATCCCTTTTCGAACAGAGCTCCTATGTCCCTAGGCATCAGCATGTAAAATTTGAACCAAATCCATTCAACAGTATTTGAGTTATCAAAGATAACATTTTTTACAAAAAATGGCCACCATTTTGAAATATGGTTGCCATCTTGAAAATGTCTTCTTGAGCAAGGTTCCTTTGTACCCAGGCAACAGCATATAAAATTTGATCCAAATCTATTCAATGGTATTTGAGTTATCAAAGATAACGTTTTTTTACGAAAAATGGCCGCCATTTTGAAATATGGCGGCCATCTTGAAAATGTCTTCTTTAGCAGGGCTCCTTTGTACCCGAACAACAGCATATAAAATTTGAACCAAATCCATCCACTAGTATTTGAGTAATCAAAGATTATATTTTTTCCGAAAAATGGCCGCCATTTTGAATTTAGCAGCCATATTAAAAATTCCTTCTCGAGCAGAGGTCCTACATCCATAAGGCATAAGCCTATAAAATTTGAATGAAATCCGTTAACCGGTATTTGAGTTATTGCCCGGACACACGAACGGACGGACGGACGAACGGACGGACGAACGGACGGACGGCTTTTCTATATCCCCCTCGAACTTCGTTCGGTGGGATAATAACTTTTGGTCAATAGAATTGATTTTTGATTCCATTTGGTATTGTCCTGTACACTTCCAGATTGTGTTCATAAATAAAGGTTTATTCAATCTAGTTTTTAGAGAAAGGGCGGTGTGTGAATGTGTAATAATGTGAAATAAACTTGACATTATTATCAGATAAAATAGGAAAATAGGAAAAGAAAAAGTGAGAAAGAAATGGAAACTGGTCTGGTATCCAATAGGTTTGTATTTTCACTTCAAGAGGTGTCAAAGAAGCCTACATCCAAGTAGGAAAATCTTAATTTTAATCATTAGCAGTGATCTCCCCAGCATCAAAAGCAAGTGGGTGCAGCACCCACATGAGATTTTGAAAATAGGCTTGCAACCACCCGAAAATCCATTTGCACCCACTTGAAAATGAGGAAAATTATGAAAAATGGGCATATTTTGACCAATTTTGGTCTGAATTGTGAAAATGAGGATATTGCACCGACTTGAGAAAAATATCCTTTGGAGATCACTGCTTAGTATTAAATGTCTAGTCCAAGTGATTTCATATTTGATATCAAAATACAAAATAACATCTACAAATGAAATGAAAACTTTTTGAAAGAGTGATTTCTAGGCAGGGGAGATTCCCCATAGCCTGTGATATAAAATCATGAAAATTGCTTTACTTGTACAGATACTAAAGGACGATTCTCGGTTTGGAGAACAGTCTCCTGGGCTAATAATTTTTTTCATGAAAAATATAGAAATATTACCCAAATTAAACTATGAATATTCAAAAGAGGACATTTAAATCCACAAGATGTAAAAATAACAAATTGGTCTGAAGCAGGGATAATGCTCAATTAGACCGATTCAATAAAATACAAGTCTCGATTTGGGGAAAGAAGTTCATCAGTGTACTGCGCTAATATTTTTTTGCAAAAAATCTGGAAATATTACCCAAATTAAATTATGACTATTCAAAAGAAGACATTCAAATCTACATTATGTGAAAAAATCAAATTTGTCCGAAGCAGGGATAATGCTCATTTAGATTGATGAACTTCGTTCTCCAAACCGAGAATCGTCCTTTATTTACTGAACTATATTTTAGATTGTATAATTATCAAACTCAAGGGTTAAATGAAAATTGATTCACTAAATCTATTTCAAGTTTAGATGAATCTTTTGAATACCTGCCATGTTATCTGACACAATCTGGTGGTGAAACTGATAACTACTTGCTAACACCTTGAGAGGTTATGTCATCAGTTAAAACCAAAGGGGTGGGAGAACACTATACAGAGATTGAAAAGGAATCTAAGTCATATAATTGAGAGATGGGATGTGTAATACTTGCATTTTCAGATTAAATCTGAGTGATAAGATTGGTCTAGCTATAAGCCCCTGTGAACCCCGTCCCACGACTTGACTACACAGGTACGGGTGTGTATTGGGGGGAGGGGGGCACAAAGGCTTGTAGCTTGTATTAACCAACATACCTGGATGGTGTATAAGCGCCCTCTTTTTATAAGCTTTTTTGATATCAGAGTCTGCAACATTTTTGTTTATTCCTAATATTTTATAATAGTCTTTTCGTTTACTTTTCTTGAGTTCAAGCTTTGCATCTTGCAAGCATTTTTTATTTTCTGAAAAATAAAATGCAGTATTTTAATTAAAATGTAAATGCACTGATAACAACTTAACAACTATACATGTATGTGACATTTTCAGATAAAATTATGTAAAGATCTAAATATTGCACATCCTTTGACACATAAAATAATTAATTTTCTGCACTATATTTGGCATGATAAGTCTTAATGCTAAGACTTGATGGCTGTATAAGGTTAAACAAGGCATTCAAATGTAAAAGGTCACCACCTGCCATTTCTTAGACACTGAACACCTTCCATAAAAAATTTGGAGACTATAACAATATGTGGAGGTGACATAAAAAATAGACATCAAAATACATTGAGCCTTCATCTGTAATGTTAACAGAATCAATTTTTGCAAATTATTGAGAAATTATCATAATAACGTCACATACTGCTCAGGTCGATATAGTAAAATAAATGCTTTCTAAACTTCCACTAATACCCCTAGAGCAGGCCCGCCACTATGACGTCACATATTGCTCAGGTCGATATAGTAAAATAAATGCTTTCTAAACTAGCACTAATACCCCTAGAACAGGCCTGGCAAGGTGGTATTTATACATATAAATGTACCTGAACAAAAATATTGTTGACCTACCTCTACTTTTATCTAGTTTGTATATTTTTTCATAGTCCCTGACTGCTTCTTCATATTGTTCACTGTCTAGATAACTGAAACACATGACAATTACATTTAATAGATGTAACTAAAGATGCTTGTCGATTTGGAATGAATATGACCAACTAAAAAATATATATCTATCAAATCACAAGATCTTGATTGTTCTAAGGCTTGAGATAAGTGTATTCAAAGTGTATTCTGGCAAAAAAGAAAATGACAACTTCATTCATAATGTGGTTACCCTTTGTGGTTTCTGGTCAAATAAAACACTGTCTAATATCTTACCATGTGTTATTTCAATATGAGTAAAACACTAGACGGGGAGCATCGATCAATGCGGTTACAACGCAAGAAAATAACACGCTATGTTTCTAAGTGTGACTAAGACATGATTGACCATTCATGATCGAAAATACCTCGATAAGATCATGTACGTTTTAATCCATTCATGCTCTAATATCTTCCCATTGTATTATTCAAATATAGGCTATTACCATTTTGCTCGCCTCATGTAGGCTTTAAGGTAGTTATCATCCAGTTCTATTGCTTTGTCACAGTCTTCTATGGCTTGTTCTGTTTTTCCCAGCTAAAAGAGGCAAGCGATGAGTTTATATTGTTTTTAGGGCCTTGGTCATACAGAAAATATTGATCATGAAACCAATTTGAAAGCTCAAACTTCCTCCTCTGTTTCTGAAACCTTTTCTTCAAACAATGAGGTCAAATTATCAAACAATTACAATAAAATAATAATAAATAAAATAAAAAAACACAATCTATTTTACTTTTCCATGTGTAATTTTTAGAAAGATCACTCTATTTTGAGAGAGGCTGCCACATAGTGGTTATTTTTGACAGTGATCAATGTTATTCTAAATGTTATTCTAAAGTTATTCTAAAGAATTTGAATTAGCATTTTTTCTCAAGGACGTCCAAAATCATATTTTACAAATTATATCCAAAAAAGTTTTCATAATTTTTCTCATTTTCAAATGGGTGCAAATGGGGTTTCAAGTGGGTGCAAGCCTATTTCCAAAATCGCAAGTAGGTGCATGCACCCACTTGCTTCAATACTGGGGATAGCATTGTGTCCTAATTACCTTAGCACAGACTGTTGCCCGATTGTTGTAGAGTTTGGAGTTGGTGAATTTGTTATCTGGGTCAATAGCCAGGGCTTCTGTATATAATAAATAAGCCGTTTCTAGTTTGTTAGCTTTGTATGCTGTGTTTCCTTCCTCTTTCTTGGCAAGCAAACTTTTAGCTTTCTGCAAGAGTAAATATGATAGACATGTATTAGTTGCTCAAGAAGAACTTTAAGGTGGAGCACCATTAGTTTGGTGCTCCACCAAAGAAATGTTCCACTTGAAAAGGTTCCACTTCTGGTGGTGACATAAAGATCATATATACCATATGCATCCAGTATACTTTTTTGCAATTTCATTTACCTTAACTTTAATTTAACCTTTTATCATTTATTAGTTTTTTATTATACTGATATCATTGTGACAAATGCTGATTTTAAATTCAAGTGGAAGACAAATCAACACTTTTGAAATGTTGTAATAATGGGGGGAGGGGGGATTTTAACCATAATGAAATCAATTCAATTCTTCACAACATTTGGATATCACTCCCTCATATAAACAACTTATCAGTGATTAGCAGGTACATGTATTTTGTTGGATGTTTTACGTTCTAGTTATTGAGTTATTACATTATGAAAAACATTTCTGGCAAGTAATAAGGCCAAAAGTTATTTATATCCATACAATTTTACAATATAGTACAGCCATGAAAAAGCAAGATGTGCCAAAATATCCTACAAATAATGAATGTATGTATATATAATGGTTGTTTACGCTGCCCAGGAGTTGTTTACGCTATCCAGGAGTTGTATATCGTTCTCAAGAGTTGTATATGATGAGTGTTGGTTTTATACTTCAGTTATACAATGCTATGATACAATCATATAAAGCACTTAAGGTGGGATAATTTGTATTATATAAGTAATGCCAATGCTTTTTTACTTATTTTCCCAAATCAATTGATTTCAAAAAAGGAACATTGGAGAGTGATATTGATTGAATAAAATAGTTACCTTGTATATTTGTTTTGCGGGTGCGTGGTCTGGGGCTAAGCGGAGGACCTGCTGGAAGTGTTGGAAGGCTTTATCCACACTGTCTTGGTAATACAGACACATTCCTCTAACATAAACTGCATCGGGATTCATACGGTCACTTTGAACAATCTCACTGAAATGTTCAATGAAACTCAACAGATAATCGTTTGATATACAGTAAAACCTGTCTAATCTGAAAGCTCCTGGGATGGATCAAAAAGTGTTCAGATTAGCAGGTGTTCACATTTCAAGGTGTCTCTAAAATGAGGTGGGAGGTTTAAAAAATGGAAAATTGGGACAGAGAGTGTTCATACTGAGAGGTGATTGGACAGCAGATGTGTTCAGATATACAGGTTTTACTGTACATATATTTATAACAGGATGAGGAACCCTACTCTAAAAGTACATTTGTCAAAATAACCTGCAATGATATTTGATTTCACACACAGCAATTCTGAAACTAACCAGTTGTACAATCAATATTCATCACTAATTTCATAATTCACAGAAATTGATAATGGTATATCTTAGCAGTGATCATACCAGTTTTTTTTCTTAACAGGGCTTAGTTTTGTTAAAATGTAGATTTCTTATGAAAAATGAAGAAGTGAATGTTAACAGACTTACTTTGCCAATTCTTGAGCCTCTTGGTATCGTCCTAAAAGGGCAAGCGACTCCGCCTTCATGATCTTGAACTTGTGACATGCCGAGGAGTGCTCTAAACAACGGTCCATACAGAATATTACCTACAAACAACCACAATATAAAATAAGCAAATTATAAAAATTATGGGTTGATTGTTCTTAATAATCTTAATTTTTTAAATGCCATTAAGGTTTTCAAACATGAATTATTAAAACAAGTTCACAGCTTTTTTCTTACAAAAAAATAAAAAATTATGAAGTTTTGGAACATATGCTTAATATCTATTCAACCATTCATTCTTATTTTTTCATTTATCCATTTTACAACCAAAGTTTATTAATACGAGTATATTGTTATATTTTTTACGACACATCAAATACTGTTTAAAATGTATTACCCTTCTGAAGTCCCGTTTTGTGTAATCTTTTTCAGCTTCCTCTGTAAGTCGAGCTACAGTCTCAGCACATAGTAGCTGAAAATGCAAAAAATGATTAACTTAGCCCATGTTGGATGATGTGCCAAACAGCCTTTATTTGTATTGTTCATTCAACAACAAACATGATTCAAAAACTTATGCAAAATTCTGTTATTTGTATTAACCGTAATTGAACCCGTTCAACTCATTATGTTCTTCTGCAGGTATTTCTGATATAGATGAAATGGTTGGAACAAAAATTCAATATTTTCTCATTGATGTCCAAACTGGTTCCAATGTTCTTCAAACCTTACCTTAAACTATGAAGTTACTCGTTGAAGTTTCTTTGAATTGTTTAATTGACCCATCCATGTATGACTCAGCCCCTGAACAGTATAATAATAAGCTTAAATATTTTCATAAACTCAATTCTTACTTCTGTTTTTGCAGTTTTATTTTTTGGTTCAAGTTGTAAAGCTGCCTGGTATGACCTGATGGATGCGGCAGCCTCCCCGAGCAGTAGATGACATTTGCCTTCTCGTAAATGACCCTGAAGTAACACAAGCAATATATGACATAATTTGTGAATTTGAAAGTCCAGGCAATGTATGACATAATTTTTGTTTCTTTAGATGAATACAAGCAACAATATGTATTTGATACTTAATAGACCCTAAAGTAACGTAAAATATGAAACACAATTTACCTTTAAGTTATTCTAAGAAGTGAGCCTAATATTAGAGAAGCAATCCAGACAATATAACCTTACATTATATTACATTACCATTTCAAGTAATGACTGCATAGTAACATAATGAGAGATCATTCAAAATTAAACCTTTTTACATTATTTGAATATTTACTGCTAAATGCACTCAGAATGCAAAAGCTGCCATTTCCTTTGAAAACATACATGCTATGGGTAATTTGGTTAAAATATATCAGGGTCGTGATGACATAGGAACTTGAACAAAAATGCACCTACTAATAATAAAATCATCAAAACATTCGAAACTGACTTGCTGGCCAGTTTTTCGAAATTCGCCATTTTGACCAATCATATTGGAGCATTCTGAACTGGACCCACTTTTTGCTAGACACCCCAGATTACGTTACTGAACTTAAAAAGAATACAATACAAACTGATTTAGGTTTGCCCAAATCAAACTGCATACATACTTAGTGAAAAACTGCAGCTTATGCAATACAGGTGCCCAAAAGACCACATGTTGTCTAATAATCACAAACCTTATGCTTATTATCTCAGTGATTCTCCCTATTTGACTTTTTTCCAGGTAGCTAATAAATTTGTAAACAGTTTTTAGCATATTACCCTAATAATTCAAGCATGATGTTTACCTTTATCAGTGGATTTTTAAGACAACATAATGAAACCTAATTTCCAAACTGTATTGACCATGTTGGAGCTCATACATATTTATTAGTTATACACAAGACTCTCCTGTACGTCTATTGTTTTCTGATATTACATTCACAGCAACATCTTTTGTACCATTCATATCATATATCTGAATCATTACTTTACTGCATCACTTCCTTTTTTACGAAAAAAAGCCAGCAAATTTGAGTCACCATTTTCGAACATTTCTTCTTGAGCAGAGGTGGTTTTCCCCAAAAACATGAGTCTTTAAAATCTGCACAAAATCCAATGACCAGTATTTCTTTCAGTTACCAAGAATAGCAATTTTTCCATTTTGAAAATTCCTTTTTGAACAAATATTCCATGAACTTTTAAGCATCAGCCCATAAAATTTAAAATAAATTCGACAACCATTAGCTCAGTAAAGGTTATGTAAACAGAACTTCAACTGGGCAGCCATTTTGGAAATTCCTTCTCGAGCAGAGATCCTATGCCCACAAAGTATCAGCATATGAAATTTGATCCAAATCTGTCAACCTCTACTCAGACAGATGGACATATGAGCAAATGGATAGCTTCTCTATATCTCAGCTTGTACTTCTTTCAGTGGGATAATCACACATGTAACAAAGCATATGTACTGAGTATCAGAATGTATAAATCAAGCTCCAAATTTGGTTCACACAATCACTGACATGTTAACTGCATCAATTTTATATATATAATGGTACCTTGACGAATTTACTATCTAATACTAGTGCACGTCTAGCATCACTTAGAGCATCTTTGTATCTGTATAACATGATTTGTGTAGCCGCTCTGTTACCCCAGTAAGCTGCACAATTTGGACATAGGTCTATAAAATATATAAATAATGCACTCATTCATGATGTATCACAGTACAAAATCTAATTCACTTTTACAAATTTGCCACTTTAATATAACTTTATTTTTATCACTATTCAATTTAATTCTGAAGTAAGACTTTAATACTTCATAGTTTGTTCTTGTATGTGCTGGTTTTAGCATCTCAAAAGATACCACCTACCATGTCTTATTATGGAAACCATAGATATCATTACCGATAAATTGAATTGATGTTCAGATAAAGGCATAAGTCAAGTACCGCAATGTAACAATGATGAATATAATAATCTGGTTTTATACCTATCGCTTGTGTATAGAGGTCTTTCGCTTTGTGGTATTCTTTTTGTTTGTAAAATGCATTGCCTTGCTCTTTTTTGGCTTCAGCTTCTCTGAAATAAAAAATGAAACATAAAAACACAAGCATAGAAGGAATATGCCGACTATAATGTTGTAATTGAAGTTTTAAAAGTCTTAAAGTCTGTATATCTCTTTCTAGATTGTGAGTTCATATCTCCATCTACATAGGTTGTTATTTATTGTTTTTTTGCAAGTACAGCTTCCTGCCCTCTGCAAAGGAGACCATTTTGGTGTTATGCGATACAATGCACTAAACTGCAATATGTTACCACTTGCCATTTGTTACAGATGCCAAATCCCAAACTAGTGGTGTAACGAGTGACTCGGGTAATCGACTAGAACGCGAATGAGCCTAGAAAAATGATCAATCTATCGAAAATTTGAAAATCGTGATCCTGAAAATTTCTGTGAAAAATCGCAATTTACCCTCCATACTCATAAGCAAGGATTGTAGCTGCGTTTACGTTTTTCAAATAAATTACATATTTCTGACTATATTCTGCAGATTGTTTTGTTGATTTAATGGTCAGTTGATGAGAAAAAGTATGAGAATTGTATTCATTGCTTTTTATGTTTACATTATGGTACATCGCATGCGCATATGTATTTTGACGGAAGTGGGAATTTCAAAGTCGAAAAACTCCATAAAAGGCTTATATCATTGCTAATATACGGTAAATGTGCGTCTAAAACATCCAAAACGGAAGTCAATCCGTTCAGAACGACATCATTGAGTGGTCATTAAACCAAAAGTCGATGTAAGTAGTGACAAATTCCTTGATTTTCCAGGTTCTAATTTTCTCGATTTTTTAAAAAAATAATCGCCAAAATCGTCTACTCGATCGTCAAATTTATCTTTCTTCTCGAGTAGAGATTTTGGTGGCGAGTCCCACCACTATCCCAAACAGATTTGTCAGTCATACAAGCCCGAGATATGGTTCGTTTTGGTAACAAAATGTCGGAACATTGAAGGTACGTTTGACGCGTTGTAGGCAGAATCCCCACGATGTTTTTTCTCTCAAATGTGTATCGGTATCATTTGTTTTAGAAAAAGTTATGTTTGCGAAAAAATAGCTCAGAAGACAACAAAATCGTCGATTTAATTCCTCACTTAAGTTACATAAACGATTTGGGTTGAAAGTGCAGATATTAACTGTTTAAAGAATCTTTGTTTTACAGGAACATTTTTAAAGATTTTAACATGTGCAAAGATAAAAAGAAAATTGATAATAACTGCATTTTTAATGAAGTGCTTTGTGTTTGGCTTAACTTTAACTTTAAATGGAAAGACAAGGTCATTATTTTTAAAAACTGGGTAAAAGTAGGCTTCATATATGTGAAAGATTTCTTTGATGAAAATGGAAATATTTTATCAGAACAATATGTATTTAACCGTCTTAAAGACAAAAAATTGGTTTTATGAATATTCAGTCATTCGAAATATAATGAGAAGTATAACAAATACTGTTGATACACTGTATGCAAACTTTACAAATATACAATATAAATATAACATCCTTGCTAACAATAAGTACCATTATATAATTAACAAAAAGTCAAAGTTCTTTTATAATATTTTAATTAACAAAATAAGAAAACGAAATTATACTGAAGCTTTTTGGAGTAGGCAATTCAAAACACCTAGTGATTGTGAATTTTATAAAGATAATCAGAAGATTTTGAAAATGCCATGTAAATATTTAGCAGAACTGAATTTTAAAATTGTAAATAATTGTCTTCCTTGTGGTTATATTGTTAATAAATGGAACAGACAAGTTATTTCAAAATGTGTACATTGTAATAAAAATCACACCATGGAACATATGCTGTATGAGTGCAAGAAATCTGTCGACATATGGAATACTATAGGAACCAGTTTAAATTTGAACATAAAATGGAAACATATTGTTTTAGGATTTAGTGAAAATAATTATGTATCTGTAATAAAAAATTTAATCATAGCAATTACTGCAAAAACAATCCATTCCGAATGGTAAAAAAACTATGAAGATGAACAATCACTTTTAAATTGTAATTTACAGTTAAAAGTTAAATCAAGTATCATATTTTATAAAAGATTATTGGATCATATGTCAACAGGTATTTTTTAACCATGCAATCGTTAATATTATTTCAAAACTAAATACTTGATATGTTTTGTAAATATGTTTGTTTTGTTTTTCGAAAAACCGTTTATGTCACTTAAGTGAAGAATTAAATCAACGATTCTGTTGTTTTCTGAACTATTTGTTCGCACATATGTGCATTTTCTTAAACATTGGATACTGATACACGTTTGTGTTAAAAAATGTCGTGGGAATTCTGCCTACAACGTGTGAAATAAGGAAAAGAGAAAAATCGTACCTTCGACGTTTCGACATTTTGTTACCAAAACGAACCATTTCGGTAACCAGCGTAATCGAGTGGATCACCAGTGATTAGACTATATAACACACATATAAAAAAGTAGCCGGATCATTACATATTGAAGCGTAATATTACATTTAAAACACTTCTGGTTGTTTATTAACAATTTTGTAGATTCAAGCTACCAAACTTGGTCTGTTCATCCTAAGAAGATAGATGGTGCTGACTCAGTGACTGTGTGATTGGCAATTTTAGGTCTTTTTCAGACTAAAGTCCACAGAAACACAAGTCATCACAAAATTGTCAAAATGAACCTTTTAAAAAATTTGAAAAGATTATCACATCAATATCACATAGTTCTTGATAATAATGATGTAAACGGTGAAAAATGAAACTTCCAGAATGTTCCAAAACATGTTTCATTTTCAAAATGAAAATCCAGATTGAAAAATTGATTTATTCCCCTTTTTGAATGTAAACTGATTCAAATCGGATGTAAATTGCAACGGGAAAGAGATTGACTTCTACACAATATTATGAGAATGTTTACTCAACTGTTCAGGTGTTAACTGTTCCTCTTCTTCGTCTGAAGACATGATTTCCATTTCTTCTTCCGCCGCCATACCTTATTTAAGTGTCGATAGATGGCGACCGTGCAAATCAATGGACGACAAGATTCATCTTTTATTTTCTCTTCCTTTTACATGGATTTCTCGCTTCGTCAGAGAAAAGAAGCAAAAACAGTAATTCATTTTGATACAATATAATATTTTGTGCCAGAAAAACTATTGTATGTCACGAAAACTCAGTTGTATAGAAAATTCATATTTTGAATTTCGCGGCATTTGTGCCTCGTTTTGAAATCGTAACCTGGCTTAGCAACATAACAACAGTGAGGACAGGTGCTCTGAAATCTTGGAGTAGAATTTCTAATATATTTGGCATAAATGTGAGTAAAATACCTTAAATGTATTCGTTATTAAGCAATTGTTAATTGTTCTATATGTTAAAAGAGTACTATTGCCCGAAACATGTGTGGTTATTGAAATATCTATGTGTTTAACAGTGACAATTTTTTAAATCATCATTTTTGCAAAGATGAATCAACATGTTATGTTCTCTTCTATATTGGAATTGGGCCATTTAGGTAGATCAATATTTTATTGCAAATGCAGAATCTTATTTTGATCATTCAAAAAATCATGACATTGGCTCGCTTGACCGACTTGACTCATCCCCGGGGATTCAATATTTGGCTTGACTTGCAAACTCTGTCAGTCTGAGAATCTAACCTAATGACCAGCTTGTGTTTACTTTATTTTATAGATACAGCGATCAAAATGGGAGGATGTTTAGCAAGGGCTACACATTGGACCTCCGCCACTGGAGGAGGAGGAAAGATGAAACTGGAATACAACTCAAAAAATCAGTCAATCCTAAATAACATAATCCAGTTCATGGAAGGATTCACTGCTAGTCATCCAGAAGAAGCTAAACTTGTGTTTAAATCAGCAATGAAATGGACGACAGAATTAACACTGGATGATTTCACCTCAGGATATGAAGAAAAGTATGTATAATATATATTTACAATGCCCCAATCTGAAACAAATGTTTTTAAAGTCTATATTTCTTAGAATACATTGAAGTGAATCAAGTGTAATTATCAAGACAAAATATTGATGGACAGTGTACACGTACTTCTGCATTGAGCTCATCCTCTGCGTTACCATCCTCCCAATGCAGGACTCCAGACATCATCCACTATGTTCCTTTCTTCTTCTGGAGGCCTGTGTTTGGAGGATGCTGCATTATATTAAGAGGATTTGACTCCATTTCTAATATGTCCAGATTCAAAAACCGTTCAATTTTTGTTTTCAATTTTAAAATCTGGTAGAAGACCGGTAGTTTGATATAAATATGAACATACCAATATCAACACACCCTTATG
Organism: Owenia fusiformis; assembly: GCA_903813345.2. Taxonomy (NCBI): domain Eukaryota; kingdom Metazoa; phylum Annelida; class Polychaeta; order Sabellida; family Oweniidae; genus Owenia; species Owenia fusiformis. The sequence goes on from CAIIXF020000007.1 coordinate 7,358,007, forward strand.
TCACAATCAAACAAGATGTAATGACATAGTTATGGCCTCCATTTGTTTGTGCAGGACAATCAGCTGTTGGTGTTTGGTATCTGTAACACTTGTTACACTTAAATATTTGTAGTAACATATCCAGTGGTAAAATTTTATAATGTTATTGGCATGTATTTTATTTTTCCCCAGGAGTGGAAATGACAAAGTTTCAACAGAAACAAGCAAAGATGGTAACCCTCTGTTGACGATACGTCGCACTGATGATGGCTGCGAGATAAGTGTCTACACAATGGAACAACTGGAGAATGTTCTGAATATAGCTGGAGACAATAAACTTAGAGAATGTAGAGCGTGCTTAGAAGGTAAACATTTTCAATTGCAGCAGGCAAGAGATTGTTTTTATGTCGCAACCACCAGTGGTGACATCTTGTAATTTGTCATGGTCTCCAACTTTTTTGTGATGCCAGTTGATGTTCAGTGTTTGGTATTCAAAGTTTAGTGTTTTTAACAAATGGCATGTGGTGACATTTTGCATGTTAATGCTTTGTTACCTTTTGTTTTTAGAAATGTTTGTTTTTGTTTTTAGAAATGCTGTCTGTAACAAATGGCAGGTGGTGATTTTTTGGATGTTAATGCCTCCTTTATAAAATTGTTAAGATGAGCAAAAATGATAGACTAAACATTTATGAGGAGAGGAATTCAAACCACGATGTCCAATCTTTTTCTGGATAATGAAAGGGATTTTAACTATGTATGGTATGAATTTATTTTCAAAAATTTCTTATTCTAGCCAACCGTGATCCTCCAAAGACTATGTTGGGTGATCGATTTGCGACTGTTGATGGCGATGACAACTCTACCAAAAGATACATGGAGGAGATCATTGGAAACAAGCCTAAAGATGATGACGACAATGAGGATGCCAAGGAGGAATATGAACAAAAGATGTGTGGACTCAAACTGCTCATGATTATGCAACGCTTTGATGAGAAGTTAATGTCTGAAACTCTGAAAGAAATCATAAAGTAAGTTCAATTTTTTTTTGATAATCATTGAAATTATTGAATATTAAAAAAGGTAAGTTGAACAAAAAGAAATAGTTAAAGATACATATGTCGAGGTGATTCTAGAAATGTGAGTTCTATTATTAAACATGAGTATAAGATTGACAAATACAAAAGAAAAGTCATTTTTCAGGATGCTATATTCATACAAGCTCTCACAAGGAAATATTTATTGTGTGAGGGAAACATTTCTAGCATGCCCGTACAAGTGATAAATCATATTCATGTTATATTTCATCCTTTACCATGTTATTATTGTGTATTCAGTCAAGTTTAGAGTGTGGATACAATCATGATTTGCCAATAGGTTGTGGTGGGAGCTAAATAGAGTGTGGTGCTGCGCCACATTCTAAAAGCCTAGTGAGAGCCCTGCATACTTTTCATGATAAACTGAATTAATTTTGCCCATTATTGCAGTGATGTGCGTCTCACTCCTGAAGTGGTTGAGAGAGAGGTTGGGCAGATCCAGAGATTCCAAGGAGTAGATGAAGAAAATACTGCATTGGAACAAATAGATTATCTAGAATGTAAGTTAAATACTCTGTGTTAGATTTAAGACATTCTAGATGTTTTCATTCCGTGGACTTAACATGCCAGGAGCTAAGGGAGCCAAAAGTTTCCCTATAAGGCAATATCTGACTAAGGACCAGTTTCAGTTATTAAATGTGATACGATTACACCTGACCTAATATATTTATTTCCAGCACTTAAATTCAAGTTCAGCAATGGATGTCGGGCCCCACCCTGGCGTCAGGTTCATGGTGACATCTGTTATCTTGATGTCAGACCACATGACACCGACTACTTCTGTGTCACAGCATCAGCCAGTGGTTACTATGTGAACAAGGTAAGAATAATTTACAGTAATAGGCATCTCAATTTAGTCTTACATTAAGACCCTGATTGAACAAGAGAGAAGAAGGATATGTGGTACAAGGCATAGATGCAAGACTTTCCAGTCTAAACATATACCTTTATAACTTTTACAACTTTATAAGAACAAGCAAATAGCAGAATGTTTCAATTTAGCTCATTAGGCCTGGTCATATGCATTATCTACTTGTGAAGTAATACAGATTGTTAACTAAAATGTTTCCATGGTGATGCTTTTAGGGTATGGATAAGGAGAAGAATGAGTTGAACTTTAACAGGGATGGAGATGACGTCTTCAGGGACCTTGTAACAATCATCAAATCAAAGTCACCAAAGTTTGCAGAAATGATGGAGAAAGAGGTACACACAGTTTTAATTCTTTACTTTTTACTCAGTTTGCAAATTTAATATGTAATAAATATATAACTGAATTTGACTTTCCTTGTTGAATTGTTTGTTTTATATAGGGTAGCTTTGTTGTTGTCAGTTACTAAGCAACTGAAAAGAGTGTCACGCTGTTTTAACCAGTTATGACATCACAATTGAAAAAATTCAAGAAATTTTATAAGGTTGCTAGGTGATAAAGCTACACATTGCTGAAGTTGTGATGTCACAAACCAAATTTGTTTATTCCAGGTAACCAAGCAACAAAAGTATTCATCATATCAGATTTCCTCTATGACATCATAAACACATCAAATCATTGTTTACTATTTCAAAATCACTTGGAAACAAAACAATCACATTAAAATCATCCACTTTCAGGACTTCCAACCTATTGAACAAGAGAGGGACAATAATATCGACTTTGAGAGTGAACAGAGAGAGGAACAGAAGATGGACACACTAAATGAGAGCAAGAACAAGAAACAACAACAGGAGAACGACAGAAAAGAGAAAGATAAGAAGAAACAAAGTGAAAAGAAGAAGAAACTTGAACCATCTTTAAAATGGAAGAATTTGGGCATGGAAGATTATATTGAAGAAGAGTAAGTGATCACAAATTTTAACAATAAACATATGATCTGGTTAGGCAAAAAAAGGAGGTTAGAGGTTAATATTATATGTGACAGTGCTTCAGTGGGGTGGGTTGAAACATTTGAGTCAATGTTTAATGGTGGATTGGAAGTCAGGCAGTATGCCAGAGGCTGTGTTTATCATTTATAATCTTTAATTTGATAATTTCTAATTTGAATTTAAGTTTCATATGGACAACTGCTCACATGGTAATATGTTCATATGCCCCTCCATCTGATAACAACATTTGGTTTAAAATGGAAATTATTTAATTTGGCTTTTTCTTTCAACAGAGAAGATGGAACTCAAAAGAGGAAAACTGGCCCAAGACGTTCACCCAAGAAATCATCACGTGGGAAATCAAGTAAAACCCCCATAGAAGCAGAAGATTCATTTAGTGAGAGCTCTTCAGAATCGGAGGAGGAAGAGGAAGCTCCTGATCGTCGGAATGAGGCCAACTCAGATCTTCCATCAGAATATTGGCAAATACAAAAGCTTGTCAAGTACCTCAAGGTATGTTTGAATGACAGTGCAAAGATATGCTTAATCAGGTAGTTAAAACAAGGGAACATGAAAGTAGCATTTTTGAACAATGTACAGTGAAACCTGTGTAACTGGATCACCTTTAACAAGTGTTCCACTTGGGAAGTGTTCCACTTAAATTGGTTCATTTAACAATAAGTCAATAGATTGTGGGACTTTAGAAATGTTTCCACTTATGGAGGTGTACTACGTACATCGTACAGAGGTGTTTCACTTTTCAGATTTTACCGTACTATATTTTACAAAAACAAATATTTACATGAGGAGATTCTGTGTCAAAACTGGTTCTTGAACAGTTACAAAATCAACAATCAACATGTAAATTTGCATGCAAAGTAAAATTAAATAACTGGATTTTCTTGAGTTAATGCCCCTTTATTCTATTGCACATAGTTATTATTCAAAAACACTTTCAAAATAATACCAAGGCCCAAGGGGATCATTTTTGGTACAATCATAAGTTACGATTCTGAGAAAACCATTTTGACAAACAACTGACTTGCAACTAGATCGTAAGTTACAATGGTTCCAAAAACAGACCCCAGTGTGGTCCATTGTTGAAACTTTTCACTGCAGAACTGGTTTTGTAGATACATTACTTATGACCTTATATTGATTACTAATAGGGAGGTAACCAGACTGCCACAATCATTGCACTGTGCTCTATGAGAGACTTCAACCTACAGCAGGAGACATGTCAACTTGCAATACGTGATGTGGGGGGACTTGAGGTCCTCATTAACCTACTGGACACTGAGGATATCAAATGCAAGGTACTTTGCTTTAAAATGATATATTTCTTTTGACTGCATCAAGGCGTTTTACAGAAATCCCGAAATTCAATCTTCTGGAGGACATGTATTTATATACATGTGTTTTGTCAATTCATCAGTTTTATGGAAGAGTTAAATCCCGTAAACAGTATTGATATTATCATTTCTTTATCATCAGAGAACCCTTGTACAGGCCCATTTCAAGTTTATTTCATTATTGCAAATCTTGATCATTTGTAAAATTCATTCAATATTCCTATGTGCCATATTTTAGATTGGTTCTCTCAAGATACTCAAAGAGATCTCAAAGAATACGCAGATCCGTAGAGCTATAGCTGACCTTGGGGGCCTACAGACAATGGTGAAAATCTTGCGTGATCCCAATAAGCAATTGAAATGTCTCGCAGCAGAAACAATAGCAAATGTAGCTAAGTTCAGACGAGCAAGACGCACAGTCCGACAACATGGAGGAATAAAGAAATTGGTAGGTGCAGCAATGCAGTGCTACATTTCAAGCATTAAAAAGTCGTTTATGTCAAGAATCGAAAAGGAGTGCTTCATCCGCAGGTGTCTTAAACCTCAGTCACATTTGATCTACAGCAACCGTACAACGGCCCTAGCTTCCCAAAATATAGAGATTAGCAGTACGATGTAGATTTTGTGAAGCTATGGCTGCCATTGAACAAATATGACTGAGGCTTTAGAAAAAGTAGCCCATTACTCCTAACGTATTATCTTATTTTCTGGTGGCGATGTTAACCATTACTCACTAATAAGGACACCACTTTTCACACAGAATGTTCAAACTTTGCATTTTCACTCTTTAATAGAATTCTAATTCATTTTATCACATTTCAAATTATAAAATATCAAAAATAATTTATGCTGATAAATAGTAGTTTTAGGTTTATGATTGGTTTATGAAAACACAGATTGAAATCCTGTGCCAAGGGCTGATATGAAAAAGTCAGTCCACCCCAGTGAGGATCGACCTACGACCCATCCTCATTTTTCTACAGGACCAACTGACTTTTCGACATAAACAATTTTTTAGTCTAGAGCATTAATCATGTTTGGTATTGGCAGGTTGAAATAACCAATGAACACATATCATTGGTTCAATCTGAGCCTGAAGCTCCTCCCACCAAAGGTCTGACCTCTACTCGAGGGCACCAAAAGAAGGTATCACATGTGTGCCTAGAAATACAAGCGTTTTGCGTTTATAGAAGTAGACGGAAGTAATATAAATCTGATATTAGTGCTAAATATCATATTTATGAATTGTTTGAGTTTTGTGTTAGACAATTGTACCAATTAACAAATACGTATTTAGATTTATTTTAGGAATTCTTGAAACTAAAAGATTGCTACGTTTGTTTTAATTGAATGTTAGTCTTTTTTATGTAGGTAGGAGATCTTTGAAAACCCATTTTATGGGGCTGAATTCATCAATATAGCAATTTCATTTATATAGGCAAAATAGCCTAGAATTAAATGCCTTATATGGGCATTGGATGAAATGCTAAAGATTAATTCTTAACTTTCCCTGTAGTAAGAAATTAAGAAATATAATGTCCATATTCATTAACATCTCTTTTAGAAGTGTAGTAAGCATATACATGTGCATGTATTGAACATCTCACATATATTTCATTGTCATGATTTATGTTTTTCTTTACAATATCGTTTTTTTATTAAAATGCACATATTTTGATAGAAATGTTTTAAAGAAAAACAAAAGATATCATGATTGAATTGTTTTTGTTTATAATGTAAATAACAGTCCTGAATAAGCTTTTGAATGGCTTGAAAAATAAGTCATCAGCCATACTAATCCATGATTCGATAGGATGATACAAACTGTTCAGAATTCACATACAAAAACAAAAATCATATGTCAGTCAGTACAAAAGTAATATAATCTCCCAGGTGTAATCTTTAAAAAATCCAGAAACTCAACAGACATTACATATCATATCATTCATTTAAGGTTCCTGGATTTCAATTATCAAAACAATGGTGTCATTGTAAAAGAACTGTTAACTCTCAATAAATCTCTGTTCACTGATTTTCAATAAAGGACCTCAAGATTAACAATATCATCACAACTTGATTGCAGATACTAGACACACATCAATATTTGAAAATAAAGGTTCGAAGTGCAACATTTAAAATACCAAACCCCTAAAAACCATGAAAACCAAACCAATACAAATCACAATGAAAAATTGTTTATTTTGTTGTATTTGTTGAATCCAGGTTGGTCTGTTAGATTGTAGCCCTCAGTCTGTGATGGCAAACAACAAAGAACAAGATGTGGAGGTCGCTCGTTGCGGAGCCCTGGCACTGTGGAGCTGCAGCAAAAGTACAAAGAACAAACAGGCAATGAGGAAGGCTGGGGCGATACCTCTCTTGGCTAAACTTCTCAAGTCCACACATGAAGATATGTTGATCCCAGTAGTGGGGACATTGCAGGAGTGTGCATCTGAGGTTAGTATGGGGAAGCTATGTAGTAAGGAAGGCTGGGACAATACCTCTCTTACCTAAACTTGCCCAACACATAAACATGTGTTGAAATGTGCATTAGAAGTTAAGTGCAGCGATACATTTAGATAAGGGAGCTACAATACTCAAGGGGCGAGGAGGAAAATTCTCAATAAATGGTGTATAGTTGGTTTGGCAGCATTTTCAGTGAGGGGAGAGTCTTGGAAGAAACTTCCACCTAGGTGATAGCTTCGCAGAGTGGTAGGAAGTTCTTTTTTTTGAGGAGTTAGCCCCCCACCCCCCAAAAACACCCCACCCTGGGGAAAAAATTGTTCACACTAAATAACCTTGGATATTTTGATGTTTGTAAGTGACATACATATATATTATATATATGAATCACTTGCAGTATAATTGATGCGGATAACTCTTAAAGAATTTGAATATTAGTACAAAGTGTGTACCACAGGGGGCAAATTCGTGACTCATTTTCTTACCATTTTGATTCTAACTTTTCAATTAGACACTGTAAGAGGTTGAAAAAATTCATGTGAAGTGCCCAATAGCAGGGTTAGTAACCCTGAAAGATGCAAAGCCATGGAAGAGGTAGGAGCTGAGAAAAAAATTGTTGGTTTTTCGAAAAATTTGACATTTTTGACAGCTGGATTTTGTGTATGACTATAGCTGACCCCTATAGTTTCCAGATCCATCCCTCTATGATGATATTTATGGTTTTATAGTCTGGAACTAAGATGTAAAACATAATTTAGATGGGTTTTAAGGGAGTTAAAGGTTTTAAACAAGTCCAAAATTTGAAAAATTGTAAATATAAGGTTTCAAATTTATGAATTCCAGGTATAGCCATGGCTGACCGCTATAGTTTCTAGATCCATCCCTCTATGATGATATTTATGCTTTTATAGTGTGAAACTAAAATGTAAAACATAATTTAGATGGGTTTTAAGGAAGTTAAGGGTTTTAAACAAGTTCAAAATTTGAAAAATTGTAAATATAAGGGTTCAAATTTACGAATTCCAGGTATAGCCATGGCTGACCCCTATAGTTTCCAGATCCATTCCTCTATGATGATATTTATGGTTTTGTAGTATGGAACTAAAGATGTAAAACATAATTTAGATTGGTTTTAAGGAAGTTAAAGATTTTAAACAAGTCCAAAATTTGAAAAATTGTAAAATTAGGTTTCAAATTTAAGAATGTTAGGTATAGCCATGGATGACCCTTATGGCTTTTTCATCCATACCTCTATGATGAAACATAGAGTGTGAAACTAAGATGTAAAACATACCGAAGATGAATTTTAAGGAAGTTTAAGAATTTAAACACGTGCAATATTTGAAAAATTGAGAAATATCAGGTCTCAAAGGAGCACAGAAAGTATCGCAACAGATTTCAGACAGTCATATGTTGGATTTTGTCTGCTTTCTGAGGATTTAAGCACATTACCTACGGGAAAAGAACTTTTAGAGATGATAAAATAGTTTGGACTTTGAGACAGCGAAGGTGCAAACAATCCACCCACGTGTTTATTTGGAAATGTTGTCCTGATTTTCAACCCCTTTCGCCCCTGCTTTTTCAATTTTTGTTGCATCAATATGTTGCGTTTTGAGACATAGTTAACCCATTAAAAGGAGTAATAAATTTCTTTTTCCATAGGGAAAACTAATGTGATCCATTGCTTTCAGCTTAATTTTGGTCACCCATACTTGATATCTTTAAAACCCCTGATGGAATGCATAATGCCTTTAAAAGGGTTAACTGTGTGTCAAAACACAACATATTGATGCATGTGGGTGGGTTGCTTGCACCTTCCCTGTCTCAAAATAGAAATTATTTTATCATCTCTATGAGCTTTTCCAGGAGGAAATGCATTGGCCTAACATATGCACCTCCTCAAATCCTCATAAAATAGCCAAAATCCAACATATGACTGTCCGAAATCTGTTGCAATACTTTCAGTCCTCCTTTATGATTTTGGGTATAGCCTTGGATGTTCCTCTTTTTGAATGTATGACTTTTTAGCTTAGCAATTAGATGTTGAAGATATTGTGGTCAGGTTTGATCCATGTTACAAGTATTGTTAAAAGAAAAATCATTAGGGTTGAAGACCTTACCCTAGAGTTCCTAAGGGGTGAGAGGTTAATAAACCCCCCGCCCCTAAAGTGTAACTTCTCCTAGGGATATTGTATACAGTGTAGTAATTAATTGGTTAATTGGATTATAACTAATTAATTATTATTTGATGATATTTATTATGCGATATAGCATATTTACTTTTTCACATTAACATGTTCGATGTAATGTTCTACATTGTCAAAATACATAAAGACATGGTTAATTAAAGAAACATGATTTCTCTATATTTTGTTATGCCCCTACTGTTATTAAGCAATGATCATCTCCTAATACAAAATGTTATTATAAATTATCAACACTCCCAATAAAACAACTTGTCATCAGGCAACAGTAATCATTTTGGAAAATAAGATTATAAGGATCATACCCCCCCCCCCCCCCCCCCCGGCCTAGAAACTCCAGTTAGTGCAATGAAATTAGGAACTCTATGGTAAAAGGGTCTTGTCACACTAATATCTTCATGTAGATCAAAAAAGTAAATATGGTGATAAATATGATCAATATGTTCCAAACAAACAGACATTGGAGAAAATGTCTACATACTGACTTTGCAGATGACATTTTCTAGCATAGTTGAAGAATTTTTTACATTTATTGAAATTATAGTCCTAAAATTAGAATATCAGTGTCATTTGATGCAAATTACTGCAGTCCCACATGTTCTCGTGCTGAATGTAAAACAGGGTGAATATGTTTAAAATCAGCCTCTTGAAGAGTGGAATTTAACAGGGGATTTCAGTTATCATTTTCACAGATATGTGAGTTCTCTCCAATAGTTCCACTTAAAACAATCTTGACATTTGGCACACTTTTAGAATGCTGCTTTATTGAATTTCTTTGTAATCTTTGTCTTAATTTGTCTTATATTGCTTGGCCAAAAGGTATTCATATTTTTAGGTAATGGTGTAATTTCTTCTATGGATTAAAGTTCAATAGGGGAAGCATCCATTCTTCGCATTCTTTCAGAATCCCTTACTGATGGAGACTACTAGGAGTCAAATATGAAATCTATTCTTTGGGCTCCTTTACTAGATTTGATGGAGTAGTCAAACATAGCTTTCCAAAACTGTCCAAATTTCAACATATAAGTTAATCTTAATTTTCCTTTTGTCATAGCCATTGCATCGATCACGAAAGTTTTATCAATTTGTGGTATGGTTTCATCGATCTCCATTTCAAACCCCTTTTTAAGTTCTGATTTTACAGGATAAGATAGATGATCATTGTCAAACGAAATGTTTGTATCCATATAAGATCATAGTTTACTCACACATAACTTGGCAAGGTGTGTCCAATTTCAGCCAATTCAATACTCCATTTAACTGCATTCCAATTCACTACTTTCATAAACCCAAGGTCAATTTTAGATTCTAGAGAAACTAATGAAACCAATAAGGTGATCAATTTCATTGATTAAAAATCTATAAATAGCATCATAGGCAATAGCATGCCAAGTGCTTGTATTTGAATTTATGTGGATTACTCATTTGGTAGACACCTTTATCAAATAGCACAGTGTCATGGGTGCTCACTTTCCTGACATAGTATTAAAATTGTGGTAAAAATTATCAAAGGCATCATTAGTTCTAGTTCATCATCTTGTACAAATGATATATCAACAGTGAAACCTGTAAATCCCAACATCTGACAATTGTGAACACCTACCAATCATCCCAACACCTGACTAATCTGAACACATACAAATCTGAACACTTTTCCCAGTTCAATTTTTCCTCCCATTGACTCCTATGTTTAAAAAAATGAAATCTGAACACCTCTTAATTCGAATATGAATGAACACTCATATTATAAAAATTAACCTGTCTCTTTTTACCAAATATCACATATTTCTTCCAAAATTGCTCAAATATTGTCAATTTAACACCAATTGTTATGATATCAAAACTTTTGAATTGGATTTTGGAATGCTATTAAGCTTTTTGTGTGGTCAGTATAAATATTATTGATTTTTATTAATATCTTTCATTGAGAAGGCATATTTCATATTTCTTCAAAATTAAGAATATTGCAGATGTAAAAACCTCAAAATGCAAACATTCCTGAATAGAGCGCTTTTAGCCGGTTCAAATAGCATTCAGATTAGAGAGATTTTACTGTAGTTCATGACTTTTTACTCCATCTATATGCAGCAGACTAACTGCTGCAACAGGTATATATTCTACACCTGGTCTCTAAGCTATGATATCATAGTTGGTACTATTATGCTCATAACCTTCGATTATCAGGGCTCATTCAAGGCTGTACCTGAATAACGTGAATTTGAGACCTGATATTTCTCAATTTTTCAAATTTTGCACTTGTTTAAAACCTTAAACTTCTTTAAAACTCATCTTAGGTATCTTTTACATTTTAGTTAAACACTCTAAAACTATATATTTTATCACTGAGGTATAGATGTAAAAACCATAAGGGTCATCTTTGGCTATACCTGAAATTCATAAATTTGAAACCTAACATTTACGATTCTTCAAATTTTGGACTTGTTTAAAACCTTTAACTTCCTTAAAATTCATTTTGGGTATGTTAAATCTTAGTCCCACACTCTAAAACTGTATATTTAATCATAGAGGTATGGATGTAAAGCCATAAGGGTGAGCCATGGCCATACCTGAAACTCGTAAATATGAAACCTTATATTTACAATTTTTGAAATTTTAGACTTGTTAAAAACCTCAAACTTCCTTAAAACCCATCTAAATTATGTTTTACATATTAGTTCCATACAACGAAACCATAAATATCATCATAGAGGGATGGATCTAGAAACGATAGCGGTCTGCCATGGCTATACCTGGAATTTGTATATTTGAAACCTTATATTTACAATTTTTCAAATTTTGGACGTGTTTGAAACCTTTAACTTCCTTAAAACCCATCTAAATTATGTTTTACATCTTAGTTCCACACTATAAAACCATAACTATCATCATAGAGGGATGGATCTAGAAACTATAGGGGTCAGCTATAGTCATACACAAAATCCAGCTGTCAAAAATGTCAAATTTCTCGAAAAATCAACAATTTTTTTCTCAGCTCCTACCTTTTCAATGGATTTGCATCTTTGAGGGTTACTAACCCTGCTATTGGGCACTTCAAATATATTTTTTCAACCTCTTACAGTGTCTAATTGAAAAGTTAGGATCAAAATAGTAAGAAAATGGGTCACGAATTTGCCCCCTGGGGTGCACACTTTGTACTAATATTCAATTTTTTTATGAGTAATCAGCATCAATTATACTGCAAATGATTCATATATATAATATCTATGTATGTCACTTACAAACATCAAAATATCTAAGGTTATTTAGTGTGAACAATTTTTTCCCCAGGGTGGGGTGTTTTTGGGGGGTGGGGGGCTAACTCCGCAAAAAAAGAACTTCCTACCACTCTGTGGAGCTATCACCTAGGTGGAAGTTTCATCCAAGACTCCCCCCTAATTGAAAATACTGCCAAACCAACTATACACCATTTATTGAGAATTTTCCTCCTCGCCCCTAGAGTACAAGGAGTTTGGATATCCCTTGTATTTTAAGACTAATACTTCTTTGATTCTAGAAAGACTTAATGACATTTTCCCCATATTCTGACATAAATACTCATTGTCTAACGGTGAATCAACATTTAACTAAGCGCTACATTTAGAAAAGTAGATATAATGTATAGGCGAAAGACATCCTTATTATTATTGAGCTACATATTGATCATGTATAATTGACATTATTTTAGGCTAGCTACAGACTGGCTATTAGAACAGAAGGAATGGTGGAGGATCTTGTCAAGAACTTAAAAAGTGAGAACCAAGAGTTGCAGATGCATTGTGCAAGCGCCATCTTTAAGGTGAGTTTTCATTGTGTCAACACCAGAAGGGGTGATATGCCCCCAACTTTTTTGTGGACAGTGTTCGGCATTTGGTTTTTCGGTGTCTGGCCATCGCCATTCAGAGTTCAGCATTAACAATTTGCAATAACTGTATCCTTTCAAAATCATTCATTTCAACATTAATTTTGGTAACGCAATTCAATTAAATGCCCTTCACCATTTATTATTGCAACCCTTATTCAGAATGAAAATCAGTGAACATAAGTTTGTCTTAATGTTTCTCATCAATATGATTTAAATTCTCCTATTCCAGTGTGCTGAGGAAAAAGAGACCCGTGATCTTGTACGGCAATATGGTGGCCTTGACCCTATGGTATCACTACTCAACAATGGTGACAACAAGGAACTACTTGCTGCTGCAACAGGAGCCATATGGAAGTGCGCAATTAGTCCAGAAAATGTTCAGCGATTCCAAGAACTGAAAGCTATAGACTTATTAGTAGCTCTATTAAATGACCAACCTGAGGAGGTTTTGGTAAATGTGGTGGGTGGACTTGGGGAGTGTGCTAAAGATCCACCAAATAGAACAGCCATAAGAAAAGCGGGAGGTATACCCCCATTAGTGAATCTCTTAACTGGTACAAATCAAGCCTTATTGGTGAATGTGACAAGAGCTGTTGGTGAATGCGCAGAAGAATCTGATAATATGATGTAAGTATTGCATACATGAATTGTATACATATACCAGTATAGTATTGTAAATATTGTATACATGCATCTTATCAAGCATACTCGCCTCCATTGTTTGGAAAATACTCCATTCACTTCCGTATAAAACCCTCTTAGTAGTGAACACTGATCTACAGTTTATACTTTTTATGGCTCCAAAGGTGTTCACTATGCACAGGTTTTACTGTTATTAGGATGGGAGTCTGACATGCTCTCTCTTTATTTGGTTGTTTTTCACTCATACAGTTAATGCTTTGTCACTCATATCTGCTGTTGTCATTTCAGTATAATAGACAAACTAGATGGAGTGAGGTTACTCTGGTCATTGCTCAAGAATCAAAACCCAGAGGTACAAGCTAGCGCAGCATGGGCCATATGTCCTTGTATAGAAAATGCTAAGGTAAGAATTGAAAGTACAAGCTAGCGCAGCATGGGCCATATGTCCTTGTATAGAAAATGCTAAGGTAAGAATAGTAACACCATGGGGTCTTAAGAGAAAGCCCATGCTATCACATAATGGGACAGTCCAAACTAGCATAGAATGGGCCATATTTCACTGTATAGAAAATGTTAAGGTAAAAACCCATACTTTATAAAAATGCATCATAGCTTATTCATAGTATGTATTCTGCATTATTTTCTCTTTCTATTGAGATGGTTTTTGGCAATAATGCATCATAGCTTATTCAAAGTATGTATTCTACATTATTTTCTCTTTCTATTGAAATGGTTTTTGGCAATAACTAAACATAAAAATTTAAGACTTAACTCTTGTGTTTCCAGGATGCTGGTGAAATGGTTCGTTCATTTGTTGGAGGCTTAGAGTTAATTGTGAGTCTCCTGAAATCTGAAGACAAAGAGGTTTTAGCCAGTGTATGTGCTGCCATAGCCAATATAGCAAATGATGAAGAAAATCTTGCAGTTATAACAGATCATGGGGTCGTTCCTATGTTAGCTAAACTTACAAAAACAGTAAGTATATGCAGTTTGTATTTTTTATAAACAATATCAATATTGAGCCAAATCCTAACCACATATTCAGTTAATGTTCAATTTCTTGTATTACTGACAGCTTTGATGTCTGAGCAAGAACGTTTATTTCCCATCCATCTAACACTGATGTAGCCTGCTATACATGTACATCTATCTCCAAGGTCATATGCCTATTAGGGCAATTACTCAAATACTGATTGTCCAATTTATTTTCAGCCTGATGACAGATTAAGACGGCACCTAGCTGAAGCAATCTCACGGTGCTGTAACTGGGGCAATAATCGAGTAGCATTCGGTGAGGCTGGGGCAGTGAGTCCCCTGGTAAGGTACCTAGACTCTAAGGATGAAGCCGTACATAGATCAACAGCGAAAGCCCTTCATCAACTCTCCAAGAATCCTGACAACTGTATCACGATGCATGAAGCTGGGGCGGTAAAGGTAAGTGTTTTAATATTATTTTGGAGACATTAAATTTTGAGAAATCATGAGAAATATAGTCATAATAATTTTTTCCACCAATTTATTAATGAAACATTGACTATTCATTGATGAAAACAATTTCGAGACATTAAATTTTGAAAAATAACGAGAAATATAGTCATAATAATTTTTTCCACCAATTTATTAATGAAACATTGACTATTCATTGATGAAAACAATTTCGAGACATTAAATTTTGAAAAATAATGAGAAATAGAGTCATAATATATTTTTACACCAATTTATTAATGAAACATTGACTATTCATATTGATGAAAACATTGCCTTTGTTTTGTGTTAATTTACAGATTAAACATTGCCTCCGTTCTGTCATGGGCTTTCAAGGCACATGGTTCTGTCAATGCATTGACAAACATATTTCCTTTGTTCTGTGCTAATTTATTGATGGAACTGTATCTGTTTTATGTTAACTCATTGATGCACCATATTTCAGCCCCTAATGGCCATGGTTGGATCTCAAGATGAAATTCTACAGGAAGCCGGAGCAAGATGTATTAGAAACATTAGACGATTAGCACTGGCTAATGAGAAGTCACGGCATGGATAGATGGCGTTACTTTCAATCTCAATCCAATATTATGGAAATGATGTAGCATATAGACATTTATTTATGAAAGAAATGCCATGTCAATTTTTGTATTAAGATAGGGGGTGACTTAAAACCCAGTATATTTCCAATAGAGGTTCAATATCAGACCTCTAAATGTTTAATGCTTTAAATTATTCCGTCCAATTGAATTTTAACACAACTTACATTTTGTCATCCCAACTGTATTCAATGACTGCATTGATGTGATCTTTATGTTTCCAATGTTTGCCAAATAAACAACAATTTGAACAACAATGTACACAACAAAGATATGTAATCACAGGTTATACTGTATTTGTTATATTATTAAAAGTATACAAAATTACAACATGATTTTTAAGTACATTGCAAATCTTCTGAAATCTGAAGGAGGTTAACAGAACTCAGACTGACAAAATTACTTCTATACTGTCATTGTTCCATGTTTTCACCTTTAGTCTTTTCATGGTTCTTCAGCATGGTCTGTAGTATTGTCATTGTCAATCTAACATTCCTGAATACACGGATACATTCTCAAGTCAATGTTATACTCACATGATTTAGTGTTACAAAAATTATTATGTAAAAATATATTACCCAATTGATCCTATTTTTATATACAGATATATACAGATTTTGACAAAATTGAGAATCGGATGATTCACATGGGATCTAATTTATTGTTACATAGGCCTATCATCAGATCATGTTAGTTATATTAAACACAATTATTGATATTAGAGTTCTAATATATTGTAAATACTGTTGGATTATCAATTTATATCATAATTTTCATGCAGCATTCAATAGACATAATGTGAATAAAAAAATTATATTTTGTAATCATGACTTCTGTGCTTTGTATTGGCAGGTTAAAGTTTTGATTTTATGCATATAGGGCAAAGGGGTTAAACTTTGACACCATTTTGGGGTAACTTCGACATGTGGGGTAACTTCGATACCTTGTTGTTTATTTGCTCTAATTTCCGATTTAGGGGGAAGCCATGTTTTTTTTCTCACATGAATCGAGATCTCACGAGATTTGAATTTT
This sequence comes from Owenia fusiformis, assembly GCA_903813345.2. Lineage (NCBI taxonomy): Eukaryota > Metazoa > Annelida > Polychaeta > Sabellida > Oweniidae > Owenia > Owenia fusiformis. The sequence continues at coordinate 7,374,579 of CAIIXF020000007.1, forward strand.
TCCAGAAATCAAACATGGCGGAAAACGGAAATTCTACTTCTAATATGGAAGTGTCAAAGTTAACCGCCTCTCATGTCGACATTACCCCACACGTCAACATTACACCCCTTTGCCCTAGATTCGATGAAAAAAGGTGACATGAAAACTTCCGTCGTCAACTTCTTTTTTAGCGTGAAGAGAATTGTGTTTTTACCTCCCCTCTTCCACAATAAGCTAACTTAGACATTGCAATGTAATTTAAAAGATGCAAGGGAGGTTAAGGATTATAGAACACACTTGCAATAAGGTCCCTTGAAAAACCATTCAGACGGGAGTTATCCTTGGGTGTCGTAATAGTACATTTTCACATACAAGTTCTCATGTAGCTAAACCTCCTAAGAATCTATTTCCCTCTCATAATTGATATATGGACATTGAAGTAACAGCGATTGAAGGGAACAAAATATTGAATTTATATGGTTTTAGCATAATCAACAATTTCTTTTTAAATTCACAGAGACTGGTGAATGAATAGATTGATACATTGCAATGATATCTACACTTGCCACATTGTTTTCATATTTATACTGTAACTGCCTACATTTCAATCATATCTAATGTCAAACTCACTTATGTTGCAATCATCTGTTGCAATCATACTGCAACTGACTACATTGCAGTCGAACTTTCCCTGCAACTATTGCAATCATCTGATTTCAAACTCACTACATCGCAATCATACTGCAACTGACTACATTGCAGTCAAACTATCACTGCAACTATTGCAATCATCTGATGTCAAACTCACTACATCGCAATCATACTGCAACTGACTACATTGCAGTCAGACTTTCACTGCAACTATTGCAACCATCTGATGTCAAATTCACTACATCGCAAACATATTGCAACTGACTACATTGCAGTCAAACTTTCCCTGCAACTATTGCAATCATCTGATGTCAAACTCACTACATCACAATTATACTGCAACTGACTACATTGCAGTCAAACTTTCACTGCAACTATTGCAATCATCTGATTTCAAACTCACTACATCGCAATCAAACTGCAACTGACTACATTGAAGTCAAACTTTCACTGCAACTATTGCAATCATCTGATTTCTCAAACTCACTACATCGCAATCAAACTGCAACTGACTACATTGAAGTCAAACTTTCACTGCAACTATTGCAATCATCTGATTTCAAACTCACTACATCGCAATCATACTGCAACTGACTACATTGCAGTCAAACTTTCACTGCAACTATTGCAATCATCTGATGTCAAATTCACTACATCGCAAACATACTGCAACTGACTACATTGCAGTCAAACTTTCACTGCAACTATTGCAATCATCTGATGTCAAACTCACTACATCACAAACATACTGCAACTGACTACATTGCAGTCAAACTTTCACTGCAACTATTGCAATCATCTGATTTCTCAAACTCACTACATCGCAAACATACTGCAACTGACTACATTGCAGTCAAACTTTCCCTGCAAATATTGCAATCATCTGATGTCAAACTCACTACATCACAATCAATTCATAACATCAACATACTACATCTTATATAATAATCACCGGTTTCAAGTCATAACATACAGTAAATGAAAATATCAGGGATATATCTTATAGTCACAAAGATATATACAGTGATCTCCCCAGCATTAAAGCAAGTGGGCGCAGCACCCACCTGAGATTTTGAAAATCCATTTGCACCCACTTGAAAATGAGAAAAATCATGAAAAATGTGCATATTTTGACCAATTTTGGTCTTTGAGAATTTTGCACCCATTTGAAAAAAATCCTGTCGAGATCACTGTATACATACAGGGTGTTCATAAAATCTCTACAATTGCAATACAAAGTGTTAAGAGACTTTGTAGACACCCTGTAGATCATAATGTATTAATATCTTGTATGAGAACAACTTACAAGCTATCACCTTTGCCTTTGTATAAATCTGCAAACAACTCATTTTGCTCAATTATAACACTTTTAACCCACTACATTTCATTGATAATTCAATCAACTCATTCAGATACTTCTTGACATTTCATTTCAACTTCCCTCTGGGAAATAGCACGTGTTGACTTAAATCGTTTCTTTACAGGTCCAGCTTTACCTCTTGCTTTCAGTACGGACTCTGGGAAATGAAATATCATGCCTTGTTTCAGCGACTGTTGTTTGGTGCCCAAAATTTCGAAGATTTCAATTGAGAGTTCGGGAGGTATGATCCTGGTTGGTGAAACAAAGGAGGCATATTCTTCCATCGTTAATGCCCCATAGTGTATCAAATAAATGGCATCTCCTAGAGTAGTACGTATATTTTCCGGGGACGGCTCCAGCTCTTCTTCTAAGCATTTACACTCCGCCCACTGAATTGCTGCTTCAAACATCTCAAGTTCAGTTGTATACGTAACTGGATCTAACTCCAATACTGCCTTGAGAAGCTCATAATGAAGCGATTTAAAATTATCTTGACGGAGAACGGCAGTTGTGTTAGCAGAGATGAACTCGAGACATTGATTAACGCTCTCGTCGTATCTAAAGCTATAACACAGGTTCATAAGGCTGCATACAGTGTCCACTTTGAGGCATTCCTTCATATAGACATCACAGGGGTGTTCAAGTTGGGGAACGAGGTATTTCTTAGCAGCATATTTCACTTCTACTACATTATCTATTGTTAGCTGGACCCTCTCACTGTATATGAATCTGGAAATACATCAACACAGAATATATTTTCAATGAAATATTTATTTCAATATAAAATTATATAGAGGTTATTTAGTAGGAGGGATTGAATATGGGTTTTATTCTGAGAGACAATATGATATTTCCTGAGGGCCCATAGGGTCACAAGGAATAAACCTATATTCAATCCAAACCAGTAAATAAATAAGCTTTTTATCCCATAACTGTTTTCATCAACAATAGTATGGTACACATAATATGATTTATTTGTACTGATGCCCTCGGGCCGAATGTACATCCAACAATAAAAGATATTACAATTTCACAATTGCAGTAATTTCCTCAGTGTTATTCACTGGGAAGAAGTATATTATGGGGTAAAACATAGTGTTATTCACCGGGAAGAAGTATATTATGGGATAAAACATAGATGACCATAGTTGCCACAGGGTATTATAAATCCCTTCAATTGTCAAAGGGCATTATTCATTGATCCCTTCATTTGCTTAAGGGTATTATATCATATCTACTGTAACCTCTTTTAAATTGTTTTATATCTTTTATATCTTTTGTATCAAGGAGACTTAACTAAAACATCTTTTATTAATCAATGTCAGAGCCTTGTGATAAACATGTAGGTAGAAGCAACATCAATTTTTTGGAAAGCGTTGGTTATGAAAGGGGGAAATCTTAAATTTTATGAGGAGTAGATTGGAAAATACAAGTCATTAACATGCAAAATATCACCACCTGCCATTTGTTACAGATGGTGACTGTTGAATGCAAACTACTGAACACTGACTGCTGGACACCATCCACAAAAAAGTTGGAGACTATAACAATATGTCACCATTTCAAAAATGCCACCATTTGGTGCAATGCGAAAAATATAATAGTTTGATGGCAGCAGAAACCAGGATCGATGGTATAAACTAACAGTATGGGCCCCTATAAAAACTCAAACATCCAATCTTATTCTCATCACATTGAAAATGATAAGAAAAGTAACACAAGGAATGGACATGCAAAATGTCACTACCTGCCATTTGTTACAGACACCAACCACCAAAAAAAGTTAGACCACTTGTGGTGGTGACATAAAACTCATGTGTATTGATTTAGTATACCACATCCCAAAGGGTGGTTTTTGCTTCAAGTATTCATTATTATATACCTCAAATGTATTCTAGATGCTCATTGGCTTATTCATATTCATAATATGTGCACTAAAAGTCCTAATTCGTTTTTGATTTTAATTATACCATGAATTCATATAAATCCAAGGGCACACACCCAAGCTCAATGTTATTGTGTGTTCTTTTTTTCACTTTCGTTTGCTGTTATTCTTTCTATCTTTTTATCTTTGCAGGGTATATGCCTCTCATACTATATTTGTATGAGTGATATAAACAATGATTCCTTGTGGGCTCATCTCCCTTTTCAGCATTACAACAGTACAGAACTTGAATCAATTGTCTTGAATAGAGATGACTATGAAGATCTTTTATTTAATCCATTCATCAAAAACAAAAATGATCTTGACTATGAAACATCAGATATAGAAACGCAACGACTTATAAACGGCTGCAAATATTCAGATCCAGAACAATTAAATGCCAAAATAAAATCAAAAAATTCAAATCAATTTTCAGTGCTCAATCTTAATATAAGAAGTATGGCACAGAACTTTAACAAATTTTTAACAGTCAATTCAATTATTGACCATAATTTCGACCTCATTGGTTTCACAGAAACATGGTTAACACAATCTACTGAAAAATTATACGATATAGAAGGATATGAATCTGAGTTTCTATCTCGAAAAATTAATAAGCATGGCAAAAAACGTGGGGGAGGTATCGGAATATTCGTGGCCAAAAAGTATGAGTATATACTAAGGAATGACATGTCTATAAAAGTTGATGATTGTGAAAACTTAGTTATTGAACTCATTAATAGAGATGGTAAAAATATCATAGTATCTATTGTATACCGTCCACCAGATAAAGATATGACAAGTTTTAATGAATCTTTAGACAATTTCCTCCAAATGGTAAATTCTGAAAAGAAAGAATGTATATTGATGGGGGATTTTAACATTAATCTCATGAATTCAAATCATCCACAAACTATGTCCTTCTTTAGTACAATTCTAGCACACAGTTTTATGCCTACTATCTTTCGACCAACAAGAATAACTTCAGATACAGCAACTCTTATTGACAATATTTTTACAAATCAACCTAACCTATCAGATTCCGGATTAGTAACTACCGATATATCCGACCACTTTCCAATTTATGCAAATTTTGACTATAAGGTAACCAAGAAAAAGGAAGAAATATACAAATTTAGGGAAATTAACAATGAAACAAAGAGTAAATTTAACGAGAAAATCACCGCTTTTAGTTTTTCAGATGTATATAATGCTGAAAATGTTAATGATGCTTATAATCTCTTTATAGAAAAAATACAAAAATCATATAATGAATGCTTCCCTTTGAAAACAAACAGGGTAAAATATATCTTTAATAATTCTAAACCTTGGTTAACCAAAGCTATATTAAATTCATGTAAGCTGAAAAATAAACTATACAAATATTATTTGAAACTGCAAACCCCAAACAGAAGGAATGAGTACCAAAAATACAAGCGGATTTTGCAAAAAGTAATTAAGAAAGCAGAGAAGATGTATTATACAAATAAATTTAAAATGATACAAAGTGATTTGAAAGAAACCTGGTCCTTAATTAATGATATTTTGAAACAGAAGCAACATAGGAAAACATTACCCAATTATTTTTTATCGGGTAACAGGAAAATTACTGAACGAGCAGAAATAGCTACACAATTCAATAATTTCTTTGGTAATATTGGCACAAGTCTTGCCAACAAAATTCCAAATTCTAAAAACAATGCTTCTTTTTATTTGAATAAAATTCAAGAAAACTTCACCAAAAGTATATTTTTATCCAATGTAGATTCTGATGAAATGAATACGATTTTGACTAACTTGGAAGACAAGGCTGCTGGTGAAGATCAAATAAAACCAATTATAGTTAAAGATGTTAAAGATATTTTAATACTCCCTTTGACCTACATTTGTAACTTATCATTGAGAACCGGAGTATTTCCTAATAGACTAAAACATGCAAAAATCACACCCATATATAAAAAAGAAGATGAACATCAATTTAACAATTATCGCCCAATTTCACTTTTGTCCGTTTTTTCAAAGATTTTAGAAAGAGTTATGGCCAACAGAATTGTTGATTTTTTGGAAAAATTTAAAATATTTTGTGAACAACAGTTTGGTTTCAGAAAAAACAGATCAACATATATGGCACTTCTGAAGTTTCTGGAATCACTTCGTTCATCACTTATTGATAAAAAATTTAATATTGCAATATTTATTGACTTATCGAAAGCCTTTGACACTGTAAACCATGAGATTCTTTTGGAGAAATTACATTTCTACGGAATAAGGGGTATCGCTCATAACTGGTTTGCAAGTTACTTGAACAATAGAACTCAATCGACGGAGTATGATAATTGTGTATCACATCCTATCAGAATATCATGCGGTGTACCACAAGGGTCGATTCTAGGACCTATATTATTTCTCATTTATATTAATGATATTGTGAAAACAACTTCTTTTCTAAAACTTATAATTTTTGCTGATGACACAAATTTACTTGCTTCTGGTAAAAATTTAAACGAATTAGTTAATCATATTAACAATGATCTAGACATTTTAGATGACTGGTTAAGGGTGAACAAACTCTCGCTCAATATTGACAAAACTAAATTCATGTTTTTTTCACATCGCAAACTCACTCAAAATGAATCGCACCTTTTGAAAATAAATATAAGGAACAGTAGTATTGAACGAATTAACAAAACTAACTTTCTTGGTGTAATAATCGATGATAACCTCTCATGGGAAAGTCATATCAAACATATCACTGTGAAGATTTCACAAACACTGGGTGTTTTATTTAAGGTACACAACAGATTAAATTTTGAATCTCTGAAATCAATTTATTATTCACTTATATATAGTCACTTAAATTATTGTATTCTTGCATGGGGAACTGCAACCAAACGATTAATGGATATGATTTTAAAGCTACAGAAACAGTTTCTGAGACTTATATCACATAGTGCCAAAGATACACCCTCAGCACCCCTTTTTAAGAAATATAGATTTATTGACGTGTTCGAAGTTTATAAACTCAATGCTGCCTTGTTTGTATTTAATTGTATCAAAAGACCAAAGGAATTCCCTATCAACATGTTCAATGATTATTTTATAGCAAATAGCAGAGTCCATAAAAGAGATACAAGAAACAAATATGAACTCAGGTCCAATAATTTTAAATCAGTATTTGGTCAAAAATCCATCAAACATAGAGGCCAAATTATATGGAATGAACTCCCAAACTCCATTAGAGAAATTAACAGCAGAAATAAATTCAAATCGGATTATAAAGAATTACTCATAAAAAATCATAGAAGTTAACATTAAATTCTAATTTTGATGGTGTAGACTTATAACTATTAATGCAAGTGAAAGAGCCCCATAAACCTAATTTAACTTCGGATGTATGTAAATACCATATGCTATGCAAACCCTGCAACTTTCTCTTTTTCTCTTTCCCTTTCTCTCTCGTTTCTTCTTCTTGTTTATTAAATGTTTAATGTTCAAGCATCAGCTGTTTATTTGAATATTTATATAAGAAAGGCTACATACATCCAAAAGGATGTCAAGCCTAGATATGTAAAGTATATGTAAATGTAGAGTATAGATGAATAAAAAAAAAAAAAAAAAAAAAAAAAAAAAAAAAAAAAAAACATGGAATAGATGAACTAATTCCCTGGAAAGTCCTAAATCTCTGCTTTCAGGGAAGATGAATTGTATTAATCACCAGTTAGGTCATGTGACCAGTCAATAGTACGTTTTATCTTCCCCCAAATCTGAGATTATAGGAGTTGAAAGGTAAAATGCCTTTAAATGCCAATAAGAACCTGTGAACGTTTGATATTGAAATGAAAAGACTTCTCATTTTGTTATTGTTTACAGAGTACTTATCGGGTATATAATAAAACAAATAGTGACTGCCACATTTTCGGGAAATAGTGTAAAAATTTTCCTCTCGGGAATATCCTGTCCACTGACTTGTTCCCTCGGCCTGCAGCCTCGGGAACATGTCAGTGGACAGGATATTCCCTTGAGGACAATATTTTGCACTATTTCCCTCAATGGCAGTCACTATTTGTACAATTATGAGATATAACTTATGAAAAGGGTATTTCTAGAATTGTTTCTACTAAGATTACGGTCAATAAAATTTAAAAATTATCCCTCAAAGTATTTCACTAAACTCAGTTTCAGTCACAAGTCATGTTTCACTTAAAAATAATCTCTGTTTGTAATATTGATCATTCTTTGAAAATATGACGATCAATTCTAACAAGTAGACAAAGTCTTAATAAGTGGATGTAAGATATTATGATATCAATTGCCCCAAGTTCTTACCTAATCATTGGTTTTTTAAAAGGAAAAATATCACTCTAAAGAAGAGTTGCATTCAATTGATTTTACTCCTCTGATGATGTGGAATCGCTGAAAAACCAAAAAATGATATCTAAAATGATTTGCATGTTGCCCTTATATTTGTGGATATTGTTAGCAGCAATGTTTTCATTCCAAGGTAAGTTAAAGGAGCAACAAAGATATATTTAAGATAACTCATCAAATATCGGAGTTTTTAAAGACTTAACGTGCAGTAAAGTCTGAATTCATTAGAAAGGTAAGTTTTAAAACAATTGTCTTAATCAACAACATTTGTTTGGCTTTCATCATTACTTGTTATGTCTATTTTCTAGTTATGTCTATTTTCTAAGAAGTTCAACAGTTCTGACTTTATTTCATAATACTAGTAGTTCTTTGTTTTTTATAGATTATCTGACAAAAAATGAGAACATTTCTGTATCTTCAAATAACTTTTATATTTGATCAGATATCTCAATTTTTTATCAAAAAATAATAGACTACATGTACATAAGTGATAAAATAATATGTCAAGACTTTTTATTACTCACAAAAAGAACACTCCCTAACTCCTACTAGAGAATCAGTTTTATAACTGGTGATTAAATTTTTCAAATCTGCGAAATTTGCCAAATTAAATAAGCAAGTAATAAATTAATATACTCACGGGATACTAGAGTATCCGCATATATTGAGTATGACCGGTTCTAAGCTTACGAGTGTGACCGTATTTCTGTTCCTATAAACAGACGAGGTGAGTACTTGCTTTTTATGAACACTTTCGAACGTTTTCTTTTTATCCTACTTGGTCAATGAATGATACTTGGTATACTTATAATGCCAGGCATATCACAAGGGGCCTTAATCAACAGAAAACGTATTAATATTAGATTGAAGCCGTAAAATCCTAGTTTCCAGCATCTTTGATCAGTTTTTGTGTAACACAACGCAACTCCGAAGAGGATGACACATCTTAAGTATAACATATAGCTAGATCTACGAATTAGTCATGAATATTTTAAATAATTTAGCCTGCTCTGTCCAAATATGATACATCTTTGAATTTTTGAGAATACGAATGTCACTGGTGCCCCATTATTGGAGAATACAGTTGTGAAATGTCTTGGATGCCGTGTTACACTCGTTTCCATGACATTTCACAAGCGTATCCTGTGGGAAAAGATAAATCCTCCTCTTGCTCACTCTACGGGGGATCATATAAACTGAGATTTGGAGATCTTGTTCAGGTTAGCCATAAAAAGGTTTGGGATTTGTTTTTTTCTACTGTGATATTAATGATTTGGCTCTAAGGCGAGAAATCTGTACTTTCTGATTGATATTCCATTATGAACAGTTACATTGCTAAAATAGCTCATGTTTAACATTTTTTTGTTACATTACTATTAAATACAGCATAAACTATATTCAACAAACACAATTTCAAAAAGGATAATATAGAAGTTAACCTTTATTTTCCATTTTTAAGCAGTTGTGCCTCTCATGACTTCCCAAAACAGGTCATATTCGTAGCCTAAGAACCGGTCATACTCAATATACGCGGATACTCTAGTTACCCGTGATACTAGTAGATAATAAGGCATGAACATGCAAAATGTTGCCACCTACCATATATTGCAGATGCCAAATACAGAACACTGTCCACAAAAAAGTTAGAGACTATAACGATATGTCACCACTTTATTTATTTTCAGGCACCACTGCTATGAGTATGCCATCATGCAGTCACAACTTTGGCTACTTTGGTAACATGACATTCAAATCAGTACAAGGCAGACTCTTGAACATAATGACAGGCATGAAGATCCCTTGTGATGGGTATCTAATGGGGTGGCTGTATGAGCTACATGCTCAAGAGGATTCACCTTGGGCCTGTATATTCCGTTCGATTACAGCGACCAACTTTGAATTGGTACATCGAATTCAGTTACCAACTCAAGATTTGGGCATTAATTTGAAACGACTGGAAATACCATTCCAATTTAAAAGTTTCTGTTTTTCATTTGTTCATTATTATTCTACATTTGAATTTTGTTTTAATTTTTGCAACATTTGATCTGCTACCTTACCCTACTATCACACCAAACTAGTTCTCACTACGTTCTCGAAAACGGGCTTCAACTGTATACGAACGGACTGGACCTACTAAGAACCGTTTGGGATCTATTTACAAACTTCATCGAACGTACTCGAACGGGGAGGTCCTCTTGAACTTAGACAATGCTCGAAATGTTGTTGTGGTCGTTAAGTTCTATAATTAGAACTAGTGACAACGTACTAACAACGAGCTGGACGTACTACGAACGGAACCGTCGTACTTCAATCATACTAGGGACGTTTTAACAACGAGTTGAACTGTCTGAGGACGTGTTGAGAACGAGGTAGAACTAAATGCAAACGGGATTAAACTGATAAAGAACGTATTTAACACTGCTTATGAACGAGCTAGCAAAAATATAGCTATCACAACAAGCAAGTTACCACTGCGTTCTTCAAAACTGGTTTTAAACTGTGTGCGAACGGAATGAACGTAGCTGCAACTTTCTAAGGTCTATTTACGAACTTCATGAACGTTCTCAGACGGGAAGGTGATTTTAGAATTTTGAATTGATTCAAAATTCGATGGCGACCATACCGTTCTGTTATCAGGTCATGGTGACCTTCTAGACTAAGGGACGCGTTATACGACGTTGCACACCGACCTGGTGCGACCTGAACGAACTGCGAATGAGATGGACGTATTGAAGACTGTTGAAGACTGTTTATGAACGAAGTAGCTAATTATCTCAGACATATTTCCCGACCACAGCCAGATTAAGCCCGTTTTACGACTTTTTCGTAGGACTGGCAAGAACGGGTAAGAACTAGTTTGGTGTGATAGCAGGGTTAAAAACACATAGGACCTGGTTGCCAGTAGGTAGTTTTACCACCCAGTGGCTGACTCTGATCAGATAACATTGCAGGCATATAAATAATTCCCCTAAACTAAGATTATTTCTACTTGCATCCAGTATATTTTACGACAAGTTTTCATTTGATGACGTGCGTACTATATTACGGTAATTTGATTGGTTTGTTGTAAGGATTTCCCTTGTGCAAACCCCTTTCCTTCCTTTCACTATAAAACAAGCCCCTGGTAAACCCTGGCTATGCCCCTTAAGAGGTTTATAATAGAATAACCATATAATACCAATTGAGTCAACTACTTAATTTTAGTCAATAATGTCCATCACTGCTATATCTTTAACATCCTGTAACCCTCTTTGAATCCTCATTTAACTTATATCACAAAAAGAAATCATTGATTAATATCAAAAGATAAAAGGGGTTATGTAAAGTTCACAAATGATCAATGATTTCAATTAGAAGAACATAATCATCTTCAAATTATGATGCAAATTATTCTAGGAGAAAGATTTGAAGCTTTCCATTGCTTAATTCTATCGGAGAGGTTGCAAAAGGATGACATCAAATATGTTTTGCTTGTCAGTCTTTTGTTTGTGGGTTTTATTTGCAACATTATCTATTCTTGGTGAGTAAAACAATTAAAATCAACTGTTATTGTAATACTGGAAATCTAGGACTTTGTACATATATCATTGGTTTACTTCCGATAACTGTAGATTTTTCATTATGTATAATGTTTAACAAATATTTTAATTTAACATTTTTTTCTACTGTCAGGTAGCCCTGCTACTAATACAGAATCCTGCAGTCACAACTTTGGCTACTTTGGCAACATGACATTCCAAGCAGTGCAAGGGAGACTCTTGAACATAATGACAGGCATGAAGATCCCTTGTGATGGGTATCTAATGGGGTGGATGTATGAGCTGTATGCTCAACAGGATCCACCTTGGGTCTGTGTATTCCGTTCGATTACAGCGACCAACTTTGAATTGGTACATCGAACTCAGTTACCAACTCAAGATTCAGGTGTTAATTTGAAACGACTGGAAATACCATTCAAGGTAAGACATTAAAACTCATCATTTTTTTCACAACACCTCTGGAATATATAAATATTTATTTAACTTTTTTTGTCTCTAAGAACATTAATCAGAATTGAGCAGTTGTTTATCAAGTCTTATTGCAAGAACAAGTCTAAAAGAATTTCATTGTTCAATTTCCTAAGCTAAATTCAGTCTCATTCAAAGTTTGACCTCCATAGCCCCTCTATTCATTTACAAGGGCCAAATTTCTAATTTTGCATGTTTTGGGGGTAGTGATTAGCTAGACTTCAGGGCTCTTACATACATCTATTCTATTATACCAAAAAATAGGTAGCCAAGGATGATATAGTTGGATTGATGTTTTCCTCTACAACCACTGATGGTTCTATACTACAACATATGGAAAACAACCCCACAAACATCCCAACTGAAGACTTCTATGAGACATATCTGGAATGGGGAGCTCCTTACCATCACATAGAAAACACTGAAATTGGAGACAATTTTGAACTGAGTGCAGCCAAATGGATTGTCTACAAAAGGGTCTATCAACTTCAGGCTGTTTTGAACCATGGTGAGTATCATAGATACAGTCAATCACTGTAAAAGTTCTCTATATCCTCATATCAGAGGTGCAAAGCAGTTCAAACATACTCTTTCCAACTGTTTGATTTTGCTTCTTAAAAGAGCACTTCATTAATGATAAGATTTCTTGACACACTTCAAAAACAATTTCATAATGAAGACAACAATCTTACTACTAAAGTATTGTCTCTAGAATCCATGTATCCTAATTCCTGACAATTGACTGCAACACATAGTGAATTTATGCTACAGATTTGAGGCGTAACAGGGGAAACTATGAACTAGGAGAAGAAGATACCACTCTTACAGTTCCTGCTATTTCTGATGGATTTGGACCATGTGATGTCAGTGATTGTGCAGTCCGTTGCCTTGGAGATCATGAATGTTTGTCTTTTACTCTAGACAACAATGGTGTTTGTTCCCTATATGCAAGAAGTGGATATGATTCTACAATATTTCAAGATGAAACAGGGACGACCCTTTATAGATTTTCAACTCCAGTATAATGCCAATGATGAAGCACCAATGATAAATGTTCAAACTAGATAAGGTGATGATTTGAGAAAACTTTCAAATACATCTTACAGTAAAAAATTGTATTATACATTGGTATGGTTTTTGGATTAAGCTTTTGACCTTAATTTTGAAATTACAATCTAACTCAACTATAAAATATCAAAAAAATGCTTTTACAAAAAAGGATAGAGTTGAGATTTAAAAAAAAAAATCACAGGCCACACATTTCTTTTTTTATTATCGCCCTTTCGCGAAAAATATAATTTTTTCATTTTTTTTGTCTAATATGGATGTTACTAACTAGAAAATCAGCAACTCCCCAGAGTAGCAAATCACTCATCATTTTGAACATATCATGATAGAAATAACTATATAGGAAGTAGTTTTGGCGAAATCTACACCCAAGATGTGTCATGGTTTTATATTATAAATTCCTTCTTGAGAAGAGGTGGCCATGAGGAATTGTGCAAATCATGAAAAAATCTGAAAGGATAAACATAAATAAAACAATTTGTTTAATGTAATGAAACTTTCCTTGTATATTTCTAATTGTGTATTTATTGATGTTGTGTATATAAATTGTAAAAAATAAAGTGTAAATATGTTCTAAAGTTCACCAAATGTTGTTGTTATCTTATATAAGTTCACGAACTGACAACATTGGATATAACATATATTAATATCAGAATTGCAAACAGAATATAGACTAGAAAAAGAAAACAAAGCAAATTTGAAAAAATCTTATCCAAAAAGTGCTCTACCTGACTAATTCCAAAAATGCCTCAGGAATGATATCAGGTATGTTGATAGTGTCTGTGGTTTCTTTAACAGGCCCATAGAACATGGCATCAAATACAGGGCTTCCAACTGAGAGAATCAGTTTGTGGCCATATATCACCTTTGAACTCCCAGGGAAGGCAAACCTAAAAATCAAATATATATTTTTAAAAGGTTATATAAACAACTTAATATATAACTTTGGGTATTAAGTTCATATCAGCCATTTGTTAGCTCTCATTCAGAAATCTTCTTAGATTTTGAACATTTCTATGTTAATTTCTGTCGAAACCACCATTTTAGTTTGTGAATAGAAATTATCCATTTGATTTGAGAAGTCCTGATCGCATAGAAGCACCTGATAACTGACTTACAGTGATAAAGGAACCATTAAAGATATAGTAAGCAGCCAATTTCATTCTTTAGGCAATTATTTGGCTAGAAGTCATATAGCATGTGGACCACTGTATACTAATGAGAACGGTACAATTATACTATAAAAGGTAACACAGCATATTGTCAAGTGAAAATAAAGCTAAACTTGTACGGGAAGTAAAATATATGAAAGGTAATTCACTCCATTGGCCATTTTGAATGGCACATGTAAACAAATATTTTTAATCCCAAAATTGACATATGTGGATTATAGTCCGAATATTTTCATCCCAAATTTCAAAAATTTCAGACTTGAGGATATAGTACAGTGCTCATCATAAAAAATGGCATCTTGATTTTCTATCACCATTCCAAGACCATGGTGATTTGAGACTTAATACTTTCCAATAATGTCTTGACACACATCCTGAAGGTTCTGTATATCAAACATTTTGTATACTATCAACTATGAACTTATGGCCACTTGAAAATTTTCTTCTTTTTAACATGGGAAATCTTCACTTCAGCAAATTGTGGGCATTCAATTGAAAGCCCATAAGCAAATCCAGGTGTCATTTATTTATGGTAATCATTGTGCCTTACTACTTCATTGAAATGTTATAAAGTTTATTTTAATGATATAGCCCTCATGCCCCCCTAAAGCTTCCTCATATGAATAATTTGTGTGCAAAAATATTAATTGCAATTTCCCCAGGACAGTACGCATATGTATGGTTAACTATCAAAATTTAGTTAATTATCTGACGTTGATCTTTTGCATTGGTCCCTTATTTTAAGTTGCCCTAATGCTTCTTCAAATCAATAATATGTGTGCAAAAAAATTCATTGCAATTTCCCCAGGACAGTGTGCATATGGTTCACAGACTAGCTTCAGCCTGTCGGATATATAAACCCTAATTTTTTATTTCAGAAACCAGTTCATATGGTCAAAATAACAAAATGCTGTGATGTAACTCTTGGACTATGTTACATTATGTACATTGTGAAACTCAGCTAAACATGACACACACTGAAGGCAATAACATATCTATATTGATCTTAGCACAACTTGTTGAAATTTAGATCGTCTGTTTTGCCAGTCATGTGACTGATCATGTGTCTAGTTACTGTTTTGATATCACATGACTTATGATGTTCGCTAAACCATGTCTTCAAAAACAAGGCACAGACGTGAACAATATCGTACCTAAAACACAGCAGTGTGACAGTGAAGAATTTAGGATGGAAAATCCAAAATGGCCACCTTAAAATTTACCCAGAATGCCCAAAAACTAATCAGTTCTTAACTTTGATACGTAGAAACATCCCTGAAAATTTCAGATGAATCCATCAAATGGTTTGGTTGGAAACCTGTAGACAAGTCTTGAAAGTGAAGATTTTAGGACGGAAAATCCAAAATGGCCACCTTAAAATTAACCCAGAATGCCCAAAAACTAATCAGTTGTTAACTTTGATATGTAGAAACATCCCTGTAAATTTCAATTGAATCCGTCAAATGGTTTGGCTGGAAACCTGTAGACAAGTCTTGAAAGTGAAGATTTTAGGACGGAAAATCCAAAATGGCCACCTTAAATTTTACCCAGAATGCCAAAAAACTAATCAGTTCTTAACTTTGATACGTAGAAACATCCCTGAAAATTTCAGATGAATCCCTCAAATGGTTTGGCTGGAAACCTGTAGACAAGTCTTGAAAGTGAAGATTTTAGGACGGAAAATCCAAAATGGCCACCTTAAAATTTACCCAGAATGCCCAAAAACTAACCAGTTGTTAACGTTGATATGTAGAAACATCCCTGTAAATTTCAAATGAATCCGTCAAATGGTTTGGCTGGAAACCTGTAGACAAGTCTTGAAAGTGAAGATTTTAGGATGGAAAATCCAAAATGGCCACCTTAAATTTTACCCAGAATGCCAAAAAACTAATCAGTTCTTAACTTTGATACGTAGAAACATACCTGAAAATTTCAGATGAATCCGTCAAATGGTTTGGCTGGAAACCTGTAGACAAGTCTTGAAAGTGAAGATTTTAGGACGGAAAATCCAAAATGGCCACCTTAAAATTTACCCAGAATGCCCAAAAACTAATCAGTTCTTAACTTTGATACGTAGAAACATTCCTGAAAATTTCAGATAAATCCGTCAAATGGTTTGGCTGGAAACCTGTAGACAAGTCTTGAAAGTGAAGATTTTAGGACGGAAAATCCAAAATGGCCACCTTAAAATTTACCCAGAATGCCCAAAAACTAATCAGTTCTTAACTTTGATACGTAGAAACATTCCTGAAAATTTCAGATGAATCTGTCAAATGGTTTGGCTGGAAACCTGTAGACAAGCTGAAAAGTGAGACGCCGCCCGCCGCCCACCCGCCCGTCAAGCTGACGACAATATCATACCTTTATTAGGTACATTATTAGGTACGATAAAAATATATTAATATCTTTATTCAAGATATTACGCGAGGAAACTTATTGCTTTTATGAATCATAAACCTGAAATGAAGCATTGAAATAAGTAAATTAAAACGCTACAAATAAAGTGGTAAAAAACAACAAACTAAAGATGAAAGATCGCAACGTTCCCTACTTTGTTCAATTCCAGAAATCTCCAAGGTGCTACAAATGGGAATTTTGGGGGATTTATAGTTTATTAATACTGCCTTCAGTGTCATGTTTGGCTGTGTTTCATAATGTAACATAGTCTGATAGATGACATATCAAATGCTGTTAAGTAGATATGTGGTTACATCGGAACTGGTTTCCGAAATAAAAATTAGGGTTTACTACTGAAGGACCTGTTTCTGTCTCCCAATCTAAAACAGACATGGCTGCCATACGCTGCCTTGATGACTCTCAGAGTTTTGACTTACATCAGCAGCACTTGCATTAGGTTAGAAAATTTGTGAGTCCCCAGGAAGCAATTTTTAAAAAAAAAGTGTGTCCTTTGAAAAAAAGTGTGTCCCCTATTTCTAGCCTGTTTGAGGTATAACTTTATTTTAAAAGCACTTTTTACCAAAACACCTTTCAGTTTTTGATTTCTTGCCGCGAATTTAAAACGGAAGCAAACATTAAGTACGGACTGAATAAATGCATGTTCGTTCATTCGACCATGAATACATTTTATTTCATGAATAACCTAATATTTGTTTCTGAATAGGAAAAACTGCGGCGTGTCATGGTTTCAAATCTAAAAATCAAATCTTTCAAGTCGAAAAAATCCGAGAGAATCATGATTATTTGTAAATATTGAACATGTTGAGCCTTATTTACGATTCAAATAAAGGTGAGAGATCATAATTATTCGTTTTTGTTAGGTATCGTTGTAAACACATTGTAGTATGACCTAAAAAAAATTTGCGTCCAAAAAACGGAAATATT
Organism: Owenia fusiformis; assembly: GCA_903813345.2. Taxonomy (NCBI): domain Eukaryota; kingdom Metazoa; phylum Annelida; class Polychaeta; order Sabellida; family Oweniidae; genus Owenia; species Owenia fusiformis. The sequence goes on from CAIIXF020000007.1 coordinate 7,392,453, forward strand.
TTCAATTTTTGCGTCCTCCAAATTATTTTTGAGTCCTTAACATGTACGGGACGCCGTTAATGCAAGCCCTGCATCAGGCATCTATAATGTCAGATTATATAAGGGCCAAAGCGGTCCTTTTGATGCAACAAATCCAAAATTACAGTGGGAGACATAAAGAATTACAAAAGCTATGGAAATTACATGCTGTCGCACATGTAATAAATTCTTACCTCAGTGTATTCAGTGCTCTATTTTCTCCATCCTAGTTAGTTCAACAAGTTAAACCCAATACCACGGCTTTCATTTATCAATCTGAATGTTATTGTTGCCGTGATTGGGTTTAACTTCTGTGCCATGCTTTTATTTGTTGCAAATTCTCACTATCAGTTATAAATTAAACGCGCATGGAATTCTTTGCGCTGCTATAGGCCACTATTAAATATTTTGCATCAAGGGCCGAATAGGCACGGACGTTAAACCTAGGGCGGGCCACAAGATATGTCAGATAAGAAATAAGGCCCAGACTAGGTTTAACTTGTTGAACTACTTCCTAGTAAGTCCAGATATAGTGGAATTCGTGTCCATAATGACAGATAAGAACTTAAAAATTTGAAGTGGATTTCACATGTTAATGCTGACTCTTCAAATGTTGAGGTGATTTTGGAGCCCGATTACGCCACAATGTGGATTGGCTCCCAGAATGCAACATGACACGTGTCAACTTTCAAAACGCCGTTCCACCATTTTGAAATCTGTCACAAGTAAATAAGGTTACCTGATGTTGCATTCTGGGAGGCAATCCTCCTTGGATCACAAACATGGTGATTCATGAAAACATTCGTTCGATTTGGTAGGGATTTATCCATCATTTGCAGGTATGAAGCTTTGGATTCATTTATTGTGCTACTTAAAGTAAATGGGAATTATTTTTCTACCACTTGGGAGAGGAATGTACTAAAAACCCTTCGACCTACGACCCTTCCACCCTACGACTTACTGGGTGTCAAGAATTTTTGGAATATATTTTATTGAAAAACCCTTCGACCTCTGATTTCCCAGTCCAGTTTACTAAATGATTACGTATAGTTCCAACTTGAGCTCCCTGTGCATGCAAATACGCATTTTACCTGGTAATTGTCAAGCAAAAATGTTTCAGTAGAAAAATTTCTAAAAAAGTTCGTCTACACAGCAAAAATACGAACGCCGAAAAAAACGTACGCATTTCGTTCGGACTTTTCACGCGTCGAAATTTTTCGTCTTATTTTACTTTTTTACTAAAACTTGAAAAGTAGTTGAACGATTTTGAGATCAAAAGTTCAATGGGATTTGCTCCACCTCGCGTTGCTGTTAACTAGTTCTGAAATGTTTCATATCTATGTCTAATAAATATAGTTGTATAGATGTGTTTGTAATAACCTTTATGCCCTTAAAATGTATATATTCAGGGGGGGGGGGCATTCGTGGGTTCAAGTGGACCACTCCATTGGCCAAATATTCTCTCAAAATCAGTACAATTTTTCACGATTCTGAGCATTTTCAAGATTTCTGGGCCACTTGAAAATTGTCAAATGTTCACCCCTTGATCCTTTTGAAAAACTTGAATTGGCAAAAGCTGGTTATACGAACCTGATATGACCTAGCTTGCAAGCTTTTTCTTGACGGTTTGTGTTTATTTTCCTTGCAAAACAAAGTATCTACTTATTTAGTTGGCATTAGATTCTTAACTATACAAATCCAAATTGAATCAAAGTTGATAAAATCAAAAGACGGTTGTCTTTAAACTATATAAAAAATTTGACCTCCTGAAAATATGCACGATGCGCCACTGTTACAGAATGTGATGGGAAAAGCACAAATATTTTTACTGAGGAGGTAAGAAACGTTCACATTCGAATGTGCTTGAATACATTAAACCTGCACATCGCTCCAAAACGCAATATGTTGACATATATTGTTTTTACATTTTTAAGCTCTAATATAAAGTTTATGTAAATAAAAAAAAAATTATCTGCGTAATGTCAAAGAACAATCATTTAGTTAAAAAAATAAAAAGGCGAATGCGGGATTCGAACCCGGGCCTCCCGCGTGCTTAGCGAGCATTCTTCCGCTAGACCATCGTGATTTTAAGGATGGTGGGAGTAATTAAACGCTACTTATTTTGAATGCTATGATTCGGAAGTGACGTCACGTTCTTCATTTAGAAACCTTTCCGAAGTCCAGCTTTAAATATCTTTAACTCTCTTGGGACAGATTCTTAAGTTCTATATACACAAAGTAATATTTCCAGCAACTTCATATGGACTGAGAAATAGCCTATCTAGAAGGTCGAAGGGTTTTTATAAAAATATATTTCAAAAATTCTTAACACGCTGTAAGTCGTAGGTCGCAGGGTCGAAGGGTCGAAGGGTTTTTAGTACATTCCCTTGGGAGAGTTTGAGAAACGAAACTTAGAATTTAGTTCATTGTGACAACTTTTGAGGGTTGAGATTTATTTTTGTCCCCCACTTTATATAAAATCTACAAGTGCCTATAAAAGCATGAAGTGCACTTACTTTATATCACTTTTTTCTTCTCTGTTGACTAAATCACCAAATTTATCCGTGAGCCTTCTATTCAGCAACCAGCTATCGCTTCCAGCCATGATTTACCTTCGATATCAAAACTTTCTCACACTTCTATTTTGTTCACTTCCGGTATTAGTTGCTACTCGTTAGAAAATATGGATCGATCAATTTTTCAGAACCAAATTGTTGGATTGATAATGTTGTGTTGAGTCTTTGGTCCTCCAAATAATAAGACTGAATGTATATGTATCTCTAATTTTACCATATTTTTTACAAATATGGTACAAGGTGCAATTTTGTCAGATTTTTCTGCTAAAATGATATGGGTGCATGGTGCATGGGTGCATGCATGCACCCTTATCTAGCCATATCACAAGCAGAAATATCAGATCAGACAGACTTGGAAAAGGTAAATGCACCCATAATGCTTACTGCAAATCATGAGAATGACCCCAATATATTCATTTCGATACCTTTTCAGTGACCTCTTTAGCAGCAAGCCTTCACTACTGGCAAACAGAGGCAATGTCAACAAGGTAGCCTAACAATCATATCCAGTGTATCTCAACATAAAGGGGCTTCCTAAGGGGGGAACATGGGCCAACCAGAAAGTTTCCTTTCAAAAAATGAGTTGAAACCAAACCGTAGATCTATTTTTATGTAAGGTTCAAATTATATTCTGATTCTATTCAGTGTTCTCCCCAAAAAAAATTTTCAACTGGGTGCAAGATTTCAAGTCAGAAAAAATCAGTACTCACTACGCTCACAATATCTCAGTGTAGGTGCTTACTTCACTCATTTTTCAAATCAGAAGTTGAAGTGCAGATTCCAACTGGGTGCCAACTGGGGGGCCTTTGGTTTCAAGTAGGGGGAGCCCCCGGTAAAAGTGACATGGGGAGATCACTGCTATTTAATTCTGTCACTGTAAACTAAATCTGCTTTAAACGGGCTTATTTTTCAAATAATAAGTCTTTTGCAGATTATTGATGTGGATGTGACTCTGGAACCTTATACCGCTATAGTGGGCTGGAGCAGCATAGCTAATTGTATATGTATTCCATATTTATTTGCTTTTGTATACCTTATTTTTTGACCCTCCTATTACATTTTTGGGGGGGTGTATTCCATACTGTATTTTTCAATATTCATATTCCATACATCTTTATTGTACAGGGTGTCCCGAAAGTATGGGGCCCCCCCTAGGCAGACATATACCAGTGTCGTCATAGTAAGTGTCATATATCATTTTAAAGCTTATCCAAAGTTACATTGATTCACCAAGTATCATGGTTCAACTCTCAAATGTGAAAAAATTACAGGCATTTCAAAATTTAATGTTTGGTCAAAATTAAGTTCAATTTTACGCCAAATCACTAGTCAATGTGTCCTCCCGGGCCATCTTAACAGCAGCAATTCTTTCGTGTCGGATGGATATTGAGTTGGAAAAAGAGAACGGTATGGGTAGAAACTCTAAGGAAACTCTTCTAAAGTCCCTTAACAGGTTTTAAGAAGGTTATAAAATTCCACACTCCTATTTGAAGGGCTTTTAAGGTCATATCGGAAAATAATTGCCGATGTTAACATGGCCAAGGGGGGACACATTGACTAGTAATGTGGCGTAAAATTGAACTTTATTTTGACAAAACACTAGCTTTTAAAATGACTGTAACTTTTTCCCATTTGGGAGTTAAACCATGATACTTGGCAAATCAATGTAACTTTGGACAAGCTTTAAAATGATATATGACACATACTATGAGGACACTGGTATATGTCTGCCTAGGGGGGGCCCCATACTTTCGGGACACCCTGTATATGATGCTCATATATTTAAACACAAACCAAAAAAATACTTTAGATGCTGAATGCTGATGTATCATCGATGTTCAGTCAATCATAATATGACAGTCTACTTATTTTCATTTAAATGAACAACTGACCCCAAGGCCATCTATAACAGCCTATTTTATCAAATCCAAAATGGCCCCAAATGTCACATATTAGAAAATAACAAATTCAAGTTTTATGGAATATACATGTACATTTATTTAAATACTAATCATATTACAATGTACAATACTGCAAGATACCAACACTTAGACAAAATAGTACAAGTATAAAACTACAGTAAGTTGAAAAGTTCAGCATGAAGTATTCATCTATGAAAATAAAATATTTTAATAAAAAACGTTTTGATATTAAGGCCTTTTTATAAGTATACAGTATCATAAAATGGAAGTGGAGTGCTCAAAGTGATTTTCAAGAAAAGTTACAATATCAAATTATGTAATACTGTATTTGAGTAAATATATCAAATAAATTCACAAATGTCACAGATTCATATCATATTGAAGTCACAAAACTGTATATAATATCAAACTAGTTTATAATCTTAATTAAAAAAAATCAAAAATCTTTGATTAAATCCTTTTCCTGAATCTCATAAAAATTTGCATAAATTAGTTTCATTTTCTCAAGCGAGAAGAGTATTCATTATACAGAAAAAAGGAGTAAGAATATCGTAACAAGTAAGAACAGAAGAATAAGAACATGAGATTATTTAGAACATAAGTCTTGTTTCAAATTCTATATCTATCCTCTATTTCAATATGAAAATAGATTTATGGGGGAATACACGAGTTTCAGTGCAGGACTGGATCTTAGCAAGAATTATCCATATTATGGCAATTAAAATATGTTTTTCCTACTATCGCATAGAGATTTGAGTTAATTTCTGCTAACTGTTGAAAGCCATGTTTTATGTGAAAGAAGAACACTATCACGTAAAAGTAAACCATAAACAGAAACAAAATCACATAGACTTTAAAAGTATTTGTATTTATAAACGAGATCTAAATTTGAAATGATTTTGAAAGATAGGGAATTTATAAGAATAAATTGTACATGTACACCATTATATATTTTATAACTTTACACCACACCTTAATTTCTCACAATTGACAGTATACATTTGTCAAAAATTGTTTCACAAATTGTTTGAATGTTGCCAAGACAAACAAAATGTCCGTGCTGTAATATCATACGAGAAAATTCTAGTTAAAGAAGGAATGGTGTTGAAAAGCTCAATGAATAACAAGTTAATGATGAATGCAAAGTATATATACACAAACAAATGATATTGTCACTCTTTGTAATGAATTACATCAAGAGAATGACAAAATGTGAGAACTACAAATGTGTGAATTACAAAGTTGATATCGGAGTTTCTCCATCGGGATGATGCATAACATACTTGCTCTGAAATTCTAAATGTTGACAATCTTGGCAAGAGGTGTCATTTTCATTTGGAAAATGTGTCTATTTTCAAAACATGTTTTACAAGGAGGCTGTCAATAAAGCCTTGACAATGTAAATTACTACTGAACACACCAGTTGTGTATGGTAATTGAACCATTAGTAAACGTCAAAATATTTCCAATTAGCAAAACTGAAGCAGACAATTCATAAAGTAACTAGCTTATCATGAAAATCATGTATGTGTATGCACATCTCCAAGGTAACACAAATCTCCATGGCGACAGAATTTAACAGAGTAATGATATTATAAACATAATCCCAGAACATCATGATTAATTACTCCTAGGGTAGTCTTACATCAATCCAATGTGACCCCCTCCCTCCCCTATTACATAACTCCTAAAAGAGCTGGTAAGACAAGTAGAGAGGTGGGTCAGACTTGATGCAAGACTACTTATGAGTCTGGACTCCCCTTTAGTCAATATTTGAATTAAAGATTGTACATAATCTATCATTTTTTATTTAACAGTAATATATATTTTATGGTTAATAGGGTGAACAACTATAAATCTAATTAATATGATCTATTATAATATTCTGAATTTCTCATTTAGTCTTGTATCGAGCCCTTGTATCTACCACGCAGTCAGGGAACTGATAGGGGTGACAAAGAGATTTGATACAAGAGTAACTAATATGTTTCATTAGAAGCAGGAAACCAGTGATATTTCTGTTTGTTTTTACCCAAATCACTTGTTGTGAGGAATTTTGTGACCGTTTTTACGTTAAATTGTCATTTCTAAGGTGATATTTCCATTTGTTTTACCAAATCACTTGCTTGTTCTGAGGAAATTTGTGACCATTATTTTGTTCAAATTGTCATTTCCAATAATTTTGTCTTATGGTTTTCATTGATATTGGCTGCTGCCTGAAGTTCTAATGAAACCTATCTTTTTACACATTTTTCACACAGTGGTCATTGAGGTCCTTTAAAGTGTATACTATCATAAACATTTAGATCAAACCTACACCACAAACTGTTAAGACTTTTATACAACTAAACAGGTTAATTTCCTTCAATTCTAGATTTTACAAAATTTTGAGAAAATAGACTGGACCCCAATGCCCACTGCAAAGTTATTATGTACAAGGTACAGGGTGCGACATAAGTGTTGGCTCAACTTCAAGCTCAACATTTTCAGCGTGTTTAGGATAATACAGATCAATTTTGTCTATAAGGTCTGAAATGTTTATGACGCACTCTGTCAAGGCGGAACTCTCTTGGACGTGATTACGATTAGTTTACAGCTATGATACATAAATGCTATATATTAAATATATTCTATCCCTTAAAATTAATAACATGTAGCCTCAATTATGTTTTTCTTATTTATTTGTCCTTTAAAAAATATATAGTATCTAGATCTAATATCCCGTTTTTGTCATATTTGCTTGAAGAAAACATTTCAGCAGCTTACAATAATGCAGCTACAATATTTTAGTAGCTTTAACAATAATGCAGTTGGAACATTTTAGTAATTTTATGTTAGTTATGTTCTTTTATATCTGTGTTATAACATTACAATAAATGCGAGTACTTATTTATTGTATTTCTTTTATTTTGTATTAACATAGATCACTTTTAAGTTAGTAGATAATTGTTATCCTGTAGTTGGCTAATGTTCTGGATTTTATCGATGGTTCTGAATATGACTGTCCTAAAATGTTCTCCTCAAGCATTTTCTACTCCGTATTTTACTTGTAACCAAGGTAACTAGTGTACACTACAACTGGGCTTAATGCTCAGACAGTCACAGATCGATAAAGTTTTATACGACTTCATACTCTTTCTTGATGGTACGTCCGAGACAACAGGCCAGGATGATGCCAAGGACCTAGAAGAAAAGAAAAAAGAGATATGATAAATGATAAAAATTATCAAATAGCTATAATGTCAATAGAATACAATATGGCGAATCAAAGTTGAAAACAAATTCAGCATGCACACAGTCAATGGCCAAGTCAACACTGAATTTATATAAACACCAAGATATTGATCTTTGACCTTGGAATGACCTTGACATTGACCTCAGGTCACTAATCATGGGTCACAAAGGGTCACAGCAGCCCCAAAGTGTCTTAAATGCCAAATACCCCAATATTGACCTCGGAATGACCTTGACCAATAAAACGAAGCAGCCCTCAAATGCCTTGAAATGCAAAATACTTGGATATTGTCCTTTGAATGACCTTGACCAATAAAACTGACATTAACACAGCAGCCCTCAAATGCCTTGAAATGCAAAATACTTGGATATTGACCTTTGAATGACCTTGGCCTCTGTTGAATACCCATTGACCCACTTAGTGTGCTGACCCAAGATTGAAAAGTCTAGGAGCAGATGTCCGGACAGACAAATGATCATACTTTATAGTCAGAAAAACAGCAATGAAACATTACATTTCAAGAAAATTAAAAAATAGGTTCATGTCTTCTATATTCTCTAAATACAAGGGAAACTCTAATTGAAAGTCTGTAAGTGCTTTATCAATTTTGCTACTGCTGTCATTTGACATCCTAGACATACAAGCTGGTAGATGTAAAGTACAGAAATAGATGTGATGCAGACATAATGTAATAATATAACATAATAGTTGTGGCACCATAGTCAGGCGATACAATCACAAAACAACAGGCATGATGCATTATACTTGTAAAATGGATAATACAAAGGATCCAAATATTAGTACAATGGGACTATTTTATCGAACAAGTTGCCATTCTCCAAATGTAGGCTTCAGGCATCATTCCCTTGTTTCATCCTTCAGAGTGGATGATGTCTACAGCCCTGTGTTTGGAGGATGCAAGTTTCAACCAAAGAGTTCTACCAGTGCATTCCTTCACTAGTTAATAGGAAGTGACATAAGGACCAGTCATGAACAACTGTTTTTTTAACTGAACTGCCTTGATGTTTTTTGCATTCTCTGTTAATACAAAGCTACACTACCCAAAATGTAAATATCATCTACACTACCCCAAAAAGTCAATTTTTAACAGTCCTAAAGTATTATATTGAAGGTATTCAACATGTATAATTTGTATAATTCTGAGACTGTAGATTACTGATACTGGATTACATTAATACATTCATAATTCAAAACATGCATTATTATATAAAAATGGGCTTCATAACTGATAATAAATGACAGATATATATAGATTACATTGATGATATGAAGAACAAATTGCTCCTCCTCTTTGCTTGTAAATATAAAATTTGAAATGGAAAATTGATTATAAAATGATAGTAATTTGCTTTGAACTGATCTATTTTCACATGTTATCTAATGGAAAGGAATTCAGGAAACAACTCTATTGAGACCTGCGCCATCTATAAGAGTTATGAGGCCCAATCCGGGTAAAAATTTAGACAAAATCAAACTGATCAGAATTATATATAATTTTCCTCAGCAAATCATTTTTTGGGGTTCAAAAGGATACAAAATCCAAATAATTGGGCATTATGGGACTAATATAACTGAATGATAAACTGGAAAATGATCACTTTTCAAATTGTTTGTATTCTGAAATCTGATTGCTCAATGTACACACAAATGTCGGCATAAATCAGATTGGTTGCTTGCTAGATCAACAAGATGGATTGAATAAGATTGAATAATAAGACTGAATAAGCCATGGTTATTAATTACTTTATGTCACAAAGTAGAAGTGACTGATGTGACAAATCATGTTGATGTGACATTGTGGTATGTTATGAAATTTGCTTATACACATATTAACATTAAAATGTAGAACTTCATGACAAACTGATCACTGTCTGAAATAAAGATCAGCAAAAAAATAAATGAATTCATATATTGCAAATTACAGTCATCAATTGTCAAAAGCCACCCTGGTAGCTTATACAAAAACAATGATTTAGAGTAATCATGAAAATCTTAAGGTAAATGCCACTAGATAATACATCCCTATGTATCTCTTATATACAGGAATGATAACTGCAGTTGATCTTCACCAATCACCCCTTCACCTCCACTAAATAACAAAAGATAACACAGGCGGATTAGGAGAGGGGGGGCAGGGGTCCCCAGATCTGGCCCTGGATAATGCAACGTAAAACCTGAAGAACCACCAGCAAATCTCTTAAACACAAACCAGCCTATTTTAATCAGAAGAAAATTGGTGTAAAGTAATTTGGATCTATCACCCCTGCCAGGTTCTCTATGGGCCATATACCAAACTGATATGGTATTAATTTGCTTCAAACAGAGGGATGACTTTGGAGATGTTTGAACAGCAAGTTAATCAGGCAAATATCTCATTCTATGTAGCCTACATTACCATTTCAAAGAAACAACTTGAGTAAACATTCAATGTTTGGATATGTTCACAAAACAAAAAATGTCTGCATTAATCATATACATGTAGTGTACATATCAGAACAAAAAATGCTGCCTTTACAAAACCAATCTCCCATCCATGCAATGATAGAAAAAACAGTACTGACATGCACAGCCTAAACCATAACCATGTATCTAAAACAGAATTCTCTACTTGGTAACATTTAAGTCATGTTTGTAGAATAATTCTGATTATCTAGACACATCTCGTGCAGTGGTATAGAACGAGACAACTAAAAGCCACATATGCTTTAACACATAAACATACAAACATTTGCGAAAACCTTCCCTACATGTTTTTGAATTAAACAACTTGATATTCTTTCTTAATTGTTTTAGCCAAGCAACACGCTAGAACAACACCGATGAGCTGAAATAAAATAAAATAAATATATATTAAAATATAATGTGTTTTTGAGTATCGTCACAAATCTGATTAGTTAAATCAGTTTCAAAGGCCTCAGTATCTTAAGACTTGTAGATAAAACTGATTTTTAAATCATTTAACAACATGTTTGAGAAAAAAGTTTCTCCCTCCTCCCTTCTCATTCTCAAAACAAAACTTGGAATTTCAAGGATTTCAATAAGAATTAGAAGTCAAGAGCAAATTTCAATATTTGTCAGCATTTCTTTTAAAGTCTTGCATCAAGTCCCTGGCCCCCTCCCACATCTACATTGTCATCTCATATGGAGAGGAACTTGTAGAGGGGGGGGGGGGGGGGTTATAAGGACTTCAAGCAAGTTTGACAGATATATGGTGTGACAAAAAAAATTCACACTCATCAGCAAATCAAAAACTTATACAATATTTAACATATGATTACACAAGAAACAAGACACACAGTGATAAATATCGCACTTTGAAGAGCAAACTGGCCACCATGCAATTTACCCAGCATGGCCAAAACCTAATCAGACCTTGGCACTAGTCTGCTCTTGCATCTGTAAACATTTCAAGTTGACAAGGTTAGCGGTTTCCTGCAATTTTGATGACAAGAATTTATTTGTAGTCTGGAACTTTGGGAAAATTTAGATAACATCGTTTGTGACCTAATTTGATGACCTTCGACCTTGAAAATTTAACTTTTTCAGACCTCAGTAGGTGTTTTGTAATTAAGCTGACCTAAATTTAAATCCAAAATATCAATTTAGAAAATCAACTTTTTTTACCTTTTCAAGGTCACTGAAGGTGAATGAAAGGTCAAATCTGAAATCTAAGGTCAGATTTGAACTTCTGAGAACTTGTAGATGTTTTTTAAAAAAAATTTGGTCAATTTGGAGCAAGTTGAAAAATTCAAAATGGCCGCCAAATTGAAAAATTCAAAATGGCCACCATGTAATTCAGCCAGCATACCCAAAACCTAATCAGATCTTGGCAATAGTCTGCTCTTGCATCTGCAAAAATTTCAAGTTGAACGGATAAGTGGTTTTCCTGGAATTTTGATGACAAGATTTGTTGAAAAATTCAAAATGGCCGCCACGTAGTTTACCCAGCATGCCCTAAACCTAATCAGATCTTGGCACTTGTCTGCTATTGCATGTGTAAAAATTTCAAGTTGAACAGGTTAGCGGTTTTCTTGGAATTTTGATGACAAGAATTGATTTGTAGTCTCAAACTTTGAGAAACTTGGATAACATCATTTGTGACCTAGTTTAATGACCTTGACCTTCGACCTTGAAAATTTAACTTTTTCAGACCTCAGTAGGTGTTTTGTAATTAAGCTGACCTAAATTTAAATCCAAAATATCAATTTAGAAAATCAACTTTTTTGACCTTTTCAAGGTCACTGAAGGTGAATGAAAGGTCAAATCTGAAATCTAAGGTCAGATTTGAACTTCTGAGAACTTGTAGATGTTTTTAAAAAAAAAATTTGGTCAATTTGGAGCAAGTTGAAAAATTCAAAATGGCCGCCAAATTGAAAAATTCAAAATGGCCACCATGTAATTCAGCCAGCATACCCAAAACCTAATCAGATCTTGGCAATAGTCTGCTCTTGCATCTGTAAAAATTTCAAGTTGAACGGATAAGTGGTTTTCCTGGAATTTTGATGACAAGATTTGTTGAAAAATTCAAAATGGCCGCCACGTAGTTTACCCAGCATGCCCTTAACCTAATCAGATCTTGGTACTAGTCTGCTCTTGCATCTGTAAAAATTTCAAGTTGAACAGGTAAGCAGTTATCCTGGAAATTTGATGACAAGATTTGGTTTATGTCCCGCCCACCCGCCCGCCCGCCCAACAGCACAAGACGACGGCAATATAGCACTTTTTCAAAGTGCGATAAAAAAATGACTAATAGAATTTTCCTATCCCTACTCCCAAAGTTTCCTATACAGAGATAACGATATAAAATGTCAACCCTACAAATGGAAGGAACTATATTTTGTGTTTATTTACCTGTACAAAGGCAAGTCCAATTCCTACGCCTCCAATGATGATTATGTTTTTCTTAATCCAGTCCTCGAATCCTGACAAGCATCCTCGCCCCTTAATGAAAACATGTACATATGAATATATAACATGCATTTAAAATGCATTTAATAATCATTTACACATAAAAGCAAGGAATTCACATGCAAATGCCACCACCTGTCTTTGTTACAGATACCAAAACACTAATCGCTGACAGCCAAACACTAGCTACCAACTGCCAAACACCATCCACAAAAAAGTTGGAGACTATAACAATATGTCAGCACTTCTGATGGTGACATAACAAATATTAAAGTCAGCCCGGTTTAAGCATATTTTCTCATAAGAGAGTGAAAATCCTCATGTAATGATTATCAATTAGTTGCCAATTGAATAATGACCAGTGAAAGAGAAGACCTAATTACAAAACATCCTGCAATGTCTTCACCATGATTTTCCCTAGGTGCGTACAAAATGATTTTAATCACAATTTTGCTCATAATATGCTTTCAATTTAATAACTTTCAATTATGTATCTCCTTTTCAAGCGGGTGCAAATAGATTTTAGCTTGGTGCTTGAACAAGGTTTAATCTCAAAATCTTATGAGAGGGTTGCAGCACCTGCTAACTGGTGAGTTCACTGTCCTTTGATGCAGTCCCGAAGCATCATTTGCACAAGAGTTATATATATTTTGAGATCACCCCCCCCCCTTTGATACAGGCCCAAAGCATACATACCTTAGGGGTCCCACTGAGGTTTGCAACAGTGCTTGCACAGGTAGGCTCAGTTTTAAATATCTTTGAATCACAGCAAGAGGCAGGTGCTGTGATAGGTGTAGTTACATTGTTGACAGTTGCAGTTAAGTTGTAGCCTGCCCAGTCAGTGTAGTTGTTGGTACCGCAGCATTGGAACTAAAATTAGAGAACATAAAGGTTCAATATATGTTTAAGGATTTTAACTCTGGACTCAATGCAATGTATGCTGAATCATTCCATTGAAGGTATTGTTTCCAGGTTTTACTGCTCTTTAAAGTTGATTCAATCTCATGAAGACTCATCTCTACTCCAATTTTAAATGGGTTTTATTCTGTAAATGCTAAACATTACGATTTTGTCTTCTTTTTATTTCTTTGCTATATTATAAAGTGTACAATTTACGAAACTTATGACCTATGCTTTTCTGGATACATAGCGAGTCATATAGCTAGGCACTCAACATGTCGAATACACTCAACATGTTGAGTACACCAATGCATTGTCAATGCTTATACAGTAAAGCCCCTACTAGTTGAACACTGCCTTTGGGACCTCTAAAAAGTGTTCCACTTGAGAGGTGTTCCACTTAAGATGTCCCACTTGATATTTTTTCATGGACAGTGACACGAGTTATTACCATCATACTTTCTGCGCTTTAGAAAAAAGAACAATACTCACATCCTGCTGGATCTTATCCCATATTTGTGTGACGCCATCTTTTCCAGATTTTCCGTAGTTCTGCATACCTTCACTCATCTTCTCCTGGATGATAGTCCTGACCTGAAAATAAAAAAGTCACACAGTGAATAATAATGTCCCTAGATACAAGAATTGCCATCTCAAAAATTATGCAGCATGCCTAAAAATTAACTTATTGTACGTTATCATTCCTGAAAATTTCAGATCATCTGTCAAGCCATTATGATCGCAGCCTTCTGATCTTAGGATTTAGCTAGTTTGACAAGGCATTATCATGCAATATGTCACCACCCACCATTTGTTACAGATGCCGAACACCAAACATCAACCATAGAGCACCAACCTCTGAACACTGCCCAATAAAAAAGTAGGAGACCAGAACAATATTTCAATACTTGTGCTGGTAACATAAAATTGAAAAAGATTTAATAATGAGTATTTGAATGCCATCAAGTCATTTGTCGGAAATGATTATAGGCAAGAAAAATCAGACATGCTCAACAGTACAGTGAATTTTGAATGTCAAGGGTGCATGTACATCGATTTGTAAATGTGAAAAACGAACACATTGCAGATGAATTGTTATATCTCCGAATTGTTGCTCTTCCCCTTAATGCATAACCAGTCAATGAAGCTGACAACAATGTTGACCTTTTTAGGTATGATACTAAAAGTAATAACGAATTAACATTATGTAAATCATGCAAGACCCCCTCCCCATCTACAGAGAAGGGATACAGGCATTTTTATGATGCCTTATGACAAAATTACCCGAACCCATTAACATCTTATTCAATACTAAAATCATCTGCAGCACAATGAGGGAAGTGAGTTTAATTGAATTGGATTCAGGGTAAGAGTTCTCCATAGCTGCAGTATAAATAAGCAATTTAATGAAAATAAACCCATGTACAGAACTAATAACTACTTGACAGCTCAAGACATATTAATTTGATCTAGCTTATAGTTTGATAAGTTGTACCATTCCATCTGTCTAGTTATTTATTTGATACATGCACATTTTCATCATGTATAAAGTCGACCAGATAAGTTATGTCAATTTGTAAATCAGAAAATATAGTGAAGATGAATATTTTAAGTATAAATGTGAAGGGTAATATTTCGTAACTCAGTGGACAGATTCGGTTCAAATTTCATAGGCCAAAAATGGTGGCCATTTTGAAATTCAGTGGCCATCTTGACCATCTTTACTCAAGCAAAGCTACTTTGTCTCTAGGTATCAGCATATAAAATCTTGAACCAGATTTGTAATCTAATATTTGAGTTACAAGTTACATTTTTTACAAAAATGGTGGCCATTTTGAATTGAGTGGTAAGATAGACGGATAGACAGACAAACAGCTTTTCTATATTCCTCTCGAAATTCATTAGGTGGGATAATTACTGTATTACTGTTATGTGTTGTTTTAACTTAGCATTGTTACCATTCCCTCAATGCATCAATGAAGATAAACATTATGAGGAACATAAACCTATTAATCATTACGGGTGATTTTACTGAAATTAATAACTGTAAACATGCTTTATTTTCATTTTAAAAAGCAACACTTTAGTTAGATAAATCGGTATAGCAATGTCATAAACCTTTATGTTTCTTATACTTCAGGAAATCAATATTTAATTATTTAATAAAATATTTTATGCCGGCACCTCTACTTCAAGTTGCCTGCTATTGCAATAATAACTCCTATACTGTTATCAGAGTGTTGAATCCATTTGTGTGATATAAATATTTGATGAACAATTTTCTAAATGCATATACTTTAGAAGCAGGTTCAGATAGTAAGTTACATATTGAGGTCTGGATTACCAGATCATGTTCTTATATTTCAATTCATATATTCTAGGTAGTATGTGAGCTTGGATGTATAGTAGAACCTGTATATCTGAACAACTGGCTAATCCGAACACCTCCCAATCTGAACACTTTTTTTCGGTCCCATTTTTTCCTCCCATTGACTCCCATGTTAAAAAAAACTTGAAATGTGAACACCTCCCAATTTGAACAGTGAACAGTTATATCTGAAAAAGTCACCGGTCTAATCTGAACACTTTTCATGAAATTTCTGATGTTTCATGCAAAATTGCTCAAATTTTGTCATGATATCAAAACTTTGGGAAATAATCTTGAATGGTCTCATTCATAATGGGGCTTTCCAGCATGACTAGATTCATTTGAATCAAATTTTCAAATTTCTGGAATGTCATAAAGCTATGTGGTCAAAAGTACTATAAATATTTACCGAGAATGTGTTCACATTTCCTTAAAATCCGGAATATTGCGAATGCAAAAACCTTGTAATGTGAACACCTCCTAATCTGAACACTTTTATGCGGTCTAAATGGCATTCGGATTAGACAGGTTTTACTGTAGTTATATTATGTATACAAGGTTTGATAGAATGAGAGATTTAAGGCCAACCAGCTGGTAGGTCATAGCTGCTTGGACTAAAGTTTAATTTGATTTTGAGCATTTCTCATATATCTAAATTTTAAATAACCCCACTTTTTTCAAATTCTACTTGCATACATGCGTATTATGCATTGCAGAATATAGGCAATCTCCAAGGCATTAAAAAAAAGTAGCCAACGTATTAGTCATGGCGCAGTATTATATTGAGATAACTAGGTTTACATCAAGAAAAAAAAATTGAGTGTTACTTGTAAAGTAAGTTAGTCTCCACATAATGGTACTGTCTGATACCTTATATACGCGCAGTTTGTCAGTGTTTCAAACTGCGTGCATAGTAATGCATGCAGTTTGGATACCGTGCCGTGTTAGTTGCACTCGCAAATACAAGCTCAGTTTGATCGCGAATGTAACTAACGCCTGTCGGCTACTGGTTTGACCATCCATATTTAAATGAGTTGGTCATGAAAAGTAGGTTTATCCGGTAGCCAACAGGCGTTAGTTGCATTCGCGAATACAAGCTTAGTTATAAGCACTGATTACACAGCCGGCTTATAAACAGATTAACATTTGCACTTGTACAATACATGATCTCTCAGCCATGAGTTATATATTTTTATAAAGCATTAATGTGGGAAGAGTAGGTATAATCTAGATCAATATATGTTTCATTACCACAAATGGAGATAATTCAGGATTTATAATAGCATAATTGAAAAGAATTATCAAATTTTCTCCGTATATGTATAACCCATCCCCCTGATTTTTAGATATTTTAGTTTATGTTTTGCTGCTATCATTATACCTAGGGTGTGTTTTTGTTATTTTGTTATCCTGGTATATTGAAATGCAATCTTGCTTTAGCACCTGTTGCTAGGTAACCCACTCACCCTCGCAAATATTTCCCCATATATTTTAGCTCAAAAATGAATTATTCAGGATGCATACAGTTCAAAGATTAATCTAATAGGACCTAACCAGACTCTGACAAACATTTTCAGACACCAAAAATAACCTCAATTTCATCATATGAAAAAATAGGCAAAACTGATGACTGTTAAAATATGTGATATTTATTGGGCCTATAGTATATGTCACCCCGACCTATACGACACAACATTCTCCTCTCACATTTTCATTATTTTCTGAGTAAAATAGAAATGCAAGAGCACTGAGGCGTCCAGCTCTCATTTGTACGTACATTAAACATAAGCGTGATCTAGTGCAAAATAGCATGCATAAATGTAACATAAGTTCTATTAGTATGAGGGGTCCATAAACTATACTGGCACGAACAGGAAATACATGAAGATTGAACGCTCGATTCACAAAATTATGAGAAATTACCTGGAAAAAGAATGCCACCAGAAATTTTCAGTAAGGGTAAATACACAATTTAATCCTGATGATATAGAAATAAAGCATTGCTGATATCTCTGTTCAAGCCTGAGAAAATAAGGGGTGGTATTCAAATGTCCTTTAGATTTAATGTTAACTTTGTCATCGTGAAGCCCCCTCCTTCCCCTCTAGCAAAATATTATTAAAGTGCTGTTATATTTTCAGGGCCAGATATCAATATTTCATATAACAAAATCATTGTTCACCCCTTCTTCCATATCAAAATGAATGAGTTATGCGTGGGGTTGAGTATATTCCAGATACTCTAATCTTAATGGGGTAAGTTCAAGCTGATAAGGCATCCTTCGAACACAGGCCTCCAAAACTTGTAACTCCTTCTTCCAAATGAGTTCTAGAGGCCTGTGTTATTTTGGGGGGGGGGGGTTAAATAAGGGTGAAAATACTATATTAAGGGTACTCTCAAGGAGGGCCTTTACAGAGGCTATGTTTTACACCCTTGGCTAAAAAATTGATTTGAAATATCTATTCTCACTTATTATACCTCAATTTTTTTCAAACCAATAATGGTTCAAAATGAATAGAATTTTTTTCTTGAATACAGTTTGAGCACAATTTTTTCTATTCAATTTGCCCTAAAATAGTTTTATCTGAAAAGGTTTAGATTCTCTTGAGACTGCATGTAACAGGATGCTACAGCTATTTTCAATGTACATTTACTGCGAATGTACCTTTACATTCCAATACAATTATACAGGTGCATCATGCTTGAGCTTTACAAGCCACATTCTATTTATAAAAGGTTGTGCCCCACTCCTACTCTTCACTCTTTGACTTGTTAACTCCTGATTACAGGTCATGTGACACATCTACTGAAAAGAATTGCCAAATTAACAAATCCATTTACATAAAATGATAAGTAAATGTAAGTATTTTGTGGTGTTGACCAAAACTATCTAAAGTTGCAAAACACAAGGCTTGGCACACCATATAATTAATCACACGTGTAAGTCTATATACATAAATCACCAGTTCTACTTGAAGTATCAAAAACAAACTGGACAATAAACAAATCTTACAATGTCCAGTAAAAGTTATCTGCTTTCAGGTTGCCCCATCCTCCTTCATGGAATATGTCAAAGAACAGACAATTCTCAAAACTCATACAGGATTAGCCAATGAAATTGATATCATGATTAATCACTTTTGAAATGTCATACCTAGGAAAGTCAGAAATTCATGATGACGGGGAATCATATGATGCTTATATATCATGTGACTTCCTCTGACCAAACATTTCTAATAATAAGTAAAAGATACTCCAGTCTTAAAATATAACTTGATTTATAACCAATACTCTTTCTAACACTAGATTGACTTTGCTCCTCTTAAGATTATCTTCATACTGTATTTTATATTTGGCTCCATACATCAAGGTAAACAACCAATGAAGTATCGGTAAAAAATAAGTCCTGGAGAATAACCAATTACAAAATTTACCTACGTGTAAAAAATATAGGATGTATTTCTTGAAGATTTGATAAAAATTAGCCTAAATGTATTTGTGATCTCTGCAAATCTGAAAATAATGCGCTCCCTTACTGAGAGTCTTTTTGTTCTCTGCCAAAAGGGTGAAATAATAAACTTATAAGATTTAGTAAGCCTTTGAAAATCAATATATTTATATTATACAGCATGTTGAAAATAATTATTTTTAACATCTCATCCTAACGAACAATAAAAGTTAATAATCAACTAAATGATTTAAAGAAGCTGTCAAAAAACACTAGCATTTGAACAAATAATACATTTGAACTGTTACTTACACTAAGTTACCCTAAAACCCATTGTTTAGCAGCATCTGTATGATACTCTGATGATAACAAATGATTTTACTATTTTGACATTGGTTATTAAGACAACAAAAGTGGAGTTGAAGTATCAAATGAATACCAGTTACTTCTATGCAAATGACAGTACATTGACAGAATTCTGATTGGGTAGTCATTTTTGAAAACTGATTCTAATAAGCTAGATCAAAAATGTATTTCTTATTTGAAGAGTATAATATACAAGTTAACCTCTTACAAAGGATATACACTTGTTAATATTATGCGGGTTCATGCTAGATCACATAAAGGAATAAATAGAAATGTAAGTAGAAATGCATGATGACAGACCCAATCCTAAAATGAGTTATCACTGAAGGGAAAAAATGATCAGATGATATATTATATAGCAAAATGCTTTGACTAGACATTTTTTACAAAGACATAAAGGGGATTAGCAATCATAATTATCTATCATACATACAACTACATAATCCACAAATGTTCCTGTAAATTATTAGTTTAGCTAAAATAAACCTATTTTACACTTATTACATACAGTTATCTATGATTATCTCGGAAATCTATTTACATTGCCAGATACAGAACTCTGGGCAATAGGCATCAAACTGATAAGTCAGTAATAATAGAACTAAACACTAACAATTCGCTATAGTCTTGAATAATGTACGATAGAGGACTAAATTCTTAATTGAATAATGTATCAGCATTAGCAAAATGCATAATTTACACTATTAGATCTACAATATGACCAGGTGATAGACGTGGTAAAAATTCATTTATATTATAGACCTATATCTGGTCTCTGCCTCTCATCACATATCCCAATCATTTTCCCATATTTCTCTTAGAAACTTCTCAGAACTTCCCTGTAGGTCTACTACTCTTCTCATGACACATTTTGGGAAATACATGACATGTCAAGGGGATAGTCTTGCATCTGCCCTAAATATCCTATGTTGTATAAGTTCCTGTATTAGAGATAAAGATGTGGCAATAAAGGAGGTGGGTGTAAGACTAACAAGGGGAGAAAAGATCAGAGATTCTGCACAATTCTATAGTCTCACATGGAGTCTCTTCTTATCAACTTCTTGACCTAGGCCCTAAGGCAGATAGAGAAAATTGGAAAAACAAAGGGACTTAGAGCAAGACTTCAATGCATTCTATATGTGCAGGCATTCATTCTAAAAAAATTAATGAGTTAAACTGAAGGCAACAGAATATGTAGAATGAATGATGCCTAATTTATTCATAATTGAATAACTCATTTCACCATCATATAAAATATTTAGATGACAGAATAGATATATCCTGTAATTGCTGAAGCTAAAAATCTTCGATTGCTTGGCTCCCTTTGGAATCGAGGCTGTGAAAATGCCATCAGCAAGACATTCACTCAAGACACTTACTCGGAACACTTTTTTATTTATTTCTTAGCAACAATTTAGTTTCTAAGATTAATCTTCATCAGCACACTAAATCAGCCTCCAGAGTGTTCATCTGTAGATGAGGAATGACTACAAACTTCATTTAACAGATTCTGTCCCTGGATCTGACAAAAACTATTGACTTCATGAAAAGAATTTATAATTAAGGTTATATGAGATTACCCTTTATCAAAATATAGTTCCCCTCTAAACATTAAAATTATTTTCAAATTTGAGTTAAGGACAGTAGAATATGTAAAAACTTTTAACAGGGTAAAAGCACAGCGGGAAAATGTCTAGAAAGCAAATATTAGCAAGCAAAAAACAGATAATGACAAGATAGATAAAAAGATAGATAAAAATATAGGTACATGTATTTTTTATTATAGAAGTTGGTCCAAGATTAATGATTTTCCACAATTCAGATTTATATCAACAATGGGTAGGTTTCAGCCTGTTGGTTGTATATAGCTTATATTTCGGGGTATTAATGTATCAACTAAATGGTATCTGGTCAACAGATAACTAGGAACCATCTAAATGAGCCCTTCTTTCATAGATATTATTTTTTCAAATGTTGAAGTATTCATACACTCAAAAGCACTCACAAGAAATATGAAAAAAGCCAGCTAGAATAAATATTTTATTTATATCATGGCATCATAATGTCTCTAGAAGAACTGCAATAATCAGATGATTTATAAATCCAATGTCCTTATCTGCAGTGAAAGTCATGAATTGCTGTAATAAATTACAAAAACAAAACGCTTTCAGTATTTTTACATATCTTTCATTGATTTTCCACTTGAAGCATGCCATAGAATTTGGTATAGATCAATTTCAGCCATCGGCTAAATTTCTGTAAAGGGTGTAAGTACAAATTCCATAAAATTGGTACAAATGTAGACATGTTATCTTAGAGCGGAACTACCTTTATGCAGTTGAACATTTCTGTTTTAATACTAAAACAGAAAAAGGGAATCACACATTGAGAGTATTTGTATATGAAAAGATAAGTTCAACTTGTTCATATGCAATGAATGAAACATTGATTTTACTATTTACATATCCCAAGGAAAACCACAACTGTTGGTTTTACAAATCATTCAATTTCATTTAAAGCTGCTTTAATCAGAAATCATCTTCCTTATATAGGCCATATAATATCTCACTTTTAAATGTAATGTAATTACTTTTTCATGAACTCATTGTATTCTAAAACGTTAGCTCAGAATTTCCTCATTACAAGGGGGTGCGGGTACTACACCCAACTGGGAAAGTGAAACTCCCTAGCACCCAGTTGATAATTCATTTGCAGCTACTCTTACATCAGAGCCATCTACCCTTCTCATTCTCCCCTAAAGTTTGAGCTTGAGAATGGGGACTACAGGGACTTGAAACAAGACTACATTACCACTTCTGAAAACCATTAGCTTAACTGGAAATTGTTGATTGGAAGTAGAGCTGGCATCGAATAGGATTTTAATGTCGACATGTCGGAGCTCTCGATTGACAACGATATCGACATTGTCGGGTCCAATGATATTCGAAAAATGAAAAATGAAAATTTGAAGAAAATCCGTCTAGTCTTCCTCAGTTGTATGTTTTATATTTAACTTACAGGTAAACCATGTTCAAGTATCAGACTATGACGAAAAAGCAATAAATAGACATAAAACTACGATTTTTGTTGTTATTTCTGGGCAGCCATTGAAAATAAATCTTGAGGGTAAATCTCGAGGGACCCGAGACCTAATTCGAGAGCAGGAAGTCGATCAAAACAAAAAAGAAAATTTGAAAATGTAGGCGGTAAAACTTCACTAAAATACACCATACAGCAGGTAGTAACAAAGATTTTAATTCATAGGGAAATAGCTTATTATGTTGTGAGTTCCGACTGTCAAACAAGAGGCGTTGTGTCGACATGGGTGTCGCAGAGAGCATTCGACTGACAATCGACCATTCCGACATTTGATGCCAGCTCTAATTGGAAGTCTTAATATTTTCTTCACTGAAACAATCTGCGTATAATCAACTATAGTTTGTTATATCATCGACACAAATTACAATACAATGTTACACCCATCCAATTTGTGAGTAAAGTCAGTGTGACTTGAGGCGTATGATTCGATTTCTAAATGACGCTTGCATCAAGGGATAACTCAACACTTGATCATGAAATGTCAAAGAGCATAAAACTGCCTCTCCTATCCAATTATTATAAGATTATTTGCTACTATCTTTCACTGCAACTATGCGAAGGACAATCAAAAGCTAAAAGGTTAATAATTATTGAGTAATGGTGAATTCATGTGGGAAATCAATGCAGTGTTCTCCAAAAGCATTATCTTCTACAGGAAGATGAAACATTTTGATTTTCAGCATTTTGGGATCAAGTTTATGGTTCAAATAACCACTCATCAAAAGATCTTTCTCCTATCCTAAGAGATCCATGGCTAGTGAACTACTATCTGACTAGGACCTGCCAATTTTTACCAGTTGTCATTCAAGCAATTTGAACAGTGATCTACATGTACACAGGGATTTTTCTGAGTATTACCTTATTCCTCGTTTTACCTATTTTGGTCAATACAGTATCTTTTATGTTTTCGACAGGGGGTCAAACAGATTTTAAACAGGATAGCATGTAATTTTTTATTTTCACAAGGTGTCATGTGATTTATGACTTTCAACAGGGTGTTATGTGATTTATGATTTTCAACAGGGTGTTATGTGATTTATGATTTTCAACAGGGTGTCATGTGATTTATGATTTTCAACAGGGTGTCATGTGATTTATGATTTTCAACAGGGTGTCATGTGATTTATGATTTTCAACAGGGTGTCATGTGATTTATGATTTTCAACAGGGTGCCATGTGATTTATGATTTTCAACAGGGTATTATGTGATTTATGATTTTCAACAGGGTGCCATGTGATTTATGATTTTCAACAGGGTGTTATGTGATTTATGATTTTCAACAGGGTATCACTTGATTCATGATTTTCAACAGGTTGTCATGTGATTTATGATTTTCAAC
The DNA here is from genome assembly GCA_903813345.2 of Owenia fusiformis. Classification (NCBI taxonomy): domain Eukaryota; kingdom Metazoa; phylum Annelida; class Polychaeta; order Sabellida; family Oweniidae; genus Owenia; species Owenia fusiformis. The sequence continues at coordinate 7,416,652 of CAIIXF020000007.1, forward strand.
AGGTTGTCATGTGATTTATGATTTTCAACAGGGTGTCATGTGATTTATGATTTTCAACAGGGTGTCATGTGATTTATGATTTTCAACAGGGTGTCATGTGATTTATGATTTTCAACAGGGTGTCATGTGATTTATGATTTTCAACAGGGTGTCACGTGATTTATGATTTTCAACAGGGTGTGAAAGAAATAATGGTCCCCCAGGGATTATGGTCCCCTTTCTTAATTGTCATCAGGGTGCAGGACCCAGTTGATCAAATGCTGAGGATATTACTGCTTGGGATTTTACTGGTAGAACGATCAGAATTATACAAGTATTCAAGGATACATCCTGAAGTGTTTATTTCTCAAGTTGAAGTATGCAGTATAAGCTCATATAGAATCTATAATCTCAAACCAATACTTCTCTCCAAAATTACCAGCTGAACAAATAAATTCAGTATAATATTTCATATACAGATGCAGGAAGGAATTATTAGCACATCATCAGAAATTACCATCATTACCTCTTTATAGTTAGTTATGAAATATTCCAATAATTCCCATGTATATAGATTGTATTTTCATTGTCAAGTTACTAAGATCCTGTATGTATCCCCATCATTCATTTGATTCCCTCTGTATATAGGGGATGGGAGGGGGGACATGCCCATGATGCAAGACTTTGATTTGACTATTTCACAATTGTCAACTATTTGATGATGTTTTAAAAACAGAACAGTAAAATCAGTGATAAGGAACTTTTTTAGAATCTGGAAGAACTTGATTGCATTATTGTTATAGATTGTAGAAGATAAACAGGAGAAAAATTGTTCTGGGGGAGAAAAATTATTCTGGAGGTTTATTAAAAGTAATAATGAGATTATACAGTGCTTATAACCAGTTAAGCAAAATTTTGCATTTGATTTAGATTTCTTCTATTCACCCAAGCAAAAAATCACATTAATACATAGGGTCATATAGCTTACCTGGTCTCTCATTACATAAGCTGCAATACCAACTGCAATCTCCACGATGAAGATGATTGTCAAAAGGGCAGCGAACTGAAATATACAAAGGAATATATGTTAACAGGAACTTCATAGCAGTGTAGCAATATGTAGCAAATTGTAAAAGCTGCTGAGCCAAATCAAAGTAGCTTCAGTAAGTCCGGGATTTAACAAACTTTCACATGATATATAACACATGGAGGTATGCTATCTGGGATTGGTGGGGTATGGCCATTATGACCAAATCCTGTACATGCAGTATATATAAGGGTTATGAACCAGCAAGTTATGGCTGTAGGAGTTGTGCCTATTTAATACAAAACAACATGGCAAGAAACTTCAAAATTCAGGTGTCCTTGTCAGAATTTTGGTGCTCTAAAAATTGAGGGAAAAATAGGCCCAATGGTCCAAATAAAGAATGCATTGTGAAAGGCTAATCATCGTCAACATTTTGACAATTCGTATTTATTAGATCAATGATAGGGTTGCCCCCACTATAGATTACACATCTCTCTTCCATGAGAGTTGGGTGGGGAAAATGCTTCAAGTCAGATTAAAATTGTCAATCACGAGGACATCCACACCATGGTTAACCAAGACATCTAAATTCTTCTCAGCCATAAGATAATAATTTAATAAAACAACGAGAACAATGGTATATCCATACATCTGTTCTATCTTCCTTTAGTAAACAAGTTCAAAGTACCCTTAGGTTATTTTAAGTAAATAACAACTCAAAAAGTGTAAAGAAATAGGACAAGCCAATTACATGTTGACTTATATTATGACCACTCAATCTTGAGACAAACAGCAATAAAGTCCCAAATTAAATTGTGATATTTGATACATGACTTTTTCACCTGCTATGTGCAATATGTATTAATGTACTAACATCATAACATTTCATTTACCAGTATATTTTGTAATTTGCAGTTACTGAAGACAATGACATTATAAATTAAGGTAAATTCATATGTTGTAATGTAGCATTTATTGATTTCCTGACTTCTTTTTCAATACAGAACTCAACTTATTTTCACTTCTTACACATACATAATCTGGATATATAATGCAACAATACACTTTTTATTTGAAGATGAATATTATAGTGAATATAAAGCAGGGCTTATAAAAAACAAAAGCAATTGAAGTTATCGAGTGTGTTGTCTCTCAGAGAAAAATGAGGATGTTATATAAAGGTTGTTAACAACGTTCAACAACAGGAATTTCTCATTTTCCTTATTTCACTAAAAATCATGTTGTAAGTGACACAGGCCCAGGTTTTATCAAATAAAGTTTTAAAATCTAAGTAAACTATAAAACTTGGGTCTTGTAAGGAAGTGAATACACATATTACATGTAAACATGAGAACACATGTATACAGATGTTTTTGTTATAATTCTACTGTTGAATTGATTACATGGGATTTCACTAAGTATGATGGGGGGCTGCAGGACACGCCTTTAACTTCCAATTTGTAAATTCCAATTTGATTTGACATAGGGTAAAAATAATTTTGTTGAGTATATTTCTACTAAAAAAGTTTTTCTTACATCTTCAATATTTGGTGATTTATTCTATACAAACTCAATTTCATCTCAGAATATATTTTTTTAAAATAGGATCTCATAGTTTTCTTCAAGCTTCATTTTTTTTTCCTAACATGTAGCTTTGAATACTTTATTGGGAATGGGTGCTAGACTGAGTACTCTTGACTGATTAACAAACAGTGCAAGACTCAGCGCTAGTCTGGATGTTAGACTGAGTACCAGGTTGAGTGCTAGACTAAGTGAAAGCTCAATTGAGTACTATGACCGAGTACCAGACTGAATGCTAGACTGAGTACCACATTAAGTACTAATGCATGCTCAACTGAGTATGAAGACTGAGTACCAGACTGAGTGCTCGGCTGACTGTTTGAATGAGTGTTAGACCAAGTACTCGTCTGGATACTTTACCAAGTGTTAAACGAGTGCTACTTACTGTCATTGTCATGCAGTAGTTCTCCTTCCATGCTCCGCAGCAGCCAAAGAATCCAACAATGAAGATGATCACCCCAACAACAACCAGCACAATGGCCGCCGCACTAAACTGGCCACCCAGGAAATCAACATAGTCCTTGAATGTAGTTTGTACAACTACTCCAGCAATAATCAGACCAAGTCCAGCCAACTGAAAATGAGGAGAATAACTTTACATTTACTTTGTTTGAGAGGCCAAATGTATTCAAATGGCATAATAGAGACATTAAGTCAATCTTGTTAATTGTTGTTAATCTTGTTTTGGGTCACCCTGTATTTTTAACATTACATTTAATGGAAATTGGGTAACTGGACCTTAACATACAGTATTTAGTCAGATGATTTCATGGAAATGAACGAAATAGATAATCCTGTAGTTGGCAAATGGATCGAATTATCCCATATGTAAATATGCAAATGCAGTACAGCATAAACAGGTATTATCGGTGGTAAGTGAAGTTACATGGTAACTATACAACATATTGATCAATCAGTTTCTGAACATACACCAAATCTATGTTCTAACTATAAACTGTATTGTGAACAAGGAAGTAGCAAACCGATTTACGGACTCTATATCTAGACTATACCAAGAGATGCTTCAGCTCTGAATATACACAAAATGTAAATGGGATTCTGATCCATAATCCAGCTACAAGCCCTTATGACCCCCTACTATAACAAGTGTGAGAGTGTGTGTCAAGAGGGGGGGGGTCACAGAGGCTTGTAGCTGGACTATATAATTGTTGAATATGAGAATATTCCATGAGTATACCTTGAGCTCCTCAAGCTAGAAAAGATGGACAATTTTAATCAGTATTGACTGAGCCTACTGAACACCAGTCTAATATAATAAATCCTCTCAAAACCATATTCAATAGATCAACTATCTCAGAACTTAAAATACAGGCACTTTTTCTAGTTTATGTATTCAATCATAGTGAACCCATAAAGAAAAAATAAAACGTTCTTTCACTTGAAACTATATTAATGATGATTCACCTGCTGGTAGAGCTATCGTGACTATAATATACGTATACACATAGTTTCCTAGTTACTAACATTGACTATGATATTCCTGGTAAAAAAACGAAAAAAATTATGGTACTTCCCTTTTCCAGCTAAAATGATACAGATTTAATAATTCAATTCAATTTATTTATTTCATAATTCTTATATAACTACTACACAATATGATGTGAATCATGAAGATTTATAAATCTGGCAAGGAGATTAACATTTTGATCTCATTACTGATGCTATGTTACACCAAGCATGTAGATTTATAGTTGCATTTGGTCGATCATAATACAGTATGCGAGATGTTGAGGGGAATCTGAATGGGCATGGAACAGAATGATACAGATTTCTTGAACATTGAAATCAAATGGTATTCTTTAAGTTAACTAATAATAATGTTCATCTTTACTTATGAAACATACTTCAAGACTTGAATTATGAACGAGTGAATTTCTAATATTGGCCATACTTCTTCAGATGACACTTAACAAAGTGAAATATCCTTGGACCAAGGATGGATTTAGGCCTACATTAAAACAATTTATCAATAACAAAATAAGTCATGTACACTTTGGTGTTAACAACTTTGATTCTACTTTATATGAAATCATAAAAATTACATTGTTCTAGGCCCTGCTAACCACATCCCGACCCTTACATACCAGATGGTAAAGTTGACAAGACGGTGGTCCAGAAAATATTGTTATGGGCATAAGACTATATTTCATGCAGAGATAAATCTAAACATGAAAGATGAGCTGTCCAGAAATGAGAAAATCGTATAAAACTATCTTAAAAAGTATGCCTCATAAAAGATGGGTATGACATTAGAAAATAGGATTCTAATAGAAACATGATTTACAGTTTGCACAGACATTTTTAATCTGCATAAAACATTACCTGAACCAGCGAGTACTAATACATATTCCCATTGGATCAATCAAATGCCTTTTAAACCATTAACAGAATGAAGCATTTAGCAGTAAATGTTGATTGAAGTAACTATAACATTCTAATAATCTGGTCGCAGCTTGTCAGTATAAATTATTCACAATTTAATATACTAACAGATATAATGAAAAGGGGTTTGCGGTAACAGATACCGAATGTATTACGATATCAAAGAACTAACTATGAAAAGATATGTAAAAAAGGTATTTTCTCTATTTCAATATTCTCAGTTTGATACTGGCAAATCAGGACCAGTAAAGTAAATGAGAAAATGTTATATTACCGATTGCGTAATTGATTTACTAACTTTCCAGAAATTCAATGTTCTTATAAAATATAATATTATTTTGGGGGTATTTTAGTTGACCCAAGAAATCCCAACCCTGATATGAAACTAGAATAAAAAATAGAACCAACTGTAAACTGTAGTGTTATTCTACAAGACATCTTTAAGAATATACTCTAATTGAATTCGAACATTTAACATGATCAATTTCACTATGATGACTAAGAATCAAAAGGTTTGATAAGACCTTTGATGAATAAACACTGGCCAAATCACGAGCTCTTACTATACCGTCTATGTTTGTAGGTATGAGTGTCCTCTAAGATTACAACTGTAATCATCATATGTTTATAAGTTGATAAACAAAGATATGAACAATATTTTGTTCCTAAAACTGAAGTGCCAGAAAAAATACTTATAAACAAACCAATATTGTAAACAAAACCATATGAGGATAAAGACTTAATGTACGATGTTATTGATCAGCAGTCACATCAGATGAGGTCACCATATTCATCTTCCCACTCATCTATATGTACTTATTGTTTTATATATTGATCTATGATTGACTACAAACTTGTAAGCCATGGATGTACATGTCATGATGTTAGGCGGAGTTATTATGACAATTAAATTTAGAAAAGAGTCTAATGTATTAATTTTACAAAAGCACGAACTGAATGTCTGTGAAAATGAACATCAAGGGCCACTGATGTGGCCAAATGGACATATGTACTGAGGGTTGATACTGTTATATATGTTAACGAATGCGACTCTCACTTATCTACCAGTATTTAGTGTATACATCCATTTAACAGCATTGGTATAAAGCATTTAAACACTATATCAATTTTGTTGAATATTTTTTTTACTTTCTGCTTGCTGGTGACATCAGGTAAAGCTGTTGGTTCTTATCACAAAATATTTATAGTGCCATGAAATGTAGCTTGTTGATGTTCCAACCCACCTTATCTGGTGATAAATGTAAAATCAATGAATGGAAATTGGATTTTGGATGTGTTTTGTGATTTTTACACTCAGGCCCGTAGCCAGGGGGGGGGTTCGCAGGGTTCGGGCCGGACACTTGTACATGTTCGGTAACATTCAATTCATTTACTCTTGGATATTGTTTGACAGAAATATATGAGTGAACGCTAAATACTATTAGGTAATTGACAGTCAATCAAAATCGTATTTTACAGATTTCTGATACAAAAATTTATGTTTTGGGCTTCCTTGGTTACAATCGTTCTCCAAACACAGGTCCACAAAACTCGTTCCTCATTCACCCTAGATGTCTGAAGAGCATGTACTCGGAGGATGGGTTACAATATAAAAAAATATAAAACCCCACCCTTACGGCCCCCATAGTAACCTTTATCAAACTGTTGGAAGTAAAACTGCTTGACAACTTGAAAGTCCAATACCAACATGACAATAAAAACAGAAGAGACTACCATCGAATTCAAGACATATATGACATCAATCCATATCCAATATCTCATGTCATGAATAACATTTTTAATTTTAGGCCTTAGGAAAACATAAATGCCGGGCAAAAAGTTCTTGGTTCAGTTCTTACCGGCTTCACAAACTTGGATTTAGAAGTTAAAATAACAAATGTACTTACAAAAAATATCAAGTTGAATGCAAATAGCAAGTATTTGACACATTTCATGCCACCTTCAACCATGGTTGTAGTTGTTTAGTTGCCTTCTAAGTGAAAAACCTGTTGTGTTCTGAAACTTTCAATGATTAAATTCTTCTTGTCAAATTACACAAGAAATTTAGACATGCGCAGAAAATAGTTCTACGATTGCTGAGTAATTTGAATGAACCTACATAATAGTTATGATAAAACACAGAAACATTTCGAACAGATTTAGATACTTTTGGATGTAAAACAGGCTTTTACTGCATGTGTCACATGCTCATTTTCGTTTAGTTGATTAATTTGGCGGATTAATATAAATCACATGAGAACGAGTAATATCTTTTTGTACGATAGATGTCAGCTGTGTATTTAAAATGGCGGAGAAGGAAGTGGAAATTTTTTCCAAAGAAGTAACCGATTTCAGCTCTCAGTATGGGACTGAAAAAAGTATTACATATGCAGCTACAAACTTAGCAGGTCCATCGTCAATATATCCTAATTACGGCGATTTTACTCAAGCGTTTGTTTTAGTAAGTAACAATTTTGTTTAGATTCAGATTCGAGCAGATATCAGATTGATTTTATGATTTTTCACTTTCACTTTCATTACACATAGGCCAATATGATATCTGAAACTTACACATGGAACCTAAGTTCACATGTGTGTAAATAACTTCCTGTGATTAGCCTGCGATGTTGTCGTGTTTTTTGGTAATTTTCTGAAATTTTAAAATCACTGCCTCAAATCAGGATGAAGGCTAATCTAACCAAACCCGTCTGGCCCAGTTATCTACTCCCGAAGTCGTATCCAGATCTACGACGTCAGGAGTAGATAACTGGGCCAGACGGGTTTGGTTAGATGAAGGCCCAATAGCATCACCAACTGATCTGCAACAAGAAGTTGCCCACCATGCGCCTAAATAGAATATACAGGGTGTCCAAAAAAACAGGACCGTAAGAAAGTTGAATAACTCGGTCAATTTTGCATATTTTGCCTTGAAATTTAAGAATTATTTTGTTCATTCAATGTGGATTTTGTTCTGAAAGTTGATGATAATCTGTTTATTGTGTCAAAAACTACAGTCTTTTACAAAACATGCTCAAAGTGGGCACTTCTCCTCTCTATGCACAAACGAATCCTGCATTAATGTGGATGGTAAATATTGGGGTAGTTATTGCTCTCTTAAGATTGTTAGGGGCCTGTCAGTATACATATTGGCTTTGAGAAATCCTCAAAGATAAAAATTTGGGGGATTTAGATCAGGCGAATGAGCTGCCCATATGGTTTTCGTTCTGCAATTGATGAGCTGACCACCAAAGCATTGCCGAAACCATTTCAGCATATCATTTGCAGTGTTGGGGTGGTATTGGCTTGTTGAAACCACTGCTTAATTATCTCCTTAGATGTCCCTTCTGGTGCTTAGTGACCTCCAAAACTTGGTGAGAACTTACTGGTCCTTGTTCATGGTGATAGCAAGTCCCCAGTCACCTTCGAACCAAAAGGGACTGATGATTCCATGTTTCCTCATTGCCACCCAGGGAGTGCATTGTTCAGAATGCAATGGATGCTGTAACACTTCATCAGGAGGAAGTAAGCCCCAGTAGCAATTGTTCTTGGAACAAACTTGTCCATTCAGAAAGACATGAGTGTAGGAGGATCATCAACAGCTTTGTTCGCCGGATTGAATTGTGCATAGAGATGAGATTTGCACATTTCTGGCATGTTTTGTAAGGAGCTGTAGTTTTTGACTCAATTGGTAGATTATTATCAAACTTTCACAACAAAATTCACATTGAATGAACTAAATAATTCTGAAATTTCAAGGCAAAATATGCAAAATTGACCGAGTTATTCAACTTTCTTACGGTTCTGTTTTTTTTGGACACCCTGTAGAATCGATCTGTCATATTTCAGTTCAGAACAATAAAATATAATCATACCTGTACGCAAATACATGTACACAATTGGAAAACAAATTAATCAACTATATTAGATCAAGATATCAAGTGCAAGAACAAACTATTTTAAAGACCTTAACAAATATTGTACTTTCATTGACTTATCAACCCTATGTTTACATGTTGTACAAGTACAACTTTAATCCCATGTAATCTGCTGTTTTAAATAGTCATATTTCCATCTTATACAAAAAGCAAATAAATGGCTTTGCAGTACTCTGTTTTTTAAAGTTATGTACTGTGACGGCTATTCTGATATATCACAGTTACTATATCTCACTCATATTTCCGACAGTCTAGTGCAATTCAAAATGCCTTTTCCCTGAAAATCTCAGTGACAGACATTAAAGTTTTGAACATAATTAGCTTTACTTATTGAATGACCTGTTTATGTCTATTTGTTTATGAGTGGTCATCACATAAATCACTCTGTGCGTATATGAATGAATATGTCATCCAATATTTCCACATATGTGGCAGATAGAATCAGAATAGATAAATATAACAGCATGTTCAAATTTCTACCTGATTTAACTGTTGAAATTTGGGCCTCGGAACATAGACTCAAGGATGAAGGATTTATATTCAATGACGATAAGTGTCATGAAGAAGTTTGTCATGATGATGCATGTCATAGATATATTTATAGTGGATGTAATGATATGTGTACAAGCCAGGAAAAAAATACTGGATTTTTAAGATTGAGATTAGATGCTTGCTCCAATTCGATTGTTAATTTTGGCGGATTTGTTCAGATGTGGATCGAATGTCTAATTAAGTTGGCTTCATACAAGGTAGTGAATGCAGCTTTAGAAAAAATTCATTAAAAAAACAAAATATTTTGTTCTGCAAACATGATCTTTGAGTTTGAGACATTTTAGATTGGTAATATTAAATCATTGAAGCATCCTTGCTTTTCGATGATATCATCATACCTCATCGGCCTAAAAATAAGTTATTATTTAATATTTTCAAATACTACTTATACTCTATACATATTTATTCCTTGAATGGAACACTTCACTTATTTGACATAATATAACATAGTTTTCACCTGAAAAAATCATATTCACTCTCATTTACTTATATCCTCTTTATTTGCAGAGAACCTATGGTCCTTGGTGGACCCAATGTCCTTCAACCTCCAAGCCGTTCAAGAAAACACCAGAAAATTGGCACTCGAGGGATTTTGTAGGTAAGTAAATATGTCCATGTTTGTATTCATACTGTTGTCTGATTAAAGGGAATAAAAATGATTTTTAATAGTCGATAACATATTTTATAGACAATTTTTTGTAAAACAAAACTACATGCATACCTTTAAAATATTACATATGGAATGTAAAAAACAATGAAGGAAGCGATATGCAAATATGTTTGAATGATATGATAAAATTGATTTTTTAAACTGACCTCAACTGACCGAACCTTTGAATTTAAAATTGATTTATATGACCAACTTGTATGAGACAGTGTTATACATTTTGGTAGATTTTTGCCAAAAACTTATAGGGAAATTTTAGGGTTGATGGGACCCTAAATTTGTTAGAAAATCTGAAAAAATGTTTCTTTCTCTACACCAAAATACCATAGGAGGTCAGATTTTCTGAAAAAACCTCCAGTAGAGCCACCCTGCCTTTAAGTTCACTTCAAAGCTTCACTTTTATGCATTTTAGAGCTTCATTTTAATGTATTGATGATTCATTTTAATGCATTGATGATTCATTTTAATGTATTGATGATTCATTTTAATGCATTGATGATTCATTTTAATGTATTGATGATTCATTTTAATGCATTTCAGAGCTACATTTTGAGAAAAAATGTTACATAAACAGTATAACAATATATGAGACCTACAACCCTGGAGCTGTTGTAAGAATCCTGGCCTCTGATGATACAAAGCCATCTCAACCCAGGTATGGACAGCAGTAAACTTAAACATAGTTAACACCATGTAGATTTACACTGTAGCTGTAGCCTAAGAGGGATAGTTGTAATTTTAGTAAAACCTGTGTATATTGAACATTTTTTGCCAAGAAAAAATGTGCAGTGTTGGTAGGTGTGCATTACAGAGGATAATTTATAGAAATGTCAGAAGAGTATGTGCAGAGGAAGGGTGTCCACTAGACCTGTGTTCACTAGAGAGAGGTGTTCATTAAGACATGTTTTACTAGCCTCTGTCTAAGTTCTGATCTTAACGATCCTCTGACTAGGATAGAAATTTGCTTTTTGATGCTGATTATATCTTAATGGTACAAAATTAAGTATCATGGTCTTTTATATGGGAGTTAAGTTATGGAATAAATGCCCAGGTGCTTATTAAAGATTGAAGTCATGTGATTCTGATTATGTAAGTGGATCATGATTGACCTACTTTGATTGGGCAAGGCTAGATCAAAGGATTATCTCTCATTCAAAGAGTGAAGCTGTCTTTAAAAGAAGCAAATCCAGCTATTGAAAAGGGTTGTTTCTGATACTCAATTCAGTGAAATGTTGATTTTATTGTTTTGATATGTCCTTGATCTATGTGAACATGATACATTCTCTGTTTATTGATTTGTTTGGCTCAACTCATTTAACAACATTCCATATTTTGTTATTAACAAATCAAACTCACCACATGCTTTTTTCATATGTCAGCGTACTTGTCTATGAAAAGGTACAATTTCTAAAAAATATGTGTAAATCAATCAAAAGTTGTTTATAACCTCAATATGACTTAAAATCAGCTGACAAAAGATCTATGATAAATGCAAAAGTGAAATATGATCAATTCGCTAAAACAATTAAGCAACAATCAGAATTATATTGAGATTATTGGTTTTATCAGGTATTAAAAAGTATGTTCTTCATTTAATGAAGTCAATACTTAAAGTTACTCAACTCATTTCTTTCCTCAGTCTTTATTGTGTTGTTTTTCAAGAAATATGTTACTGTCGCTGTTGTTGTTGTTGTAGATTGATTTGATTGAAAGATGTCACTGTTGTAGGTGGTATTGATTGAAAGATGTCACTGTTGTAGGTGGTATGTGTTATGGGAGGGTGAACAACAGACATGCAGAGCAGAACCAAGAGCATTCCAACCAACAATCCGTCCATGCAACTTTAAAACAAAGTAAACGCATCTAATAATTGTCTTTCAGTGGTGCCTTGTCAAGCACTCTTTTCATTTGCCCAAGTTCAAGGAATGAAAACAGTGAAACATAAGTAACAAAAGATGCATTCTTCCTAAATCTTATTGAACATCACTTACATCTGTATTGTTTAGTATTGTTTAGATATTTCATTAAATAAAATGCATTCATTTGAAATACAAACAAGCTAGAGGCTAAATAAAGTATTAACATTTAATTTGAATGTCTGAAATCTTGATTTTAAACTTTTAGTATGAACATTATAATCTTCTTTTTCAGTCTTTTGAGATTAGAGTTTTGCAGTACTCACCTTATGTACTATACTGAGCTTGACGCTGTGTCAATCACAACAAAAGACTCTGTTAACAAGTTAAAAGCCAATAAAGATGGCAGTAGTGTTGATGCATCAGCCATTGACAGAATTAATCAAAACTTGAAGGAAATCAGGCTGGATACTGAAGATGGAGAAAAGTGCAATTTTGATATTTTACCAGTGAGTACCAATTATTTTTTTGTGATATTGTTTTATTCGCCATTCAGCAGTTGTTGTTTGGCAGTTAGTGTCCAGCATTCAGTTGTCAGCATTCGTAACAAATGGCAGGTAGTGACTGTATGTTTTTATCAAATACGATACATGTGTGTGTAACAATTACATATATATCAAGACAAAGGGATATATATATTTCTTTTATTGACATGACAATTGTATCAAAACATGACACATTAGTCTAAACGCTGAGAGAGTTGAAAGTCTTTATTCAGTAGATTTTTTAGTAGGTTTGATGTATCTTTTCAAAATTCATGTTTTTCTAGGATGAGATTATACATGTGATATTGAGCCAGCTGGATCTGGTCTCCTTGAGTAATGTAGCACAGACATGCAGGTAACCTGCAGTTTTTGGATGAATATATACATGTATAATGATGTGGAAGGACTATATATATCAGGGTTCCCACTAGGCTTTTAGACTCCGGAGTCTAATGTCCTTAGACCCTCTTGCTCCAGAGTCTAATAGCTTTTACAGAGTCTAAAGCTGGATTTATTTAGTCTAAAACTGGATACAAACAAGGAATAGTAAGTCAGAAACCTCTAAGAAAGTACATTGTGATTAAAATAGGAAGATAATCTCTTAAGTAGTATTTTGAAAAGTATTGGATATCTCTGATCTCACATGGGAGAGTACTAGACGCGATACTGCCAAAAATCCAAGGTCTAAAAATTTCCTGGTGAGAACCCTGTCTATTCATACTGTGTCCACTAAATGAGGTAGCAGATATATTAAAAAACTTAATCGGTAAAAATACATAAAAAGTGTTGATAATATGTATTGTTGATACTCTGATAATGAATCTATAGGCTGTTATAATTTGAATGAATTATGAACGTATATTTTAAATTTATTTATTTAAAAATGTTTACCTTTCAGACGTCTATGGAAGTTAAGTTATGACCCACTCCTCTATACAGAGTTAAACTTACAGCCACATTGGTGCCAAGTATCAGACACAGCTTTACAAGGTCTGTCTACACGCTGTGGCTACATACAGAGGCTCTCGCTATCTTGGTGTGGGCCTCATCACTCTAGCAGAAAGTCTAATCCACCTTTCACTGAAGAAGGATGTACAAGGTAGCCTTTTTTTCCATTTTTATTTCTTTGCTCTTGTTAATGTTGAGTGCTTCACTGTACCCCAAATGTACCTTGTTCATTGGTGTTATAAAGTAATGATATGCAGAGTTCTCACCAGAAGTTTTTTAGAACCCAGAGAATAAATCAGCATCTGTGTCCAAAACCTGGCGCTCTCATGTTTGAACACGAGAGAAAATTGCGGCATCCCAGACTCTAAAAGTCTAGCGAGAACCCTCATATGTGTATTATAGGGAAGCCATTTGTACATACTTGTAATTCATATTTATCCATGTTTTATAGGTTTATACAGGGCTGTAGTGAGCAATTGTCGTCCCTCCACCTATCCTCATGTAACTTCCTCACTGGGAATTCACTGGAAGATATTGTAAACAATTGCCGCAACTTGTCAGGTAAATAAACCTGGAATTGTCTTCAATGTATTACACAGGTTTTACTGTACTGTGCTGTCCTGTACTTTACTTAGCTGTGTTGTGCTGTACTGTGCTGTGCTGTGCTGTACTGTACTGCACTGCACTGCACTGCACTGTACTATTCTGTACCTTGCTCTTATCCACTTCATTCAGTATACTGTTTGCTGGTGAGAAATGCAGCACCTTTAACCGCTCATTGTCAAGGTCTCCCTGTGTCAAGGCTTCATCAGTTTGATTTTCTTATTTTCTCATTCATTATCTTCAGAACTGACCAGCGGAACTTTTGATTTGTGCACACTGGAAAGTTTAATGATTCAAGTTAATTTAAAGAAAGTAAAAATCATAGGACGTTTTATTGTTGCTCTTCTAAGAAATAGAATTGTTAAATTTTTATGTGTTTTTGTCTAAAATGTTGCTATTTATATACTGGGTATAATTCATCAAAACCATCAAAATTAGATATCAATATTCAAAAACTCAACCATAAATTGTTCAGACTGTTATACATTTGAAGACACTCGGTGCAAAATTGACAAAATGCCACCACCAGTCCTGTTACTTTTGGAACACTCTGTAAAGTAAAAAAATCATTTTTCAAAAGTGCGATGTATATATCACAAAAATATGTCCTAAAGCTGAACACTTATCAAATCATTGCTCTTATGCTATAACATGGAGCCACGTATTGTCAGTAAACAGCTACCTTTTAAATAGCATAAATATAAACAGTTTCTATTCACGATATAATCATTGACTAGGTGAAAGACAGATCTCTCCTCCTCACTCTTCGAGGTTATAACGATCTTTTGTTCAAGCAGAACACTGACACACCTCAGCTTAAACATGCATGAGGACCTTGAGTTTACTATAGACTAAGGTTTTGAATAGTTTTTATCAAATAATAAACAATATACTATACTAGTTAATCATTGACTGTGTCATGAGAATGAGACACAGCGGAGGGGTTGAAACATCATGTGATGTTCAGTTCAAAGTTAAGATGGCGACAGCAATGGAGGAACAAGTCAAAGAGACTTTGAAATGCAAGTTGTGTTATGAGACATTAACTGACCCAAGGGCACTGCCATGTATGCACACATATTGTTGTGTATGCCTGGACAAATTAGAGAAAACAAAACAAGGAGATAAACCCTGTTTAAGCTGCCCGGAATGTAGAGAAGTTCACACAATACCTGCAGGGGGAGTGACTAAATTTAAGGTGAATTTCACCACTAGTTCATTAGTGGATCTATTTCAGTCTATGGATTGGAGACAAACCCCAGTGTACAGTGTGTAAGGAGAGTAAGCAAAAAGATACTGATGCTATAACAAAATGTATACAATGTAATGAACAGTTGTGTGTAGACTGTAATGGATGTCATCAAAAACTTCTAAAAGGTCACACAGTTCTTGACCTTACAGGTGACAAGGCTCAAGATAAACAGACTGCACTGAAAACTGTAAAACAGCGTATAGTGTTTTGTGAAACACATAAAACCAATCCACTAGAAATATACTGTAAAGTGGATCAATGTGCAGTTTGTGCAACTTGTTATGTGATTAACCATTCTAACCATGAGTGCATGGATGTCAACAAGGCTGCAGAAGACAATGTGAAATTAATAGATGACCTCCTCAAGAAAGGTGACAAATTGGTAGAGAGCTTTGAACAAACAATACAGAACACTCATACAAAAAAAGATAAAATGGAGCAAGAAGCAGATAATGTGACACATGAACTGAACAATGATATGAACATAGCTATCCAAGCGATCCGGGATAAATACGCAAAGAATATCGATATAGTGGCTGAGAAAAGAGCCTCGTGTGCCAAACAGGCAATTGCCCATCTAGGACACCTTGAAATGCAGAAGACCACAACTGAAAGCGCAATGATCGGGCTACAAACATTGAAACAACATGGACATGCTACCCAACTGGCTAACATGGCCCAAGACATCACTTCAAAATCAGAGGAATGGTGTCACACCAAGGCATCTGAGTTTGACACTAACATAACATTCAATATTCAAAGGGGTGAGGTATATAATGATAAAATTGTGTTTGCTAAGGTGGACATACAGAACTTGAGAGACACAACATCCATTAAAAGACCAAAAACAATAAAACATGTTAAGCCAACAGTTGTAAAGAAGAAAAAACTAAATAAGATTGATCGAGTATGGGATTTAGCTGTTACTAACAGTAATAAAGTGGTCGCTAAGGACTGGAATAACCCAGCATATCTCTATGACAAGGACCTTACTTTAAAGACAACATTTGGTAAAAGATGTGCACATATTGCTACTGATGATGAAGAGATATATCTTACCAGTCAAACTGACACAGTCAGCATTTACCACCAGGATGGTACACACAGCAGAGATTTAAAACTACCCACATTGAAACAATGTAGAGGTATTACAGTTAACTCTAGAGGGGAGCTTGTTATATGTGACTGGAGTACAAGAGTGGTATATCATGTTGAAAGTACAACTGGCAGAATAATGGCTCAGTCTGCGGTGTTCAAGAACCCTCTCTGTGTAGCTGTCAATAGCAAAGATGTAGTGATAGTATCAGATAACAGTTCACACAGTGTGGTGGGGATAACCAGAGATGGCACTGAACTGTTCATGTATTGGACTCATGGTAATGGACAGAATCAACTAAAGTGGCCTAATGGTCTTTGCACAGATACAGCAGACAATATCATAGTGGCTGACTGTAGCAACCACAGGGTACACTTGTTAGGACCGGATGGCAAGTTTATCAAATATCTACTTACAGAATCAGATGGACTACTGAACCCTGGTGCTGTAGCAGTGGACAATGAAGGACAACTTTTAGTAGGAGATCATTGTGGCAATATCTGGGTTGTGAAATACACAGAGTAAACATGTATTATCATATGTACATGTCCACTGCACAGATATTACACATATTGACCCAATATTAGGGATGTCACATTTTTTCGATATTGTCCCGTCCCTTGGGACTTTGGTCTCTGGGTGGGACAGGACAAACCTCATGTAGCAAAGATTTCGGTCCATGTTCAGGATATATTATTTATCCTGTATATGACCTTAAAACTTCCCAAATGCACGATAACTATGATCTAAACTATAATTTCTTTCGCTTTTACAGCTTATCTGCCAGATTACGTTCATGCGTAAATGCCATCTAGTGGCAATTACTATAAGGAATTATAATAAACGAAAATTCAGGACAGAACATGCAGTTTCATCAATAACAGTATCTCCCTATGAAATATGCTTAAATTTAAACAATAACAAAGAACTTCATCGGTAAGAAAGGTAACACGTTTTTGTGCAGCCCTCTTATGACATTCAAAAGGTCCACACTGCATTAGAATAACCTGAAGTTGACGGAAAATGTAAGTTGTTGAACTGTGTTAAACTTATTAACTATTTTATTGGTTATGTCCCCTCCCATTCCGTCCCAAATGTCCTGTCCCAAAATAGATAATTCCCGTCCTGTCCTGTCCCGAAATATTTTTGTCCCGACACATCCCTACCTATTATACACTGTTTTATAAGAAACGGGTATAATATATCCTTGACCCCTTGTATACCCACTGTGACAGATATGTCATATTACAGAATTTCTCACAAAAATGGTGCTAACCTTGACAAATATTGTTCAGTTTACAAGAACTACATTTGTATATGAACAAGTATTAAATTGTCTATTTATAATTGGCTTTTGTTGGCTAATGTCATCAAAATGAACATTACACATTGTATATTGAGAATAAAAAAAATAAAATCAAAATCCTATGGGTAGTAAAGTGTTAATGTAAAAATAAAATTATGGTCTTTCAGGCCCGTAGCCAGGATTTGCCAAGGGGGGGGTTCAGTTTTCAAAAATCTCTAGGGGGTTCACATTTGACAATTTTGGCCCAAATATGGCTAAAATCACTTAAGAAGTGCTTAAAATGGTGAAAAACTGCATGATTTTGAAAGAATTTTTGGCCAGGGTGGGGGGAGGGGGGTTCACGAACCCCCCCCCCTGGCTACGGGCCTGCCTTTTTTCAGTGAAACTACTAGTGTTGTGCTGTTACATTGAAAGCCATACTGATGAAACCATATAAAAGTATCTCATTTTGAGTGTAATTCATCCGAATCTAAACAATAAAAAACAGATTTGAGATTAGATGTCTTTTAATGTTATATTCTTGTGTGTGATATATCTTTTCACCATTTTATCAAGCACAACACACAGCTATTTCTATTTCTCTTTTGACTTAAAATGGTATGACAGACTAAACCTAAACTAGCACCTTGTTGAAAATAATCTACTTTAAAAATATCAATCCAGTTTTATGAAGGGTCAGTGTAATGGGATTCAACTTTTACTGATTTATGATTAATTTGGACTAGCAATGATCTTGATACTTTATCAGTCTTTTTGACATTTTGGCTACCTATGAAGGGTACCATCTATTAAGTTATAAACTGAAAGCATATGGCCTTTCAAGAGATCTATACAACAAATGATAAGTCATACATGCCTAAATAAACTGGAAAAGCAGAGTTGATTTTCTCATAGTGCAAATAATAAGTTGATTTTATCAAAGAAAAATAATGCAAATAATTTTCTTACCCTAGGTAAAAGCCCTAGGATAAATTCAATTTATTTCACAGTTCAGACCAACATTGGACAGAAAATGAATCCTGTCTTTTTCATGTGGGATAAATTGATTTTATAAGTACATGTATCTCAAGTAGGCGAAATGTCTGCTTGTTGGGGAGATTCATGCCATGTATTAGGGGCCCCATATAAAGTTTGAAAATATGTTTTTATCATTCATTTACTATTTCTCCTAACTTTGGCAGTTATCTTAGAGATTTTTGGTTTGAAATGGATTTCATAAGTATTGATATGTGAACATGTATTCCTCAAGTGGGCGAAATGTTTGCTTCCTGGGGAGACTCATACCATGTATTAAGAGTAGCACCTTCTGTATGTATAAAGTAAAGGAGATACAACTATTTTTAATGTAAGGCACCAGTCTAACAGTGTCTAGATAAACTTTAAAAAGCTAAAACTTTAACAAAGAAGAATATTCTTGTTGATAATGAAATAAAGAAATATAACTAGAAAACACGGTATGATATACATCCCTGTTTAACATAGAGAATAACTACTTTAAAATAACCAATTATTTTATTATTTTTTCAGAGTTAGACCTATCAAGTTGTGGAAATATTGACAACTTCGCTGCATTATCCAATACGACAACTCTACGACGTCTCAACTTGTACCGCACAAATATAACCACAGACCCTCTTACAGCACTCATCAGGTGACTTCTTGTTATATTCTTGTATAGTAGGCATATAATCCATATACAGGGTGTCAAAAATATTGGCTACTTATATAAGTCAAAGAGACTTGATATCATAATAAGTCATATAAAAGGCTTCTATTTCTGTGGTAATTTCAGAATTTATTTTTTGCTGTATAGAGGGAGGTACTATTATTTTTTGACATCCTGTATACAGAAATGATTCACATGAAACAGAGTTCAATTTGTAGAAAAATCATCACTCGTCCCAGCAATGTCCATTTTAGACTGTCAAATCCACCAAGTTTAAATATTTAATTAAGTTATATTCAACTTATACTGTTGTGAGACTTTATTCTTTCAACAGACAACAAATTTCTATAGTCATCATAATTGACAATTATAATCTTAACTGTCAGTAAGTCAATAATATATATTATGCATTTTAGGAGCAATCAGGGTTTAGAACACTTGAATCTAGGATCATGTGTTTGTGTCACTGACTACCACCAGGTTGCGGTTGCGCTGGCCGACAATTGCAAGTATGTCTCTTAAACCATACCAATATCCATACCAAACATACTTTGGCCATTTCAAATTATAGAGTGTAGAATATGCAGGTGCAACTCTCAATGGCAAAATTGAATTGGTTGTAGTAAAGTTTAACCAAGGGCAAAGACTCCTCTGTATTTTAACACAATGCTTGTCCTATGTCCTTGGTGTCATGTACTTTTTAGTATACTATCCAGTATTCATCCACTTTCCTATTTGTCATTCTCTAAATACCTTATCTTGCAGACAGCTTAAGTCTGTAGATTTCTGGAGGTCCAAGACACTTGGTAATGATGGCCTCATCGCACTTGCAAACAACTGCCCCCTATTGGAGGAACTGGATCTAGGATGGTGGTAAGGAAATATAATTGTATTAAAATATTGGATAAAAATTACTCTTCTTTAGACCTGGTGTCTCATTGAATGTCAGAAAGACAGCAAAAGGCATTGCACTTATCGACCAGGCGTCCGTCCGTCCGTCCGTTGGTCTGTCTTTTAATAGATCAGGTCAATTTTTTTTTTCTACAGTAGGCTAGTTAGTACCTCGATAATAAGTGTAGATAGTTTTTACATTTATTATTTTGAGGAAAAATATGTTCAAATTTCTGAATCTTGAATCCTTCCTTTTTGAGAATATAAGCAAGATTAAAGAATGATAGGCTCTATTTTTGTATCAGGCTCATTACTGAGTATGATCTTGCCATTTTAGATTTACTTTTACTGATTTTTCAGCAACAATTTACGATCCACCAGTGGTTGTTTTGTACAAGTGGCAAAGAACTGTCCAAATCTCAGAAAGATCTTTCTCACTGCAAACAGGTTTGTAAATAAACCTCAAAAATCATAGCAAATTATAATATGTGCAAAAAAGGTTTGTATCAAAGGCTATCGATGGTCTCAATTCAAAATTGGTCAAAAGTCAAAAAGTAAAAAATTTGATATGAAAAGAAATCTTATATCAGATTTTAATTACATTTAATACACTCCTATAATCCAATTATGATATAAGTCAAAGTTGCTTAAACTTTCCATGGGCCTTTAAACTGTGTTTCTTATAAGATAATAAAATACTTTGACAGAATTTCATGATTACTTCAAATGAAAAGGTTTACACAATCATATTTATTGCCCTGTATTTTTGTATATAGGAGTGTCTGTGATGACGACTTACAGGCGCTTGCAAAATATAGCAGCAATCTAGAACAACTGGACATTCTAGGTACAAGAGAGGTCACAGTGGAGATGGCAATTTTGTAAGTACTCTAAAAGCTGTCTTAGTGAACACCTCTCTGGTGTACACCTGTCTCTTGTGGACACCCTTCCTCCACACATAATCTACTGACTTCTGTATAAATTACCCTCTCTGTAGTGAATACCTTCCAACACTGAACGTTTTTTCTCGGCAAAAAATATTCAATATACAGAGGTTTTATTGTAGTGTACTATAATATATAATGTGATGTATTGAATGGTAATTTACCTAAATCTGTATCTTATATCAAAGTAAAATGTCACATTTAATCTGTAATATACATGCCAGTAACTTCTAACTATTATTGTATTTGATTTAAATTTTTGATGTTTTTCAGGGTACTTGAAAGCTGCAAAAAGTTGACTTTCTTTGATGTGTCATTCTGCGCAGGTCTTGATTTCCTTGCAGTGCAGAATTTACAAAGGAATTACCCTCGAGTATCCATCAAGAAAAGTTTCCAGAATTAGAAGATTACATTATAACCAGTAGTTTGAAGACCTCTGTAAGCAGAAGGCCTCCACAAGTGGAACTTTTTAAAAAGTAGTGCTACCCATTTACACATCCTCTGAACGCAGTGCTCTAGACATCATCCACAACACTCCTTCCTTCTTTTAGAAGAGTTCTAGAGGCTTGTCTTTGGAGGATGTATTCACATAATGTTAACTGAACCACTGTGCTTGGAACCCTTCCTTAGTGGAACACTATTTTGAAGTTCCAAAGGCATTCCATTTTACACTCGTTTTACATCTTTTTATCCCATCGAACGAAGTTCGGAGGGATATAGGGAACGCCTCCGTCCGTCCGTACGTACGTCCGTCCGTCCGTCCGTCCGTACGTACATCTGTCCGTCCGTACGTACGTCCGTCCGTCCGTCCGTCCGTCCGGGCAATAACTCAAATACCGTTGGCCCGATTTTATTCATATTTTGTATACATATACCCTATGGGGGTAGAAGTTCTGCTCGAAAGTCGATTTTCAAAATGGCCGCTCATTTAAAAATGGCGGCCATTTTAGTGCCGATTTTACAGTAATTTAGGTGCAATATGTAAAACTGTAATAGCAATATGTTTTAAATGTAAAAAAAATTATATAGGACATTAATAAAGCTAGAAATGTAGATATTATAAAAGCACATGGCAGCCATCTTGAAAAATGGCGCCCTTTTCTCGTTATTTTACGATTTTTGCTGTAACTCGAAAAGTAGTGGAGCGATTTTGTTCATATTTGGTATGTGAATACTATAAGCATGGCACACTGTCTAATGACACTTTTGGTAGAAGGTGGCCATTTTGAAAAATGGCGGACATTTTGAAAAATGGCCGACATTTTAAGTTATTTTACTAAAACTTGAAAAGTAGTGGAGCGATTTTGTTCATATTTGGTATGTGAATACGTATAAGCATGGCACACTGTCTAATGACACTCTTGGTAGAGGGCGGTCATTTTTCAAAATGGCCGCCATTTTAACGTATTTTACTTTAACTCGAAAAGTAGTGGAGCGATTTTGTTCATATTCTGTATGTGAATACTGTAAGCATGGCACACTGTCTAATGACACTTTTGGTAGAAGGCGACCATTTTGAAAAATGGTGGACATTTTGAAAAATGGCTGCCATTTTAACTTATTTTACTATAACTCGAAAAGTAGTGGAGCGATTTTGTTCATATTTGGTACGTGAATACGTATAAGCATGGCACACTGTCTAATGACACTTTTGGTAAAAGGCAGCCATTTTTCAAAATGGCCACCATTTTAACGTATTTTACTATAACTCAAAAAGTAGCGGAGCGATTTTGTTCATATTTGGTATGTGAATACTATAAGCATGGCACACTGTCTAATGAGACTTTTAGTAGAAAGCGGCCATTTTTCAAAATGGCCACCATTTTAACGTATTTTACTATAACTCGAAAAGTAGCAGAGCGATTTTGTTCATATTTGGTATGTGAATATTATAACCATGGCACACTGTCTAATGACACTTTTGGTAGAAGGTGCCCCTTTTGAAAAATGTTCGATGGGATTCGCTACGCTTTGGCGTTGCCGTTGTTCTGGTTTGTTCAGATACAATGTCATATAGTTGGCCATTGGACAAACTGATTATGATATTAACAGAAGCATTAAGATATATGTTTTATTAATTATTGCATGGTAAGATATGTGTGTCATCAGAACAAAATATGTGAGTCAGTGTGTCAATATGTGTGTCATCACCAGAACAAAATATGTGAGTCAATGTGTGTGTCAACATCAGAACAAAATATGTGTGCCAATATGTGTCATCATCAGAAGAAAATATGTGAGTCATTGTGTCAATATGTGTGTCATCATCAGAGCAAAATATGTGAGTCAATGTGTCAATATGTGTGTCATCATCAGAACAAAATATTTGTGTTGATGTGTCAACAATCAACATGCATACTCAATAAGTGCAGATTCCACAATAGGTTTACATGTTACATTTTGATGTACTTTTATCCAGCAGTCTTTTCATATACATGTATATGAGAACCTTCTATCTTTGTATTTTATCCAAAATGTACTTATTTACATTTAACATTACATTCATGTATTTACATATACATGTGGATGTATTTGTATTTTACCTTTTTGTCTTTGTATGATATTTTGTTTTTGAGAATCATACCTCATCTGTATTTTAATTACAATATACAGACTCATTCCTGCAAAACAATGAAATATAATATTCTCGGATTTTAATGTCACCACCATAAGTGGTGACATATTGTAATAGTCTCTAACTTTTTGTGGACAATTTTCGATGGGTTATGTTCGGCGTCTGTAACAAATGGCAGTTGGTGACATTTTGCATGTTAATGCCTCGATAGAGAATTGTCATGATTGAAAATGGTAGTGAACAAAAAGGCTATGTAGATTTTTTATATCACATTTTTGAATGTGAATTTCATGTTTTTAGTTGCACTAAATTAAATCGCACATGAAAAATACTGGTAGTACAGTATATGATTTTGCATTATGGTGTTTCTATACAGAAACCATTCCTATATATTTTAAATATTCATTGACTAGATAGCAAGCGCAATAAACACTCAGGGAAACTATTTGCATTTATGGACAAATCGTGTATGTTCCTTTGCATATGAGAGCTTTTAGTATAACTTTACATTGCATTGAAGACTAGTCAGTATTTTTGAATGTAAAGATAAAATGACGAGGGCAAATACCTTACTGTAAAACCTGTCTAATCCAAATGCCACCGGGACCAGCAAAAAGTGATTTGTAGGAGTTCACATTTTATGGAAATTGACGGATTAAAAAATGGGACTACAAGAACTTTTCAGATTAAGAGATGTTTAGATAAACAGACCTTAGGGAAAGTTCAAATAGCCGAGAAATCATTTCTCTGGTGTGAGATTCTTTAAAAGATGTCAGACCAGTAGTAGCTAATGTGAGATGTTATTTTATATGAGAAGATATGTGGTAAAATACCACTTTGTTAAGCGTGGTACATTGTTTGTGCATTCCATTATTAGGAGTCACCCAATTGTTAACATGGGATGGTTGGTGGGTTGGTTCAGTTGGCAAAATAGAAATATGTAAAATCCAGTATGCTTTATTCAAGAGAACTCCTTATGAGTCTTGCATCAAGCCCCTCATCAAGATTATGTTTCCCTCTTCTCTCACTCTCCCAACTACTATTTTCTTTGATGGAATCAATGAGTTGCGCATTTGGGGAGGGGCTTGATGCAAGACTTATCAGTTATAGACACAGATTTAGTATATTTATTATTGTAAGCTATTATTACATCACCATCAAGAATTGATGGTAGTATTAGTATACATAGTTTTTGTAACCATCTTTCAGTGTCCTTCATTTAACAGTGAAGTTGACTTTTGTATATTTGTCATTTTAATGCCTCGTTTTACATTACAATTTTACAATAATACTTGCAACCCTCTAACTGAAAATTGGCATTCTCTGCTTGAGAAAGGAGAGAAGTTGCCATGTTGTTTTTTGTGTGATCATTGTTTGTTATTTATAATAGATATATGTATGTATATAAGATTTTATATATTAAGATTGTAATAAATTTTATGTATGTTAATTTAGTTCATATTTTTTGAGATGTTCATGACCAAGCATGCTTATACTCTACCCCCCCCCTAGTTTTTCCAACTCGTTTAAAGACAATATTATACTAGGGACAAAATTAACTCACTATCCGAGAAGTAAATTATTTTCTACTTTGATGTGTAATCAAAGTAATCATAGATGACATTTCAATATGTCATATAATTCAATAACTGAAATTATTTTTATAGTATTAACTATTTTAGTAAATTTATTTCATGTAATTATCACCATGAATACGAGATCAAAGCTATGATGAAAGGGAAATGTCACCAAGTGTGGAGTAATCAACTCCTCTTGAATTTGCCATTAAAACTTCATTTGATTAAATGGTGATATTAGATTGTGTCAGATTGTATTTCTTTTTCTTATTTCATTTCAATGATCATTTTTATGTCACCACCAGAAGTTGTGATGATATATTGTTAAAGTCTTCTGGACGTGTTCAGTGGTTGGTGTTTGGCAGTTGGTGTTCGGTGTTCAGCAGTCGAAAGTTGGAGTCTGTAACAAATGGCAGGTGGTGACATTTTGCATGCTTATGCATTGTTTGTATATGGTTGAATTAGATAAATTCCAACTACAATAGCTTGGATTTATTCAATTTTTGAATGCCAAAGATAATTCTGAATACTAGTAATTAAAAAATTGAATGAATCCTGATGCCAGCAATGATCTACAGGGTGTCCTGAGAGTATAGGACCACCCCCCCCCTAGGCAGACATATACCAGTGTCATCATAGTATGTGGCATATTTCATTGTAAAGCTTATGTCACATTTTATCAATATCAACATTTTATGTCACATTTCATCATAGTTAACATAGTGCTTCAAATGTATTATACATTTTAATTTAACATAGTTGACATATTATGTCACATTGCACCATAGTTGGTGTATATTATCACATTACACCATAGTTGGTGTATATTATCACATTGCACCATAGTTGATGTATATTATCACATTGCACCATAGTTGGTGTATATTATCACATTGCACCATAGTTGGTGTATATTATCACATTGCACCATAGTTGATGTATATTGTCACATTGCACCATAGTTGGTGTATATTGTCACATTGCACCATAGTTGAAGTATATTATCACATTGCATCATAGTTGATGTATATTGTCACATTGCACCATTGTTATTAAAGTATATTATCACATTGCACCATAATTGATGTATATTGTCACATTGCACCATAGTTGGTGTATATTATCACATTGCACCATAGTTGGTGTATATTATCACATTGCACCATAGTTGGTGTATATTATCACATTGCACCATTGTTATTAAAGTATATTATCACATTGCACCATAGTTGAAGTATATTATCACATTTCACCATAGTTGAACTATATTGTCAGATTGCACAGTAGCTTATATGTATTGTCACATTGCACCATAGTTGATGTATATTATCACATTGCACCATAGTTGGTGTATATTATCACATTGCACCATAGTTGGTGTATATTATCACATTGCACCATTGTTATTAAAGTATATTATCACATTGCACCATAGTTGAAGTATATTATCACATTTCACCATAGTTGAACTATATTGTCAGATTGCACAGTAGCTTATATGTATTGTCACATTGCACCATAGTTGATGTATATTATCACATTGCACCATAGTTGGTGTATATTATCACATTGCACCATAGTTGGTGTATATTGTCACATTGCACCATAGTTGATGTATATTATCACATTGCACCATAGTTGGTGTATATTATCACATTGCACCATAGTTGGTGTATATTGTCACATTGCACCATAGTTGATGTATATTATCACATTGCACCATAGTTGGTGTATATTATCACATTGCACCATAGTTGGTGTATATTATCACATTGCACCATTGTTATTAAAGTATATTATCACATTGCACCATTGTTGAAGTATATTATCACATTTCACCATAGTTGAACTATATTGTCAGATTGCACAATAGCTTATATGTATTGTCACATTGCACCATAGTTGATGTATATTATCACATTGCACCATAGTTGATGTATATTATCACATTGCACCATTGTTATTAAAGTATATTATCACATTGCACCATAGTTGGTGTATATTATCACATTGCACCATTGTTATTAAAGTATATTATCACATTGCACCATAGTTGAAGTATATTATCACATTTCACCATAGTTGAACTATATTGTCAGATTGCACAGTAGCTTATATGTATTGTCACATTGCACCATAGTTGATGTATATTATCACATTGCACCATAGTTGGTGTATATTATCACATTGCACCATAGTTGGTGTATATTGTCACATTGCACCATAGTTGAAGTATATTATCACATTGCACCATAGTTGGTGTATATTGTCACATTGCACCATAGCTGAAGTATATTATCACATTGCACCATAGTTGATGTATATTATCACATTGCACCATAGTTGGTGTATATTATCACATTGCACCATAGTTGATGTATATTATCACATTGCACCATAGTTGGTGTATATTATCACATTGCACCATAGTTGAAGTATATTATCACATTTCACCATAGTTGAACTATATTGTCAGATTGCACAATATATGTATTGTCACGTTGCACCATAGTTGATGTATATTGTCACATTGCACCATAGTTGATGTATATTGTCATATTGCACAATAGCTTTTATGTTGTGTCACATTGCACTGTTACCGTAGTTGATGTATATTGTCACATTGCACCATAGTTGATGTATATTGTCACATTGTACCATAGTTGATATATAATGTCACATTGCACTATAGCTTATATGTATTGTCACATTGCGCCGCAGTTGATTTATATTGTCACATTCCACAATACTTGACTATTTTGTTCCATGGCATTATATGTGCTCATTGATAGTCTTGGCATGTATTCTCAGCTTATTACCCTGGCTAATGTGACCTTAGTATAAACAGATCTCTGAGGGATCACCTCCGAAGCGGATAAAATGTATATTGACCATTGTGAGCTCCTTAAATGCTTGAATTGAACTTTTACTTTCTGTACTTTCAGTTTGAGATAGGGATTCTTATGCATTGATGTTGCCCAACCGATTAGTAGTACCATTTATGCATTGATATTCCCTCAAAATAACTAATAATATGCACTGATTAGTACCATTCGTGAATAATGCGCACAATGGATAATTGCTAACTTTTCCTGATTGTACATGAACTCGTCATTTCGTTGGCAGCAACCATACTGGTAAGTGAATAAAAACATGTGTAACAGATGTGGTAAACATAGAGAATGAGGGTGAACTTAAAATGAAGTAGCTTTCAGATGGCATACAGGTGTTAACCTTCTGATCAATAATTTCCCTCAAAATAAACGCATACTGGCTTCATTTTCTCATCTTAATAAATGCCCCCCCCCCCGCCCTCTTGAAAATTAGTATTTTCCTCTTCATGAAGACCTTGGGTATAAAAGCATTTTTGTGGGTTTTCAAATAAAAGTCCTCATGAAAATAACACCCGGTGAGCATATGAGCAAGGAACTCTGCTACTGATTGGATATTGACTTGATCCAAGAATTGAAAGAGGGTAGGCAGAGGTGAGATCTTGGAAAGGGTAAGACATGGCATACTTAATCATCAGATACATTACCATATTGACAAGCTGAATAAGCCTTAGAGAGCAGAATGACATTTTCTATGTGAGAATTTGTTTTCGATGTCTATTAATTTCTAGTTGTAAAAACACATTGATTTGCTTTGTAAAATACAAATGCAAACAACAAAACAACAGAAAGGGTAAACAAATGTTTTCATTATACTAAATTGTCTTTTTAGAAAAGATGTCACGCTGGAAAATGGAAGCTGAAACGTCTGAGGAATATTGCTAGATATAGATTTATTGGAAACTTGACGTTGAGACTCGCTCTCACAAATACTTAAACAGCAATCTATAATATCACAATGCACACTCTAAATATAGATAATCTATTGATACATTCACATATATTTAGAGTAGAAGAAAGAAAGGTTATGCTATGATGTCCAAAACAACAGTAAGTAATAGGAATTTGTCGATTTTGTCAAAAATTCTTTCAGAGTGGTCTAGCTGCAAGAGCTATCATATTACCTATGGCATCTTATAAGTCGATTAACCACTAATGAAGTTTCAGATTTGCCGACTGGAGTTGCAAGTGACAACATCGGTAAATCTAAAGGAGTTTAACACAGCGTGTCTTCAAGCTTCCTTGCTCCGAGATCTGTTTAGTGGTTTATTACCCAACCACGCGGTAATCCACAGCACATCGATAAAGATCGGGGGATTATAAAAACTAACGATTCATAACACTTATCACGAGAGAGATAACTCACAATACTTCAAGATAGATTACTTAGACACTTTACATTGGATGAAAAATTCCAGCTCGAAGTTAGACGATATGCCTCAGTGGAGACCTCTATTGGGGCCCAACAAAACTGGAGTCCCGCATTTCTCGCCTCCTGATTCTGTGACCTATCTGCTGCAAAGATATTCGCAATACAAAAGACGACTTCATGAAGATCAAGTGAAGAAAACTACAGAAAAAGAACTTCAAAAAATAAAGTCAAAAATAGTAAGTTAACAGTTTGTGAAATACTTTAATATTGTTTAAGAGTACCTTTTATTAAAATCATTAAAATTAAGTTTTTGTAAGTACTTAATATTTATTATGCATTTAATAATTTGTGACACCAACATCTGCGAAACCATAACATATATTGAGAACATAAAAAATCTTCATTGTGTAGTTACATTGCATGAACATGTGAGCACGCTATATTTGTCCTTTAACTTGGCTCTGAAATAGGACTTGGTGGGACAATTTTATTCAATTATCTCCTTAAACGCAGATTGTAAGAACTAATGTAAAGAGTTTAAACAGCGTAATTAGTATTGATGAAATCTAGCATTTGCGAAGAGTCTGTGATATAACAAGAGTATATTATGTGTAGTGTAATAGTCCTCTTTAAAGCTTGATGGTTTTCATGTATTATCTAACAATGATGGCATATTTGTAGTACTTTACATCAAGAAATATTAGATAATCAAGTTTTATTAGCCACAAACGGCATATTTTCATTCTCTCTAAGTGCATTTGTAGAAAATCATATCGATGAATATAAGTTGTACTTGGTTCAGTTTACATTTTTGTTAGCAGCATTGAAAATATAATTCGGATTTTTATGTCTCGTACTTATATTTTAGTGACATTGCATTATTCCACCAAATAGCTTCCCGGAATCAAAATCATTTATTCGTTATAAGTATTCACATTTTGTTTGGGGACAGGCACCTTATTCCTCAAATTGTAAGCAAAGTTCATTTAATTATAGTATATATATTTAGAGGAATTCTGGTCATTCATAGGTAAAGCACATGGAATGTATTTGAAAATATTGTAATGTTATATTTTATAGCAAAGAAACATAAACATAACCAACGCTTTATCACATTATTACAAGCATTTTTTAAATCGATTTTTACCACCCCTACAATACATTTACATTTTATTGTAAATCAATATATTGATATATTCTCTCACCAAAGTTTCAATGTTATATAAATTTTAACTCTTTTGTTTCCAGGATGATTTATTGAGTCACCTAGATGTACCTGGTCCTGGGCAAATGAGGGTTAAACATGATTCCAGCCAAAAGCAACAAGATCTGAAACATGGAGAGGAGGTATGTTGAACAAACACATTTTAACTCTCATGATTAGACTTTAAATTGACAAGGGGAGGGGACATCAAGTTGAGGTCTACTTTTGAAAGTGATGCTCATTTTAGATTTGAAATGAAAAAATTTGGGACCCAAATGAGCTCTATTTTGAAAATGAGACTCATTTTAGATGCGAAATGAAAAAATGCATTTTCCCGAGGGATTCATATATGAGACTTAAGCAATTTTCGGTTTACTTAACAGGAAAAAAGCATTCAAATTACAAGCAATACAACATCTTATTGTAGGCTGTTAAAAGACAAATATCTTACAACATGCAAGACTACCCTTGACACGCAATATGCTATACCCTGAATCCTTGTCAGCTAGCTATACTATCCTCTCGTTATTACAAATGATTTAATATTTTTTTGCCAATTAGCTCAAATATGACTTTCCTGGTGTTTTATTGGAGTTGAATGTGGAATTCATGTTAGGTAATGCGGACACTTTTAGACGACATATTTTGATTGGATATAGCCTAGTGTTGAATATGAGGGTATAGATTAAGCCCAGGTCTTGCAAAGGGTGAATATTCTACCTGCAACATGAGAAATCTCTATTGTCTGTTCAGCTTTCAATTCTACTTGTCAGCAGAATAGCTGGCACAGCAATAAAATCTCACAACGGGTGTGTTTTAGAATTCAAAATAAACAGACTGAAAGAGAAATTAGCAGAAAACAAACGAAACAGAATTGAAGTTGAGACTCTAAATTGCGTAGAAATGTCATAAAACCGAGTAATTCATTCAAATTTTACAGAGAAATTAGGAGAATAAACATGATCAGGTTGGTCGTTTAGGATGGGGCTTGTTTGGCTGATTAATTAGTATTTACATAAAAGGAAACATTTCTTTTGTTCCTGATAATTTGCTATGCAAGATTTCTTTGTAAATTGTTGAGTGATTGGCATTGAAGATAAATTCAGAATAATAGCTAAAAATCTAATACTTTGCATCCATATACTTTAGTCTTAATGTCTCTTGTGTATTTTAATATTCTTTAGGTACTTATTAAATGATGGTGTTGGATGATTGGTTTATTTGAGGCCTTGTGATGTCAAAGTGGTCACATCAATTATATCCCATTGTCTCTCAGTGAGAAGACATTGTGCCACTTACCTTGTCTCTCGTTACCTAGGTATGGTCCCTGGTCCCCGACCCTTTCATTTTCATTCCTGGGGTTGAAATTTTAACCTTTAAGTCCTAAATATACTCATTAGGGGTCCATTTTTGGAACTCTTGTAACTCATGATTTGGGCGCAAGTCATTGTTCGTCAAAATGTAGACAATGATGTACCAAAAACAAACCCCAGACTAACAACTAATTCCCCATAATCACATCAGGATTAATAAAATAATTTCATTTGAAAGCTGAACTAGATTGCTTCTATACAATTTGAATCATAATTTAATAATTTCCTTTTGATTTTTTTAACATGTTTACTGTAAAATAGTAAGAACTGATGAATGAGTATTAATTTGAGTTGCCATGATATGAAAGACAAAATTAACCAACTGCAAAAATTTAATTAAACAATTTAGCTGTTATATTTTCCAGGTGTTTTTTATTGTTTTATGTTGTTAGATGTGTGAAAGTGAGATTTAAGAGAGCCTTTAATCTTATCGTAAATAATTAATGTGCAAATAGTTTAATTAATCGGATTCTACACAATTTAAGCCATTACCTGTAATGGAAAAATAACCTTTCATGTTATTTTACCATGTATATCATCCCTTTAGATTTACAGAAATTACCTTTTAATTTAGAGAATAATTGGACTTTGAAATATTCACTTTTTATTTTCAAATCTAAAGTTTTCATGAAATTAAACATCCAAGGGAGTATGATTTTTATAACACCATTCTGGTGGTGACATATTGTTACATATTGTTACTTTTTGTAGATGGTGTTCAGCGGTCTGCATCTGTAACAAATGGCAGGTTGTGACATTTTGCATGTTTCGCATTTGTGGCCCAGGAATCTAGTGTTTTAAAAGACATACCAAACCTGATATCAAAACAAACAACATAATAACTTACTTTTCATTTTATTCCTTGGATCACTTTATTAGAACTTAGTTTTCCGACAGAAGGATGCACTTAGCAGTTTCCGATTGATGATTAATAAAAATTGTGTTTACAATTCTAAAGAACAAAACAGAAATAGGGTATTTCAAAACAGAAACAGGCAATTTCAGAAATTCTAGTTTTTGTATTTGTTTACTTGTGTGAAAACATAATTTTTCAATTTAATAAATAGGTAATTTAAAAACGATTAACAATATAATCAACCATTGACAATGGTATTTTGCAAAATTCTTTAATATTGTACATTGTTGATCTTATACAAATAACCACGTGAATCTTAAAATCATGATACCTCTGGAATAGTGTATTGAAAGTATTTGATAGAAAACAAATAAAGCTAAATCAAAATAATGAACTTCATCATAAATCATGGTCATTTGCTCACTTAGAGAACATCCGGGTGTTGGGATAAATGATTGACATTTTGGTCTCTGTTATATTACCCCAAAGTCCGTCATTTGATGAAAAATTGATCATCTTCAGTTTTGTAAAGAACCCATGGGATTTCATATTAATAAAGTCTAACCTCAACTCAATTAATGAAGTCTAACCTCAACTCAATTAATGAAATCTAACCTCAACTCAAGGCTGTTCTGGACCTTTGGGGTAATGAAGCATACTTATATTCCAAAAAATATTTATTGACTGTTGGTCAGTGGATAGAAAAGAATTGTCAAGAGATGAATTAAGTCAAGGTGTTACATTAAACCAATATTCATTTCATTTTGCCATTTTATTCAGTGTGGAATTGACTACTATCAACCCAGTGTTTTACCTTTAAATTAGTCTTGCATTTTGACCCTCTTTAACATTAATCTACCCTTGAAAGAGCTAGACTTTGTTTAAACTCTGTAAACTAAAGATATCTTGAGATGACTTGAGATAACCATATATCCAATCAAGATACAGTATACTGTCTGCATTTAAGTTGCTGGTAAAAAACTGTGGAAACTTTGATGAGATTGTTATGATTTTACCTTGACGAGAAAACTGTGAAATCCCCTGTTATACTCAGAGTATAATATGGTTAGCTGATGTGAACTAAGGGTAATGAAATCTCCCAGTACAAATACCTACACCTGATATAAGCCTTGGATATAAGTTTATTTTTTACACCCTGGCTGTAAATCTGATTTATCTCTTCAAAGATATCGAAGCATGGCAAATGAATTTGAGGGAGGCTGTTATTGTAATGTAATTAGGCGGTGATTATAAGTCTCTAGGAAGTGATTTCACAATCTGCATCATTGAAAGAGTGCTTTATACGTTAATGTCCCCTTTATTATATTGTTATCATTTATGGGTTCATCGGCCCCCAATGCAAATCCTGGCTCCATATCACTGCATTGATAGCTTAAGTTAACGATGCTGTGTCAATAAATGTTGAGAGAAAAAGTCAAATAGACGTCACTAAGTGTCATTATATTGTAGTAAATTAGGTAAGGTTTTCTCGTTATGTTGTGTTTGTAAACAGGGTGTGACGCTGGAATTCACTTATGAATTTTAATTTATCAATCAGAGAGTGGAGTTGAAATTGACTGAGCCAATTAGTATACATCAAATCCTTCAGAAATATTATTAAATTACCGGGATGATACTGTATAAACCTATTTGTAGATAAGGTATATATATATAATGTGAATAGGTTAGCATAGTAGTATTATTAAGGATGCAATTCTGTATGGTAAAATGGCAAAAATTATGTCTCAGTTCAATTTTATTTTATTTTTTCATAATTTTTTATATACTCTGCTATAAAATCTTGCCACTAGATGCCCATGGGCATTTGTTGTGGTTTAACAGAATTAATTTAAAAAAATGTAATTAAAATTTTAATTATATTGAGACTACAATCCCATCTTAAAACTCACAAACAGAAGAATAAGTACCCTGATTGGGTAGCTGAATTTTGATCAACCTATTTCATTGGTTCATGCTATACCAAATATTTATCTCTTTCTCAAAGGAAGAGTATGAATTTTAAAGGAATTTTAAATGAAATTTAGCAATTGAAAAGGGTAATAAATAAGACAAATCATCATGTAAGTTAGCATGGGGGGGGGTAATTAAATGCAACAGCTTGATTAGAGACTTTTTGAATCTTAGTTTTGTTCAGGGATATGAAAGTCTAATAAGTTGTCCAATGAATAGAATCATATCAGATATTCATGTATCAGTAGTCTTAAGTCAATTGTTATGTCACCTCCACAAACTGTTTGGGCTTTTTTCAAAACAATTGCAATACAAGCAAGGGATTAACATGCAAAATGTCACTGTCTGCCATTTGTTACAGATGGCAAACTCCGAACACTAACCGTCAGTTGTTTTAAAGCAACTCCAAACCCAGTTGATGTTTGGCATTTGGTGTCTGTTATAAATGGCAGGTGGTGACAGTTTGCTTGTTAATGTCTTGTTTGTCTTGAAATTGTTATTTGACAAAAGCCCATGGCACCAGACTTTTCAATCACAAAACCACACTTTTGAATGTAAAAAATGAAAGTCTGTGATGACCAATTGGGAAAATCTAAACAGATATTCTTTTGCAGGCCAAGACCTTAAACATGTTCATGACGTGAAATAAAGCTTATTCCAAAAATGTTGTTTTATTGTACAGAAAACTTCAAAAGAAGATACATTTTCTAAGCAAATGATCTTTTGTTGCAGCCGCAGCTTCAGCATTCTCCCGAGATGCTATAGATGTTACATTGTGTCTTAAGCTCCAATCAATACCATTATTTAACAGATTTAATCAATTTATATTGTGTGCACAGTCTGATAATAATTCCCATGTATCCTTTGAGTTAAGGCCTGTGAGACGTTCTATTGGGTTTCTTTAATAAATCGTCAGGACGTTGTAATTACTGTAAAAGGGAAACATATTAGTCTACATGATACTAAAATTACTGATGATATTCTGACAGATTTCAAGGAAATGAGAGAGCGAGGATGTCTTCTATTGTTTGCCCAAGGATTGTGTCCTTGACCCTTTCTTAGAATGCTCACACTGACTCACATATCCCCAGTATGTTTTTAATGCGCCTTTGGTTGCTGTTATATAATGATTATATCAGGAGCCCAAGTATGTGACTCAATGGGTATCCAGGATTCTT
Source organism: Owenia fusiformis (assembly GCA_903813345.2). NCBI lineage: Eukaryota > Metazoa > Annelida > Polychaeta > Sabellida > Oweniidae > Owenia > Owenia fusiformis. Next base: position 7,452,900 of record CAIIXF020000007.1, read on the forward strand.
TTCAAGTCAAATTTTATCTGGGATTGAATTCAAATACTTTGAGATGCTTCTTTCTATTGATTCAGTCATTTTTATGTTACCACCACAAAGGGTTACATTTTGTTATAGTCTCCAACTTTCTTTTGTGGATGGTGTTTGGCATTTGGCATCTGACGGCATTTGGCATCAGAGTTGACATCTGTAACAAATGGTAGGTGGTGACATTTTGCATGTTAATGGCATAGTATCAATTTTTCAGGGTGACATTATTTCTTTTCATATGAAAATCGAGGCAATATGATTATTTTTCCCCCATTTATATTACTCAAAGATGTGATATTCTTCACTAATATCTAGTATCACGATTTTCATGTGGGGTTTCAGGTACATATAGAAATTACCCGGAATTATCTAAAATCAGGAGAGGAAAAATTGACAGTAATTCATAGAGGAATACATTGTTACAATGAACAAGGGATTTTTTAGCAATAGAAAACAATCTAATATGTAACAAGGAATTCTTATTGCTACGCTGATTGTATATCCTTCTGTAATTAGTTTTTGATATCTTTGATAAAGAGAATAAATTGCTTTTAGCCATTGAAACCTGTCAGAGTGCTTAACAAGATTACAATGTGACTTTACAATCTCTACAGTGAAACTCAATAACAAGTACAAATTGACCAATGGTATATATCTGTATTATGTGAAAAGGTTGGCTTGGCTTCTTCTTCCCTCTTCAACTGCTCTAAGTTCTACTTATTCACCCTTGGTATACGCAGCTGACGAAATGGACCGGTTCGGGTCAAAAGCTGGACCAGTTCGGGTTAACGGTTTTATTTGAATTTAAAACTGCCATAACTTGCTCAATATTGACTTTTTTAGTTTCTAAGTTGAAATATATGATGCCTCTGAATGATTTTAAGTTTCCTAAATTTTTACAGATTTTTAAACGGAACAAATTCTCGAGAGAAGACCAAAAATAGCATTTAGAGATTTTTGTTCCCTTTAAAAATCTGTAAAAATTTGGGGTACTTAAAATCATTCGAAGGGATCATATATTCCAAATTAGACACGAAGAAGTCAATATTGAGCAAGTTATGGCTGTTTTAAATTCAAATAAAACCGTTAACCCGAACCGTCCAGCTTTTGACCCGTACCGGTCCATTTTGTCAGCTGCGTATACCAAGGGTGTTATTTATCCATTTGCACTTTTGTAAAATTAACCAAGCAGTTCATATACCCGATTAGGGTGTCATTGTAATTAATTTGTATTAAATTATTGTAATTTCATAAAGGCAATAAAAGAATTAGAAAAATAAAAGAATAAATGGTCAGTATTGTTGTCAGCTTGCCAGCAGCGGACATTGGTTGGTAGAAGGGTGCCATCTAAAAAATTTTGGTCAGCATATCGTTAGGCAAACCACTTAACAAATTTGAGCCTTTAAGAATTTGTTTTGATTGTTGTAATCATAGGTGTAATGATGTCATAGTAAAAGATAAGTGGACAAGAGGAATTCTTAACTAAATGAATAATGGTCCCCTGATTGGTTTCTAAGCATGCTGGGTAAATTTTGTGGTGGCGAATTTGAATTTCCCTAAGCTGACTATGGTTTGCTCATGCTGTTTGGTATTATACTGTTAACTTCATGCAAAAATAAATACATTAAGGGATGACTACCTTCACAAGTTTCACTGTATATTTCTATTCTTCAAGAAACCTCAGTATGACAGTTAAGTGAAGGTACTTTACATCAATAAGGTACGCTATAAGATGTGAATAATTGATTTGTCGATCGCCAATACCTGCAGGAAATCTACATTAACAACGTAGAGATATTGGACGTGCTATAACTTCACCCATGATACCTTGTATAATTAATGTTCACAATAGTAAAATGTTCAATGGTAGTTATTCATCAATCATTGATACTTTGTCATCACCATATGTATCAATCATTGATACATTTTTAAGGACAAGAGAGAATAGCCTCATAACTGGAATTGTTGGAAAAAATATATAACTTGTTCAAGGCCCTAAATGGGTTATTATTTATGAATATTTTTGAAATTTCTTATTCAGAAGACATAAAGAAGCAAAATTTTGTACGTGTTCCATTTCAATATATTTGATGTATCAATCTTCTCACTGGGCAATCATATTCAAGATAATTGACTAAAAACCTATTTTAATTACCTAACTGGTTACAATTTTTCCTATTTCAGTATTTTTGCTATTTTTTAAAAAGCCCAATAAAGAATCACAAAATAGTATCATTATCTTATAAGCCCACCTGACTGGTCCAAAGTTTGAAACCTCATTACCCAGAAACAAGAATTTTTTCTTGGCCTCATGTCCATTGAACTGAAATACATTCACCTTTGATCGGAAGATTATAATGTGATAAAGATATTAGATACATTATAATAGATGCCCTTGCTTAATTACAGTGAAACCTATCAAGTGGAACACCTCTAGAAGTGAAACACCTCTAGAAGTGGAACACCTCTAGGAGTGGAACACCTCTAGGAGTGGAACACCTCTAAAAGTGGAACACCTTTAGAAGTGGAGCACCTCTAGAAGTGGAACACCTCTAGAAGTGGAACACCTCTAAAAGTGAAACACCTCTAGGAGTTGAACATCTCTAGAAGTTGAACACCTCTGTCCCAAGACTAACTGACTTTATGTTAAATGAGCCTCTCTAAGTGGAATACCTCCCAAGTGAAACACTTTTAGATGTGCCAAAGGTGTTCCACTTAGACAGCTTTTACTGTAAAACTATAACAACAGTAAAATGTTCACAACATAGTGTTCACCACATACTGTTCTACCAGTGTTTTTCTGCTATATGATTTCAAGATATATTCACTGATCATCAATATTTAATGCATCTTGAAGTTCATTGAACTCGAATATATTTACATTTTATTAGAATGTCATAACATGGTAAAGATATTACAGCTGGTTTCTTAACATACCTTCTTTATTAATGGTTCACTAGTAAAATCTTTCCAGTGTTTATTAAGTAAATATTGATACTTTGTCGTTTAAGTTCCTTGAACTAGAATATGTCATCAGCATATCATAACATGGTAAAGATATTACAACACACCTTCTTTATTAATGTTACTAAATATAAAACTTTCTGGTGTTCATTGAGTAAATATTGAAACTGCATCTTTTTATGAGAACTAAACTCTAGCCTCGTCTACAGCCCTCCAGTATATTCACCCTTTGATCATGACATAATATGTGCAAAGGTTTTTATGTGCTATAGTAACAAGCTTTCCTAATTAATGTGAGTTTTACTATGGTGTTTATTCATCAATCATTGATATGATTCTTGGCATATCCAGGTTCATTGAACTCTGCTGCATCTTTTCTATTGTCTCGGAATGCTGATATTCTTAATCAATGCTGGGATACATTTTCTTAAAAATGATGGTTACTAAAAGTGTTTGTACATGTATAATAATTCAAAAGCTTAACCATTCTTGAAACATAGGAGATTAATTTGAATTTAACACGGTGTCACTTTAAGACAAGGCTGGGGCATAAGCGGCAAATCTGAAAAACGCAAATACAGTATCATGGTTGTTAGTCATCAGGGCATTGGCTTGGCTTGCTGACTAGACATTCCTTAAATACACTGTAATTCAATAAGGAATAAGATGAAGAATAATCCAATAAAAATACAATATCTGTTGGGGCAAACAAGATTAACACTCCATTTCATAACTTGGGATTTTAGTTACATTATGCTTAAGGATGCCTGATTGAAAATGATTTTCCTCTGGATATTTTTCCCTGTACAAAGCAGCCCTGTCAACCCTCACGCATTTGCTGGAAAAATTGAAATCATGCATCAATTTTGCATGTATGATAAAATGTCACGCAAATCACACATTATGTTGATATTTAAAAAAATCTGCTTTTTATAAAATGCCGATACAGTAAAACAATTAAGGCCGAAAAAAGGCGAACGCATTCTGTTTGGACTGTTCAGGCAAATTACGTATATGTCACACATTTGTTTCGAAAAATGTGTATATGTCACACATTTGTTTCGAAAAATGTGTATATGTCACGCATTTGATTCGAAATTTTTCATGTTAGGTGTTCCCACGTTGACAGGCCTGACATACTATCACTTTATGTGCATTGAAAACTCAATAAAAATACAGTAACATCTGTACAGGATTTGAACTAATAATGGGATTCGGGCCATTTGGATTCGAATCATTAGGATTCAGGCCAATAGAGGAGTTTCTAAATGATTTTGAAATCTCGCTAATTCTAGTTTTTTCATGAGATTTTAAGAGATTTGCACATTTTACCTCTAATGACTTACTTTTCTTTCTTTTTAATGGCATATTTGAATTCAGAGATATGTTTCCTACAATAATAGCTTTGATTTACACATTTATGTCATTTAAATTATTCTCCATGACATTTTAAAAAACTCAATGGAAGGTTGGCCCAAGATGAACAAAGGTGACATCTATTATGTCAGCTTTGTTCAGCTTTATTTAGCTATTTAGAAACTATACTATTGGATTTGGACCATCATGATTTGTACCATATGGATTCAGACAATTTGGATTCACACCATTGAAATTTGGACCAATGGGGCGACCCCATCTGAGCACCTCTTAATTTGAATACTTTTTGGCCCTATTTATTAATCTGCTTTATACCTCCTCCATATATTAAAAAAAACTCAAAAGTGAATATCTTCCAATCTGAACTCTTGTCCAATCCCAATGGTGTTCATATTAGACAGGTTTTACTGCACTCCAGAATAATCAGTAGACATAAACCTGAAAATATCTAAGCTTGAAAAATGACTTGTCTGATAAGCACCAAGACAATCCTAATTGAAAAAAGTACTTGCACCCTTTTCGATTTTAATTCAAACTCTGGACTGTTCCTATTCATTGTGTGCTTCACTTTGTACAGGTACCCTGTTATTGCAGTATTCCATATAGACCAGATCTATGGATTCTATAGAATGTTATATCCCCAGTATAATGACATTTGTGTAAGTAAATACTCCCATGTGGCCCTTATTTCATCTTCAGTGCAAAATGGTAAACCACATAGTCTACATAAGAGTATTCAACTCAATTCTGTCGTATTTCAACCCTGATCCTCAACGGTTAATAGTTATTACTAACATCTAACTAGTAAAGACAATTTTACAGTTTTGATGCTGACCTCAAAAGTAAATACAGTAAAACCTGTCCTTTCTCTAGTGAACACCTTTGATTAGTGAACACAACTTCAAGTCAGATTTTAGATTGACTTGACTCGTGCATAAAATCCCCTGAAGTGAAGATCTACCTACTGTGAACATTTTTTAGGCATTCACAATATATATTCTTAATAGTCAGAAGTTATTAAATACATACCAGCTGCTTATGAATGTATAAATGTTATGACTGCAATTCTGATTGGATAGCTCAGTTTTGATTGATCAAATCTGATTAGGTTAGGCTACATCAAAAGATCATTCCTTATATGTAAAGCTTTTGTTTTAATATTAAAAGTATTTTTATGTTACCACCACAAGTGGTGACATATTGTCATAATCTCCAATCTTTTTCTGAATCGTTTTCAAGGTTGGTGTTTAGCATCTGGCCTCTGTTACTAATGGCAGGTGGTGACATTATGCATGTTAATGCCTTGTTACATACTTGCACCAAACACAAGTTGTTAAATTAAAAACTCTTGACCCCCACCCCAAATCTACATCTCACTGCAAAGAGATATAAGTGCAAAATCTAAAGTGAGTATTCCTAAAGAAGACTTTATTAATGTCAATTGTTAAAAAAGAATGTATTAATGTCAATAGAATATAATGTAAGCTACCATAATACAATATAAGAATTTTAAAACATCAATTCTATTGATTGTATTTCCCAGGGAATACAGTGTTATTCTTCTACATATGTTTATCCAGTTATAATTTGCAAATGGTATCACATATTGATATCGGATACTGATTTATATAAAGCTTTTCACCTCTGAGCCGTTTTAATTGTATTTATTGCATTGACCTTTCGATGAGGAAATACCAGAAATTGCTGAAGGAAATTGTTATATCAATAAATCTAATATCAAACTGAAATCGAGGCATAAATCATTGCAATACATAATAACAATATATCTCTTTCTCAGAAGAGATTTTTTTCATTCATATTGCTTCTTGTCTTATTTCATTGTGAAGCTTTAGATTTGCTCATGATCAATTTGAGTATTTAGAGGCCCTTTTACAGTACAGTTTCCCTGAAAAAGTTCTCCGGAGGTGTTCTACTTATGGAGTAACATAAGTCAATGGGCCACTGGATCGTGAAAGTGTTCAACTTACAAAGGTGTTCCATTATAGAGAACTTTTAATTGACAGATTCTACTGTATTTTGGAACTTAACCTCTTCAATCCCAGGCTCTAAAATCAGTTGAAACCAGAGAATTTTTCATTTTTGCTACCTTTTGACATTTTACTATATACCTATACAACTTTAGATGCTCAACTTCGTAAAATTAGATGGCAGGGATCATTTCGACATGTTTTAAAACAATTTTTGTGTAAATTGGATGAAAATTGTTCAAATAAAAGCAATTTTAGTGAACAATTTTGTGACAGATTTTCTCGTCACTCTGGGTTTCAAGGTCATTTCTGAGGTGACGAGAAATCTAGTCACTCCAGGTAGTCAAGAGGTTAAGTGAAGGCTCATGTTTATGGAATTTGAATAAAACCAATGCATTTCCGTTCTTCCTAAGGCTTGTGATGCATTGACGGAAACTTGCTTTGAATACAAAAATGTGTTTACCAAATTCAGCTGAAGTTCAAAGTTATTTTAAGGCTTATTTATGGACAGAATTAAAAATCTTTAAAGTGGCAAAATTTTTGCAGAGGCTTGATTTTAGTCTAATTGAGGTCAAGGTCACATGTAAAGGGATAATACTGAACCATGCACAAGATGCAAAAGGGAAAGCTATAGAGTACAAAACAAGAAAATAAATGAATCATTGGTAAAGAAAGCAAACCCTCAATATTTCAAACACACAAAGAAACATTATTTCACATCCTCCCTTCTTATCAAAGATGTTATTTAAAATAAAACCCAGATGACAAATCACAGGCTGCTGGAAACCCATTTAATTGAATATTCAAATATTTCTTTTTGTTTTATCAAACTAAGGATAATTTCCTAATTGTGTTATTATGAAGATTCAATGTCAACTTGTTCTTGGTTATCAAATCAATATTTTCTGAGATTTTTAATGGAATAAATCAATCATTTTTATTGAATATAAATTTTAATACAGAACTATGCTGCCATCTTTCAGCAGGTTTCGTACATTATTATGATTTTGTCACATATATATAGTAGGTCAATGTCACCTAAAAGTTAAAAATGAATGGGTACTGTAAATTTTTTTAAATTGATGGCCTTTTTAATTTGGCTGATTTGGTGCATTAAAAACTGCCAAATTAAGTCTCCGCCAATTTTTGGAAAAAATCCTTGGACCCTAGGTCTCATTGAGAATTCTTTGTAACCCCATTTTTGTTGCTATATATTAGCTCATATATGAAGATAAAACCTCCCTATGTCACCCATGAGTAACCTGGCCATGTGATGTCCCAGCTAGCCTTCTAATGTTCATATTTTACTGATGAGTCAATCCGCCAAAAATTCCAAAATTTGCCAAATCCGCCAAATTAGATAGGCTAGTCCCAAATTAAAGCAACTTACAGTTTATGGAAATGTAATTTGCTATTTTCCTCCATCAAATGAAATTCACTTTTACTTATAAAATAAATTAAGGAACTTTTTTTTGTTGAGACCCGCATAGTTATCTGTCAACAGCAGAGGCAAAGCAGGTATACTAAACAAACTTATGTTATGGGAGAATGGATCACCTTAAATACCATTATTTAATAAAATATCTACAGTAGCTTATCAGTGGGTAAGTAGTATTACATAGGATGTATTGAGAAATTGTGTTAATCGTAGTATAGCTGAGATTATCAAGGTAAAGTGTATACCTAACAATAGTGATTATCTCCCATATGTATCTCTCAATGTGCAATAGCTCTGAAAGGGTTAATTTAACACCGATTTATGTGACAGTAATTACCAGTTTATCTACAAGCTTTGTTTACCATTTTATTCCTTTGTTAATTTGTAGGGAGAATATAAGTTTTCAGCCGTTCAATCAGTGGCAAAACATTAACTCAAATAGTATTATTCAATGATAACCGCACTCAGATTTGATCACCTCTCTAATTCAATCACTGGATAAATCTGAACAACTCTCAATATTAACACCTCCTTCTATTGACTCTTGTGTTAAAAAGAATGAAAACTAGAGTCCATTTCACTGCTTCAGTTCGTCAGTAGAACGGCAAAAATAAGAAATTGGGAGACCATTGTGCAATAATATATGGAAAAGTATATTCATAATGTACATGAATGACATTTGTATATCTTGGATTGCTTCTAGTTTGGCTTATAAAGTGTGTGGCCTCTTATATTTGGATGTTTCTCTGCCATGTTATTTCCAATAAGATTAACATGGCTGAAATTCTTCAAATTACAAGACGGCACAGGCTTATTGCACAAAAAACTAAAAAATCTGAAATATACAAATGTCATTCATGTACATTATGAATATACTTTTCCATATATTATTGCACAATAGTCTCCCAATTTCTTATTTTTGCCGTTCTACTGACGAACTGAAGCAGTGAAATGGACTCTAGTATGTGAATATATGGTAATCAAAACAATTTCAAATTGGGTCAAATCCCAGTAGATTTCGATTTACTTAATGGAAATTTACCGCTCTCAGGCGGTCATACCATAGCGCAATTCAACAAAACACATTTCCTACAAAAATGGAAAAATTAGAATTGACACCAAAATTACTTTCATGGATGAATGAACATATTTGATTGTTGCGTGTAATATTGAGTTTGACACATCGCACAATGTAGCATATTAGAGTTACACTTTGTCAATTTCATTATTTTCCTCATAACTTACTGGCCAGAAATACACGCATTGGTGCACTTTAGGGAACAGATATACGCATATGGTTAATGGTGTTTCCTACAATCGTAGTGGAAATGATCGTTTGTGAGGAAATCAAGGAAGAAATTGATATGTCATAGAATATTATGTGCCTTTTATATCATACTTTTAGTGGAAGTAATTTTGAAATAAAAAATAAACATTTTTCATGATTCATTGACTTTATACAAGACTACCTAAGATATTTCAAATTTCCACTGTATCAAAAAGAAAGTCATACATTGCAGAGACAGAGTTTTTACTCTGAATAAGCAATTATTTGTCCTTTTGATCTGTGTTTTTATGTTACCTCCACAAGAGGTAACATATTGTTATATAGTCTCCAACTTGTGAACGGTAATTTGGTGTTCAGCGTTTGATGGTCAGCTTTTATAACAAATGGCATCTGTAACAAATGGCAGGTAGTGACATTTTGCCTTGTTATACATACTTTTGTATTTACCTTAATGGCGCATTCTGGAACTCAATCATAGCATCTTTGTCGCATTGTTGATGTCCAGAAGGACAGAAATAGAAAAGGCGTGGCTTACAACAATACTGATGGAATTTGCCCCTACATATTCTTTTCTCCATCCCAGCTAAAACATGCTTTAACTGACAAATTGGTACTGAGAGAAACTGATGACACGAATGATTGGCAATTTGAAAAAAAGGAATCTAATTCCATGAGCAAATGCTTAAAATGGGAAGTCCATTACAGCAAGTCTATCATTTTCTTAATCTTGCCATTCATCAAGACATTTCAATATCATTTTCTGACATTTTCAAATTAAATGTGAAATTGAAGTGATGTAAATTGATAGAAACTGTACAATATCATTAAATGTACAGATTACCATTGGTCAGGTTATAAGTGTGTTTATTTGCAGAGAAAAAATTTTTGATCATCGATATATGTGAATAGTTTCGTCATTTTCACAAAATATTTCAGAAGGCCAATGTTTTGTGAAAAAACTATACTAGATTACAGAATTATACTAGATTATATCTATCAAAAATAATTCATCAAAATTATATAATGATATAACTGCTAATACACGATCATAAATGCATCATTTCTGTCAAGGGTATATTTGATGAGATAACTAATCCAAATGAAAGAATAGGATTTGAAATCATGAATCATTATTGTCAACCCTGGATGCTATAGATAATTCCAATCCTGCATTATCAACCACACTTGGCAAGTTTTGAGCTCTTGAGATGATTGTCAAATATCATTTTAATGAAAATTTAAATATACATGTACAGTATATTGTTTCATTTTTGTGACTATATTTGAATGGTTATCCTCATGAGAAATATTTCTGACAAAGGATACCTGAAAGTTGAAACTCTCATTTTGCATGTTGAATTTTTTGTCAGGTTTCTTCTCAATCTAGATATGTTGATAAAAATTGTATTTTGTGTATTCCAGTGTGCAATATGCCTGACTGGTACGCCGACCATGAAAACGATGCCCTGTGGTCACGAGGCAGTTTGTCGGAGATGCTTTATCAAAACCATGCAGCAAGCTATCAAACAGCGCAGCATCCCTTTACGTTGCGTGCTCTGCAGGGCACCAATTTATAAACTTATACGTCGCAAAGAACCCTTTGAGAGTGATCAAGAGAATGAAGTGACAGAATTTAGCTCAATAGATGACTTTTTTATGCCGTCAAAAGATTTGAAGAAGGATAAGGTGTCTACACCTACTAAATCACAACCAAAATCACCCATTATTACCCATAATGCAGTAATGAATCAGACGACAGGTCGAACAAAAGATATCCCTTCATCGGCCAGAATCGTATCCAAACGTCTTCTAACACCTGTTCCAGCTAGAGTCCAAATAAAGCGGTCAGACCAGCAGGCTCGATATTCTAAATCAAGCAGGTACTAAGGACAAAAAATGTACCATTGAAAATGTGTGACAGTTATTGGGACAAGAGGGTCAGATTTTGGAACCGTTGTAACTTAGTCTAACGAGATAATAGTTAGCTTGGAATGGTAGGTTACAATTGGACCAAAAATGGACCCATTAGTCAGGTAGTGGGGTTCATTTCCCTCTCAAAAAAATTGGAGAAGGAGAATTTACTGCATGGGAAAATTATGAACAAGTGTAAATACTAGATAGATAGAAGTATAAAGTTTTTCTGATGTGTGTAAACATTAAGGATGCAAAGATGAAATCCATCCACCTTTTGAAAATCTCTTCACACAAAAAGCAAAAACCTGGATATACAGTATTGTACAGTGAAACCTGTTAAGTGGAACAGCTCTTTAAGTGGAACACTTTTCAGAGTCCCAAGACCAACTGACTTAATGTTAAATGAACCTCTGTAAATGGAACACCTCCCAAGTGAAACAGTTTTTAGAAGTACAACACGGCCAAAAGTGTTCCACTAAGCCAGGTTTTGCTGTATGAAAATAAAGATACAATAGAGAATAAAGGCAATAATACATTTCTATCAATGAGTCAGTAATTGGACGTGTTCACATCTTTTTCATGTTACAATGTTATTAGAGAGCAGTATTATACTTGGATAAAGAAATCCGAAATTGTTCAGACATATCTCCGGGATATGTATTGTAGCATGTTCTTATTAACTGTTATTAAAGATAAGATTATCTGTCAGTTCTGAATGCCTAAGCCTCCGCTTATATAAGATCAAACTATATTAATGTATCATAAAAACTTTCAGTATAAAAGCCGCAAGATTAATACATAAATCAGTCCCTTGGATTTTTATACGACCAATCTTATAACTTCAATGAGTCAGAAAATAAATGAATCTATTCTTTATTTCTTATCAAGAATGTAATTTTCATATCAAACGAAACCAATTAATCTCTTTTGATTTTTCTTGTTAAGTATCTCATATTGATGCCATGTCAATTTTCTTTTCCCGACAGCTAACTCTATTCGCAAGCTAGTTCTTGGGGAGTAAAGTTGATATACAAATAGAAGCCTTCTTAAATTCAATTCCTTAGTGGCCGAAACTTGATTTTCCAATTTGTCGCAAATTGTAAGCATTGTTCGATATCTCATTGGTATGTTTCCAAACTAATGACATCTCCATTTCGTTGTAGCTCTTTGGACGTACAAGTTCAACGTCAATCTCGTTGATGTCATTAAGTGCTGACATCATTGAGGCTTATGTAATTTGATCTATGTTTTCAATATAATGCTCTTAAGCAAATACTAGAAAGTAAAAATGCTATTTTTGACTTTTCGAGAGAACAAATTATTTCTTATATAAAGCCATACTGAAATAGCAATAAATTGTATTTGTAATTTTGTACTTTCTTAGACATATTCATATCTGATTGTAACTAAATTATGATATCTTATTTATAAGAGATATCATTTTTATCCAATTGTATATTCCCAAAAATATGTTCATGTACATGTGCCCAAGATATGTGCTCTATATTAAAACAATTATGTATTCTCTATTAACTACAGGGTGGGCCATTAAAAATGAAACACAGAGTTATATTCTGTTTAAAGGACCGGATAATTTATCTAACGCACAAATAATATTTAACTGTATGATTTAGGATGAAAGTATGCGATAAAAGACAGTAGTGGATTCCAGTTAGAACTGCATATCATTGTTGAACATAGAAATTGCAAAAAATACATTTGAAATCTCAAGAAATGAGAAAGGCCTATAAGTGTAAAATAAATTATGGGAAATATTAGATATAGGGTAATGTGAAGTCAAGAAATCTATTGCTGAAATTGCTTCTTTGAGCAGTGATATTTTATCAATGTATGCAATGTTCAATATAATAGGAATGTACAGGATTTTATCAATATTTCATATCTACTATTTGATATCATTTAAACAATAAATTAATGTCATATCAGGCCATTCCTTAAACAGGGTAGCCGGCTCTACTTAAAAATGTGTTAACTATAACAAATTTTACTTAAGGGAGAATCAGCGAACTCTGATGCAAAATTAACAAAATCACCTGGCATCATGATGATAAACCATAGCGTCTCATTTCTCCTCAGTCGTGAGATGTTTCAGGTGACACAAAAAAGCGTTATGAATATCAGAATGCCAGCCATAAATATAATACGCTACATTGTCTTAAATGTTTTGTAACTTGTAAATAATTGTACATTCTAGTAGAGAGGCGCTATTTTACGATTAGATACAATTTCCAAGGTGTATAAAGAATAGAAAAAAAGAAATAAACGATGTTATTAATCAGTATTGAGACCTGTATTCATGTTTGTTTCATGATTGCACTTAAAAATCTATTAGTCTTAATAGAACACACATTAAGGAGATTACTCCTGTTCGTTAACATATTTCATCGAGAGAAAATAGAACATGTTGCAGAAATGCAATTAAATATAAAAATCTATGTCGTTGATTAAGTCAATGAAGGGAAATCTCAAAGTAAGAGCTCTTGATGAGTCATTCGGAAATTAAATTTTAAACATAATTTAATCTCTTAAAAAAGTTGATTTGATTTGAGTTGACAAATGGCTGGGTAAGGATATCAATTTTTTGGCGGAAACTATTTTTATGGAAACTTACAACCCCACAATGTTAAAATCTTTTAATGTTTGATGAGTTATAGTGATATGCAATTGGGTCGCGGTCAAATGATATCGATACCTGATTATATGGTGAGATTGCTCAGGGCTTGCAATCAGGGGTATTGAATTAAAAAAATCACATCAATCCCTAAGGATTCTGCCTTAGCAAACATAATCATAGAGATGATTAAGTCAAGTTGACATTATCTCATAAACCGGTATATCTGATTTACTGTCTGGAGAATAATTGAGATAATATCAGTTATCACACGTTTCAGCATGTGATACAGGAAATATTCCACGAAAGGTAATACTGTATCATCCACGAAAGCGAAGCTTGAGTGGTGATACATTGTTACCCGAGTGGAATATTTCCTGTATCACATAAGCTGAAACGTGTGATGACGATTTTATCACATGTCTAGGAATTTTGAAGCATTTTGATTTGGTCAGTTATGACTGGTAGAGTATGTGTACTTCTAGTAACTATTATAATTTTTGATTTCGCTTTGAAACAATGTGACGTCGTCATATCGTTGTATTCGTACTTGTTTGTGAAATAGTATGACGTCATATTGTTTTCCTTAGCTAGAAGTGATATAATCAGTGACGTCACATAGTTGCTATTGATCATCACTGGTTGCCTCTAGTAACGTGTGAGACGGCCGTGTGAGACGGGAAAACTCACACGGTAATCAACCAATCAGATTACTGGAATTTTACAGAGCATGTGATAAACTATATTCTATTAAAGATATCTGACCGAGATAAGCTGAGACCATTGTCTGTTGTAGAAAACAATGATTTATATTTAGAAAATACATATGTATAAAGGTGTCTAGTTGACAGAATAAGTTGATTTTAAGGATGATTTATATATGATTTTCTGAATATCTGATTAAAAATAAAGTTTCATATACATGTAGTAAAAATACAATCTTTGAGACGGCTGACAGAAAATGTTTTGAGACATCTAAATGACAAAACACAATCTTTGAGACATCTTAATACAAATGTACAATCTTTGAGAGAGCTGACTGAGAAAACAACCTTTGAGACATCCATTTGAGAAAACACAATATTTTAGATACAAAACACAATTTTAAGTTATCTAACTGAGAAAACACATTCTTCGAGTCATCTGATTAAGAAAACAAAGTCTTTTAGGCATTGATAAAAATAAAATTTTTGAATGACAAAACACATTCTTTGAGACAATCTGACTACAAAAACAATATTTATGTCATCTTAATAACAAAAACACAATTTTTGAGTCATCTGATCTGAATCCAAAAACACAATCTTTGAGTCATCTGAATCCAAAAACACAATCTTTAAGTCATCTGAATCCAAAAACACAATCTTCGAGTTATTTGAATACAAAAACGCAATGTTTGAGTCATCTGAATCCAAAAACACCAATCTTTGTGTTATTTGAATACAAAAACGCAATGTTTGAGTCATCTGAATCCAAAAACACAATCTTTGAGTCAACTGAATACAAAAACGCAATGTTTGAGTCATCTGAATTCAATAACACAATCTTTGAGTCAACTGAAAACAAAAATGCAATGTTCGAGTCATCTGAATCCCAAAACACAATCTTTGAGTCAACTGAATACAAAGACACAATCTTTGAGCAGCATGCTGATTAAAAAACAAAATTTCAGTAATTTTGTAAAGATAAAACAAATCAATTTATAGCAGGTGTTCCTAACACACCTACACAAGGTAAGGTGAGACATAAAGGTGGGCTGGGTAGACACAAGATACAACATGGAAATATGCAATGTACAGTGAAACCTATAAAGTAGAACACCTCTAAAAGTGGAACACCTCTGTTAGTGGAACACTGCAGAGTCCCAAGACCATCTGGCTTAATGTTGAAAGAACCTCAATAAGTGGAACACCTCCTAAGTGGAACACTTTTAGAGGTACCAAAAGTGCTCGACTTAGACAGGTTTTACTGTATTTAACATTGGAGGAGTCAGGGTAACAGCACTATATTAACTCTCATGGATATAATTGCCGTTTGTTTTATTATAAGTTGTTAATATAAATCAGTTCTGATTCATGTCAATTCTGCGTGCCATACTGTAAAATACTGTTGTTATTATGACAATAACTTATGAAGGATACCATGACACCATAAATATGAGTATTTGTCTATTTTTAATTTTGTTTGAAGATTCCAATAAAATGTCTTTGTTCTCTGACACTAGTATTCCTACCTCCAGAGAGCTAGAACTAAATTTGTATCACATAAAGATGTTGTAAATGGTACCATAACTTGAGTATCCAGACAATTTACAAAATTTCATTATGTTAAAGATGTAGCGTTTCGAGGGGATTTCGTGGGTATAGTCATAAGCAGTTTGGAATAATGGTGAAAGCTTTCCGAGCCTTTTTTTTTGGGGGGGGGGGGTGTATAATATAAGCATAGTCTGAATTTCACTTAATGTGAATACTGAATAAAAAAAACTTGAAAACTTGTAGGTTTCCAACTTATTAAGGGAAATGCATTATACAGGGTTTCTAAACCTTTTGAGGAAGTGTACAATGGAACAATCATAGCATGTTAATATGCAATAGAGAATTTGTAAAATGACTATCAAAGTCTCATCATGGTAGAATCATGGTTTCCAAGGTTTTGATGGGTAGTGTATGATACAAACATTGAAAGCAATTACTCAGAATATAGAAACCTTATCTACTGTTTCCAGACCAGTTGGATTTAAGTAAAGTGATTTTCCCCAATCCTTCAAGCTACAAGTTCATATCTTAATTAAATCAAACTATCTATGAAATTCAGAAATATTGGCTTACAGATCCGAGATTAAAACATAATTCAACGCTGAAATCTTTGTTATATCCTCGGGCCATAATTATAGATTATTTCCCAATAGTTTATGAACATCCAAATTCTCGTGGGAGGATTCTAAAAAATTGCATTCTTTTGCTTTTGGATCTTAACAACAACTTCAGATTCTTGGGATTACATTTTTAAAGTGGTTTGGTAAATTGAATATATTGTCACGAGGTATCCCGTGATACATAGCTTTCAATTTCTAAATGAGCAATGATATTTACCTCACGATATGATGCCTATGATTCAAACAACACGAGCAATTTTAACACATAATGACCTTTCGTACTGTAGTTAAGAAGTTGTTAAAAGATTTAATACCAGTTTTACAGCAATTTGGCAGGACCTTGTTAAAAAAACCAATCATGTATATCTTACTGTAATACTAGCCTATATTACTTTGGTATTGAACTTAATTTCAAAATATCAATAATATCAGACATACATAAAAAGTTTTTGCACTGAGACATTGTGGGATTTTTTCACGGGCTATTAGATCCGGGATGCTGAATCATGACATTATGACATTTGAAGTTAGGGCACCATGGGGGCAAGTAATCACTATTATCTCACTTCAGGATCCTGCCGCTTCACCAGAATGATAAAAAGCTCCGAAATCATCCAGCAAAGGAACCCCAAATGCCCAATAAAATCAGCTTTACGCCTTTTCCTATCTTCAGACAATATTATAGATCAATAGTCAATAGACGATGGATTTGGATTTCAAAGGTTCAGCCAATAATACCGGCTCAGCGAATCCTTTGTAGCAAAGTATTTGATTTTTGGAAAAGTTTTTCATTCATTAAACTTGCAAGACTTGTTTATATTTCGTTTTGCATTTTCTCCCCTTTGCAGTTTTTATCTTATTAGTTTGGATCTGTCTAAAGATAATAAGCAACAATGACACGATATTCTTCCAACAATCACAGAACTGTACAAATTTCACCCCTCAGCACAGGATTTAATTCTATGTTTTTATTAAAAAAAACTAAAATAAAAATGATTTACTTTATTCATATCTAAAAGGTCTATAAATTAAAGATAGAATCTCCCTTAAATAAAGCCTGTAGAGTTTCAAAATATAGGGTGAAATTCCAGAACCCCCATTTGTGGGTTTCGAAGCAAAAATTGTCATCATCACATGAATTAAATCAGATGTTTTATACTGTCTGTATTAAATCTGCTCTCATATCTAAACTGAAAGCATCTCTTAAAATATGATACTGAATGTATTACTATAAAAGCGCATATCCAATATTATTGTTCATTACAAAATTAATATGCAAACATTAACGCCATAATGAACCACTACGGAACAAAGGCACAATAACAGAAGCGAAAAAAGAATATTCTGGTTTCTAATGGCATCTCTTGTTTACTAATTACCCTCATGCGATAAGCAAAAATGCAAAAATTAAGCTGTTGCCAAGGTTTCATTCATATTCATGTTTTCTGGTCAACTGAGGATACAAAAATATCTTTCTTAAATGCTTCTAAAACAATAGGGAATAGAAAATTACCAGCGGGTCTTTTTTTGGTGAGCCATTTATCTGTCTTCTAAAGTTCCTATAGAATGCACATTCAAGCATATACCTCAGTTTTCAGTAAATTATAGTATTTTATCATTTGTGTAACATTGAAATTAACATTCTTGTAATATAAGTCACTTAACTTCTTTGGGAAATCCAAATTAATTTTAGTCTTACAAGACAATTCATTTTGTAATGATGGCCATCTATCTGTAGGATCCAGCAAAATTGTAAAATGTTCACAAAACGAGCCAATTTTTTTCATTTAGAAACTAGAATAATATGATCCCTATTTGTATAAATACAAGAATATTTACAATATCGCAGTTATATTTTACATATATATCATTTTATTTCATATTTTCTTACAAAAACTAATTCTTTGTACATTTTTACACTATTTTCAATTCAATAAAAACACTGCATCTAATTATTCCATTGAAAAATAATTTACGGTTTTACAATTTAAACCACATTCAAATAATAATAACAACATTGGTATGATCATACAAACTTCTGAACAGACATGCAGATATTCTTACTAAACATTCCTTCAGTACATTTTAACTTAACATACCAATATTAAACATTGGATAAATAGAGGTTATTTAATGGGAGGTTTTTGATACAGGGTATATCTGAGGGAAATACAATATATCTACGGGACCGAGGGTTGATATAATGTATTTATCGAGGGATATACACTATATCAAAAATCAAGCATTTAATAACTGATTTATTCTATACTTATTAGATTATGAGGAATAATAGCCAACTCCCCTGGCTCAGTATCTATTTCCTGAATGATGTCGTAGATCTGATGAGTGGGTGATATCAGCGCGTGGTATATATATCACCCGCTCACGTCACATATCAATTATATTCCCGCATGTTATTTACCTATAACACTACTAAGTATGGAATAAATTTTATATCTTTATCTTTGTTTTCTGTTGTTGAAAGCAATGCCAAATTGCAATTTAGCACATGATAATGTACATGGAACATGTATTTGAAAATCTTGTTATTAAAATAAACATAGTGTTCAAAAACCTACTAAACATTTAAGAAACTATCTAGCATATCAATTTTCAGCAAAGAACACATTTCACGGCATGTTGATCATAGCAAAGTACTTCTACAGTATAAGTACATTACAATTACACAAAATACATGTGTACATACTGTATTTATACAATACAACTACACATATTGTACATGTACCATGCTTACCTAACAATGTCCATATATCATAGTTTATAGTGAGCACTGACACACACATTAATTAATACAAGGCATTAACATGCAAAATGTCACCACCTGTCACTTGTTACAGATGCCAACCACCAAACACCAACCACTGAACACCATACACAAAAACTTGGAGGCAATAACAATAAGCCACCACTTGAGGTGTTGACATAGTAAATGGATTAACATCGAACACATTCCATTTTGATTAAATTTTAAATGCTCGAGTTATTCTACACAGTAGCTCCCTCACATTCCAAAGTTTGCAAATACTAATTCCAGAGATAGAGATCATGATCAGCTTATGACAGAGATAAACCCTGGCCAAAAAGAGTGACAGCCACTCTAAAAACTCTGCTTTACCAACAAACAAATTGATGACAAAGTGAGAGAAAGAGTCCATTGTATAAACTGCCACTTTAATTCACTCTCTTAGCTCTTAGAATTTACTAAGCAGATTTGCTGTCTATAAGAGTGTGGTTAAAGTGCCCTGCAGATGTCATCACTTCTCAACTTGTGATAGTGTATGGGGGTGAATAGAAAAGGATTCATTTATTGTGATATAACAAGGATGTCATGACATCCTCCGGATGACATCCATACAAGTCTGGGTAAAAACCTATTGTAGTCACCAGGGCAGGGGGGGGGGGGGGGGGGTTAAGCGTATAATTACCCTTGAAAAATAAGGACAAATTGATCCACTTTGTAACTTCAATGACTCAATTTTATCCAATTCTGAAAATTCTAAATATAATGTACCTGTATATTACAATATCAGGTATCAAAGGTACTGCTATAGATCATAATAATAATAGTTATTCAAACTACATTGATTCCATATACTTCAAAAGACAGCCATCTGTAAAACATGCTTAAGTATCACAATCAAATACAAAATAAATGACATTTAAGAGAAAGTTTTCTTTTGAGTATTAGTGTTTATGTGGCATTCACCCGTATTCATACTGTCGATGACTTAATTCTTTTTACATGTACCAGACCTACTGGATGAATTAATTGCATATACATTTCCTTAAGAATGTCTTTACGTTACTTCTCTTACAATAAATTCATTTCTCAAATAGGGTTTCCTATACCCCTAGCATTGATGCAATTGGTTATATGATCACTGCCATCATGACAGCATTACTAGGTGTGTTATGATGACTAGGGTATTGTTTTTACAACCAATTTGACACAGGTTGTCATGACTACTCCTGTATCTCCTAGAACCAAGGATACCACACAGAGTCAATTTGACATTGGTTGTCATGACAACTGTCTCTCCTAAAATCAAAGATGTCACACAGGGTCAAATTGACATTGGTTGTCATGACAACTGTCTCTCCTAAAATCAAAGATGTCACACAGGGTCAAATTGACATTGGTTATCATGACAATTGTCTCACCCTAACTTAGAAAAGTAGGGTCCTTTCTATCCAGGTTGTCATGAGTACTGTCTCTCCTTTAACCCACGTAGGGTCCACTTGATGCAGGTTGTCATGACTGCTGCCTCTTTCAACCAAAGACACCACACCAGGTCAATTTGACATAGGTTACCATGGTAACTGTCTCTTCAACAACCAAAGATGCCACACAGGGTCAACTTGACACAAGTTGTCAAGCCAACTGTCTCTTACAACCAAGGATGCCAAGCAGGGTCCATTCGACACAGGTTGTCATGACTATTTGCAGCAGCAACTAATGTACTCACACGGCTCTCAGCACCATCAAATGTTGCCAAATCTGCAAGAACAAATTTTTAAATCAAATATTAAAACAAGGCATTAACATGTAAAATATCACAACCTGTCATTTGTTACAGAAGCTGACCACAAAAAACACCAATCACGGACAGCCATCCACAAAAAGGTTGGAGACTATTACAATATGACACAACTAACGGTGGTGATATAATAATCTTTCTGACATACTGTCTATAAATACATAGACTATCATTGAGTAATGACATTTGAATTACAGTAAAACCTGTCTAAGTGGAACACCTTTGGTACTTCTAAAAGTGTTCCATTTGGGGGTGTTCCACTTATAGAGGTTCATTCAACATTAAGTCAGTCGGTTTTGGGACTCTGAAAAGTGTTCCACTAATAGATGTGTTACAACATTTCCTTTAGACAATGTACATCTAATTGTCCCTTTAAATGACTGCAGGGAGAGACTACAGTGTATATAGTAATATACTGCATAAAAGATGATATTACAAATGGTGAAAAGTGATAATAATATAAGTACAATTAGTGTTGAATATTTCAACGATTTAGGAAAATTTATTCATGTTGAATATTGGCAAACAACAAAAATTATGTCCTTAGTAAAATGACCACTGATAAAGTAGTTTGAGAGAATGATAGTGAATGTGACTGACAAATGACAATGCTAACAGTCTAAGAGATAACTTGATGCCTAATACGGGGCCGAATACTCCCAGGGGAACACCAGCTTGCATGTTAGATTCCCATTAATGCCCATCATTTTGCTCAATGATTGCAGCCTCATTTCCTCTTAGGATATCATGAGAAACAGCAGTTTCATTATCTGGTATTTCTGACTCGATATGGGTAAACCATGCGTGATATGACAATCGCATTGTGATTTTCATCATCTCCGATGAGAAATCACTTAATAACATTTGATGCCATTATTATTACATCGAAAAGGAAATAATCACGTTTATTCACACATTTTCAGTGAAAGCGAATATAACACTCATTACTTCCCATTGGATAACACTATGAAGGTTATATTTTCAGATCTTTAATTTTACAAATCTGGCAAAAAATTAGGCAATAGTCAAATAATGATTAGGCAAAATTACCACTTATACAGTTATGTGGCAATGATTTAGTGATTACATTCAGTCGCAAATGTTAGTCATCATATAGAAATTCAAACAGCAATCTCAACAGTTCTCAACAACTTGAATTTTAAATGAAATACAGACGAAAAGGACCCGGTGGTATGAAAAATACCCCCTGGGACAGGACGTCTAATCTACATACCAATATTTGGTCCACAAATTATGGAGTACGTTTCAAAGTGATATTCCCAAATGTAAAATGTCAACTTCGGAAATGATTTCTCATCTCAATATAAAACTGATAGCTGCACTTGGTTAATGTTATAGCATAATGAATCTTTCAAATGTGACTAACTATAGATGTAATGCAAAAGTTCACTATATGTATAATATGTGGTCATAATCATTTTTGTGAACACAGCAGGCCCGTAGCAAGGGGGATTCGCAGAGTTCGGACGAACCCCTCCTGGCCAAAATTTTTTTCAAAATCATGCAGTTTTCACAAGTGATTTTAGCCATATTTGGGCCAAAATTGTCAAATGTGAACCCCCCTGGAAATTTTTGAGACTTAACCTCCCCTTGGCAAATCCTGGCTACGGGCCTACGTACACAGTATCGATAAAACAGTTGCAAGTATGTTAACCAATGAATCGGAAAATCCAAGATATTAAACCATTGGGTTTATGATTGTGGCATCACAAAGTCACAAAATTGCTATAACTTAGGAGTGACCTTTAACCAGACTTTTAAATCAACTAAGTAGTTTTGTTCTTCCATTAAAGCTATTTAGTTTCTATGATATCAATCACTGGATTGCATGTTATATATTGAATGAAAACAAAAATGTACTTCATTACTAAGAAATAATAAAAAAACAAAATAAAGACATTAAGAAAAATATTATCGCAAGGAGTCGTCCTAATAAGAATGCATTTATTGTGTTTTCCATATTATGATTAAACCACCTTTGTTGATAAGAACAATTTTATACTTTTCCATATCAAGCCCACAATTTATAGCTCATTATTAAAGTGATATTCCTGGCAAGATCATTTCTCTCATTATTTGGTAGCAATAACTAATTTTCACTTTTTCAAAATAATCATTTTTGCTCTTGATCATGGTATAAGGTTGGTATTCACCCGTCGGGATGATATGGGTAATATCCCTCGGACGATATTGATATAAAGTGAAATATTGATATCATCCTTGTGATATTCCCCATATCAAATCCCTCCTGGTAAATAACTACTGTATAGTATATACTTTCCATACTAAGCAAAAGACAGAATAAGGTTTTGATAAGGTCAATATTGATCATTTAGAAATGTAGTGCTCATTTTCAGTTAACATTGGTAAAGCTGCCATTTTTTCAGATTTCACACAGGATGTGATGTCATCGACTGCCAAATTTTATAACCTTATCCAAGAGTGATTGGCAGCCATTATTCATAGTCGTTACTTCGTTGCCTGGTGTAGAGCAATTTAGTAAAATTATTTCTGTAAGGTTCTCTTTGGACCAAGTGTTTTTGTTGGAAGATGGACATCCAGAAAATATTTCAGATATACGTATGCTTGATTAACCTTTGAGAAAATCTAATAATCTTTATCCTGTAAAATAATCTCCAAGATCAACAATGGAATACTTTAATAATATACAATTATTGACCTCTCCAGAGGTTTACTGTCAAAATTATATCCCGAGACTGTAAACCGAGACCGTAGGTCGAGGTTTACAGTCGAGGGATATAATTTTGACAGTAAACCGAATGGAGAGGTCTATAATTGTTTTGTTAGTCCGAAGAATATCTTAGATTTTTCTGACCCTTGAAGTTGACTTGAAGTTGGATCCAGACCCTCGAGACGTTCATGGCAAACATCTGCCACGGCAGTAAGTTCACTCAATGGAGTCAAATTACTCTCCTGGGCGAAGTCCACTAAAAGCTTTGTACAAAGTTTTAGATTTTTCTTCGTATTTTGACTGTCTTTACTCTCTAAGAGACTAATAATATCTTCATCTTCAACTTTTTTGAAACGGCTAGTGCTAGCGGCGGCCATTTTATCGTCTGATAATGACGTCATTTTAGTGGAATGCTGGGAATATTATTCACCGGCAATGCATTGCGCGGTGTACAGTTAAAATTATTCACCGCTCGTTGACCAATCAAAATCGAGTATTTCAACTGAGGTACTAACAATAAACAATGCATCTCATTTTCAGATAGCCCAATCAATACATGTAGGAGTGGATCACTGTCTTAGAGTCTGCTGATTAATGAACCCAGATAACATCTCCTTTAATGAAATTTTTGACAAAGTCTCTGTATCTTGATTTATATATCATATATCATGGGTGACCTCATGGTCATTCACCCCATATGAATACATATATCAGTACAAGGATCCAAACTCGTTTTGAATGTCCATAAATAATTGGTTCATCTGTGTGAGTTTATCAAGATCATAAGAAAATTGATGTATCACAACTTGAAGAAAATCAAGTCCATGGTAATATCTATTTCAGCAAAGTCGTTAGCCTGGGCGTTAGCCGCTAAGGTTTCCCTGTTGCAAGAAGCTATTTACTAGTTTCATCACTAGATGGCTGACATAGCTACAACTACTCAGTATTTTTATCTTCAGTAGTTAGTTTATGTATTAATCTTATTTCAATTTTGTATATTGTATTTTGAAGAGACTAATATGTCATTGTAATGACATCAGAGAGTCAATAAAAGACATATACACAGTATCGATAAAAACAGTTGCCAGTATGTTAACTAATGAATCGGAAAATCAAAAATATAAACAAAAAAATCCTCCAGACTTGAATAGAAGAATTTTCATCAAAACTTTTTAAGTTTTAAGATAAACATAGTTAAGGAAAAATGTACTCAGTGAAAAGAAATATGATTCTGGATTGTAAAACAAAATATATTTCACTTTTCTTGATTCTATAAAATGGGCCTTTACTATGGAGAATCTACTTGACCTAGAAATTAAATTTCCAAAAAACTAATTTTCGAAGTTGATAAACAATTATAAAAATCACATTTACAGATGTAATTTTATATGAAGATTTACAACATGACAACAATTCGACTTGATTTTGAAAATTTAATGATCAAGATTATTTCTACTTACACCTCGTTTACTGAATTACAATTCTGTTTTTCCGATTTTGCGAGATCTTCAATGTGACACAGAATAAATATGCTTTTAGCCTAAATATGTTACAAAAACACTTTTAGTTTGTTTCCTGATATGGTTAGTGTTTTCTCTTGTCAATTTCCTTGTTCTGAGGTATTACACAGGCTCTTTGACGTAAAGGCAATTTAATTACATAACATGACATGATGATCTTAGACATGACATATAAGATGACATGTTTTGTTCACCTTGAGTGTAAGAGCTGCAATAGACTCTGAATAGAAGAGATAAATAAACAGATTTAATGCTGATGTGATCTAAATGACTCCAAAAGTAGTTTTATTATGAAATGAATGCCAGGACCTATTATGAAATCATAAAATTCAGTGAGTGCAATTTTGATCATCATCGATTCACATGTAAAATCAGTACTTGACAGGTCCAAAGCTTGATGAAGCAAGATGATTTTGATTGGATCGCCACATTTTTACCGATTGCATATTCAGTATTAATTGGCTAAATTCAAATCAAAGGATTATTTCTAACTCCCAAGAGTGTAGATGAAACTTTCTTTTAAAAGCAAAATCGACAACTGACATTCAACTTTTCGAGACAATTTTTCATGAGTGAGGGTATCAAAGTTCAAGGTATATGTAACATATTTGAAATAAAGCTTTTACATGACAAAATGTCCAGCGAAAACCTATCCAAATGTAAGTCCTTAATCCACTGGCATGGTAACCAATATTTCCTAAATTCCAATGCCAATTTGGATCCTCCTAGCAACTTCTAAAATCCTGGTTTCTTGATCTGGGGAGAGACTTTGCAGTCAAGGTAGGGGATCCAAAAAGGTTTGCACTTTGGGCAGGGAGTTCTTTAATATTTTTACTTTGAGCCCCATCACCTAGACATTCTTAGATCTGCCCCTTGTAGACCCTGTTAGCAACAAGGTCAATATAAACTTGCATAACAAGTCTATCCATAATGTTGACTTACTGGAAATATGACATTTCCTGCACTTAAGTAAATAGACAGTGATAGATGGATGTTCATTGGGTTATACCTAAAAGCCCATTAGATTCGTTCAAGTGAACACCATTTTTTACAACACAATGATTGAACAAAATCAGAGACACATTCTTGTTACATTGGTTCTTAGAATTGGAGGGCATTATATTATTGGCATTCAGATGGATGTTTCATAGAAGTCACGTTATATGAGGTTAACATCTTTGTAGAACTTATCTTTTACCATACTTGATTTATGGTGAATTTTTCAAAGCTGAAAGTTTCAAGGTTAAACGCTTCAGGGTAGAATGTGTTCAGGGTTGAATGCTTTGATGTTAGAAGGTTAAATGATTAAACACAGCATTTTTCAAAGTTAAATGGTAGATTGCTTCAAGATTGAAAGCTCGGTGTTGAACGTTTCAAGGTTCAAACTTTCAAAGCTATTGCCCCAGAGTTTACTTTAGAGCAGAATAATATTTGTACCATCAATATGTCTATATAAACTTTATGAATTACATATTTAAATTTTTTGAAATAATTATGGAATAAATTGAATTAATATTACTGGTGTTTTTTATCCCAAAACATCTACTTATATTTCACTTCTTCTTATTGAGATTCACATTTTCAAATTCTATATGTTGTGTTTCTACAGACTAATGGCCACCAAAATGAATTTCCATATTCTGGCTACAAAAAATTTGCAATAAGAAAATCAACTTGCACCAAAACAGGAGATAAAAGATAACATAAAAAAACGTAACCATGACAAAATGCCACATCCTGGTTGCAATTACAAAAATGTAACCATTTGTTACAGGTGACAAATGCTGATCACAAAAATGGTAGCTACACCAATATGTCACCATGTGATGTGCAATTTGTGTAATCTTTATTTTAAAAGGCTAATATCTAAGATGTAAACCTCATAAATTCACTTTTTAGTAATAAATCCAGATTAACCATGACTTAGTATGAAATATTTTACCACTTTGTGAAATTCAAAATCCTTAGAGTAACATAGAAAATGTAACATACACTTTGTTATAATCTTAAAAGTTCAAGAATTGGCCTTAGAGATCAATCAAATTCTGTATACTATTTTGGAAGGAGTGCTATATATTAGTATATTAGAATATAGTATTGAGATAGGATTCAAAGGGCCAAGGAATGACAATGTTGTATGAAACTTCGGGTTAGATTAATGTTAAAATTCTCGTATATGTGATAATATCAAAGGGTTAAAACACATTAAGGGACATCACAGTCAGCACGCTAACAAAGTGTCTATATGATCAGAAGTTAAATGCATTTGGCTTAGGAGTCACGATTTGTCATAAGTGATAATATATCAATAAAGGCAATGACATGTTTTATGCAATCACATATCATTTTTAAGGCAATGCGTAAGTCTATTTTAGAAGAATCCGAATATGAAATGTTTCCCAAAACACTCTTTAACCGATCATTCAGTGGAAGTTGATATCCATAAAATCGCTACTTAAGCTTAAATTCACCACTGAGTGGGTCTAAATATTTTTATATGAAACGTCAAGCTTGAATGGCAAATAGATGAAAAAGTTCTAAAGAACCCAGACAAGTCAGACAGGCCTGTATATCAAGACATGATTAAAACAGATGGATCATATATCAATTTAAAGTTCAATTTATTTTACTCGATCACATGGTATTGCATGTGAAAAGAACATTTAAAATGTCACCATCGAGCCAGCTTCAAATCAATTTCTGTCTGTATTTTTAAAGTGACACATCCTTGTCTAATATCCTACTTATTAGGCATTATTCTTCAGAAATACTCTGAATCTTATACTTTACTATCGTCACTACTCAGTTTTTTAGAATTGAAGCAAGTGGGCATTGCACCCTTTGAAAAGAGGGTATTGCACCTTTTGAAAAGAGGGTTTGCACCCAGATGACAATGAGAAAAATCATTGCATATTTTGACCAACTTTTTGAATAATAGTATCTATTGCTTTATTCATTACTAAGTAATGTTTTATGGAGACAACAGGGGGATGTAAATGATTTATCTACCAAGGTCGAGATCTGAAGAATTTATTTCCCATTCTCGACCTAGCTACTGATGCATATTCTTTTAAATTTTATAGCAAGGGTCATTGTCCTGCTATTGGACAGCTTATTATGCCCTGGTATAGGGTATTATAGCTAGGGTCACTTTCGAGAAAAATCTTGGAAAGAACAGTGATTTTTCTTAACATGACTACCGTCACAATTTTCTAAAAATGTGAAAATTAGAATGGGGCAAAATCAGTGAAAACAGAGCAACATGTTATGATATCTGACTTGTCACGCTCCTTTGTACAATCATCCAACAACTAGATTGTTATTAAGTAATTTAGGAAGACATTTTCACCAACTTTAAGTAATTAAACCTTGATTTAGCAAAGAATATATGAAATAAATTTCAACAGGGATAAATGGGAAAGCTTTTACCAGATTAAATGGCACGATTTAATGGGGCTTTAATAAATGAAATCTCCAGGAAAAAGGAATGGATAAATGAGTTATTTAGTAATGAACCCGTCAGTCACTTAAAGTCATTTATGGACACACAATTCCGGGGTCATATCTAGAGCGTAAAACTAAAACCATTCTAGTGTCTCTTGTAATAAAACAACTGAGATAATTCCTAGAATCGCCACCAAATACAAACTTTCATCAACCTAAAGGAGGAAAAATACTGCTTTGAGTATCATACTGGATTCAATCAATAGCCAAAGGATTGATAGAAACGTCCCAATATGTCCAGCCAATAGTCATTTGCGATCCAGACTAAACGAAATAGGATTGCCAACCACGTGGAAAATGCAGTAACTTAGTAGTATTGATAAAATCTGGAGGTCGCTGAAGCTTATAAAGTATGAAATAAAGCTGACAGTTTCCTAGATTCAACTCATTAATCCAACTTTTTATTGCAATTTATTTTCATAAATAAATACAGTTTTTGATCAAATTCTTCAGAATTGACACACCACAAAAATAAATCGCAAAGTTTATCACAGGCATAAACAATACAAAATGGCAGATATTAACTTAACAACACATAAATATTGCTACAGGATTGGTTAATAAGCCATGTGATTGAGTATATTATCTTGGAACGCTATCTATACGCCGGTTTAGAAAGACAATGATTGTTACAAGAAATTCATTGGCTCTCTGGCTTTATTTATAAGCACTGTCTCAAATGTTTAACATTAAATTCTGAATCATAATCCTTTTTGTTGTGAGTGGTACAAAGATATTTTCTGGAACAATTAAAATAATAAAATAAAAAAATTAACCCGTTTAAATCCAAAATCGGTTTTGTTAGATGGGTTGTCTATTTCATGAAATTTAATTGTGAAACTCGAAACAATCATTTATACAAAATACAGCAGCAGACTTACTTTGTAGTCTTGTTGAGATTGCAGAAACAGCTTTGTTGACCATGGCTATGAGAGTCTCTCCCTCCATGTCCACAGGCTGTGAGCCAGGGTTGGTTTCATCATGCTTCTACAATACACAATACACTCAGGTATAATACACAATATCCTCAGTTGCAATACACACAATACTTCATGTACTAGTACCATGCACAAAATCATCAGTTACAATACACAATACACTCAGGTATAATACACAATATCCTCAGTTGCAAAACACAATACCCTCAAGTAAAATGAACAACACAGTACTAGTGGCCTCGCATAAGATGGCTATACACAATGGCTATACAATAAACTCTCATAAAAATATTTTTGTGAATTTAACCTAGTGACAAAAACATAAACAGCTGTGGAGAAGAGATGATCTTTACTGTTGTTCAGTTGAGATTTTATTTTCAAATATAATAATATTTGCTATAATGCCACCTTTTTATAGTCTCTGGTGTTTTTATTTGCTTTATACACTGTACTATCACTGGGATCAAGTTAACACTGTAGTCTTGTCTGATAATTCATATAACAGGTTTGTACAATGTATTTTCAACAGCTGTAGATTTACGTATTGGTATATTAGCCATGGGCTAATCTCAATATCCAGAACCTGACATGGGATATAACTTATTTATTTACCTTTTTATGCCATGTAATGTACTCATCCCTGAGTATGGCCCGAAGCAGACTAGTTAGTTTATATTGTGGCTGTACGAGACACCTGGCAGCGGAGATCATTGAAGCAGTAAGTGGTCCTGAGACACCTGTACTTGTAAGGAAGTCAGCGATGTTTGGCGTCAACCGAAATGGCACGGGTCTGTTGGCATCAAGCTCTCCTAAAATAAAGGAATTCATTTGAATGCGCTTATAATAGGAATTTGATGTAAGTAATATCAAAATAAATCTCATTTGTTTTTGTACTTGTTTGACAGTTTTGACATCTCTGGTAGGTTAAGGGAAGATGATGGACATTTCTACAGTTTATTAGCCCAAATAGAGAATGAGTGACCATCATTTTCTAAGCAAGCATCCAGGGTGTACCAAAGACAAATTCTTTTTGAAGTGCTTGAACAACACTTTTAGAAAAATGGTTTTTCTCCTAATTCCATTATAAATTAAACTTAAATGATGAAGACATGCATTGTTTAGGTATTAATTTAGCAATTGAGAGAGACTTTTTGGCCCAGTCTGTACATACCTGATTGGTCATCAATGTCAAACTTGAAGTATGCCACATTGAGATATCCACAGTCTTGGTGTAAATACATCATGTCTGGGTTCATACGGGACAAGTGCAGTACAAACTCTGCAAACCCAGATAACGCTAACTGGATCGTGAACTAAAAGGGAGTGCTTCACATGTTAATTAACTGGGTTTAAACTGGTTTATTTATTATAAAATCTCACAAGGGTAGTTGGTATCAACAATGATAGCTTGCAGTTCAATAAAACAGTATCATTATATCAATCAAATTAACATACATATAATAATAATGAAATTGACAAGTTACAATTATCAATTGTATAAATTATTGTGATTCTTATTGACTAGTGTTACTTTGAGCACAATCTGACAATATACTCACAGTTTTTCTAAATGTCCAATAATCAGTCGCATTTGGGAAAGCATGGCAGGCCCATTCTTTCATAAGGCCCCTGGGGACCATGTTAGTCTGAAACTCCTTGAGGATGTCCCTAAGCACCTGGTGACTGGCTTGAGACCCCCTGGCCTGCACTGTCGCTAGCCTCTCATAGTACCTAGCTATTGGTGCATCATGCTCTATATCTCGTTTCATACAGCGCTGAAAATGTAGTTCCATAATAATGAAATAGAAGATATAAAGAAAGTACAGGCCAGGAAGATTGTATTTCCATTGAGTCATTAAAACAATGCTTGGATTCATGATGATATGTTTAAAAGTACAAATGATTATTTGATAGTAAGTAAACTCAAAGGCTGGTGGAAAATATCCAAAAATGCTGTATTCACCTGTTTATATACATCTAGTAAAGATACAGAGGCAGGATTATCTTCCACTAATCTCATCTGCGGTGACACGGCAATCACGCGAGGAACTGTGAAATGTAACAGTCTCCTACACGTTTCCTTCTGCTTCCCAAGGAACAAGTTCGCCATCCTCAATAATTGCAGCACCCGTTCTTCACGACGTGACTCCGTCAAACATGCATCATTTACGACCAAATATGGGTATATGTTACCATTATGCCCTCTGATGTAGAGCCGACGTGCTGCTGTATTGTGCTTCTGGACGATCTCGACCCGTGGCATGAAACGTGCAATCTTAACATAGTAATGGCTATGCTGCAAGATAAACATAAATAATATAGTTAGTTATCCAGGCTTTAAATAAACAATGTGGAGTTGACAATATTTCATCCTAGCTACAGTAGTGTTCTGCTTAGTCTAGAACAATATCAAATTTTTAAAATGGAAACATTTTCATTTCAAATTGTATCATTGATTGAATGTGATATTGTGCATTATAGATATTAATAGATCTGACAGTGGTACCCCAGTGCCCCTAGATCTGATTGTGGTACCCATAAGAGACAAACAATATAGCACTTTTTTAAAGTGCAATAAAAATAAACATACTTTGGGAAGCAGGAACTCCCCAGGCAGCTCAACCTCTGCTGTGCTGAGAGAGAAGTTACTGAGGAAGCGACATTTCTCCTCAATAAGGAACCATTTAGGTAGAAGTTTAGTCTTTGCCTCCAAGATTTTAATCCATTTCTTCAGTTTGTTGATGAGATTGTGAAGTCTCGTAGATCCCGCGACACTAAATAAAAAAAACAGATTAGGTAACGTAAAATCAGCTTCTACTTATTTTCGACTCTATATTTCCCAATATTCTTTTCTTTGATTCAGTTATAGGTACAATATAAATTTTTAACCTTCTAAATACATGTAATCTTGTACCAAAACATTATATGTTCAAAACTGCCTATTCCATTGAAGTGATTTGTGAGCTATCATTTACATACATGTACATGTAAGTGATGAAATAAAATCGTTAGTTTATAAGAAAGAAATTATAAAAGAACATGTAAATCCGAAGAATTCCTGTATCCAGTTATGAGAAATGGTAAAAACATTGAAACATTGTCCAGAAATATTCATATTTATTGCTTTGGCTCACTATGAATAGTTACACATGCTGAGTACATGTAAGACAACATTCAATATATTAAATATTAGAATGAGTTTGAACATCTACAATTAAATACTGTAATTCTCCTTTAGTCAAAGCTTCAAATATGAAATGAATTTGCATTCCATTCTTTTGCATACCTGAAATCAAAGTCTGTCGTAAATTGGCTCTTCATTCGCTGAAACACTGGATCTTGGGCCGTAGCCTGAGCACGTCGAGCCAATGATTCAGACGCTGCACTTGAGAATGTCGTAGTCACACTAGATACATTCTCAATGCCAACGCCGAATGTGCTGACCAGCTTCTTGACGAAGTTTAGCGTATGTGGGGTAATTGTGGCTTCCGTCACAGCCCCTCGGTTTTCAAATGCAACAGCACAACATTTAGTGAGACCTTGACGGAGCTGCCGCAGGACCTCTTCGTACCAGTTTTCCCTGAACCAGACCATCTAAAACGTAACATTCCTCGCTTTTAAATTATGTTTATCCCACAATTAATATGAAATTGGATTAATGAACCATGCTGCGATGATCAATTTAATTTAAATTCATTCATCCCAATATATAAAGAATTGATTCCCACATCTCTCGTAATTGCAAGTACCTTATGTACAAAATATGTCACCTCTCATAAAACCCATTAACATTCCCTCCCTTTATATGTACAGTACATGAAACATGCATTGTGGATCAGGGGGCCGTTTACAGAAACTTCACAAAGAGTTTGTAAGGTCCATTGTTCTCTAATAGTGACGTCATTATATCCATGATTACAACCATTGATTTACAAATTCTTAACTTTACAAAGTTTCATTTAATGACCCCCTTAATAACATTTATTAAAACATGAAACCATACCTGATCAACAATGCCCTCTAGTGAGGAAAGAATTGTGGGATGGAGGTCTCGCTGCATGTGCATGATGCGGCTACATCTCCACATAGGAGCAGTGGCTTTGATGGGTCCAGTTTCAGAAGTGCCAGCCATACTTTGGCCTGGCATATTACTACCAGACATAGAAGCACTGGCACTACTCTGTCCCAGGTCTACAATACATAAGCAACAACAATCATAGCATGTGATTTTTTAAATGTAAATGAAGCAGCATGGACATTTCAAACAAAGGTTGACCTATGATGCTTGGCGATTGGGAGACCCTAAATTATTTGTATTTTTCATGATAAAAAAGTATATACTCTATTGACTGTCAAAGAGGTGCACATTCTATCCAAAAATGTATAAAGTGGCATCATTAATCTTTACTCGCTATAAACTGTCAATATAAGTGAAAACTTAACACACCTAATGTTGCAGGAGTTGAGGTGGGTGTGGCAGATGACGGGGTAGGAGGAGGACCTGTGACAGACTCTACCCCCACCATATCTGTAGCAGTCTCAGTGGGCCCAGGGGTGGCGCTGCTGGTAGGTGGGGTGGGGCTACTACTCCTAGTGGCAGCCAATTCTCCACTCTTATCCGACAGATCTACACAAACAAAGCATGAATGTTAAATACTGTACATGAGCTACAAATAGTTTTCTTTTTGAATCCTCTTTCCCAAGCTCTGGAAGTTCCAGATATGTGTGAACTGTTTTATTGATATTGATATTTACAAAACAAAATGTTCATACAAAAACGAAAAAGGTAAAATTATTCTGCTTTCACAAAACAGTACCATCAACTATCTTTAACAGTAGACTTTCTATTGATAAATTCTAAATAGATGAAATACATGTTGATGTATTTACTCACATCTCTCCCTTTGCTCTATCTTCAGGGTGAGGTACAGTGTGCGTATGGGGAAGTAGACAGCCTGGGGATACATACGACCCACCTGACTGAGTAGGTTCAGAATGAGGCGACCCTCGTTACGAACCAAACATGTCAGAAGTTGAGGAATCCTAGAAATATTCAAAGGCAGTTTCTAAGATATTTATCTCAACTATCTTGTGTTTGCATACAAAACAAAGTAGCTCAAATTATACAAAATCTGATAAAGAAATGTTTCATTTATAATTTTCAATATTTTCCCAATACATGATATAGCATAATACATGTACTGTAAATGCAAGTGGGAAACCCGATTTAAATACATAATAACAGAATACATCACCATGGCAACTTTTACATTATAGTACTCACCATGGCAACCATTGTATTGGAGGCACTCCTATACAGTATTTATCAACAGCCTCTGCCAGGGTTGACTCTTCGTTATCATAGGTCAACAACCAAAGAACTTTCGCGAGATACTTTCGAGACTTGCTCTCATTCTGGTGTCTGCACGCATGCAAATAACATGTAATGGCCGACACTCCAAGATGGATGCTTTTTTCATGAACAAATATTGACTCTAGGTAGTCACCCCAAAGTGCCCAGGCTTTCACAAGGACGTCATGCATCTGAACGGCAGCTGAGAATGCCTTGTTGGCATCTTCAGACCTATAACATACAATAAAATTCATGTTCATTTTGTGTTTTCTAAGATATGGTGGTCATGATTTAAAATGGAAAAGTGAAACCATAACGGGAGACAGAAGTGAACGATGTCGTTAATACACTAAATCATATAAATTCGAAAAAGGCATTAAGATGACAAAATGTCTGTATTCAAATCTTAGAGAAAAATCATGTACACTTAATCATTAAAAATAACTTTTATCCAAGAAACATACCTTCCAATCTGAGCGAGGAACATTCCTTTGAGTGCATAGAATTCTGCAGTCATCTCCTTGGTAAAATATTTCAGATTGGTGGACTCTATCACCTCCAGACCCTCCTGGAGTTCATTCTTACCAAACACTCCAGACATCTGCAGGTAACACTTCACCTGGAAGAGAATTGATTTATATGTATAAGGTATTAATATATACAAGAGCATTTTATACTATTTCCCAAAATGTCAAATGGACTATTTAGATTTTGGTATTTTTGGGTGTTGAAGACCTTTTTTTCAAACGGTTCTTGGCAATCATAATGATTTACCAAATCCCTCTCATCTACTCTTCAAGTCGGAAACTTCTTTGAAAAGGTGAAGACAGTATTTGTGTACACCTTGACAGTTTGTAACTGCTTAACTAAAAGTCATAAAACAGCCATTAAATACACATCAACCCACTATAATTCAAAAACAGAATCACTGAATTATTCCCTTTCTGTATTACCCCCCTCCCCTAGGATAACTCATATATCCCATACCTGTTGTCTTATCTTCTGGAAACAGTCTACTATGGGTACACTAGGTATAGTATGTATACGACTAAGTGAATCCAGGCAGACACCAGTAAGGTGGTGTTTTCTGGCTATCTTCCCATAGTGAATAATGGCTTGGGCTGATGCATGTACACCTAGCATTGAGTGGTTAGTGTTCTACAATAGGAAATACATTTTTGTGATTATTGCCTGAATTTATTCAATGATAGGGTGGGTGTTGGTTACAAAGCATATAGTGCATGTTATAATATACAATTAATCCATACAATTAATTATAAGATACAATTAATCTATACAATTAATTATAAGATACAATAAATCTATACAATTAATTATAAGATCAGTTTATCTTCAAAATGCTGCTCAACATACATTTTTGGATTTTAGAATGAGAGGTTAACATTACATGTACTTTGAAAAAATATCATTGTTTTTAATCGACCCAATATCTATCTATATTTTGAAATCTATACTTACATGGTCGTGCTGAGAATGTGAGTCATAGTGGTTAACAATGAAATGATAATGATGTTGCCTCTATGAATCAATACTTACAGGGTCATGCTGAGAATGTGAGTCAAGTGGTTAACAATGAACTGATAATGATGTTGCCTCTATGAATCAATACTTACAGGGTCATGCTGAGAATGTGAGTCATAGTGGTTAACAATGAAATGATAATGATGTTGCCTCTATGAATCAATACTTACAGGGTCATGCTGAGAATGTGAGTCAAGTGGTTAACAATGAACTGATAATGATGTTGCCTCTATGAATCAATACTTACAGGGTCATGCTGAGAATGTGAGTCATAGTGGTTAACAATGAAATGATAATGATGTTGCCTCTATGAATCAATACTTACAGGGTCATGCTGAGAATGTGAGTCAAGTGGTTAACAATGAATTGATAATGATGTTGCCTCTATGAATCAATACTTAGAGGGTCATGCTGAGAATGTGAGTCAAGTGGTTAACAATGAACTGATAATGATGTTGCCTCTATGAATCAATACTTACAGGGTCATGCTGAGAATGTGAGTCATAGTGGTTAACAATGAAATGATAATGATGTTGCCTCTATGAATCAATACTTACAGGGTCATGCTGGGAATGTGAGTCAAGTGGTTAACAATGAATTGATAATGATGTTGCCTCTATGAATCAATACTTACAGGGTCATGCTGAGAATGTGAGTCATAGTGGTTAACAATGAAATGATAATGATGTTGCCTCTATGAATCAATACTTACAGGGTCATGCTGAGAATGTGAGTCAAGTGGTTAACAATGAACTGATAATGATGTTGCCTCTATGAATCAATACTTACAGGGTCATGCTGAGAATGTGAGTCAAGTGGTTAACAATGAACTGATAATGATGTTGCCTCTATGAATCAATACTTACAGGGTCATGCTGAGAATGTGAGTCATAGTGGTTAACAATGAAATGATAATGATGTTGCCTCTATGAATCAATACTTACAGGGTCATGCTGAGAATGTGAGTCATAGTGGTTAACAATGAAATGATAATGATGTTACCTATATGAATCAATATTTACAGGGTCATGCTGAGAATGTGAGTCAAGTGGTTAACAATGAATTGATAATGATGTTGCCTCTATGAATCAATACTTACAGGGTCATGCTGAGAATGTGAGTCATAGTGGTTAACAATGAATTGATAATGATGTTGCCTCCATGTAAAGATGTCGCTCCAGTGTGATAAATCATCACTGATCATTGGCAGACGATTTCTCCAGGTTTTCACGATGGCTTTCATGTCATGTAGACTTGATTGGCGACCAATGTTAGCTGGTTGGAGGCCTTGGTTAATCTGGGCAGCCTCTTGCAGTTCCATAATCTGCTGAGCAGCCTAATTAAAATACAAATATGGATACACAATTACCAATGGGAAAAGACTAAATTGTTACTAAACACACATATTTCTGATTTTAAAACTCTCATCAGAAGATTGACAACATTGACATAGATGACATTAGAAAAGTTCATAGTCTGGTAATTTTAATTCTGTTTTTTTTAGTATTCATTGTCACAAGACTGTATTCATTTTTATTTTAGACATTTCGAATACATGCTCCATCCATGATCACTAAATATTTTAAAATAAACAATACTTATGTTATTGATTTTAAAATATTTAGTGATTATGGATTGGAAACATCTAAAATAAGTAAATACAGTCTGTGACAATGAATACTAACTAACAGAATGACATAGATGGTTAGAATATCTTTTGAAATGTTGAGGTATATAAAAGAAAAAAAATTAAAAATTGCTTATTAACTTACCTGTAATAAAGGAACATGTATATGGGAGACAATGCTTGGAAGACGACGCCATTCCTTGATGGCTAAGTTACTGGATAATTCAACCCTCTTCTCAATCTGCAAGAGACAATTATCAAACTTTCTGTGTTACATGTTCTCCCTAAGAATATTTTCAAGTGCGTGTAAAATTCTTATCACAATTCTGTTCTTAACTGATCAATCAATTGAATCTTTAAATAATTATTCTCAACATTTTCTTGAATTGGAAACTAAAGAAACTTTAAAAAGTAATTTTAGAGTATATGAAGTGAATTATACATGCATCTCAATTACTTTTTGGTAAACTTTTGTAGAGTTAGGAAATTGTAATGACAGGCAGATGCTGCAGATTTACTAAGTGGAATTCTAACATTTTAGATATAGAATAAATGAGCAGCATTCTTACCATATTAAGATGATGGTCCTCTGGGTGACAGATAGCTATATAACCCCTGTAGAGATTCACCCTCCACGTCATCTCCTTGGGGCAGCTCAGCTCCACCTATAATACATAAATCAAACCCTGTAGATATGGTGCTTAATAGTTCAAATATTTAAGCAAGCATAGCTTTTAGATAATTTTTTGGAAGAATGCAACTGAAATGGAAAGCTCTGAAAACTGTATGTGTAAAATACAATACACAACAGTGGTCTCCACATGTTTTTTCTCAAGTGGGTGCAAAATTCTCATTGTCACAATTCAGACCCAAAATATGCCTATTTTTCATGATTTTTCTCATTTTCAAGTTAGTGCAAATGCATTTTCAGGGGGGTGCAAGCATGTTTTCAAAATCTCAGGTGGGCGCTGCGCCCACTTGTTTCAATGCTGGCGAGATCACTGCACAATAAATTTGATTCCATACATAAGAGAGTGATACAGTAAACTATTGAAGTATTACTCTCTCAGTAAACAATGAAAGAGGTTTTCATGTACAAGTGTTTACTATATACTGATTTCAATATATTGTTCTATTTTTCAAATTGATGATTCATGAAATCACTTTAAGGGGAATCCGCTTTAATCGAACCCCACTCAAATAATCATTGACCACTTTCTGACCAATCAAAATCCGAATTGGAGATTGAAGCTCTAACAATTAAATACAATTACCCACCTGGGCCAAGGCCTCCTTCATGAGACCCCAATTTGGTACCCTCCATGCACTCTCCAGCACTAGATGGGGGTTAGTATTCCCCTTGGCATTGGCATAGTCCAGGAGTAAATCCCACTGGTTAAGCTCCTTGCAACACCTAATAAAAACAATCAATTTATCCTTCTGAATTTCAATTGTCTATGTACTAGTTTATGATCCATTATGGTCATTGTGTAATCTATTTCATTCCGCTATTATGTATTTTGGTTTAAAGTATATTTAGCTTACTTTATCCAATGATTCTCCCACAGTTTGTACTCAGGCATTATAGATGGAGATGCTGGTCCAGAGTTATGCTCAGCTCGGGCCTTTGACATTGCCTGAAATACACAAACAGTGTTCAATTTACATAATGAAAGAGTTATGCTCAGCTTGGGCCTTTGACATTGCCTGAAATACACAAACAGTTCTCAATTTACATAATGAAAGAGTTATGCTCAGCTTGGGCCTTTGACATTGCCTGAAATACACAAACAGCTCTCAATTTACATACTGAAAGAGTTATGCTCAGCTCAGGCCTTTGACATTGCCTGAAATACATAAACAGTTCTCAATTTACATAATGAAAGAGTTATGCTCAGCAGGGGCCTTTGACATTGCCTGAAATACACAAACAGTTCTCAATTTACATAATGAAAGAGTTCATGACTATTTGATAATATTTCCTCTCATTTTCAATATTACAAGACTTACCGCTTCCAAGTTTGTCTGTGCTTGTTCAAAGAATCCATGTTGTTCATAGGCAAGGGCAGTATTTGTTTCAGTGTACTTTGCCCTTTTCAGCCACAGACCA
The DNA here is from genome assembly GCA_903813345.2 of Owenia fusiformis. Lineage (NCBI taxonomy): Eukaryota > Metazoa > Annelida > Polychaeta > Sabellida > Oweniidae > Owenia > Owenia fusiformis. Next base: position 7,493,263 of record CAIIXF020000007.1, read on the forward strand.
GCAGCCATATCTTCCTCCTTCAGTAGGGCATACAGGTCACATAGGGCATCTAATGTCTCCTGGAAATAAATAGACATATAGGTCACACAGGGCATGGAAAGAGATATATAGATCACACAGGGCATACTATGTCTCCTGGAAAGAGATATATATGTCACACAGGGCATATTATGTCTTCTGGAAAGAGATATAGAGGTCACACAGGGCATATTATGTCTCCTGGAAAGAGATATAAAGGTCACATAGGGTATGGAAAGAGATACATAGGTCACACAGGGCATGGAAAGAGATATATAGATCATACAGGGCATACTATGTTTCCTGGAAGGAGATATATAGATCATGTAGGCATATTATATCTCCTGGAAAGAGATATATAGGTCACACAGGGCATATTATGTCTCCTGGAAAGAGATATATAGGTCACACAGGGCATATTATGTCTCCTGGAAAGAGATATATAGGTCACACAGGGCATATTATGTCTCCTGGAAAGAGACATAGAGGTCACACAGGGCATATTATGTCTCCTGGAAAGAGATATATAGGTCACACAGGGCATATTATGTCTCCTGGAAAGAGATATATAGGTCACACAGGGCATATTATGTCTCCTGGAAAGAGACATAGAGGTCACACAGGGCATATTATGTCTCCTGGAAAGAGATATAGGTCACACAGGGCATATTATGTCTCCTGGAAAGAGATATATAGGTTACACAAGGCATATTATGTCTCCTGGAAAGATATACATATATAGGTTATATAGGGCATATTATGTCTCCTGAGAAAGAGATATATAGGTCACATAGGGCATACTATGTCTGCTTCGAATAGACATATAGGTCACACAGAACAAACTATGTCTCCTGGAAACAGATAGAACATTTAGGCCAAATATAGATGTATAGGTCACCCAGGGCATATTATGTCTAATGCAAATAGACAAATGCCTTTTGTAAATAGATGTATAAGTCACATAGTCCTATAGTTCTGCAGGGAAAGTTATGCCAACTGAAATACAAGGTATATTATGTCTACTTAAATACATGTACATGTACAATTGTACACATATCGGTTATACAGGGCATGTTGTAATGTATCTCTTGTTAATAGACATACAAGTCACAAAGGGCATGTAACATATATACAGGAGACACAGGGTAGATAAAATCTCCTAGGAACAGGTTACTGTAGATGAGTATCATTAAAATAGAAAAGTTTCTTCATTTTGATTTTGAGTCACTGCCTTCCCTATTAATTTTTGTGCAATTCTTTTGAGGATTGAGGGAATATTGAAAGTCTCGGTTTGGAGAACAGTCTCCTGGGCTAATAATTCTTTTCATGAAAAATATAGAAATATCACCCAAATTAAATAATGAATATTCAAAAGAGGACATCTAAATCTACAAGATGTAAAATATCACAATTGTACGAAGCAGGGATAACGGTGCAGTAGACCGATTCAGTAGAATACAAGTCTCGATTTGGAGAAAAAAAGTTCATCAGTGTACTGCGCTAATACTTTTTATGAAAAATCTAGAAATATCACCCAAATTAAATTATAACTACATGTATTCAAAAGAAGACATTCAAATCTAGAGAATAGACCTTTCAACTTCCAAAATCAGTGAAATTGTGTTTTTTCAAAGTTCGCGAAATTTAATAGCTTCGGAATATACCAGGAGTACAGTATTCATTTGAATTGTACTGTATAGCTGGAGTTATCATTGTATCCTTAATCTGCTAAATCTTGGTGCTAGTGTCAGTGTTAATGTCAGCATGGACTGAACAAGTATTTTTCTAAGTCCCTGGTGTCATTGACATTGAACCCTTAATCTTATACAGAGCCCGACCCACAATAGATCAATGGATTATCTCCTGATAACTAATCATACTAAATCAATGCGAACTGTCAACTCAAAAATGGATTAAAAGCAAATGCGAAGCATTATCTGTTGTAAAACATTGAATCACTATGTTACATGCCAGATTCATAGCTTAATCAAACAATAAAGATAGAGGATGGGTGAGCGGCGAGTATGTAATTAATAACAATCATTTATTTGAGAAAAAAGTTTAAAAAACAGATGGCTTAATAATGTGGAATGATATTATGGCAATTGGATCCACTCCTAGATATGTCTATTCAATAACAATCCAATGCATTTGAACTCATAAATCTTTCATAAAAGATGATTAATAATAAGCAACAAAAATGGCCATTTGTTGGTCAGAAACACAAAAGTCATATTATTGTTGAACTCATATAGCCATAATGCGTGATAAATATAATTGTAATGAGCTTAAACTTTCAAGAACAAGTTTAAGTATGCAATGTTTTTCCATGACAATAAACTAATATCGTAGAATCATTAATCTACCTAAAGGGAGAGGATTAAATGCCAGAAAGCAATTTGCACCAACCTGTATTTTCACAGTAAATTTGAATTCATGAAATAAACAAACTGATTTAATTTTTTATCAACTTGAACAATCTAAGGTTTGGTCAATAACTTTTCATAAAATATAGTATGCCTACATGAAAAGGAAAAGCACTTGTTCGTTGTTCGCCAGGGGGTCATTAACAGAAACGTCATAAAGTTATGACTTTGTAAATCAATTGTTGTAACCATGGATATGATTACATTTAGGGAACAATGGAGTTAACAAATTCTTAACTTTTAGTATGGGAGCAAAGGTAATTCCGTGTCCTTTTTAGAGGCGAGCTAAGCGATATATATTTTTATGAACTATATGTGATACTTACCAAGAAAAATGATGTTGGCAATTCTGAATCCGCGACGGCGTTGCTATGGTAACCAAGTAAATATGCCACGCCCACTTTTAGGGGCTCTTATCAGTGTTTGGCCCTTATCTCCTTCATTATTGCTCAGATTTCAATGAAATTCACACCAAATGGAAGGTAATAGATAATGCAATCAAAATATATTAAGTTGGCAATTCTGAATCCGCGGCAGCGTTACTATGGTAACAAAGTAAATATGCCACACCAACTTTTAGGGGCTCTTTTCAGTGTTTGGCCCATATCTTCGTCATTATTTCTCAGGTTTCGATGAAATTTGCACCAAATGAAAGGTAATAGATGAAGCAATCATACAGTTCATAAAATATGCAAATAGGGTGATTTGCATCTTAATTATGACGTCATAACTGTTTGTTTTTGTGTATTTTATTTTAATCATGATGTATAAATCTGCGAAATTATTATGTTTAAAATGGTCAGTAATGCTTTTAAAGCCCCCGATAAATCGGGCTACGTATACCGCCGTGTTTACATTAGGCGATTAGAAGAGTTTATTTTTTACTTAGGTATGCAAGCAATATCAATATTAGGCCTTCATGCATGTACTTGTGTGTACAATCAGCATGCCCTTGCCCTTCAATATTATTATATAAGCCAGGCTATTCAAGTACAACATAATGTACTCTATTTATGTGTGTATTATGCCTTGGTCACATAGGCTCCGATTTTCACTACGGCGCCCGGCCGATTAGTATTTTGTTCGAAATCGGCCGGCGAGCCCGGGCATCGTACGGGCGCCGGGCGATGATCGCCACTCATCGGCCGATTTTTAGACATCGTACGGGCGCCGGCAGAGTTTTATCGCGGAGATAAAAGTTGCCGATGTCTTGGCGATTTTTTCTCAACCAAACTCATCGGTACCTACCCGGCCGTGTCCCGCCCGGTCATCGTACGATTATCTTACGGCGCCCGGTGGCATCGCACGGTCATCTTGGGATTTTGCGTGCTGATTTGTTTGATAAATCTTAATAATGATTACTTATAAAGTGATACAAAGGTTTTAAAAAGAATGAGGTAAGGAATTATAATTACTACACACTGTCAGAGATTTTTTATAAAACATAAATGGAACGATTAGGCTTACTGTAAAACAATGACACACATTTGAATGGCTGGGTGGGTGGGTTGATCTAGTCGTTCTTATACTGACATTAATCATGTATGTCTGTCATACACATTGAATAGAGTGATACATTTTTATGCGTATATTCACCCATGCATATACTACAAATCATTTATTTTAAAAATCTTCTGAATGTTTTTGTGAGTACAGTATTTTCAAGGGTCACAATTTTAATACCAATAATATATAAGGCCAATGGGCCATATATGAGGAAGGCCTTGGGAAGACAGGTGGAAAAAGACAATAACAATGCTAGTGAGCTGGTGGATGATGAATATTTAGATGTGTCTAGGGAAGAGGGTAATACTCCACTTGAAATAGAAGAAAAAATTGCCAATTTCTTTGAAGATAGGCCATATTTTTATGACCAAACAAATTCTCTTTACGAGAACAGACAAAAGAAAGATGCAGAAATAGGGAATTTTGCTAATAGCATCGGATGGACAGGGAGTAGACATAGTATTTGTTTATATGAAAGATCTAAAAATGAATTAAGGTCAGGGTGCACTTTGATGAAAAGACCACGTGCAGTATGGCAAGTGATTTAATACGGTCATATCTTTCACCATGAGTACTTTCTGGGCATAAATACAGTGTTTTTATTTAAACAATAAATTTTCTCTCAATTGAAGTACCCCTGATAGTAAAAATATCAATCAAACAATTTGAAAAATTATGAATACGGACCCCATGTCAGCTTTTTTCTAAATATTGAACCTATTTACTCAAAAGAGAATCTTCTTTTTCTGATTTTTATTGCATGAAAACATTATTATCCTGGAAGTCCTGTCTATCGAAGTATTTCGTTTTCAAATCTTGCATTCACGCCATGTGGAACAGTCATAATGGGTCATACAATAATTTAGTATAAATCTAGAGGCCTGTAGATCGACCGATGTCCTCGCAGGTGCCGTACGGCCATCGGCAGATAGCCTTGCGATACCCGTGCGATGTCTTTCAGATTCAATTGATTGCGGGCGCCGTACGATGCCTGTACTAATGTGACCATACTCACGATTAGATCAAGACTTCGGTGAAAAGTCACCGGCGCCCGGTCGATTTAGAAATCGGCCGATGACTACTCATCGGCCGGCGCCCGGCGGCTATGTGACCTAGGCATTACATGGGAATACAATTCCCTGGGAAACAAAACAAATACTTTTTATATGTTCAAAATGAGCCATTTAATTGATGCATACACTTAATACCTTCATATATAAACATCTACAAAGTATATCTAATAGTCATTTTCAATTCCAATGGTGAAACTTGCCTGGTGACGATTATACGGGAAATCAACACGGGACGATAGTTGTACACCTTCCTGGCTTACCTCTGAAGCCTGTACCCTGTAATCTCTTTATATAGGTTAGCGAGAGCGCTGCGCCTGCGCAGTTTTAAATTTTGGCGCACACTTTAACTAGTTAATTAGTTGATTTCTTTTAGTTGAGTTTATTAGTTTATTACATTCATACATGTATGGTCATAAAACATTGAATAAATGTAATGAAAGTGTCCAATTGACGCTGTTGCTATGGTAACAGCAAGTAGCAAAATGATCCGCTGTAAACAAGAGAATTCTTTAGGAAATGTTACAATTTGACCATTTGACTGGCATGTATTCTTTTAAAAATTTGGTGACAGAAAATAACCTAATAACTATAGAAAATTATTTAATTTGGATTGTGTTATATTATGATGTCATAAGGGCAATTGTTAATCAGGGTCGCAGCAAGCTCTCAGTCGGGGGGGGGGGGGGGGGTTCGACACAATTTTCTTTTAAGATTTTGTTTAATTTTACAAAAATTAATGCAACTTCCTTCAAAACTGAGCTAGAAGCTTCGAGTCAAATGCATTTTAAAACCCTTCTTCTATCTAATGGTTCTATTTTTATTGGTTACAGGGGGTGCACTCATTACACCCCATGGCTATGCCTATGTTAGCTATGGTAACCAGGTGAATATGCCGTCCCCATTTTTCACGACTTTTCCTAAGTTTTGCTTCTATCTGTGTCATCATGATAGCTCTGGTGTATATGAAATTTTCATCAAATGGAAGCTAAAATTTGCTTTTCTTGCTGGGTTTCTTTACAGTGTCTGGTTCTTTCCCTTTGGCATTTGCGCTAAGATATTCATACTTGTAAAGAAATGGAATGAGAATCAATCATAGTTTTCAGCTTTGACCTCATTTTATGGTGAATGTCAAAGGACAATGTACCATTTTGGAATCATTTTGAGCAATTCTACCTAATTTCAAGAAAATAATCACAAAAGCAGCTATGATACCATAACGAGTATCCCAGTCAGTTAATCTACATTATCCATGCATTTTCTGATTCACCTGGCATACTCACCTGGTTACCATAGCAACATCATATTGGATTAATATAACCCCCTCCCATAAAGAATAAGATAGAACCATTAGATAGAAGAAGAGCTTTAACCCATTAGTGTCTATGACCCGAATATGGCACGTTTTTTGAGTATATTGGAAGATGTCAGCACTGTATCATTAGTACTTTATATTTCTTAGAAAAGAAGATACTAGAATAGTAGATTTCTCCAAAGTTCAAGGTCATTTTGTTTTTTGCAGACATCTTTTGAATTTTTTCACAGGAAAGGGCCCAATGTCCCTCAAATTGATATATCAGTCCATAGGCCATAGGGGGCCACTACCATGCTATTGAGGGCCACTTGCATGTTTTGGATGCCATCTGGACCACTTAAATTTCTTTTTGGACCACATGGATCTACTAAGATGTATTTGGGGTCCACGGGGCTCCACTGGAATACGTTTGGGGCTTGGGGGCCACTGGGATGCTTTTAGGGGTCACAGGGGGCCACCAGGGTGCTTTTGATGGCCATGAGGAGCTATTTGCATACTTCTGGCGGCCTCGGGGGGCCACTAAGATGGTTTTGAGGGCCACTGGGGGCCAATAGGATGCTTTCAAGGGCCACTTAGATGCTTTTAGGGGGCATAATTGGGCCCTTGGATGCATTTTGGGCCACTGGGTGTCACAGGTATGCTTTTTGGGGGCCACTAAAATGATTTTGGGGTCCACAGGGGCCCATTGGAGTGCTTTTAGAGGCCACCTGGGCCCATTGAGATACTTTTTGGGGTCACAGGGGGCCAATAGGATGCTTTTGGGGGCCACCAGGATGCTTTTAGGGGGCATAACGGGGCCACATTTGATGCTTTTTAGGCCACTGGGTGTCACTAGTATGCTTTTTGGGGGCCACTTGGGTGGCAAATGGGAAGCTTTTTGGGCCACCGGGGGCAACTAGAATGATTTTGAGGTCTACAGGGGGCTTTTAGAGGCCACTGAGATGCTTTTTGGGGCCACAGGGGTCAATTGGATGCTTTCATGGGGCCACTAGGATGCTTTCAGGGGCCACTAGGATGCTTTTAGGGGGCATAATGGGGCCACTTGGATGCTTTTTTGGGCCACTGGGTGACACTAGTATGCATTTTGGGGTCACTGGGGGGCAACTGGGAAGCTTTTGGGGCCTCTAGAATGAGTTTGGGGCCATTTGAGTGCTTTAAGAGGCCACTTGGGGCCACTGAGATGCTTTTCGGGGCAACGTTTTGGGGCCACAGGGGGCCACTGGGTTGATGTCATGGGTCGCAGAGGGGTACTAGGATACTACTTTTGAAGGCCTCATACCAGCAAAAATTTGTTTTTTGGGGCCACTGGGGACAACTAGAATGCTTTTGAGGACAACTTTGGGGCACTGGAATGCTTTTCGGATCAAATAGGGCCACTGCCATGCTTTTGAATGTCACTGGGGCCTATTTAGTATTGAATTATAACAAACAGACAAGTTTAAGTTAATGACAGTGTAAAATTCGAGTTTGTTAAAGTTATGATATTATAAATAGGTTTTACAACCACGAAATCATAACCTCTTAACCCAAAATGTTATCATGGGCACTTGTGTCTATGTCCTGTATTTGGGATGCCTCTAGAACAAAACTAATTGTTTCTTAGTTATGCTACCCAGGTTAGAAAAACATAAAAATTATTTTAAAAATACTAATGCATTCAATCTGTTGTCATTATTGGGTTAAAATGCTTTTGACTTGAAGCTTCTAGCTCAATTTTGAAGGAAGTTGCATCAACGTCTGTAAAATTCATCTTGAAAACATATTTGGGTTGCTTATGCCACGATCGCCCCCCCCCCCCCCGACTGAAATCTGGCCGCACCCCTGATTAATGATTGCCCTTATGACATAATAATATAACACAATCCAAATTAAATAATTTCCTATAGTTATTAGATTATTTTGTCATCAAATTTTAAAAAGAATACATGTCAGTGAAATGGTCAAAATGTAACATTTTCTAAAGAATTATTGTTTACAGCGGACAGTTTTGCTACATGATGTTACCATAGCAACAGTGTGAATTGAACATAAAAATTATTTGAATAATACATGTTTCATTACATTTATTCAATTTTTCTATGACCATAAATGTATGAATGGAATGAACTCAACTAAAAGAAATAAACTAGTTGAAAACATTACTGACCATTTTAAAGACAATAATTTCACAGAGTTATACATCATGATTAAAATAGAATATGCAAGAACAAACAGTTATGACATCATAATTAAGTTGCAAATCACCCTAATTGCATATTTTATAAAATATATGATTGCTTTATCTATAACCTTTCATTTGGTACAAGTTTCATTTAAAACTGAGCAACAATGACGAAGATATGGGCCAAACACCGAAAAGAGCCCCTAAAAGTGGGTGTGGCATATTTACTGTGTTACCATGGTGACGCTGCCGCGGATTCAGAATTGCCAACTTAATATATTTTGATTGCATTATCTATTACCTTCCATTTGGTGTGAATTTCATCGAAATCTGAGCAATAATGAAGGAGATAGGGGCCAAACACTGAAAATAGCCCCTAAAAGTGGGCATGGCTTATTCACTTGGTTACCATAGCAACGCCGTCGCGGATCCAGAATTGCCAACATCATTTTTCTTGGTAAGTATCACGTATAGTTCATAAAAATGTATGTCGCTTAGCTCGCCTCTAAAAAGGACACGGAACCTCTTATTTGGACTTTTGCTCCCAGACTATTTCTGTTACTGTCTCCCAGGGAATTTCATCTAATACTTATTAATTGTAATTTCAAGAAAATTAACTAGCATTACATTTCTGCAATTCTCACATTGCTCTTTAAAATCTAATAAGAAAGAGTAATTAAAATTCCAATTCCAATATCTCGTTTACCATAATCCTGTATTAGTTCAATTATTTATATTACTTCATAAGTGTGCTTTGTAAAATTTGATTAACAATAGATGAGTTAATTGTTCATAATTTAAGTAAATAAGATAGATCCACGGTGATCTTTGTTGAAAACTCAACGTAATCTTGGAGGAGTATAAATGAGGTTGTCCATGAGAGACTTAATTACATTGTCAAGAGGTCGGGTCTGAAGTTAAGGAATTCTCATCACTAAAACAACATAGATAGGTAGTACATAATCTCACCGTACACAAAGGTAAGAGGCTATTCTTGATAATTTGATACACACATATATATAAAAGGAACTAAAGTAGCATTTGTGAATTCAACTGCCAGCTGACAGTTTAACCTACTATTCTCTGGCAAACATATTCAAATATGAAGGGAATTTAAATATGAATAATACTATAAATATTAGGTTAATCCCTCATCCAGCAGTAGAATTTAAGAATGATACCCAAATTTCCAACTCTGATAAAAAATTCAGAACACGGCATTTGAGCCATCAATAGGCTTCTTCTATACAAACTTTATTTTCTGCAAAAACCTGAATTTGAAATGATCATTCATCTGGTATTTAGCGGTGTATAATATGTGCTATTTTATTACAGATGAACAATATGTCGTATTCTATTGCAGATGAACAAAATGTGTGCTTCTATGTTTGTGTTGTTGGTTGCACAATGTGTACTATTGTATTACAGATGTATTATATGTGTGCTATTCTTGTCCAGATGAACAAGATGTGTGCTTCTATGTTTGTGCTGTTGGTTGTACAATGTGTACTTCTGTATTACAGATGTATAATATGTGCTATTCTTTTACAGATGAACAAGATGTGTGCTTCTATGTTTGTGTTGTTGGTTGTACAATGTGTAGTATTGTATTACAGATGTACAATATGTGCTATTATTTTACAGATGAACAAGATGTGTGCTTCTATGTTTGTGTTGTTGGTTGTACAATGTGTACTATTGTATTACAGATGTATAATATGTGCTATTCTTTTCCAGATGAACAAGATGTGTGATTCTATGTTTGTGTTGTTGGTTGTACAATGTGTACTATTGTATTACAGATGTATAATATGTGCTATTATTTTACAGATGAACAAGATGTGTGCTTCTATGTTTGTGTTGTTGGTTGTACAATGTGTACTATTGTATAACAGATGTATAATATGTGCTATTCTTTTTCAGATGAACAAGATGTGTGGTTCTATGTTTGTGTTGTTGGTTGTACAATGTGTACTATTGTATTACAGATGTATAATATGTACTATTCTTTTTCAGATGAATAAGATGTGTGCTTCTATGTTTGTGCTGTTGGTTGTACAATGTGTACTTCTGTATTACAGATGTATAATATGTGCTATTCTTTTTCAAATGAACAAAATGTGTGCTTCTATGTTTGTGTTGTTGGTTGTACAATGTGTACTATTGTATTACAGATGTATAATATGTGCTATTCTTTTTCAAATGAACAAAATGTGTGCTTTTATGTTTGTGTTGTTGGTTGCACAATGTGTACTATTGTATTACAGATGTACAATATGTTCTATTCTTTTCCAGATGAACAAGATGTAAACTTCTATGTATGTGTTGTTGGTTGTACAATGTGTACTATTGTATAACAGATTCATAATATCTGCTATTCTTTTACAGATGAACAAGATGTATGCTTCTATGTTTGTGTTGATGCTTGTATCATGTGTGGCATCAGTGGAACTAAATGCTGCAGACTCTAACGAAAAGATTGAGAACGATTTTGAAACAAACTGGGGAACGGATGCACCTGAAGTGAAAGACTGTGATGAATGCAAAGATTTTGGATGGGATACAACATATCTTCGAAATATGACATATCGCAAAGAAAAACAACCTTTCTATAATAACTGTTACAACAAATTTTGTAAAACAGATTAATATTTAATAAATACATCTGTAAAGTATATATGAATGTTTACTGTACTTCATATTACATAAGCTAATAATATAAGTAATCCAAGCTGTATTCCTAAACATATGATTTGAGGAAATCATTTCAGTTACCAAGCATCCTATCATATAACACATCCACATCAAAAGATGAAAATAGAATTAGAAAGGTAGAAAATCAGCCAAAGAGTAGGAAATCTGACCAAACAAAACATATATTTATGAATTCACTCAAGATGAATGATGAAAATAACAAGCGGTGATGTCCGCTTTTGGCAAAATCCATGAAACAAATTCCAAATTGGTTATTTTAAATTTTTTCAAAGCCCGTTAACTACATGTACGTGTAGATACTGAACTGAATAAGCTGATATTGTTGATTCATTAATCTACACAACAATCCCAAGTGTGGTCAATAACAAGCATTTAAGACAACATGCACATGCCTGCATGCAAAAGGAAGAGCACTTGTTCGCCAGGAATTTTCATCAAACAATTACACTGATTAATTGTAATTGAATAAAATTACTGACAACATTTCTGCAATTCCCACATTGATATTAAAAATCTAATGAACAATGAGTAATTAAAATTCCAATCACAATATATCATTTACTATAATCCTGTCTAAGATCCATTAGTCAAACAAATCACTTCATAAATGTGCTTTGTTGAACTCCAATTAATAATAGTGGGGAAAACTCAACATAATCTTGGAGGAGTATAAATGAGGGTGTCCCTGAGGAATTTAATTCCACTGTCTTCTCGAAACTCTGGCTCTGAAACTTGAGTTTTCTCACCATTTCAAACTACATAAAGGTAAGGGTATTATTGATAATTTGATACACGCATTTATAAATAAAGGGGCCCAGTCTCCAACTTGAACCACAAGTAGACTTTGATGCAAATGTCCTTCTGCAAACACAATAGTTTGCTCATCTAGTAATTAGAGAATCAAAATTCTATGATGTAAATGCACATAATACACAGATCGCTTTTGGAAACTTACTTTTGCATAAAGTTTGGTATGAATGTATTTTTCAGTTCTATTTTGGTACACTTTTTTCATTTTCATTTAATGAAATAAATCTGATAGCCCAAACTGACAATTTATTTATCATGTAAACAAGGCCAGAAACACATCAAAATGTACCAGTCCATAACTTATCAATGACCTTCTAATATCCTGTTGTTTGATTGCTGTAATTCGTTTTCATATTCATCTATTAAAGATACATTTCTTCGAAATTTCAAAATATGTTTTTTCATGTTAGAAAGTACTGGACAAAACACAGAAGATGAAATGTCCACAAAAATATGGAGATCATAATTTTTGGCTCTCGCAAAACCAGGAAACAGCACATTTTGAAATTCAGTGGCAATCTTGAAAATCTCTTCTTGAGCAAAGCTCCTTTTATTTGTCCCTAAGCATCAGCATGTACAATTTGAACCAAATCTGTCAACTAGTATTTGAGTTATCAAAGGTTACATTTTTTGAACAAATGTCAGCCATTTTTCAATGAGTGGTCATCTAGAGAATGGTATTTGAGTTATCAAAGATTAGATTTTTAAACAAAAGATGGTATAATATGTGCTATTCTTTTACAGATGAAGAAGATTTGTGCTTCTATGTTTGTGTTGTTGGTTGTACTATGTGTACTATTGTATTACAGATGTTTAATATGTGCTATTATTTTCCAGATGAACAAGATGTGTGCTTCTTTGTTTGTGTTGTTGGTTGTATTAAGTGTGGTATCTGCAGAACTAAATGCTGCAGACTCTATTGAAAAGATTGAGAAAGATTTTGAAGATAGATGGGGAAAGGATAAACCTGAAGTGAAAACCTGTGATGACTGCAAAGAGTTTGGACGCTATACAACATATCTTCGAAATATGGCTCTCCGTAAAGAAAAACACAAATTATATCTAGATTGTTATTATGAATTTTGTGAACAGTAAACAGGCTAATAAAAGGAGTAAATCTATATTTGAAAGTACTTGGGTATTTTTGTTCATCTTTAGCTCACTTAGTTTTTACATTCAAACTAAATACTTCAATTTGTATATCAAAAAGATTTTTTGAGCAAATCATTTTAGTTGCAAACCATAGCCTATCAAATATACACATATACAAGAAAAGGTTAAATACAAAGATATACAGTATTCTCTGTAATTAGTGCCCATCCCCTAATAAGCGCCCATACTTCTTCACAAAGTTCAAGAAATACTGAGGAATGACCAAGTATTAGCGAATATCCGAAAAAAAGCGGGCGATAATAGAGTTCTAACACTAAACTGCTGTAAATGTGATGCATTTTGTAATTCGATGCATCCTCCCGATAAATATCTATCAGTGGGTGAATCCCACATCATACTTAACTAATATTATCTCAAAATAGTCCATAATAAAAGTAAGAAATGTTTAAGTTTTATTTTAAAAACTTTGATCGGCATTTGACCAAGATAGTTTGTGTTTAACAGATAAGATAAGGTATTTAGATCTATATCCAACAATCTCAGTTGAAATATGGAAGATAATAGGGGGAAAACAATTCCTTCAATTCGAGGGGCTCTGTTGAAGATTTCTCCAGTCACTGTCATTATTGTAGCCTTATGACCGCCTTGTACCCAAGAGAAAGCCACTTGCTTTACCGACCCAATTTTTATGTCGGTAAAATTGGACCAATCAATGACAGCCCTGACACGTTAGCTCATTATTATGCAATGTCAAAAACAAGTACACTTTTCACCGGGACTTTTCACGAACGAATCTAGCACAATTCATCATGAAAATACAAATATTTTATCAGATAAATATCAATCAGAGTTTAGTGGATGCCGGAGGTCTTCGTTCATTTTCACCGCGAATTCAGTTTAAAATCAACATTGAATCGCATGATTTAATTTATATTAACGACTGCTTACATTCCAATGTAAGATATAATAATATAAAAAAATAACATTTAATTACATAATATATTGAATCTCTAAATAAACACTCGGTCAGATCATTGAATTTCAAGTCGTAGACAAGTTTGCTTTGTTTATGCAGGTCAATCTGATAACGTTTTGATTGGTCAATCAGCCTGAAGTCACACATCGTGTCCATGCGATCTTGTCAATCAATAAGGTTTCGCGATACCCAGACAGCGTAGGTATTATGGAAATCTCAAAATCTCAAAACAGCTGAATAACTTAGAATAATATCAGTGGAGATGTATTGGATTGTACAAGTAAAAAAATACCGACTTGGGCAAGGCTATCAACATTGATTCTTGCAAGATCCTTGCTTAATTTTAGCGATCCGTAATCTCACCATTATCTTATCATTACATATCATTATTGTGAAATTATGCTGTTACTTCGTTTAGATGTTGAAAATAAGGCATTCTTGGCAGGAAAAATTGCCATGCATGAAATTCCCAGGGATTTTTGACTTCTCTCATATATAGGCGCTTATTAGATTGGTCTGAAGGATGTACTTTCAATTTTGTAATTTGCCTCAGGCGCTAATTCCAGAGAATAGGGTATTGTTTATATATGTGCCAAGAGAAAGGACCAAAAACAGAACACAACGAGAAAAGGAAAATATTAAAGACTACACCAGTCATAAGGAAAACAAACTCCCAACTATCCTTACTATTTGAATTAGGCCTGATTATGAAAAAACTGTATCTTTCCTACATGTGAAGAGCAATATAAGTTTATTAAGCTGTAACAAGTTTTATCCAATATTTAAGTTCAAGCAAGTGAATTTTTGTACAAAAAATTGGGGCCATTTTGTAAATTCCCTTTTCAATGTTATTTTAAATATAATAAGTCAGTTAAAAGTCAATGAAGTTACAGCTCAATATTGGCAAATTATTGTTAAATCTCAGGCCCCCCATGGTCAAAAATTCTTACAAAATCATGCAGTTTTTACCATTTTCCAGTGATTTGGGCTACTTTTGGACCAAGGTTGTCAAAAGTGAACCCCCAGGAATTTTTAGTGAACCCCCTTGGCAAATCCTGGCTACGGGCCTGAATCTGTGGTAAAAACAACTTTTGAAAATTTGAAATCTCATATGTGTACATGGGGTTTGTGTATGTTTTATCCTCTTTTTATATACATAAAATATATATATTTTATTATACTTAAAAATGTCAAAACAAAACACATCAACTACAAACTATAACAATAAGAATACTTTAAAACAATTTAAGAATGAAAACAAGGAGACTCAGGATTTATTTCGGATATTTATCATCATGTGAATGAATTTTATTATTCTCAGAAGTTCTCAGGCATTTTTATTTTCTATTTAAAATGCTACAGATGAAAAATGTTTTTTTGCTCATCGAAGAGAATGGGATTATATTTTAAATTGCTCATTACATGGTAATCATCACACAGATTACAATGGTACATTGGTTATTAGTTTTGCAATTTGTTTAGTAAACACTCCTATTTACAAATAGTATAAATTGTCACAAAATTCTCATTCAGAACCCAAGAATCTCAAATCATCCAGGTAAGGCTTTCTTTTAGTCTAAAGTATAGTTTATAGCATTTATATAAAGAACATCAAAAATGGTCAATATATGTTCACTTTCGAGTTATGGAGCAGTGTGCTACCTAAATTTGGACATAGCAAAACCTTTACCCAAAAGTGTGTAAATGTAATACTTGATCATAATTATATAACATGAATAAATAAAAAAAATTTTTTTTAAATGTCAGATGAAGACTACATCACAAGATAGGACAATCCTATGGAATTCTTTTGACATTCTAAATTTGATATTTCTCAGCAGTTTGGACCATTTCACTGGATTTAAACATGTGGTCTGCTAAGCAGCAACATTGATATATTATTCATACCATAGCTAGGCGAGGTGTGTCTGATTCCAGCCGATCAGAACAAAGTATCTCACATATAGAGCAGGGTGTGAAATAACCAATAAAACACTCAAGGTCACTAGTTAAACAGTTGTCATGGTGATGAATGGACTTTTCACATCGAATTTGATGACTTGCCAATTTGACTTGACTTGTGCTTGAATTCTTTTCACAGATTGCAAAAAAATCATTGAAAATGTGTTCTTTTAGTGATTTTGTTCATATAAGATGATTTTGTAGAAAATATTTTGCAATCTGTGAAAAGAATTTAAGCCCAAGACTCGATGCATTGTGGCTGCATCATTCCACTCAGATGTTGTTTCCTAAATTTTCCATTCCCGCTGCACGGTCATGCAAAGATTTGGAAACAACATCTTCATGGAATGCCTCAGCACACAATGCACTAAGTCCAAGGATTAAATCCTCAAATGTCAATCATAACATTTATATTAAATGTAATGCAATGAATTACTCTTGGGCCACGGATGATAAGCCTCACCCACGTGACACTGTTTATAGTTTTCAATTTCCATAACAAGTGGAGTGGAGGCAATTGTTTATAATTTGAGTAAATAAGAGTAAATCCTTGCTGAAAACTCATAATTTCAGAGGAGTACAAATAAGCGTGTACCTGAGAGACTAAATTACACTGTCGAGAGGCCTAATCTAAAGCTAAAGTATTCTCACCACTCAAAATTCATAAAGGTAAGAGGCTATTCTTCATAATTTAATATACACATGGAACCAAGTCCCCAACTTTCATAAACAATTCAAAACAACAAGTAACTCAAAACATCTTTTTCTGTAAATACTGTACTTTGAAATGATTGATTTAGGGAATCAAAATGCTATAAGTTACATGAACCTGGCAGATAGACTGCTCCAGGAAACTCATGTACTATTCACTAGCAGATTTAGGGACAGGGGGGGGGTCAATGGGACTCAGCCCATCAACCTTGGGATGGGCTTTGAAATTTAAAAATATTGTCTGAAACAATAATGGCTGTACTAAAAAGGAAAATAGATTGATTTTCAATTCAGTTTTTTTTTCTTTTTTTTCTTTTTCTAAGAATGATATAAAATTTTCTACAATTATATCATTTAGAGCAAATATATTAGGCACACTTTCTTAAAAAAATCAAGAGATTCTGTTCAGTGACCATTCCTTAGCACCTACTTTTAGCTATTTTGTTTCAATCACATTTTCAGAGGGCTGAAAAGGTTATTTCATCATGTTTAGGGTTATTTTGACCATTTCCATTGTGTTCCCGGTCATGTAAATGGCATGTAAATGATATGTGGAACTAGTTAAACTGACTGGAGGTCAAAACAGAACTTTGTTATCTTGGTTCAAAAAACTTTGAAAATTAAGCATGATTTTGTCATTTTTTGTTTTGTCATTTCCTGTTAACTACCACCGCACCTTAATATGGTCAGTTTGCTAGATTTACTGTAAGGGATTACTTGTTTCAGTTCAATGGTTTACTTGGATTAAGTAATATCAGATGAGTAATTGAAATATATTGAAATACTACGATATTTTGCACCTCCTCGTGAGGTTTTACTAGTTTTTACTAGATCTGGTGACAAATTCGAATCAATTTAATTATTAAGTATTAATACGAATTATTAGCTTTAAGTAAATGTTCAACATTGAAGAAGTAAAAAAAAAAATTGCTTGGAGTGATGTGCTATTCTTTTCCAGATGAGCAAGATGTATGCTTCTATGTTTGTGTTGTTGGTTGTACAATGTGTACTATAGTATAACAGATGTATAATATGTGCTATTCTTTTTGAAATGAACAAAATGTGTGCTTCTATGTTTGTGTTGTTGGTTGTACAATGTGTACTATTGTATTACAGATGTATAATATGTGCTATTCTTTTTCAGATGAACAAAATGTATGCTTCTATGTTTGTGTTGTTGGTTGTACAATGTGTACTATTGTATTACAGATGTATAATATGTGCTATTCTTTTTCAGATGAACAAGATGTATGCTTCTATGTTTGTGCTGTTGGTTGTACAATGTGTACTATTGTATTACAGATGTATAATATGTGCTATTCTTTTTCAGATGAACAAGATGTATGCTTCTATGTTTGTGTTGTTGGTTGTACAATGTGTACTATTGTATTACAGATGTATAATATGTGCTATTCTTTTTCAGATGAACAAAATGTATGCTTCTATGTTTGTGTTGTTGGTTGTACAATGTGTACTATTGTATTACAGATGTATAATATGTGCTATTCTTTTTCAGATGAACAAGATGTATGCTTCTATGTTTGTGTTGTTGGTTGTATTATGTTTGGTATCTGCAAGAAAAAAGCTAAATGCTGCAGAATCTAGCGAGGAGATTGAGAGCGATTTTGAAGGTAACTGGGGAGTGGATAATGAGAAGGTGAAAACTTGTGATGACTGCAAAAACTATGGGAGTGATACAACTTATCTTCGAAATTTGGATTATCGTATGAAAAAACATAAATTCTATAAAAATTGCCATGATAAACTTTGTAGCAGTAAACAGGAATAAATCTATCTGTAAAGCTACTTGTGTATTTTTTATTGTCTTCACTTCATATTTTACCTTTATCAATGTTAAAATTGTTCTATAATTTATCTGTTTAATTTACAATTTTTCTTTAAAATTGGAGATATGGGAGTCTAACCTCGCATCTTTGTGTACCAAAGATGCAGTGCTTGCAGTTTCTTGAACTGGAAAGATTGTATTTTAAAATGTTGTTTTGAGCAAATAAAACTTCCCATACATAGCCTATCTTATAACACATACTAGTATAAACCAAAAAGTTACAATAGAACGAGAAAAGTAGAACAAGGCACATGACGTGAACAAGATCACACCATCAAAAAACCTTCAAAATGGCCGCAAGAAAAAAAAGATGGCTGCCCAAAATCAGGTCTAGAACTTGATATCCTCTATCATGTCTGGAAATTTGGAAATAATCTGACTAGTGGTTTTCCTGAAATGGGATGACAAGATTTACAAAAAACCTTCAAAATGGCTACCAGAAAACAAGATGGTTGCCCAAAAGTTAATCAGCTTTAGAATTTGATATCCTTTATGATGTGTGCGAATCTGGAGACAATCCAATGAGTGTTTTTTCCTGAAATGGTGATGACAAGATTTTATGAAAAACTGTCCAAATGGCCGCCAGAAAACAAGATGGCAACCCAAAAGTTGATCAGCTCTAGAAATTGATATCCTCTATCATGCGTGTGAATTTGGAGACAATCTGACAAGTGGTTTTCCTGAAATGGCTAAGACAAGATTTATCGAAAAACCTTCAAAATGGCCACCAGAAAATAAGATGGCCGCCCAAAAGTTAATCAGCTCTAGAACTTGGTATACTCTATCATGTGTGCGAATTTTGAGAAAATCTGACGAATTTTCTTGAAATGAGTAGGAGTAGGAAATCCCATCTTAAATTATAAAACATATTTTTATCAAATTACTCGTGATGAATGCTGGAAATAATAACAAGACAGTAGCGATGTCCACTTGAGGCAAAAACTACATCCATGAAAATAAGATGATATGATGAAATATGCAATAGGATATTTCAAATAGTATATTTTATATTTTTCAAATGCCATGAAGTACATGTAAATACTAAATAAACCAGAACAACGGCAACGCCAAAGCGTAGCGAATCCCATCGAACAGAAATGGCTGGCATTTTACAAACAAAATATATAGCAAATATCGTAAAATAACACCCATAAGAAAGGCCACCATTTTCAAAATGGTTGCTCACTACACAGGCAAATTACATTGGACCCCGTACAAGTCCGTATGGAGCTCGTTGTGTCAATGGACCCCGTACGACTTCGTACGAGCCTCGTTACGAGTCTTGTAATTGCTTGTAATTTTCGTGCCTCGTAAGAGCTTGTGATTACAAGGCCCGTAATTGCTCGTAATTTTCGACCCCCGTACGGTAACAAGCCCTGTAATGAATCGTAATTTTTGATCCCCGTATTTGCTCGTACTGTGCCTACTACCCAAAATGTCATAAAACAGTATGCAATCCTTAAGAGTATTCACATATCAAATATGAACAAAATCGCTCTATTACTCTTTGAATAATAATAAAAAAAATTTTTTTTTGAGTTATAGTAAAAAATTTAAAAATGACAGCCATTTTTTAAAATGGCCATCTACTACGCGAAGTGTCATGAGACAGTGTGCTAGGCTCATAAGTATTCACATATCAAATATGAACAAAATTACTCCACTACTTTTCAAGTTTCAACGTAAAAATGGTGGCCATTTTTCAAAATGTCCGCCTACTACCCAAAGTGTCACTAGACAGTGTGCCATGCTTATAGTATTCACATATAAAATATGAACAAAATCGCTCTACTACTTTTTGAGTTATAGTAAACCAGAACAACGGCAACGCCAAAGCGTAGCGAATGCCATCGAACAGAAATGGCTGGCATTTTTACAAACGAAATATATAGCAAATATCATAAAACAACACACCAGAAAGGCCACCATTTTCAAAATGGTTGCTCACTAGCCAAGTTGACATCAGAAGAAATAATATGCTTTTAAGTAGCCACCTATAAAATTTTTGAAAAAAATCGCACACATGTACTTGTAAAATAACACACATAAAAAAATTTTCAAAATGGCCAACTACTCCCCAAAGTTTTATTAGAAAATGTTCCATGCTTAGAGTATTCACATATCAAATATGAACAAAATCGCTCCACTACTTTTCGAGTTATAGTAAAATATGTTAAAGTGACGGCCATTTTTCAAATTTTTTTTCAAAATGGCCACCTTCTACCGAAAGTGTCATAGGACATTGTGCCATGCTTATAGTATTCACATACCAAATATGAACAAAATCACTCCACTACTTTTCGAGTTATAGTAAAATACGTTTAAATGGCGGCCATTTTTCAAAATGGCCACCTTCTACCAAAAGTGTCTTTAGACAGTGTGCAATGTTTATAGTATTCACATACCAAATATGAAAAAATCGCTCCACTATATACTTTTCGAGTAACAGCAAAAATCGTAAAATAACGAGTAAAGGCCGCCATTTTTCAAGATGGCTGCAATGTGCTTTTTTAATATCTAAATTGTAGCTTTATTAATGTCCTTTATTATTTTTAACATTTAAAACATATTGCTATTACAGTTTTACATATTGCACCTAAATTACTGTAAAATCGGCACTAAAATGGCCACCATTTTGAAATGAGCGGCCATTTTGAAATGAGCCGCCATTTTGAAAATCGGCTTTCAAGCAGAACTTCTACCCCCATAGGGTATATGTGTACAAAATATGAACAAAATCGGGCCAACGGTATTTGAGTTATTGCCCGGACGGACGGAAGTTCGATGGGATAAAAATGTAAAATAACACACGTAAAAATGGCAGCCATTTTTTAATATGGCCGCCTACTACCCAAAATGTCATTAGACATTGGGCCATGCTTAAAGTATTCACATACCAAATATTATATGAACAAAATCGCTCCACTACTTTTTGACTTATAGTAAAAAATAACACACGTAAATAACACACGTAAACTTCGTTCGATGGGATAATAAATATCGAAGAGCAGGTGTTATATCGACGAATACATAACGCAAGGCTCGTCACAAACGTTTTCAATACTCGAATGACCAAAGGGAGTGAAGTGTTTGAACGCTTTTGTGCCTAGCTGTAAGATATGTATTCGGCGATATAACACCTGCTCTTCGATATCTATTTCTTAATTCTAATGTATTTAAATGAGGCTAAACATTCCCACCACTCAAACTTCATAAAGGTAAGAGGCTAATCTGATACACTCGTGTACAGATAAAGGGGCCCAGTTTCTTACTCTGGTAAAAATTTAAAACAACAAGAAACTTGAACAACCAACAGACTTTGATACAAAATGTGTAAAAAGGTTGCTCATCTTGTAATTAAGGAAGCAAATATCGGAGTGTTTGGTATGAATGTACCATGTTTTATACCTGAAATGCAAGAGAAAAAATAGATAATGCCAAAGCATAGCAAACACCATAGAACAGCCGTGACCATGACAATATCCCTCAACTAAATTTCAAGCTGTAGCAAAAAAATGTAAAATAACACACATAAAATGGCTACGATTTTTGCAAAATGGCCATGAGATATTGTGACATGCTTATGAGTACAGTTGTATCAACATACCAAATATGAACAAAATAAATTTACTACTTTTCAAGTTATAGTAAACAAGACATTAACACACAAAATGTCACTACCATTTGTTACAGATGGCAACTACCGCTGATCATAAACCACTGTCACAAAAAATGGAGACCATAATTATATGTCACTTTTTGGTAGTGACATAAAACGTAGAATATCACATGTATAAAAATTCAAGTAATTACTTCAAGTTGCTAAAGGAATATAGGAAATGCTGTAAGATAAAACAGAGGAAATTTAAAACTAATATGATAAATAAATTAGAAGAACTTTATGACAATGACCCTAAAGAATATTGGTCCCTACTTAAGCAACTAAGGCAAAAAGACGGAAACAATAAGTCCGCGTATATAACACCAGAGAAATGGCATGAACATTTTTCCAAATTATTTGAAAAGGATAAAAATACCGAAAACAACAAAAAAGTCAACGAAATTGTTAAATCAATAGAAAACGACAATCATTTTGACGAACTTAGCTTCAGAATAACAGAAAACGAGGTTTACAAGGCAGTTAAGCAATTAAAGAACAACAAGAGTTCGGGTTTTAACGGCATTAGCTATGAAATGATTAAAGCGTCATACTCAGTTTTAAATAATGTTATCTGTAAAATGTTTAACATATTACTGAGCAAAACAGTTTTCCCTGAAAAATGGAATATTTCATCAATCGTTACCTTATTTAAGAAAGGAACGACGAAAGACCCTGGAAATTACAGAGGTATTTTTATTTCTGATTGCTTTGGCAAATTATTTTCAATAATTTTGTATAATAGACTTTACGCCTTTGTACATGACAGAAAAATAATATCGGAAAATCAAGCCGGTTTCACAAAGAAAGCACGAACAACTGACCACATGTTCATAATACGAACCCTCGTGGATAAATATGTACTAAGTCAAAAAGGGAATATATATATGTGTTTTGTTGATTTGAGGAAAGCTTTCGATACGGTATGGCATGATGGATTATTTTTGAAACTTTTGCAATCGGGTGTAAACGGTTTATTCTATAAAATGATAAAACATATATATTCACAATCAAAAGCAAGAGTCAGACTAGATAATGAGGGTTTATTTACCAATGAATTTGACTGTAACAAGGGAATAAAACAGGGGGACCCCCTAAGTCCTCTTCTATTAATATATATATAAATGACATTATTAAAACATTAGATCTCAAAACAGACCCATTATTAAATAATAAGCGAATTGGAAGCCTCCTTTTTGCTGATGACTTAGTAATTATCGCATCCTCAAAAGATGAAATGCAAACCAAATTGGACAAATTAGAAAAATACTGTGAAGAATGGCACTTAAATATCAACACTGATAAAACCAAAATTATGGTAATGAATAAAAATGGTAGACTTATTGATAATCACTTCTTTATAGGAAATTACAAAATAGAATCTGTTTCACGATACATTTACCTGGGAATGGAATTAAGCATAAGTGGGTCAATGAGACCTGCAGCCCAGCATATCAAAGACAAAGCTGAAAAGGCAAAATTTAAATTATTAAGTCTAATTTCTAATGGTAATATGAAACCATCATTATGCTTAAAACTATTTGATCAACTCATAAAGCCCATATGCCTCTATGGATCTGATATATGGGGTACGGGTATATTAAACTCGAGTAAAATTAAAAAAGACCCACAATGGGCATTAGAAAAGGGATATGATGGAATAACATTTGAATCTCTTCATATATCATTTATGAAATCGATACTCGGTGTTAACAGAAAGGCCAGTAATGACGCTACACGAGGCGATTTAGGTAGGTTTCCACTATTTATTTCTTTGTTTTATCAACAAATGAAATATCTTAATCATATTAACAATAAAGGAACCGACTCGCTTCTACGTGAAGCCCTTGAGGTAAATAAACAACTGACAGATATGAATAAACAATCATGGCTCACGCACATCAATGATGTACTTAAATATATTTACAATGGTACTTCACCAAACTATTTAAAAACTTAAAACCAAGAGAAATTAAGAAATTACTGGAAAATAGATACATACAATTTTGGGAAACTAAAATAAAATCAAATAATGGTAAATTGAGGTTTTATAAGATAATAAAAGCAAAATAGAACAAGGAACCCTACTTGGATTTAATCAAAAATGAAATAGACAGAAATAACTTGACAAAGCTAAGAATTAGCGCACATAAATTAGAAATCGAAACAGGTCGTTACACAAAACCAATTACCCCTATTGAAGAAAGAAAATGTTTAATGTGTAACAAGAAAACCGGTTCAGAATGTCATTACCTATTAGAATGCAATCACTAGGGCAGAGCATTTGTACTGAAAGGAGCGTTTTCAGTACAAATATGTACTGAAAAATGTACTAGTTTTGTTTCAGTACAAATTTAAGTATATTTTTGTACTGAAAAATGCACTGAATTTTTTTCAGTATATTTTTCAGTACAAATTCATGTACTGAAAAATATACTGAATTTTAAGTACAAATTTAAGTATAAATATGTACTGAAAAATGTACTGAATTTTAAGGACAAATTTAAGTGCAAAAATATACTGAAAAATGCACTGAAAATTTAAGGATAAATTTAAGTACAAATATATACTGAAAAATGTACTGAAATTTAAGTGCAAAAGTCAGTATAAAAATGTACTGAAAAATATACTGAAATTTAAGGATAATTTTAAGCATAAATATATGCAATGAGAAATATTTGTGCCCAATAATGGAAATTAGAGAAAACGTAAATGTAAGGCATACTTTATAAACTCTAAATCACTCAAAAAGTTCTTAGAATGGTGAAAAAGTGCATGATTTTAAAAGAATTTTTGGCCGGGGGGGGGGGGGGGGGGGCGGGGGGTCACTTGGACCCCTGAACCCCCCCCCCCCCCCCAACAGGAATGCGATAACATTATGAAATTATTTTGGATGCTTCCTTTACAGCAGCCTTTAACCAAACTTAAAAGAGTCTCTCTGTAATCAGGTTATGTTTTGCCTTGTCAAATTATTTTGTTTTGTTAGTGGATTAATAAAGTTTCTTTAGACACATCCTTTAAAGCAGACTCTAATCAAACTGGAGAGGCTAGGTTTACTGTAATCAAGTCATTTCCTTTTTAGAAGTTATGTTTATGGATTTATTATTGAAGACGCATCCTGTAATAATATCTGATTGCATTTTCTCCATCAATAAATTTCTTTTTAGCCCGATCAAACCTATCAAATATAATGCATATATAAGGGTTATGTACTGGGAGGTTTTGGATACCCATATTTCCTGAGGGATAAACCCTTTATTTAAAACTGATCGTACATAACATGTGTATTCCATACCTTTTGAGGTTTCTAGATACATTCTACCTTATTAAGTTCTAAAATTCAAAAACATTAAAGGTACACATTTTCTCAGTCTTAAAAATAAGTTCTTCATGAGATTTTCACTCATTGGTTGAGCAAATTAATTAATTGATATCAAAATTAAAATATATAACATGAACATAGTGTAGAACCTCATTTGTTCGAGTATAGCAAAAGCCATGGTATAGATGTCAAAGTCAGGAAGATGTCGTAATTCAAAATCTAAGTATATTTTTCAGTATTTTACACTTAAATATGCCCTTAAATTTCAGTATATTTTTCAGTACATATTTGCACTTAAAATCACACTTAAATTTCAGTATATTTTTAAGTACATATTTGCACTTAAAATCACACTTAAAATTCAGTATATTTTTCAGTATAAATATATACTGAAAAATGTACTTAAAATTTCAGTACATTTTTCAGTACATATTTATACTTAAATTTGCACTGAAATTTTAAGTATATTTTTCAGTACATATTTATACTGAAAAATATACTTAAAAATTCAGTACATTTTTCAGTACATATTTGTACTGAAAACGCTCCTTTCAGTACAAATGCTCTGCCCTAGTGAATAAGTTAAAAGATGTTCGGTCAAGTTACATGGATAAAATAAAAAAACACTGTCAAAATTTAGAAAACATGAAAAACGTGGAACATAAATTAATGTTTCTATTTAATTCAGAGGGAATAATATTAAATATACTAGCAAAATATATATCTAATATTTTTATCGAGAGAGAAAAACACACGAAATGCATCCAATAAAATCTTGCAATGATCAAGCACCCTTTGATTAGTTAATATACTATATAGATAATTAGTTAAGCTTTTTCATTTTTTTCTGTTTAAGCTGTACACTTTGCCCAAATGTGGGATACAAGTATAATAAAGCTCATAATAATAATATACATGTAAAAATGGTGGCTATTTTTAAAAACATAGCCACTCCAAGTGAACCAGTCCCTAACTTATTAATGACCTATTCCTCTGTCAATCTTCACAACAGTATTCTTTATACATCACTCTATGTGTCATAAATATATGGCAATATTTTTATGCATACTAAACATTCGTAAATGACAATATTTTTCAGGAGAACCATTATATAACTAGACAATAGCAACGCCAAAGCGTAGCAAATCCCATTGAACAGCCATGGCTGGTATTTTTACAAACAAAGTATATAGCAAAAATGGCAGCCATTTTTCAAAATGGCCGCTTTTTACCAAAAGTGTCATTAGACAGTGTGCCAAGCTTATAGTATTCACATACCAAATATGAACAAAATTGCTCCACTGCTTTTCCAGTTATAGTAAAATAGATTAAAATAGTGGCCATTTTTCAAAATGTTGTGTTCCTTGACAAGTGCAAAGAGTACCAAATTGTATTTTTGCTCATCTTTAATCCACTTCATTTTTACATTCAAACTAAGTACTTCAATTTGTATTTCAAAAAGATAATTTGAGCAGTGCATTGTTCAGAATGCAATGGTGTTACACTTCATCAGGAGGATGTAAGCCCCAGAAATTGTTCTTAGAATAAACTTGTCCATTCAAAAAGAGAATGTGTGTAGGAGGATCATCAACAACTTTGTTCGCTGGATTGAATTGTGCAACGAGAGGGGGTGCACATTTCACATTTGGGGCATGTTTTGTAAGGAACTGTAGTTATTGACACAATGTGCAGATAATCATCAAACTTTCACAATTAAATTCACATTGAATGAACTAAATAATTGTGAAATTTGAAGGCAAAATATGTAAAATTGACCGAGTTATTCAACTTTCTAACGGTCTTGATTTTTGGACAACCTGTATATCCCCCTCAAACTTCGTTAAGTGGGATACAAAGAATGTATACACAAGTGCCAAGAGAAAGGACCAAAAACAGAACACAGCAGGAAAGGGATTATATTGAAGACTACACCAGTCATAAGGAAAACAAACTCCCAACTATCCCTATCATATGAATTAAGGCCTGATTATGAACATAGCACAGGTTGAACAATACTGAACCTAAAAACAGAGCAGTGTGGACTTGATGACCCGGAAAGCACTTCTTACCATGTAACATGTGTAAAAATTTGAAGTTAATCCATGAGGTGGTTTTCCTGAAATCGCAATGACAAGATTTATCTTAGAACTTTCAAAATGGCCACCAGAATACAAGATGGCTGCCGAAAAGTTAATTAGCTCTAGAACTCTTACCATGTAACATGTGATAAACAAATTGGCATCGATATGGTGAACTTTTTGAACACACATTTCTCTTAATAAACCAGTCATCAAAAAATTCTGAAAATTTTACACATTGTCAATTTAATAGTCATCTTTTGAATGGTAATGATATATTTTTTTCTGTATATTGTTTTAGAAAACACATCAGACACTTCTTTTGCTCTTGGTGTCATATGTTTGGAATGAAATGAATCATCTATCCATCGACCTCATTGAAACAAAATGACATAACTACAACATTTTTTGGTCTCTAAATATTGTAATTGTACAAAGAAAAGTTTGGTTGATTTTAAAAAAGTATCTTGATCATCAGAGGGGGAGAAACACCAGGGTTCAAAGATGACATACGCTTATAATGTAAATCTGTATTGAGATGACATCGTCGCTGATTGGTCAAAAGTCGACAAACAAATGACATCACCAATGGCGGTTTCAAAATTTTTGAAATAAGCTTTGAATAATATTATGTTCATTAAAAATGACGTCATCAATGGCGGTTTCAAAATTTTTGAAATAAGCTTTGAATAATATTATGTTCATTTCTGGCATGTGAACCAATATCATAGCTTCTCATTTCACATCAAGATAAAAAAAGGTGTACGGAATATGCCTATATCAATTAAAACATCCCATCGAAGTGTAGTATTTGATAACTAGCCGATGAAAATTCGAACGAATGAAGGTGGTAAACAAGAGACGTAATTATGTCTGTCATCTTTAAACTCTGGGGCTTTCCCTCCTTTTCTTGATCATGAAATTAAAGGTTCATCTTAATTTCTATCTATTTTGGGGGTTTTTGTTTTAATTTTTTGAATACTTTTTTTAAATTCTGTAATTCTATAAACTCTATAATATTCAGAGGTCTAAGAAAATGTTGTATATGCTATTTTATTCCAACAAGGTTCGGAAAGATATTTTATTTCATTCTCAAGAATTGGTAGAAAGGAACAAAAAACAATTGTACTAAAAAGAAAAAATGTTAACAAAACAGTTATATAAATAATTTTCGCATTAAATTGTTGTCAATCAGTCAACATTACATCAAGGACCATGTTTTTTTACAGAATGTTTTCAATAATTGGTTTAAGAGAAAAACATTGTTGAATTCAGTTTACCATATCGATACCAATCCTTTGGGAGTAGATCCGTTAAGTGGTATTCCTGGAATCGCGATGACAAGATTTATCCAAAAACTTCCAAGATGGCCACTAGAATGCAAAGTGGCTGCCGAAAAGTTAGTAAGCTCTAGAACTTCTACCATGTAACATGGGTGAAAATTTGAAGTAAATCAGTCAAGTGGTTTTCCTGGAATTGTGATGACAAGAAAGTGGGATGCCGCCCATCAAGCTGCGGTATCGTACCTTTTAAGGTACGATAAAAAAACTATTCTCCCTACATGTGAAGAGCATTATAAGTTTATTAAGCTCCAAGTTTTATGGAATATTTAAGTTCAATCAAAAGTGTATTTTTTACAAAAAATTAGGGCCATTTTGTTAATTCCCTTTCAAGGTTATTTTAAATACAAGTCAGTCAAAAGTCATTTAAGTTTTAGCTAAATATTGGCATATTATTGTTAAATATGTGATAAAAAAAACTTTTGAAAAGACCATGTGCAGTATAGCAAGTGATTTTAGACAGTCATATCTTTCACCATGAATACTTTCTGGGCATAAATACAGTGGTTTTTATTTAAACAATATGCTTTCTTTCAAGTGAAGTCCCCATGATGATAAAAATATCAATCCAACAATTCAAAAAATTATGAATATTGAACCTATTGACTCAAAAGAGGACATCCCTTTTCTGATTTTTATTGCATGAAAAGATTATTCAAGAAGGGGTCTAAAACATCTTCAAAAACAAAATGGTATGAAAGTCTAGTTTTGAAGATATCAATTTTCGAGGACCAAAAATGCTGAAAACAATGGATAGCATGAGTTTTCCAAATGGGAAAATAACATGGGAAATGTGGTTTTTAACTTTAACACAATTCAATACCCATCCCCTTTTCAGACATTGTTAATATAATGTAGAGGAGACTTTCGATATGTGTAAATTGAGAAAAACAAGATCCTCTATTTAGAAAATAAGCCTAACATTTTTTAAAAAGTGTCAATCCATAATTTTTCAGAGAGTTGGATTGATATTTTACTATCACGGGGACTTCACTTGAAAGAAAACATATTGTTTAAAAATTAAATTGTCTTTAAAGTGAGATATGGCACACTATGTAACATAAAGTATTTTTTGCTGTAGAGGGGGTGCTGTTGTTTTTTGACACCCTGTACTTTTGAAAATGCCGCGAGGATCAACATTTCTCATATTTAATTAACAGGGGGAGGGGGGGGGGTGTCTGGGAGTGAACTATCAAACTTTAGTTAGCTCTCCTACATTGAACTTTTGCATTGGTCCCTTATACAATATTTTGCATTAAATCAATGTATTTCTGGGACCATTGATTTACGGTTTCTATTTTCTCGAACAAAAATAATACACAATGGATTTCATTTTAGACATGGAGGGAAACGTTTGACAAGATGAAGAATTGTGCAGACTGCAACATATATGGACTGAGAGCAATCAATATTATTGGAACGGACAGAGACGACTATGAAGGCCATTACAACAAGTGTCTCGAGAACTTTGAATGCAAAAGAGAGAAAAAACAATGAAGAATATATTTTTATGATGTCAGAATATTATAACAGAAATAAATATGAACAGAAATTAGCAGAAAGATATCAAACTAGTTGGTCATGTGTTACAGCCTATAAGAATTTTCAGAATGCATACGGCAAATAAATTTTATTTATGTGTCAATAATCAAATGTTATGTGACATATTTTGGCCCCACCCACATAACTTTTCACTGGTTCCCAAGTGGCCCGTTTTGGTCCACTGTATCACAACGTCAAAATTCCTAGATGTTTTGTTATTTGTTTACACAATTGCAGTTGCTATAGAGTCGCAATTACCAAGAAATCAATAAACCAGAACAGAAATTGAAGAAATACCTTTTTTTGTTCTTGAGAAGGTCATTGGAGGTCAAATCTCTAATCTAAAGGTCAGATTTGAACTTCTGAGAACTTGTAGATGATTTTGAAAAAGAATTGGTCAATTTGAAGCAAGTTGAAAAAGACCTTTTAAACTTTTTTGACCTTGAGAAGGTCATTGAATGTCAAATCTCAAATCTATACTTCTGAGAACTTTTGAAAAATTTTGAAGTCAATCTCAACAGTATTTGTTAAGTTATAGGAAGTTGTAAGACTTTGGTACAGACACCACCTGCCACATTTTGACCTTAAGAATCTTAAAATCTAAAGTCGGATCTGAATTTGTGAGAATCTAAATGTAGATGATTTTGAAGAAAATTGAAGTCAGTCTGAACGGTATTTGTTAACTTATTGAAAGTTGTAAAAATTAGTTACAGATGCCAACCGCAACCATCAACCAGTCACAAAAATATGGAGACCATAGCAATATGTCTCCTCTTTTTGGTAATTAACAAGAAGCTGGTAACAATATTAAGCATATGTTAATGACTTGCACAACCAATGGAGAATATTACCATAATACTCGTAATGTCCATATTCCAACGACAAACTTGGTCCAAATGTGAAATATATACAGGGTGGTCCAAATGTGAAATATATACAGGGTGGTCCAAAAAAAGTGAACCCCTGCAACAGGCTACATTTTTCTTAATACATGCATGAATTGGCTCATATTATCACATGTTGTAGAGAAAGGTCTAAAATTTTAGTTGATGCCATAATTTATTCTCAGTCTTAAATTTTGAAGAAATTACAAGCGTTTAACAAACATGCCTGGAAATTAGATATTGTACAAAATTTTACAAATGTGATTCACGGATATTGTTGAAACACATTGGATGGTCTTAAACATCTTTCAGTTAGAGATACAAGTTTAAAACCCTACCATATGACAAAAGCAGAACTATTAAAGCAGAAAACACATTTCACACTTTCATTGATCATTTTGAAGCATTTTTAACTGTTCAACAGTTCAGGGGTATGTTACCTACACCAACAGTTAGAGGTGGGCCTCTTATGGAAGGAAGTTGCCCCCTGTGACCAGGAATCTGATAACCCCTTCATCAAATGTCTTTAAAAAATCAAAAGAAAATCCAATATTCAATGTTTTGAGCCATATATCATTAGAATTGGTCCATAATTTATGAAGATATTGACATTTCAAGATCATATAGGGGTATGCTCATGATTTCACTGGAAAATGTTTTCGTCTGTGGAAGCTTAGCGCATCTCTTTGGATCACAATAACTTTGCAACTAACAAATTTTCAGTAATGTTTGGTTAGGGCTTATAATTTCTGCAAATTTCAAGACTAAGAAAAACGTATGGTACCAACATAAATCTTAGACCTTCCTCTACAACATGTGAAAATAAAAAAGAATTCCTGCAAGTAATAAGGGAAATATGGCCAGTTGCAGGGGTTCACTTTTTTTTGGACCACCCTGTATATATATACAGGGTGTCTCAAAAAATGTACCCAAAAGTATATCAAGAGCACAGATAAACCAATCAATATTTTCAGACATTTTTTGCATGGTCATGTAGCCAAAACATGAAAGTTTTCTCCGCAATACACCATTTTTATTTCAGTCTTGTCTTTTTGATGCTTTAACCCTTTACCTTTTACACCACATAATCGATGTAACCTCATATTTCGATGACAGCCTGTATCCTTACTGAACATTGTTCATCACATTTGATAATAATTCAGGTGGAATATTTTGGATTTCTCTTTGAATGTTGCCCTTAAGTTGTTCTAGGTATTTTTGCTTGGAATGAGTATTAAAACACTCCTTCAAATAGCCACAGAGAAAGATGTTTGAGGATGACGATGGCAGAACAAATACAGATAATAATCAGGTCAAGTATCGGCAAATGATTCATGAGTTACCTTTCAGAGTTAGGCAGGCTAAGCTGGAGACCAAATGATATCCAAATGAAAACACAGTGGTCTCAAATTTATACACACAACAAAAGCTACCCTAGAATCCCAACCAATGCAGTTTCTTGTACCTCTGACCTCTCTGTATAAGGGGGCTATAAGACATTGTGAGAGCCTCCCTATTCACCATATTTGACGGACTTTTTTCTCTGAGGCTATTTGAAGGACAATTTTTATACCAAACCCAAGCTAAGAGACCTAGAACAACTTAAGACCAGCATCCGGACAGAAATCAAAACATTCCACCAGAAATATCAAATGTGATGAACAATGTAGTAGTAAGGATGCAGACTGTCATCGAAATATGAGGTTACATTAAATATGTGGTGTAACAAGTAACGGGTTAAAGTATCAAAAAGGCAAAATTGAATTAAAAACTGTGTATAGGGGAAAAAACTTTCATCTTTTACCTACAAGACCATGCAAAAAATGTCTGAAAATATTGATTGGTTTGTCTATGGTGTTAATATACTTTTGGGTACATTTTTTTGAGACACCCTATATATATGTGTACGAAATTTTTCCTGGTCGGGAAAAGATTGAATTTGAATAATGGCTGCCAATCCTCCTTGTTACATATGTTTTCATTCATACCAAACACAATACATTTAGTTTGATGGGAGACTAAAAATGGAATATGGTTGATCACAGGAACCTTTTTCAATACCCATTGTAACATACAATTGTTCAATTACAAACTAGACGTTCTGTCTCTCAGTAATATATTTTTTAATTAGTTTTTGATAGAAATGAGGTTAATATTTTGGAGAATAAATTGAAGGATTAACGCTGGCGACAAATCATTTTAATCCTTCTTGGGCAAACATATAAATTGGCTTCCCGATTCCAAATGTAACTACTGCTCAAAATAGAGAACTGAACTTCATACATCACATAAGGTAACGTAAACAATTCTTGAATTCTTGCATTATGCTAAAAATAAGTGTTGTGCTAAATTACAACATGATGGTTACTATAGAAACTTATGGAATATTCTCTAATAAATTTGGCACAGAACTTTATACTCATTTGTACTTTTGATCAAAGGAACATCGTACAATACTATGGCATATTAGGAGTGGCAAGTCACTATTTTACAACTATTTGGTCTTTTAATAGTTTGTTTATCGCCTTTAAATAATTAAAAATAAAATACTTTCAATTCTGCTGAACAAAAATGTTTTCAATTTTGCCCATTGTTAATTTCATTTTAAAACATAGCTGTTTGAATTTGGATATACCAATGTAGTGTTTGCATCAAAATGATGTATCAAAAGGTGTGTATTAAAGATTTACTTTCCTGTTATCTCAAAATCTGCTTGGAACTGTACCACTGGATTTCTATGGGAAATTTCTCAAAGAGAAATTCTAGGGATTAAGGAATGGGTACCATTTACACAATTTGAAAAACAATTGGCAAACATGAAAACTATTTAAAACAACATTTATATTTTTCAAAAGCGAAAAGGATCGCCTGGAAACTTTCAGTAATTGGAACTCTTAAATTATGTACATTTCTGATTTTATCTTTAGAATTGAATAACATGTCCCTGAAAGTCTGTATTTTGCTGTTGGTTGTGGTTGCGATTGGCATTGTGAATGCAGATGACAATGACGTTGTCATAGCAGAATTGAACAAGGTATAGATAACTTTCTCAGAACTCGAAACCATTTAAAATACTTTTTTTTCAAGTTCCCTTTTAATTTTTTCTTATTTGTGAGTACAGTGTATATTTTAAAACTTTTACTGGAGTTTTTCAACGATCAAAATAGGTTTTTGAGATGAGATCCTTCCTCATGGTCTGGTTGACTATTCTAACGAGATGATACCAGGCAACAAATATATCTGGTTAAAAATCTATCTGGTTAAGAATAACATATTTATATACATGTATCTTTTATTGACTCTCTGATGTCATTACAATGACATATTTATAGTCACTAAAAACTACAATATACAAAATTGAACCAAGAGTAGAGTGAGTTAACTATTGAATATAAAAATAGTTGTAAAATACAATTACAACATCATCAAATGTAAAATACAAAAATAGGACCACGGTCCTGTGCTCACACAGTGTAGAACCTTCAGAGGAATGTATGTCCTGACTTTCAAACAAAAATATTTATTTGGATTTGTAGTCTTGAACTTTGAGAAACTTAGATAGCACAATTGTGTGACCTAGTTTGATGACATTTGACCTTGAAAATTTTACTTATTCAGAGCTCAGTAAGGTCTTTTGTGATTAAGCTGACCAAAATTTACATCCAAAAATCAATTTGAAAAATCAACTTTTTTGACCTTCCGAAGGTCACTGAAGGTCAAGTAAAGGTCAAATCCTAAAACTAATGTCAGACTTGAACTCCTGGCAACTTGTAGATGATTTGGTCAAATTGAAGCAAGTTATTATTAGACTCCAGATTGAAAATCTGGAGTCTATTGCTTTTGCCAGTTTTCTTATTAGACTCCAGATTGAAAATCTGGAGTCTATTGTTTTTGCCAGTATTCTTATTATTATTATTCTTTGGGAGTTTTTTCAGTAACTATGAGGTATCCAGTAAGAACCATAATACAGTTTATTTAGGTTTAGTATCTAGTTGGTGGGAAATTGGGTCAAATTTTTATCTAGGTCAAAGGTCAAGAACTAGGTCAAATCCAGTACTTTGTCACTTTTTTCGATTTTCTCAGTCGTCCTTCAATATTTTCGATCCGGTTTTTTTTCATTGTGTTCCTCATAAAAAAGTAGAAAATCTAGGGTCGATTTAGTTTTTTGGTATCTCAAACCGATTTCGAGATATCAGTGTCCGAAAACGAGGTCCAAAAATTCGGTTCTCCGAATCCAATGTCCAGGATATCAGTCTTATAGGAAATTTTCTCAAGATTCCGAATCTGAAAACCAAATTTCGATCTGACTTCCGGTTCAGAAGTTATGGCGTTTTGAAAATTCAAAAATCGCTAATTTTGGTGCCCCATGTTAATTCAATGGGAAAAAATATTTTTTTGAAGTGTAAAATACGAGATATAGACTAAGCACAGCTAAACATAATGGAAGCCCATAAAAGAAAGGGACCTCAAAACCTTCTTTTCATAAAAATTTGGACACCAAAATGCCTAGGTCAAAATCTAGGTCAAATTCAAAGTTTTTCCTTATTTTTGCGATTCTGACACTACAGATTAATTATATTCTTCGAAATTTTGTATACATGTAGCCAAGAGTGTGCTAATAGTGTTAGCCTTTTGCCCTCAGAAAGTATTTTGAAAGTATTTTGACCCACTTTTGAGATATGGTGTCCGAAAAGTAGGTCAAAATAAAAAAATCTCCAAATTTAACGTTTGAGTTATGAATTAAGTATAGAATTTTCTCAGGAATCCGAATCTGCAAATCAAATTTCGATCCGACTTCCGGTTCCGAAGTTATGGCGTGTCCAAAAAGTAGGTCAAAATAAAAATTCGCCAAATTTAATGTATGAGTTATGAATTAGGGGTAGAATTTTGTCAGGAATCCAAATCGTTAAATCAAATTTAGATCCGACTTCCGGTTCGGAAGTTATGGCGTTTTGAAATTTCGAAAAATCGATCTGATGGTATCCTGATAGAAAGTCAAGAGTAGAGAAGAAAATATTGAAAAATTCATCCATCCTTCCTATCTGATCCTATCCTATCCTTCCTTCGTATCCTTTCCTTCCTATCCTTCCTATCCTCTCCTATCATATCCTTTCTTCCTATTCTGTTCTATCCTATCCTTCTTTCTTATTCTATCCTATCGTTCCTTCCCATTCTATCCTATCCTACCTTCCTGTTTTATCCATCCATCTAATTCTGGATGACTCAGCTTATTCTGGATGACTCGGCTTATTTTAGATGACTGGGCTTAAAAAAGTCTGGATCTGGAGTCTGAAATTGAACTTCGTTCAATTTCCCAAGTCTAGTTATTATTCTTTCTTTCTTTCTTTACACGTTTTCTCAGCAACTAGAGGAGCTTACTTTAACCTACTTACATGGCTAACATAGCTCATCGACCTAGTTTCTGGGAAATTAGGTCAACTTTTTATCTAGGTCAAAGGTTAAGAACTAGGTCAAATCATACATTTTTAACATTCTGTCAATTATCTTCGTCATTTTTTATCGAAACACCTGGATGTACACCTCATTGTGTAGCTTAGAAAAAAACAAATCGAGAGTGTGCCATCTGTTTTTTGATTACTCTTACCGATTTTGAGATATGGCGTCCGGAAAGTAGGTCAAACTAAAAAGTTAACCAAATTTAACATATGAGCTATGAAATAAGTGTAGAATTTTCTCAGGAATCTGAATCTGCAAACCAAATTCCGATCCGACTTCCGGTTCGGAAGTTATGGCGTTTTGAAAACTCAAAAATCGCTAAATTTGGTGCCCATGTTAAGTCAATGGGAAAAAAGATTTTTTTGAATTGAAAAAAACGGAATATAGACTGAGTTCAGCTTCACATAATCAAAGCCTTTAAAAGAAGGGGACCTCAAAAGCCATCTAGCTTCAAAATTTGGACACCAAAATGCCTAGGTCAATATCTAGGTCAAATTCATAGGTTTTCCTTATTTTTTCGATTCTGACACTACACTTTAATTATATTCTTCGAAATTGTGTATACATGTAGCCAAGAGTGTGCTGATAGCGTTAGCCTTTTGCCGTCAGAAAGTATTTTGACCCACTTTTGAGATATGGTGTCCGAAAAGTAGGTCAAAATAAAAAATTCTCCAAATTTAACGTTTGAGCTATGAATTAAGAGTATCGTTTTCTCAGAAATCCGAATCTGCAAACCAAATTTCGATCCGACTTCCGGTTCCGAAGTTTTGGCGTGTCCAAAAAGTAGGTCAAAATAAAAATTCGCCAAATTTAAGGTATGAGTTATGAAGTAGGGGTAGAATTTTGTCAGGAATCCGAATCTGCAAACTTATTTTCAATCCGACTCTCGGTTCGCAAGTTATGACATTTTGAAAGCTCAAAAATCGCTAAATTTGGTGCCCCATGTTATGTCAATTAGAAAAAATATTTTTTTGATGTGTAAAATACCAGATATAGACTGAGTACAGCTTAACATTCTAAAAGCCCATAAAAGAAGGGGACTTCAAAGGCTATCTAGCTTTAAAATTTGGACACCAAAAATGCCCAGGTCAAAATCTAGGTCAAATTCATAGTTTTTCCTTATTTTTGCGATTCTGTCATTACACTTTAAAGATTTGGTTCAAAATTTTTTTTACAGGTAGCAAAGAGTGTGCTAATAGTGTTAGCCTTTTGCCGTCACAAAGTATTTTGACCCACTTTTGAGATATGGTGTCCTAAAAATAGGTCAAAATAAAAAATTCTCAAAATGTCCCTTATGAGTTATGAATTAAAGGTAAAATTTTCCCAGGAATCTGAATCTGCAAACCAAATTTCAATCCGACTTCCGGTCAAAAATTCCTACTTACCTACCTACCTACATACCTACTTGGCTACCTACTTAGCTACCTACTTCTCAGCTACTTGGCTACCTACTCAGCTACTTACTCAGCTACCTACTCAGCTGCTTACTCAGCTACCTACTCAGCTACTTACTCAATTACTTAATCATCTACGTACTCAGCTTCCTACTCAGTTACTTACTCAGCTCTTTACTCAAGTAAATCAATCTGGAGTCTTAAATTGAACTTTGTTCAATTTACAAATCTAGTTATTCTTTCTTTCTTTCCGTACACATTTTCTCAGCAACTAGAAGAGCTTACTTTAATCTACTTACATGGCTAACATAGCCCATCGACCTAGTTTCAGGGAAATTAGGTCAACTTTTTATCTAGGTCAAAGGTTAAGAACTAGGTCAAATCTTACATTTTTAACATTCTGTCAATTATCTTCGTCATTATTTATCATAACACCTGAATGTACATCTCATTGTGTAGCTTAGAAAAAAACAAATCGAGAGTGTGCCATCTGTTTTTTGATTACTCTTACCGATTTTGAGATATGGCGTCCAGAAAGTAGGTCAAACTAAAAAGTTAACCAAATTTAACATATGAGCTATGAAATAAGTGTAGAATTTACTCAGGAATCTGAATCTGCAAACCAAATTTCGATCCGACTTCCGGTTCGGAAGTTATGGCATTTTGAAAACTCAAAAATCGCTAAATTTGGTGCCCATGTTAAGTTAATGGGAAAAAAGATTTTTTTGAAGTGAAAAATACGGAATATAGACTGAGTTTAGCTTCACATAATCAAAGCCTTTAAAAGAAGGGGACCTCAAAAGCCATCTAGCTTCAAAATTTGGACACCAAAATGCCTAGGTCAAAATCTAGGTCAAATTCATAGGTTTTCCTTATTTTTTCGATTCTGACACTACACTTTAATTATATTCTTCGAAATTGTGTATACATGTAGCCAAGAGTGTGCTAATAGCGTTAGCCTTTTGCCGTCAAAAAGTATTTTGACCCACTTTTGAGATATGGTGTCCGAAATGTAGGTCAAAATAAAAAGTTCTCCAAATTTGATGTTTGAGTTATGAATTAAGAGTAGAATTTTCCCAGAAATCCGAATCTGCAAACCAAATTTCGACCCGACTTCCGGTTCCGAAGTTATGGCGTGTCCAAAAAGTAGGTCAAAATAAAAATTCGCCAAATTTAACGTATGAGTTATGAATTAGGGGTAGAATTTTGTCAGGAATTCGAATCTGCAAACCAAATTTCGATTTGACTTCCCGTTTGAAAGTTATGGCGTTTTGAAATTTCGAGAAAAATCGATCTGATGTTATCCTGATAGAAAGTCAAGGAAAAAAGATTTTTTTGAAGTGTAAAATACGAGATATAGATTGAGTACAGCTTAAGATAATGAATTCCTATAAAAGAAGGGGACCTCAAAAGCTACCTAGTTTCAATATTTGGACACCAAAATGCCTAGGTCAAAATCTAGGTCAAATTCATAGTTTTTCCTTATTTTTGCGATTCTGGCACTACACTTTTAGGATTTGCTTCAAAATTTTGTATACAGGTAGCAAAGAGTGTGCTAATAGTGAGAGCCTTTTGCCGTCAGAAAGTATTTTGACCCACTTTTGAGATATGGTGTTCGTAAAGTAGGTCAAAATAAAAAGTTCTCATAATTTAACTTACGAGTTATGAATTAAGGGTAGAATTTTCTCAGGAATCCAAATCTGCAAACCAAATTTCAATCCAACTTCCGGTCAAAAATTCCTACTTACCTACTCGGCTACCTACTTAGCTACCTACTCAGCTACCTACTCAGCTACTTACTCAGCTACATACTCAGCTATTTACTCAGCTACCTGCTCAGCTGCTTACTCAGCTACCTACTCAGCTACTTACTCAATTACTTAATCATCTACTTACTCAGCTTCCTACTCAGTTACTTACTCAGCTCTTTACTCAAGTAAATCAATCTGGAGTCTTAAATTGAACTTTGTTCAATTTACCAATCTAGTTATTCTTACTGTTTTTTGACGTCAAATATCTCAAAAACTGTAAAAATTTGATGCTGACATAAAGTGAGCAATATGTAAAGAATGCTTAAATCTAGTAATGATGTAATTCATTGCAAGAAATGATCAAGTATAAGGCAAACTTTGAGAAACTTGTCAATCACAAAACCTGCCATTAACTTTATACATGAGAAAGTTTCCTGAAAATGACCAAGTCCTACTTTTTGTCAAATTTTATAGAGTAAACACCAAAAACTGTACTTCCAAGAGCTTTGAAATCTTCAGAGGACATAAGTTGCATATACAGCCACTACTACAAGTTATTTGAAAGTTCTACTTCAACAAAGTGTCTAGTATTTACAGAAAATTTGACTTTTTGACGTCAAAATCAGCAATTTCTTGGAAACCGGACAAACTTGGGAAATGGCGATGATAGGTCAAATAGCCATTATGGATATGCATAAAATGAATGTGGATATGACTCAATCAGAATAGCAGTTTTAATTTGTGCGGCCAATGTTGACGGACGGATGGACCAATGGACGGACGGACTGACCAATGGACGGACAGACGGACCAACGGACGGACGCCTGGTCAATCCCATAGGCTCACTTTGTGAGCCAAAATTACAAGATAATTGTAAAATTCAAAAGCAAGATGACTGAAATAATATCAGTGTGATGTGTAATATACAATACCATTAATCCAATTTTTTGAGCAAATGATAAATGAACTTTGCTAAATGTAAAATTACATAATAATTCTTATGAGACATCAGTTCTTTAAAAATAATGTCAGAACTGCCTTCAAGATTTAATTTATACATAAACAACTCTTGTCCCTGAATTTTCAATTAATTTATGAAATATCTAGTTTGTTCTATTCATAAACATAATACGCATTGTTGAGTATTACTTATCAGGCTAAAGAAGTATCTATTGCATCCCATATGACAATGTGTAGGTAATGAATTAAACACTGCGACTTCTGTATAGTATGGGACAATCATAAGTACACGGTATAGTAAAATCTGTAAGGTTTACTATGAATTTTTCTTAACTGATACGCTCCTAGGGTGTGAGATTCCTGGAAAATCACTAAAATTAATTCTCCAAATTGTGAACTTGAATATGAAGACTCAATATCTTTACAATGAAAAACAATTAAAAAAGCATTTACTTTAAGTTTTTATTTTAGAAATGGGGTAATAACTTGGAAAAGGTTAAGAATTGTGATGACTGCAAGGCGTATGGATTAAGAGCAACCTATGTTACTGGCATACAAAGGACTGGAGTCTTCAAACCATTCACTGATTGTCTCAAAAAATATAAATGCTGAAAAATATTACCATGTAGTATAGGAGATAGCTGAAATAAATATTTTCAAGAATTAGTAGAAAGATATGAAACGAATTGATCAGGTGTTTCAGCCTATGGAGAGGAGGAAAATTTTCAGAATGCTAACACATAAGAAACATAATAAATAATATTGTATGCTGTCATACTCTGTACATGTATTTCAAATATATATGTTTAATTTTACTCTCTCATATCAAAAATGATATTAATGAGACAAGTGATATCCTATTGAACATTCATATACAGCTGTTAAAAACATACCTAGCATATACGTATTGACATCTTCAAAGCTGATTAATGCAAAAGAGAAAATTGGATGTTAACTTTATAATCCATGATGATTACTCATTTCAAAAATTTGTTATCAATTTCTGAATTACCTTTCAAAACAAAACACACTGTATCTTTGTATTGACATTCCTATAAATGACTGGAGAATTAAATCAAATAAAATGTTAGTAATTGGTTTATTTATATTCATTAATATCACCAAAGTGAACAACAAATATAACAAGGCACTGACATGAAAAATATCACCACCTGCCATTTGTTACAAACTCCAACTGCCAATTACAAAACACCAACTGCTAAATGCCACAAACATCTCTGCTTTACCATTAGGTGATTATTGAATTATTGAAAAAGGCTTAGCGCCGAAGTTTTAAACTGTTTAAACATTTTATGTGTATGAAGACCTCTCATATATTAACTTGAGAGACTTCATATATAAATGATAATGATGAAATTATTGTTTATTCTTTCTACTACTGAAGGGAACCTACTTATCGCAACTGCAAGGTAAGATTTATATCTAAATTTTCAACTTTGAAGTGTTCTGCTTGAAATGTCATCACAGTTTGTGATGTCATTATTAACCATGAACTTATTGATTAAATCTTGATATATCAATCATAACAAATTAGGAAAAAAAAGAATATGGCACCATATTAAGTGTAGGTAAAAATGGCATATCAAAGTTTAAAACACATTATATCTTTACTTTTTATGTTTGATTAAAACTTCATTGCATGATAAGACTGAACAAACAATAATTTGGCATTCCGTAAAACTCCAAAATTCTCAGCAGTCCAGACCAATGAAACCAAGATAATGACTTTAAAGCTTTCAGCAAATTTTTGCAATAACTGCTACAACATGAACATTTGAAGTTGAAATCTTGAACATTTTTGGGTGAAGATGACCAATGCATACTATTATACATTACATATGTTCAATATGTAGGATACTATTGCAAACGGACAAGATGTGTGCTTCTATGTTTGTGTTGTTGGTTGTTCAATGAGTACTATTGTATTACAGATGTATAATATGTGCTATTATTTTACAGATGAACAAGATGTGTGCTTCTATGTTTGTGTTGTTGGTTGTACAATGTGTACTATTGTATTACAGATATATAATATGTGCTATTATTTTACAGATGAACAAGATGTGTGCTTCTATGTTTGTGTTGTTGGTTGTACAATGTGTACTATTGTATTACAGATGTATAATATGTGCTATTCTTTTACAGATGAACAAGATGTATGCTTCTATGTATGTGTTGTTGGTTGTACAATGTGTACTATTGTATTACAGATGTATAATATGTGCTATTCTTTTCCAGATGAACAAGATGTGTGCTCCTATGTTTGTGTTGTTGGTTGTACAATGTGTACTATTGTATTACAGATGTACAATATGTGCTATTCTTTTCCAGATGAACAAGATGTGTGCTTCTATGTTTGTGTTGTTGGTTGTACAATGTGTACTATTGTATTACAGATGTATAATATGTGCTATTCTTTTCCAGATGAACAAGATGTGTGCTTCTATGTTTGTGTTGTTGGTTGTACAATGTGTATTATTGTATTACAGATGTATAATATCTGCTATTCTTTTCCAGATGAACAAGATGTGTGCTTCTATGTTTGTGTTGTTGGTTGTACAATGTGTATTATTGTATTACAGATGTATGATATGTGCTATTCTTTTCCAGATGAACAAGATGTGTGCTCCTATGTTTGTGTTGTTGGTTGTACAATGTGTACTATTGTATTACAGATGTATGATATGTGCTATTCTTTTCCAGATGAACAAGATGTGTGCTTCTATGTTTGTGTTGTTGGTTGTACAATCTGTACTATTGTATAACAGATGTAAAATATGTGCTATAAGAGATACTAGAAAATAAACCTTGTTCGATGTTCTTTCATTCTACCAAGTAATTAGTCAATTCCAAATGGTTGCTATTTTATGGCTATTTTACAAAGCATTCTCAAAATGCTTGTCTCGTCTCTATAGGCAAACCTGAACACATCAAGTGAAGTTGTTCTAAATACACGCTCACAGATATCTTGTGAAATGGATCTCACCTTCCTTCTAAACTCTTGCTTAAACTTAAAAGGTAGACATTATCTTTAAAATACCCCAAAAGATAAAAGTTGGGGGTTTATATCGGGTGAATTTGTATGTTTCGCCATTTGGAGCAAATTT
Organism: Owenia fusiformis; assembly: GCA_903813345.2. Taxonomy (NCBI): domain Eukaryota; kingdom Metazoa; phylum Annelida; class Polychaeta; order Sabellida; family Oweniidae; genus Owenia; species Owenia fusiformis. Next base: position 7,537,406 of record CAIIXF020000007.1, read on the forward strand.
TGTAAAATGGCCATAAAATTGAGACCATTAAGAATAGACCTTCAAAGACCTTCATAGACCTTCAAAGAATGAAAGATCATTGGACAAGGTTTAAGAGTATCAAATATGACTTCAGTATATCCCGTGCTGGTTGACTGACTTATGAACATCTGTTCAGGTTATCTTTTTTGGCTCACCCTGTATAATTGTGTTTTTTATTACAGATGAACAAGATTTGTGCTTCTACGTTTATGGTACTGGTTGTATCATACTTGGTTTCTGCTGAATCCATCAATTCGGATTCTATAGAGTTAAATGCTGCAGAATCTAGTGAAGAGATTGAGAATGATTTCGAAGCTAAATGGGGAGTGGATAATGAGAATGTGAAAAACTGTGATGACTGCAAAGAGTATGGATGGGATACAACATATCTTAATGCAGAATATCGTGAAGAAAAACATAAGTTCTATGCAGAAGAATGCTTTAAAAAGTTTTGTTAGCAAGCCAAAGATGAATAAATCTATCAGTTAACTTACTAATGTATTTTTACTTGTCTTTACTTCACTTCAATTTGGCTTTCAAATATCCCCAGGGAAAAATAGCAATTATTTAAATGTAACAGTTTGTCTAGCAGTCATTGTAATGGTGGGACCTGGTTTGAGCACATCCTCTACTTATTCCCATATCCAACCTTCCTTACCACCATGCCCAAGTTGGACTTAAATTACAACCAAACTTAAAACTATCTAACTTTTTACCTGATTTTGAATTTAAGAGCAGTGAGAAGTGACTTCTGAAAAATATGCAAAATTGGGCCTCATTGAAATTTCTATATTTTGACAAAAAAACTCTATTATCATACTTCACTAAAATGTTTTCAATCAAAAATCTCATAAAGCCGTGTTGCAGTGAAAGAAACATAGTGATCAAGCTATGTGGTATTTAAGATCACATGGTAACACCAAAGAATACAAATACTGGGATTCTGGCTATTTATTCTGCTTCATATTTGATGTAGGGTTATAACTGAAATGCTGGTAATAAAACTATGCAAATTCTGATGACGTCATCACTACAAATTTAACCAATGAGAAGCTACTAAATAAAGGCACCAATTTCAAACTCCTTTTCATTGCCTTTGGTAATATTCAGTTCATAAATTCAATTATGGTATAATTTTTATAAATATGTCGTAGACTTAACAACATCAATGAACTGCAGCGAATCTTCAGTTAGGGTAAACACTTTGAGTACTTACTAAGGGTGCGATAAATAATTGTGGGATTGCATTATTGACGTAACAAGGGTCTCAATTAATTGTGTTGACTCCAGTGTCTATAATATTGACTTAAAAAGGCCTGTTTTAAGTTGCTAACGAAAACATAATTACAACCAATTGGCTTGTACTATGTAGAATGCTTTATAATCTTGACACAGTTAACATGTTCAAGGCGCTTACCTGTTGAGGGGACTGAACTGGCTCAAACTCATATTCACTCCCTGGTTTTGGCTTGCTCAGCGTTCCTAATCCATTCTCAATAGCACTTTGCTCAAGCATGAGGCAAGCCCTGTGCCATAAGTTGTGGGTACGTCCAAGGTACTGAAATACAATATCATAGAGCATAAGGGAGAAGCTCAATAAGTTGCGGGTACGTCCAAGGTACTGAAATACAATATCATATAGCTTAAGGGAGAAGCTCAATAAGTTGTGGGTACGTTCAAGGTACTAAAATACAATATCATATAGCTTAAGGGAGAAGCTCAATAAGTTGTGGGTATGTTCAAGGTACTGAAATACAATATCATATAGCTTAAGGGAGAAGCTCAATAAGTTGTGGGTACGTTCAAGGTACTGAAATACAATATCATAGAGAATAAGGGAGAAGCTAAATAAGTTGTGGGTACATTCAAGGTTCTGAAATACAAGATTATAGAGCATAAGGGAGAAGCTCAATAAGTTGTGGGTACGTCCAATGTTCTGAAATACAATATCATAGAGCATAAGGGAGAAGCTCAATAAGTTGTGGGTACGTCCAAGGTACTGAAATACAATATCATAGAGCATAAGGGAGAAGCTCAATAAGTTGTGGGTACGTCCAATGTTCTGAAATACAATATCATAGAGAATAAGGGAGAAGCTAAATAAGTTGTGGGTACATTCAAGGTTCTGAAATACAAGATTATAGAGCATAAGGGAGAAGTCCAATAAGTTGTGGGTACGTCCAAGGTACTGAAATACAATATCATGGAGCATAAGGGAGAAGCTCAATAAGTTGTGGAGAAAATCTGATGAGCGGTTTTCCTGAAATGGCGATGACAAAAAAGCGGGACGATCACAATCATGACGACTATATCCCAACGATGGTGATAAAAACAGCAACTCCACAGAGTAGGAGATCCCACCTTAATTATAAAACATATTTTTATCAAATTATTCGTGATGAATGCAAAATGTCGAACTCCGAATGCCAACCACTGAATGCCAATCACCAACCACCAAACACAATCTACAAAAATTTGGAGACTGTAATAATATGTCACCATTTGTGGTGGTGACATAACAACAGTGAAATGCTATTTAAAGTCTTAAAGCCTAGAAAGCCGCAAAAAATCTGGGGATTAATAAGAGAAACTTTTGTAAATATAATAATATAATTCGTAAATCAATTGTTGCAACTTTAGGAATTCTGAAGTTTAAAAGATGATCCATTGATTCACACAAAGTTTTGTATACCTTGAGAACTGGTGGACGTATGGGTATGGGTGGATGACACAATGCTATGCCTTCAACGAATGTATGTGCTGAGCTTGGGTGGCAGTCCTTCTGTATAGCATGGCTCCCACTACATAGGAATGGTACCAATTCACCTGCCAAACCCTACAAATAAAACATTACATGTACTTAAATTTCAGTAATGCCTCAGTCACATTTGATCAATGGCAACTAAATGGCTGCTATAGTTTACCAAAATCGAGTGAAATATGGAGAATAAAATATAGGGATAAGCAGTACGATTTAGATTTTCTATGTCGGAATTTGTGAAGCTATGGCCCCTTAAAACACATATTACATGCAGAATGTATTGACAGTGGATTAGTCTCTCTTTCATGAGAGTTTCGCTTCATTTCGTACAAGTGAAATGATTTCTGATTCCTAACCCTTTAAATAATATAGAGATTATCCATTATATGCGTAGACTAGAGAAAAATGTAATAAATAAATAAAAGTTTTTTTATCCTTTAACAAAATTGAGATTCCTGTTGTGGTTAAGATACATTATTTCTGCCTGTTTAGATTACATAAACAAAGACCTGTTTCTTCTTTAAAATACATTTTTTACAAACTTGCTTTGTGTGCCTCGTACACATAAAGGTAATGGATAAAATCTGAATGAATAAATGATTACATGTGGTCAATGCAGTATGTTTTCCTGTTGGCATCATCACCATGAATCTGGTTGAAAAATGCCAACAAATTAAAGGTTGTATGCAAAGTTTGAAAATAGTATATGATAAACTTTTGAATTCAGGTGACTGTATTTAGATGTCTTTAGACATTTATAGAACTTTTCTAGCTATACACTGAACGAAAAAACATTGTCTTGTCCCAGGATTTAATTTACATTTATTTGAGGCGTTCTTGCAAAATTATGCGTAATGTTTGAATGAAAAGGGTAATTGTGATTGATTAAGTACACTTTTTTGTTCTACTTGCCATCAGTTTCTGATGTTAGCTTTTAGCACAACTCGAGTTATTGAGAAATAAAACTCTTAAGTGGGGAATGTTGCAAAAATCTTGAGAAAAATATTGGTCAGTTAGAAAAAAATATTGGCCAGTTTCAAAAAATATTGGGCAGTTTTTTAAAAAAGCCAGATATGACCAAATTACCAGCAGCTTAGAACCAATCAGATTTCAGTATCTAGACAAGGTGCATAATAAAAGACAATACCTGCTGCTGTTTCTCAGTGAAGATCTGCCAGATACGTGGGAAGAGGTGCACCCATATACTGTTGGAGAGAGGAACAGAACTGTGGCAGATCTGAGAAAGTGCTGACAGGAAGGAGATAGTCTGGAATAACAAATTGATAATTATTAAAGAGGCAGTAAAGAATTGACATACCACATACCAATGTGTCCCTTACAATCAGAAACAAATATAGGAAAAAACATATAAGAGACATCCGATCATACATGAAGTACAGGTAATTTATTTTCTTCGGATATTCATCACACATTTCCAATCAGATCGATGTAACACTTCCTCGGCATGCAACACAATGTCTCTTTGACAACCAGATTGTGATAAAAATTTTGATTGGGTAAAGAGTTAAATAGTTTTTTAAAAACTTTTTTCAAAAAACTTAAAAATTATTTGAAATAGATTACAAGAAAAAACTGTGAAATCAAAGTTCTTCTTGTAAAAAATGCAACAATTATTCAAATATGTCATAAAATAGAACAAAATTTTAGTCTTTAATGGTTAAATATATGTGAATCTCCTAAAAAACAAAGCCTCCATTGAATTAGAATTTTACCTTGACATCTCTGCACTGTTCCAAGAACTTTGCCTGTCTTTGAATGAGAAGTTGAAGTCCTTGTTTGTTATCTACTTGATCCTTCTTGACCACCACTTCCTTGCTAAGGCTGGTAGCATCTGATGACTCCTCAGACAACTCAATGTCGATCTCATCCTAAAATGGGTCAAAGCTACCTCAATTTTTGTGATTAAAATTAAAAGGTCAAGGATAAATTCAAGAAATGGATAACTGGATTATTTTCATGACATTTGTCGGTAAATCTTTTATTGAAATTGCAATCTAATCAGTCATAGTAAAATAATTTTTTCTTGAGATGATGACTTGAGGTATTGAGTTTTAAGAAGTATTTAACGAACATGTAAATCAATTATGGAGTATAAACAGAGCAACCAGTCACCACCAGAAGTGACCAAATATTTCAGTTGGATATATTGCAGGAAACAAAGAGACAATAAATTAAATTTTCAAAAATAGATGTCTCTTGAAATACAATCCAAATGTCACCTCTTCTTTCTGCTGTTCAATTGTCTCCACATCCATTGGTTCCTCCTTAAGATTGGCCACCATGGCAAAAGCAGCACGGTCATGACTGTCAGCGAGACTCACTACAGATTTACATGATGGCAGCAAACATAGGGAGGATGCACTCTGAATGGAACAACCAGTAACAGCACAGCCAAGCAATAACTGAAAGTTAAGAAACAAAAATCAAGAAAAATGTCATTAATTCAAGTTTGATTGCCAATAAGTGATTTTTAAATGGCATTATAAGTAGGTCACACCAGGTAATACTGCGGTGACATTTGCTCAGCTTTTCAGTACTGGCACCTGACCGATCATTATTTGTTAAAAATTGCATTCAGTTTTGAACAAAATACTCATCGGCCGGGAGCCCATGTTGAGCAAATGTGACCACAGCATAATTATTGAATAGTTTGAGTGATATCCTCAGCAGATTTACTCTAAATGATAACCTTCAACATACTTATGAAACCAATGTAACAACGGTGTGATACTCATAGGCTATATCCATGCCCAGACAATACAAGGGAAATAGCCAGGACCTAAAATTTGGTGAAGCAAAAATGAGTAGGCGATGCAAATGTAAATAGGTGAGGCAAATGTAGTAGGTGGATGAATAGGTGAGGCAAATTATGACCAAAGGAGAACAATTACCAGTTGCCTCATGAATACAATGAGGTTATTCAAAATATGATCCAGATGAAACAGTGACATTGTATAGCAATCAACACTTCCTAATCGGTGATAAATGAAATATACAGTATTCTAATTTCTAAAAGGGCCTGGATTTTGCCCATGCTGTATTTATACCAATCAGTGAAACCTGTTAAGTGGAACACCACTGTTAGTGGAACACTTTTCGGATTCCCAAGACAAACTAACTTAATGTTAAATTAACATCTTTAAGTGGAACACCTCCCAATTGTAACATTTATTTAGAAGTAACAAATGTGTTCCACAAATACCTGAGTCACATTTGTTCCTATTCATCGATATAACTTTGAACAAAATACTCAATTGGTCGGTTGGTGGCTGATGAATCAGAGTGAATGTGACTCCGGCATAAGACAGGTTATACTGTATTATATGAATTAGTTAATCATGCTTAATTTACCATTTCAATTGTCACAATCTAATTGAGGTATTCCAGGTATTAAAGTACAATTACTGTTATGATGAAGTCAATTAGACTTTTAGATTACGAAACTCACATTTTCTCATGACAATAAGCTGCAAGGACAGAAATAGCATCAATGTGGAACATTTGTGCTGAGAAACAACAGACAATGATGTCTGTACTGTCACTTTTCTGAATAAACTCTTCAAAGTGATTAAATCAATGAAAAATGTTTAATGTATTTTAAAGTTGCTAGTGTAATTAGTTAAGTAGCTAGGTCTATTTGTAGCATGTACTGAATTGCATTTAAGCCCTGACTTATGTATCAATTAAAGGGTTTGAGCTCTTAGTAGCCATGTGATAAATGCAAATACATTTGGAGAGCATCGAAACCAGATACAATAATGTCTAAAACTAACTCTATATCAATGATCTTCATTTTTATTAGCTTTGATTATAATCCAAATGACAGCCTCCAGGGCACATAACAGTAGAAAAATATAATTGTTATATTTTATTTAAAATGTGTCCCGCACATTTAGCAATTTACAATTCTAAACAGAATGTTTTATTAAACTATTACATGTGTGGTATAAGTAGTTATCTACAGCAAATTTGGTACTGTCAGTTACATTTTGGATTTTTACTTCAAATATCCAAACAATTTCCATTATGTAAATTATGCTACCCATTAAGACATAATTACAACACAAAGTATCTTATGATTGTTTCAAGCTTCAATTAAAGTAGTTTGGATTAATTGGAACAGCAACTGTAAAGTTTCCTACATTCGTTTCTCAAACTTTTGCTCTTAGAGAAAGAGATGACTGGCATGATGTTATACGTGAGTAGCGTAACGTGGAAGTATATGAAATCAATTGTCACATTTGAACGGGAATGTTGCCAAGCTTTTATACTGAAGAGAACAACATGTAGGAAAAATATCCAGAGTATAATAAAGTTGTGCTTGATCATTGCTTTGTATTCTCTCATGAGAGCACGGTGGGCATCGCTTTGGATTCTGCTTTTAGATTTCGTTAGTTCAGTTCTATTACGGACAGTGTATTTCCTCGCACTGTTAGAGGACAGTGGCCGAAATGGTAGCTGCATTTTATTTATTTCTGTTTCGACTGAAAAAATGTGAGATATGTCACATCGAGGCAAAATATCTCCATGAGATACATGAGTTGGCTGTATATCAATTTTAGTGTTCTTCTTATATAGAACAATAATCATCCGTATATAGATAGCTCCCATTACCACTGAGCTGCAACATATAAGTGGCCATCGTACCATCAGGAACCCATGAGTGACAATGCCATCTATAGTCGTAAGGAACAACAAACATACCCATGGTAAAATCGACATAATAACCACAACCTTTAATGGAATCTGTTTGTATGGGTGCGAGAGTCTCCAAAGTCTAATTGCTCCTATTGTCGAGAGTAGCACGATACTCATGCATGTAATGCTGGTTTTCTCCATTAGGTGTCTCTGCTCTAATTGTACATAGAAGGGGCTCATTATCATCGCTTTTACTGTACCAATCATATGAATAACAGCCAGGTGAATATGAAAGTAATTATCACGTGTGTGAAGCGTCTTCACTTTATACATGAAGTACAACCAATGTATGTTGTAGCAGAGACAAATACAGCAAATCCCTAAAATGTAAATAAAGCCATAGTATCTCACAGTATCTCCCATATGTATAACAGTTCCATTGGCCCCAGAAATGTTCAAATTTACCATAGAGTGATTCATTATCCTTCTTCCCTATACTTTATCGTATTATTTGATGCAATAGATGATATCCAGGTGACTGTCAACCGTTGGTGCCTATTGCGCTAATGATATCTCATGTTGCGATGCGTGAATATTTATAATGCAGAGGCTTTCAATGAATGAATGAAAATCTTGTCTATTATACTGCACATAATAAAAGTCAATGAAGCTGTGTTACTTTGCAGACATAAATGTATGATAATTCAATCTTTGATAACTAATCAACAGCCATTTTGCAACTTATCATTTTGAAGCCGTAAAAATGACAACAAGCCATGAAACATTCACAAGTAAACTCAATCACATTGTTCTTTTGCCGGGAATGTTTCCTCCAATGGCACAGATTTTAAGGCAGTTCATTATAATATTCATGAGCTGACTGTTGAAGGATGAATCAAGAAGCAGATCCTCTATTTATCTGTTAATGTCTCTGGGTAGACAATAAAAACAACAACAATTGTCTGATTTAATTTTTTTCAATATGACCGGCCCTCAATAAAAAAATTCATTCATAACACAAATACCAATTCTTGGATTTGAATGAAATATTTGGAAATATGAATTATCATTTTTTGTTGGGAAACTTGAAAGCAAGGAATGATAAAATTAGGGGCCACATAAGGTTACATTGAATTTTTTTTGAAATCTAAGTAAATCTTTGAAAGCAGTTTCATCTATGGTTCTAATAAGATATATCATCATGATCAGAGTTCTAAGAAATCTGTTGTAAAGATAATACCATTGACTTGAATAAATAATAAATATCCTAATCATGACATGCTGAATAATAGGCAAAGTCGTGTTTAAATCTTCTTTAAACAACAAGTATTCTTAGACTACAAGCAATTAAATTCTACAGGGAGTAACATTTCAATCAATTCACTTGTGACGCTCATAGTCACGAGGAAAGGCAATATAGCTGATCCATCCTGCGTAATAGTCATTAACAACTCTGTGAAGCATCAAACACAGTTATTATTGACAAAGGGGATGCAATAAATAAATACAACATAGAATCGGCTTGTAGATTGCAACAAAAGACAAACACATCTGGGAAAGAATTCACATGCTATCTCTTAGGAAGGTAGTTATTTTGATATCTGGCATACTTGTCTGAAATATAAATGAGACCCACTCATTTTAGTGCCCATGGGCATTAATCTGAAAAATATTCCAGAGTAATGCCTATGGCCATTTAGGAAAGAAAGTGTTTTTCTTTCGAAATAGTTGATACAGATTCCTAACAACCATAAAGTTTTATGGTGCAACATTTGACAAACTGTCGCATTACCCCCTCCAAAAACATATTAAACTATATCTAACACTACAGTCTACAAGTAATTGATTAACCAGTGCTAGGAAGACTAACCATAATCAAATAATGCAAGTGATTAGGATTAAATTCATTTGACATTGAACTTCAAATATAGCAATATTTACTAAAAACTTAAATTCTCTGGTTTGTATAAAGATGTTTAGATGCTTTAATCCATGACTACATGAGTACAACATGTAAAAACTTAACTGATTCAAACTACTAACCGGTACATTCGATATATGTTAAATGAATGAGAATATTTTGTTAGGGTTATCAGTATCTGGGCAATTATTAATTAACAAGGGCATTTACTTTAATTCAACGTTTTCAAATCATTACACAGTTCTGATAGGAACTGATATATTACAAGCATGCTGTAAATCGAAAGGTATTTCGTCGATATTTCAAATATTTGTAAAAAATTCAATCATAGCAAAGTATAATACGTAGCAAAGAACATACGATATTGTAAATTCTGAATACTGTTTTAAATTAGGTATTCATTCAAAATTGAAAATTAAAGTTATAAGCATCGTGAAAGGTGAAAGGAATATCAAATTAAAATAGCAAAATTCGAACATACAGAACTCAAAATTATACATTGAGTAGATATCACTAGTGATATTATAAACAGTAAAGAAAGCCAAGAAGCTAGACAGCACCAGCACCTCAAGCATTAAGTGAACCGAAAAGCCTTATAGAGGATCTGATACAATGGCTGGTACACTGGGACCTCTCACGCAGGAGCTAACCACACTGGCGAATGGCACACAGAAGAATAAAACAGACAGTAGTGGTGAGATGACACCCTTGCAACAAGCAAACAGCATCATTCTCGCTGTTCTGCTGATCATTATTATGATTTCTATGGGATGCACGACAACGGTGTCAGACCTAAAACGCCACTTGAAACGACCCTGGGGGCCAGTTATAGGCATCATTCTCCAATTTGGATTCATACCATTGACAGCATATGCACTGGCAAATGCCTTACAGCTTTCCGGTCCCCTGGCCATTGGACTGATTATGATCTCTACGTGTCCGGGTGGTACAGTGTCCAATATATACTCCTTTTGGGCTCTTGGAGATGTGGCACTCAGGTATGTATTTATATCAAGCTTCACACTTTAATAATTTGTTCTAGGAATTGTTCTTCATGTAAAACCTGTATAAGTGGAATGCCTGCTTCTATTACTAATAAAAATAAATGTTTTCCACTTGGGAGGTGTTCTACTTACAGTAGTGTTCTACTTGACATTTTTACTGACAATAACATATATAGAACACCTCTTACTCTTTTTTAATTTTGTCATGGCTGATTGGATTAATCTATTTGATTCTGATATATGCACAAATTATACTTAATTGATTTTTCAATTTAACACTCACGTATCCACAATGTTTAATCATATGTTTGAGGGGGTAACACAGGGTGGGGGAGAACCTGTGAAAACAACCCTGATACATCCTTTACACATTGACCATGTTGTGTATGAATTATATTCTAGTATTACAATGACTACTTGCTCAACCCTGATACATCCTTTACACATTGACCATGTTGTGTATGAATTATATTCCAGTATTACAATGACTACTTGCTCAACCCTGATACATCCTTTACACATTGACCATGTAGTGTATGAATTATATTCCAGTATTACAATGACTACATGCTCAACTGTAATAGCCATGGGAATGATGCCACTTAATTTATGGATATACAGTCGCACATGGACCGATCGGCAAGCTCAGATACCATATTTGGACGTGGTTGTCTCGTTACTTCTCATCCTGGTACCTGTTGGAATTGGCATGATCATCAAATGGAAGAATGATAAAGTGGCATTCATTATAACAAAGGTAAGAAAGTAACACTGTCATCACATGCGACACTGCTCAATGTTTGGCATCATTTTTCAATTTCTCTATACATGGGCTCCCAGGATATACTGGTGTCATTTTTGTTGCTTAAGGAATAGCAGTGACCTGACTCTTAAAGTCACTGCTATCTTTAACCAATTGCCTCTAGTTTATGTGTGCTAAATTTAATAACAAATAGAATAAGGTAGAGTGTTCAAATCATGAGTCACAGTTATTAACAAAAACTTGTGTGGAGTGCTATAGAATAAATTTTATCGAAAATATAAATGTTGCATTTACAAATATATTTCCTTCTCTTGTTGATTTTGTTTATTTCTACAAGATAATGGTAAGTGATCTGCAAATAGGGTAGATTAATTCACAAAATGGAACGTGGCTCGTAATACACCAATTAAAAGTCTTTTAACAACAGGATATTAGAAATGCATTAAAACATACATTCCTTATTCTTTAAATCAGTTTGTTTCCATGGCAACCATTCTGATTTAATATAATTGAGCTTTGAACACAGATGGAGGTAGAGTCTAACAGCATTACTGACCTAACTGAAAATACTGTTAATTTCAGGTCGGTAGCTATGCAGGCATGATCGTTATAGTTGCTGTAGCAATTCTATTAGGAATTGCTTCCCCAGGTCTTTTCACATCATCCTGGACAGTCTGGTTTGCTGGAATCCTTATGCCGATCATTGGGACATCATACGGTTTCATAGCAAGCTCAATATGCTGTAGACCATGGCCACAACGCCGTACAATCGCAACCGAAAGTGGACTACAGAATATGGCTCTGTGCTTAGCTATCGTGCAGAATACGTTCCCGCCAAATCAATCAAATGAGGTCAGTCTTATACCGCTACTAGTTGGTGCATTTATGAACATTGAAGGTCTCGCATGGATTATTGTTTACCGTATAGTACTACGGGTAAAGAATAAAGGAAAAGTACCAGATGCAGACAATGAATACAACTTTGACCACAAAGACATTAAATCAGAAGCGATTATAATAGACAGTAATAAACAACCAAACGGACTACAAAATGGCCATGTTAATCATGGTATACAACTTGACACAGAAAAAAAGATTCCAACTTAGCAGCTTAACTTAATATCAATTAGCACTTAAACTTGTAAGGTAATGACTCTGCGTTCAATATGTCTTAAATAAATGCAAAAATAATATGAATTTTGCCTAATTATTCAATCATCGGGCGATATTGAACAAATATTTCACTCTATTTTCGGTGAATACCTGTACATCTTTCACAAGTGATATTCCACGAAGCCCGAAGGGCAAGTGGAATATCACCTTGTGAAAGTGCTACAGGTATTCACCGAAAATAGAGTGAAATATTTGTTTTATTATATCACTGTCTAGCTAAACATCCCTAATATTATTAAGTCATTAAGTCTTCAGATATTTTTACGAATCTACTCGGTTCGTCTGCCATTTTGACTTAAACTGAACTAAATTATTTACACTGAACGAAAACAAATTCTTTCAAAATTCCCGGGAGCGTGGGATATCGCTAGATATCTCACGGTTGTCTTATCTGATTAGCATTGCCATTGAATATCGCCAGATATCCCACGACATGTGACCCGGTTTTGACCAATCATACTGTCGCTAGCTAGATAGTGATATAATAATAATTGATATCATAAAACATGCCAATGATAGAACACAAAACTCGTAGAGTTCATATGACCATATATTATCAGGGCATGCCATCGGTAAACAGTACCCAAGTGGCAATAACTTAATTTTATCAAATTCTTGTCAGATATAGCTGAGAGTTTGATAAAATAATTTTTCATTAGACAAGATACCTGAGCACAGTTGCCATAAATTATAAGACACAATCGTAAAACACACAGTGATACACAACTTTGTTTTTAACTAAGAACAAAGAATTATATAAAATGAGATGCAGTAGATCAGAATGTTAGGACACTTACTGCTACCCTGCATAATGTGCATATCACAGATGTACTCGCATTTAAAGGTGCAGCAATAAGTGCAGGGGGGCCATTCAACGATCATCTTAACCTCCCTAATATCTACAATGAAACCCCCTGGATGAACATTATTTCAGCTGATATTTCTCTTGAAACGTGGTGGATCTTAAAAATCTATAAGTTGGACTCCCTTTAAAGAAGCTTTGAACTGAATTTACACTTCTTAATGCTGAAATTGATAGTTTATACATACATTTAAAGAAAATAGGTATGTCAAAGAAGGTGTTAAGCCAAATATTGACCTGATAGCTCAGAAAAAATAAAAAATTTCGAATTTTCTCGCAACAGTCCTTGTTGCCCCTTTAAGAATTTCCCATAACATGTGACCTTCACCTTGGTTGGTGACCTTTGCACTATTTTCCTCCATCCGCGACTACTATCGTGCCATTTTTGGACTTGTCATCATAACTACATTACAGTTGAGACATACACAAACAAATATAGTAACTAATGGTGCGACAAATATTTTGTGGTCGTTTAAAGATAACAAACTAGAAATTGAAGGTCACCGTTAAATCATAATAAATAAAAAGTCATGAGACATGTCTATAGCATCGATAAGTACTTTAGATAGTCTATTTTAAACAAGTAATTAATTAAAGATAATGAGTTTTATAAGATATGATTATACTGTGAATGTGATGCCTATATAGTTCACCTTACATTAGATTCTATAATGACTATAAACGGTAACATAAATTACAATTGAATAGGTATAATTCTCTTATCAGAGGCGTGAGGTTTAAAATATTCTAAAAATAAATCAGGTCGTGTTAACTACTCCAGTGGTTCTGTGAGATAAAAAAATGATGAGCAAAGTGGCTCACACACGCACACATATTGATTGGTTGACAGAGACACATCCATTAGGCTTGCCTATAATATCTGAACAAGTGAGTGCAGCTGATTTAAAGTAGAAAATATGGTTTAACCTGTCAAGTTTAAAGTTTTATATAACAAGTGATTGTAAGTATCCAGGATGTATTGCCTTGATCGCTGTCTCCATAGTAATGTTTGTCACTTTTTTTTTATCAATTTGCAAATACAATGTGAGTAGTCTCATTTATGGACATAATTTGTGTCTTAAGATGGTCATTATATACATGGGAATTTTGTTTTAAACATTCCATTTTATAATGTAAAATTCTAAGTAAATGTTAAGGATATTTTCAAAGTTATGAAAATCTATTATAAGTATACCAAAAATATTTTAATATTAACATTACAATCTGCAGATAATTTACAATAGTATGTTATTCTTGAATGCCATATTGTTTAGAGTCACCTATACTTAGGGTTGTCTGCCCTGAGAAATCTTAAATAAATAACATTCTAAAAAAGTCCTTACGAATGTCATTTACAAGGAGTTTATCTTTATAATGTCATCTTCGTTGATACGAAAAGCTTATTTTGAATATTATCTTCTGTCGGCAATATATATTGGAGCCCATTTTTTAATAGTCTGAGAAGATACAATCCCAAATACTAGTTGCCATAGCAGTCCATTTTTAATAGTCTGAGAAGATACAATCCCAAATACTAGTTGCCATAGCAGTCCATTTTTAATAGTCTGAGAAGATACAATCCCAAATACTAGTTGCCATAGCAGTCCATTTTTAATAGTCTGAGAAGATACAATCCCAAATACTAGTTGCCATAGCAGTCCATTTTTTAATAGTCTGAGAAGATACAATCCCAAATACCAGTTGCCATAGCAACCACATCTTAACATAGATTAGATATAAATTAAAAGTTAGATATCTTTGCACTGCAGGTATAAATGAATAACCCAAATATCCTGAGAATATGAGGGAAAAAACGAAAACTCCAAAATTAGAGCTGTTTATTAAATTATATGGATCGCCCCATAAAATGTATATGTAAGGTAAAAACTTGCACTCTTAAAGTTTAGAATACCACAATCTGTGTCTGATATTAATCTTACCATACCAAGCATCGATTTCTCTCCATGAACTTGACTAAACATGTGCTTGACGCACAGCCACTATTGCTTTGTTGTTTTCTTAGTACAATGAATTAATAACTTTTAAAAATTCTCCATGAAGGGAAAGTGTCCAGAAGGCAACAGTCGTGAAAGAACAGTAATGTTGTAGGATGGAGTGTGGAAATGACAAAGAATGTTGATTTTTCAAGTAAAAGGTGAATCAACATTTTCAAATATAAAGGTCAGGTGTGTGTGTGTCTGGGGGGGGGGGGGGGGTGATAAGCAATGATGAAATGAACTTTGCATTTCCTTAACTGTCAAATTTGGACACCATCCCTAAGTTAAGAAACATTACATGTCAAGTAAATGAAGCCAATTTATCTGTCATAACAAGTGAGATAAAATGACATATTTTTCTTGGTATCTTGGCTCTCTTCTAAATAGATATAATCAGGTTATAATGTGCTGGCTGTCATGGAGTATTGTAATGTGTGTGAACAGTGTACAGTGACACTTGTAGAAGTAGAACACATTTGTTAGTGGAACACTTTTCAGAGTCCCTTGACAAACTGACTTAATGTTTAATGAACCTTTATAAGTGGAACACCTCCTAAGTGGAACACTTTTAGTGGTTTTTGCAGTTGGAGTCACTTTGATGAATTAATGATGTGATATACGTTATTTAATGATTCTAGTAAAATAAATAATATGTGCCTGAGAAAAAACATCTTTTGAGGGTACAAGTCAATATTTTCTATATTTTCAAGAGATATTATTGAATTGTGTTTATTCAAAAAATTTAGGCATATTTGGAGTTTTGAATGTATGTATGTAACCCCATTGTCCCCTTTCTGGGGAACTATGTACGTTTCTCAAATTATTGCAATAAAAAAATAAATAAAAAAAATATATATGGAGTTTTGAATGGTTTTCAACAGAAAATGATAACTTCAATGTTTTAAAGTGTGTGATAGAGATGACATCAGGGTGGAATATAATTTTCTAGCAGAGTTCTAAAAATAAAAATACAAGGTTCATATTTTATGACAAATGGCCATTTGGCATAACATTAATACATTTGAACATCCATCAGTACAGTAAAAGTACATTTAACTTCCTCAAGTGCAGCAAATGTACATTTGAACTTCCACAAATACAGTAAAAGTACATTTGAGCTTGAAATAAAAAAAATGTCTTACCTGTATGCACTGTTTGATCCAGTAGTGCCCCAACATAGCTTCCCAGTTCTGTGAGCAAGTGATATAGAGCGTACGGTCATAGAGGCGACGTCTGATACTGTTCTCAAATACCTACAAATAAGGGGGGAAAATTGAAATTCTTAATTTTGAGGAAAACACTGAATCATAGAGAATATTTTACAACTTTGGTATGATCGCAACTTATGATTTCAAGAAAACCACTGTCCATTTTATGATGAACAATGACTTGCGACAAAATCGTGAGTTACGAGTAATCATAAACTTTAGGGGTTCATGACAAACATATCTAACACAAATTAATGATCTCACCTCAAAGAATTTATGTCTGATGGAGGGCTGCGATGATCGAAGACCCGCAAGAAACGCAGGTTCTAATTTTGACGTCAACTCAGACCCAGCAAGAGTTTCGTCCCTTAAAAATAATACAAGTATGTAGCAGACTGATTTAAAAGTAATATCAGAGAAAAACTGTGGAAAAGGTTAGTAAAGAGAACACTTAGAGTCTTGTATTCATGGGTCATTGCTACGATGAAATAAATAGAAAAAAAGTATTTCTGTTTCATAAGGTGATTTGATTTAGCTCAGAATAATAATTTATGCAAGAGTTAAAATGATGTAGACTAATGTAAAAATAGTAAAAAAATGTTTTTAATCATCCAGATTATGTTTAACATGTCTTTAAATAGACTAAGTGAAGCTACAAGGCCTTTAAAATAATAACAATAAAAATGATCTAATGAAAACAGGGTGATTATGTTAGACAGCTTCATCGTGTCAGCTATTCACACATTTTCCTACGTAAACAGGAAACAATGTAATTAACTCACATCACTAAAATACTCGGAATGAAGATTAATATTACGTCAATAAAGGTACATTAACATAACCACTGTGATGAGTTGAGCAGCTAAACATCCCATTGGAAAGTGTTTCTGTTTGAACTTACTTTTCGTTTCTCATGGGTCAGATATTTGACGATAAC
This sequence comes from Owenia fusiformis, assembly GCA_903813345.2. Classification (NCBI taxonomy): domain Eukaryota; kingdom Metazoa; phylum Annelida; class Polychaeta; order Sabellida; family Oweniidae; genus Owenia; species Owenia fusiformis. The sequence continues at coordinate 7,554,712 of CAIIXF020000007.1, forward strand.
AATGAATTTGTTAAAATCACCAAAAACAAAAAGGCTCAAACACATGGTCCAAAGACATATTTGGTTGCCAAACTTATGGAGTTGAGTGTAGCATACCTATAGATATAGTTGACAAGTTCAAGGAAATGTGCATGGAGGTCAGTGTCATCGGGGAACCGTTTCTCAACATGTTTCATTAGCTTATCCAATAGGATCGCCTTTTCTCTTGGTGATGGTGACTGACTGATGGCAAGAGGTGTCTAAAATGAAGAACATTAATACCGATATTGTTGGCGATTTTCCTTGATGCAATGTTTCAATAATGACAAAATTAATATCATTGGAGAATATACATGTATTCCAATGATATAGTGAATGAAAAATAATTAGAGACATGATATATCTGTTAGAAACACAATGCATATATGTCTAAGAAACCTGATATATATGTTAAAAACTGGAAGTATCCACATTAAACGATTCCAAAAAAAATTACCTTTATTTTCACCCAATCTTCCACCATACGGGTGATAGCCTTCATGACCTTGGCATCAGGAGTCTTGTCTATAAGGCCAACGAGGATGGTCCCGATGAATCCTTTTCGCATGTCCATTGTCATCCTCCCCACTCTGTTCTTCACTAAGTCAAGGCTCAGAATCAGTAGCTCACTTGCGACTGTATTATAAAAAATCACATCATTATTTCATTTTTTCACTTGGTTCATTGGTTCCTTTGGTCTATACTTGTATCTTCCATATTTGATCAGTTTAAAGTCTTTGGAAAGTCGACACTATTTTCTTTAGGCTCACAATAAATCATTACATGGATTGGTAAACTATAAACATTTATTTCATGAATGCAACATATTTCTTCCTTCCCAAATACTTATTTTTGAGAATTGTAATCTATTTATTCCTTGTACATAAACATGCCCACCAACTAATTATAGAATAAACATTGTATTTAATGCAAGGATTAAAAGGCAACACATTTTGAAAACTGTTCCATTGCATCTTCTGAATGCAAGATGAAGAGAGTGGATGTCTAAAGCCCTGCATTTGGGGGATGATTACATTATAACTTGGAGAATGTATCTATCCTCCCAATTAACATACCTGGGCTAGTCTCAGCTGATGAGGGGGTGAGATGCTCTCTGGCCATTCTCTGCAAGACCCTCATAAAAGTCCCTATGAGCCTATCTATGTAGCTAAGGTTGTGCATACACGCTGCCTTCAAGATCATCAATGTACCAAATAGCTGGGATGGGGAGCCATTATTGGATCTGAATAACACATTTCATAAAAAATCAATTTTCGCCCAAATCAATCCTCATCACATTTTTTTCAAACATTAAAAAGTTCATTATCTTATTCAAGGCAACAAGTTGACTTTAACATGTATGCGTTCATCTTTCTTTAAATGTGAATAGCCATATCTGATATGTTTTAATTTTAAAAGTCTGTATGAATGTCTGTAATATATAACATCCAAATAATTACTACTTTCTAGAATCACTTACTTTTCATAGTTAGCAAGTCCTTCATAAACCACTTTACTGACGCATGCATAAAGACATTCAAGCTCTTCATATTTGGAGGCTACATTGCTAGTGGCGGCCTCTGTTGGGAAAATGCTCATCAATCGGGACAGGAGGCTATGTACAGCTCGTATCACCTTAGAGTTTGGGCACGTCATGCAGGCAGCTATACCTCGCTGTAGAGGCTTGAAACTTGGCAGGATCACGTCAGTCTTCTGATAAACACATGGGAAAGAAGGAGCGTTTTAAATCATTGTGATTTCATGAGAATATTAAATCTAACCTCTTTTATAAATCAGATGGTTTATTTTATGAATTTCCAAACATTCAATGTCACGCTTATTTGTTAAAAAGTTTTGATAATTGTTGATGACAAAAATGTTGATTTCTGAAGAAACTATTTTTATGATTTCAAAACAATATCATATTGGTTGCTTCAGAACAAAAACTTCTAGTAAGTCAAATGCACAGCTCTAAAAATGTCTCAATTCTGTATGGGGTCCATTACCCAATTTGACATATTTTCTGGATCTATTGCACTATACTGTTTTTCTCGACCAGTTACACTCCCAAGGAATTATGTAAATCTTAAACTCACCAAGATATCAAGCAAAAACCGCAGCAGTTCCAGAGCAGTACAGATATTCGCAAAGTTTGGCTGGTGAGTCTCTACAGACATAAGTAGTTTATCAAACCATCCAAGTTTCAATTCAGCATTGGGCCACACGTCTGACTTAAGGGCTGTCTTCAACAGAGTGACACATCTACGGGAGAGAATCTCGCCTGGTGACCCAATGGTGGTTGATGCTTCATTCACCTAGTTAAAGACAAGTTTGTTTATTTTTTATTTGTTTGTTTATTTACTTACAGACAATATATGTTATTTAATTGTTATTTATATGTGGGATGATTCATATGATGATTCTACAGGGTGGGTCAAAAAATGACCACAGACTGACGTGCATAATTTCAGTATTTATATTAATGAAAATGTGGAAACAATGAACATAATGATCATAAATATAACCCTCAGGGTTGATCATGAAAGCCTAATATAATTGATGAAGTGTGAAGTTCGGATATAGAATCTAACCTGACATGCGATTCTTAGAAGAAAGTTGACAACTGCGTCACAATACTGTTTGTCTATGGGTTTGGTGACATCGGTCCCGCCTCCACTACTTTTGGCACTCTGTAAACATAAATTAATAAAACACTTATTATCAGAAACTTATTTAAAACAATCCATTCTGATTGGTCAAAAGAATGAACAATAGTTTTGATTATCTGCATGTAAATATATCTATGTTTGTATTACATGTACTTTATTTCATTTTACTCTCAATACAAAAACAGTTAAAATATGAGACACAATTTCCTTAAATAAGAAACAAGTTTGAATGTGGCACCCACTTGCCTCCCTAAATGCCTGTTGATAAGCCCAAGACAATGACACTTTGGAAATTCTTCAAAATGCGATAAAAATATGTCAAAGAACATGATTAGTCATTACTTACAGCCTCTGATGAATGTCTTATACGTTTAGCCTCCTGTGGTGAATCTACAGATGCAGTTCTCTTTATGGAGGCGCTGGCGCCACTGGTCTCTAATACAGCAGGCTGCAAATCAAAATGTCACAATTCAGTGATTATAGTTTTCAAACATCAAATGGATCACGAAAGAATTCAATGTGAAAATATGATTTACAGGTAAATGACAAAATTCCACTGTATCTATTTTACTCTGACAAAAACAGGCAGTTTTACTTTTGACACATAATCAACAAGCTATAGTAAAATAAAATTCAATGTGGCATATAGTACACATAACTACATAATGGACACCATGAAGAATTCTACTTACATCTGAAGATCCCTCTGCCTCTTCCTTGACTCTTTGCACCTCCCACTTGATGATTACCTCTGCCTGGTCTACAGCCAGTTTGCGGTGTTCCATTGTAGCACTGGGGGTGAATCCCAGCCTCTGTATAGAGCCAACCATGTGCTGTATGAGGTGGTGCCTTACTGGGTAGTAGACCTTGTAGTGACGCACTAACAGTTGTCTATAACAGAACATGTTCTGATATATATATATATCTTTTATTGACTCCCTGACGTCATAGTAATTGGAAAGTACTATGTTTGCTTCAATGTTCTCCAAAAGATTAGATGCCAAATTCTAATGTTACTGATTCTAACAAAAACTGTCAAACTATCTCATTTTTATGACATACCATAATTTCCAAACTCCAAAGAGAACAAATGGATTTTTATTTGGGATAAAGTAGGTTTCAAATCTTCAAGTGGGTACATTGTCCGATGACTTATATATACTGGGGAGACCACTGATAAATTATGATCCAATAACAGTAAAACATTTCTTATCGGAACACCAATGGCAATGGACAGTCCCATTCACATTGAGAGTTGTTTGGATATACAGGCATGTACAGGTTTGTGAATGTGTCAAGCATGGACTCTCCATGCAACATATTGTATTGTTATTGTTATTGTATACTTACAGTATATGTAGGAGCTGGGCTACAGTATGACCTTCCTCCACTATGATCTTCTTTGTCCAATGTGTGAGCATCTGAAAAACATTTCATTTATTAGTTGTGTTCATATTTTTTAACTGACTGATCTTGAACTGATATATTCAACAAAATAATTGGTATCATACTTATTTGGAGTAAATTTCATAATGCTTACTCATCAATTTTACAGCCCAATCATAACTACAGATAATATATGTACAATATAATACTATACAAGGGACACCCTGTAAATGCTCACAACACTCAACATTAACACTGAAGGTCTTAGTACATGTGCACTTGAATTACTAACTTGATTGAAGGTCTTAGTGCATGTGTACTTACATTTCCATCCTCCATACGTCCTGGCATTGCTGGGGTAAGAATATCTAAAGCTTGTTTTACAACACTTCGGGCCTCAAGAGCATGGGCTTTCAGTAAGCTGTGGAACACCTATGACAAAAGATAGTAGTTAAATTAGGCTAAAGAACAGAGAAATACAAATGTACCATATATTTGCAATAGTCAAATAGACATTGACTTTGCAATCACGATGAGTGATGATACTTGGTATTATTTGAATTTTACCCTTTGCATTCGTTTGACATTTATTAAACTTTTAAATATGACTTTTTCTTATTATGCAACTTCATTTATTGTACTTGTCACTTATTGACAAGGTAAATTCTTACTTGCAAAACAATCCTTTTGTGAATGGCAAACTTTGCAATGATGTGTGACAACAGAAGATGGCCGTGGTATTTAGTAGCTGGATCTACACAGTTTTTAGGAAGCAAACATGGCCATGCAAAAGTCATTAAACGCCTTAGTTTGTTCCCATGTTTCCTGAAAAATGTACCATTAGGCCACATGTACGAGATGTACACTATTTTAAAATAATAAACTAAAAATACTGCAGAACAAAAATGGCAAATGCTTACATGTGTAGATATTACCATTAACCCAGGGATAAAGATGATATTACTCAAAATCAATTGATATCTTAAACATACCATAGAGCATTCTAGATTTATTATGTCACCTTGCTTGTTTATGGAAAACAATACATATCCAGTCAGTATATCACTTTCATATAAAGAGGGTACCCCTAATCTCCAAATAAGAGATATTTCACAATGAGAATAGTATGTGCTTTTAGTTCGCATTCACATCTTGAAACATACCATAATTTCCAACCCATGAAAGCACTGTTACTCACTTATTTGCTGCATCATGTATGTGTGGTGAAGCCTGACTGACCAAAAGTGATGAAAATTGCAACAGTAGTATCCTGACAGCATCAGAAGTCCCAAATGGATTATCAGGGTCAATGATTTTATTGATAAAGACACTTATGATGTTTTCTGAATTGTCCTGGTCTGGTACTGGGGGTCCACCTATCAATTTCTCTCCCTCATTCTTTTCAAAGGAGACAGTAAAGCATGGAATAAGGATGTACTGTAGCACCTGAAATTATGAAATAAATATTTTCTATTTATTCAAAATTCGAATTTATTCGTTTTAAATCCTTTCATGACAAAGTTCTCACATAAGGCACCTATTAAGGCATATTTTCAATACTTTATTATGATGAAATTTTGAATAATGAAACATTTTGCATAACCTTAAGCTGAAAAGCGTTCTATTTTGCCAAATTTTCTGGGTGATTCTAATCAATCAATTATTGAAACTTTAAACAATCTGAATAAAAATGTACATATTTTAACTGACATTCAAATACTGAGTGTACAGTATATATCCATATCCGCATAAAGTGTTTATCTTGCCTTTAATTCTGAAAAATCTCTATATCTACCTTAGCCTTTAGATCCTGAGGCCACTTTGGTTCATGGAAAATGTCTACAAACTTGAAGAAAGCTTTCCTCTTCCAGTCCACAGTGTATGTCTGTAAATTGAATTAGATATTGACAATTATAATACCAGAACAACGGCAACGCCAAAGCGTAGCGAATCCCATCGAACAGAAATGGCTGGCATTTTTACAAACGAAATATATAGCAAACATCATAAAACAACACACCAGAAAGGCCACCATTTTCAAAATGGTTGCTCACTAGCCAAGTTGTCATCAGAAGAAATAATATGCTTTTAAGTAGCCACCTATAAAATCTTTGAAAAATCGCATACATGTACTTGTAAAATAACACACATAAAAATGGTGGCCATTTTTCAAAATGACTGACTACTCCCCAAAGTTTTATTAGACAATGTACCATGCTTAAAGTATTCACATATCAAATATGAACAAAATAGCTCCACTACTTTTCGAGTTATAGTAAAAAATGTAAAAATGACAGCCATTTTTATAAAATGGCTGCCTACTATCTGAAGTGTCATGAGACAGTGTGCAAGGCTCATGAGTATTCACATATCAAATATGACCAAATCGCTTCACTACTTTTCAAGTTATAGTAAAAAACATAAAAATGGTGACCATTTTTCAAAATGGCCACCTACTACCCAAAGTGTCATTAGACAGTGTGCCATGCTTATAGTATTCACATATGAAATATGAAACATACCAAATATGAACAAAATCACTTCACTACTTTTCGAGTTATAGTAAAATACGTTAAAATGGCGGCCATTTTTCAAATTTTTATTCAAAATGGCCGCATTCTATCAAAAGTGTCATAGGACGGTGTGCCATGCTTATAGTATTCACATACCAAATATGAACAAAATCGCTCCACTACTTTTCGAGTTATAGTAATATACGTTAAAATGGCGGCCATTTTGAAAAATGGCCGCCTTCTACCAAAAGTGTCTTTAGGCAGTATGCAATGCTTATAGTATTCACATACCAAATATGAACAAAATCGCTCCACTACTTTTCGAGTTATAGCAAAAATCGTAAAATAATGAATAAAGGCCGCCATTTTTCAAGATGGCTGCCATGTGCTTCTTTAATGTCTACATTTATAGCTTTATTAATGTCCTTCATAATTTTTTTACATTTAAAACATATTGCTATTACAGTTTTACATATTGCACCTAAATTACTGTAAAATCGGCACTAAAATGGCCGCCATTTTGAATTGAGCGGCCATTTTGAAAATCGGCTTTCGAGCAGAACTTCTACCCCCATAGGGTATATGTGTACAAAATATGAACAAAATCGGGCCAACGGTATTTGAGTTATCGCCCGGACGGACGGACAGACGGACGGACGGACGGACGGACGGAGGCGTTCCCTATATCCCTCCGAACTTCGTTCGATGGGATAATAATTGCAATTAGTAAGTGGAGGTCTATTTATGTAACTGCTATTTCCAAATACATATATGATATTTCATTATTGCACAATAATTTTATTTCTGAATATTCACCTGGGCTATGACATCCTCAAGGAAGTCACTGACGAAGTGGAATTGTGGGATATATCTGAAGGAGAAGCAGCGGAGAATCTGGAACATCAGCTCTATTTCATTGGTGTGCAGCCTGCAATGGAGGGAAGTCACATTAAATCAATGATGTACGAAAAATACAAGGAAAAATTCCATTTGTACCATAAAATATTCTTTTAATCTGAATTTTTGGCTGACTTTTGCTATTTTTTAAAGTTTATATTATTTTTATCTATACATTTGTAAACATTTCTAATAAAAATCTTACTTGAAGTAACTGAGGAGACATTCCACCAATAAGCGTGGTTCTTTCCAATGCTCAAAGTCTACCGCATCAATCTTCTTGTGTCGTGAGTGGAATGCTTCAGAAATCCAGATCTTTAATAGGTTGGCCACCTGGAATTTGAATATAGTAGAAAATAGTGAATAACATGTTCAACCCATGCATGTACTTTTCATGAACTCTGAATTTCCAAGTATTCTTGAATCTCACAATGAATGAACAAATTACAGTAATCTAAAAAGGAAAAATGATTTTAGAAAAATATATATTAGATATTACATGAGAGAGCAGATAGAGAAAAAGATCCATAATTAAATTCTGTCGGGTGTTTAATAGTATAATTTCAATGTCATGAATTAGGTTTGATTCCAATAATACTGAAATATCCTCACCAGTTTGGAATTCTTGGACAGCCAATCCACGTCAAATGAAGCAAGGATGTTTACGTAACATATCGCCTGATACTGCAGATCGATCTTGTTGGTTGCTGGGTTCAAAGGTTGTGTGGCTGGGTCACTGGGGGGTGTCAGCTGACCAAATGCCATGGTGATCAGTCTCTGGGGGTTGGCCTGGAGACTATCTCGGAATATCTTTCCATCTTCCTTCTTCAACAGAGTCTGTAATAAAATTTGAATTTTAATCATAATTGGATATGAGGCATGCAAATGCTCATATATTAACAATTATTTCATTCTCAAATTGTTTATTTTTCATATTTTTTCATATTTTTCGTGTACCACTTGAACACTTGCCTATTTCGAGGTCCTTTAGTTTACAAATATGCACCAAATGTACAATTAACATGAAATTTGTAGAACATATCATCTTACCTGGAAACACCTGTTATACTCTGGTACTGTTATGTTAGCCTCAGATAGAAACAACTCAACAGTCTCTGAGGGATAACGTAAAAGGAACTTCATCAGTGGTTCTTGAAAAGGACTTCCAGCCTGCAAAGAAGAAAAACTCCAGAAATCAGTTGCAATTTTTCCAAGAACTTTGCCATAAGATATAACAGATATCCAAAACCTTCAAATGAACTTTGAACATCAATAAGTAGTGTCATCTCTCCCTTGATATAGAGAGGGGTGAGATATCATACCTTCCCTCAAGAAAAAAGCCATATCCAAAGCCCCCCAAAAATAAGCAAGAACCTTTACTATGATACAAAACATACATGCCTAAGAAATAGCATACCAAAACATGGGAAATATAAAAGAGGGTGTATTCATATGTAACATACAGTTTCTCAATGCTGTAGGAGACTTTTTTTAGCATGTGATGCATTCAAAGGTAGAGCTTAAAACACCCTGTATTTACCTCAATGAGAAGTGCCTTCTCTCCCTTGAGTGACAGAGTTGTGAGGGGTTCAAGCATCTTCTGTGAGGCTGCAGGGATCAAGTGAAAGATGTTGATGATTGCAGCACAAGTTTTCATCTCCTGTAAAGTAAGATAAATTACAGGGTGTGTCAAAATAGTATATTTAATTCTATGTGCAATAACTACAAGTTACACTGTCTATGCATTAGGACAATAAAGCTTATTTTCAAATGAATAATTTATACAAGTACATAAAAGTTGCCTCAAAGTAATACAACAAAGATTAACTTTTAATAAACTTCTTCATTTAGTTTGTGCTTTATTACATGCTATTTGTTGTTTTATTCAATAATACACATTCGGTTGGTCTTCTCACTTCAGTTCCAACACAGATCTACATCATATAGCTTTACAATTAATCATGAAGAGAATTTGAACTCACGTTTGAGATGACTTGGCCATTATTTCTTGCTTGTCCCCCCTTCTGTGCTATCACTGCCACATCCATCCATTTCTTCAGGTGGGCCTGAAAACATTTAAACATCAAAACTTTATTTTCAATTGCACAAAGGTTGTAACTACTGCATATGTCATGTAGAGTCGTCATTTTTCTGTGCATGTCTGTGCCAATGGAAATGGACAAATATAAAAGAAAATAAAGCAAAATGAATCAAATATATTGGTCAGTCCTTGTAAAACAACACTGGTAGAATAAACAAGAGAAAAACCTACCAGCAATTGTTCGCATAGTTTCTCATTGAAAGTATTTGGGAAAAGTTGCGTCAGATATGTCAGCCTCTGTATCACATTCAGATTGAGGCTGCGATAATCCCCGAGCTGCAACAACAGTGGTCTCATTGCAAGGTGCACCTGCTCCATGTCGATCTGGATACCAGCAATGAACTTCTTCATACATTCAAAGGCAGCCTCCTGGAGGTCACTGTTGGTTGAGTTGAGTGTTTTGTAGAGAACACTGAATATCTTCTCTCTGTATTGTGAGTTGTAGTGGCAAGCAGCTAGGGCTTCTGAAATTATAGTAATTGTGTTTTTCAAACTTTCAAAGCCACGGAAATTCTTATTATAGGTTAAACAAATGAAAAAACAGAGAATGGAAAAATTATTGAAAATCATAAAGGTAGCATGGAAATAGCTGCAAAATACCAGGCAATTTTCGAAAAAAATGAAAAATTGCCTTGTTACTTACTGCTTAATTATGAAACCCCTGATATAGAAAGAATCAAACTGTATTCCTTACTCATTGCACTCGTCCTGAGTGGCACCAGATTAGTGACTGATTTATAGCATGGCAGCTTTAACAGTATTTGGTCCTCAGCCTCACAAAGGTTCAACAGCTCAGTGAAGAAGACCTTATGCTTAACAATGTTCAGATCTATAGTAAACAACCTTGGCTCTAACGTGGTACAGAATGTGTTCCCATCCTACAAGAAAACGGCAGTCTTTTATATAGTCATTCAATTCACATCATATTCAAATATTCTAAATATATTACGAGTTCAATTGTGTAGCTTGTTTTAAATACATGTACTGTAAAAGAGATGTTACTGTATCTATTGTACATTCCGTTCAAATCGGAGGAATAGATGTTTCCAAAACAAATAGTTTATAAGAAATGGTACTGATACTGTTTCAACATTTTGAAATTCAGGTTTTAAAGAGGAATGCAGGGAAAAGGTGTAATATATTTAATTTCTGTTAAGGTATCTCTATAGTGAAGGCTTTGTTTACCATGAGTCCTATCTGGGCATTAGCAGGCTGGTGCCTCAGCAGATGTTTCTTAGGTGGGATCATATCTTGGAGTACATCCTTATGTGGCTCCATTATATCAGTGATTGTCTTATCCATTGTCTTAGACAGAACCTTCAAGGCATACATGGACTGTTCTCTCACCAGCGTGTTTGGTGACGTCACCTGGCGCACCAGCTCATGTGTTACATCAAACACAGATTTGCTCTGTGTGGAGAGTAGTTCTTCTGTGCTTTCCTCTGCTGGGATTGGCTTGGCACACATTGTCAACATCTGTTCTAAGTTAGACTTGGCCATATCTAAGGCTCCACTTGACACCTATGTAAAGCAAATTACAGTATTGAGTGTGGATAGATTTGTTATTCAGTCTAAAAAACATTGTTAATACTAATAAGGAAATCCATGTTAATACTTATATATATCTTGCTGTAATATTCATTAAATGCCTCATTGTTAATATTTCAAAATCCCTCATTGTGAACATTCATACATAAACAATTGTTAACATCAATAATATCTCATTGTTAACACTAATACTTCATTGATAACAGTTAAACACTTCATTGTTAACAGTGAAATACTTCATTGTTCACAGTGAAATACTTCATTGTTCACAGTGAAATACTTCATTGTTCACAGTGAAATTCCTCATTGTACACAAAATACCTCATTGGTGAGATCCATCATGACGAAGAGAAAGGCCTTAAGGAAGAGGAACTGATGATCAAACACCCAACATCTGGACATACGCTCAAACATAAACTTGATAGCAATACATCTACAAAACATTACAACAATATAGTTAAGTCAGCCTATAAGAGAAAAGTTTATTGTCCCTTTCTCAAAAGGTTTATGAAGGGATATGATTTGCCGAAAAATTGCTCGCAAAGATTTATCTTCAGTCGATTGGTTATAGTACGTGTAAAGTAGTCCCAGCACCTTGACCAATCAGAAAGTTATTTTATTGACCACGGATTATTCAAAACTTATATTGGCTTGCTGTCTTGTTAACAGTTCACACCATACATTTTCATATATAGGTATGTTATAAAGATACATACTGGGCATTGATTTGCACAATGGCCCACTGTGCATTTATTTGCACAATGGCCCACTGGGCATTTATTTGCACAATGGCCCACTGTTCATTTATTTGCACAATGGCCCACTGCGCATTTATTTGCACAATGGCCCAAATGAGGCGAGGACAATGTAATGTAAACTTACCCTCCAAGCTTTGCATACCAAATGGAGGTGAGGACAATGTAATGTAAACTTACCCTCCAAATGGAGGTGAGGACAATGCAATGTAAACTTACCCTCCAAATGGAGGTGAGGACAATGCAATGTAAACTTACCCTCCAAATGGAGGTGAGGACAATGTAATGTAAACTTACCCTCCAAGCTTCGCATACCAAGCCCTATCATAGCACAGTGAACACATCTTCTCCACCAGGTAGTCAAAGATAGGCAGCTGACATGCCTGAATTACAAACAACTTATATGAATTAATATATGGTATGAAATATATTCTATTGGGCAATTATAGGATCCTGTTTCTCGATTCACAGGTTTAACATGGCAAATGGAACAAATAATAAAAATTGTATGAACCATCAAATATTTGCAAAGTCATTGAACAGGAGGGGTTACATTTTTCCTAATGTTACATAACATTGTATAAAAAAACTTGTCAATCAAAATTGTACAATGAGATAGTTGCGTTTTTGCCCAACTGTTTTTTTCATGATACAACTGAACCAAACAGCCTTATTTTTCATTATTTAAAATTCAGTTAACATCAACTCCACTTACCCTTTCCTTAGATCCTAGGATCGTTGTGGCAGTGTCCAGGATGAGAACCAAAGCTAGGTGTCCTGGCTTGCACAACTCCTTCTCCTCATGGCCCATAATGACAGAGAGGGCGTCAATGAGCACCTGGGGGTCCATCCCCTGTAGCTTAGTCTGCTTCTCCCCACTAATAGGAAATGGTCCACATTGTTGCGGTATCGTAACCATGGTATAATGACGCACAATGGATGCCATGAATGGAAGTACAGCTGGTCTTAAATCCTTTATAGCTGCTGCAACTGTAGTGAAAGAATTGTACATTAATTTATTAATGAGAAAACATCTCAAATAGTGTAACCTGTTTAAGTGGAACATCTCTGGTACCTCTAAATTGTGTTCCACTTAGGAGGTGCTCCACCTACAGAGGTTCATCCTCAATAAGTTATGTGAAGCAAACCTTTGAAAAGTGTTCCACATATGGAGGTGTTCCACTTACAGAGATGTTCCACTTCACATGTTTTGCTGTATAATAAACTCTACATATTTTCAGTGTTTATTACTGAATACACAATATCATTCAAGGTACATACCAAACATGCCAGTAAGGGCTTGCTCCTGGACTATGCGGGCATGGCCATCTGTAGTGCGATACAAGGGTATATGGGGTATCGGAACATCCTTTTCTGTGAAACTGAAGAAAAGGAAAGAATTTTTCAACTTTATAGGTCATATTTTGATATATGCACTGCTATGCTTTCTTATGGGCATCTAGCACTCAATATGTATAAGTAATACTACTTTATCATGAGGAAAAATATTGTATTCCTTTGTCTTAGTAATAGAGATGAAGTTATATGAGTTATGTATATGACCCTGTGTGCAAGAATAATCTAACAATTACATACACATGCATATAATACAATGATCTTTGTTTCCATACCTAGGATGGGTGAAGAGTTGTGTAAGAGCTTGTTTATCGTCCTCAAGGTTCATCATGGAGACAAGGTAACATCTGATCATATCCCAGGCCTGTTTGCGATAGAAGGCCTCCGTGCTGCTGGACTTGAGAGCTCCAAGAGCAACCTCAATGCTCTGGAGAACAAAAACAAAAACAAGTTATGGCAACATGTTTGTTAAGTGACATATTAAATACAACTTTTCATCACACATAGAAACATAGATAATCTCAACCCAGTACTTATTTCATTTCAATATTAATTTCAAACAAGGTATGCAAAATGTCACCACCTGCTATTTGTTACATATGCAAAACACCGACCACCATACACCATCCATAAAAAAGTTGGAGACAATAACAAGATGTTGCCACTTTTGGAAGTGACAAAAAATGATAATATCATCAAGTTTATCAGTCATTTAAAAAACTAACAGTATTTGTTACAGAATTGTACTGCTTTTTTACCTTTTCAACTGGTAAGGAAATTGGAGTTTTAACATCTTGGAAATAAACAGTGATACACGGTCCAACAGTCTCCCGCTCATTATACGTCAATGATTGAGGCTCCCTCAGCATCTTCCTGTTTCCGCCACCAAACTTTCCAAGCACACGGAATGCAACATGAGCAATCTGATCATGTGGGTTGCGTAGTGTACGCCACAATGCTTGCATCAGCTCGGCACGTACAGGTTGTATGTGGTCATACAGGAAGTCGGGTTGGAGGTTGTCAACACATAGCTCTAGAGTACGTAATCCCTGAAATATAAATAAAACATATTTGCATGGAAGTTTTTTGGAAATCCTTTTGGACTTACTCTAACTTTTTCTCTGTAGAAATTATTTGTATGTCTACCTTTTTGGTTTTCTGATATACCTGTCTAGGAATGATGATTGTAAGAAGCATAAGGGGTCTTACCTGACTAACAAGTGTCTGTGAACCATTCAACGCTGAAACTAAGGGGTCCATCAACATGGGTAAATAAGGGAGCAAAGAGCTCAACCTTACAGGAACAGTGAGACACAACTCTACAAACAAATCCTTCATGTGCTGCTTATGTAACCCACTCTGTAGACTATTCAACCCCTGGAGAAGGTTGGGTAATAGCGGCAAGAACTCCTGGTATAGCAGATCATGACTTCCTCCTCCTATCGAGCGGAATAGAGATCGCAACAAGAGGAAGTAGTTGTATGGCTCTTTAGCAGTCATTGCTAGCTCCATAGACTTGTTGACAATAGTATGAAGGTGGGGCTGAAATAAAATATAATATTTCTCATGTGAAATCAGTTGGAATTGTAAAAATGAAATCTTATCGAAATACATACTATTTTAATAGGCATTTGAAATTGGAAATTAAATAGGTCTTAAAATTTATCTTAACTTATAGAAAAGTGCAATAAGTATGAGGTGATGGTATGTTTACTCAAGTGCTGTAGTGTGTACATCTGTTTAATACCAGCTCCTTAGACAAAGGCTAAACACCTACCTTTAACATCTGCTCATTAACAGCTGCTAGGATTGAGACAGAACCAAATACCAGCTTGAATAACTTCAGATACAAATTGGACCTCTCCATGTTAGCTGGAATAGCAAAAAGGTAAATTTAAACATGTAAATTCTCCAAATACCAATATATGGTCTTTTTCAACTTAGTAATGACAAATAAGATACAGGAAGAAATTATCACATACATTTGGTGTAAATGTAAACTCAAACAGCACCAAATAAAAAAGGTAAATTTTTCTTTCAAACACGATAGCATCTAAAATATAGCTCAGCCTAAGACAAATCCTCAAATAAAAGCAATCCTTGATTCCTTCAAATAAAACGATTGGCCATATTTCTGTAAGGATGTGCATTATACTGTACAATATCATATTCTATTGTTGTGAGATGTTTCATTAAAAAACAATTCATAAAAAATACATACATCCCATTTCTTCGAGACGCTTCAACAGATATTCTACGAGGATTGTAGCAAATGTAGCAGATGTGGTGGGGTTAGCTAAGAATGAGTTGGCCACAATTTGCAGGGCATAGTTATGATGTATCCTCTCCACCATATACTCCACAGTTGTAGAGAAAATCTCACGGAACGTATTAGGATTCATCAAGGTAAACTGAAAAACCAAATGTTTCAAACTAACAGATATAAGTACTTTACAGGTACAGTAAAACCTGTTTAAACAGAACACCTGTAGGACAGATCAAGAGTGTTCGGATTAGCAGGTGTTCACATTTTAAGATTTCTAAATATGTGGGCCAATGGTAAATAACAAAACTCAGAAACCTTGTCCACATTGACAGGAGTTCCAATAAGACAGTGCTCGAGTTTTACTGTAGTTACATACATAAATTAACATTGACTAGTTTAATGCATTAACTTTGTTATTCACACCTATAAGCTTTACATCAGATAGATAAGTGACTGAACTATGCTTAGTAAAAGTTTGATGCATTTTCAAAGAAAAATAAAGGTTTTGCATTCAATTATCAAATGTTCAAATTTTTTTGGACCACCCTGTATATGAGACAATATTAAACCATGCTTTACATACCACTCCTGCAAAGTGTTCCAACACTTCCTTTTCTTCCTTCATGCGAACAGTCTGTACGCTGAAAAATATGATTTACATAAAATGAAAACAAGTCAAACACTTTTGTCAATAAACCAAAGTACATGTAACTTATATGTACATGACATTTGGAGGTTAGAAAATATGATTTACAGGAATGTCTCCCTGTAAGGCAAATATTCCTTTTTTATTTCTGCAATGTCATGTTAACCTTGAAAAATAGCCATCAATAGCTCAATGTCATAGCTAAGAAATAAACATTCCAACAAAAAAACTTTCTGTCCTCATAAAAAAGAAAGATGCTTGGTGATTGAAAACTTTCTATAGTATTAAATGCTCTACAATCACATTATATTAGTTCAAAAACAACAGATTCTGGAACTGTATATTATACAGTATAAACAAAAAATAGTGGGGTTGCTCCAGGTCCCTGAATAATAAGCTAACAATGACCTTTCCATTTAAATTGTCCAAGATTCCTTGCACCTGTTCACTGGACTGTACTTACTTGGCAGGTCTGATGTAGGCTTGACCAGCTGCTGTCATATTAACTGTGTAGATATCTAAAGCCTTCAATGCATGCTTCACAAGGCGGACAAACACAAGTGTCTCCTTGGGGAGGAACTGCTTGTTCTGTGTAAATGTGGCATCTAAATCAATAGTTGTTTGTACAAATATGGCATTTACTCAAAATAGTTTTGTATATCAAGGAGGTATCTAGATACCACAACAATTTGAGTTATGTTGCATAACTATGGCATTGATAACAATCATCTGTTTGGTTTAAATGTAACTTTTTCTTTTTCTTAATGTACACAATTGAAAGTCAGTATAAAGTACCTGTACACAAAATCAAAAAAGTAAAACTCTACAAACCTGTGCCAGGAGCTTTACATGAGGCTGTCCCCCAAGTTATTGTTTTCACCCCACAGACTAATGTTTTCACCAGGCTCCTACAGTCAGAAACAGAGTAATTGGCCCCTTTACCAGTCTACAAATACACAAAATAATATGATTATGATATAATAGTTTATCACATCTCAAACTTTAATGATGGACATGAAAATGATGGAAAATGAAAATAAAGGATACAATAGTCTGAATTCTCATGGGATAAATGGTGGTGAGTATGATATATTGGATATCACCCCTCAAAAATGAAATACACATTAAAACAAATTTCCTTCAGTTTGAAAAAAAATAAGCCAATGTTACAAATACATAATAATATTGAAGTCTTAATAGCACATGAAAAGTATATGTATCCTACAACGAGTTAAAGTACAATAAGTGGGAAGAACATGTGTTTTACAGTAAGATATAGTTCAATTCTGATGTCCTCATATTAACTATTGAAAAGGTTTGACTGAATCTTTAAAGTCCCCGTCTAAAGTTTGAAAATATTTTTTTATCATTCATGTACTATTTGTCAGGACTTAAAAAGTGATTTTAGAGATTTTTGAACAAAAATAATTTTTTGAAAAAAAAGTTGTGAGCATTTCATTTCTCAAATATTCAAATTTCCCGCCATTTATCAAAAAAAGTTGAAATTTCAAAATCATCAAATAGTTCTTAATGCATTTCAAAAAAGATTATCTTTTTAACACCAATGCAAAGATTGAACAAAGGACACACTATTATAATAGCAAAATGCCATATTTAATGGGCCACTTCAATGTTTTAGCATATCAAAAATATTTTGAAACATTAGTGATGTCACTAAGGTAGCAAAAACTTTTTGAAAAAAATTGAAATTTTTTTTTCGATGTCAATCTTTTTTAAATATGCTAGACTTTCATAAAAAACCAATGTTGATTGTCTAACCAGGTTAAAAGGAAGAATAAATTATGTTTTAGATATCATTGTACCATTGGTTTCTATGAGAACTAAAATTTTGAAATGCATTTTTCTCATAACCATTTTCATGCACTGATAAGTTCATTTCTCGCTTATTTATGAACCGATTTTCTTAATTTTTTCGGCAAAAAACATGGGAGGATGAATGCTATGCATTGGTATGAATTGTGGCTAATTAGAAGATATGAGTGACCTCTAAAAGTTGGTTTTAAATAAGTTCACAAATTTTGGAACAAAAAGTCTATCAAAAACCACTTTTTGAAATTTAAAAAAAAGGTTTCACATATCACACTTTGATAACATTGGGTAACACTACAATATAAGCCAAAGTGGTTTAAACTTTATATGGGGCCTTTAAAGAGGTCATCTGCATGTTTTAGATAGTATTTAAAGTACTTATCAGATTATTTGTAAACAGACTTATCTTTTCATGTTACAATACACACTTCATAAGTCTTTATCAGGGTTGGTCTACTCTTTGTGTGTCATATACATCTTAGATGTAAAATAATTATTTCTTATTCACCAGTAAATCATCAAGAAATGTATAATGTTTAGAATTTGGATTAAAAACAGTAACATTTAAGTGATAGCTTTTACTGTGTTTATTAATTTAGATTCACAAGTTATTTGGATTAAGGAACCATTCACTGAATTTAATTAACCAGTAGAGGAAATTTTCGCATTGTCTCATAGTTATATGATAACCCCTGCTTAGCCTGTTATCTTATCTTATTCACACAGTCTCATAAAAGCTAAACATTTGTAAAATAAAATACAAACCCGTCTATTGGGTATCCAAAACAACAGCCTTATAAATCCAAACATGGATTTAATATATGGATTGTTTCTTGGAGTTTTGTTTGTATCAAGTTGCACGTCGGAAGAATCTAAGGATGTGAAAAAGAGGTCACCTGTGGTTCAGACGCCATTGGGGGTCACGTATCCAGTTAGGACGGCAAAGGAAATACGACAACTTCAGGAAACTGGGGTCCTTGCACCTGGCGATGTCATAGAGATGCAAAATGGAATATGGGAATCGCAACGAATTATTGTTAACGTTTCCGGAACTGAGGAAGCTGGGCGGAGGATCTATCTGACTGCCCAAACTCCCGGAGGGGTAAGCCTGAGAGGGAAGTCATACATCCGAATGAATGGGAACTACATTGAAGTACGTGGGGCACTTTTTGAAGGAACAAGCTGGGAGAAACACTACCCATTTCAATTTTCCAAAAACACCCATCACAACCGTGTGACAAATTGCCTGGTACGTGGATTTAACCGTGAAGACTCAGTTTCAACGAAACATTACTGGGTCGAGTTATGGGGTTCATATCATACAGTAGACTGGAACGCTTTTGAAGGGAAAGGTATGCACAATGGTGAAATTGTACGTGTGAAAGGTGACCCGTCAGAGGTAAGGGAATCATGGGGACATTATATCGCAAATAATTACTTTGGAGCAAGACCAGATGTGCAGACAAATTCGGCAGAGGCTATTCAAATTGGGATGAAGAACAACTTTCAGGATTTAGAAACAGTTGTAGAAAACAATGTGTTCTATAACTATGATGGCGAGATAGAAACTATCTCTGTAAAAGGTTAGTTTTATTTAATACTCACATCTACCCAGTTTAAATATCCAAACTCTTGCCATATAAGCTTGGTCTCTGGTTAAAATTGTGTGAAAAATGAATATGATTCATTAAGGCCAAATTCTTGACTCAAACTTCTAAAATCCTATTTCTAATAGTATTTCTAATTCTATGAGTGGTTGTATAGACAAAAACTGAATTCATTTCATTAAGACTTCCAGTTATTTTCTATCTGAACATTGGGTCTATAAAATTATATAAAGAAAGACTGAAAATAATACTCAGTAAAGAATATTGAGATTGATAAAATGTTTTGAACTGTAATATGCACTACCTTTTATTTGAATTTTCAGGTAGTAATTGTACGCTACAATACAACACATTCATCCAGAGTAAGGGGCTACTTTGTCTTCGTGCTGGAGACAGAAACGTTGTCCAGGGGAACTACTTTTTCTGTGACAACAAAAAAGACTGTGGAGGGATACGCATCCATGGTAACGATCATCGGATCTTAAATAACTATGTCGAAGGTGAATACTCTGCATCAATGGCACGAGGTTCAATGATAGTGCATTCTGGGAACCCTGAAGCTGGATCAAATGGCGACAAGAGACGAACACAGCGATCATTAATTGCGTTCAATTCTTTTGTGAAATGCCGTCGTTGTATAATCATTGGAGAAGGTGGCGAGGAATACCCGAGAGACAATATAATCAGTAACAACGTAGTATGGGGCGAGAATCCACTTGTCACACTTATCGACATTGAAGATGGCGCCGTAGACAATGCCCACAATACATTATTTGAGAGTAACATAGTATCTAATGGATACTCATTTAGGACAGGAAATGGGATCCGTCAGACAGCCCCTCGACTGGTGAGACACCCAGTATTCCAGTACTACACTCCCTCGGCAGAAAGCACTGCACTGATACGCCAGGCCCGTGGTAAGCAACTATAGTATACATATAGTTTTTACATGTATTGTATTTTGTAAGAGAATTGTAATCTAAAGTAAATTGCTTTGTAAACCTAAAAACTAATCTCTTACTTTAATAAGATGCAGATAGTATTGCACTAAAAATAAAGTATTGGAATACAAAACCTCATTTTTTTATTAGGAAGTGTATAATGAGTAAAATATTTGATTGTTTATCAGGAGAATACAGACGTGCTACTACTGAAGACATCAGTGGCAGATGGCGTGCAATGCCTACTGACATAGGAGCTGCCCTCTATGAAGCAAACACAAATGAGATCCCCACAAGACGTCCTTTAGGACCATCAGACGTTGGACCTGACTGGTACACTCCTACACTGATCAACCCACAAGAACACTGGGAACAGTATGACTTCTCCCATTATGACGATTTTGACTTCTCTCAAGAGGGTATCAAAATACCAAAGGTCAAGGTCAAAGATGGCAAGGTTATTAAACCAGAAATGAAACTAGATTAACTAATCTGAGTTATTACCCATAATGCTCCTGAGCTGTCTGCATCTTTTACAATGAAAGAAAAATATTTACTTTTGTATATATCTGTATTATTATTATTATTATTATTATCATTTATTTGCCTGTATTTAAACAGAGTAGTTTAACACATTAATTATAAATTACAATCTATGTATTGTGAAATCGAACATAAAAATAAACCAATCTATATTATGAACATTTTTGTTATTTTGTTTGAAACACAAACTTGCGGTATTACCTGATTGTCTAAATACAGTCAATAACTAAGAGCAACCTGTGTTACCTACATAGGCTCTCATCATGCGTGACCTTTTGTTTGTCATACTTAAGATGATTTTAGATATCTCTATCATGTCCTCTCTGTCAACGTTAACTTCGTTGAATGCAAATAGAACAGATGTTCTTGAATAAGCATTAATGTATTTCCTTGTGATTAATGTCAGTTTGGCATGCTCATCTGAGTACGCGTTGCAAGAATTCAGAAAGTGGTCAATTGTTTCTATTTCAAATAAATCACATAGCACACATATACAGTTAATACCAGAATTTTTAACGCGAAGATCATGACAGTCCGTGGCGAGGCGCATTATGTTTTTACATGGTAAGAGAAGTTCTGGTTTTAGTCTTGATAACGTCCACCAGGCAGTTGGCTTCATAAGACCTGCTGACGTCTCGCTGATATCGCAAATGTTCTGACATATTTCGTGCCTATTGTACATTGAGCTTGTTGTCCTAAAGTCTCGTCTTATCTCGCAGCCTATTAAGTCTCTAATCTTGAGCTTCCAAGCAGGTTTTGTTGGGAAAATGGCAGAGGTAAGCATTTCTATGACTGCCTCTTCTAGGTTGAACCGCTGTACACATTGCCACATTCTTGATATAGGTGAATTCCATGATGGCAAGCTGCTCGTTACTATCTGAGTAAGTCTTAACATCATGAGTTGTTTATAAATGTTATTCATTGGCAGACAAAGTATTCCGAAAAACATCAGCAGTCGATCGTACATGATTTTCATTTGTATTGGCATAATCCCAAGGGGCATAATTGAAGTTGGGTTACTACTATTCTTGGGCAAAAATTGTATGCGCCTGCAAATTTGGCGTTGTGTTACCTCTAGCTGCTCAATTTCTCCTCTCTTATAGTCAATTATTTGATCCCCATATAACATAGTTGGGATGCTAAAACTATTGTACAATTTGGCACTAACAATAGGTGTCAACCCTCCAGATTTACTACCCAAACCAAATAAGGAGTACATTTTCCTTTTCCCATTGGAGCTTGCTCGAGCTACGTGGTCTTTAACATTTCCCGAGGTTGATAATGGTATACCGACGTGTAATGCACTAGTTACGTTCTTAATGTTCTCTTCACCCAGTTTAAAATTAAACTTGGAGTTTGATGTGTCTCCATATGTTAAAGCAACGCACTTATCTGGATGTAGTATATATCGCCATCTATTACTGTGCATAAACGCCATGTCAATAAGCGTATTCATAGCGTTCGGAAAAAGTGATATGAGTGCAATGTCATCGGCATAGGCTGTAATTCAAAACATGAACAGTTTTGAAATAAAAATGGGAATGATTTTTGGATAAAAACCAAATAAAGTATAAATGAACTGCAGAATATTGTTTGTGTAAAACTGCATTATAGAAAGGTTTTGCACAATGGGTTTTAGCTAAAATGTATGTGCAACCTCATCTTGTTTTATTTGAAATGCTATGTATAAATCTGGTGAATGCATTGTTGATTTTAGATACGTTGAGCTAAAAACATTGTGCGAAACCTCCCTAATAACACGAAAATTATAAATCAAGAATAAGATAAAACAGAAAAAGTTCTAAAAATTAATAAAGTAAAGCAATCAGAGGGGTTTCTTACCTTTTCTTTTTCATCTTTCGAGTCAGTAACTGTAGTTCCAGGTTTATCATCTTTCACATCTGGCTCTTTCTTGATCTCAATAGTAGGTGGAGGGGTGGGGGTCTTGCTTGTTGAATCATTGGTGGGGCGACTGATATGAAAATTTTGAATATTTTTAGTGTGTATAAAGGGGTGTTCAATGAGTCAATGATTTATTTTTTTGGAATTGTTGGATAATTCACAAATTACCCATTTTTCAAAATTAATTTGTACATTACAAATTCACTTGAATCTAAAAAATATTTCATGATAACTTGTCCCCTATGATTGTACGCTATATGCCTTATATTCTATTTTTCACTATTTTATGTCTTATCTCAATGGATATAAGATATCTTAATCTGTAAAAAAATCAACTTACCATTTAGACATAATAGCAGGTAGCTGTAGTTCTGCTATAGTTTTAAACTTCATCACAAACACGACTAACATTCTCATCAACAATTCCCGGCCCTAAAAATATGAACAAAATTACCATTTAAAAACATTTTATGAACAAGAGGCTCGGAAAAATGACCCTGATAGTGCAAAGCCATGAATAACTGGCACTATTGAAACCCACTTTTTCTCAATTGAGTGTCCACTGTAATCCACTTGCATTAACCACTATTATAATAACATAAAGGAAATAAAATAAAAATAAAAATGGAGAAAAATACACCATTCTTTCAACACTTTACACTATGAAACACAGAAACTTACATTTCCAGTTTCCTGTTCACTACGCTGACCAATACATTCTACGAGATTCAATAATAATTTACAGGACATTGTCTGAATGTTGCTGGGTAGAGTTTCATCATGGACATTCTTGGAGAAGAGATTCACTGCCATGGAGAGTTCATTAAGAGGCAAGGACTGCCTCACATGGTGCACTAAGTCAGCTAGGGTGCTATAAGCCAGTGGCCTGCAATGAAAATAATACCCAAATTGATAAGTCTGCAAGTGATATATGCTAAATATGAGTAAATACAACAGAACTCATAAATGAACCTATATCCATGTAGTGGCTCTAGAGATTCAACTTTACATGGAGACATGTATATGTTCAGTTATCAATTCTGGGGTATCCCCCTCTTTTATACCCTGCATACATACTAGTTTGATAGCTGTGTATACTCTGAATAAAATTTAGGATATCACTTTTTCTGAAGACTACGGCAAAATGCCTTAGATACTATGATAAAAGATATAAATAATATGTGTATACTCTGAATAAAATTTAGGATATCATTTTTTTCTGAAGACTATAGCAAAATGCTTATGAGATACTATGATAAAAGATACAAATAATATCTTTTTGCTTGACTAACTGCTTCGTTACCTTGCATTCAGTCCTCATTAGTAGTCTCATCGTATTTTGTATTTTCTTAACTTTTACATGTGATACATAGTCACATATTTTTAATGGCAATTGGTAGCCCAAGCATTGAAAATACTCAAAACTTGTTAAAAATCCACTGGCACCCAGTTGAGAATTTGGAAATTCATGAAATTTTTTTCAGTGTTTGATAAATGACAAATCTAGCATATTCACCTGAGTGACTCATGCGTTGTCCAGCCAGATCCAATCAGAATGTTCTCGTCAAACAGCTTATCAATGTGTGGAACAAACCCTGGCAAATAAATACAAAATATCGTGTGAGTGTTTGATTGAAGGCATGTACATGTATAGATGAATGAATGAACTCACAAACCAATAGATTATTTATTTTGAATTTCAATGGAGCAAGCTCTAAACTGCTTCTTTTCAGAAAGGTCTGTTCCACAAATAATGTCTGAAGTATAATAAATAAATATTCATCAGAAGGCTTCACAAAGAAATTATTAATATTTAAACAGTACTAATGAAAAAAATATTAATATTCTAACTCACGATTTCTGAGATCAGTTGCGAGTATATGACGTGCTGCTATAAGTAGCTCCTTCCTCAGATGAGCGACCTCTAGTGGACAAAGAGTAAACAACTGTAGCATTCCGCGCACCATCTGCTGGGAATGTGTGTTCACAATTTCCTAAAAAATACACATATATAATTATATGTTAATATAAATAAATAAATATACAATAAGGATTATACTTCACTGAAATTGAGATGTAGAAATGAGGAATGAAAAATGTGGAAATATGCAAGCTAACATAGTACATTAATCAACTCAAAATTCTGTTATCAGCTATTTTGTCAGACTTTCATGAATGTAATAAACTTTTGAACATTAAAATATTGTTGACCTTCATTGCATGGGAAAATATAAAACTCAAAAGAAAAAAATTACAGCATTTAATGCAATTCATTTAAAGTGTATACTATGTACCTGATACATGCGAATAATGTATGCAAGGAAGGATAGTGTTTTGATCTGGGCAGCTATAAAGTCCACAAAAACCTCTTTATTGAAGGCTGGGTTTCCTCTGCAAAAGAAAACGTTTTATTCAGTTAGTTGTATTCCCTTATAACTTACCACATATGATTTAGTAAATATATTATACATTGAAACTTTTTGTTCAGGTCACAAGGTGAAAACAAGGCATTAACATTGCAAAATGTCACCACCATTTCTTAAAGATGTCAAGCGCCGATCACCAACTGCCGATCACCAACCGCTGTCACAAAAAATGGAGACCATCACAATATGTCACCACTTTTTGGTGTTGACATAAAAATGGTTTAGCTCTAGTCTAGCTACAACACCTTCTGATTCCCACTACACACCTTTCGACAAGTGATGAAGTAGACAAGGAGGAGGGGAGGGGGTCAGAGACTTGAAGTAAGAATAGTTTGACTCTTAAAATCAACATTTCAACATACAGATAATTGATTAGCTAATGCTTGTCACTTTTTGCTCATATTAACTTTACTTATACTTTGGCAGAGACATACCTGTGTTGTGGGGATGGTTGGAGAATGATAGTGTTCATAATGAGAGGTATGAAGTCTGCAACATCACTGTGTACACTCTGTTTGTATAATTGATACATCAGCACCACTATGATTGGCAGTTCTGCTAGGACCTTCAGCGATAGCACTGCTCTGGGGATTATATTGCACTGAAATTGAGATATATGCCATGGGGATTATATTGCACTGAAACTGAGATATATGCCATGGGGATTATATTGCACTGAAACTGAGATATATGCCATGGGGATTATATTGCACTGAAACTGAGATATATGCCATGGGGATTATATTGCACTGAAATTGAGATATATGCCATGGGGATTATATTGCACTGAAACTGAGATATATGCAGGGATGTCATTAGAATTCATGAAAGGAGGATCATTGGCATATAAAGGAGGAGCAATACTGTAAGATGGCTGCGCGGTGCAAACTAGGGGGTCTGGGGACATGCCCCTCCAGAAAATTTTGAAATTTAGACCCTCTTTGGTGCATTCTGAGCATATCTGAGCACAACATTTTCAATAATAATATTTATAATACATAATTCATTCATTTCTGACGCATGATCAATCTCAATGAAATATAAAGATCAACATTCAATAGTTTGATATGTATTTTTGACTTGTAATATTTTATTTGTTTTCAAATGTTGCCCTTTGTGCTTCCTCACTATGATGTGAGATAATCCCAAAAAGATCAATTGTATTAATTAAACAGTTTGTTTTCAAGATTATGTGTAATTGTTAATAATAGTATCCATTGAAAGTTGGCAGGACACTGATAAAGGTTTTTTGCTACTGACCCATTAATCTCAAAGCAATGATGTTTTGGTTTTAGAGGTCAATCAAAATGGTGGCCGAATTACTGTAAGATAATTATCTCAGTGTTTCTCTAAAACACTACTGATTATCTGCCTATTACACTTAGATTTTGTCTTCACAAGGTAGGCCAATTTATATTCTTTCATTTGATATGTTTAACTGAATTGAAAGCCGGAGATTTTCATCTGAAAGCCGGAGAATTCTCCGTGACCCGGCTTGTAATGACATCCCTGTATATGCCATGGGGATTATATTGCACTGAAATTCAGATGTATGCCATGGGGATTATATTGCACTGAAATTGAGATATATGCCATGGGGATTATATTGCACTGAAATTGAGATATATGCCATGGGGATTATATTGCACTAAAATTGAGATATATGCCATGGGGATTATATTGCACTGAAATTGAGATATATGCCATGGGGATTATATTGCACTGAAATTGAGATGTATGCCATGGGGATTATATTGCACTGAAATTGAGATATATGCCATGGGGATTATATTGCACTGAAATTGAGATATATGCCATGAGGATTATATTGCACTTAGATTAAGATATATGCCATGGGGATTATATTGCAATGAAATTGAGATATATGCCATGGGGATTATATTGCACTGAAATTGAGGTATTGTGGATCATACTGGACTAAAATTGAGGTATATGGGGATTATATTGACCTGAAATAAAGAAATTGAAAATTGAGATATCTTGCACCAAAATATGGATATTTCTTTTTATATTTCTATTTAACACTGAAAAACAGTGATTAATTTTATTTCTAGAGTCCCGTGATTTGTTAGTACATGTATATTGAGCTTTAGATTGAAACTAAGCCAACCTAATCTTTTACATTTTGTGAGTAACCGAAAACCTTGATGCACTTTCTCGTATTTATATAATTTGTATATAGCACCATAAACCTCAGTTTATATAACTCACCGATACCTGTTGACCATCAGAATTCTTTTTATCAGTCATAATCGTTGTCATGGTGAAGGTCTCTGCAAGCATTGTTTCCACATTCACCTCAGACATTTCTTTAACTTTTACTTGTGCACGAGGCTCAAATATCTTAGCTAGGTGGTTTGGGAGTTCCTTGTAGATTGTCTTGACAAAATGCAAGAATTTCTGAATCTGAAATGAGTAGAGTAAAACATTGCAAAAGATTATCTGTAAATATTCAACTTTTAATATTTTGTTTAATTATGTGAGTAAATGCATGAACTGTAGTTAGATTTCACAATATATCACTTTAAGTGCTGAGGAGGTTTCCAAGTGTAATATATGTGGGATAGAAGAAGTACTATTGCAACACCACAGCGAATGAAGAGTACAGTAGTACTATAGCATTTGATGGGTTGGTTTTAAAATAAGAGTCAGCCATATTTATGACTACAGCCCATAAACTTTTAGCTTGTTTATCACTCTTGATAATAACTTTTTTGAAAACTCTCACTATCCCAGAATACCACAATAACAGCATCATCTATCTTACTCACTAAAATCAAATAACTTCATTATTTTTCAAATATTTTATGATGCATCAAGAGATTCCATTTCGATATTCACTAAGGCCCTAAAAACTATAAATTATGGTAAAGCTTAAAGGGTCTATGGTCTGACATACCTCTTGGTTCATCTGTGGCCTGTACTGTTTATGAAGCTCCATAATGATCCGCAATGCAACCAATACATTTTCTTCATTCTCTTTCTGTAGAAAGAAAAATCAATTTTTAACTTCTTATTCAAAATTAATTGATCTCACAGGCATTCTGCCATTTCATGTGTATCGTACATATACACATTTTACAATATAAACTTAAATAAAAATTGACATTGGACCATTTAATTAGAAAGTTAACCAAATAATCGCAATATTTTCTTTTTTAACTTCAGAATTTTCTGACAAAAGGATTTCTGAACCCCTACTCCGTCCTCTTTGAATACTATTATTATTATTAGATGCTTGATGACCAGATGATTGGTCACTTATCAAAGAAATATGAAAACCACAACATTTGACTTAGTACATGTTACATTTACCTTTATGATCTGTTTTATGTAGCATTTTAAAGTTATTATTCCAATCTACAGACCCAAGTTTGGGAAATTATGATTAATAAATGACACCCTCACAGTGACCAGGGGTTTCAATAAGCACAGGCGGATGGCGAAAACGCCTGTTCAAATCTCAATTACGCCTGTTCAAATATGTAGAAATAAAATTCACTGTTACCTAACTTACCCTAAATCATTTTAGTGAAATAAGTTTCAGCCTGTTGAAATTGCCAAAAAGCCTGTTGAAAAAATATTTGTTGAAACCCCTGAGTGACCCTTACATACCTCAAGGAGACCAAACATGATTGGTAGAATCTGTTTAACGTAAGGCCGGAGATGCTCATTGGTTGGAATCCTATGAAGAATTTCAAGTAGGAGTTTGCGTAATTGTTGATTGTTCTGCTCTGCCACAAATTGAGGTTCGCCATCTTGTAAAATCTTGAGAAATACACGCATTGCATCTTGCAAGAATTGTTGATATTGAGGGGATGACGTCACTGTCTGAAAAAGAAGTAATGGAAGAAGTTAGCACACACGAAGATGGATTATTCCCTTTCACTGATTCAGAAAATATAGGGCACAATTTTTTTGGGATACATGAACATGTAAAAAGTCATTATTTATATTTGTTTCTGGCTTTCGGTAATAAAAACTTGACTTAACTCGTGAGTCACTGACTATTAAATAAACTATTTTCTTTAGAAATATGATAATCCAGCTTGTTTGACTTCCTTCCGCTTACCTCAAAGTTTTCACTAAGCTCTTGGGCTGCTTTTAATTTCTTTTCTACACCTATAAAATAATACAAATGTTCACATTTTGTACAGGTCATATGACCCAGATGCTTTTTCCTTGATACTGTTTACTTCAGGTTTTATACGATAACTAAATGTAATAATATTTTTCTGACACAAAAAAGAAATTTGCAAGCAGCATATACAATTGACCTAGCATTGTATCCCTTACGATCTGAAATATAATATCTCCTAATAAATCTGTGATATGTTATTAAACTGGTGAAGTTATTTCAAATTTAAAGTGTGAAACATTTACAGAAAATTAATACATCATTGTAAAAATCCTGTTTTCCTGTATCACGGGATGTCATCGCCTGATTTGGTCAATGTTAGGGAGCAGGTCGTTTTTACAATAAATTTCAATATTTTCACACAAAATATTTTTTTACTGAAAAACTGCTCATTCGCAGAGAAAATGTACTAGCACATGCAATGACAATGTCAATCATGCTTCTGTACGAAATTCGGCGGAAGTCTTTTATAATCTAATACGAAGTTACTAAAAAAGGCGCGAACGCCCTACACTCAAAATGATCGTTTTTCCATTATAACTTTTTAACGTAATTTAACGAAGGCTTCTAATTATTATCCAAGATAGTCTAAATACCGATTAAAATATTTCTTACTTCAAACAGATACGCCGTCTTTTATTCAATTTTTTAAAAAATAATAAAAAATAACTCTTGTCAATGTTAGGGAGCAGTCAATGTTAGGGAGCAAAATGATTTTATCAGAATATTAAAAATGTAGCAAATGGCCATTTAAAATATGTATGGCATTTATAAACTAAACAATATTGTTTGAATGATTATTTTAAACCCCTTGCCTTAACAAAATTTAACAAAATCGATAAAAAAATTGTTTTGCATTTTTGTTATCTTCAGAAAATGGACTCTCAAAGATTTTTGACGAAGGAAAGTTAATTATTATCATGGATAATCTCAGTACATATTGAAATATTTCTTACTTCAAACAGGTACACCTTTCTTTAATTTTTTTTAAATAATAAAAAATAAGTATGATCAATGTGGCGGAGCAAACAATGCAGTGGGGCAGAGAACATTTTTCATCCAACTACAATATGCATAGACATACTATGGATAGACATATGGTAGACGCTGTGGAATATAATTGTCACACTTGTGGTAGCAAGTTCAAAAGGAAAGATCATCTTATTCAACATATGATGGTGCATAACTCTAGTGATCATAAGAATATGTACGTATGCAGCAAATGCCCAAAACAGTTCTCTAGGAAAAGCTGTTTGAACAGGCACGAGATGACCCACAAGGACTCTGAGTTCTTTTGTGAGACTTGCCAGGACATGGGATCAGATATGGAGGGCACACGCTTAAACGTTCACAAGAAGCTTGTTCATGGAAACACGTTATTCAAATGTCCACATTGTTGTAAGGAGTTTAAATACCGAGCAACCTTACAACGGCATATTAAAACGAATCATTCTTCAAACATGTAAGATAGCGTAATAAATGCGCAGCTGCAGTTGCTAGCTAGCTCATGATCTAGTAGCATGAAATGTAATGTTTTGTTATTTTAAAAATTATGTCTCCCCTGAACTGTAAATTTCAAAAATATTCTCAATAATTCCATGATAATTCATTCATATAATTACTGTAGTACATTGGAAAGTGAAATAAGTAGCTTGCACGGTGGATATGGATGACGCAGTCCAGCCACGTACTGTATGTGTAATCCCAGGTTAATATATAGGGTGTCCCCAAGTCTGCAAGTGAGCCGCTTTTTGACAATTAAATTCATTCAAAACTTAAATAAAGTAGCCTTAAGCCCAGTATACACCAATGGGACAAAATCCTACTTGCCCATCGAGTCCGATCTTGCCCTATCGAATCCGAACTTGCCCCAATGAGTCCAACGGAGTCCCATGGTTGATGACTTTGCCCCATCAAGTCCCAACGTGCCCCATCGAGCCCCATGGAGTCCCATCAAATCCCACCTTGCCCCATTGGTGTATGTTGGGCTTCACATAACATGTGACCTGATCGGAAATCCCACGATGCCCCATGGAAAGAATGTTCATTCTCGATGGGGCAAGATGGGACTCCGTGGGATTTTGCCCCATCCTGCCCCATCGAATCCCATCGAGTCCAACGTGGGACCTCATGGGACTCGATGGGGCAAGATTATATGCAAGTTGGGGCAAAATCCGACGGAGTCCCATTGATTCCCACGGACTTCATGGGGCAAAATCCCAAAAGGTCCCACTAGGTCCCACGCCATGTTAAGTCTATGGAGGTCCCAACTTGTCCCATTGGTGTATACCGGGCTTTAGAGTATCATTAGCAAGTGGTACACATATAACAGAGATCGGTTATATACTGCATTGTCTGAGTATTGACAAATTGAAGTATACGTGTAAAAATCTACTATCATACATGTAACTGCGCAATGAGCACTTCATAGCGTTTGTGCCAGCTATCAGGTGATACCCGGTCGTAAAGATAAGTGCGAGACTAACTCTCTTACTTTAATACTAGGAAAATATCAAATCATAGAACTGAAGGATGTCGGAGATTTCTCAAGCCTATATATCAGTTCAGATAATTTATCATCCACAATTTAGGATTGTGAACTGATGACATCATCAAAAAGTGTATATAACGATACATCCATTCATTTACAGTTACACCCCAGTCACATTTGTCGCACGGCGGCCGCAAGTCGACCGCAGATCAATTAAATCGGTGAATTTCTGCGGCGAGCGTAGAAAAACTACGCTCGCCTTGCGGCCTCCGTACGGCGAATCCAGTTTTTTACAGGCCGCAGGGTCGCCGTAGAAATTATAACTCGGAGTTATAATATTTGTTCATTTCTGAGGTCCCCGTAGAAATCAATAGGCTCAACAAGATTGAATCATTATTTGTCAATGTTTCACGATCACTTTTCATTTGATATTACATCCTAGCACTATGAATAACATTTATAAATTGTCCCGATGTAAATAAAATGAAAAAAGTATTATTTATCAACAGAAATTTAAAATTCACCGTGCGGCTGCCGTGGGAAATGTGACTGCAAAAGTATGAGAGCGCAGAAATTCCACGGTGAGTGTAGAAATGTTACAGGCCGCAGAAATGATAGACCGCAAGGTCGCCGTAGGAAATGTGACTGGGGTGTTAGAGGTCAACGAATAAAGAAGGAATGGTTCGCATCTAAAACGAACGTAAACAGGATTTAGCTGAAAATAAAAAATGCAAAATAACCTTTTCAATGATTTTCTTACAATTTTAACGCTTTCCTCCCCAAAGGGTATCAAATAATCATACAAACAAAATTGTTCAGTTTATAAATGCCATACATATTTTAAATGGCCATTTGCTACATTTTTAATATTCTGATAAAATCATTTTGCTCCCTAACATTGACTGCTCCCTAACATTGACAAGAGTTATTTTTTATTATTTTTTAAAAAATTGAATAAAAGACGGCGTATCTGTTTGAAGTAAGAAATATTTTAATCGGTATTTAGACTATCTTGGATAATAATTAGAAGCCTTCGTTAAATTACGTTAAAAAGTTATAATGGAAAAACGATCATTTTGAGTGTAGGGCGTTCGCGCCTTTTTTGTAACTTCGTATTAGATTATAAAAGACTTCCGCCAAATTTCGTACAGAAGCGTGATTGACATTGTCATTGCATGTGCTAGTACATTTTCTCTGCGAATGAGCAGTTTTTCAGTAAAAAAATATTTTGTGTGAAAATATTGAAATTTATTGTAAAAACGACCTGCTCCCTAACATTGACCAAATCAGGCGATGACATCCCGTGTGTATGCACATTGTGGATATTAAGAAAATAGACTTGACAAAGAATGCTATAAGTCAAATATATTCTAAAATTGAAACAATTTTTGTAATGACATGCTTGCTAGATCTGATACCACCTTTTTTAGAAGGTTGTAACAGAAGTTTATGCCCCCGGAAGTTAAGCTTACCTGTCGTAGGATCAGCAATAAGAGCAACATATGATTTGAAGGTCTGTATCTGACCCACAGTCTCCTGAGGACTCAGGGGTGGTGCCATCTTTCAAATTATAGCCTATATGGCAGTCAACTTGTGCTTGATATACACATGTGCATTGCTCTGAAATAAGTGAAAGGTACACTTGATGATTATTAATGATCTATCATTAATCTTCATAGAACAGCTATTTTTTTCATTGTATTAATTCATAGCGTGGTGAAAACGATGATTGAAAAGTGAGAAAATATTCCGGAAGAGAAGGTCATGTGATCAGTAGACTAGTCGCCATATTGGAAAAAACAATTCCATTTGACTTTCAATACTTTCATGCCAATCTTACCGCACTACAAACTGCGACATCGATGCAACAACTGAATAAAAGTATTCATCTTCAAATTACATTATAGAGTTACGTTGAAAACCCACAAACAAATGAGCAGTAGACCAAAGAAGACGCGTCGCTATTATCTAGGTCAATCTGTTCAGTGGTCCGAATTTTGTTGTTCATTGTACAATCTTTTATTGATTAAACTCGATATACTGACTATTAAAGCAATGACAAAGAAGAATACTTACGATGGTGTCATTGTTTTATTTAGCGTGCTGGTGTGAAAACAAAATTGAGTAATTAGTTTGATTTAGAACTTTCGTGTCACGCAAATAGCTACACGAAATTCATAGTTGGAAAATATTGACCAATCAAATTTTGTCCTTTTTGAGTGCTTTTTCAGTGCATATTTGCGAACGTTCTGATTCAAAGAGCGAACCGTGAAAAGGAGAATTATGGCCTTGACGTTATATCCCAATCAGACAGTTTATACTCAGAAAGTATGCTATATTTGTATAACTGAATTCCTTTTGATGGTATTAGAGCAGTATTAAATTTCGAACGGAATGCGTGACATATAGGTGATTCACGTTAAAAGTCCGAACGGAATGCGTACATTTTTTTTGGCGTTCGTATTTTTGCTGTATCGACGAGCTTTTTAGAAATTTTTCTACAGAAATATTTTTGCTTGACAATTACCAGGTAAAATGCGTCTTTGCGTTTTTTTATTGGATATAGACTAAGGCCTATGTGGGAAGAGTTGAACAAGAAATAAAAAGGTTCACAGAGCAGAGATCAATAAACTTTCATTATAGTAGATCCATCTTATGAGCATCTAACTAAAAATGAAACAGTTTGAGTGGGCTTAGCCAATAACAGTGGCAAAATAGAAAATAACAGTTCAAAAGTGAAATATTTGAAAGTGAGAAATCAAACAAAAACGCGGTCTTCACTTCGAGTTCGAATCCTTCAAAAATTGCAGCATTTCTTTATCAAATAATGGTCGCAAATAGTCGAGGCGTTATTTAAGAAGTATTTTGTCAACTTTGAAGAAGTGAAAGGCAATCTAATTAGCGAAATATCTACAAAACATAAGAAAAGTACTCACCAAGAAACACTCAAACTTCGTGACGTCATAGATCTACCTTCAAAACTGAGGGTCATATGGCCGATAGGTGGCCGATGACTAGTTCAATTTCCGGTTCGAAACATCTTTAAAAATTTAGTTGAGTTTTGTAAGATTATGAGAACAAAGAAAGATTTTATTCGAATATTTTAATTTTAACCAAAGTGTCTTTATGTAAGCTTCTTGCAGATGTAAGGATTTGAAACATACTTCTGGTATTGGTCCACAGAATCAGTCCCAAATATGGGGCTTCTTTTTACAAAACTTTGGAGTTTCTTCACAAATGAAGGTAAGGAAGCTGTCAGTGTCAGCTGTCAAACATTCTTTGTTTTCAGAATATTATGTATCTTCACAATTGATAAATATTAAACAAGAGTTTTATATTTGGGAAAAAGGCCCTACGGCAATTAGGGAAGTCAAGAACTTGTGAATACGATGTGATTTTGTCGTCAACGTCTTTTGTTTTGTCACATAAAAAAAATGAAATATTAAAATTCACCACTAACTTTTCAAAAAATGTGTCATGTAATTCATTGGCATTGTTGGTTATATTCTTGAAAGTATCAGACGCCAAAGCGGTAGATGTGCGATTCAAGATTTTATTTTATCACTCATTTAGATCTAAATATTTTTCTATTCTCTGAAATAGGAAGGAGGAAGAATATTGTATTGGTCAACAGTTTGCATTATTTTTACTTAATATGATGATGGATGTTTATCTGGTAATGGCCCTAGGGCGCCCCAGGGAAATGACTAACTAACGAGCATAGTGTAACAAGCCAGATAAAGAAATTGAGAGAAAGTGCAGTGTTCTCCCCAAAAAAAATTTCAACTGGGTGCAAGATTTCAAGTCTGAAAAAATCAGCACTCGCTACGCTCACAATATCTCTGTGTAGGTGCTTACTTCACTCATTTTTTAAATCAGAAGTTGAAGTGCAGATTGCCAACTGGGGGGCCTTTGGTTTCAAGTAGGGGGAGCCCCCGGTAAAAGTGACATGGGGAGATCACTGATTTGTGCTATATTCAATGCCCCATATGGGAATCGAACCTAAGACCCTTGGACCCAAAGTCTGATGCTCTACCGACTGACCATAATAAAGCCTTAAGCCACTACAGCTGGACTGTAGTAGCAACTTGCTATCAAGGCTCGTTACACTATCTTCCCCTTTGAAAGGATCACACCTTCTTGGTCAGCCCTGCTTTCCCTAGCAGTGACTACCACACATACATGGGCGCAAATAATACAACCAATGCTTTAATCCCACATCTGACACCAATGTAAAGACCCGAGGGCGTCCCATGTGTATTGTATATTATCGAGTGATGTTCTGCTATTAAGAAAGTCTCAGTTGTGTTGTCTAATTCCATCGACACTGTCCTTCGAGAAATGTAATTTGAAACACCATTGATAACATCATTTTTAGAAATAGTCAACCCGTAAATTGTAAAATTGACAACGTTTTCAAGAAACTGGCTCCGGAATTAGCTTAGCCTCAATGTGTGATGGTAGTTGATAGATAAAGTATGTCCTTTAAATTGGGACTTTAGCCTTTCACCAAACAAATGGAAGAAATAAGAAGGAGCATTTTGATACTCAACTTATCCAAATCCCATGAGAAAGAAATATACGACATGGGTTATCTTGTTAATAGGGAGAGATCATATCAAGGAGATCCTAAGATTTAGAATCATGTCTAGGGGTTTTATGCTCAATTCCATTTGAATAATAACACTACCCTTTCAATCTGAGAATATTTAGTGAGCAAAAGAGGTGAAAATTGGCAGATGAAAATGAGATGTGAAATCAACATTGCTGTTATAAGGACTTCTTACCTCAAATTGATCCATAGGGCTTCCCAAATTGAATGAATCATATTACCTTTACACATAGGACATCATAATGACTCCATCTTATGGGAAGATTTATATTTCACTTTTGTATACAGTTGCTTCAAATTAATTACATGTCAGCTGTCCCAAAAATATGTAAGGATGCAACAAAAAGATTTACAAATGTACATCCATTTTAAATCTCATGCCATGCTGAAGAACCATAAAGTACGTTTATAAGTGATATATACAAAGGTGCTATCCTAACAATCTGCCCAATATACTTTTTTGCTTTTGAACCTATTGTGAACTTTACATAAATATTAAGATTAATATCGTATATGAATTAATTCGAGATTAGGGAGGGGGCATATAAGTATAAGGGATACCACAAATAATGCTCTTTAATTTCCAGGTTATAAAGTTCATATCAAAGGAAATAAATGTTACTTGTATTTCCAGAGCACAAGGTGATCATAGTTGGCTTAGACAATGCAGGGAAAACCACAATTTTATACCAATTGTAAGTACAGTATTCTAGTTAAAGCTACATTTGACGAATAGTGATTATCATTTGGTCTCAAAGAAAACTGATTCACATTTAAATATGAAAAATTGCCAATGTTTCATTATCCTATTTGAATTCAGAATTCCTACAATTGTCCATTTAACAGATATTGTACAGTTCCTATAATAAACTGTAGACTGTCAACTTTAATGAAAATAGGGTATACACAATAGGAGTATTTATATGTCTCAAAGAAGTTATTCACTATTCATCATGGGCTATATTGTCCATTCTTCATTTGATACCAGATGTTAGAATGATTGTGTTTATCTGTATGTGTTGTACCTGATTTATATGTCTGTGGTTTATGACAGCAGTGTGTTCATGCATTGACACCTGTTATAAAACTTGGAAGCTGAGGTAGTCTGGACTGAATTTCAGCCAGAATATGTAACTATAAGGTAGATAGGAGAGAATGAAAAACCTTGTAAAAGAGTAAAAGCTTGAATAGAGGTTTTCCACTTGATTACAGTAAAACCTGTGTCTAGTGAACACCTCTCTCACTAGGCTAGTGAATACCTATGGGCCCCTTCCTCCGCACATACTCTACTGACTTCTATATAAATTACCCTCTCTGTAGTGAACATCTACTAACACTGAACATATTTTTTGGCAAAAGTGTTCAATATTCACATGATCTACTGTTGTTCAAAGTTTTGGAGAGTAACAAGTCTTAGAGTCACTCATCGCTCAACTGCTAACTTCAGAAGCAGACTGACAAATAAGATCCAGTGTCAATAAGCCCTAATTAAATATTTGTATATGGATTGTTTCATCTGATGATAGTTTAGTATTCCCCGATGACATCTTTAGGGAACTTGTGATTCCCTAATGATGTCATCAGACTCATCGGGGGGGGGGGGGGGGGGGGGTGGGGGTGGGGGGGGGGGGGTAAACAAATTAAAACATCCTTCTTCATTCACATTTAAAATGATTTATCACAGAATTAATATAATTTGGGAAATTTGTTGACACATTAGTCTATTGCCTTGGTTTACATTGACATACTCATATCATATACTCATATCTTGAAGTATGGTAGAGTTGTCTTAATCCAGCTATCAAAGAATCCATGAAGGCTATTTAATTTTGTAAGGTAATCAAAATGGGGTATGCCAGATTGTGGGATTCACAACCTGTACTATCCCCCTCAAACATTAAATAGAAAATCAGAAGGGTTTGCCAAAGTAGCAATGATTTGTATGATATCATTGTTCTTATGTACTTTTATAAAAGCAAGACCTGCCATTATTTCATAGTTTTACAGCATATGGATGTAGTCATACAAGAAGCTAAGGTAAATTCATTTTATTGATTCAACTCAGTCAGTAAAATGACCAAGTTAACAAGTGCACACATGTACAATTAACATGTAGTTGAAATCAATGGTTTTTAGTGAAATAATCGTCCAACTCATAAACCACCCTCTAGAATATATGTATACTTTCGTTACTTATGAATCAAATAATTATTTCTTAACCTAAATTCACACTAGAACCTCATCTTATTCTTGCTTTTAGAAAGGTCAAACACCTTGGGCGAATCATGACGACTTAAATCAGAAATTGAAACTGTGTTTATGGCAATGTCTTCAAGGCTAGTACACCTACACATGTAAAGGCCCATGAAATTATATTTTGTTTGACAGGTTATTTGAATGAACTAGGGTTTACTGACATCTGGCTATTGATTAGTTTTTATTAGGTTTTATACTGAATGTTTTTTTTTTGTTCCACATATTGATTCATAAGGTTTGGGTTGCTTTACTCCAAGTTCACTTAGATATCTCTAGGGGATGATACTCATGAAATTAAGATATATGACTGTTGAAGACAAACGTCAGTTAATAGCTTCTTTCATTAGAAATATCATTAGAAACCATTAATGTATCAATTATTAGTTTGATTGGTTTCGAAACACTATATTTGGACACTTCTGATTGGTTTCAAATAGATTTTCTGCAAATGTCTTGTCCTAAGAACAGGTCGGAAAAATGGATAATGGATAAAAAGCACAATACTCGTACATTTACACACATGCATTCAAAAAAGAAAACCATGTAAATCAACAAACAAATCAAAAGGTTTACAGTATTTTCATATGAATTTAATTTGAACATTTGAACAATTTTACTGCTAAATATTGTTCTATGTTATGGATCAAAATTAACCTGTATTAAGTAGATGTTTATATATAGGATCAACTGCCATTATGTTAAAGTATTAAACTCTTTATATTAAAATGTAGCATTGGCTATGTGTACACATACCTTGATCATAATCATAACACACACATGTAAACAGACCACCCCTTTTATTAGTACAGATAAACCTGTCTTAGTGAATACCTCTGTCTCTGTAGTGTCTAGTGAACACTCCTTCTCAGCATAAACTCTACCACTGACTGCTGTATTAAATCACCTCTCTGTAGTGAACACCTGTGTCTAGTGAACACTCCTTCTCAGCATAAACTCTACCACTGACTGCTGTATTAAATCACCTCTCTGTAGTGAACACCTGTGTCTAGTGAACACTCCTTCTCAGCATAAACTCTACCACTGACTGCTGTATTAAATCACCTCTCTGAAGTGACATATACAGTGAACACATTTTTAACTCTCTAGGTATTCACTGTTCACAGGTTTTATTGTATGTATAATTCATGTTCTAGAATAGTAACATGGTCTCCAGGGTTTGTACTCTGATGTCCAGAAGTTAGTAGCAATCACTTTTCTCTGAATAAGACAAACAAATATACAGTTTGATCCAGATATCCCGGACAGTGTATCACTGCAACGTGGACTGAGGAACTAGAGCCACCTGGCTAACTGTCCCTCATGAAATCAAACTATTGCCAAGGGTAGAGGGACTTTCAGAGCTACCCTGAATCTTCCTTGGCTGAGCCACACTTAATTCCCTCTTAACAATTAGTTTTGATATTAGGTATACTGTTCACATACTTTCATTAACATATTCAGCATGTTTTGTCGTACAGTATGACATGATTAATGAAGACCTTGGGAAACTTAAGGTGAAATGTTTTCATGAGGACACTTACCAGTATTTAGCTTACTGCCACAAGTAGTTTATATAGGGAAAGTTAATAAAAAGTAGCATTAGGGTTGTTTGGTTCAAATTCAAACATGACCGTGCTCTATTCGAATTTCTCAACCAATCAGAATGCAGCATAGCCAATATAGAACGTTCTCTAATTCTCCATAGATGCACGACCATGCTCTATTCAATCTGCAATTTGCATTGTTTTGAGTGACGTCACATCTCAGCTGCACATCTGGGGCTCTGTCCGGGGATAGCTGTTCTTTTTTACTCCCTCCGTAACTACTGTAACTATTTAACTACTTGACGTCACATTAACACCCCATGTTTGCATACACCGTATAAAATCTAAAACGGGGAGTAAAATAGAACAGCCCAAACAAATTCTAAAATTTTTCCGGCCAACTTCAGAATCTTGACAGCATGCGTATTCTTCCTTCATGCCCGTTCCACAGACACGGCTTTTACTAATTTTTATGTTTGAATCGGAATAAATAATGATAGGCCATTCAATATGGTGAAATTCAGCACTCGTTGGACAGAATGTTAGGTACAAATGCACTCACCTTCGGTTCGTGCTTTGTACAACATTCTGTCCAACTCGTGCTGAATTTCACCATATTGAATGGCCTATCATTATTTATTCCTTAAATACATAATTTATGGTTTTTATGCATTTTATGTTTATTCATGGTATCCGCATAGTATTTAGTAATTAACACGTAAAGGATTAGACCTGTTTAGTCCCAGTTGTAAAGTCCCAATCAAATGATACATGTCATGCCAGTGGAGGATGGGGGGGGGGTCACCCCTGCATCCTTTCCTCAGCTTTATGGTCAATTTGCCTGAATATTTTAATTTTGAATTTATTTCAACTAGCCGTTTTATTGCATTTAGGGCATTGCACCTGTCAGTATCGGGGGGGGGGGGGGGGGGGGGGGGCAGAAATTCTTTTCAACTGACTTTGATTCAAAGTTGTCAAAAATTGACCCCCACTAGAATTTTTGGAAAAGTGGACCCCTTTGGCAAAAGCTTCCAAAAGGCCTGAGTATATTTAGAGCTTTAAGGCATTGTACATATATCAGTATATTTAGGGCTTTAGACTTAGGGAGATGTTTGTCTTACTGAGGCTGATGCTTGGTAGTGTTTACCTTATGAATGTGCACTTTTACTTCACCTTGTCATTCACCGTAATATTTGTTTTATAGATTTCTTTACCATATAGTAATAAGAACACTGAGCAATGTTAATAAATCAATGCTTGACTTAAATTGTTCAATTATTTTTTCTTCATGTTTCTCTTTTAGTTTTCAATTTCTTTATTAGCAAATGTACAGTTGCTTCCGTTTATGATTAGTTAAACTTATATTTTCCATCATTTTGAAATATAGAAAAATGTATCAAATCCAATATATACAATGAACATGCATTCGAGCATTTTTGAACCTCAGGTTGAAAGATTAAAAGATAGAGTATACATAAAAAATACATGAGCAAGCAGTTATAGTATTTAAATTGTAGGATTTTTAAGACTTAATGGTATCATAAATCCTCAAGGTATCTGTTTTCAAGTCCAT
This sequence comes from Owenia fusiformis, assembly GCA_903813345.2. Classification (NCBI taxonomy): domain Eukaryota; kingdom Metazoa; phylum Annelida; class Polychaeta; order Sabellida; family Oweniidae; genus Owenia; species Owenia fusiformis. The sequence continues at coordinate 7,596,751 of CAIIXF020000007.1, forward strand.
TTTAATACTCATCATATCTTTCTGTTTCACTTGCCAAGAAGAAATGAGATGTCATGGTTTATCATGGTGGGTTATGTTGTACCTCGTTGTGTGGCAATTTACTGTAATTATCAAGCATGATAATTTAATTGTACATGGGGTCATCTATACATACAGTACAGTGCAGTGCAGTGCAGTGCAGTGCAGTGCAGTACAGTGCAGTACAGTGCAGTACAGTACAGTGCAGTGCAGTGCAGTGCAGTGCAGTACAGTACAGCACAGCACAGTACACAATATAAAGAAATGCCTCAAATTCATGAAATCCTCCATTGAGTATCTGGCTAATTTCCCAAATAGATTGTGTTTTCTGTAAGCTGTATGCCGGACTGTGAAGGACCCTCCCACGTGACTACAGTAAAGCCAATCTAAGTGGAACCCCTTTGGAACCTCTAAAAAGTGTTCTACTTGGGAGGTGTTCAACTTATATAGAGGTTTGGTTAACATCAAGTCAGTTGGTCTTGGGACTAACAAAGGTGTTGCCCTTACAGGTCTCTCTAATGTAATACCTGTCTAAAGTGAGCATATTTTGCATGAGATGGAGACAGGGGAGTGGTGGGAGAGAGGAGAAAATGGGATGGGAGAGGGAGAGAGGGGGATAGGTGAGATAGCAATGGGAAAGATTATGTTCACTATGACTGCTTCTCAGCATACTCATGCATACTAAAATTACAGATGTGTGCTAGAAAGCATTTTCACTTTGCTAAACAGAAATATACGTAAGAAACAGAAATATCTTTAACAAATACCGTAATGAAGAATGTAAATATCCCAAGCTCAGAACCTTAATTTTCTTGTAGCTTGTTTATTGATGAATTCTCGTGAAGCACAACTCACCTTTAATAAGAAAGTGTTTTTGCCAGGAAATATATTGATTTAAGATTGTATTTCTATGATTAATTCTAATGTTATTGTTTCTGTACATATTAGTCTTTTTATATCTTATATGTAACATTTAATTAGTCAAGGAAGTTGAGATCATAAATTGAAATACTGCATATGTGTGTACTATATAACTTGCGCATATGGAACACCTTCTGTATTGAAATGTTTAAAATGTCAAAAATGTTCCTAAACAGGTGTTCCTTACAGAGAAATATCATTATGTAAGTCACTGGATGTTCCATGTAGAGAGGTGTTCTTTACAGAGAGGTGTTCCTTCTATTTGGGCAAGTTTTACAATACATATCACAATGGTTTGAAGCAAGAGTATATAACATATGTGCATGTTTGTTATCTCATGAGATCATATAACCTTCATAATAAATGTATAATATAGATATTCAAGCTTCAGGTCTTCTTGACTTGGTAGTCTTACTACACACCTCCCCCCTTTGTGAGAAGGTGTGTAGTCAAGCAGTGGTAGGGGGAGGGGGGGGGGTACAGGGGCTTGTAGGTATATTATTGACTTGGCTAATACAGTATATCTTTTTTCTTTCCAAGGAATTGCAATAAGGACTTTATATGTCATCACGGTCTTCTATATTTACTACCTTTTATCAATATTTTATTTGTCTCATTTCCTCTCTTGCATTTTGTTGTCAAAATATCAATATTTATGGTACTATGACATTAGGGGAACTGTGGGGTTTATACGAGACTAGCTCCTGTGCTAGGCATACTGTTATTAAACCAGTGTATTCTTTCAGTATATACTACAATGAAGGTTCAAGATAGCTCGTAGACTGTCACTCAGTTTCCTATTTTGAATTCTCGATATAAATTTGGCAAACTTATATCAGCCATCCAGACTACGGGAGGAGATAAGATGGATAAGATCATATATTTGTACATTATTTTGTGGTTTTCGAAACTTGTGTAAACATTAAACAAGGGTACAGACCACTTGAAATCAGTAGGGTGGCAGACATCAGGCAGACACAACAAATGCACATTGCGTAAAAAGGGTTTATGTGTAATTCTTACTTATGTTCTTTTTATGTCAACTCTATAAGACGTGACATATTCTTAGTCTGGGACCCCTATTTCTACCGAGGGTAGATATATTATTATGTCACCACCAAAAGTGGTGACATATTGTTATGGTCTCCGTTTTTTTGCGACGGCGGTTGGTGGTTGGCGTCCGGCGGTTGGTGGTTGGCGTCCGGCGGTTGGCGTCTGTAACAATTTCTTACAACTTCCTATAACTTAACAAATACTGTTTAGACTGACTTCAATTTTTTTTCTAAATCATCTACATGGAATTATTACACCAAAAGTAGTGTGAAATGGCCTTTTCACGTGTTGGCATAAAGTTTTGATGACATTTAAAGACATAGTTCCTCTTTCACGTATATTATCTCATGGAAATGGGCATACCAGCGCAAAGATCTTTGTTCCGTGGTGAAGAAAAGCCATCAAACATTGTCTGAAGAGCAGATTTATCTCCGTAATTCTACTTTTAACATGGCGACCTTGACCTTGAAAAAATATAGCCATTTGGGCGGTAATAGGTGTTTCAAAAGTGAAAATGAGTGCATTTTTCGTAGTTTTACTTTGACCAAGCCTAGAAAAAAATCGAAGTGGTAAACCTACCCCCAATTTTTGATATTTTCGTTGTCTAGAAGTGTCCTAGATGATATCAAAGTTTAAGAAAATTTGTATGTCTAGAAATATTTTATAAATTAGTGCCAATATGGTGGGTTTGGGTGTTTTTTGCTCTAATTTTTTACCCCATTTCTACGGTTGCCATGGCAACTATAAGGCTTTGGTAACCATGCCAACTTGATTTTTGAAGGACATCCACCTGATAGTAGTTGGGCCAAGTTTGATGAAAAATGGGCATGGTTTGATATGCTGACAGTGAGGTTGATTGTGGCATGTAGTAAAACGGCAAAAGAATGGTGGAGTCATACCATTATTTTGCCGCATTTTGATGCTTAATTTTCAATTTATAATCGTTTGGTACCATCGTGACGTCACAATATAGCGTCTGACCTCATGATATGGGTACCAAATTGAAGAGGACGTGACAAGCTTTAAGATGGTACCAAACATGTGGCCATTCATTTGATTAAAATGCTAACTTGAATAAGCCCAAAAGGTGTGTCACTCCCCTACCCCATCCATTTTTCAGGCCAGTGAAAAACACCAAAATCTCAAATAATGCAGGCATCTTCAGGGGTCGTTTTTTGGCCCCGTTTTATTCAAAATATCATGTTTCTGGATACCAATTTTATCAGAAATGTCTCAATTACCTAAAAACAGTTACACTAGTGCTGCATAAGAAAACTTGTCTCCATTATGGAATTATTACACCAAAAGTAGTGTGAAATGGCCTTTTCACGTGTTGGCATAAAGTTTTGATGACATTTAAAGACATAGTTCCTCTTTCACGTATATTATCTCATGGAAATGGGCATACCAGCGCAAAGATCTTTGTTCCGTGGTGAAGAAAAGCCATCAAACATTGTCTGAAGAGCAGATTTATCTCCGTAATTCTACTTTTAACATGGCGACCTTGACCTTGAAAAAATATAGCCATTTGGGCGGTAATAGGTGTTTCAAAAGTGAAAATGAGTGCATTTTTCGTAGTTTTACTTTGACCAAGCCTAGAAAAAAATCGAAGTGGTAAACCTACCCCCAATTTTTGATATTTTCGTTGTCTAGAAGTGTCCTAGATGATATCAAAGTTTAAGAAAATTTGTATGTCTAGAAATATTTTATAAATTAGTGCCAATATGGTGGGTTTGGGTGTTTTTTGCTCTAATTTTTTACCCCATTTCTACGGTTGCCATGGCAACTATAAGGCTTTGGTAACCATGCCAACTTGATTTTTGAAGGACATCCACCTGATAGTAGTTGGGCCAAGTTTGATGAAAAATGGGCATGGTTTGATATGCTGACAGTGAGGTTGATTGTGGCATGTAGTAAAACGGCAAAAGAATGGTGGAGTCATACCATTATTTTGCCGCATTTTGATGCTTAATTTTCAATTTATAATCGTTTGGTACCATCGTGACGTCACAATATAGCGTCTGACCTCATGATATGGGTACCAAATTGAAGAGGACGTGACAAGCTTTAAGATGGTACCAAACATGTGGCCATTCATTTGATTAAAATGCTAACTTGAATAAGCCCAAAAGGTGTGTCACTCCCCTACCCCATCCATTTTTCAGGCCAGTGAAAAACACCAAAATCTCAAATAATGCAGGCATCTTCAGGGGTCGTTTTTTGGCCCCGTTTTATTCAAAATATCATGTTTCTGGATACCAATTTTATCAGAAATGTCTCAATTACCTAAAAACAGTTACACTAGTGCTGCATAAGAAAACTTGTCTCCATTATGGAATTATTACACCAAAAGTAGTGTGAAATGGCCTTTTCACGTGTTGGCATAAAGTTTTGATGACATTTAAAGACATAGTTCCTCTTTCACGTATATTATCTCATGGAAATGGGCATACCAGCGCAAAGATCTTTGTTCCGTGGTGAAGAAAAGCCATCAAACATTGTCTGAAGAGCAGATTTATCTCCGTAATTCTACTTTTAACATGGCGACCTTGACCTTGAAAAAATATAGCCATTTGGGCGGTAATAGGTGTTTCAAAAGTGAAAATGAGTGCATTTTTCGTAGTTTTACTTTGACCAAGCCTAGAAAAAAATCGAAGTGGTAAACCTACCCCCAATTTTTGATATTTTCGTTGTCTAGAAGTGTCCTAGATGATATCAAAGTTTAAGAAAATTTGTATGTCTAGAAATATTTTATAAATTAGTGCCAATATGGTGGGTTTGGGTGTTTTTTGCTCTAATTTTTTACCCCATTTCTACGGTTGCCATGGCAACTATAAGGCTTTGGTAACCATGCCAACTTGATTTTTGAAGGACATCCACCTGATAGTAGTTGGGCCAAGTTTGATGAAAAATGGGCATGGTTTGATATGCTGACAGTGAGGTTGATTGTGGCATGTAGTAAAACGGCAAAAGAATGGTGGAGTCATACCATTATTTTGCCGCATTTTGATGCTTAATTTTCAATTTATAATCGTTTGGTACCATCGTGACGTCACAATATAGCGTCTGACCTCATGATATGGGTACCAAATTGAAGAGGACGTGACAAGCTTTAAGATGGTACCAAACATGTGGCCATTCATTTGATTAAAATGCTAACTTGAATAAGCCCAAAAGGTGTGTCACTCCCCTACCCCATCCATTTTTCAGGCCAGTGAAAAACACCAAAATCTCAAATAATGCAGGCATCTTCAGGGGTCGTTTTTTGGCCCCGTTTTATTCAAAATATCATGTTTCTGGATACCAATTTTATCAGAAATGTCTCAATTACCTAAAAACAGTTACACTAGTGCTGCATAAGAAAACTTGTCTCCATTATGGAATTATTACACCAAAAGTAGTGTGAAATGGCCTTTTCACGTGTTGGCATAAAGTTTTGATGACATTTAAAGACATAGTTCCTCTTTCACGTATATTATCTCATGGAAATGGGCATACCAGCGCAAAGATCTTTGTTCCGTGGTGAAGAAAAGCCATCAAACATTGTCTGAAGAGCAGATTTATCTCCGTAATTCTACTTTTAACATGGCGACCTTGACCTTGAAAAAATATAGCCATTTGGGCGGTAATAGGTGTTTCAAAAGTGAAAATGAGTGCATTTTTCGTAGTTTTACTTTGACCAAGCCTAGAAAAAAATCGAAGTGGTAAACCTACCCCCAATTTTTGATATTTTCGTTGTCTAGAAGTGTCCTAGATGATATCAAAGTTTAAGAAAATTTGTATGTCTAGAAATATTTTATAAATTAGTGCCAATATGGTGGGTTTGGGTGTTTTTTGCTCTAATTTTTTACCCCATTTCTACGGTTGCCATGGCAACTATAAGGCTTTGGTAACCATGCCAACTTGATTTTTGAAGGACATCCACCTGATAGTAGTTGGGCCAAGTTTGATGAAAAATGGGCATGGTTTGATATGCTGACAGTGAGGTTGATTGTGGCATGTAGTAAAACGGCAAAAGAATGGTGGAGTCATACCACATGTTCTCAGAAGTTCAAATCTGACTTTAGGTTTGACATTTGACCTTCAATGACCTTCTCAAGGTCAAAAAGGTCTTTTTTCAACTTGCTTCACATTGACTAAATTTTTTTTCAAAATCATCTACATGTTCTCAGAAATTCAAATCTGACTTTAGATTTGACATTTGACCTTCAAATCTGACTTTAGATTTGACATTTGACCTTCAATGACCTTCTCAAAGTCAAAAAAGGTCAAAAAGGTCTGTTTTCAACTTGCTTCAAATTGACTAAATTTTTTTTTCAAAATCATCTACGTGTTCTCAGAAATTCAAATCTGACTTAAGATTTGACTTAAGATTTGACATTTGACCTTCAATGACCTTCTCAAGGTCAAAAAAGGTCAAAAAGGTCTGTTTTCAACTTGTTTCAAATTGACTAAAAATTTTTTTCAAAATCATCTACGTTTTCTCAGAAATTCAAATCTGACTTTAGATTTGACTTAAGATTTGACATTTGACCTTCAATGACCTTCTCAAAGTCAAAAAAGGTCAAAAAGGTCTTTTTTCAACTTGCTTCAAATTGACTAAATTTTTTTTTCAAAATCATCAACATGTTCTCAGAAATTCAAATCTGACTTTAGATTTGACATTTGACCTTCAATGACCTTCTCAAGGTCAAAAAAGGTCAAAAAGGTCTGTTTTCAACTTGCTTCAAATTGACTAAATTTTTTTTTCAAAATCATCTACGTGTTCTCAGAAATTCAAATCTGACTTAAGATTTGACTTAAGATTTGACATTTGACCTTCAATGACCTTCTCAAGGTCAAAAAAGGTCAAAAAGGTCTGTTTTCAACTTGCTTCAAATTGACTAAAAATTTTTTTCAAAATCATCTACATGTTCTCAGAAATTCAAATCTGACTTTAGATTTGACTTAAGATTTGACATTTGACCTTCAATGACCTTCTCAAAGTCAAAAAAGGTCAAAAAGGTCTTTTTTCAACTTGCTTCAAATTGATTAAAATTTTTTTTCAAAATCATCTACATGTTCTCAGAAATTCAAATCTGACTTTAGATTTGACATTTGACCTTCAATGACCTTCTCAATGTCAAAAAAGGTCAAAAAGGTATTTTTTTTCATCTTGCTTCAAATTGACTAAATTTTTTTTCAAAATCATCTACATGTTCTCAGAAATTCAAATATGACTTTAGATTTGACATTTGACCTTCAACGACCTTCTCAAGGTCAAAAAAGGTCAAAAAGGTCTTTTTTCAACTTGCTTCAAATTGACTATTTTTTTTTTCAAAATCATCTACATGTTCTCAGAAATTCAAATCTGACTTTAGATTTGACATTTGACCTTTAATGACCTTCTCAAGGTCAAAAAGGTCTGTTTTCAACTTGCTTCAAATTGACTAAAAAAAATTTTCAAAATCATCTATGGTTCTCAGAAATTCAAATCTGACTTTAGATTTGACATTTGACCTTCAATGACCTTCTCAATGTCAAAAAAGTCAAAAAGGTATTTTTTCATCTTGCTTCAAATTGACTAAATTTTTTTTCAAAATCATTTACATGTTCTTTGAAATTCAAATATGACTTTAGATTTGACATTTGACCTTCAATGACCTTCTCAAGGTCAAAAAAGGTCAAAAAGGTCTTTTTTCAACTTGCTTCAAATTGACTAATTTTTTTTTCAAAATCATCTACATGTTCTCAGAAATTCAAATCTGACTTTAGATTTGACATTTGACCTTTAATGACCTTCTCAAGGTCAAAAAAGTTCAAAAAGGTCTGTTTTCAACTTGCTTCAAATTGACCAAATTTTTTTTCAAAATCATCTACATCTTTTCAGAAGTTCAAATTTGACTTTACAAGTTCTCAGAAATTCAAATCTGACCTAAGTTTGAACTCATAATATTGTGAGCAGCTAGGTGGTGACATTTTGTCATGTTAATGCCTTGTATTGGCCAAGGGATAATCCCAATATCCTGAACCAACTATAGGATGATCTGTTTATCCCATACCATTCTTGGTCTCCAACGTTTTTCTGGGTGATGTTTGGAGATCAACAGTTAGTGTTCAGAGTTTGGCCTCTGTAACAAATGGCAGGTGGTAACATTTTACAGATTCATGCCTTGTTCTTACTTATCAGTATCACTGAGGATGGCATCTGTCATCAGGTGTACTTTTCACAATGTTATATAATGAATGAATACATATAATATAGTCATTGCTTAAGAATATGGTCTCTGTTGAGCATTGCATCGTCCTTGTGACATTCACATATTATTGATTCAGTGTATTTTTATAAATACATGTGCATACATGTACTTTTATTTTTATTTGTACTGTATTGTACATTTATTTAAAAAAGCCATGCTAGAATTATATTGTAGTATGTCTATATCTACCTAACCTTAGCTTACCTAACCATTGGTTAAAGATTACAAAATGAAATATTCTTTGAAACCTGTAAAGGGAAACACCACTAGAAGTGAAACACCCCTGTTAGTAGAACACTTTTTAGAGTCCCAAGACCAACTTACTTAAGGTTAAATGAATTCCCCAATAAGTGGAACATTTTTTAGAGGTACCAAATGTGTTTTACTTATACAGGTTTTACTGAATGTAGTTGAAAAAATTCACTTCCACTGTCCTTTGTTTTCAGTTTAATGAATGAGGTTGTACATACGTCCCCCACCATAGGAAGCAATGTAGAAGAGGTAGTCTGGAAAAATATCCATTTCCTCATGTGGGACATAGGTGGCCAGGAGTCACTTCGCTCATCTTGGAATACATATTATACAAATGCTGAGGTATGTTTGTCTATTAATTAAGCCTCTTGATTACCCAGAGTGACAAGATTTTTTTCATCACCATAAGAAACAACCCTGAAACCTAGTTACAAGGTAATCCATCACCAAATTTTCTACTAAAATTGCTCGAATTTGAAAATTTTTCATCTAGTTTACACAAAAAAAATGTATAGAAATGATCTCACCAACTAATTTCACTAAATTGAGATGCCTCTGTTATATGTGTATCAGGTAGTTAAATGTCAAAAGCTGACAATATGAAAAATTCTCTTGTTTCATACCAATTTTGGAGCTTGGGATTCAAGAGGTTAAGTCTTGAAGTCATAAAGCACTCAAGATTCAAAATATGTTGTTCTGATACTCAGACCATCTTTGCCTTGCAAAGAATGCTGGAACGGTACTGATACAAGGTTGTCATCGCTCACGATACAAACCATGTGAATCAGAAAAAGATGATTATGTTTTACACATATTCACTCTGTCACATAAGCTATATTAATTGACAGATGCGCTACAATCTATTATGCAATATTGAGCGAACCTGTCAAGGACACGATACCTTTAGTTAAGGACAATGTCATCCTTCAAGATCGGTCGTTCGCTTTTTTCATAGCAGGGCCAGGGATGGGACAATTTTAGTCTTGAGATATTTTGTTATTATGATGTTAGTCTTGCTTCAGGACCCTGGAACCTCCCCTTATCTACCTCAACAAAAGCCTTTCGTTGAACTAGGGGGGGGGGGGTGTTGAAGTTAGGCTACAATGACATGCTAGGTGTCTGAGTTCTGCCAATACTGGCCAACATTTTGAGTTTAGAATGTCATCGTTTTTCATCAAGATTACTGGTAGACATTTACCTATATACCGCATACAAAATGCATAATGCTCTCATTCTCAATTAAAGTTCAGTGATTGACCTTAAAATCGAGGTAACACTTACATAAACTGGTAACATATGTTCTTTTATCAATATGTAATTATAATGCAATATTATGATTTAAAGAACTTCATATGTTGTAATCAATATCGTTTAAGGGTTCTAACAGCTACTGAGTCTTGAATGTATCATCGTAGATTATAATGTTAAATTTTAAGCTCCAGGGGGACTTTAAAATGTAATCATTGGATAAATCCATTATTATGAGAAAGTAGAAATAAACAAAGAGGATGTTCTGACTAAGGGAAGATATCTTTATTTTCCTCTTATTCCATTTTTGATATGATATTCAACATATGCATGAGGAGAATGATGAAGAAAAAATTTATAACTAACATAATTCATATAATTGTATTTCAGTTCATCATTCTAGTGATAGATAGCACAGACAGGGAGAGATTAATGATAACTAGGGAAGAGTTGTACAGAATGTTATCTAATGAGGTAAGTACGCTCATGGGCCATGGGATAAACAGCAATCAATTCATCTATCCAGGTGATAACTGAGATACAGGCTGATCAATTTTGTTCAAAGGCTTATGCCTTACGAGCATATATAGGATCTCTGTTTGAGATTTTGAATTTCCAATATGGCCATTCAATTCAAAGCTGCCACTGTTTTTTCTTAAAAAATGTAATCCTCAAATAATTACTCAAGAAAAAAACTGAAGATGGCTGTTGATTTTAAAATGGCAACCATTTTAAACAAGCTGATTCATAATTCTTGTTATTCTGTGGAGAACTGTTTGTAATTAATATAATACCAATGTGACAAGACTTAATTTGTGACATGCAATCTCTATTATATAGTTGTAATATTAAGCTTTCTGATATGGTATTTAATAAGTACATTGTATATACTCAAAAAGCTTGCAATAATGCCAAGAACAGGGTGACCCAAAATGAATACACCCCATTAAATTTAGAATAACTCTTAATTTGGGGGATTTATGTAGATAGGGTGTTCATGAAGTACACCACTGTTTGTTCCATCAAAATGATTGGTCCATTTTAACAAAAATTCAACCAAAATTAAAATAATTAACCCAGCTTTAGAAGGCCGCATTTTTGAGTCACCCTGTATAACTCACAATGTAAGGTGCTAATGCAAAATGAGCTGTTGTTCTGACATGATTATGATATTGGCTTGACAAAAAATAAGATAACCGTTCCAATATAAAATTGGTACATATATAAAAACATGTACTGAACGACAGTGAGATTCCATTGTCGATAACGACAGTACAATGTATATACCTTTAGATCTAATATGTTTTAAGATAAATTGTCAAATCTGTATTATGCCAGTAATTTCTAGAAAACCATCCATATTTCATCTTCACATGCACTGGTCTCATTCCCGGGGTCTCATTACCCCCAAAGAAAACCAAATGACTAAAGATGATAAATGAACTTGATCCGAAAATATAGTTGATCATCCCCTAATTGTAATAAGGTGACATTGCACACCTGAATGAATAATTTATTAAAGACCCTATCTAAAGTTTGATATGTGTTTTTACTGTTTTTCATGACTCATCAAGTGATTATAAGAGATGTTTGAAAATATATTTTGTTGGGGAAAAAGTTGTCAGCTTTTTATTTCTCAAATTAATCTAATTTCCCGCCATTTTTCAAATAAAATTTGACATTTTATAATTGTCAAATTTCTACTAAACAGTGCAAAACACATCATCTTTTAACACCATTTCAAAGATTGAAAAGAATGACATACTACATGTATTTCAATAATAAAATGTCATATCTAACGTGCCACTTAAATGCACTAAAAAATTGCACCCTAAGTGACATCAGCAGATATTATTCAAGGTTAATGCTGATATTGTTTGTTGTTTCAGGAGCTAAGGAAAGCAGCTGTGCTGATATTTGCCAACAAGCAAGACATTAAAGGTTGTATGTCTCCCGCTGAAATCTCACAGCAGTTGAATTTAACATCAATAAAAGACCACGGTCATCATATACAGGCCTGCTGTGGTTTAACTGGGGAAGGGTAAGTATTTTGTATGAACATGTGCCCAGAAGCGTGAAATATAAATAGAGGATATCCTATGATTTATTAGCATTATGATTTTATACACAAATTGATAATGGTATCTGCACAAGTGTACAAAGCTCTGTGTCTCATGGTTTAAAAGGTGTTTTCAATTGTTTAGTTATAAATTGCCAAAATATTTTTGCATTGTTAAATGCACTGAAAAAAGTAATGTACTGTACATGATATCCTATGAATATCACGGTTACTATGGAATGATAAAATTCCATTCTGATTTCACAGTCCCTCTTTATGTAATGATTTTCAAGATGTAGAAAGGGTGCAATGCATTGAATTCTATACATAAGTTTCAGTGGGAAAACACTGTCAGGTATATAAATTATTTATTTTCCTGAGAAGGAAATGAGATTACATTTATCCTACCAGAGAAGATTTTGTGATCCCTCAGGTAGATATTATATATTTAGCTCATGATATGTCCTATATCTAAAACTTCCCACAGCATGATATCAATGTTTGTGTATTACTTATAATTTCTCAATTATTCATAGATATTCACTTAATTTTGCTAGGAAAGAGGACTGGGTATGAAGATCACAATTGTTGGAAGGGTTATCTGAAGTTTTCTAGTTCTTTTAAATGAAGTTAATGTGTTAATGAAGCAAAGTACGTTGTTACAAAACTTAAAAATTCAGTGACAGTGAACAGTGACATCTGTAACATATAAATAGTCATCTTATAGACTCTATGGCACTTAATATTCTATTAGTGTTTCTTTCTTGTATACTGTTTCTAAAATTATCACATCTTAGCATGTTAGGGTTAATATCAATTTAGGTGACATACTGTATATCATTTTCCTCATTTGTTAGTAGTAATTATAGAGATGAAGCATAAGATCTTCCTTAGTTGTATTGAATAAAATCATGTTTTTGTGTCAATTTGTCTTTAACTGAAATATTTCCGTTTACATCCTCATAGTTTTCAAGGCTAATAACGCAATGCGTCATCCCTAGTGTATCATATTATTAATTTATTCCATGAATACTGCTTTTCCTTTAGTACCAGTGATCTTCCCAGCATTAGAGGAACTCTGTGCTTTTGCCTGCTGCAAAAATTACACCAAAACCTCTTAAAAGTTTGTATTCTGTCAAAATGATTCAAATTTGAAATATTTTATCCAAAACATGTAAAATTGAAAGTTAAGCTTACTGAGTACCCTTTTCATTTTCAAGAATAATATTTGGAAATGAGCTTCATCTTCAAACACATATCAAGAAAGTAATTATGACTAGCCTCTGGCTTTTAGGGCATGGGCGCAGGTTTCCAAATTGAACGACGTGTTCTATTGTTTTCAATTTCCTGTTGTCCTTAAGCTATTATTGTGACTTGGTTTGGTTTGATTTATTCTTGCGTGATACATTCCCAGTAGAGTAAGATAAAGTGTATGTTATTGCTTGCAATTATCAACTTCTCCTTCTCACTCCATTGTTTGGATCCACCAATTATCACCAGCTATTTGTGAAGCTTTACCCAGAGGGATGCCAAGAAGTTAATAGAAATCACTAAGCTCTGAATAGGGCAATTCTTCAAGGAAGATTGGCTCTCAAGGTTTCAACTCGATATTCTGCCATAAATGGAGTCATGTCCTGATTACAAAATTCAAAATCAAGCAGCCGCAAGACTTGTCAGATATTTGTGAAGCGGTACCCTGAGGGATGTCAAGAAACTAAGAGAAATCACTACTATTTCAATATCACAATATACAATATAATTTTTTTTTGATTCTGATAGGATCTTTAGTTAAAGACCTCATAGGTAGCTGTCCTGGCTTTTATTGGGAGTTTGAATTTGAATTAAATGCCAGCTACTTATGAAGGGATTATTATGTCACCACCCAAAAAATTGGTGACATATTGTTATAGATCCAACTTTTTTTGTGAATGGTATTCAGCATTTGGTGGTTGGTGTTCTGGAGTCAATGGTCAGCTTCTGTAACAAATGACAGGTGGTGACATTTCGCATGTTGATGCCTTGTACTAGATATAGTCATACGAGCAAAATCAAACTACATGTACATCTATTGGAAAGTGAGGTGAAATTGCATAACATGAAGGATGGTTTATACTCAGTTCATCCCAGATCTTGCCAATATATCTTTTTAGCGCATTTATTTATAATGTGATGTAAGCTAATACAGATTCACCGCCCAAAGAGCTTTTGCATTGTGATAGATGTTTCCTTATTAGATTACATAACAAAAGGAATCATTGATTTTGTATGTATGATTAAACTTGTATGGATGACATTCAATTATACCCGATCTTTTTCCTATATCTGTTGGTCTTTGTTTAATTAGTTCTTCGTTCTTGCTGAAAGATTTCGTCTCCCAGGAGATGACTGCTCCCCTCCAATATTTCCCTAAGCTTTCAAAAATTTTGAGTTTGATTTTGTGACTTCATCTATACTCTTTCAATGAGAAATAATCCTTGGATCTAGCTTTATCCAATCAGATTAAGGTCATTGAGGGTAAAGGATCACATAGGTAACACATAGACTTGGGATTAGTCAATTTTGCATAATACTTGTCTTTGTCTCTCATTGCCAGCATAGAGATGTAATTATATTGCCAAGTTGTTTTTGCCATATTTAACACATTTTCTTATACATGTAGATTATGAAAAGCAAATCAAGTACTTCACATTTATATTTATTGTCATGTTCAATGCACTGATGGGTGAACATGTATCTAGATGGGCAGTCAGGCACCACATAAATTATCTTGTCATGAAAAACTGCTTTTCCATTCAACTTGAATTTTTTTACAGATGAAAGAGCAGAAGAGTGAGGTTTTAGGCAGATTAGGTAATTTACATGGCAGCCATTTTGCTCTTTAATGTGCGATATCTATCACTGTGTCTTGTTCTATTCAAAGAGTCCTCCTGTTTCAATTTATAATCTCTAATAATTTGTTTATTCTGTGTTTCAGGCTATATCTTGGATTAGAATGGATTGCCAATCAGCTCAAGAGGTGATACAACCATACACTAGGACATTATCAACATTCATAGCCTCCATATGGGGAAATTGTTAAATGGTGGCCATGTTTTGAAAAATAACATGGAGTTGAGTGGCAAAGATGGAAATCAGGAAGGATTATAAACAAGTATACCTGCATTCAGGCATATACAGTAAAACCTGTCTGAAGTGAACACTTTTTCGATCAGCTGAAAGTGTTTTGTGGTTTCAGTAACCTATGAGTCATAGCCAGAAAAGTATTAATATTTCAAGATGTTCACATGATAGAATTAGTCTAAAGTGTTCACAAAGACAGGTCTTACTGTACTTAAGCCTCCTGCCAAATATAATTGTATGGAATCTCATTAACTGAATAAAGATGCCACGCAATCATATTGGGATGCCATATGGTCATACAGAGATGCCATATGGTCATACAGAGATGCCATACAATGAACTAGAAATGCCATACTAGAATATGATCACCATACTGATTTCCCAGGGGCAACTATATTTATATACTACAATTGACAGTGTACAGTGTACTCCCTGACAGTGTTTCAATCAAGTTGCCCAGAGAGTGAATGTTTGGAAACTGGATATATCATTTAGAAAATGTGACGATTTTAACATTGTAGTGAAGCAAGAATATCAGAATGGAAAACCAGTTTTGAAAATAAAATAAAATGATTCACATTTACAGAAATTCAGAAATCGTGGTTCAGGCTACAATACAATGTACCTTTCTTACCAGATAATATTTTCATATACAATATGTAGTGGGATAAGATAATATTGTATTGATATAATAGTTATCACCAAGGGGTATCATTGATAATGTCTCTTAAGTTTCAAAATTTAGTATTGCATCAATATTTTGTGAACTTTTAGAAAGCTGTACAAATGCACACACATTTTGCATGCTCTTGAGAACAAAAGTGAACGTGTATGTATTATTTTTGCATTTATGTTCCATGTCTCGTGCTAGTCACTATAGTAAAGAGATCTGTATCAAGTAGCATTACATCCTTCTCATTCTTGGCTACACCCCCCACCAAAAGCTTGGGAACTAAAACTTCCCTTTTGAACCACATCTGTTAATGCCTGATGAAAATATTTAAACATACAGATTTTAAGAAGCTATCTAACTAGTCGGGTTTGCCAAACCTTTTATGGGGAGTGTATATTATAATGAAGAAATTATATCATTATGAGGAGAAAGTGTCAGTCTGCATAAGGTGTATAAATATAATTGGGTGAAATTGAATTCTAAATTAGAAGAAAGTGCTCTTTTACCAGAGATAATTGTCACTTTTTGGCTGCTCTTTTTGCGGATGTACTGTATGTTTGCAAATAAATGAATACGCAGACTTAAAGGGAAGCATTTCAATTTACGTTTTAAAAATATATTTAAATGGAAGATTCAGATGGTTTCTCAAATGTGTAAGTTATAAATGTTTCACTTGTATCTGATGAATCAGTTTAATTGAAACTTGCATTAATTGAATGGTTTAAAGTTCTGCTGTAAAAGTATAATGTTCCCTTATGATAGGTTTTGAATAGTAGAAACTAAAAGAAACATTTAGTGGTCATTTCCACTGTTTCCCAACACATTATGTAAAAATACTCATTCAACAAAGAATTATAGTCTTGCCTCAAGTCTGGTCACTAGTCTTGCTCAAAGACTGTATCCACCCCCCCCCCGTCACTTTCACTCTCTTTACCTGGCAATATACAGAGAGAGAAGGATAAAGGGGGGGGAGTACAGGGTTTTTAAGCAGGACTATCTGGTCACCTTCAATTTCCAAACCCAACTGTGGTAGAATTAGAATTGGGGGGACAGGGGCGTGATGCAAGACTAATGATATATTGGAATTCAAAATACAAATTTAAGGTTTTGCTTATTTTTTTTCATTGTGTGAATGGTTTGCTCATAATGGTTAAATGGCTTCCAATGCTGTAGAATTAAAAATACAGACAATTAGATTTTAAATTGAAGCCAAAATGCCAGTATTTGATTAGGGAAATAAAGATGGTGATTTAAATAATTGGTTTTAATAGTTACACAAGCATGACATCTTATTCACGTGTACATTGACATAGGCCTTATCTTTCATATTGGGATCCCGAAGTTAAATGCTACAAATATAGTAAGCCAGTGCAATCTGGACTTTTCTGTCTAACTGATTGCTGAACTTTCCGAGGCAATTAAGAATACTGAGTGGAATTTCAGTCACTTGGTTTTTTAAAACTAAAGGGATTTCCAATATGATTCAGACCTACATAGATCAGTCTCACCAATTGGGACGAACCACTATTTCAGGGTGTAAATAACATGTATTCAATATACTGTATCAGTTTTATTTGTTCATTGTGTCTCGCACTGTATTGTTATAATATTGTATGTTAAAATCCAATTCAATTAAATCCAGTCAGCCATGGGTATATCACTCATAAATGATTGAGTATATTCCTTCTGTACATGTATTCCCTTGAAATGGTACGTAAATAAACAAATTGAAATGGTGTCATCGGGATAGAAACATTTATCATTTTGTTTTAGCAATTTTAGATACTTATAAGTTTTGCCAAATGAAGTACATAAGTTACAAGCAACTACGGTATCCTTATTTCTCCACCCTCCAAATGCATGGCTAAAGACATCACCCTCTCTGTTCCTTCGAGGGGGGATGATGTCTGGAGGCTTGCATTTGGAGAATGCATTTCTCTGTCCTAGGATGTCATATATTTTTGTCAATACATTGTATAATATTGCAAGTCTAATGTACGTCTTAACCCAGATGTCATTTACACTGAACTAAAAGGCAATTGTGTCATTTGTTTTAAGAATTGTACAATATCATTTAGCTTATGGAAAATCTATAGCAATTGTACCATCAGTGATGTATTTTAAATGTAATAAAATAACTCATTAGAAATATTCTGTGTTTTGTCCATTCTGGGGCTGTACAAAAAATGTACTGTAATACATTAGGCAGTATTCCACACAACTTTAATTTGAAGTTAATGAAACTAAATAATTTTTATTGATACATCTGTACATTTACATACAATATATACATAATTAATATAAGGAGGGCACATTATATGTACAATATTTACAATTTTCGAGGATTTCATCCTGAATTTTCTTACCTTTTAATTTTACATAGTTTATTAGAAAACTGCACATTGGCATATACTCTGATTCCCATTCACCCACAGCTATAATACAGGAGATGTTTAGAATATAATCAATTCAATTTTTTAGTTTCATAAAAAATGCATATGAAGAAAGTAATCCTGCATTTTGGCAAACTCTTGAAGTTAAAAATATAATCAAATAGCTATAATGTCAGGATCATCTCCCACGGTCTATTTTGACAAATTAATATAATATGACCAGACAAAAACAGTTTGAGACTGGTTTATAAATCCAACTGTCCATTGTACTCGAAACTCAAGCTCGACTATAGTAGAGAATTTATGGCACAACTTCTAACATTGTTGGTGCTTGGTTGCGAATTTTACGGGTCGGGGTCCCTGGTTTACGGGCTGTCATACCAGGTTGAGGCTGGCTCATGGCAAACTCGTAAGTTTTCTGAAAAATATTAATAAAAGTTCATTACATAACATTTATTATCTTTTGCAATTTATTTCCAATGAGATCTAACTATCAGGCATGTTCAAACAAGAAAGTACATCATAATATCATTGTCTTGTTGGATATTATAGTATCATTATACAAAGGCCTTGAAACCCCCAAAGAAGCTTATTGTATACAATTATCCATTCAGAAAAAATATCCCATGATAGAAGTTATTGAATGATTTGAAGTGCAATACAGGATATATTCTGTTCGAGAAATTCTGTATCGGAAAGAGACAAAGTCGAGTGCCAATACAGAACTGACCAATCAGAGGGCTTCATTTTACAGATCATACAATAATTATTGTGTATATATTTAAAAGTAGCTATTTGGCTCTCTTGAAATCCTTATTTTGAGTGAAAAATATATTGCTATGTCATACCCGTCTTTCTGTTCTCATCCTGGCATTGTAATAAGCTGCCGAGTCAGGATTCTCCATCAAAAGTTCTGTCTGGAGGCGATCAAACTTTTCTTGTTCATCTTCAGGCTGAAATAAGATACCATTAGATTGTTAATAATTCATAGTGTCACACATGTATCCAACTTCATCAAATGCCTTGTTATGCATCCAGAAGTTTTGTAAATCAAATTTAATTCATACTTAATAAATAATTCAGATATAAAAAGGGAAGAAAATAATTTGTTTCTCTTGAATACATGATTAAAAAAAGTAATATTATGGTGCTTCTTTGAAAAAAAGGCATACTCACTTTAAGTCACTGATTTTTCATTTATTACTTGTTAATTTCTCTTATGTTCTATGATAAATTAATGAATAAATGGACCACTGCAATCTTTTCATCAGGCAAATGCTCATGGTTTGAATTTTTTTATTGATTTTAGACTTATACAGATCTGAAGAACATCAATCTGATGCACACAACATGATGGGAATATGAAATCTAATTTCTTTCTAAACCAAAAAATGATTTACTTCTAACTTACCATTCCGTTAGGGTCATATGGTGGCACGACTCCCGCCCTCATTCCCACTCCAGCTTGCTGACTAGTTTGTAGGTCATCACCAGGGGTTAGGAAACTCTCTGCATACCATGCGTCAAACTCTGTGATCAGTCGTTGACGACATTGGTCGACTAATTTTTGACAATATTGAACTTCAGATTTTAGAGATTTCAATTCTTCAAAGTCTACTTTATAGGAATGTTTGAGTTCTTTGAGTTTTTTGATTTCTAAAAATTCTTCCTCTGTTATTATTGCCTCTCCTTCATCATTGTATAGACCACCTGGAAGCAGAAATATAAAATATCTAGAAAATTAAAAAAAAGGATATCCACATTCAGTAATCTTAGAGACTGCATTAAAATTTTAAACATAACCCATTTAAAATCTGCCTGTCAGTTATTAATGACTAAGGAGGTACACTTGCATATGCATTTCTACAGAAAAAATGGAACTGCATGCTCTAAAAGTAATTTTTCTGACTCTTTCAAACTTACCTTGTGATTCTCTATCCATTTTCAAATCCTCTAGCTTCACTCTAGTTTTGTCAATATCAACTTTTACTGAGTTAATAGCTCTGGCTCTTTCAGCATAAGCTTTCTTCTTGTTAACCAAAATATCCTTATTTTCATTAAGAATTCTATTAATTTCACTTCCGCGCTCATTTTTAAACTCTTCAAATGCAACAGTCCTGAGGGGTGGTGTACTAGGGCGTTGCTGTGGTGGGGGCTGGGTTCGTTGACCTGCGGAGCTAGGAGCACTAGATGGTGGTTCCTCCCCCTCTTGTTCTCCTCGTTTCTTATCAGCTGAGGGGGTGTGAGGAGTTGCTGTGTCCTTGTCTCTGGTACTCTGTTGAGAGGCTGCTGCTTGTCCACCCTTGCCTGCTATAGGACTGCAATACAAAACATTCAACTCAAATTATCGACATATTAAATAATTTTCAAATGTATAATCTTAGATTGCCAGGGGTTACTAGTATAGTACTTGCAGGGGTTTCATTGGCAATTAGCAACAAGTGATTTTCTCCAGTTGTTTAACCAAATTTGTTTGCTGAACAAATGTTTCTATGCCAACAATATAATTAAGAAATATAGACCGAAGAGCTGGGCTACTATTTTCGAATACATCCCAAAGGGCTTGGCACAAACGTTTTCTGTAAGTTTTTGTGCCTAGCCCTAAGGGGTGTAATCAAAAATAGTAGCCCTGCTCTGAGGTCTATATTACGATTCGAACATGGAAACTCACCAGAATATTGCAAAATCGTCAATTTCGATGTTCATTTCCACTTTTTTCATTTCTACTTCCGGTTGAGCTTTTGCACTGAACGAAAAACTTAGTACAGAGCCAGGGCATTGATCTCGAATATGACCCGGGTGAAACATTGACTTTGTTCACAGTTTATAGAAGGCGTGAATACAGTCATGTTGGAATTTCCCTTAAGGCCCATCAAGCACGAACAGCACAAAGATATTTAACAAAACAAAACATTCTAAAGAAGCTTTATCAGAAAACCTTTGTCTGCTAACCCTCTATAATAGTATTCATACACACCCCACCAAAACCTTGGCAACTGGAAGTCCCCTTTTGAACCATACGTCTTAAACTCTGTTCATGTATAATGACTGATTTTTACCTTGTCATAAACCTTTTATCTATTGCTATTGAGGAGCAAACTCAGGATAAAAACAGGCTTTAAAATGCTATCCACTGGATATATCTGGTTTCCAAACTTGTGGAGGGGAGTGTAATACCAGGATAATCAATCCAGCCTACCTAGGTGCAGTGCGCTCTGCTTTACCCTTCCCTCTCTTGGCATCTCTCTTCTTGGCATTTACCACAGATGATTGGTCAGCCTTTGCACTCTTAGGGGCCATGCCTACACCAAATCCATTCCCATCAGTATCTCCTACGAATGTGCCATCATCAGCTATTTGAACACCAGCCTTCTGAGCAGCCGCAATGGAGGCGGGGTCTGTTTTGTCAATTAGTGTGTACTTTTCTTTTAGCTTCTTCTCAATGTCTTTTTCCATCTCACTGAAAGATTGATTTTCAAAGTCATCAATTTGATCAAAACACTTAATCAAAAAGAGATAAAAAGTGATTGACTATGACAATTATTCTTTTATAAAAAATCTAAATAATATGCATGTAACCTTAAAGTGGAGATATTGAAATATCTAGTCTCTATATAAGATTCATTTTTAATTCATTTGAATTATTTAATCTAAATACTTAAAGTCATTTCTTACTTGCAAATGTCCCTGAATGCCTCAAACACACCCTGTATCTGACGTAGATTCACAATCTGAAATATTACAATAATTTAATAAACTTGAACGATTACAAATAATATTCAACTAGCATCTACTATTACTGACACTAGATATAAGAATATTTCAACAGAACATTTTATTTAAGACATTCACAATTTTAAAAAAATAAGCTGATTAGACATCAATATTAGATATGTCACTCCTTAATGGAACACCCTGTATACTGTAAAACAAAATATGATGGGACACCCTGTATATGTGCATAGGAGATAAGATCATACTCACATCAATCTCATCCAAAGATTTGCTTAGATAGCGCTTCACTTGCTGTCTCGTCTCATACTTCTGTTGCTCTGATAGAGGGTCATAGCTTATTTGACTCCTGTTTGTCTGGATGAATATAACAAATAACAGCATTGTAATCTTTTACTTTAATGTTCTTACATTGATTGTCTTACATGATTGATTATAAAAATATACAACTGAATTTCTGACACACTTCTGATTTTTCGCAAAGGATGTACTGAATGTATTTTTTTCAAAGAAAACTATGATCTGTATCTTCATGTAAAGGCTCCATGCAGAGTTTTAAAACATTGTTAAATAATCCAAATATCATTTGCCATGACCAAAAATAAAAGCGCTGTTGGTCATTTAATATTAAAATATTCCCCACTAATTTACCAGCAAAGTTTATATTTTATAAATTCAAAGAAAATTAATTAATAAAAACTATTCAAAAACTTACCAAAGTGTCATGCATGGCAAGTTCATGTTTAAGGGCTTTGATTTCTCGCTCTAGTTTCTTCACCATGATGGTAGGGTCGTAGTCCTCATTGATGCATGGTTCACTCGCAACACACATCATTCTTGTTGCAAACCTTAAGGTGGAGATCTGGAGGCAAATAATTATTCTATAAAAATTGACCTGTATCCATAATGCATTTTTATGTATTTTTGTTACTTTTTCACAATAACTTCAAGTACCACTAAACAATGCTCAAGATTGAAAGAATAACAACAGTGCTAAAAGAAAAAGTCTGGTGCATCGAACCACGAACCATTCAATAAACTGTAAATAGAAATAATGGCCTCCACTACAGTATTATATGGTTGTTACCCTTGCTTGAAGTAAAGTTAGCATCAAAAAGTATTGTGGACTCGCTACACATTGGATAAGTAGGTTTTCACATTTCAAGATTCTAACATGTGAGTTAATAGGAGATAACAAGAATTGAAACTGAAAATGTTCACATTAAGAAGTGTTTGAGCATACAGGTTTTTATATAACAAATTACTTACTGTTTCCTCTATCTGCTGAGATTCTCCCCAAATGTTAGCAACCAGTAGTGTCTTACAATTACCCCCTATAGAGTCCTTGAGGCAATGTGTCAGTTTGGTCTGCCTATAAGGTACATGCTCACGACGTTTATCCGCTAATGCTATGATAGTTTGTTCGAGGAATGTCAGAGATTTGTTGATGTACATTGCTTCTTGTTGCGTCTTGCCTTCAGACTGAAAACAAATTTCAGACTTAAAACATAGTAGGCATTAACATGCAAAATGTCACCACCTGCCATTTGTTACAGACATTATTTGTCACAGATGCCAAGCATTTTTCAAATGATTTTGGATCAAAGTTGTCAAATGTGAACCACTTAGAATTGTTTGAAAAATGAACCCCCTTGACAAAAGCTGGCTACGGGCCTGCCATCCACAAAAAAGTTGGAGACTATAACAATATGTCTCCACTTGTGAAAATTAGCAATTTAATTGCCCTCTCAATAGTTTGATTTTAGCTGTAAACATTGTCTACCCCAACTACTAGCCTCTGAGCATCAGGGATCAACCTTTTCTCTCAATCTTTTCTGGCCTGGCAAGCTTAGTTTTAAAACTTAGATTTTATTGTTTTTAAGTTATATGCTAATAATTCAATCCCTACCTTTGTTTTACCAAGTCGTTCAGAGCCTGCTAAATCTACAAAGTTCAGTTTAGAAGTTGTGTATTTTGCCTCTGATTGGACTCGAGACCGTGACTCTATGTAGACCGTTAATATACAATGAGACCTTGACGACTGTTTGTTGAGAGAATGTGCTGCAATTGCCCTGTTAGTCTCACCCTGTAAAACAGACAAAAAACTCTATAAAAGTGAACCAGATAATGTACATTAGAAGAAAATCTAATGAAAATTGTTTTTGTCAAATATTTTTACAAGTGCATTCCCTACCCCTTTTATATCAAGTACCAACCATAGAAAAATGAAAATATTTTTTCAGATTTATAAAAAAATCTTACAAATTCAAATCTCAAATTACGAATTCTATCATGTGTGCTCATGCCATTCAACAAGTGTACCATATCCTGGAATCCCTTACCTATGAATACCTTTATTAATTTAAATGTATCCTTTAACTCTTACCTCAAACAGAAGGTTCAATGCTTCCTCCTCATTCTGGGCCAGATGACAAGAGAGTCCTTTTACATATACCCCATTCTCATCCTCCACAACTGTCATAGGGTTATAGTTGCTACCAGCTAATGACTCTGGCAATGTGGACAGCAGGTCAAACATAGACTCATTGTAGATCTCAAGATATGATAACCTACAGGAAAAAACACCATTCACTTTTTGTATGCTTTATTAACAATGAAAAAGAGTAAATTAAAGAGAGATGCTCATTATTTTATTATTAAAACATCTGATTATTCATAGAATGAATAAAGAGAGGCGTCTTCCTTGAGAAGATGGTAAGAGGACCAATGTTGAACCAAAAAACTGATGATTTCAGAAAAGTTGGTTTTGATGATGAGCTTTATAACAGATGCCTGAGTAATGGGTTTGAGATCAGAATAAAGAGTTCCATATCATATATACTTTTGCAAAGTAAAGGCTGTAAAGGGCAACAGATTTCCAATAACCTATCCAAACTCATACCTAATTGCAATGGAGTATTCTGGCCTATCATCTATCTCAGCATAAAGTTGTGACAAAGCTCTAGGAATAAGGCCCCTGTGCTTGTAGTTCTCTGTGGCTCCAGTAATAGTGAAAGTTTTTCCTGCCCCCGTCTGCCCATAGGCCATAAGTGTTCCTGGAAAATAATATGGTAAATGATACTGTATAGATGATTTATAAATGTTTCATATCTATAAAGTGAAACCTTTGAACAAGAGCATCTCCATTATCCATAACATTGAACATGAACTTGATCCAAATGTAAAGCTTGTCTGTCTCGTGTATGAAATATTCATGATGTTGAAAATCATATGTTTTGTCTATTTAGTAGCCTTATGACCTATGAATAATCAAATATACAAAATGTATAGGTTTTTGAAAATGCTCTTACCATTGTATCCATCGAGGCCTGATGTAACAATATCAGTAGCAACTGTATCATAGACTTGCTCTTGGCTGGCATTGTGTAACACACCATCTAGTTTGAAAGACCAGTCCAGTATCTGATTGTTTACCACACCTCTTCTGTCATCTCTCTTACCGTGGATGTTAATTGTCTGTAGCAATAACCAATGAATATTAATTTATGATTCCTTCAGAAATTTTTTACCAGTAAACTTCATGTTGTAAAATTTATAGAATTCATACAAAACAATTAGTAAAATAACATGTTCAAGCCCATTGTACATCCTATCCCCTAAAACACAACTAGCTATTTGGTAGACAATGATACACACAATCTAAAAGCTCTCAAAAAAGAAGTGAAGGTGTATGGCAGCCGTAGCTTCACAAAATTGATATAGAAAATCTTTATCATACTCCTCATCCCTATATTTTATGCTGCATATTTCTATTGATTTGGGGAAACTAAAACCACTGTACAGTTGCGGTATATCAAATGTGACAAAGGAATTATCTCCATACTCAATTATGTCCTGTCAAAGAGTTTAAATACTGTTCTTACTTTTCCATCTGGCTGTAGGTCAATCATGTCATGTGCAAAGTTCGCTGTTGGTCGCGTCCTCACAAGGACTTTCACTTTCTTGCTTTTCCCACTCATTTTTCTATTCTGAAATACAAGATACGTAGGCCTCAAAGTTACCTCAAAGTTACATCATGCTCAAAGTTACCTCTTCCAAAGGCTGACTGATCTCTAAGATCATCTATTAGATCAATCAGCATTAAAGTACAAATAGAGGCTTCTGCGTCCGAGTTTATCTAGCCTAGAACATAGGAAAATTCTGACTTTACAGATTCTGTGGCTTGTCACTGCCCTTATCTACACTCGTACCTTGCATATGCATTTAGCGCCAGGTAAGCCAGGTATGCACAGGCGTACCAGATGGTTGCAAATACACTTCAAATACAACCAAACTTCAAAATTTTCTGGGGGAGAACCTCCAGACCACCCTGAACGCTAGTTTTTCGCTTCTCTGAACTCGTGTTACCATTATGGCGTATTACTCATAAAAATAGCGCGAAGCCCATGATATGGAGCAAGGAGAGATATCTTTTGTCATTATACAGTATGAAACAATGTCAGGGATTAAATTAGATATACATGAAACTGATCATTGTGCTATTGAACATTGGCTGATAGTGACAACTCAGTGACGCTTAGAAAGTGACACCTGAGCTGACTGCTGGTGATAATAGGCCTAATGATAATCCAAAGAAAATTTAGTTGCACTTCAGCTTGTACTAGTCTATTAGGAAATAAAGAGTAAAATACATAATAATATATATCTTTTCTTATTACCCTAAGTTTGAAAGAGCTAGCGCACTTACTTTAGTATATATTTATTGGAGATATACGCTGGAAACCGATGAAATATAAGAGAAATTTTCACATGTGAAGTTTTAATTTTGTTATTTTGTTGTCACTAACAATGCGCATGCGCATTATTGAGTTCTCGCAAAGTCACGCGGGAGTTTGAAAATGGCAGAAATATTTTTATTTTCCAAAATTTTGTAAAAAGGTTGAAAATATGGCAACAAAGAAGAATAGGAGGTAAGAATAACAATACTAGGTCGAGTCAATCATCAATAAAGTACATTTTCTTCAAATTCTCGACGATCTACTTGTGGGATTGTGGAGAAATCTACTTTGTTTACAA
Organism: Owenia fusiformis; assembly: GCA_903813345.2. Taxonomy (NCBI): domain Eukaryota; kingdom Metazoa; phylum Annelida; class Polychaeta; order Sabellida; family Oweniidae; genus Owenia; species Owenia fusiformis. The sequence continues at coordinate 7,623,496 of CAIIXF020000007.1, forward strand.
ATAGTTTCATTTGACTTTGATCATCACATCTGACATTTTTAGGCCTAATTGATCATTCAATTCGTTTTCACTTCAGAGATGAGTCTTTGGCACTCTTTTATTGAAGTGTAATTTGATGACTCAAGTCTTGGTCTCAAGTCTTGAGTGAAAACTGAAGATCTATAGTAGATCTATATGTGTTATTTATTTACACAGTCAGTGAAAATGAATAAGCACTCAAATCAAAGGACCCCACACTTTCCGTAGGTCCGGGAACGTTGCATGTATAAAAGATAAAGTCTGAGTCCTTTCAAAAAAATCTAAGTGGATATAATAAATCTCATTTCATTAATTTAAAGGTTTGTCACGTAACCAGTTTATCGCACACAAGTGAAATCGATTCTTCATTCGTGCATATATACGACTATCTTTTGCTATATTTACCTGTTTATTTGAATTATTCCCTCCAATTCGAACTTTGAGACTCACCTGATTATACATGTTATTGGGCCTATGACAATTTCATTTAGAAAATAATTAGCCATTATGTCCCTATCATTGAATATATGCCTGAGGTCTGACGTCAATATAGCCCGAGCTTGCGAGGGTTATATTTACGACATACCTAAAGTACATTTTACATTACATTTCATGAATATAATATGTAGAAATGCGTGAAAAAAGACAAAAATGCTTTGTTTTCATGTTATATCAATGACGTCACACGTCTGTGTGCGATTGGAACATGTAAGAAATGAAACGTGACGTCATACGATTGTCATGGTAAAAAGTTTGGCGGCTATACAGGAATATATAGCCGTCCTTCGGCTCCATTGACTTCCATACAAATGCTTCGCTAGGTATGTAATACTTAGCAGTTATGTCCCTATCATTGAATATATGCCTGAGGTCTGTCACCAATATAGCCCGAGCTTGCGAGGGCTATATTACGACAGACCGAAGGCATATATTCAATGATACGGACATAACTGTTGTATTACATACTTTTATATCATGGCTACGTTATATCAATGACGCCACGTGTCTGTGTGCGAGTGAAATTAGGAAGAAATGAAACATGACGTCCCGATGACGTCATAAGATTGTCATGGTAAAAAGTTTGACGGCTATATAGGAATATATAGCCGACCTTCAGCTCCATTGACTTCAATACAAATGCTTCGCTGGGTATGTAATACATTCATATATAGCACTGTAGGTTTGATTGACACAAAAGCCAAGTGAAATAGACTATAATCTTACTCGTCTCTTCAAAGGCCATGAACTTCATTTCATCACATTTTCAGACATGACGATGATGATGGAAAGGACCAGGTCTATGTCTGGCAGGGCTACATTGGAACAATCACACCAAGATCATTTGATGTGTTTAGTTCTTTACCTGTACAAAAGGTGGCACTGGGATCTCATCATATCAGTTTCCTCACAAAGTTTGGAGAAATGTACACCTATGGAAACAATCAGTATGGACAGCTTGGCCTTGGACACTTGACAGATGAGCTAAAGGAGCCTTTTCTGGTTGAGGCATTATTAGGTAGACTTTTCATTTCATTTCTTAACTTCATTTTAGCCTGTCTGACATTCAGTTTTTGTACAGTGAATAAAGATAGACACTTATTTATATACATGTAGAGGTATGGAAATAATATTTACAAAGGCCGATCCAGAAGTTCTGATAAAATGCAAATGTAGTATTTATATGATAATATACAGACTCAATTATACAGTATAGATATACTGGTTGCATTGATAACCTGCAAAAGGCTAATAAACCCACTGGTTGTGAGGTAGATATTTAATTTGAAAATAAATATAGAACATAATGGATTCAAATTATTTACAAAGCCACAATTTCCTTAATGTTGATGTATATTTTATAGATTCCCATGTATTCTAAATTTCTTATCTGAATATACATTGAAAAGACAGCCCAGCAATGATTTTAATCTCTAATTTAGGGTTACTAGTGTATATGAACGTGGTATTGATAATTCTCTATGGTATTTTCCAGGGAAATTCATAACAAATATGGATTGTGGAATGCGTCACACTGCTGCTGTGACATCATCAGGTGATGTGTACTGTTGGGGTGATGCATTACATGGACAGTGCGGACCATATACTACAGACAAAATTCCCACTCCATGTTTAGTTAGTGTCACGCAGGATCACCATGTGTGTCAACACGGTATCCCGGCTGAGAGCAATGCCGTCTCTATACAGGATATTAGTTGCGGGGATACGCATACCTTAGCTCTCTCTACAGACAGTGATATTTACGTCTGGGGTACAGGCCCACAGCTTGGCCTAGGACAGGTTAAACACACATCTAAACCCACCTTAATGCAAACTTTCACATTCAGACATGTCTTGAGTATATCTGCTGGGGCTCAACACAGCGTTGCATTAGTCAAGAAGAAAACAGTCAGCACTAGGAACCTATCTACCCCTGAGAGTCCTCAGTGTAAGATTAAAGTGCATGACATCAAACCATCAACATGTGTTGAGTGCAATAATGAGATTTACACATATACTGAGACTAACGACACTTGTATTATTGACAATGATCACACATGCCCACTTGGTTTAGACATTGATAAAACAGTTGCAAGTGAGGACAGTGGATTAGAACACTCAAATGGCAGTGAAGCCAACAGTGTGTATGATTCAAATGGAGCGAATTCTGAGCCCAAACCCACACAGGCCCACCTATTGGTAGTTGATGATACAGTCCCAAAATCGAAGAGTTCAACTTCATTTGTTGATGAAATTGAAGCTAAGGCATTTCTTCAAAGACAGCTTTCGAACAATGAATCTAATCCTGGTGCAAACCTACAAGAGAAAACATCAGAAATTGAAATCATATCGAGGACATCTTCTCTCGATAATGTTGATCACATCGTCATGGGTGGTCAGACTTTCCCGCCGTCAAATAATGCTTACCTCAGGGGTAAAATCGGCAGCATTCTTAATAATGTACCCATGACATCAGGCGTGGTTGATCAAGTCTCTACTATAACTAGTAAAGTTATGTCTACCGTAAAGGATTCCATGGATAAGTTTGGATTTGTGTCGAGCCCCAATATTGACAGTATTACGCAGATATCTGAGTCGAGTAGTGTTGAATCTTTTTCAAGCGATTCAAGGTCAGATTCCCTATCAGGGTCATCTCCAACTTTACAAAGGCACAGACATGTAGACCCAAAGAGGTCAAAGTCATTGAAACCGGATGATGTGATAGAAGAAGATAAGTTGTTGAGTAGAACTAAGTCATTGCCTGTTGGTCTTGTCAACCATGTTAAACAAGGTAAATCAAAATATGTTTTGGAAATCATTTTGTATTGACACTTATTGATAAGGGATGGTGTCTAAATTCGAACAGTTGTGGAAAATTTAAGCTGGTTTTTTTAATGAATAGCCATCATCCCCCATCATATATAATATAATTTGAAAAATTTAATACTGAGTATGCTTTTCACTTGAATTTTTCAAAAAATCAACAGCTTTTACCAATGAAATTTCCTTTATCCCCTTTTCCATAACACACATGTTGATTTTTTTGTTTTCAGAATATTAACATATTGAATTACATTATTTTGCAGATGGTGAAGTGTGTTGCGAAACAGAAGTTTGGGTCTGGGGTGATGGCCAGAATGGGCAATTGGGACTAGCTGACCTCAAAGAAAGGTAAACACATGCTGACATAGCCTAAGAACGAGGCCAAAGAGGCAAATGCCTCACTGCCTCACAAAATAAATTGTAAAAGTGCTTTTCATGAACTCTACTGCTGATATGAAATTCAGACATTGATCTCCTTTTAGATGTTCAAATATCAGATGTTAGATTTTAAAGCATCCTTAACAAGTACACAGAAGCTGCAAAGGGGGTTGTTAAGCTTTAAGTTGCAATCATTATTGCTCCAATTACAGTTCAGACAATGCAATACAATACCTTATAGTGGAAATCAATATGAAATTCATTATGCCGATTATGAAGGCAAATTGTTTAATCTGATTTCCAATTTGGTGGCAACTGTTGGATGTAGGATAATGCAATTGAAGTACTGAGTACATTGTATAGTACATGAAATTCAATAATGTATTATATAGCATATAATACTGTACATGTGTATTGATTAAAAGTTTTTTCACAGATTTTTTTGATGTACAAAATCCAGCTTAAATTCAAACTTGAAATTGAATACAGCCTGCATCATTTCAAACCTACTATGCTGATATTCACTCAACCAATCAGAGAGGTGAAATATAATGCTTTAATGTCGGTAAATTCTGGATTGACAATAACATCATCAGAATATAAAGCATAGAAAATGGTCCTGAAGTTTTTAGATCAACTACAATCTGTTCACGATTCTTGCACGTTCTTTTTTAAAAAAGAGTTTTTTACCAAAACATCTGGCAAATATCCCCTGTTGACACGTTACATTTTGAAATATTTTTCGTCTTTAAACGCTCATAACTCAAACAATATATGACTATTATACTTATTTTTCGTCTTGATAAAGGTAGATGGAAGTTTCATTTCAAAGGATGAATTTTAGTAAGCGTCCCATTTTGTGACGTCATAGAGTTTGAAAAATAGAATCTGTTGACAGCGACCTTTTTTGCTCATTTTTTGTAACCTTCAACTTTTCAGGTGTACATTAAACAAAAAATACAAGATCAATTTTTAATAAATCATACATCATTATTTTGCTCTTAAACTCTAGTTTATTAATAAATAGTTGATTTTGTTCGCAAAAGTATGTGTTTTCTGTTGTATGTGGAAAAGTAGAGGACGAAAGGTTTTCAAAATTCATTAAAATAGGGCTAATTTACGCCATTCGCCTATTTTCAAGCACAGCAACACGTATATTTATTTCACCTATAATATCAATTGATTCGTGTTTTATGATGCTCCTATCCCATTGTTAATACATATACAATATCATAGTTATTCGCCTTAAATATTTTGAGATATAGAGGCAAATGTGGAGGATGAAAGGATTTCTATATGTGTACATTTTTCTCAAAAAAAACGTCACATTCTGTGGTGTTAAAAAGCGAAAATGTGTAACAATGCGTGCGCAATCTTTTTGCGACTACGTCAATGCAAGCAAAGGGTAGATTAACTATCAATTGTATGCACCATTGAAGTATAACTGTAAACTAGATTATAAGGGTACAGTTCATTTTCATCCAAACTGAGATGTATATACTTCTAGAGCCTGGATCTTGTATTGGAATTAAGTTGGAATTTTCATTGATTTGCCACCAGGCTTTTGTAGTTGTTTTTTTTTATTAATCATTTTTATTTCAAGTTCATATATTATAACATTTAATTTCATACAATGAAAATTCAACAAGGTTAATCAATTTAACATTTGTGTTGAACTTCGAAGTAGACATACCATACACTTATATGCAATACAAAGGACGATTCTCGGTTTGGAGAACGAAGTTCATCAATCTAAATGAGCATTATCCCTGCTTCGGACAAATTTGATTTTTTTTACATAATATAGATTTGAATGTCTTCTTTTGAATAGTCATAATTTAATTTGGGTAATATTTCTATATTTTTCGCAAAAAAATATTAGCGCAGTACACCGATGAACTTCTTTCCCCAAATCGAGACTTGTATTTTACTGAATCGGTCTAATTGAGCGTTATCCCTGCTTCAGACCAATTTGTTATTTTTACATTTTGTAGATTTAAATGTCCTCTTTTGAATATTCATAGTTTAATTTGGGTAATATTTTTATATTTTTCATGAATCAAATTATTAGCCCAGGAGACTGTTCTCCAAACCGAGAATCGTCCTTTGTTACAATTATTCGTAACTATTCATATATAAACAAAAAGGAAAAAGTACAATTAAAGCTGATATTGGAATGCTTTACAAAAAAAGGTGTGCAGTGGTGTAAATTATGGGATGGTGTAATATACATGTTAGTCAATCTTGGTTGCTTGTAGGAATTTTAAAGTTGCTTTCAGCAGAAGTGTATTATCTGCATTACTAAGTTCACTGTTACCATGCAAGAGCATATTTACTTTGCTAACAGAGTTAGCATCTAAGAATTTTTTTTTTGTAGTAAACCAAGTGATAATGCATTAAGTAATTAGATAACTTCATTACTATAGCATTTATAGGTATGTTATGCAACAGCTAGATCCTTTCTCAGAGAAGTCATTAAATTTGTACCATTATTTGAACTGACATTACCAATCAATAACTAGATTCAATGCCAATTTGCAAAGCTAAAGCTGAAGCATTGTGGACTAAGAGAGAAAGAAAATATCCTTGTTTATCACTGAGTTTAGAGTTCAAGAAACATAACATATCTCTTAATAAAGGTATTACATGTCAATTCATTCTTTAGTCTGATATCATGCTATGATATTAAGTTCAACACTTCCAACAAACATTTGAATTTCTTTAGATATTGCTGATTATAACAATTACATCTATCTTAGGCTTGATATATACATGTTTAATCTACTTCTTCTTAGGGGGGGTTTGCATCACTGCCAGTGAATCAATCCAAAAAAGGGGGTACAGGGGTTCACCCCCTGAAATTTTTTAAAATTTACATTGTATATGGACTATGGTGCATTCTAAGCATTTCAAACTATAATATGTTAATGTTTTTACAAAATTGCTTTTTTCTTTTTCTTTTTTTGTTGGGGGGCACCCATCGCAGCCCCCCCACCACCTTGGGTATGGCAATACATTGATATTAAGCAGATTATATATCAAAATATTATTGCTCTGACCTCAGAATTGTTTTAGCAATTAAAACCTCAATGAAAACATATAATACTATCCCATGAATCACTGTATTTTAGGCATCTACCATGTTGCATCAAGAGCCTGAATGACAAGAATATTGTTAAGATATCTGCTGGTTCCTACCACTCTTTAGCACTGGCAGCCACTTCTCAGGTAAGGTGCTACCAGAGGTTTCTTCTCACCTCCCCAACATTGAAACAAGTGGGTGTGATATGCACTTGAACACTTAAAAATTTAAAAAAAATTTAAATGTGAATTACTTTGCCTATACATGTATTTGCTTGTATTGAGAGTAGCTTTGTATAAGGCAGGGGAGAAAACTGTCACAAAAAAGTTTCACAGAAATATATTTCAAGAGTTTTCCTGAGCTGACCCCATATATTTGAGAATTACAGCAGTGTATTATTGACTCCCTATTGAGATGCCTGTACTGCATATCATTGTAATGTATGTATGATAATCCATATATCTTAATTTGGAACAGTCATGTAACTATTAATAGAATGGTGTTTTTGATTCAGGTATACAGCTGGGGTAGAAATGAAGATGGGCAGTTAGGTCACAATGAACCTCTAATAGAGACACCTCATCGAGTCAGGGTAAGCTAGTGGATGGTTAAGTCCCATGGGGGATAGGTCAGAATAATAAAAAGATTTGGATTTCATTTTTTATTTTGCCACGTCAGCGGTGACGTATTGTCATAATAAGCCCCTACTTTTTGTGGCTGGTGTCAGCATCTCTAACAGTGTTCGGCGAGTGTAATAGTGGTCGATGTCTCTAACAAATGGCTGGTGGTGACATTTTGCATGTTAATACATTGTTTAAATGTTTGATCAACTTTCTTTGATTTGTGAGAATTTGTGAGGTTATAATAAGGAGTGTTATTTTGGAATTTTGAAAATATAATGTTATACAATATATATATATATGTGCATTTGATTGCAGTTTGTAGGTAGCAATCAAGTGTGGGACATAGCAGCTAGTGAGAGACACAGTGTCTTCCTTGTAGATGGCATAAGTTGCCAACCTGATCTCTACTACTGTGGGAGAGAACCTAGGCAAGTATAATGACTTGAATATGTGCGACTTGCCCCATAGCAAAGGAGTTTGTTTAAGCCCCTCCCCCAAGGATCACCCATGGAATACTGACCTACATTCCCTTCTTTTTTGTCAATTTACCCCAAACTTTGTTCACATTTTTTTCAATTTATTAAAGATTTTGTGAAGATCTTTTACAGTTCAAGTTAAATTCTCTATGGGCTTAATTTGTCTAAACCCTTCGATCTAAATATACAAGTATATGTATTTTTTATATTGAGTAATGGGAGTTATTTGTGTTCATGTATTCTTCAGGCAATCTATTTGTGAAGATGAGCAACAACACAGTACAAGTTCCCCATCTAAACTCTCATCTCTCAAACAGGTAGGAACACTTTCTCTGTTACATTGTACTTTTAATTCCGTTACAAGGTTACCTTTACCTTTGAGAAAATATAAGTGAATCAAATGATCATGATCCTTATAGAAAATACTGGGATTTGTTTTAGACTATTTAATGTTTTTTTGACCGTGTTCACCCGATAAGCGCAACATTTTCTAAAAGTGGTACAAATATGAGAAGATTTTCCACCTAACATTTTAGGTTGGATTTGTGAAGGCAATCATATGTGGAGGTGATTTATGCGGGTGTATATCAGACAAGAACACTACAGGTCACATCGCAACATTACACGAGTTTGTATTACATTACATTGTATTGTATTTAGGTTGGATTTGTCAAGGCAATCATATGTGGAGGTGATTTATGTGGGTGTATATCAGACAAGAACACTACAGGTCACATCGCAACATTACACGAGTTTGTATTACATTACATTGTATTGTATTTTAGGTTGGATTTGTCAAGGCAATCATATGTGGAGGTGATTTATGTGGGTGTATATCAGACAAGAACACTACAGGTCACATCGCAACATTACACGAGTTTGTATTACATTACATTGAATTGTATTTTAGGTTGGATTTGTGAAGGCAATCATATGTGGAGGTGATTTATGCGGATGTATATCAGACAAGAACACTACAGGTCACATCGCAACATTACACGAGTTTGTATTACATTACATTGAATTGTATTTTAGGTTGGATTTGTCAAGGCAATCATATGTGGAGGTGATTTATGCGGATGTATATCAGACAAGAACAGTACAGGTCACATCCCAACATTACACGAGTTTGTATTACATTACATTGTATTGTATTTAAGGTTGGTTTTGTGAAGGCAATCATATGTGGAGGTGATTTATGCGGGTGTATATCAGACAAGAACACTACAGGTCACATCGCAACTTTACACGAGTTTGCGAGCACTGAGAGGTCTTTCTATTGCCAATTATTCCCTGTTCTCAACCGAGTAGTATTACCTTTCACTAAGACAGGTAAGAAGTATGAGTCATCTTAAATAATTTTTTTAATTTTTTTTTTATTACTTTTTTATTCATAGAAAACATTAAATAAAATTGATAAAACATAAAAAAATATTCACTGCACAATTTAAAGTGTAATTTCATTTCTGTTATAGTAAACAATGAATATTGATAATAGGAATAAATATCATTCTAATATGAAATGTGATGTCAAAATAAGCGTACAATTGATTCACTGGTCTATACTTTTAAATGTATGACTATATATTTTGTTATAGAATAGTAAATGTTATGTTTTATGATAGAGTAACAATACAGTTGAGCTTATGAAATGACATTATAATGTCAACAGAATATTGTATTAATCGAACAAGTTTGCCATCTGTTGAGTAATAAGAGATCAGTCAAGAATATTCCATTTATTTTTGTTTTTCAGATATCTATGACTCTTTGCTGAAGTCCTCTCATGGTGCTACTATAAAGTCACTTTTCGAGACATTCATCAGTATTTCTAATATGGTAAATATAAGATCTTCCATCTTGATTTTTATAAACAGGATTTAGGGAGAACATGCTTTCATTGAGGTTTTATCAAAATAGGAGTTTCTATATTGCTTTGAAGTCCTGTTAATTCTAGTTTTTTTGTGAGATTTTATGAGAATTGCATATTAAACCTCTGTTAATAACTTACATTTAACTTTTTTTGATAGCATATTTTGAATTCAGTTAAAATTTTCCACAATAATAAATTTGATTTTTACAGTTATGTTATTTCAATCAGTTACTGCATGGTCAGTAATACTCTGAAATATTTGTATGCGTTTATTAGGTGTGTTCTAACAGTCTAGAATTGACAGCTATTATACAGCAGGGCCTACCTATAGAAACACTGAGATGTATAGACAAGCATGACTTTTATATGAACAAGTTCAAGACCTACTCAAAATACTTCGGAGATATGTTGGCACTAGGAGGGTTTGAACAAATCGCAAAAGAAGGACAGTAAGTAGTAGAGGTTTCATGAACTTAAATCTGTCTGCAGTGAAGTATATCCATATATTCAGCCTTTCCACGTGTCTTATTGTATAAAGACATGCTATTTAGCAATAGTAGACCACTGTTGTTACTTTATTGAAATGGTCCAGAAAGTGAAGAAATTGGTTTAAGATTGGGTGAGCACTCAGTTTGAGTAGTTGAAGGGGTATTGAATTTAGAGGATATTTTGTGACCAATCTTTGACTATTTAATGTATATCCATATGGTTTAGATGTTAATCTTCTCTCTTTTATCCTTTCTATAGGTTATACTTTGAAAGCATCCAGTCAGTGTTCAGTGAGATGTTGGAAGAAAGCAAGTTAGACAAGGAGAACCCCTCAGTGAATGTAAGACGCCTCATGCAGATTCCTCTGAGAAGACTGAAGGATTATGGCAGACTGAAAGCAAAGCTAGCACTGGCCTATGTTGAGGTAAATTAACAGTACTGATTTTTTGTGGATGATGTTTGGATGAGGTGTTTTTTTGTTGGTGTTCTGCATTTGGCAGTTGGTGTTGAATGTTTGATAGTCGGTGTCGGTAACAAATAGCAGATGTGAAATATTGCATGTTAATGCCTTGTTTATTCATATTTATGGCAGTACATGTATTTTATATGTGTGTATTGAATCATTGGCTTCCCAGTAAGTTATGATATATTTTTCAGGATAAAGCTAATATTCTATCTTTTATTTTGGATATCTGTATATATTTTTCAGGATAAAGCTGAGATTAATTTTACCTGACCTCCCTAAGTAAGGGTGTGCTGACAGTTCAAGTGATATGATTGTTGTTGGTCATTTTGAAGTCATATGATATTATTTCTATTTATAGGGCAGTGAGGAGCATTGTCACCTGACCTCTCTTAGTAAGATGTGGGATGGTATTAAAAGCCAAGCGTCTGTGGAACATACAGTTGCTGAGAGTACAAGAGTTTTTTGGGAGTCCAGTCCTTATAAACTTGTTGTATGTCTTTATTTTTATTTTTGATTATTTCTTATAAAAAATCTATATGATTTATTTCAAACATTCATTTTTAAACATTGTATTTAAAATATAACTCCAACAGCAGTACTTTGTAGAGACCTTTCTTGGATCAATTCTATTCCCAATCTCAATTACAAATGGCTGTTAGTGAATACTTACATGTGTAAAATTTATTATAGAGTGTCACTGACATTACATTAGTCAGAACTATACTTCTTTATTTTTATTATTTATTAAGTCACATTACAAATACAATTCCAAAGTTCACAATTATAAAATAATGTCACATATTTTCAGAACTATACATACAAATGAGTACTAGTAAATGAAATAATCATATTTCAACGTATTAAGCTATGTTTCCTTATATTTAGGAGTCATTAAAGGTTTCAAACAGGCGCTTGTTAAAGGAGAGCAAGTCTCTGCCCCTGACCATACCCCAGGCTGGCCGTTTCTCCACCCATTGGTTTATTCTCTTCAATGATGTATTTGTACATGCTCAGGTAAACTGTTAATATAGAAAATTGTTCAAGCTCAGGTAAACTGTTAATATAGAAAATTGTTCAAGCTCAGGTGAAGTGTTAATATAGAAAATTGTCCAAGCTCAGGTGAAGTGTTAATATAGAAAATTGTTCAAGCTCAGGTAAACTGTTAATATAGAAAATCGTTCAAGCTCAGGTATAATGAAGTTACCATCTTTGCAAGGAATGTTAAACTTTAGATTTCAAGCTTAATGACAGCATTACTTTTACATTAACGTTTCAATTAGTAGTTATAAATTCAAGCAATGAAATCATCAATCAAGCCTGGTACATGTTGTTTTTTGTGTGTTTTTTTCTGGTACATGATTTGACTCTGACAGAAGTGTCACAAAATATGTGCTTAGAATATAGGAGGATTGTATATTAAACTTGTCAGGATATGTTTAAAATATATGACAATAATTTAAGAGGATTATAGAACTATTATTTGGCTGTTTAAAATGGAGTAACATTATGCTTTAGACAATAAATAACTACCATGTGCATACAATATAGGAGGATTATGTGTTAGATAAGGAACTTATATCAGAAGATTATAAACACTACTATAAAACTACTATTATTACTATAACTACTTTAATCCTGATCATTTACCATCATGCCACCACCAAAAGTTGACAAACTTGATAAACTTGAAAAAATCATCGAAGCCCTAACTCAAAAAATAGCAACCCCAGAGGACATCAGACTTATTGTAAAAGAGGAACTTTCGGCATCTTTGGAACATCTCAACGACAAAATTGTAGCGCTGGAGGAAGATAATCAACAACTAAAGGAAACAATCAAAAACCAGAACATTAAGCTTCTCGAAATTGAACGACATGCTAACTACAATGAACAATACTCACGAAAATCAAATATCAAAATTACTGGCGTAAAGGAAGAGGGTGATGAAGTTTGTAGCCAGACAGTTCGTAAAATAGCTACTGACATTGGTATTAAGCTTGGAACAGAGGACATAGATGCATGTCATAGGGTTGGAAGGAAAGTCGACGCCAAAAATGATGCCTCCACAAAACCAAGGTCCATAATTGTGAGGTTTAAGGCACGGGAGCACAAAGAGAAGTTCATCAGCAATCGTAGACAACTGAAAGGAACGGGGATAGGTATACATGAAGACATCACTAAAAAGAACATGGGACTGATCAATCGCCTAAAAAATGATCCAAATATAACTGATGCATGGATGTTCAACACCAAAGTCTATTGCCGCCCACAAGGCCGAAAAGGAACTATCCAAGTCGATATTGGTACACCAATAACAGATATTCTATCTAAATAATCTCCAATTACAGCACCATTTTAATATGCCAAAGCAATCATCTAATGACTTTTCCCCCTGGACTTACATATTTTGGACTAACATATCCTTATATATATTGTCTCAAAACTTTTGAAAGATAAAAGTTGGGAGTTTCATCAACAGAAATGACAATCTTGGACATTGCAAACATATTCATATGTTTGTCTTTTCTATTAGTCAGTTTAGTATTAGTATATAGAAAACATAGTTTAGTTTCTTCACAAATTCAAGAACATAAATCAAAGATACTAGTATGTTTGCCAATTATAATCACTTCATTTAAAGACACCACTTCAAAGCGATATGCTGATAACAATCACCAAATAAGGATCATTTATGAAACATATACAACTGTAGCTATTCTTAATGAGTTCTCACTCTCATTCCATGCTTATTTTACAATGAAACATGAACTTCAGGTCACCAGGTCAATTCAACTGATAGCTCTAGTTACAGCTTCCATTCATCCTAATATATATGAATATTTGATGAGATTAGAAGGGGTCTCCTTACTAATCCGACTTTTCCATACAACAACATTTAAACCTGATTAACCATGGATGACTTGCATCTTTGTGAGCTACCCTTTTATAACGTTACTCTAGTGATGTTCTTTGATGTCATTCCATCAGCTAATAATCACATTGACTTTGAAAGCTTAATGTTCAATCCAAAAGACCTTGATAGAGGTGTTGCTAATGACCCCTCCAATCATAATGTTATTGAAGATAATGATTTTTCAACAACTTTAATTGAAAAATGTAAATATTATACTCTTGAGCAAATGAACAGCCAACCAATGGACAGTGGGAATAATTTGTCTATGATACATGTAAATATGAGAAGTGTCATGAAAAATCAATGGAAATTTGATAACTTGCACAATTTATTAAAGCATGACTTCCCTATCATAGCCATGTCTGAAACCTGGTTAAACAATAACAATCAAGATACTTATAACTTAGAAGGATATAGCACCATATGCAAATCTAGAGATGGTAGGATAGGGGGAGGAGTTTGTATACATATTCTTGATAATATTAATTGCACCAAAAGACCAGATTTAGAATTTAACATGGATAATTGCGACTCATGCACCATTGAGATGTCTTTAAAGTCTGGGCAAAATATACTAATATCTGTCCTTTATAAGCCCCCGAATGTTAACCTCAGAGATTTTAACAACAACATAGATATATTTCTTAAAAGATTAAATGGTGAAGGGAAAGTCACATACATCTTAGGAGACTTTAACATAGACCTCTTAAAGGCAAATGAGCATTATATGACCGAGGATTTCTACAATTCTTTGTTAACAAATGGTTTTCATCCTTCAATCTACAAGCCAACACGAATAGGATCAAGATCAGCTACCCTTATTGATAATATTTTTACAAATGCTGTAGATATAAGTTATTCTGGCATAGTGCTAACTGATATATCTGATCATTTCCCTATTTTCTTAACCACTAAAAAACAACTAAAACAGTCAATTTACAAGACTATTAATTATAGGATTATGAATAAAACAGCTAAGGAGAAATTCAACTACCAGCTTTCAAACACAGACTGGAATGATGTCAAACAATCAGATAATTGCAATCAAGCATATTCAGTTTTTATTGACAAATTTATGAGTGTTTACAATGAATGCTTTCCTTCAAAATCAAAAACAATAAAGATTTACCTTAATACAAGGAAACCTTGGTTGACTGACGCTATTCTCACATCAGTTAAAGAGAAGAACAAACTATATAAAGAATATTTAAAAAATCCCAATCCTATTAATAGTACTAATTATAAGACATATAAAAATATTCTCACAACTCTAATACGGAATGCAGAAAAAACATATTTTAAACAAAAAATTGATGAATGCAAAGGGGATGTTAAAGTAACTTTCTATGATTTCATCTAAAAATTAAAACCTTTGGAAATACTAAATATGGTTTAGGTGCCATATATAAAAATTTATTTTAGAAATATTGTGGATCAAAATGAAAAAAAAAACAAAAATAAAGAATAAAAACACATTCCACTGGAGGGATTTGAACCCAGATCTTTTGGAATAAAAGTCTGTTTGAGCCCAAAGCTCTAACCACTACACCAAACTGCCAAAGCTTCCTGAAGGTAGAAATTCTTTATCTATATAATCATGGACGAAAAAAGTCTTATTTACATGCTTAAATTTCTTAAAAATGATCAGCATTACTACTAATAATAACATTTTGCATGTCTGAGTAAGTATTTTGATCTACATTTAGGATAAAGGTTGTTTTATTCAGTTTTCATTTTGGGTATGACTTCCTGTCAAAACAGTGCTAAAAATGCAGGGCTCAACAAAAATTTTCAATTAGAAAATGATATATATCCTTTGATCAGCTGTTTTTGGCACCTGGACTCATCCTACTAGAAAGGTAAGAGCATTTTCTTGAGACATATGGCTCGAAATCTCACATTTCTCCTTCTAAGTCTTAGAAAGACACTTTAAGAAAACCTGGTCAATATTAAACAAGATTTTAAAAAGAAAACATAATAAATCACAGGATGTTCCATTCTTTCAAGTTGATGGTAATAAAATTACGGACAATCAAGGTATAGCCGAAAGATTTAATGACTTTTTTGCAAATGTTGGGAGAAATCTAGCAAATAAAATTAAACCTAATAAATCTTTTAGGGGTTTTATGTCAAACAATGACAGTGCTAATTCCTCAATTTTCTTAAGACCAATCTCAGAGGAAGAAATAGTAAATATAATATCTGAACTTAAGAATGGTTCACCTGGACTTGATCAAATCAAACCAGTTATATTGAAAGAAAATAAGCTTGCTCTAGGAAATATTCTGACTTACTTATGTAATATATCACTTAAAACTGGAGTTTTCCCAGACACCTTAAAAACTGCCAAAGTTACTCCTCTATATAAAAAGGGCTCTGTTCACCTTTTCACTAATTATAGACCAATCTCACTTCTTAGTGTTTTCTCTAAAGTATTCGAGAAAATTATGCATAAAAAAGTCACACTATTTTTGGATAAATTCAAATTATTAAGTAAAGATCAATTTGGTTTCAGAAAAAACTTATCAACCTATATGGCAATTCTCACCTTTTTAGAATCACTTCGAGATTCGCTTAATAATAATAAATTCTGTATTGGCCTTTTTCTTGACTTATCGAAAGCTTTTGATACGGTTGATCACGCTATTTTGCTGGAGAAGCTTCATTATTATGGAATTCGTGGTGTTGCAAACTCTTGGTTTAAATCTTACTTAACGGATAGAAAACAAATTACACAATATAAAGACCATGTGTCAACCCCAACAACTATTTCATGTGGAGTACCCCAAGGGTCTATCCTAGGACCCCTACTTTTTATTATTTATATAAACGACCTCAGTTTTACTTCTTCTATATTGAAGTTTGTACTTTTTGCAGATGACACCAGTATTTTACATTCAAATGAGTCGAAAGAAGAACTCATATCTGTTGCAAATAATGAACTTAAAAAAGTCAATGACTGGTTCATGGCTAACAAGTTATCACTTAATATTGAAAAGACTAATTTTTTATTCTTTTCACCTAAAAGAGGAACATATAACCCTGAAGAAATCAAGATAAAAATTGATGACAAAAATATTACAAGGAAGGATAACATTAATTTTCTTGGTGTCCTAATCGATGACAAACTAAATTGGAAACTTCACACTCAAAAACTAAAAGGGAAAATAGCTAAAATTATACACATGTTATATACTTCTAAGCACTTACTTGACAACTGTTCGAAAATGAAAATTTATAATGCTCTTATTCATTCGGGGCTTGATTACTGTAATATAATTTGGGGTAATGCTGATAAAAATCTCCTCAAGCCTCTGCATATACTCCAGAAGAAATTTGCCAGGTTAATAACAAATTCTAGTAAGTTAGCTCATGCTGCCCCTTTATTGAAAGATCTTAGCATCTTAAATATTTATGACATATTTAACTTGAATGTTGCCAACTTTGCATACCAAAATATGAATAAACCTGACAAGTTCCCATATCACCTTTTTAATCAATTCTATTCCACAAATGCTGATACACATGACCATGAAACTAGAAATAAAGACCGTATACGTTCATATATGTTTAAAAACAAATTTGGTGAAAAGTCAATAAAAGTAGAACTATCAAGAGTTTGGAATGGAGTAAATGGAAACATCATTATGTCTTCTACTTTATCTTTGTTTAAATCGTCTTTGAAATCACTTCTCCTCTCCACCTACATCTAATATCAAATATCATGTCATGGTTCATTTTGTTCATGTTTCATTGCTAACCTAGTGATCCTTATCATCAAAGAATGTGCTCTTGCTATATATACACTACAATGTAATATGTAATGTGGTGTAAACTGCACAGTATACGCCCAGCGTCTTGTGCAAACCCTGTTATTCAAATTGTAATAATTATAATATGAAAATAAATATAACATAACAAACATAACACAATATATTTGGTCCTGCTTGTGTTTCAGTTTTCTACCAACCAAGCATTCCCATTATCCACTGTGTGGATTGAACCTCTAACAGACACTGAGACAACACAGTAAGTATAGCTAGGGTCCCTGACACTACACAGTGTAGGATCTTATTTTAAAGGATAAAGAACTTAAAAGAACATAGAATATAGAAATATAGATCTACTTTTATTTTTTTTAAATGTGCACATTGTCAAACAATAAAGTGGTGTCTATTTTTTTTTTGATATCCAACTTTTTTTGTTGATGGTGGTTGTCTGGCATTCAGTGTTTGATACAAATGGCAAGTGGTGACATTTTGCATGTTAATACCTTGTTATTTTTGTAATTTTCAGCAATGTATTTACTCTCACAACACCTGAAGAATTCCTTACTCTTTCAACCCCTGGGCCGACTGAAAAGGTAAACTTATATTTGTATTGTATAGATTTTTTTTTATATAGGAGATAAAACTTTACTTTTTTTCCCATGCAATGCCTACATATTGATTGACAGAGCATAATGTAATGTAACTGAGCATTACTATAGTACTTTGTGCACTACTAAACCAGACATGCTTTTTGTTTTAGGCTGAGTGGACGTGGGAAATTAACAGGTCAATAGACAAAGTCCTTGCAGACAAGAAACAAATATATCGCCCAAAAGGTGGCAGTCATGTTTCCCCACCATTGTCACGACACGCCACATATAAGTTTTACAAAGCAGGAAAGCTGAAGGATGCTGTCTACACAGGAATGTGGCTCTCTGGAAAGATGCATGGACAGTAAGTATGAAAAATATTTTTCTCTGATTTTTTCCTTTATCACAATGAAAGAGGAGGAAAAGCCCCAGAGCTTAAGAGATAGCAAACATAATTACATCTCTTAATTACTAACTTTGTTTGTTCGAATTTTCACCCGCTACGGGTTAATTTGTCGTAATGAAGAAGGATTCTTGATGACTTATGACACAATTTTAAATGTCCTGGACTCACTGATAAAATGATGATTTCATTTTCCACTGAAACACACAGCAGATTTGTCTGACCTATATTGCTCAGGGATCCTCTTTCCATGCTCTCTGTTGGCAGAGATCTTTGAAAAAAGATAGGAGAGGAATCGGGACAGGTGACAAAGGCCAGATGATATTTCACATTTTAAATAGTAGTTTTCCGATTTTTATGTCACCGCCACAAGTGCATATTGTTATAGTCTCCAACTTTTTGCGGAGACTGGTTGGTGTTCAGTTGTTGACATTTCGGCAGTCAGTATCCCTTACAAATAGCAATTGGTGACATTTTGCATGTTAATGCCTTGTTGATTTCATCTTTGTTTTATAAATGCTTTACATTTGTTTTAGGGGAGAACTAGTGTGGTCGGATGGTAGGACTTATACAGGCAGATTCAAAAACAGTTTACAACATGGGTGAGTGCACCCTTTTATACCATTTATTATTATTACCCCAACTAAAAGAGTGTTCATCCACTCTTGTCAGTTACTCCACTGTGCAAAATATTCCGCTATATACAGTATGTAAGTATGTGCATATGTACATCTTAAACAGGTTTTATATGTCATGGCATTGCCTTGTTCACTAAGCATTTGGTAAATGGTCCGCTTGTGCATTTGAATATATCTCATTCTTAATCATTTCCATTCCATTTGGGATTTCATCTATATCTACTTTCTTTTCAACACTGTATACACTCACATCATTTGGAGTATCAAGCAGTTCAAGGTATGTAGCGTGCTCTGCCGCACCATCAACCTTTACATCATCCAGAGTCTCATATGTGTCTATATTTGTATAAATCACATCTGATTTTTGACTCTTTGTTCTAATATTATCTCGATTATTTAAATCATTTGGCTCAGTCTTTTGGTGTGAATTTTGTGCAACATTTGCGCCACTTTGGTTAATTTCTTCCTTATTATTGTCAATATGATGCATAATCGGTGATTTTGAGGAGTATTCATGGTTGGTTTGATTGCGCTTTGAAAGGATCAGTAAAGTCAATAAAATAATGGAAGCAATCATAAAGAATACCATTCCAACTATGAGTGCAATAGTCAATGGGGAACTAGAAGCAGAGCTTGAAGCGATGGGGATTCCATGGATGAGATTTGTAGTGGCATAACTAATAATTGAGTCAGTATAACCTGAAGTAGAAAGGATTCCATGACTGGTGCCTGTAGTCACTGGGTCATTGTCCATAACAGCAGTTATAGCTGCTGTAGTAACAGTGGTAGCAGTTGCAACAGTTAAAGATCCTGCTTGATCTTGGTCACATGTCTCTGTCTCACAGATGTATGGTAATTTAGAGCAGCATGACTCATACTGAATTGTCAAGGTGCCTTCAGTTTTTTTCACCATAGCTGGACATTTTCCACATGTATAGTCAATTGGGCAGCTCTCTTTTGATACCAGGAGGTCAAATCGTATTGCAGGACGGTCATTCCAATCTTGTGGGTATAAACGTATTAACTGTGCATCAAATGGTTCTGTAAAGTTATTATAAACTGATGTACTGCGGTCATTATTAGCAGATAGTTCTTCTCTTCCCTTTTCTTGAAGTGTGAGGAAACTGTCACCATCTTTACTGTACAGCAGTCTGTAATATTTTGTCCACTGATCTCTATCCTGTCTACCCTTTGTAACAATACCATATATACACATTGTTTTTCTGAGATCTAATTGGATCCAGTTATTAAATCTCTTGTCTTTAGGTACCCATGCAGTTCCACTATTAATTTTTGCATATTTTGCGCTTAATTTTTCAAGATTCCTGCTGTATGAAGACGCTTTCAATTGTTCATCATCAGTGTGCTCCATGATGAAATAAAGTTTTTTCATTTCTGAAGAATCTGATGTTTCTTGATTATCACCTGAATATCCAATCCAGGCATTCCCAAGCTTATTTCCCTCCATGACACCACTAACAATACTTTTAGATTGATTGTCCTTAACATTGATGATTGTTCCCTTCCTCCTGTTACAATCCATAACAGCCTCAGACCAAGACAAGTTCTTCAAGTTAATGAGGATTTTCCTCTCAATTTTAATTCCAGCTGGGCATATCAGGCCATCCATGTATCTGAGAGAGGCCAATGTTATTAGGATAACTCTTAACAAATGTTCCATTCTTGATATTTGACTATTCCACAGTGTTCTTTCAATGTTCCAGTGCATGGAATAGCTACTTATCAGAAAAGTTCTAACAGGGAAAATTATCTTGCATTGTGTTTAAACTTCCTTGTGGATGCCTAGGTAAAGTGTTTACTCATGTTTTATGAGTTTTTTAGTATGCTGTCGATGAAGTCATCACACAATGATTTAAAATTGGAACATCAATGCCTATATAAATAAGTCTGATTCAATTTTTTGGTATTTGTAGTTGTCAGGTCATCTCAACCTTGTAAAATTCAATTGAATTTTAAATATGAAAGGTTTTGATCTTTTTTAAGGATACTTCCTGGTTCTGTAGGATTACCTTTTATAGTGCCATGAGTAAATAATTATGTGCTATTTTGAACATTTTATTGAGCTGTCATGTGTTCTTGATTGGATCATTCTAGGTAAACTGTATAACATATCATTGTCATCTGTTGTCCTTTTGTAGCTTAGTATTAAATCTAGAACTAAGTAGTTTTGGATTAATTCTACCACCTTGGCTGTTTATTTTTTATCTTGTCATTTCAGAATCTTCCATGGTTTGTTTCACATAGCTTTAAAGAAATTGTTTGAAATAATGGAGAGATTTCGCAACTCACTTATAGCATGTTTTTTATTCCTGTTTAACTTATAAAGCGTTTGATTACGTCATCATTAATTGCGCAGGTCTATGCATCCATAAGTGTGTTGTTCTTACATCAAGACCACAGTTATACAGGAATAATAAACATGGTATAAGTGAGTTGTGGAATATCTATATTATCTACGTAAAGGCCCGGTCACACCGCCCGGACGTTGCTGGAGCGTTCCTTGAACGTTGAAAAAATTCATCAACGCTCGTCAACGCGCACAAAATGGGGAAAAAAAACAAAAACACGGGCGTTGGCTTAGCGGTGCACCGCTGAACCCGGCGTTGCTTTAGCGTTGATTAAGCGGTTGCGAGCGGTAGCTAGCGTTTGTTTAGCGGTAATGCGAGCGTTGGTATAGCGGCGTTCTGCGCGTGAGAGCGTTGCCTCGGCGGGGGTATAAATAGCAGCAGCGTTGGTTTAGCAGCATATCGCGTTTAACTACTGGGAAATTATTTCAAGTGGGAAGTTTTTAAGAGTAAAGACCTTTATTGGAATTTGTAACTTTAACAAAAGTCCTTCAAGGATTAAAGAAAAAATGTTTTAAATCTAAAGTGCTTCTATTAATGTAATATGACATTAAGAATGAATAACATTACAATTTTCTTTAATAATCTCTCATATCATTTCAAACAAACATATCACAATTTAATCGTTGCATTTCCATTACTTGGAACCGATTTACGTTCAAATTGCTTTAACAATGTCAAATAACATTTACAGCAAAGTAATAATCATGACGCATGACAAATTTTTGCATTGCTGTGCGCGCATCAACTTTTTGTATAATACCATGACGAGTGCAACATTTTACAAGCTGCGCAGAAAATTCACAGATAATTTATTGAATTGCTTGACGTGAAAACACTAGGTATATACTATATTTGAACAATGCAAAAAATTGAAATGCCAGACATGAATATATATCAAATGTAAAATACAAGTGTCTCCACAGTGTTCTACACAGTGGTGCATTTCTCCACGTATTTATAGCCAAATTCTGGTCCCGCTCCGACACCTCTATACCAACGCCAAAGCAAAGTTCATCGCCGCCATGGAACGCTGCGACAACGTCCGACAACGTCCGACACCGTTCCAAGAACCCCATGTACGCTGATAAAACGCTAACAACCGCTCCACCGACGTTTGTGCAACGTTTAATCGCCGCCCGGGCAACGCTGGCGATGCAGCGGTGGTCCAGCGTTT